>OZ025196.1:277813-1542813 GCA_964019065.1 Catostylus mosaicus | reverse complement strand
ATAGCTGAAATGGCCGCAGGGGCGACTCGTTGCTTTGTGCCAGAACCTATGCCATATTGATCTATCAGAAGTGCTATTGAAACTAGGTTCTTTGACAGAATGTAGGGGAATCGAATGCCTAACCTTGAAACAGATTACACCTTAGATGTGACTCCTTTCTTTCGACGCATTGTCCCTTGTCATGACCCAAAACTTACAACGGCTTTGTAGATTGTAGTAAATGCAAGCGTAGTAGAACACTGCAATGCAAGAATATAAGGCAAATGTACGTACCGTCTGCCTCTACGATGCTAGCTAATGCCATGCAAGAATTCTTAACAACTTTCGCATCCTAAAATAACAAGGGAATTGAAATTGAAAGAACTGACTATGAGATAATGACAAAGATGTGATATCGAAGTGTTTAGCGCGGTGTATGTCTAAGGTGCAAATTGCATAATCAATAACTATGCTTTAACTTTGCATTTATCGTATATTTTCAAAATCATATCGTAAAAATCGTCTACTCTATAAGGGGAAAAACATTTCTAACAGTTGCATTTGTCGCTATAGAAATACGAAATTCTACACGCAGAAGCCAAGGGAGGCAGTCTGGAAGGGAGGCTAGAGTGAAGGTGAAGCTTGCCACAAATGCTAAAAATACGTCTTAAATTTCAGTAAGATAAACTCTATAATCTACCTTTCTATGTGACTGCAAAGCTTGAACTATCAATGAAATGACGTTATTATCAGACATAATCTCGATGTTTTCATCTGTAAAAAAAGAACCCATTGACGTTAAGGCAAAGTTGCCAGTATGTTGTTAGATGGAGCCTGTTCTACCGATGTAGCACACAATGCAATCTGGTCATAAGAAGGGTGCATCAGATTAGGTACCCGTTTATGGGGAGAGGTAAAACATGGCCAAAGGTTGCTGGCCTCCAACTGACAAAGGTCGACTGTCAAACACGACAGTTGGGTAAATTAAGTCTAATTCGTAAATAAGTATGTAGTTTTGATAAGAACAACCTCGCCAATAATAATTCCACAAAATGGCGAATTGCCAAAAAAACCTCAGGCCGAAGGAAGACAATCCAAACCATTTCCACAGAGCAGAGCTGCCCCAAAATTGACAGAATCTAAGTAAGAAGTACGTAAGAATCTCACGTGAACTGCAACAAAAATAAATTTATCAGTAACCCTTTCACCCCCGGACGGGCCATATGGCCCAACGACAAACACCGTAGAAGATAGCTTTTCAGGGGGAAAGCAATAGTTTCTATAATAGTTTATGCTTTCATCTAATTCATTTGACAATGCTACCCCCTGAAAAGCGTAGATTTATATGGACTTTAACAGTTAAATGAAAATAAATCCGAGTGCGAAAGGGTTAACTTAATAGCTATTCGAATTAAACGAATTACCTTCCATCGAAAGCGACCACAGTGCAGAACAAGCAGCTTCGATGACATCACTCTTTTCAGCATGCTTTTCGAATGTATTGATGACGTCTTGAAGTCCCCGCTCCTCCGTAACGATCCTTGCATTTCCTTCGTTAACGGACAGGCTCCACAGCGCACCACAGCAATTACCAGCTATTTCAGAACTGTTTGGAAAGGCCCGAAAAGCAGCAAGGATGTCCTGTACTCCTCCAAGCTTGCCGATAACTTCAGCAGCACTTTCTGTAGAAAGTTAAAAGGTTATAGGGGAAAGTCTGGCTTGAAAAGCCAAAATAAATCAGGCTTGCTATGCTACATTGTGAACTAACCCGTCAGAATGTTCATTCTTCATCAGTCTAGGTCCTCCGTCTTTCAGCTAATCATTTAAAAAGCTTTCTCTCAAAAATGTAGTTAAGGGTGCATGGACCGATTTTAGTGTTGTTTTACAAACATGGAAATGAACTCTCTAAAGAATTAAGACACTATCAATTTCTTCTAAGCATTTTACTGGTCCTTCAAGCCTTCTATCAAGGCTGATCATGCTACTTGTAACATCTAATGAAATTGAGGCGAAATTTAGGCTTTGATTTTCCCAACAAAGCATTTCATTTATGTTCCTCTCTTTATTTCCCTCTGCGTTCATCTACAACTAGCTTTTACTTATTCATCTCCGATTCCCCTATTGGCGAACAACTACGATCTCTCTGTTTATATCTACAACTAGCCAAGTACAAATGCCTTAATGGCCCACATATATCACAGTGCTTCAAAGCAAAATGCAGAAAGATTAGTAATATGGAAATGAAATCCTACAAACCGTCTGCTGATAAGGTCATCAAGAGTTGAGTAGCTGCGATTTGAAGATCTAACGATCCAGCATGAGACTGAAAAGAAGATTTAAATAAGAAAATTTCCAATAGAAAAACAAATGCAAAGTAAATAAATAGACAACTAGTCATTATTATGTTTGTTTTACATTTGCTGTGATCTAGTTCCATCAGCTATGGAGTAAATAATAACTTGAAGCACCGTTATAAACATTTATCAAGTTGCAGCCACAGGCGTCACCAATAGCCTGGGACAAGGTGACAAAATGATACAAAATGAAAAAGCTTACAATAAGATTTGAAATAAATGGCTGATTTTCCATAAAATTTCGGACAACCTAACTGAACTAATTTTCGCTCGGTTATGTTTATATTGATTAACATAAACATCAATAAACATATATATGAACGTATAACAGCGTTATATTCAACAAGTTGCAACCACAGGCATCTCCATAGCCTGGGACATGGTACCAATTTATACCTTTAGATAGAGAGGAGAAAAATTTGTGTATGCACCTCGTCCGAGGGTGCTGTTCTCATAAATTGCAAGGACGGGGATTCGAACACACGACCGTGTGTCCTACGCAGTACACATCATTACCTTCATAGCTAGAGCTACCGGCGATATGACGTCTTTGGTATACATAACATCATCTTCTTCCGCTGAAAGAAACCAGGCATTTTGAATCTAATCTCATGTGACAAACCTCAATCTACAAGTCCATGAATCATATAAAACCATGGCTTAATGTGAATTTTATGGAAAGAAGCAGGTAATTTTTTATGTAACGATACAGAATCTTGTCAACTCCCACTAATAACAACACAGCGCTATGGACAAGAATCATTATCCTTTACAGGGAGTCTCCACTGGAATACTCTGGATGATAGTGCAAAAAATGAACCAACATTGTGGTTTTGGAAAACAGCATCAACGACTAGACAGGCGATGAACTCTGCTGCAAAATATGCCGAGATCTTTTTCTAAAGAATATTTTTTGTAAATAGTTGGTTTGAGTTAGTACGGGAGAATCAGCACGCGTTGAGATCAGGTTAAGCGTTATGACACCAATAACTACGAAAAAACACGATTTTCTTCTGTAAGTTATATGCAAAATATTAGCCTGTCAAAAATTTCAATCCTGATTTAGATGTTCACTTCAGCTCGAGCTGGGAATTAATCATGCAAACACTACAATAGCTTAAACCGTCAACCGAGAAAGGTTCTTTAAATTAAACTAAGTCCTCAAGGTTAAATAAAAACCATAATCAAGCCGAGAATCAGGGGGTTACCTGTGGTTGCTAAAGCAGCAAGGAGTCGACATCCTTTTATTTGTACTATAAGATGAGCTACATTTGCTCGGAGAATCTCTGCGATCAACTTTTTACCACCAGATGTGATCGTTTTGCCTACATTAACAAACAAAGAATGAATGATTTAATAATTTAATAAAGCAATCAAGTGATCTATCATTAAAATTATTATTCACATTGCTTCTCACTCATTCACTCCCTCACTCACTCACTCACTCACTCACTCACTCACTCACTCACTCACTCACTCACTCACTCACTCACTCACTCACTCACTCACTCACTCACTCACTCACTCACTCATTCATTCACTCACTCACTCACTCACTCACTCACTGACTCACTCACTCACTCACTGACTCACTCCCTCACTCACTCACTCACTCACTCACTCACTCACTCACTCACTCACTCACTCACTCACTCACTCACTCCCTCACTCACTCACTCACTCACTCACTCACTCACTCACTCACTCACTCACTCACTCACTCACTCACTCACTCACTCATTCACTCATTCACTCACTTACTCACTTACTCTCTCACTCATCAATCAGTAGCCCATCAATAGAATAACCAAACAAAAATAAACTTTGATAAAAAACTCAACGATTACCTTTTTTAACAAAGTCAATCAGAGCACTGAGAGCTTCTTCCTGAAATGAAAATCATTTAAAAGGCTAGTACAAAGTAGAGCATACAACATGACAATTCTTGTATGCTTTTAGCCTGTAACTAGAAAAATTTAGCAACCCACTTTGAAGAACTGTATGAAGTGTCAAAGAAACAAGGATCATTACTTCAAATAACTACTTGTTGTATTTCATTTGGTTAGAATTAAGCAAACTAGGCGTAAGAGAGAAATAATTCTAATGATCACGGGCAAGTCACTGTCACTGCGAAGAAGCCTCCCTCCAAGCGATCCTCACAATAAATATAACACTTATCAAACATTTCATAAAAGATAACTCATGCGCTGAAAATGTAGTCAGTAAAAAAGCTTGATATTGAAGTTAGCAGCTTGAAACAAGATGTCTAGACTAGGGTATAAATATAGCTTCCGTGGCCCCTCTGTGATTCTGAGGTAATTATACTAACCTGGCATAAGTGGCTTGACTTGTGCTCCTTCATATAAGCTAAAATAGAAGCATCGAACATTGAGTATAACATTACTTAAAATGTCCTATACACAACAACGACGGAGATAACTCTGATGTTTCCCAAATGAAAAAACTACCTTGTTTAACACCTTAATGTTCTTTTGTCCTGTGACTCCCTTGAGATAATATTTGAAATAAAAATGAAATGAGAAATAAAAACCTAAGGCAATAAACCGTATATACATACTTTAGTGGGGCTCAAAGTGCAGAGTTTGTTAACGGTTTCCAGAAGAGCTGGGGATCCCAAACATAAATGTCAAATAGAGGTGATAAAAAGATTAAAGATGCATTACCAAGCACAGCTTCCACTCCTTTCTGTTTTGGAACACTTGGTACATCTAAAAAAGCAGAATAATAAGGCTTTCTTCATGAATCATGATCATAAATTATTGAGAAAAAGAAGAAAAAGATAACATCATTAGCAGAGGCTATCATAAGGTATGAAATAAAGTTCGATGCAACTGAACGAAGACTGCAGCATTGAACGCGGGTAAAGATGTGATGAAAAAGAAGACTGCACTACGAATGTGTTGAACAGGTTATAAAATGAATCAAGCAATCACTCAATTAATTAAAAATGGAATCAACATTTTAAAAAAAATAAATCGCAATCGATAGCCAATCAATCAGTCAGTCAATCAATCAATCAATCAATCAATTAATCAATCAATCAACCAATTAATCAATTAATCGATCAATAAAATGAAAATAAAGTTTATTATAAATTAAGTCTTCACCAATACCTTTTTCATTGCCTAAGGAAAAATAAAAAAAAATTGCATTAAAATGTGGTCAGTGAAATGCAAAAATTATTTTGATTATTCTTAAAAAGATAAGCTTCTCCAGCATCTATAATTCTTACACAACTTTTGTATTTTCAAGATTCAATCTTTGAAAAGGAAGCCGGTAAAACGGCTTATACATTTCCATCAATTGCAAGGCGAGGTACATTCAAAATGTTGTAGTAAATAATATGCATTCAAAAGAACAAGGGCTATTACCTTCTTGTGTTGACTGTGATAGACCAAGCAACGAAGAACCGTACAGTTTCAGACAATCTTTGACGTATGGAAGGTCGACTAGTTCTCTGAAATTGCAAAAACGGAAGATAAATACCAAAACATGGAATAAATAAAACACCTCGACGTTAGCAAAAGCTTTTTGCTATTGCTTGGAACCTTCAACCAGGTGAGGTGTAGAGTGAAAAAAACAGCGGTCATTCGATAGCTGGCTAAAGGAAGGTCAACGAAAAACTCCTGAATAGAAACTCCAGTGACACTCAAGGCCATGACTATTTTGTTTTGTTTTGTGAGGGAGGTTTGCCTTTCGGCACGTGCTTGTCCGGAGAAGGGTTAAAAATTTTTCTAGACTGTTATAAGGAAAAGAATGGGCGCTAATTGGTCAGAAAATAGCGACCTTTTCATCTTCTCTGGTAGTTTTTGATGTTCAAAAGAGGCTAAGAAAAAACAATATCATTAACTCACTGTGCAGTTGGCCTCTGTTGGAAATTGCGTCGAAGCATTGTTCTGATAACCTGGCAGAGATCTGGAGAGTACGTCTAGAAAAAATTGGGTATTGCTGTTCAGATAATGCTTGGTTGAAGGTTTTCTCCATAACAGAATACCAAAATTATGCCAGGAAAGATGGTTGAATTATGTCATTTTCAAAATGTGTCTCCGATTCAGATAATGGAGAATCATGATAAATCCTTTTGGTGTGTAAATACACGTACATACAAATACATGTGTAAATGTACAATTTTAATTTGGTTGATTATTACCATCCTGATAGAGATTTCTATAATTACCTTTGCAACAGTTTCTAGCACATCTTCAAGCACTTGTGGGGATTGCTTAATTTGAAACAAAGTTCCTCCGATTTGAGCAGCCTGCAAATTAACAGATAAATGCAGATTACTATGAGCACAGCTATGTTGCAATAAAATGACACGAAGCAACGTCTATGCAATGACATCTAAGAAAGATGCTTGGTGATAACTGGCAAATGAAGATAGCATTCAAAGAGCCCAACCTCTGAACAAGATATGAGACACAGAGGAGATGTAAAAGCCTGGTTTCCATATTGAAAAGAATAAAATCATTACCAGCCCCTTTGTAATCTTTGTGTCAATGAAGATAAAAAGACGTGAGATAAACAAAAACGAGTATCATGTTATACTAACATCCATGAAGCCGCATGTTGCCATTTCTAGCAGAATACAACCTAAACTCCATATGTCTGTCCGTTCGTCATAACTAATTGATGTGTTAAGGTTATCTATTACTTTAAAGACAACTACAAGTGAGTAAGGATAAGGTGGAGAGATGAGATCGAGAAGAGGGCGGGTAGTAGGTCTAGCCTAGTCCTAGCCTAGTCATTCATGTGTAAGGCTGTTTAAGGATTGCATGACATCGATTTGATGCAATTGAAGATAAACAGAGGTAGGATACGGTCTTTCGAGAACTTCTGGAGCCATCCAGTTCATGCTACCTAAAACGACACAGAAGAATTCTCAAAACCATGTATTGATCTCGCATCAAAAAATGAATTATAACTATGACCATTATCCAAAACAGCCTGCATTAAAAACGAGGCATTGATATATATCTTGAAGGATTTTGATGCAAGGTTAAGCCCATATTTTGTTGCAAATTTGACCTTTCGTGCCGGAAGAATATTCAGGATTCTCCCAATCTCTTGAGGAAAATGACATGGACGTGTGGGTGACAGAATGTAACGATAACAAATATACATGACTCACCTACAGTTGTCCTTGTGCGAGTTCTTGCATCACCCATAATTGTTGCTACTCCAAAATCGCCTAAAAAAAGAACAGAAATCGGACTAAATACTCCTTAAAAAATCCGATCTTGGTACTCTAATGACGACACGATTGGTTGTTGAAATTTGTGAAAAATAGCCAATCATGCGCCCTATTGTCTCATCTCACGTGGTTTCCGGTCCATCAGCTTGTCGCTGATCACCCAACGTTCTTATATGCTTCTTCTTTTTAGTGGCCTCTGTGGTGTAGTGGTTACGGTTTAGAACCAGTGATCTAAACTTAACTGAAGTGAAAATCCTCGCCCTTACCATTTATTAGAATAGCACCATTGGGCAGGGTATTGACACAAAATTGTGCCTCTCTCTATCCTACTATGTTCAAGATTTTTGTGCGATTTTAAAACATATTTATTCTGATGAAGGTTTCTACGCAGCGGCATTTCGTAATGACCAAATAGCAAAAATCTTACCGATAGAAATTGATAGATTGTCCGTCATGAAAATATTGCTAGGTTTAAGATCTCTGCAAAATAAAACAAATAATTCGTCTTATAAAAGCAAGATTATGCCAAGATTATGTCGCTATGTACATTGGCATCTAATTTGGCTCTTTTCTCTTAAGAGGAGGGGCTTTCTCTTAAAAAGTTTATCTATTGAACTGGACCCTCCTTTATCAGTCACTCGTAATACAACCAGGTAATGTGTTCTATTTGCTTAATTTGATTCGTTTTTAATTTTTGATTTGTCCTTAGATTCATGGTAATATCTTTTCTGCCAATATTGTACAATATTATGTTATTTTAGTGGCTGTATATAGTGATAATGTTTGACCTGTATTAAGGGTTGATCGGTAAATGAAACTGAAGACCGAGGAACAGGGAGAACAATTTTACAAAAAATGCCCCATATGTTTAGAAATAAGAAGAACTACCTGTGTATCATTCCCTTTTTGTGAACAAACACCATCGCTTCTAGCATTTGTCCAAACCATTTTTTCAGTACCTGTCATTAAATAATGTGTTATAGAATTGGAAATAACCTCAAAAGAATTTAGTAAAAATGTTTTCTTGATTAATCAGCCACTCTAAAATAGGAGTTTAAACAGACTAAAATAATCAGAAACTCTGAAGAGATCAAATGAACACAGTTATCTAGGCAAACAAAGTACGATTTTTCTACAAAATGAAAACAGTCATTACCACTTCTTCTATGGCCTCTGATTTTGCTCTCTTTTGCTTCAAAGCTCTGTCCAGATCACCTTTAATGGTGAAAAAAAAACAAGTAAATATGCAAATAAATAGAAAAATAAATAAGGTTCACCAATAGCTTGATCAATGTTCCTATGAAATGAGCATTCAATAGAAAGGGAGATTCCTATGTTTTCACTCAATATGCTTCTGGTACAAGTCGAACCCAAAGCAGAAAGTGATTTTACAAGCTGATCCAGCCTTTGAAAAATCTTGGTGACAAGAGTGGGAGCCAAATGGCTTACACAAAATTCTTATATTTTGTTTCTCTCTATCTGTTGTCAAGCAGAAAAATGCGTGCAGGGTTTAGTTTTGATAAAAATTTTCAACTTACCAAGCTTGTAATAATCCATAACAATACAAACAAACATTGCTGATTCCTAGAAAAAAGTCAGATTAAGAAGACTTGATATGATTCTGGATAAATTCCAAAAATTGCTTTACTTTGTGCCTTAAAATCTTAATAGGCTTATGCAATGCTTGCAGTAACTGTGTGTAGTCACCATCAAAATTAATCAACTAAAAAGAAAGTCTCTATCTCTTACAACTATCAAAATTTCATTCATAGCAAAGCTGTTACTTCCAAACTCAAAAATAAACAATAAAAGCATACTGGGCAAGGAATTTGGAGGGCATTAAAACCAGTCACCTGCAAGAGGTATGCATCAAATTGATTGCATCCAATGTACAGAAGGGTTTATGGCAAATAAGTATGCTTTCAATTTTACCTCTTTATCCCATGTTACGAAGAACTCTTTATACCCACAGATGTATGGATGTCTGAGCTCTTGCAGAGCAAGTGCCTAAAAATAAAATTTTTTGAATGAGAATGTTAAAAAACATGAAATTAAGAAAAAATTCAGCATCAAAGTTCATTGTGTAATGGTAAGTTATCTGGTTTTCAATTATCATTTCAAACAATGCCTCATATTTATTCAATATCATGTACAGATCCTTAAATCAACTTTGGATAAGGAACAGAAAACTGGTGAGAGAGAGTTTGCGCATTATTTTGTAAAAAAAAGATATAATTAGAATATGGCTAAAGAATGATCGATTGAAGAATCATACCTCCTTAAATGCCTTGTTTGCTTCATTTTCATCATTGCATTCTACCTGAAAAATGATGGTACAGGATTTAAATAGAAGTTTATTCAGGTCTTAGGCAATGTGATATGAGGCCAATGACAAGAATGACAAAAACTAGTGACATAATAAGATTTTTTGCTATATTATAATGGCAAATAGTAATCATAGTGTGGCAAAGTTCTGATTTCATTTGTTTGAGAGTCAAAATGTTCTTGTCCAGTTTTGTCTTCAGTGGGTCTCTGGTATCCATTTCAGATAACAAGCAGAATAGTAAAGGAAACAAAATATAATTTTTTGTATCGTTGAACTTGATCTTTTAAATAAGCCCCCTATCTAAAAAGGCTCTTATCTATTAAGCCCACCTGCATTTAGAACCTTGAAAAGATTAGAAAAGCCCCTGGGGCTTAATAGAGCTTTTACGGTATTCTACTATATTTCATAAATTCATCATTTCATACCTTTTTAAGAACATATTTTTGCTTGTCATCTTTATTCTCCACAAGGAATACGGAACCTTGTGCTCCTTTACCAAGTCTCTGGAGGAGCTGTATTATAAATAAAGTTGAGATAAAGTTACTTCCAGAGAAAAAAAGCTCTGATGCAATTGCTAAAGCTTCTGAAATTAATTTCTTGTAGATATTTTAGGAAAAGTCCTTAAAATCTTTGAAAAAATTCTTGTCAAACAGTAATTGGAATTTTAGAGTGGTTCTTTAAAAAATATGTACATTGCATTTCAAAACATCTGCTTTTTCTCACAATGTTAAATTAGATCAGTGTTTGCATAATTCTATATAGATTTGTTTATAGCTTAGAAAGAAAAATAACTTATGTTAGAGGATAAATATAAATTTTGTAATCAGTTTGCAAATTATAATTGGATGAGAAAATCTTATAATCTAAACCATGATTTTTATAAGTAACTTAATTTGCCTTTATTTATGATAAGACTGTTCACTAATTAAAGATAATAAATAATGCATAACATATATACAGAAGTTTAGGACTGTCAAAATGCAAACTTTCTTGATCTATGCAGCCAGGGGCGGACCCAGACGTTATCAACATATGGGCAAGCTTAAGTCAGATTTCCTCAAACAATAACAAGATCTTTCAGAACGAAAACATTTCATCATCAATCAATCATCACATCATTCCATGTCAACATCGTAAGCTGTTGTTTCGTTTGTCACGCCAATCACAGGCTAATTCAGCTCCACTTCAGCTATAGTGAAATTTGGAGCGAGCATAGGTAAATTTGAACTGTCGAATAAGAAGCCGAGTTGACCTATGCAACTGTTAAATGATCAATTATCATTGTAAAGCAAAGTTGAGAGTTAAGATCAAATAGTTTCAGAATGGATGATCACAACATTCACAGGAAATGAGAATAAGAAAAAAAGAAACGAGCCCAAGAAAACGAAAGACACGAAAGACTGAGAGAAATTATGAAAACACTGGATGATATTTTTAAATAAAAAGAGATCAGAGAAGCAAGTTCTCCAAACAAGTGAATCAAAAAGTAGGCCTATTACATTGAAATTAGATTCCACTGCTGCATTACAATTTCCAGTCAGGCAAAGACTCGGGGCTAAAAATTTACTTCCAGTTAGGTGAGTGGAGAACAAATAGGCCTATGTGCTTTAGCTGAGTACATGTAGGCATTCCAATTCACATAGAAAATTCTTGATCCCCCCTTTCCCCTAAACATAACTCTGTACCTCAGTCTCTTGGAAGAGGGATGTATTACTACTCTATTATTCTTTTTATCAAGACAGGAAACATTTCCCCAAAAATAAGGAGAAGTTAGTTTCTTAATTTTTATTAAACACAGTACCCTACAGGGGCAGTGACTACAAACTGTGAGAACCTCTTACCACAATAAGTTCTGATTGTACCAACAACAACATGATAAAGGGGGTGTGACCTTTGTCTAGAGAGTTTGAAGGGTGTGGTCCTCAAAATTGTCCTTTGCTATAGTCAGAATCATCCCTGAATCCGCCCCTGGCAGCTGTTGATGTGATCTCAGGCTGGTGTTATCTGACTTAAGTGAAATGGTTTTTAACATGCTCTATATGAAAATAGCAGCCCATGGAATAACACAACAATCTCCCAGTCTGCAGAGCGTGGCAACTGCACGCACAAGAAAATTTGCAACAGATCAACGTGCACTCCAAAAATTAGGCCTTGCACGCGCGTATTGTATGCGTATAGGGTCAATATAGGTACCTAAAGCAGCTTGGTGCACCTGAGAGAATCAGATGTGCACGCTCTGCACCCCCCATTTTATACCTTGCATGAGATCTCGTTGAGTTCTGCCATGCTCTGCAGACTGGACAATCCCTGAATAAAATGTCACATTTGCATATCATAGAATTTGATGTTTGAGGTGCATGGTGCTGATTACTCATTCTTTTTTTGCCACTTTAGGCTGAAAGTGTTTCCGCGAAAAAGGAGAAAACAAGTCTGACCAAGGGTTGTAAAATGAAGAAATAAAAAAATCAAATGTGAATTGAGTGTGAGAATATAAGGAAAAGGAGATGATTTTTGGGCTTTTCTTTTTACATTATTGATAAGAAAAAAAAACATGAGCTGAAAGTTTACATGATAAATTTGTTTTACAGCTAGGTGCAATTACAAGAGATCGAGAGACAAACCAACACATTTCATGTCAGTTGAAGGATTAATTTGAAAATTTACTTTTACCAAAAAAACAAAAGCATTAAATTCAATAGAGGAAACAATATTTGTCTTTCTTTGCCTAAAATGAAAGGGGATTATCAATTTTTCAAAAAGAAATGAACTGGGGATTAGGCTGAAGCCCTCAAGGGAAAGAATTGGTTTGATGACTTTCTCGAGTGGGCGTTCAATTTTAACTGAAAATCTTCCCATCTTCGCTATCTATGCAAACATTAAAACATAAGGAAATAAAGTATGATTGAAACACACCTTGTAAGCTTCCATTCAGAGCATGAAAATTGTACCAGTTACCAAATCGACGGGCAACATCAAGTGCATTCGCAGTGTAAACAAATCGCTGCAAAATGGCGCTTTGCCTCTCCAGCCTCGTCTTTACAAAGAGGCTATTGAGGTAAATGGAAGTCTCCTTGGCAACGGGTTGCTGCAGCGCTGCACTGTAACCACTGACTGTAATATTCGTTAACCTACCCAAAACTCCAAAAAATTCTCTAAATAGGGCTTTAGATTTTGACTTGAAGATGAAACCATGATTGCGATAATGGCTGGCGTAATCAAAGAGTAGACGCAATTACATGCTACTAACAAATGAAATGCTAAAGGTCTTCTTCTCTTACCGAATGCGTGAACTTTCCACTGCTCATAACTTGGCCACATCTATAAATGCTAGTTGACCAACTGGTTTTGTTCATTGGGGCCACCTACCGGGTCTTTTCGAGGGATGTAAGTTAAGAAACTCTTGTTCACATTTTATGTAAATAGCGTTCTTTCTTCCTTTTCTCGTGTCCTATTTCCATCGTCACCTCTTTTAGTGCCAGATTGCTGATAGCAGGGACGCTGCAGAGTATATTGAGTCTTAGGGGTTAGCGGGAGTTAGATGTGGCTGGGGGGGACCAGGGGCAGAGCACTGGGAGAATATTTTGAAATAGTGTCCTTCTTCCTACTACTAAAATCTAAATGCAACCAATAGAGGGCATTTCTCTTCGCGGAAAGGGCACTTCTCTACTCTGAAAAGGCACTTGTCAGTAAGTTTGGGGCACATGCAACCTGTGCCCCCCCGGTTCCTACATCTTTTGTCCTAACTTCACCTTTGACCAGTAGGGACATGCAGACCAAGCTACCTCAGTGCCGATTCTTTGGTAATACTTTTTCGAATGCAAACTTCAACGAGTAAAGAGAAACCAATTTTAAGGAGATCTAGTCAAAGATATCAAAGTCAGCAAAATGAGAAAAACAAAAATGACCAGCCAAATTTTTGACGGGAAAAGACAACACTTTTGCGTAAGTTAGGGCCTCTATCATATGAGGAATAACTACCTTTGCAACTTTTCATGACCCATTCGTATTGGTATTGTTAGGATTCAGAAAAGTAAAGGCTTTTTAATTTGTTAAATACGATAGCTGGAGGGCTATAAACATTTCATTTATTTGAAAGAACGCTCCTGAAAGTGTGCACCTGCAAAAACTTAGTCATTCTATGACTCAAGTGGGTTTTGTTGCTTCGTTCCCTGGATACCAATCAAACAAATCTCCAAGCTTGGATTGCTCGTCATTGTTTCAAATCAAAGAAGATTTTATAAGTGGATCAATGAGTTTTCGTATTGACAAATCCACTGCTTTGACAATACAATGGAATTCTGTTCAAGCTAAGACACCAGCAACACAAATCAGTAAAATAGTAGTTGGCATCCATTCCTAAGATGGACAATATTACCAATTTCATTGAATAAGTCTTATTTTGTCCCCCCATTTTTGCTGTAATTAGCATTCTGGTGCTGACGATGAATATCTAAATTCTCCCATATTCATATGCCAAAGCGTCCAAAAGTTCAAATGTTGAATGCCTCTTTTTCAAACATCAACTGTTCTTGTTTGAGTTGCGTTCAAAATGGCGACCGTTAACTCAGCTTGGTAAACAACAAACAGGCACAATCTTGATCAACACCATCCAGGATACAAGGCATTAGATTGCTTCAATTGTTAGCATAAGATACTTTGCAAGATTTTGCTTGAAAACATTGTTGCTTTATTAATAAACTTGGATTAAATCAATTGTCTCTGACTTACAGACGGGCCTAGCAGTTGGAGTTGAAGGCTGAAAGGAGGAAGCTTTTATTCACAAACCAACCAGATCGTTTGCATACGGAGGAGTGGTTTAAAATGCTTAGTTCATAGTTATTTTTAAAACATAGCAATTTTGAAAGAAATTTCTTCTCGGAATACGCAATCCCTTTGGAGAAAGCCTTTGCTCGCGGCATCATGAAATTAAACATATTTATTGTCTCTACCTTTCTGCTTTTTGCAAGCAAGCTAATATGTGATGTCGATGCAGCTTGTTCCAACAATGTTCCATGTTTTCCGAGCCCTGTTGATGTGTTAGACTCACTTTCTCTCAAAAACATCAGTTTTACTGTGACTTCAGTCTGTGGAAATCCGCCGGAACAATTCTGTTCACCAACTACCTGTGGAATGTTATGCAATGCATCAGATCCAGTGAACTGGCACCCAAAAGAATTGATGATTGATCCCTACCCTCAACTAACATTTTGGAAAAGTAAAAATTTAGATATGCCTGTGGTAATTGGAGTTGATCTAAACAAGAAGCTAATTCTGCATCAAATAACTGTAACATTTGAGTATGAGTATCCTTCTTATGCATTCATTGAACGCTCTCAAGACTATGGAAGGACCTACACAACCATACATCACAATGCAATAAATTGTTTGTCTTCATCTGGTTTTTCTGCATCTGCAACATACCAGCCACTTAGGACAGTTTGCATGGCAATCTTAACATCAGACACCTCCAAAGCAGTAAGACATTTACTATTCTTCTTCACTAATTTAAGTCTAGCATGCTCATTTTAATGCACCCTCAAAGATTTGCTGATAGTTTCATTCATCAAAATGAAGCCAGTATTTCTGTTGATCCACTCAAAGTGTGGCTAGAAGTATGTAAAAAGTGGTCTGATATTAGAGGTGTGCTTTCTATTTTGGGCAGAATGCCAGGAGAGGGGCACCACTCAGCAAAAACAGTGGTCAATTGCATACACTACTTGCTCTACTCACGTGGTTTTTGCAAAATATTTCAACACTAATTCAACATTCATACTCTGAGGAATTGCTGTTAAGAAAATGTTATCAGAAAAGGAAATATTCTTTAGCAGCCGAAAATGTCATTATGCATTTCTTTGAACTTAAAGTTACAAATTAAAGAAGTGTTTTCAAGAGGCAAAATGCATGCTTTCACTAAATCAATGGGTGGGGAGAGCAATGTACGGCTGAAATTGTGGGCTTAATTTATTTTTGAACAGTAGTTTTAATTTTGGAAATGCCTGGACACATGGGATAATAGGGTCAGGATCTCTTGTGAGATGGCCCTCTATAAGATTTGAATGATTATGCTTTCTTGTAGAATATTTTGTCTATTTTTGCATCTTATTATGTTTTACCTGGAGTGTCTTCTTCTTTTTCAGCTTACCTACATGCCAAGAACTGAGACAGCAATTGCAAGACAGGTTACAACTAACAGCAGTGTGAGGGATTATTTCATTCTGACCAATCTACGCTACAACTTGAGAGCGTACATCACTCCTGCAAGTTTTGACAGAAACACTGCTGATCCTACAAAGTATTTCTTTGCAGTTAGAGATTTTGATTTCCAGGCATCATGTTATTGCAATGGCATGAGTGATCAATGCCAAAACGCAGCAAATCTTGACAAATGCATTTGCCAAAAGAATACACAAGGGAACAATTGTGAGCTGTGTAACCCACTGTTTAACAATAAGCCATGGAGGTATGGTATTGCCTGTGAAGCATGCAATTGCAGTGGATTGTCCCAAAGGTGTACCTATGATTCATCCAAGGGACACGGAGTTTGCCAAGGCTGCACCAGAAATACAACTGGTGATTTCTGTCAGCAGTGTGTTCCAGGATATCATAGAAATTCAAATAATCTTTGTGTTAGTTGCGGTTGTAATATATCAGGGGTAAGCCAGGGAATCTGCAATGAGACAACAGGGGTTTGTATATGCAAGCAAAATGTTGAAGGTAGTAGATGTGAAACATGTAAAGATCAATTCTTTGGATTGAGAGCTGAAAACAATGTTGGCTGTAGTGCATGCAATTGCACAGTACAATCAACTATCAATGAAAGCAATGTTTGCAACAAAGAAACTGGACAATGCCCATGTTCTAGAGCATTTTCTGGTAGAGCATGTGATGTCTGTGCTACTAGTTTTTACAGGAGTCAGCCAAATAATTTAACTGATTGCAGAGAATGCTTTTGTGACCCTTCTGGATCTCTAAATACAAGCTGCTCAAACACTGGTGTATGTTACTGTAGACCATCTTTTTCTGGTCCAAAATGTGAAACTTTGGGTTCATCCTACTTCACAGCCAGTGTTGCCCAGTCATTGTATACTTCATTAAGTGCCATCGTTGAATCATCTGTAAGTTTTTATTATTTTATTTCCAGCTTATTTACTAGGCAATTTCTAACTTCATTTGGCTAATGTAAGGCATAAATCTATCACAGAAGTCCACATTTTAAACAATTCTTTTCAGTAGGTTTTTGTTATTGCCATTCCCGTATGCTGGAGGCAAAAGTTATGGCAGTGTCATTTACCTGTTTGCCATGAGGCCCCAATTCTTAACAAATAGATGTTTGGTATCAAAATGCAGGCAAATAATAGTTTGTGATTGACTTTGTGTTGATTTATTCATTGATTCATCCATTCATTAGTTCATTGATTTATTGTTTCATTGATTCATAAATTCATGGATTCATTGGTTCATTGATGTACTAGATATTTGAAAATTCAGATCTTATGCCAAAACAAGATCCCTCTTAAACCTGTGATAAAGCAGGAATCTCGATTGAGCTAGACTCTCTTGCAACAAAGTTTTTATGGCAAGATCTTGTGTATGCATTTTTTAAACAATTATTGTTTATACTTTGATGTGTTAATTTTTGTTGCAAGGTTGCATTCTATCGTTCTTCATCAAACTTCATTAATGGACGAGGAGAAATTCTGAATCATGTTGGGTACTCAATAGGCATTGGTACTGGAGGACAATCACCCACTACTCTGACATTTAGCATTATCATACCATCTACAAGCGGTTATGAGATGATTCTTCGATACCTGGTATGTTTTGCGGTTCTTTTGTCTTCATCAATTACGACTTTAAGTTTGGAACATGCATCTTTCATAGTAAAATGTCAAACATCTGGAAAGAAACTGTTTAATTGTTTCAGACAGTACTTACGGCACTATGGTACTTTGCAGCAAACCCAACGACACAAACACATCATTTAACAATAAGTAATTCGTCCCTATTCAAGCGTTGATATCATAAAGGCATCCAGTAACGTTTTTTCTTCTATGGCTAAACTGCAATCGGCTCCTTCTAGGATTAGTTTAGATAGTCCCACTAATGATTGAATTATATGGCCAAATATAATGCAAATTGATTCACAACTTGCATCTATGAATGCACGTATGGATGCAAGAATACGTCCCATATTATACTTTTTATTAAACTATCAATCAGGCCCTTCATCCCATCAATATAGTCCAATTTTTAATGCGTATTTCTCTGCTTTTAGTCATCGTTTACTTTCATTGGTGTTCGTCTGAGACTAAATCGTCAGTTCCCATTTGCACCGTACACTTGTGTCAAAGATGGAGTACAAGAGTCAATTACTGCCTTTAACGATATAATCATTTTTCGCAATAACCTTCAATCTTCAAGTCAGAGTGCCAGCTTTGGAACTGTTTGCCTGTCAGCCGGACGTTATACTGTTACGCTTACTCTGCCCAATAACAGTACATCTTCAGGATCCAGAATTCTTGTTACATCGGTGAGTTTTAGTTTTTTTACTTTTATCAATACTGGAATACATCTGGAGAGAGAAACCGGGCAATCCTAGAGAAAATAGGAAAAAGTAGTTTTAACCGCAATAGTTTATAAAAGTAGTCCTCAGCATCATCACCTTCATCATCACCTTCATCATCATCACCTTCATCATCATCGTCATCATCGTCGTCATTATCATCACCATGACCATGATCATCATCATCATCATCATCATCATCATCATCATCATCATCATCATCATCATCATCATCATCATCATCATCATCAACATCATCATCATCATCATCATCATCATCATCATCATCATCATCATCATCATCAGAATCATCATTATCATCATCATCAGCATCGTCATTATCATCATCAGCATCATCATTACCATCATCATCATCATCATCATCATCATCACCATCACCATGATCATCATCATCATCATCATCATCATCATCACCCTTGCTCTTTTTGAAGATGGAACTTCAGTTAACCCCTTTTTCTTGCTTTTCAGCTTCTTGTTTTACCATCTTACCGTTATTCGTCTCGATACTTGGCAGCCAACACAACTACACAATCACTTGTGCGACTTTACTACCAACAAGCATTCGGCCTGTCCTCGTGGTCTGTGGGTAGAGTGCAAGGTGCGCAGTATCTTGCCTTTACATACGGCAATGTGTACAACACACCTCAAGGTAAATTGTCTACGCAAGATTTTTATTGTCAGTACATAATCCCACTCACCTCTGATCATTGTCAAATGTTTCATAGAAACATGAAAATCACAAAATTTGAACCCAGAAGGCTTGGAAACCTAGGCAGTTCTGAAGAAATGAAATCCTTATTATGAACATAACGTTTAAAGCTGACCCTTTCATTCCTGCAGATAATATCACTCCAACAAAAACAACTGAAATGTTTCATTAGATTGCAATGGGTACTTCAGATTATAATGTTGAAGCACAGCAGCCTTACAAAATCGTTATATGTAGATGTATTCCAATATTGAAAGCATTCTCCACCTCTCCCCCCTGCGCAATTAGCAATTCTTGTTAAAGGTTATTGGACCATACGAGCTTTCCAGGGGTGATGGGGTTAATCATGATAATGATTGCAGCGTTAGACCACCATTTTAACCGCTACCTTGTAACGGAAGCCATTTTTACGAGAATAATTCATGAAGCTTAATTTGTAATTTTTCCCATAGCTTGTCAGTGTAACAGGATCGGATCTGTAAACGTTACGAATTGTGATCGATTTGGTGGCCAGTGCACGTGCAAACCGAACGTTACAGGGCTACGATGTGATGAGTGTCTCCCTAATCATACGAATTTCACATCTGGTCAGGGATGTTCTGGTAAGTCTAGTTATAATTGAAGCATTTCAAATTTATATTTGAACAAAATCCGGGGAGAGTATTTCCAAGTTTACCAACTGTCTTTACCATCAGCTATCTTGATATTATATGTAAATGGTATTTCGTCAATATTAAAAGAAGAATAAACACATTTTTTTTAAAGTTCAGTCGTTTTTAAGTCTTTTTCACTTTTTATTCATCTCTAGTAATATTGATCCATCTCCCTTCAGAACTTTTATTTGAACAGGATCCTTATTGATAGCAAAAGCATCTTTACTGAAAAGGTTATCTTTTGCAGATATGGCTTATTATTTTTATTATTTTGTATCATAGAGACACAAGGTGTGGAAGGAATTCATATAAATTTTTCCCCGGTTCTTGGGTATAATTAGATACACTAGGTGACTTTTGATGTATGACATTACTCAAACTGGATGGCTTTTTGATCTTGTGTCTTACATAATTTCATTTTGAGGTGACCTTACTAGCCAGCTAAAGATATTATCAATTTATCTATATTTACATTTGATCTGTTAAAAGGAGTGTTAAAAAAGCCTGTTAAAAGCATTAAATAACTCCATAATAGTTCATTTCAACTGATTACTGTATGGAAAACATAACTGAATATAACTGATGTGTCAGTTCGGACACCGTAGCCTGCATGTAGACGCTACGGAGGAAGTTCTTTCCTCCTCCGTAGAGCCTGAACACAGGCCAGGACACAAGGGCAAGCACGAATCATTTAAAATTAGATTACATATGATTTGACTGCTTTTACCAGCTTGCGGCTGCAATCCATTTGGCTCACAAAACACCAGCTGCGATGCCCAAACTGGTAATTGCAGTTGTCGCCCAAACGTGATTGGCAATAAATGTGACCAATGCAGAAGCAACTATTATGGTTTGAACAGCGGTGCTGGCTGCTCGCCCTGCAATTGTTCTACAATTTATGCTGCGAGTCAACAGTGTCATGCCAACGGCACGTGCATCTGCAAGCCAGGTATTGGAGGAGAGAAATGCTCGCAATGCCTGCCTGGATACTTTAACCTGTTGTCATCTGGTAAGTTGCATCAATTTTGTAATTTTTAATGATTTTACGATGATTTTCCGAGACTCAAATAATCAAATAATATTCAAATATTCAAATAATCGCAAGAACTTATAGTTTGGTGTGGCAAGATTTTGCAACGCATTGCAACATGTTTTCAGGTTTTGCAAGATGTTGTAAGGTCCTGCAAGTTGCTGTAAGATATTCTAAGATATTGTTAGATATTGTAAGGCTTTCACAGATGTTGTAAGGACTTGCAAGATGTCGTAAGATGTATAATGTTGTTGGTTGTGTATCGAAGATTTCGTAAAGATATTGTAAGGTTTTGCAAGGTGTTTAAGGTGTTGCTGGTTGTTGCAATGTGTTGCATTACTTTCAACGCTCTGCATCCGTACGAATACAGATCCAATCTTTTTCTTCAGAATTACAACGTGTAATCTTCTGATGTTTTTTTCTTTAGGCTGTACCTTGTGCAACTGCAATTCGATTGGAAGTGTAAACTCAATTTGCAACACTTCAACTGCATTTTGCACATGTAAACAAAACGCTGAGGGACTATCCTGTGGTCGTTGCAAGTCCGGTTTTTATGGATACAGCAGGAACTATGCTCATGCATGTTTAAAATGTCAGTGTTCTGGCAAGACCAGGCAATGTGCGACTGCTTCTGGATTTTATCCCGCTCTTATCAATACAACGTTATCAACTTTGGAAAATAACATACTTATTGATGGATGGAGATCTGTCAATGCTAATGATTTTGAAAGCGGGACTTTGAATTTGGATTGGACCCCCCTATATGCTTTCCTTAGGTGAGTTAATACTCTTGAAAGAATTTTTGCTTCAAAAAGAGTAGACTTCATTTTTTGATCCCTGGGTTCTTTACAACTCTGGGCTTATAAAGAATGTTATTTCCACATTGACAGCAATTTTATTTTGTATATCCCTCCTTCCAACGCTGACTTGAATTTCATCTTGCATCTCCCCCTTCTTCAACTTGACAGCTTGTTACGCGCATGGCTGGACAAACATTTTAGTGCCTTGTCTTTCATACCATTATTGTCATACGAATAATTTTTCTGTAGGGGCTATGCTAAACTGACAAACAGTCGCGGTGACCAAGAACTCTTCTACTCTGCTCCTCAAAAATATCTTGGCGATAAGAGGACATCTTATATGATGAAAATCACGTTTGACCTCTCACAAGAGAACAACAGCCAGCCAATTAATTCTACCCTTGGTGATGTCATTTTGATTGGCAACAATGCTTCATACAAGCTTGTGACAAAGCTTAATCCTCCACCACCGGTCTTTACAAATTTTCGCAGTTACGAAGTAAGAAAGTTTTAAATTTCTTCATGTTTGTTTTTTAATTTCCATAACAGGATCTAATTCTGCAAGATTTACTCTCTAACTTTTCCAAACTCTGTGTATTCCAGTCAAAAGTAATGACCACCAATTAAAGATAGCCTAGCCTAGCCCAATCTAGTATTGTTGAATCATTTTCTAATTTATCGTAGCCTAATCTATTCCAATCGAGCCAAACCGGACCCAATGCAATCTACCGAATCTTTTCTAGCATCAAACCTTATTCAATCTAGAATTATCTGATCGCGATCTAATGATTTATATCCTGATCTAGCCTCAATCGATCTAGCCCCAATCTGACTTAAGCTACCCTTTGCCAATTTTTTCTAATTTCAGGTTATTTTTGATGAGAAATTCTGGCGAAAAAACAGAACTGATGGAGCAAATGTGACAAGTGAAGAGATGATCGCTGTTCTAAGCAACCTTAGAAGTCTTTATATTAGAGGAAAATGGACCCAGGTAATTTTGATACAAGAATTTCGTGCCCTTACACTAGTCAACATGTTGCAATACAAATTTTTACTGTACTTCACAGGAAAATACAGCACACTACAGAACAGCGTAGTGTAAATATAGTGCAGAAGAGTAGAGTAGAGTAGAGTAGAGTAGAGTAGAGTAGAGTAGAGTAGAGTAGAGTAGAGTAGAGTAGAGTAGAGTAGAGTAGAGTAGAGTAGAGTAGAGAAAAGAAGAGTAGAGAAGAGTATATTCAAGCACATAGTACGTTGCATTACACCGAATTACGTTGCATATTACGCGAGTATAGTTTGTATGCATAACGTTTTTCAGCTTCTTCCACAAGTTATTTCTTTAACAGTGGTAACTTTTATATTTATCCCCTTAGGCTTCAGGAAAATTTACAGGCCTTGGCAATGTAAAAATGGAATATAGCAGCAATGCAGTCGTAGCAGGAAATGCTTCTACTAACGTCGAAAACTGTACTTGCCCAGTAGGTTATAGTGGACTATCGTGTGAACGCTGCAGCCCTGGATACACACGTGCTGTGCCGTACGGATCCGCTTACTCAGAATGTGTTCCTTGTAAATGTAATAACCACGCGTCAACTTGTGATCCTGACAATGGAATCTGTCAGCAGTGTCAACATTCCACAACAGGTTCGTTTTAAATGAGAAGTTTTTATCCTTGTTCTAAACACTAATATTTGGTATTTAACTTTTGATACGGTCTTCTAATTATTGTCAACTGTCATCAATACGAAGGCTAACTGCTTAACCTAACAATACGAAACATTACAACGGATTGATTATCCTGAAAGGAAGTTATATTAAAGTCAAATATTTGCCTTAAAAATGCAAATAAATAACTAACATTGACCATTCTATAACACATCACTATACAAAGACCCTGTGTTCTTTCATATTTCAAACGATGAGCCTTTCATCACATTAAGTGCCACCAAACTTATCATGACATCATCATCATTGTTTCAATCTTAGGCAATAATTGTGAAGTTTGCCAGGCTGGTTACTATGGCAATGCTACACGGGGAACTGCAAGTGACTGTTCACCATGCCCCTGTCCGGGCGGATTAGGAGCTTCAAACCAGTTCTCCCCCGTCTGCAAACTTGAAGCTGATGGATTACCAAACTGTACTGCCTGTCAGACGGGGTACACAGGAAGGCGTTGTGAGATGTGTCAAGATGGATACAGTGGAAACCCGAATGTAAGTCCAAGTTAGAAATATTAAACGTCAGAATTTAAGATGTTATTAACCCCATCTTTATTAGTAGGTGAACTGGCCAAATGGCTAGAGCACTTGATGATATTGCTAACACTTTTTACGTCCAGGTTTGAAGCTTGATTTACACGCCCACCTCCTGACCTTCAGCCTGCAAGAATGCACCTGACGCCATTTTTGCGGAGATGAATTTCAGCGAGGGATAGAGTTGGTCACTATATTTCACCATACTGTTGGTCCATGACAAATTTCCTCATGATCAGGCGCTTTCGCTATTGATAAAATGTTTTTTCAAAACTCGGATCTCTTTAATAAGAGCAAATCATTAAGCAGAGCAAATCAGGTGTAACTGCTCAAAGTCAATTGTTGATGACTTTTCGGCTAATGGCAATAGGCCTACCAATATGGTGTTGATGAAGACGATTTCCTATGGAATTGGCCACAGAGCACAATAGGTATAGTATACCTGTAAATTTGTGGTCATTTTATCTTGATAAGCGCATCTTGAATAAAGAGGTGTCCCAGAATTTGGAGCAGGTGCTCGTGTTTTCTGGGCCTAATGACCGCTTTCTTCGACCCTCAGTTGTGATCCATCATATATCGAAAGCTGTACCTTTTTTGTAGGTTCCTGGTGGCAGCTGTCAGAGATGTACTTGTAGCAATAACATAAATCTTAGTACAACTGGTAATTGTAACAATGTGACGGGAGAATGCTTGAAATGTCTTTACAACACAACTGGTGCTCGGTGTGAGTGGTGCCAACTTGGAAAATTCGGAAATGCTCGAATCCAAGGAAACATTGTGAAATGTAGTGGTATGAGATATATGAACTTTTTTATTCTTAACATTTTGAACAATGATGTTTACTTATATGAAAAATTCTGTTTAGAGCTTCTTTGCATTTCATCTTGATATATTGCATTCTGTGAAAAGTTATATGCTTGGCAAGGCTTTTTAGTTTTGAGTCTATATTATGTAGAATTTAATGAATGTATTGTGCAGAAGTATAAAAATCGAGTTTAATTCATTTCATGTTGTTTAGATTAGTAATATTTCCTTCCTGCGTCTTTTTTCAATTCTATCTCTTACTTTTGCCAAGTTGCATCTTCACCTTCTATCCTTTTTTTAAGCTGTTTTGCCATTCAATGTATTGATCCATCTTTTTGCTAATGTAATATAAGTTGAAAACTGCTTTCTTGCAATCAAATGAAGTGCGGAAATTATGGAAAGTGATTGATTTAGCGTCTATTATCATTTCAAAACCTCGAAATCGGTCGAGATTTGAGCATCAAGTACTTTAGGCCCTTAGAAAGTCAAATATTACATTAGCTTACCATCATTCTACTTTATTCAAATATGGTTTTTCTCTTTAGACTGTGCTTGCAATGCCATTGGTTCATTTGACAGCAACTGCAATAATGTTACTGGTCAATGTAACTGTAAAGAAAACGTTGATAGCAGTAGACGAACATGTGATCAATGTGTTGTCAACAGCTATAACTTTACAAGCGGACGTGGCTGTACCCTTTGCAACTGCAATGCACATGGATCAAATTCACTCCAGTGTTTCGAAGTAAGTGCGGGTTTGAACTCAGTGACGTCCAAATCTTTAGAAATACAATACCCTTGCGATTTGAGTTGTATAATATAATGTGATGTAATGTGATTGATGAAATGTAATGCAATGCAATGTAATTTAATTCAATTAAATGTAATGTAATGTAATGCAATGTGATGTAATGCAATTTAATGAAGTGTAATGTAATGCAATCTAATGTAATGCAATGAATGTAATGCTATTTAATGTAATATGATGAATGAATGTTATGTAATGCTATGTAATGTGATGTACTGTGACATATATTATGTAGTATGCTGTACTTCATTTGATTTTGATATTGAGCGTTTCACATATGTAATTTACTTGTAATTTTCTTCAAACCTTCCCTTTTTCAGAATGGGACTTGCAGCTGTAAGCCACGTGTTAATGGAACTAAATGTGATCGTTGTATGCCTGGCTTTTACAATCTTGCTGAGGGATGTTTGTGTAAGTGTCAAAGATTTTCTGCGTGGATGCACATTAAACTTATTGATTTATTGATTTGTTAATTGTTATCCAAATAGGTGGTTTTGTAAAAAAACCTAAAAAAGAGCCAAAATCCAGCTTTGTAAAGAGAGCATTATTTTTAATAGTAACTATCATTTTGTAATTGCTGTTTCCTATTATTTTTCTGAATTTTATGAATCTTTTTTGCAGCTTGCAATTGCAGTGTGAATAACACACTAGCTAATACAACTTGTGATGCAACAACTGGGCAATGTCAATGTAAAAGCACTGATCTTGGAGGACATTATGGCGGCAGGCGATGTGATCAATGCGGACCAAATGCTATTGGTTTGTCTCAATTTCAATACTCATCCTAATTTTTTACATAAATAGTTTATTTTAATAAACCTTTTCTTTATCTGTGGAAGGAATTAGAACTTTTTTGACACGCGAGATTAGAACTTTAGAACTTCTGCCCCTTTCCATCATTCTTGTTACCTCTTGGTGATTCAGTTTCTTATCCAATTGCGATTCCCAGAACATATTCAAGCTTTAATGCTTATTATCGATTTTAGGCACGCCGCCGTCTTGTGAACTGTGCGTGGAGCCATGTTACAACAACTGGAATACCTACATAGCACAAGAAACGAGCACTCTCGCCAGTTTAATGAGAAATACATCGGCTCTTTTGGCGTTGTTTGGGAGCACATCTTACTCACAGATAAGCACACAGCTCCAGATATTGAATGACAATTTGACATACGCCTCGAGGGTGTATGAAGGAGCCCAGTACGATACCCGAGCGAAAGAGGCACAATTTAGACAGGTTAGGGTTACTACACGATAGTCATTTGCAAGCCTGTTGTTTTTTATTAAAAAGTTGTGAATTCAGACTTCCCCTTCCGTGGCCTCCGTAATTCTGAGAATGATTCGAAGCTGCCAAGACACTGTCAGCGAATGGACAAAAATAATTTTGATTTGCCTTCTATTTGCGTCTAAGATTGCATCATCTATGAATAGTTTTAAAAACTCTATTCGATGCATAACCCTTTCACTCCTAGACGGGCCATATGGCCCAATGACAAACACTGGAAAAGATGGGTTTTTTAGGAGGTTAAGTACAAAATATTGTAAATGTTCTGATGGCAGTTTTCTATAATAGTTTACGCTTTCACTAAAGTTATTCAACTTTTTTCCCCCTGAAATACGTAGAATTATATGGGTATTAACAGTTAACTGAAAATAAGTCCGGATGCGAAAGGGATAACACTATCAAGTCATTGTAAATATTGGAAAAGTGTAAATAGGTGATTTTATGATGGTTCTTCACATTGTATCATGATTTGTGATGGATTTTTATTGCAGGCTCCTTTGGAATAACAGCCAATGCTGAAGAGCAGTGATATTGAATAATTGTTCTGAGAACTTCCCCAGTAACAAAGTAGCTAAATATTAGATTCAGCATTGAGCGTAACTGCCTTGTTATATGGCCTGAAGAATACGATAAAAGCGATGCCCCCTCCTCTAAATAATGAGAACATCAATATTTTGCCTTTCAATCATACCTGAAGCAATAGTGTTATTATTTAAGAAACAAGCTATTTGTTGCAAAGAAGTGGAAATTGGGGAAGGGGCTGCTTTGGTTAAAATCGCATGCTGTGCCATCATCTTTACAATGTTATGATGTTAATTTGATGATCACATTTGCTTTGCTTCTCTTTGCAGATTGAAGCAAGCATAATCACATTTGAAACATCAGTTAATCGAACTGATGCGCAGCTACGATCTCTTGAAAGTTACTTCAACGCAACTGCCTCTTTCACCGGTACCGTCAACCTCGATTCGAGCACGCCATCCTCTTTCCCATCACCATACACAAGTCTAACCGGGGCCTCAGTAGTCTTCAATGCTCCTGTCACTGCCAGTCCAACTTCCATCACTACAATGGCGAAGGGTTATTTGGATTCAGCTAACGCGAACAATGTGTCTGGAACGATCGTCTATACAACGATTTTACAGAACTACAACCAGGTAAGTTGTCACATCTTGGGGTGTTATTTTGCCTGTTTACGCCTTATAAGATCAAAATCTATCCCTGATAATGTGGAGGAATGCGACTCATAGGTAATATTTTTGCCTGGATTTGTTTAAGCTATAAATAAGCAAGCGCTGAGAATCGATCTAATATCATTTTGAGTATGATCGCTTCTAGATAATTCCCTGCTTCCTTCCTTCCATGCTTGTTTGATCTTTTTGCATTAGAAATTATCCCACAGCGTGGGTGGAAATGCTGAGCACTTAACTCTTTTAAATGATATGGCTTTTAGTGGGTCAAGTACCTCTAGTTGTTTCTGTAATACTGAAAAACCTGAGATTTCATAGACGGAGCGGAACAATTCAATTCACGTTAGTAACAGACAAACATGAGAGATGTGGCAGATTTTCACACTTCTTCCTACATCAAGAAAAAGTTTCCGGCCAATTTTTCTGCCATCTCTCTTTATCACGGTATTTTTAGTACTGAAAAATCCAAGGAGAATCAGCTAAGATACTTGTTATAATCAAAACAATCATTTCATTAATAATTCAATTCTTTGTTCTCAGATCCAAGCAGCCAATGAGAGCATAAACCAAGCTGCTACAGATATTGCATCAGCCATGGCAACATTGTCAGTTGCTGCCGCAGAACGCTCGCGGGCATCCTCGTTTCTAGATAGTAGTTTCCAGACAACCTTCCAAGCAAATGCTGCTGAACTGCAATCAATCAACGCGCTTGTACAAACAATCAAAACCCTTGTAAACACAACTGCAACAACGCAAAATGAAGCAAGGACACTGCTTACAACTGCGCAGGCGACAATGACTAATGCGGAGTCGGTGATGAACGCTAGCAGGGTGCAAGCAAATGCTGCTTCGCAGTCGGCGAGTGAGATGCAGATCAGTGGCTCTAATTTACAAAACAGTGCAAGAACGCTACAAACCTCAGCCGTAAGACTTAAGGTGAGTAGATCTTATGCTATACTTTGATGCTGTAACTAATTGAATAGAGCTATTTAGAAATAGCCTACGTTATACACTATTAAAATTTCCAAGTCATCTGCAAGGACATCCAGATTTCAAGATATAGCTTTGAATATGTTGAAACGACTTTCATTTTTCAGCTCTACTGCGTGAAACAGCATCTCCCTCAGTATTAGGTAACATCTGATTGGTCAATTCCATAGTTGCCATAGAACTAACGATAGGCAATTTTTGATTGGTTCCTCTGCAAGAGACAGCGATAGATGGAGAGAGGGGAATGTTCTTGCAACGAAATTCCCTAAAAACATACCATGTAATCTTAATGCTTTTTAAATTATTATTTGACGTTTGTTTATGATAGTTGTTTCGTTTATCTATGATTTTAAATTTGTGTAAATTGTATGTTTTATTTATAGTCGAATGCTGATGCGTTGCTGTTCGATTCAAAACAAACAGCAAGCAGTGTATCTTCATCAGTAAACAGAGTTTCAGGCATTCGAAATCAGACTCAGCAAACGATTGACACTGCAAATCGAGTAATAAACCAGACATTACCGGTTACCTTGGCGAGAATACAATCGCTGTCGTCCCAAATAACATCCACCAGTATCGATGAAAGGCAAATCAATCAAACGCTGGTCGGTGCAGAGGATGGTTTAAGACGTGCCCAAGAAGTGCAAAGGGTTTCTCAGCAGGCTCTGTAAGTTGTTCAATTTTTTATATATATTGCGGCTCTATATTTTCGTGGGTCTAATTTATGCTATGTACTGTATTTTGCAATACTACTTCACTGTGAAGATGTCCACTATCCAATGGCAAATGGTAATGTAAGTTTTTATATTGCATCTATTAGTAAAAGTAGATGAAGAAGATTTCGGCCTAAGAAGGGGCAGTTTTAACATGATTAATAATAGCCAATGTATTATGTGAATATGCAAAGTGAATCAATGATTCGTCGAAAAAATACCGCATGATCTGGCATACCAAATATCATCGTTTTGTTTACGTCATACATCAAAACAACAATGTACCATGTAAGTGGTAAATTATTGAATATATGCGCTGCCAGCGGCGGATCACGAAATTCCTGAAATCAGAAAATATTCATGCAGATTTGTGAAACGTCGGAGGAGTGAATTTAGATATAAATTTTTCCATAGAGTTTCAAAAGTAAATTTGGCGTATAACAAAATTTCTGAAATTAGATAATATTCACGAAGATTTGTGAAACGACGGAGGGGTGATGACATATATAAATATAGATAGATATAAATTTTTCCAAATTTAAATACTGATGCTCATTCATCTTGTGATTTTCTAAATTAAGGAACTCTTCGCAAGAAACACTTTCGAATATTCGAACAGTTGAAGCTTCTTTACGTACATCTGAATCCCTTCGCAACACAACTAAAAGCATTCAAACAGCGAACGACCAGAAAGTCAGTGAAATAAAAAACATCACAACATTTGTTGAGAGTCAATTTAGAAATCTGAAATCATCAGGGGAGCAGTCGCTCGTTTTGATCAACAATACTATCAATCAAGTAAATGATAGCTTGATGTGTTTTGCCGAAGCAAGGAGGATTGTTGACAATGCTACACGAATTGTGCAGTCGGCTCAAACTTTATCAACCAATGCTCTTTTAGTGAGTGTTTAGTTTTTTATTCCTTTTCAAGGCATTCCTTATCATTGTTAGTTTGTTTATGTGGAACAAACATAAATGGTTCCCAGCGATCTTTGAGTTCATTGCAATATGTAACAGGTACCATCAGTATTCTAGCAATCAGTGCCTGTTAACTATGAGATATGATTTAAGGATTATGCATAATGTAGTTTGCTCGGAAGCATTTTAATGTTTTCACTCTGACCTTGACATTTTCATTCTTACTTGAATTCGAACTGACCTTTAACTTCTGACTCCAACGTAATCCTTTGACCTCAGTTCTTGACATTTGACCCTGGCCTTTTAACTCTGACCTGTATCTTACTTCCTAACCCCTACTTGATATCTTCCCTTGGCAAAAAAATTGTGTCTCAAGAAAAAAAGGCCTGTTTTCTTTAACCAGAATAACTATGGGAATGTGAATATTATCTGACTACAGCTCACTACTTTTCACAGTTTCTCTGGTCATACAGTTCAAGCCAATATTTCGCAATATAATGATTGTGTTATTTTGCTGTTGCAGGTTCATCAGAACAACACTCAAAGGGTCACAAGTTACTCCACTCAAATCAACACTGCTTATGCAACAACAACGCAACAGTTCACAGAAATCCAACAGGCCCAGCAAAATGCAACTCAAATACTGAATGACGTCACAGAAGCTGAACGTAAGTTTCACTTGGATATTTGAATAATGTCACAGAGGGCTGTGTGCTTTACACCTGTTTGTTTGTCTTTCTGTTTGTTTGTCTCTCTGTTTGTTTGTTTGTTTGTTTGTTTGTTTGTTTGTAAATATTCTATATAGATTTCATCGTTTGCTGAGCAACTTTTTCTTTTATTTTAGGACTTTTGACGCAGTATATTGAACAAAATGCTGAACTGACAAGACTGCAATCAGAATCAGCTGCCCTTGAATCAGAACTCGATTCGTTGATTGCTAGATTCGAACAGAGTTCGGCAAGACTTAGCACGTGCAACAGAAACTAGGCTCGTTCGCTGCAGGTAATTACGGTAGGAATTCTCAGAGTTACATTTTAAATCCGATTTCCAAGAAGATAATACTGACCTGCTTCAAGATTTCACCCTCTTTAAGACAGATGTAGAACCAAGTGGCTCCAAGCGTACTTTGTTGTTATTTAAGAAATTGTCTGTGGATCTCCCTGGTGTCCGCTTATAACTCTACACAAGATATCTTAGAGCCCATTCACAATTCTACACCAGGCCCCCCTAGCATTCACCTTTAGGTCTACACCACATCATTCTAGAGCTCGTTTATAACTCTACACAAGATATCTTAGAGCCCATTCACAGGTCTTTCACCAGACCCCCCTAGCGTTCACCTTTAGGTCTACACCACATCATTCTAGAGCCCATCTATAAGTCTACACCAGATTCCCCTAGAGGCCATTTATAGCTCTACACAAGATCCCTTAGAGCCCATATATAAGTCTACACCAGATTCCCCTAGAGGCCATTTATAGCTCTACACAAGATTCCTTAGAGCCCATCTATAAGTCTACACTAGATTCCCCTAGAGGCCATTTATAGCTCTACACAAGATCCCTTAGAGCCCACTCATAGCTCCAAAGCACTGCCTGAAAAGCACGTAACCCGGATAGAAACAGAGGTAACGCTCAAATCAGGGTATGGTGTTATCATTTTCCTGCTAAAATATCAGCGTGGCCTACATTTATCACGTGAGGCTTACCTGATAGCTCTCCGCATGTCTAAAAGGTGTTTGGATAATGTGCATTCAAAGGCAACAATGGTAGTTTCTGCTGAGAAATCGGAACTAATCGCTATTAGGTTTTAGAAGCTTTATTTATGTGGTAGTTATGCATAGATATTTGTATGTGTATAGTTGGAATCTATGTAGATCTTTTTACTAAGAAACATATTTCTCAAAGTAGAGTATATATCAATTAATGGGATGGGGTGCATGGTTCATGTCCGTTGAAGATAAAATCAAAGTGCTTTTTAAGCCTCTATTGTCATATTACGTAATCATAGTTAAGCAATTTTCAACCCCTTTGTCATCAGTTGAAGATCTTTAATAAGCATATTGGTGACTGTAATCATTTGCATTAACCAATCCTTGCTTTGCAATTTCCCTAGCAAGGAAGTCGTTTGTTTAGGATCTGGAAATTAAGGGTTTTCCCGATAACATTACCATGTGTCAGCCCATGTTCTCCAATACACTTGGAAGTTATTAGAGCGCTTTCTCAGATTATTTGCATTGATAATTCCAATATCAGACGATTACCTTTATGTCCTGTAAGCCAAGTTATCATTTTCATCACGTCAAGACAGTGACCTAATTTCACGTCTTGTGCTTGGAAGGTAACACATCTAATGCCCTGCAGAAGTAGATTACTAGAATAATTTTTCTACTGTATAAACAAACTCTTTTCTAAGCTTAAACTTGAAAGAATCCCAACTTGCTAAGGAAAATTGCCTTGAAATGGCCAATTTTGCCTTTCAAAAAAACAGCATTTTCATACTTGGGAGGATGAAGATTTCCTTCAAAATCCCTCGCATAACATCCCTGGCAACAGCAACTTCTTATCTGCAACGTGATGTAAAAGAAGGCTGTCGAACTTCGTAAGAGCAGTAAACTAAAGGTCGATTTGGAAAGCGGCCCTGAATCATCACCCTTGTTTTTGTTGCCAAATAATCAACATTTATGTGATCATTGATTGTCGTGATTTTTCTTGTATATGATTATATGATTTGATGTATATAATATATAAGCTTTAATGTATTTGTTAATCTAATTGAGCCTTTGAGGCCCCCTTTAGGGGGAGCTGGATAACGACATACTGGTGTGAAATACAATTCTAATGACGAATAGAATCTATGCAAAATTCAAGATATTAGATCTTATAGAGGTTGTTAAAGCGTCTAGAAAACGTGAAACGTCTCCCCTGCCTAGAGATGTCTTTACCTAGAATTGTCCATCTTGCATAACATTTTTGTTCCGCACAGTACATGTGTGTCAAATGTTCTTTCCAATGTACACACCTTGACGCAGTCCCCGGAAACACTGTCCTCTTCTCAGACGTTGCTTTCATCTGCCTTTTACCCCTCTCCTTGCTTCGAAACCCCCCTCGTTCTACGCCTATACGTTGACATCCGGTTAAGCCTGGATGCCTGGCTCCCTCTAATGGGGCCTCTTTGAATATATGGATAATGAAGTAACTTTTTTGCATTAGATTGTAAGAGTCTGATTCGTTTTATATGTAATTGTAGTTTCGCCTTATGTCATGGAGATACGATTTTCCCGAATTCACAAACTCCATTCGGCCATGTATTGATACTTTGACGGTTTGTGATGCAGGTTAGAAATTACTCAAGATTTTTACACATCTATAGACTGCAATATCAACATTGTATTAATCTCCATGCCATAACCTCGAACGTATGTGATCAAGGGTATATTTATGGTCATTTTAGACGTGGTTTTATTTGTATTACTGCATTGCACTCAGGTGGATAAATTTTGCACAGTAAATATTATTGATTCGTAGCTTTCATTGATTTACGTAAGATCGGTCTTGATATTGTTGGTCTTTACTTTATCTCTATTTTCCTGTAGGTTTTACGGTATTCAACTATCTGTATTTAAATTACATGGAAAGGGGTAGAGAGGTCTTTCAATGCTAAAAAAACTAAGCTTCCTCTGAGTACGATACAATGGCTCAATTTTCTAATAATTAAGCAACATACAGGGCTTAGATTTCGATTTCAAGCAACTTTCGCAGCCATAAACCTTGATATTCATAAAAACATTTCGAATGCAAATGCCCTTAAGTCAAGGGTTAGTATAGGCTATAAACAGAAAACATTGAGGGTGTGTCGGAATTTTCATGTGATCACTTTCGATCATGCTGTTTCCATTTCAAGTGTTTAATTTTTATCATATAAAAATGCAAGAACATCTGAATGGAAAACTTTGGAGGAATGACCTTCTAACGGAAACGAGGCTAATTGAGGTGGGTTGTAGGCGTCTCCAAAAGGGCGGCATATGATTATTTGTTCTTTTGGCCAGGCAGGCTACGGTGTCCGCCATTGAATCCAAAAAGTTAGATTTTGCTATCAAGAATTTAAAATGACACACAACGAGCAAAGACAATCTGCAATGAGAGAAGGCCTTATTGGCCTAGGCGGTATGAAACGATTTGCATTAAATGTTTTTATGTTTTCGTAATTTGCTCCACACCAAGCCCCCCATGAACTGCCTAAACAACATGGACTAGGCTCCCACCCTTAGTTAAGCCAATATATAGATCACACCAAGGAAAGCCAATTACTCACAACGATTTTTTCAAGTATGTTTACAATTTTACGCCAAGGCCCCTCTGGGAAAAGTGTGATTGGAGTCATTGCCTCAGGTCTAGAATGCATGTACGAACCGCATAATTAGCTAGTTGGTTTCTTGGCCTACCAGAGGACTCGGTTTGAGATCTGGCATGTTGCCTTGGGGCATTTGCAAACAAAATAACGCCTTTGACCTCTGGCTATAATGCACACGCTCAGCTAAGACTTCTATTTAAAGAATTAATTTCCTCCTTCATGTTACTACCCTATTATTTTGGGTTAATGCATCTTTTTTATTTCGTGTTTATGTACAAATGTTGTTTCTTTTGCAACAAATATTTGAATAACATGTATGATATTTCTGAACATCCCCATACACATTTAAAACGCTGCAACATTTCTAGAATCCTATTCTCCCATTTAAGACAGACATTGGCAATCTACTCCTAGAGGGCATGGACTCTGGTCCTATGGAAGTGCTACTCCCCCATCCCTCTGACCAGATTCATTACTGCAAATCATACTTTTCTATACTTTTTAGTTGGTGTTCTGTATGGTGTAACTAATGTCTGCGCTGGCCACCCATTCGATACTATCAAGACAAAAATGCAAGCTCAAACTGGATATGAAAATCAAAGCATGGTTAAATCTTTCATCAGGACACTGAAAGCTGATGGAATTCGAGGACTGTACAGGTGAAAAATTAGTTTCAGCTTGACTGAAAGAACCCAACCCCTCTAGCAGACATTCCAACCTTTGCAGCAGCAAATCTGGAAGATATTGGAGCACAGCGGGGGAAAAAATTGGAGCTGGGGGTCTGGGCCCTCTGACCCTCTGAGCCCCCCCAGCGGAATTTTTCTTCAAAATCGGGAGAATTTCAAAATTGCCGGGATACCGCGAGACGACCTTTGAACCGGGAGGGCTGGAACATATGCTCTAGCAGGGGGTCGTTTTATTTTCATTAGGATTTTTCGGTAAGATTTAAGGAGTTTTCTGTTGAAAGCTACCTCATTTTTGAACATGAAAATATCACTCTTTGTAAGTTGTTTTATCTGCTCAGGTCATCTTTCAAACATTCTTTTCTCTTTTGACAGGGGATGCATCCCACCCTTATGGGGGTCAGGAATTTATCGATCAACACAGTTTGCTGTTTTTGAAGGAGTGTAAGTTTACGTATACCAGATGTCTTTCATATATGTTTTTTGAATTACAATCTTTGCTCCTGAAATTGTTTGTGATTTTATTGTGTTCTTTATTTATAAAAACACACATGTAGAAGATTAGAAATGACTATTTTCTGAGATTGGCAATTGCCAAAATTCTCATTGTATGGAATTTTTTAGCGTTTTTTAGTGTTTTAGGTTAAAATGATGATTGACAAACGTTTACACCTGGATAGAAGGGAGTTGTCATCAGGTCATGCAGGATTGATAGTATAAAGTTTTTCTTTTTGTTTTGCAGATATTTAAGCATGTTTGGCATACCCCCCCCCCCCATATAATGGCTTCTAGAAGAGTATTGTTCTGTGATGTGTTTATTTTTCTTACAGGTACACACTGTGTAATGATGTTGGCAAGACACAGATTCCATTTACTGGTGGCATTCAAATGTATGTACTTGAGGTTTTTAGTTTAAATCAATATAACCAAGGGTAAAAGACTTATTAGCAGGGTAAATAACATGCAAAACTGTTAAGCTAAAGCTTTATGTGTTGTCCTTCTTGTTTCATGCTGCAATTCAGGCATTTTTGAGAAGCTATACATTATACCCCTCCCCTGAGTAACTGATGGCCCTTGAATTATTGGTTCTTGGTTAGCCCAAGGTTTTCTTGTTCGATAGAAAGCAGGGTAATCTTGACAAAAATATTTAGAAGAAATACTATTGCCCTTAACTCATGATAATTGAAAAAAGAAGAGAATATAAATGGTGAATTTTTAGGACAAGATCAAACTAATACTTGTCTCATGATGAAGTAATAAAAGGGGGCTTTACAGTAAAAAAATGCAGGCTTTGGAATTATGCCCACCTCTCATTGTAGAGAATCTTTGCTAAAAATTTTTGCAGAAATCCATGCTGGGAAATTTTCATTGTATTAAATCAAAAAAATAATTTTTCAAATCTGATTAACACCTGATATCATTTTTAGCCGTGTACTTCTGGGTGGCGTAGCCGCTTCTACTGCAAGAGCCATTATTGAAACTCCTCTTGAATTAGCAAAGGTAATCTTTGTTTACTTCGAATAAAATCCTATAATAACGTACCATATTTTGATTCTCTTATCAAAACATTAAGAACATGGTCCTTTACACGTTTTAATCAAATCTCTACTAACAACATTTATAGTCCGTGGCCCTATCCGCGTTTGCCTTGAACTGCTTATAACCTTCCTGATAAATGAACGGGCAAGGAATAGCAAGTAAAAGAATTACGCGCATTTTTGAAAGCAGCAGGAGAAATTGCCTCTGAACCCAACTTTATTAATAGCTAATCCGATGTTCAAAAATTAACAGTATCTTCGAGTTTTGCTTCATTTTTTAGGTAAGACGACAAACAGGCCAATCATGGCAGTTTCGAGGTCTTTATAAGGTAAGACTCTTAAATATTCGAGGCAGAAATCTTATTTTTCTGAAGAGGTTTTTGCTTCTGAAATTAGTCTTTCTTTTGACGCGAATCAGAGCTACATTCTCAGAACCGGTATTGGCTGCCAGACCAGTTTAAATAAATTTTAGTTTTGAGTAAAATTCTTATACAGTTTATGATAATTCGGACGATTACAATTTTGAGAAGGGAAATGTTATGGCAACTTCCCCGTCCGAAATTTTCCAGTATTTAATCAATTAAATCCAAGTTTTGCATTAACAGTTCTCGCCTCTCTATTGACAGTCATTTGGAGGTCTTCTTTTTAATAAAAGATATGCACATTTCTTCATTTTCAACAGCTAAGCCTCGTTCTTATTATTGTTTTCAGGGATTCGGAGTTACCTTGTGTAGAACGATGGGACTAATGTGTACATATTTTGTATTAGTGGACACTTTCAGACGCAATATGAGTGAACAATTTAAAAGGCCTCTTTTGGGTCCATTTTTAATCTCAGGTGTGGCTGCCACGTATCCTTTTCATTAACGAAAACCCAACGTTAGATATTTCGATGAGAAGGGGGCCACGTCTGATATTTCTCTTTACCCTTTCTTCGTCGAATAAGAACAAGGAAACAAACTTGTTCTAGGCAGAAACTCAGAGGAAGGGTTTGAAAATGAGCCATGGTTTTGGGACAAACTTCTTCAAAAAGGCTGTTTTTAAAGTTTTTAAAGACGTATATTTAGAGATGCAAAAATTAACGATACGTTGAAAAACCTGTTTTGGCACAAAGCTAGTACAACTTTTGGTAGGTAAAGCCAGCTTATGATCTCACAGATTTGTGTTTTCAGATACCGAACTTTTTTTCATTTGGGAGTGTCTGCCCCTTGCCCCCTCCCTGGCTATGCTACCGATATCTAGAAAGTTCCCTGGGGTATGTTCACCTGTTAAGCTATTTATAGGAACTGTTTTAGAAGAAAACTGTTTATTTTAAAGTGTTTAAACCAGGTAAGTAGCAGAAATTAACTGCAGGTCCACAAAATACTAACGTTTCAGGGGGAATGATATTCAATTGATTGCTTGCTACTTGCCGAAGGTAAGGTCAGTACATATCTTAGACCGCCTCTGGGTATCCTGAATCGCGCTTATCATTCTGTGTTATTCAATCTCAGAACAAAATGCCTTCATGTCTTGAGCTGAAGCGCCATCCAGTCGATGACCATGTGTTTTGTTTTGTATGCAACGTAACTTTGTTACAATGAGATATTTGTCCGCGAATCTTTTTTCACCGCATAGGGCGTTGCTAGCCTAATATTTGGCATTTTTCTGTCGATAGGATCTTATGATAAGCATCTTAGTACGGATAATGCTGACCTTAGATACCTGGTTATTTCGTTATTTTTTGTATGTTATCATGTTGTTGCCACTAGTGCAATTCTTACAAGGAACTCAGCATTGTTTGCTGTTAGTTCAACAGAGGAGGGGGGCTGCAGGAGCATTTGCCCTTATTTTTCACTGGTCTACATCCTTGCTCCGGACTTTAGCAGGCAGCCTTCATTCTTTTGCAATTGACGAATTAGTTTAAACAGTATGCTCCTCACCAAGTGCATGACAACATGTTGAGAATTTTTTGACAAAATACCCCTCATTCCAAATACACCTCTTTTTGGAGAAAACGTTTTCAAGAGGATTAGAATTCCCCCAACTCTCCTTGTTGATGTGACCTTGAAACTGTAAAAGCTATCCATCATATCACGTTTTCCTCTTTAGGATGTGCTCTGTTACAGGTCGATTTGATTTGATTTTATCTTTATTTCCAAACCAAGTCCTTAACATCGGTTTGATGATATCTCAAATTTTCAGATCTTTGTTTTAAAAGACGAATGAACAGTTATGTAATGAATCAACCAAAAAAAACGTTCGAACTATCAATAAAGTTGTTATTTTTAACTACTATTTATAGCGGTCCTAACGTTGCAGTTGAATAAGTCCTCTACGATTTGCGTAAATTTCTGACCCTATCATTTAAATCGTTATTCTAGGATTTTAGTTCATCGTTTTTTCATTTCATTGTATTGACATCATGAATTTATAGCTAAGCCAGCAATACAAGACCCTTAATTTATACTGCTCTTGTACCGTTGTGCTTTTGTTTCAACTAATATTCTTTCCTGTCCTTCTCAAACCTGATACATTTCCATAATGATTTACCTTAACATCAAATAGTGTTGGATGGTGGGTTGTTTGGCCACTGGAATACATGAAATCTCAAGTGCAAGGCAATTACGGACAGTAAGTAAAGCTTACTTTTTTAGGAGACCACACAGGGCACCAGTATCGAGCCTATTACAGCATTAAAGCATGTTGCTGTATAAATGCACCTAGCATATTTTGCTACTAGTATGACTATGTGATTTATCATGGCCTCAATTTGATTGCTTTCTGCCTCGTATTGCTGTTGAAGCCTAAGATTAAGGAGCAGGCGCATAATGGATCGGTGATAAAAGTGAGTTGCTCTTCTAAGAGAAGAAAATTGACAAAGTTAAGCCAGTTGAAAGGTTTTCTGCCAGGAAATGAAAAACGTAAACAAGGACAAATTACCCTGCTCGTGTGCTATCTTTTCCACTTTGCTTCTAACCCAAAATTCCATCAGATTATTTGTGACTCTGACCTCAAACAAAAGAGAGTTTTGCTTTCTCATATAATCTTCTGCTCTCAATGGTCAGTAATGATTACGCGGCTTTGCACTAATTTATTAGTGGTCCTTAAGTCTTCTTAAGGCCCTCATCGACATTTTCGTCATTCGGGATTTGAGAATGGGGCAGTGATTAAGTACAGTTAAGATCTTAATTTGTCTTTTATTGAAAACATACAACACTCCTTTAATGGTTAATCACGACCACCTTTTTCGTTTCGTTGATACATTGGCTTCATCAGGCTCTGCATTAAAAACATGATCTTCATTTGAGAGATCAATCAAATCTAATCGATCTAGTTTCCTAGTTTTACCATCGATTTCAGTACGTTGTAGCAAGACTGAAAAACACATAGGTTTCGACAGGTTGATCGAGTGTGGCGGATATCTCGCCGATAGATCGAGCGTGGCAGTCTGTTGCTTTTCGCCACTTGTTGTCGTAAAATTCTATATTAAACAGACCGTTGAGGCGTTGAACCTGTGAAAATAAAAAGTCTCTAACATCCACTATATTTAGTCCCCAAAGGTACATAAATCTACACCAAGGCCATGTCTAGTTTTTGTTTGTCAAACGAATTGGGCTGTCATGAACACTTGAAATGTTGTTAGATTGAAATTTTTCATGTCTCCTCCGATGAGACGCAAAAAGTTCGAATTTCAGTTTTCTTCTCAAAGCCGTCTCAAAGTTGTCATATTGTATGGTAATGTACTGGGTTGATATTACAAATAAATGCTCTCAAATGCAACCCATCTTTCCACCCATTGGAAGTTACCGCTTGCCCTTAACGTAGCTGACGTAGGGCCTTAGTTTGGGTTTAACAAATAAAACCGAAAGCTTGTTTCTGTTTGAACGACGGGAATGCAAAAAGGCGCCTCTGCTAATGATGATGCCATCTTTGTCTCACTTTCTATACACAGAGCTGAATTTGGTGTTTACATAACTAACAAATCATTGATTGCGAAATGCGTCCAGTTTTCAGACAGGCTCACCCAACACGCGAATTTTCGATCGATTTAGCGCTGTTAAAGAGCTAATAATCGCAAGATAATCCTACTGCTTACTCCTCTAATTGATATCATATGACTGTGGTCTCCAAGGCTGCCTCTATTTCAAGGCCAAATCGACGCCATCTTAACATACAGTAAATCTGAATTCATGAAAGCTTGTGTCCAGTCGTTCTTTCAAGACCTGCACGGAATGTCGTGCGCAGTGCATCTCCAAGCCAGTAAAGGAAATTAACGATCCTTTGGTCTCGATGTTGATTTGCTGTAAAGAAGATGTAAGATTTTATTGTTCCAACTTCCAGATCCTCTTGCGATCTGTTCCAACATGAAAATTCCGGCTGTTTCAGTGTTCCTTAGAAGTTTTCAAAGAATTCTCAGAGTCCCCCAATTCTCTAAAAGCGGTTCTTTGATTCGCAGATCTCTAAAAAGTTTGGGTAGTATCCCCATGTCCCAGGTAATATGATTGGCAGGTTCCCACATACCCCTGGGAGCCTAGATGCTTCAGTTTCTTGCATGGTTTTTAAGAAGTGCTTGTTTGCATATCAGCTTCTGACAGAGCACAAATCAGCAGAGTTTTGTATGCAGGAAAGGGCATGGTTGCGAAGGAATTGGCTAGACTTTCGTTTATCTTTCTAGTCACTCTAATTGGTCTTTTACTTGGAACATTTTGCTTCTTCTAGGGATATTTCGACTTGGAAACGTTTGAATATGGTTTTCCGCGAACGTGGTGGCTTCTTTGGTTTATATCGTGGAATAGTACCCGGCTCAATTAGAAGTTTCTTAGCAAATGGATGTGCAATGATTGTCATGTCATATGCCCAAAGAAAAGTCTCCGAGCTTGGTCTAAGAGGCTGAGACTATTTGATCAACAATTAAACGGTGAGATCTGCTTAACGACGCATTTCATAATCTAATGAGTAAGAAGAGTTTGAAAGATATCAGTCCCTAGAGTTACTTAAAAGTTTGCTTGACTCTGCTCAGTCATATGTTCAAGGAAGATTTATTGCTCTAGTTCAAAGATATTAATTCTTCTCCTAACTTATGCTCGCTGGAGGGACTGACCCCCCTCCCCCTTACCCAAGGACTTGACTTTAATGACTGGTTGCCCCTGAGCATTTGTCTTCTCTAATGATGTAGGCTGTACTATTTTTAGTATTGATTGGTCTGGATGTTTTGTCTTGAATGGGGAGGAGCTCAGGCTTTGCAGACCCAAATACCTTTTCAAGAAAAACTATTCGTGAGATATCAATCAAGTAAGATAAAGTAATTGATGGCACGACCACATGGTATTTAAAGTAAGTCTGCCCAGATTAATCATGTTATGTCTTAAGTTCTGAATCTACTAGAAAAATAATCCATCACATGTTTTATTCATATTCGTATCTCATAATATTCCAGGGCAAAAGCGTGGTATAAAGTTTGTCTATAGTTTGTCAGCTGAAGTCAAGTGAGTGTTTTGCAGAGATCATTTTTGAACAGGCAGCAAGGTACCCACAGCTGAAAACTTCTAACTTCAACGCCCTTTTATTCTGCATTTAACATAGAAAATTGCTATAATGTGCTTGCAAGAAGCTTTTGCTGTGGTGGTAGTATAAACCAATTTTTATCACGAACCGAGAATTCTGTCTGCGCTGGCAGGGGAAGACTCGATGTCTTGCAATTGTGATGTTTGAAGCATTTCACGAAAAAGTTAGGAGCATTTCAACAAAGGGCAAAGCCATAGCAGCATATTTATGTTCAAGGTTTTTTTCTAAGGACTGCCCTGTCTGCCTCTTGCTGCAGGTGCCTCTGCTAAGAATTATGGGGTGACAGTAGTTCTTAAAAAGAAAACGTTTGATAAAAAGGGACGTTTTTCAGAATTTAGGGAGGCGTGTCTTTAGCACATGTTGAGTGTGTGTAGTGTGTACGCTTCATAACTGCTGGTTACACGCTCATTTTGAATCATTCATTTCATATCGAGGTTAAAACATAATTTTTTAAACTAAAATGATAACTGTTTTTAGTTAATTTCAAATTTCGCTGCTTGTTTGCCATTCATCCATAGAAATTTTTACAAATAGTGACAAAATGCATTATATAGATTGTTAACTTCCAGCTTAGAAGATGGGAAATGTAAAATAGACTCTTGGTGGCATACCTTGTCAGTGTTAGGGGTAATCAGCCCCCAATTGGAGCATGGTAAATGCCACTAGGGGCTTTATTTTTTAACTAGTTTATAGATATTTAAATATGGACATTATCAACGTAGCAATTGTCTTGATAATTTTATTTATTACTTTTACCTTGTTTATTAAGCGTTAAACTATTTTAAATGTATTTGAATTTATATTTATAGATGCCTTTCTAGTTTATGCAATTCTAGCTATCAATGAATGAATGAATGAATGTATGAATGAATGAATGAATGAATGAATGAATGAATGAATGAATGATGAATGAATGAATGAATGAATGAATGAATGAATGAATGAATGAATGAATGAATGAATGAATGAATGAATGAATGGAGAAAGAAATGAGAAATATGACGCTTAAACAGTATATTTTGTATTCCTTTTCTTTCTAAAAATTTGACCTCGGGAGTCTTGGCTTACCAACAGTGCAAATTAATATTTTGAAAATTTTCAAACACAATGCTTGGTTTTTGATAAATAAAACTCAAGTTATTTTTTTTCCTTTTATCATATTAATTACAATGAAATAAAGCAATTTATAATGTCTTTCATTTTTGTGCGGAAGAACTTTGTTCATATTAACCAAACGATTCGAAATGTTGAAATAATATACTATTAGAACCCTTCTATGACCAATTTCCATGCTTTTCACCAATCTAATATTATCCAGTTTTGAGTTATTTTAATTTTTCTTTGAATCTAATTTGTTTTAATTCCTTAATAGACAATAATTCTCTTATTTTCAAAACAAGCCGGCACTTCTGTTTCGCCTTCGGTAAATCTACTGGTTTGACCTGGTTTAAAGATTTGGTTTTAGTATTTTTGAAGCTATCGAATTTTATAAATAAGTCACTTGGTTGAGGAAAAGACCCCCAGAGTTGCTTAAAACCTCAAAAAAATTTTGAGCAATCAATAGCCATAAGCTTTCACAACTGAAAATTCGTTAACTTTGCTGTTTAAACGAATTAAGGCATGAACAGTCGATTATTTGGAAACTATGTAAACGGAGAATTCTACAATACATTTATCGTATTCATCTAAGTATTGTTGGAAGTTTCCTTCAAAATCCCAGAATTTAATTGTCGAAAATACTTAGTCTGTAATTTTATAAAGATTTCATGGGTTTGGTTTTTAGAAAAAGAAGGCTTAGGTAAATTAAGCCAAATTGCTTATTGAACAACTTAGTTAATCCTTCTGCCAATAGTTGCGTTAAATGTGGTCCGAGAGTTACATAGTCGTTCTTGGTTGTTTATGTAAAAACAAACTAGCAAACTATATCTTTTCAACATCGAAGAAACAGCCGTTAAAAGCGCGGCCCACCATCGAAATATTCCTTCAAACCTCTAAAGTAGGGCAAGACCTGGTAGGACGAGTAGTGCTGCCCTTTGGGAGGAGGCAACCGGAATCAAAATGAGGCAAAACTTAGCTTACCCCTGCGCAATGTAGCAATCAGTAGCTGCGTAGCATGACCGATTCATTAGGCCCAAGGAGCAATTATTTATATACAGAAAGTCATGTTTGCGCTGTCTAAAGTTAGGAAGGTTGATGTTAGTATTGTAAATAATAGTGTTTGCATAACTAAATTTCACAGTTAGATGCGAAATCTTTTGCTAATTCATTGTTTATAAACATGAATATGAAACGTTCAAATGGAATTCTTATGTCGAGGAATGTATTGAAGGCCACACATTTGAATCTCGATTTTTAAACGTTGTTTTTTGATAGGCCTAGATTTTGATCATATAGTTACAGTCGGGCATGTACGCGATGTCTGAGAAACAACAGCTCTGCTTTTATCAATCAATGACTGATTGAGACCAGGACATTTCTAGGAGAAAGGGCCACTGTTTTGTCTTTCAATAGTCAGAGGGAGCATCCTCATTTAGATGCCCCTGTTTCTATGAGGCCATTGGGACATGCATTGGAAACAGGGAAACCTACATCAAGGGGGGGGGGCAGTGGTAGAATTTCCCCCACCTTCTCAAGAAAACAACTTTGATTTTTATTGTTTAGGCCTTGTTTAGCTTTTCACCCCTTGCTATGACGTTATGCAGACATCTCTAATCAGTGATACCTAACTACATTCAATCTTTCTTGGCAATTGCAGGATTCCGGTGCACTGAAACTTTTCCACAACTTTCCCAGCAAAATTTAACTTCTGTCACCAATTATGCATTGTACTACGCAGTTCTTTCAAAATGATATTTTCGACAAAAACGACTTGATTTACTAAATACGCAATGAAATTTTTAATTCAACGTTTTTTTTATACAGGAGAATGTAATGCTTTTCGGAGACACAATACACTTGCTAAGGTTGGAAAAAACGAGAACTAGGCTTTTTGAGAAGATCCAAGTCCAGCTTTCCTTTAAATCACTTTATTACAAAAAAACGTGTTAACAATTTCAACGTCGTGCTGTTGAAAATCCGAAGATTATTTCGTCTTTGAGTTTGCCTACGGTGGAAGCGTATTCGCGTAATCTTGTTAATTTTCATTCAAAGACCCCTACAGCCTTGAGATTTTGTTTACGAGAACTCACTGAGCCAGTTTGTTTATCTCAAGCTTTCGAGCTGTGCAGATAAACAGCGGCAACAGGCTGCTATCAGAATTGTGCTTTCTCCGCGCTCATGATCAAAGCCGAGCGCATCTTGTTTCTTACCGATTCAAATTAATAGCAGATGTAATTTGCTAACTAAAAAAAGTCATGCGCTTATCGGCAACTGTTTGTGAATTTATTTTTATTCCAGTGTCAAGAAGTTTATCATAAGGTTTATGTGATTTATTTTCTGGTATGTCATCGTGAATCTCATGCCCGTAAGGTTCTGGTTTTTCTGCTTTTTACGGGGTTACCGTTAAGCTAAAAAGCGTCTCAGGCAAGACCAATTCAATTCAAGTCTATCTAATTCAATTTTGCTCAAAAATAACAATCAGACAGGGCGTTTCTTCATGTCTAAGCTTAACCTAGGCTAAGGGCATGTACCCCAATTTCCTGCTGAGGATGTGCCACCCAAAGGTACCGAATACAACAGTGGCACAGAGTGCCACTTGGGCATCAATGTCATACCTATATAGCAATTAAGCGGAAATTGAAACCCGAGCTTGTACTTGTTTTCTTTGTTAGGTATTTATTTCTTAGGTATTTGTTTCTTATAGACAGTTTCTTAAGCACCCCTACATGCCCTATCTTAACGGGAGTGCTCGTTCAACCTTCAAGATTGTTCTCCTTAGTTGTTAATTCGTCTATATCCTTGGCCCTTAGTCACTCCTTTGGCTCCTATTGCCTTGTTATCCCATTAAACACAAATATAGAACTGTGCAATCTAATTGTTTTCTAGATTCAGCGATTTCCTATGGGCAAAATAGGCTTGCTTTACATCGGGAAATGAATCGACAGTCAAGAAGAAGAGCCCCCACATGGCAGCTTAAGGATTCAATCTTATCCACTTTTACACACAGAAATTTTCAAATCCCGCAAATGTCTTTTAGGATTTCCTGACAAAAGGGCTCTAACCGCGATAGAATGTTAGATTATGCTACCCGCTGGGTAGAACCACGGTCTCCTCTCGGCATTAAATCGAGGCCGTAGCTTAGCATTGGTTTGATGAGTTTCTTTTACGAGGCTGATACCTGGTTTGTTATATTGCGTTCGATTGTGAATTGACGCAAACAGGCAAAACGCAGGGATCGAGAGCAGACAGGAGAAGACTGACTGTGTGAACAAGGTGATAAAAATCTTGTACGAGTGACCTTGTGGATGTTGTGAATAATGTATAGCTTGATTGAATAAGCATGCTGTAATATTGCTCGCTTTTATCTATTTTTCGTAATACGATTATGTGGGAATAGACAAAATAGGTCAACTTGTACAAAGTTGATAGAAAAGAATTGAGATTGTACGTGTATAGCTGGTTCGTAAAACGGTGTTAGAAATCAAGACATATTACAGTGGTCGGATAAGTCCTCAGTTATTTGTTCTGCAAAGAGAGTTATCGTTGTTTGCCTGTGTGTCCTGATCATCGCGTGAACGGATTTGAAACAGGCAGCGTGCTACACTTAATCCTAGAGTTATACATACACGAAGCTAAGACCGTGCTGCATTCGGAAAGATTCCAAAAGGAAGCTGATTTCACGTTTAAAGGAAAGTGCTTTTAACCAAGGAAACAGAGCTGAAAGCGCACGGATACTCGTGTATACTTTGGAATATTTGGCCGGAATCGCATTTGAAATAGTTGATACGTTTTGCAGCTTTAAATCGTGGCAACTGGTGTGGAAAGCCATTGACAAACGTATATGTCACTGGCCATTGTGTCAAGTGTCTCGCATTGCGGCAATTAGGCAGCGGGCGTGAGTTTATAGCCCATATGGGCATCTTCAATGCTGAGTTAATTTTGAAAACCAATACAATATTCAACACATTTAAAAGCCTGGCTGAGTCACAGTCTCATTATGTATTTACGAAGTAAAGTATTCGCATCTTTACAGCGAACTAACAAACTGTTATGTCTTGCGTTGGTATGCTTGTACGTAACGGGTATCGACAAATGCGACGTAAGCCACGTGAGCCGTAGCCGTAAAAGCGACAAGCGACACGGATTGGGCTTTCTCAATCTTGGACGCAAAAATTTCGTTAACGAAAGAGAGGAGAAGTACAGGAATAATTTGGTGTTGACGAGAATTCGAAATGCAGAGAAGCTGAATGCGACGTGTATCGGTAAGTTTTATTTTACTATGAATCAATTTAAGCTGGTTACGTGAAAATACCTGCTTAGTTCCATTTTCGCCGTAAATTTATCGTAAGGGGAATTTAAGTTTGGACGCTCGGTTTGTGGTATTAGGGACGCTTACACCAGGGGCAGCGGGGCAATTGCCCTCCCCCCATAGCCTTAGAAAAATCTTATTCTTATATTTTGCAATTTCTTGCTCTAATTTTTCACTGTTTTGCCCCCATGCCCGGAAGCGCGGCAGGCCCCATGTGTAATATACAGAATTTTGCTAAAAACAGATAGAATGTTTAAAAGGAAAATAGAATTGAATATCGTATAGACAAAGAATCAAAATTTTTTAACTAGATTAAAAGATCTAAAAATCCCTTATTTTTTTGGCAGGGAGAACATTAAAAAAATTATTAGCCTGAAGATGTAAGAGTTTTTTTGGACCGAGCAAAGTGCTATATAAGTTGTAGATCGGTGTGAAGGTATTAGCTTAGTTCAGGACCGTTGAGAGGGGGGGGGGGGGGTAGGCGGGGTCGGAGGTCCGGGGCCCGCAAAAGTTTTCCTCAATGAAAAATTTGATTGCTCACTGGGGCCCAGTGCAATAAAATACCCCTGGGCCCGCACTGGCTCACGACGGCCCTGGCTTAGTTGGCTTCTCAGGGTTCTCAAGCCAGTCAGCATATTATATGCAGTGCACGTAGTTTTATAAGAAACCCAGGAAGGGTCCTACTAGCGGTAGGTTCTCAATTTTTACAGGGTTTTGCTAAAATGCTCTTGGCGATTTTTTCAATTGTGTTACAAAGCATGCAAGAGGTTTCTTATAAACGGCTTTCTTACAAAATGCCTGTGTCTATAATGCTACCGTTTTGAGTTTCTTTAAATGCATTTTTGCATTCTCAGGAATGGATTTCCCTCGGAGAGGTCACCCCGGTAAAGGTATCTGTAGACAGTGATTTGAGTACTCTTCCAAATAACATACGGGGGGGGGGGCGACGCATTTTTAAAGAGAGAATTTTAAAGAGAGAATTTTACAGAAATATTTAAATATCAGGGTGCTTGAAATTGTTTCTTAGTAAAAGATAGATGAAGTCAGTGGCGCAGCCACAGAGGTGTTTGGGTTAAGGGGGCGGGGTTAATTAGCCCATTGCATTCCCAAAATCTGATTTGCGAGGCCAGAACCCTATCATCATTTTACCCCCCCCTCACTTTCTGGAGGCTGGCACCGCCGCTTGGTTCAGTTGCTATAAATCACTGTAATTAATGTTTGCATATATTAAGGTAACATCGGTATTGTTGTTGATTAAATTAATAGCATGATAGCAAGGTTCCCATGAAGGTGGATGTCAAGATCCACATCAACATTGCCTTAGCTCAATTGATTCGGATATCTAGATGCTTGGCCCCTCCTTCTTCTTTGATCCCACCACGTCTCTTTCATATAGCCTGTGCAATTATTTGCCTTTTACACCAGATTGACTTCTATCCAACGATAAATTAAGAAGTTCCTGGAATGTGCGATTAATTACAAATTCCTTGCTTCGTTCTGATGTTTGAAGGTCGTTTCGGTGTCGTTTCGGTGTTTTTTCATTCCTTAAGTGCGCTTTTGAAACTCAAATGAATCATGAGAAATGACTCTGTGAAAAAGAATCCGAGATTAAAACCACACATTTAATGATTAATGAGTAGTTCACAGGGATTGTTGGTTATTATTTCTTTGCTTTAGAAATATCTTTACTTAACCCCCATTTAACGAACCGTATAACTTGATTTTTGATTCAATGGCATCTTGCCCCTCCCGCTTCCCTCCTCTCCTCTTCTCTCCTCACCTCACCTCACCTCTCCTTGCCTCACCTCTCCTTTCCTCACGTCTCCTTTCCTCTCCTCTCTTCTCATCGTGAATAGCTGCCTCTGCTTGTCCTAGGACTACCCATTCTTTTCTGCTGCCCCTCGCCCCCTCTCCCCCTGCTCAATGACTGAGATTTGGACAGCTCGTTATGATACTTATGATTGCTACGAAACTGAGATAAAATCATATGATTTGCTGTTTCGTGGGAAAAGGGTGTTAAGTGTCTGTCCTTTATTAAATGTGTAAATTTAGAACTCTTGAAAGTTTTGACATCATCAAGAGATATTCTGCGAAAAAGCATAATAGGGAAAATTGTAGATTTTCATCGGCATATAAAAGAAGGCTCAATGTACAGAATCAAAAGATTCATCTTTGTTGGATCATAACTGTTTTATCGCTGGCGATCAACGGGAAAAATCGTTCTATGGTACTTCTTCAGTTGTCCCAATTCTGCCACTTTGGATAACCTTTCGTTTCATATTATCCTGGGGGTGGTTCTGTTTCATAGAGGAAGAATCCTTAGTTTTGTACCGTTGTTGCGTTTTTCTCCCAGAAACTTTAAAAGCTTTGTCCGAAGACAGTTTTTCTGCTATTGTTAATTCTTGTCTCTTATGATTTTTGCCTTAAGATTGGTTTTCTGTTTTCTTGGTGAAGAGGTATTTCAGAAATGATGGCTTCTATGCAAATTTATTTTATGTATTACTGTTTAGATCAAATTGGTCTGTTTATTAAAGGCAGGGTCTGAAGGTACCAGGATTTGATCGCCCCTGAACATGCGCCATTTTCCCATGCTGCTTCTAACCTCTGGTCACGAAACCTTCAGGCCGTTTTCTTAATTCGTCGGCCGTCCTAAAATATCCTGCATGATGTTTAAGTGGTCATTTCTTTTCTGACTTACTTTAATTACTTAAATTTGCAGACATTTTAAGTAAGTTAAATGCGATTCTTAACAATTTTGAGCGCAAATCTCCCATTGATAGCGTAGGCCACGCATACAATAACTGATTCAATAATGTAACCGTAAATTGAATTGGAAGCTAGATGCATATGGCTCGATAAATTTGTCAAACGAAAAGGAAAACCACGGCATAACTTTGTTAAAATACATCATTCGTCTACCCGTTTTTTTTATAAGAATGTGACACAAAGTAGTACCCGCCTCTACAAATTGCTCACAACGTTCTGTACTGATATTCTCCCCGCTAAAGAGTACAAGCTTGTTTCTTATAAGAAAGTGGTTTCTGTTAAAGTGGTTTTCGTTTCAACAATGTGATTAGAAAATTCAGTACTCTCTAAATCAACAATGAGTTTCTTCCAGCTAAGAAAGTTTCGAAAAGCTTTATTGCTTAACTGTTGAGGAAAGGGCATTCAATGCTCAATTTTGCCGAAAATATAGCCCACCAAAGTTCTTTTTAGTACTTTTAAAAGGTTAAAGCAAAAGTCTTAAGTAAAGTGCCACGATAATACTCTGCTTAAGCAAAAAGCCCTCGTGTACGCCTAGATTTAGGGAAACAAGGGCAAGAGTAGATAAATTTTACATTTTTAAGGTAATTTCAGTACAGGAATCCTGCGATTGCTTTAACCGAGTGAGTTTTTGGGTAGTTATCAAGCCTTTCCACTCGCTGAGGAATTCCGGAAGTAAAAAAGTGCTTCACAGAATGCTTAACTGTCTTTCTCTGTTTTTATCATATTCAACCTTGGGCTCAACTTTGATGCATCTTACCCCGAAAGTAGTTGGGTTCAGGCATGGTTGGGATGTTGGCTGACTGGTTGTCAGAAGCTTTCCAAAGCGAGGTCAAAAGCGAAACTGAGACTCGTTGACATGCGACTGATGCTTAACGCCCCTGAAAGCAATACAGGTTACACTCCAGGTATATTTCTACATCGTCATAAGTAGCATTGATTCTTATTCAAATACGAAGTCTGCACGAAGGCAGTGGCTATATTGCTGGAGCCAGTGAAAGGAAGAAAGCCATTTTGTAATTTCAATTGACGCAAATTGATCATCTTTTTATAGTTAAAGCCCACCCCCATACGGCCTCGTTAATCAACTTGATTGTGTAATATAACCCCGAATAATTGTATTTTAATAAGACCAATCGAACGTTTCTGTAATCAGGGCAGGACATATTAACTCTAATTACATTCCCAACTAGGGCGTTGTCTAACCAATTGCACTACTAAAAACATTTCTTTACAAGGGATACATCACCGTATTAATTTTTGAAATTTTTCGAATCTGCCTGGTAATGAAACTTAGTTCATGGGGTGATAAGGTACGGAATGCGACATGCTTTCTTTTGACATGTTAAGTTCCCCTGATTCATTTTAAATAAAAGAAAATAAGTGTCAGTGATCGCAGTAAAGTGACGCTAATTTTTGGCTTATTCTTATCCTCCCTGCCTGCTAGATGTCGATGAGCCTGGGACCCAGCAGTCTCAATTAGACTTCTTTGCTTGATTCTTAAACTTGATTTCTTAGCATTGCTTTCTTAGATTAGACTTAAAGAAACTGAGCACTAGTAGAATTAGGACGGGTTACTTCTATCTGTATTTCAAACAGTGTGTTCTCCGACCCCGGCCCCCCTTCCAAACCCCACCTCCTGGATAAGGCATTCGGTAGACTCGACCTCGTGGCAGCTATCAGCGACCATAGGCCCCCTGGTACTGAAAGTGATTGTAGCTGCGTTTAAGAAGGACCCTCTTCTCCCTTTTCCTGCGGCCAAATATTTACTTGCGTATCAATGTTATATGATATCGGTTAACAGGCCATACAAACTTCACATTCTTATAGCTATAACCAATGACATAATTTAACAATATGTTCCTCTGCCTCTTAAGCCTGGCATACCATATCCAAGCCAGCGATTAACTATGCAAGATTAACGTTATCTTTCACCGTCTTATTTCTGATACTATAAGACCTTCTATGCAATACTGATCGAACCTTAGACAAATATGACACATGAAAAGTTTTTCTGGCGACTGCAAAACTAGATTGCAGCGGACTTTCCTTTATTAAATCCGAAAAAACTCCTTACCGCAGGATAAAATGGATTTAAATTTAGGCCAAATTTTGGTTCAGTTTACAAAACGCCAGTCGCCTTGGTGTTCATCTTTTAAGAAATATTTGAGCCTTTGGTATTTAGGTAATCAATTTGGGCTTTCGTATTTTCGATGCATTTTCCCCCATTTTTAGCCAAAACAGCCTAGGCTCCTTCGCTATTACGCGTTCCTTATCGTTTCAGAAGCCAAAGCAGGGGGTAGCACTTGCGACAAAAATTCAGGTTGCTAAAGCATACAATTAAGAGCAGCCGTCGTAAAACGGTGAGTAGCTGCCCCCTACTCATCAAGTAATAGCAATAATTGAAGCTAATTCTTCATTTCGGAGCAGTTACCCAATTACTTGATATCACAAGCTGTTGCTATAATTTTAGCCAGTCACTTTTTATATCTTTTCATACCTGGTTAAGAAATTTTTGAAGGGTGTTGGGCGGGGGGGGGCAAAAAGGTTTTGCGAAGCTTTTTAATTACTTTTTCTCATTTTCAAAATTTTGTACTATTACCCCCTTACTTTTTTTGTCTGGCCACGCCCCTGTTCCCGACTTTTGACTGCTTCCAGCTCTGCTGTGTCCATTGCAAATTGTTCTTCGTCACATGACTCATGACTGCAGCTGGTTTTCTCCGATTTGCAGAAAAATCTTTTCCCAGACAGCTAGCTAATGGTGACTTTTTCTTCTCAACGTCTAACTGGGACATCGCGCTGTTTCCGACGCAGCTAGTTTAAAAATAAACACTTAAAACTCCTCTTGATCTTCTTTGATATATCCTATTATTTCGTGAAATGTTACTTGATGAAACAGTGATACATCTGCAGCTAAGATTCAACTTATAATCCAACTTTCTAAATCTTTTAATAACTCAATGACCTGGACGGTACTTTGAACAGCAGCAAACATTTTAACACTGATCAACGAATTATTAAGGTCTTCAGAATGTTTGCCTTGCCGAAGAAGTCTTCATATTTGCAATGAGTTTTATTTGGAAGAGTGCCAAAGTCCACGAGAGAAAGTCCCACCCCTTCCTTATCCGACCTAGCTCTCTGCATGTATTTTATGTTTGCATTAACTGTCTTACTCCGGTCAATTGCAACCGCAATTGCATAACAGGGGTAATGTTTTATCGGGGGCACGTAGGGAGCATTTAAGGGCAACAGAGGCATACTGTCAAAAATACCATTAACTTCCCACATGTGCTAATTCTATAGCAGTTTTTGGCATTTCTCGGACAAGGACATTTTTGATTATAGAGATCACCATTTTGACATTTGGTTAAACACTTCTTCAAAACGTTTGATCGACGCCCAGCCTTGCCCAAAGATATTTTGCTATCTTTTTGAATTCTCTGTTTTAGACAATTCAGATGCTGTTTTTTACAAGAGCGTCCACCTCAACTCCAGACATTGGATCATTCATCTACAGGCAGGCGGTAGCTGTGTTTCACTTGATGATTGCTTAGAAAGATCAAACGGTCCGCTTGGGTCATCCTTACACATGGATTACGCCTTCACAGGGGAATACACGCTGTCTAATGACCCAAAGATTAACCCGACCTTCTATTCTTGGAACAAAGTGTTTATACCTTACTGCAGGTCAGTTAGATTAACGTGCGTTCCTATGCACTTTTTTACATTTAGGGAAGATACCCAGACTTATCTGTTGCATAACTGTCGTATCTAGCTGGTCAAAGTATTTTTACACAAGATATAACACTAGTCAGTCCGCACACATATAGGTGGCTTGATGAAACAGTTACGTTGCATTATAAAGAGAACTGGCAGCTTAGTCCTATACTTCTTGTTACTGCTTTCCGTCTTTCTTCGCCTTCTTCTATCTTCACAACTTTTTATTCTTTTCCCTCTTTTCTTTTTCATCTTTCAGTTCTTCTTTTTATTTTCTTTCAAAACTTGTTGTCCATCAATGTTGTCTCATTCTTCGTCTTTTCTTCTTCGTAAATATCTTCTATTTAATCTCTTCACAACCTTTTTCGTGTTTTTCTATATCTTGTTATTGTTCTTTCTCCTCTTTTCTTGGCCTATTTGTTCTACTTCAGTTGGCCTACTTCAGTTTCATCTCCCTTTTCTCCCTTTTCGTCGTCTAAATTGTCTCAAGTTAATCTTCATCTTCTTCTTTCTCTTCTTCTTCGTTGTCATCTTTTCCTTCATCGATTCCTTCTTCTTGGTTTTTCCTCTTTCCAGTCAATTACTGCAGTTAGAATTTCCCAGCTATGTATGCAGTTCAAGGCTTGATGCTGAGGCAAGCAGGTTAAAAATTTGATTTGAGGTTTGAGTCTGAAGCAAAACTCTTTGCTGCCTCGACAGAAAGACGCCATGGAGGAGAAACCAATATCAGCAAGTACCTCCGGCGTATTTTCCTTGTTTTTTAATATACATGATTAGTCTGTGCATAACAGCCTGTTGTCGTCTGGAGTTTTTTTTCTGTTTTTCAGGAACCAATTTGATCTTCTTTGTTAATAAAAGCGTGTCTCACAGCTTTCAACTAATTTATCTCTTTGATAAGATTAATTAAAATAATGCTAAGCATTTTGACCTCCTTTTACAGCAAATTGTTTGATAAGCCCGTCATTCCCAGATAAAAACTTTGGAAGTTGCCTTGTTCTGTGAAACCTTATGTCATCGCGCAAATGCGCACAGCTTAGCGCAAAACTATACGTCGTTACATAAACCTCTACATCGTTGAACAAAACCGCACATCTTTACATGAAACGGTCGCACAGGCCTTTCGATGATAACAGTTATTTACTCATTGACCAGATTAACCTGCATATATATGAAAGATTATATCATATATTTTAAATCTTGCGGATGCGCATAATTAGACACGTCTTAATGTTGCGCCGTACCTAGTTGCATAAGCCTATACATCGTGTCGTAAAAACTTAAACCGTTGCGTAAAACTGTCGTTGCGGAAATTATACGTCATTTTATCTAACCGTGAGTGGTTGCGTGAAATTGTACGTTGTTGCGTAAAGCCTTACGTCATTTCATGTAACCGTGGTTGTGTATCACCACACGTTGTTGAATACTACAGCAAGATTCAAAATCTTTTTTTTAATTTGGTTAGTTCTTTTTTACAGTGGCGATGTTTTCGTTGGTAGAAAGCCAAAACACGTGCATCCGTTTAGAATGCCGATGCTTGGTCATTACATTGTTGTTGCTGTTATCAAACAATTAATTCAAGACTATAGAATCAACAGAAAAGGCGTCAAGGTTACAATGGAAACTTTTCATTCAATTTAAAATACAATAAAATATCTCACTATTACAAAGTGATTTGTAATTTGCTAGCTTGGGTATGCAGTACAAAAGTAAACAACAAGTGTAAAAAGATCAAACTGGGAAATAAAAGGAATAAAATTTAATACTTTTTCGTAAAAGTTCTTATTTTTAACGTATACCGCTTATTAAAGAAGAGGAAAGATCTCTTGCAAGCATAATATTATTAAATCTTACAGATTCTATTTGGTGGAACTTCAGCTGGTGGATTAGGCGTCCTTGCAAATGCTGATCATGTCCAGAATCTTACATATCCTGCGGAGGTACGAATGATTGATTGATTTATTGATCGAATGATTGATCGATTGACTGCTTGATTGATTGATTTATTTATTGTTTGATTTGTTGATTGGTCGAATGATTGGTTAATTGATTGATTGACTGATTGATTGACTGATCCGTTGATTAATTCATCGATCGAGCGATTGATTGATTCATTGATTGATCGATTGGTTGACTGATTGATTGATTTATTTATTTATTTATTTATTGAATGGTTGATGGATTGATTGACTGATTGAGTGATTGATTGATTGATTGATTGATTGATTGATTGATTGATTGATTCCTTTGTTTATTCTTTCTATCATTCACTCTTTGATTCTTGCTTACATTCGTTCCGTTTTATAGCTAATTGTCACAATTTTATGATTTATATATTGATTGATATTAAACTTTCAACTTATTGTTACCTATCAGATGATTTTTTCTCCTATTAATCCTCATTTTTTCCATACATTTCAGGTCAAAGCTTACAATGATGGTGGTTGGTTTACATTATATCCTAATTTTGGTGAAGATTTCTTCAGTCCCGAATTACCCCAATTTTTCAAGTTTCTTACATATGTGAGTCGCCATTCTTTAGTATCCTTTGCACTATTTCATATTCTATAAATTCAAATGCTCTTTTCTCATAATTACTATCATGCTACCTCCCATAATCATATTCTTGTCTAATGTTGACCCTTACTTAAAGAAATGTTTTTAAAATTCCGTTACATTGGATTAGCGGATGGGGTATTCTAGACAAACTTTTAACAGCTACATTAGTTGTGTCAATTCAATATAAAATCTGGGTTATTTTTTTTCGTTGCAACAGCACACCAGGAGAGGGAGGAAATACCCCCCTCGTCTGTGTCAAAAATTTCGGATTTATCATAAAATTTACAAATTTATCACACATTTTCGTTAGATTGCAATAATTGTTAGAGCCTTTGCCTTTTTCGCAGGGGGTAGATTGTTGTCGAAATCTGCAATGTCCTCAAGGTGCTTTGATATATAATGCTTATCATTTGACTTGCCTTTCTGTTCTTGTGTGACGTATTTCTCTACCTCCTTCAGATATTTGACAATTATTGGGATGGTTATGTTGATGAAACTTGCAGAGAGCAGATGCCAAAAGCTGCCGCATGTCTTTATGGCGAACTTGGTGAGTTGAAAGATTTTTCGATGACTCTTTCGTATTGCTCATAAAAATGTTTGGCAGCCACCAAAGAAACTCAAGCTTCATGGTTCTAGTATGTTTCGTACTTATGGTTCCCGCAAACATGCACAGCCCCATTTTCCCTCAGCAAATTGGAAAGACGAGAAACTTTCTCCATTTATAACTTTCTCCATTCTCCATCGCATTCTTACGCTTAAGCTTACGGGCTGTCGATGAGAAATGTTTCGCAATGCTCCTTTTATGCACGATATTACGTATTGTCTCCAGTAAGAAGAATTTCTTAGCTATCCTACGTTTTCAGTATTACAGTGCTTACTTCGACGAAGCTATGCATTTTTGCAAAATTATACTAATATCAGGACTGCCTCGAAGAGTTAGAGCCCAGAAATGGGAGATTGCAAATATTGTTAGAAAGGAAAACAGCTTTGCTATGAACAGGACATCAGAATAGGAAGGATGATAAATGGATCCAGAAGCCTCATTCTCCTTCTCCTTGCCCTCTCTTTCATGTTCTGTTGAGTGGCTTATTCTGTTCCTGTTGTTTATAATCATGTTTTTCATCTAGTTTCCACCATGACTTGAAGTAGGAAACGTCAAAAATAAGAGACACAACCTTTCAATTAAAATTTTTTCACACAATATTTTCCAATCAAGTAGGTCTTGCACCTTATGACATTTTCAAGTCAAAAGTAATACTTGTAACACACTAAGTAATAACCACTTTTTAAAACTTGCTTTTGTACCAACAGGGAATAGTTTGCCTGCTAATATTATTTAACAAATGAATTTGAACGTTTTCTTTTATTCATACGAATCTAAAATTTCATTGAATTAACACTGTGATTTTTTTTAATTTGTTTCGAGCCTGTGACGTTAAATGTACTGTTAATGACTGACAGTTATAAAAATTTGTATATTCTTTCGATTTTAGCTTCAAAGCACATCAGTACACCACTGTTTGTTATGGTTGCTCAGTGGGATTCTTATCAGTTGACCAGATTGGTTGCTGTTAACTTCAAATCGATTTCATTGCCACCGAAAAAACATAAAGAGAGGACATACTTAACAAAGTTTGGAAATAACACTTACAGATCAATAGCAACAGTAAGTAATACACCAATTTTTCAAGATGTTTTTACAATTGTCCTAAAGCATACCTTTGTTAATACCCGTATCATTCAGTGATAGCTTCAGAATGAACCAGGAAAAATTCAATTTAAACTAGCACACAATTCTGTTTATAAATATAGATTAATTTCCTGTCTGATTATTCTAATACCTTTCTTGCTACAATGCGGGTAAGAGATAAAGTACACTACATTTGCCTTATTCAAAGTTAAAAAATTTTCACTCGCATAAACTAGTGTCGTACAAAAAATGCGAGTCAAAGATTACCTCTACTACTAGCACAATTTTTATTTTTATTCCTATTTTTAATATATGAAATGTAAGTGTCTGTTATGATGGGGACTTATATGTCCCAGTGTCTATTCTAGTTATGATAGGCCCATTAACTGTTATTTTTTGTTCTTGGCATCTTTGTCTTTTTTTTAATTCAATTTAAATTAATTTAATAATTTCTGAGCGTCAAAAATTTGTTTATAAGTATAGCTAATTCGATGAATTAGGAGCATGTCTTTTGTGCTTACTCGCTTTATAAATTCGAATCATTTCAATATTCTCTTCTAAAGATCATTCACATTAAACGCAACTCTTGAACATCATATTAAACATAAGCTGCCTGCTTTTCGTGTTTCTTCGCAATATTTGAATCCAAAATTCACTTTAATTACTTTGTCTGCAATTCTGAAATTGATGTTATATGCAAAGCTGGGTTATGAATAGTAATCAGTCTTTTGCTCTGTTTTATTGCAGCTTGCGTCTCGATCAAAATGCGGCGTTTTCTCACCTGCGTGTCACTGTCACACCTTTCTTACATCGTGTTTTGAAGGTAGTACGACTTGTGACTATCCTCCAACACACAGATATGCTATCAAAGGTTTGTCTGCATATATTCTGCCTTTCTTGTTGCCTTAAAAACCCAACTCCATTGCCTTTGAAATAAATTTCATTTAAGGAGTTTCTAATGATCAGAAATTTATAGTTTACTACCTAATACTTAATGGTTTGGATTGATGGATTGTTGGATTGGTGGATGGGAGGAGGAAACGGACAAATGAAAGAAGGGGTGTAGATCTAGACGGATGATGATGCAGACGGAGAAACGGACGAGTGGACGAATAAACGGGAGGTTGGATTGCAGATGAATTGGATGGTTGATTGATCCATTGATCGAGTGATTAATTTGTTGATGAAGTGATTGGATAATTTTTTGATTTATTGATAGATATATTGATTTACTAATTGATTTATCGATTGATTGATTGACTGATTGATTGATTGACTGATTGATTGATTGATTGATTGATTGATTGATTGATTGATTTTCTTGATACCTTTCAGGCCAAACTGCTTATGCTGCGTTGTCAGAGTGGTTCACAAGCAATGGAAAACGCGGAACGTATATCGAGAAACCTAAACAGGTTCCGTCATGCAATCCAACTTGCTGTTCATCGTTGTGTTACAAATGCAAACTTGAGAAGAAAAATAACACGCCTCGTAGTGAACCCAAAGAAGAGAAGGAGAGGCCGAGAAATCAAACTACCAGAAAGAAGAAAAGGAACTACTATTTATATTATTCAAGTTCCGGTTCCAGGTTATTGGGTGAGTTTGGAGGTTGATTTAAAATTTGTTTTGCAGTGAGCAAATTTGGGTCCTTGAAGCAAAAATTTCGCAGTGACTTGAGCAGTTGTTATTTGCTCCTCTAAAAGTATGAGGAATGGTTTAAACCTTTTTGTCTTTGAAGAGTTCAAATAACCCTTTTGTCTTTAGCGAATTGGTTAATTCTTTGGATGAGAAGCTAATACTTCATTAGCTTGACTGATTTGCAGTTTATCATTTGTAAGGCTTCATTGCTCCGATATCATACAATTATATTACCCCCCTGCAATTGGAACAATCGTATTAATTGCTACAGTAAAATTATATTATCACCGGGAGTGATAAGGTTACACTGCCATGCTCTACAAGTTAATTGCATATCAAATTTTGTTGCCCATCAATACTAAATCAACATGCAATTTTTCATTTTCAGGTATTTTTGCAACGTCGCTGTTCGTATTTACTTCGTTGATTTTATTGACTGTTGTGAGTTAATGGCGATCATCGATTTGACCATGTAACTGAATCAAAACACGTTATGAAGACCGCCAGAAAATGTCATCAACATAAATAGAAAGAGGAATTTCAGGGGGAATTGCTGTCTTCAGTTCAAGATATGAAAAGCGGATTCTGGATCCTGTACAATTTGCGATGAAGAGAATTTATCAAAACATTAATTTTATGAACTGATGTAAAGTTAAACTCGCTAAGTAACAAGTGAAAGCAAATTTTGCAACATTACCAGAAATCATTTTGATGTTAACGAGCTAATAATCGTAGCATGCATAGATTCACTAAAAGAGGCCGTGCTTTCCTTCCCTCCTTCCTGTAAAAAAAAGAAAAGAATGTACTTGTCTACGTTTCACTTCTTTACCTGCAAAGGAAGAGGGGCCGAATAGGGGGATTATGATTTATATCTCCCTTGGCGATAAAGACAAAGTATCCAAGGTAGCATAGCTAACTCAGTTTTAAACTGTCATTATTTAAGACACGACCCCCCCCCCTTAAAGCATCCTTAACAGATCATAGATGGTTTAAATGCCCCTGCAAACCAATCTTCACTATGGAATAAAGTCAGCCATCCATTTATCGACTATCCGATCTGCGTTAATATTGCAAGGCCAGCCAATCTGTTCATGAAATGTATGTATTTTGTTTCCTGTATATTTTTGTAATAGATATAACACATGTAACAGTGCGATATTTCTTAACTTATGGACAACGATTCAACTTTCACTAGGCCCCATTGGCATTAGTGATTATATTGAATGAAATTAACTGCCTTAAAGATTACTGAATATAAAATAAGCTGCAATTTGTGGTTTCTTTTGTAAGTGTTAATCCTCAAAATCTCTCTTAGCCAGACTTGATCTTATAATCGCCAGAATACAATTTAATTTTTAATATGAAGCAGATTGTGAAGATACTTACTCTGCAGTCAGTGTTTTGCCTCAAGCCTTTGGCCTCAGAGATGCTCAGAATAGCAAAATTAGAGAGCTGCATCTATTTTTTCGGATCAGAGGGGTGATTGCCCTGACCTGGGTTGGGAGTGCGATAACCACAGGCGATTTAACTTGACCCCCTTTAACCCTGGAACTCTGTGCGTCAAGCTTTGCTTATGATAAGAAGGAACAAGTGCAAATTTCAAGCACTATTTTCTCATTTGTGCAATTGTGGTTTTTAGATTTACGGAGAGTATGTTAAATATAACAAGGGAGAGAGTTGAAATGAAAAGAGACAAGGTTGCACTGGAGGGCCTGATTCCAAGGGAGTGCCTTAACAACCAAGGGGGATTCCTTTATTTTTCCGGTCTCATTTTTACTTTTAATGATTTGAGAAGGAGGCTCTGAACCTGGCGGGACAATTTCAAAAGACATTTGGAGAGAAGATGTCAAGAACTCTCAATAAAACATGATTTTGATGAAAGTGAGTTATTAGATTGCTTGCTACGTTGGATTTTATTAGATTGCTTACATATAAATTACACCTTTATGACTCATGATGTTCTTGACCTGCAAATGTGACCGCCATTCACTTTAGGCCCCAAGATCTTTGCACAAATTGCATGCACAAATTTTCGAGTGTTGAAAGAAATATTTCAGTGCTTGTTAATTGTGAATTTGTTTTCATAAACCATTACTTTTTCAGCGTATCAGACCACTTACCTCCAAAGCAACTTCGGCGTTCAGGTTGGGAGGAATACACCATACAATTTCACAAAGACGTCTGGAAAAGAGATGACAAAGCTTTTCATGAAACACGGTTTTGATGAAAGAAGGTAATTTTATTTCTTGTTCCATTGGATTTTGATACTAGATCTTGCATATGATTGATACTTTTATGAAAGAATGGTAGAATAAGCATGAATGATAAAGTTAGTGGCCTACAGACAAGACCACTTAAAATGACGTTGCTTAGATTAGGCGTTATTTTCACCATCGTTTGGTTGGCAGTCAAACCTGAGCTGCTGCATAAAGTTAAGCATCAAACAATAGATCAAACGTTATCCTGTGAATGCAATTTTGTGTTATTATCAAGAATTGAGGTTGCACAACATACTGGGAAACACATCCTGCCTCAGTTCCAATTGTGGACTCTTTCTGATCCCCAAGTGTGAGCAATGGTTTGTTAAAAGGCTCTTGAAGCAAGACTATAATTTAGCGTATACATTAAAATGCTTGTTGTAAAGTCTAGTGTTTGTGATATAATGTTTATGATTACATTATTTATTTTTTTTAACGAAGTTACCTCCTGGAATGTTAGTACGAAATCCAGGAAAATCATGTCCAATCCTAGCTTGCACGCCCAGGTCCACCTAAAAAGGGCGGCGTGAATGTCAACCAGGCATACAGGAGTCATATAAAAGATGAAAATACGGGGCCTATTCACTTGGGGGAAGTGATGGCCTGGATGGAGATGGCGATGAATCGAGGCTGGATGAACTTCCTTTTACGAGGCCACCACTCCTTCCGAGAATAATCAATCCCAGAAGCCTTTGACCCTGCACCTGGCGACAGATGTAAACAAAGGAAGTATTGCTGCTGTAGAACTTTTCGCTCTTTAGCAAGGATTTGTACCACAGAAAGAAGTATGGATCAGATCGATTTGAGAAGAGTAGATCGCTATGTATCCGATAATGACAAGTCGGAGCTTTTTACAAGCCAAAATCTCAACGATTTGAAACCATATTACAACGGGGATATAGTCTCGTCACGGATGGCCGACATCCGAAAATCGATTGAGTATATCCGCGATCATTGGGAAGACAGGGAAAGGTTTGCTGTCAATTTGGCAGAGTTTCTTATAAACAAGATAGGAAGCGAGTCAGATCAGAGATTCAGAGAAAGAATCGAGGTGATAAAAAACAAAGATCGAAATTGGGGCGATATCGATAAAACACAACTTGATATCACTAACTTCGAAGCAGTTCGACTCTACACCTCTGAGATAGGATACAACAAAATATTTGGCATAATGAATTCCCTTTTCAGATATGATGATACAGTTAACGATGCAAAAACTGTTCAGACCATAGTCTTCCTTGTCGAGCTGATCAACATCGATTTGTACAACTTCTGTCTTAAATACAAGAAGTATGACAATTTCACTGGCATAGTTTACAGGGGGGTTGGCCTAAATGATTCTGATTTTAATGCTTTTAGAACACTAATGAAGAATGATATCCCAAAACGTTACATAGCAGTACCTCTCTGCTTGATGTCATCTACAACAAACATTGAAACTGCGAAGTTTTTTGTCAGAACCAAGCCAAAAGCCATCCTGTTTAAAATCCATATTCTCGCTCTGAAGCCACGTTACTTAGAGTACTACAAGCAAAAAAACCCGACTGGGGTGGTTAGCTCAATTTGTGCTGTTAACATCAAAGACCTGTCAGACTTTCCTGAAGAAGATGAAATCATCCTAAGGGGGGCTTTCTTTCAAGTTTTGGACTTTTACAAAGATGACCAAGAAAATCTGCACATTCTTGAAGTTTGCATGCTAAATTCAAACAGAGATCATTTGTCATCAAACTTCTTAACAGATCCAAATGCAAGGCGCATGTTTGGTCTCATGGTGGCAGTTACAAGAAATGAATTTGCTGTAGAGTTTTACAAACAAAAAGGCAACGAAGAACAGGCATCAGCATACCAAAAATGCCTGGATAAAGCAAGATTGGATTTGGCTTCATTAATACCTGATGAACTTATTTAAAGCACGCATCATAGTAAAACATTGTTAAAAGAAATAGAGCACCGTCATTGTCAAACACCATCCCCTCTTTCTTGTCCCATTATTACAGAAATTGTGCTATTTAGATGTTAGAAATGCTAGGTATGAAATAATGTCATTTGAAAGCAGGGAGGAACCTCCTAGATTTCTGTTGAGGTGAAAGGGAAAAGTATTTTTTGAGAATATTGTTAATTGATGTGTGAGGTTAAATGTCACATTTTGAGTGAGTGCTGTGTGGACCTTTTCTAATCCTATACTTTAGATGTTAGCATGATTAACCATAGTGAGGTGGTGAGCAGCGACTTTATCTGACAGATGGCACCTTTTGAAACCAAAAGATAATATAAGATTCCAGAGGAGGTTAAAGTGAAGTGTATGAAAAAATTGAGATAGGGGTCATGAAGATCAGTTGATCTGTCATGCATTGATGATGGGGTGGGTGCTTTGTGGTTCTTAAATTGTGGTAATACAAGTCCTCTGGTTATAGTCATAAAAACTCTTTAAAAATCTGTTGCAATCATCCTCATCTAATTGCTTCCCAAAAGCAGGCAGGTTGTCAGCTTTTACTTTGACCATTTAAAAGGACCGAACAAAGAGAGATGCAAAAATAACTGATTAAGATGATGGTTTTTGTTTAATTATTTTTCCTCTTCTGTTACCATAACATTACAACACTATTAAGTGTCTAAATAATATTTAAATGCAAAAGCAGCATTTTCAATAAATAAAAATTTTTTACTGCTCGCAGCAAATTTCACAGTTCAAACTACTAAGCTTTTTTGAGTCTCACTTTTTGTGAATTCCTTGCAGTCTTGCGTGCTCTCGCAATCTGAAATAAACATGTTTGAATTTTACTTTAATGCCAATACCAACCATGCATTGTTTTAAAGCATTTTAATCAAATAAATAAAAGAAACTAAATGAGGCTATACTGACCAATGCAAAGCATGACAGGTGGGGGAATCTTGGCATAAGAACTAAAAACAAACTCTGATCCCTGATGATTTCAAGTATTTGCTATGTAAATGCACTCTCCAAGTCTGGCTAAAATTTGTCTAGTACTGTAGAGTCAAATTTAGGTATCACATGAGAAAAGAAGTATGCATTTCATCTTTACAAGAGATGTAAGAGATTCAAAACTCCGGCTAAAAGAGCTTGATGGGACATACCTGAGTGCAATAACCTTGATGAAACCACCAGAATCTTGTGGGTCATAGCCACCAGCAACATCCATGCTGAAAAAATAAAATGAATATATGCCTGGTAAGTTTTTAGTTCCTTAACAAATTTAGCAAGCCTCATAAAATTTTTCTTAGCTCAAACTGTCAATGGAATACATCAGAGTACGAAGTCTTCAAGCCATTGATAATGATACAGAAAAGAAAAGAAATTGAAATGAATCGAAATGGTTCTTGTGGTGACAAGCAATTTTATAAATAGATTTTAAAGAAAAAATACAACATGACAAGCAATGGTCCATTTATATACTTAATGCATTGTAAAAATACCCACCTAACCAACTCTTGGTTGTACAGAGACATCTTTGATTCTCTAGATTTGATATATGCCTAAAATGGAACACAAAAATGAATTTATGAAGATTAATGAAAACGCAAGTTATAAGTAAAGTATCCAATGATATTTACAAAGACCATAATAGTTTTCACCCTTCCTGCGGACAAAAACCTACCTTAATACAAACCTTCCTCACATAACAATAGAAAATAGGCATGGCTTGGATGTGGTATATGAGTTTCTATTGTTTTTCGTGGACCTTCCTCCAGCTAGTGACAGTGTGATTGTAATGTTCTCCTAACTCTGGGTATCTAACTAAGCAATGTTTGAATTTAAGGATAAATTTATGTGTTGACAATGATTTTGTTGAATAGATAGCTGCTCTTGTTTTTTAATTCAGCATGCAAAAGATCTTGCAGACAAACCTTTCCCTTGAAGATGGCCAGCTTGACTGATCCTTCAACATTCTCTTGGCTCTTGTCAATGCAAAATCTGTCGTTCAAACGAAGCAAAAAAAGCTTGTGAAAGATATACAGTATTTTTTTGCATGTAAACGCATCACACAGAAAAGTAGGCAAAGAAACTAATAATCCAAAGCAAACCGGTTAAAGAAGCAAAAATTTGTTTGTTCGTTGATTGTCTCTTCTTAATTGGAAGTGTTTCACTAGCTTCTTTAAATACTAATCTTAATTGAATATATACATTTTTGACCTTTTAATAAGATATTTACATTAAATTTGGCCCATCCAAATGATTTACAAGTCTCATAAACAATTGAACAATTTCTGCAAGTTTATTTCTTGTGATTTGATACATTTTGACCTCAAAGCAACTTGAAGTGCAATCACAAATGTGCTAGCATAAAGTATCCTTACCTCACAAAATCACACTCGGCACTGTACCACATACCTAAAATATAAATGTCTACAGTTTAAAACACAAAAGCTGTAATCAGTTGTTTGATGGGGAAAGTCATCTCAACAACACTGAACTTCAATTTTTTAGCAGGCTGCTTTTTCTTCAAAATGCTTTGGTGATTGCTAAAATCATTGATTGAACCTGAAGATACAAAGTTCAATATAATTGAAAAAAAAACTGAGTCGGGAAATGGGCCCAGGAAGAGAAATCCGGAAGAAATCCTTGGCACAGACTAATCTCCTTGGCACAACCTGGGTCAACAAATGCTTGTTTATGATCAAAGGCTTTTTGGTACAAATTTTTCACGGGTTGAAATTTTATCGAGTTGTTTTAAATCGTCAAGCATTGCGAAGCTTTAAAAAAATGATTCCAAACTAAGTTAGGAATCAAAATTACCGTTGTAAATCTGCAGAGAGAAATCAGTGGACAACTTCTGTTTGACCTGTCTCATATTCTGCAAAAGAATCATTTAAAAGAGTTATGATGGAATCTTATCCGTCAGATGATTTATTTCCTTTATGTAACTTTCATCAATTGATTTACTTCTGTATAAGGTGATATTGACGTCTATGGATCTACTTCTGAAAAGGCATATACTTCAGTGTGTGGTGCCATCGCCGTCAATTGATTTACTTCCGAAAATCTATCCGAATATTAAGGATTTACTTCATGAGTCGATTTTCTTTCCTTCAATGGTCGAAAGCGGAATAACTTTCGTATGTGAACATCCATCATCTACTTTTGTTAATCTTCGGAAATGTAAATAGCAATCTATAACGCTCAACTTGTTTTATTTGGTCCTTCCTTTCTCATATAGTTTATTTATCAGTTACAGAACACAGTAGAATCGAGATTGCTTCGAATTTCAAGCAGTTCAAATCTTCAGGTTGTTACAAAACAGAATGTGGTTATAATCACCCTATCCATTGTAAATGCTTCAATATCGAGATGGGCCTCTCGAAGAATTTCACCTCCAGGAGTCTCATAGATGCCTGAAGAGATCAAGAAATTGGTCAAGCAAGGTTTAGATTCAGTTTGACGGAAAAGTAGATAAATAAATAAGCGGGAAAATTTGAAGGATTACTTACAGAAGTTGGGTTCTTAGAAATAATTAAAGGGAAGTAAGACCAAGTCATAGAAAAGTTTGAATCAGAGAGGTTTGGTGATAATTAGTATTGAAAATTAAGAACTCTGACCAAAGGCCTGAAAAGGCATCTTAGAATTTTTGGATGTGAAGGAAGAGTACCGTGAGAATGTTTAAGGGGAAATGGGATGAAGTTTTTCTTGCAATATCTTTACCGTTACAAGTTTCTATATCACTTGTTTGGCTCATAAGAAGCAGGTTTGGTTCGATTCGTAAGTTGTAGAAAAAAGGAGCCAGGGACTCGTTGATGGCTTAGTGAGCATGCAGTTATCATTTCATGTTATCTGGTAAATTATGTGGATTTACGTAATCAACAATAAGGATACAGGAAATGTTTAAGTATAGCAAATGCATACCTCGAGATTTCATTCCAATGAATCGGTTCTCAACAATGTCAATTCTACCAACACCATGTCTTCCACTGAATAACACAAAAGTTAAAATAGATGAGAAACAAATAGATAAAATGGAAAAATGAGAAAGGCAGGAAAAGAAATGCTTGCAAATGAATATGGTACTTACCCAACTTTGTTCAAGTAGGAGAAAATATCCAAAGGTTTTTCATGGACAGTTCCATCATCAAGGTTTTTGACTTTTACTGGAACACCTTTGTGTAAGAGCATTAATGTCATAAGAAGTTATTGGAGGCAATATTTTTTATAGGATGTGACAAATGCTTAGATAAATTCCACATTTTATTAAGAAATGAAATGCCGATAAAGGATACGAGACTGTTAAAGTTTTAATGTTTCAAAAACGTTATGGTTAGGAATGACGGATAATTTTCACAATATAGCATTATCATTAGACATGGTGGATAAAACTTGATTTTGTCACTTTCAGTTTCACGCTAGATATATTTTTTGGCGTCAAGTAAGCTTACAATTAATGATAAAAAAGAAAACGAATAATGTGATCTTCTAGGGTGAGCCCCGGAGTTGCAGCTTCAGCTTCTTACGGCTCTGTCGTTCACAACAGCAAACAAATCAAACATTCTGGACTCAAAACGAAAACAAGTATTTACGGAAACAACTTCGAAATGACTCGATCGGATAATATGAAAGTTTGTACTAACACAGTGACTTCAATGAAAATGTAGACATTTATATGATGGTAATCAACAATGACAGCTTGATCTGCTATCGACTTGAAGCTTAGATGCACGACAGTTAAGTAAAACACAGCACGGCTTGTTTAACCCCATCCATATAGGGGGTTATGGCACTAAATATGTGCAGCTGGAACCTAGCGCCATACCATACCTTTTTTGAACTCGATTTCTATGTTTTCAGGCTAAAAGGAAATTTAAAAATTTGTTATTTAATGCAGGGGCGAAGGTTCGTTTTGAAAAGCGGGGGGGGGGGAGACTTTTAAAAAGGGGCATTGTTTTGTACTACAAGGGCATCCAAATTGGGGCACTCTCACGATGAAATGGGACATTTAAAAAATGAAAACGGGCAATTTCTGAAATAAAAAGGGGCACTTTCAGAGAAAAAGGGTCATACCGGCGGTTGGTGGAAAAAGAGAAAAATCCTAAACATTGGCGCATGCATCTCAGAGTATGCTGTGGAAAATTATAAACAGAAACAAATGGAAATATATTTTCCTGAGTTGGAATGGGATGGGAAGCAATACATTAAGAAAGACTTCAGAGCCTGATTGGCTATGTCCTGATCAAACAGCGTCCTACTTAGAGTGTTTGCGAAGAATGTAAGTGCGATGATAAGAGTTATGCTTGTTTAACTCATTGCCTCCTGATGCCATTTGAAACTCACAGACAGATAACTGTGGATGCAAATGTTGCAGGGGGGTACATAGATACAGGAAATATCAATGTTTCGGTAAACTTGCCGTGGATGTTGTCTGATCAACTTTGCAAAACTTGACAACATTACCCCCAGGTTTTTCTTTGATTTGCAGTAACTTATACTGCGCCATATGGCATCTGCAGGGGGCTATGAGTTAAAATAAGCTCTAATTTCATACCTTCTCAGGGGCTTTAGCAGGATCAGTTGTCATGAGATAAATATCTTCAGGTGCAGGTGCCTGTGAAAATAAGCAGACAAAATTAATCTTTGAATCAAAATATAAGCTCAAAACTATTAAACATTGTGCTAATCCCGTTTGACCTAGCAGCATTAAAATTCTGTTTGCTTCTGTGTACAGCCAAATTGGTTTTCCAGCCTCTGGTAGAACAGAATTATACAAGAAAAAACTCCAAAGGTTTTGCTACCAAAAACATTCAGGTCCATTTTAGCTTCACTCTTACTTGGCTACCTGTTTCTATAGTAATAAGTCTATGAACTCAGTAACTGATTCGTACAGTCAAAAATAAATTTAAAAAATTTTAAATCATTTCATACAAGTTTATACCATATTATAAAAAGCCTCATATGCCCAATACCTTTGAGAGAGGGGGTAGCCAGGGTAGGAATCAGGGAGCCCGGGGCCTTGAAGGGCCCGCAAAAGTTGAAGTATGTATCAAAAAGGTTTTCGCTGCTTTCGATGCCGAAGGGGGGGGCATATCTGCCAGAACGCTGAGCCGGCCCGTCACCTCTAGCTAGAATGCAGAGTATGGCAATGGCGCATCCAAGATCTTGTTCCGTTTTTGTACCTTCTGTTGCGCACCTACACCTGAGTTGCGGGACTGTTTGCACACCCAAGATCTTGTCAAGATTGACCATCTCTAGACGGCCCTGCATAAGCCAGGCATACTATTAGCAACAAAATATGAAAGTGTAGTATATATTATTATAATTTGTATTTGCTTTGCATTTCTTCGCTTTGTGTTGTTCCTTATATCTTGTCATTCCAGAACAGACCTTCTCATGTCCATCTCTCATCAAGTAGTTGTTCTCATCAAAAGACTGCGAATATTAATAGTTCCAAAACTTCAATCTTATCTGTGTACCGTTAATGACTCCTCCCCCATAGGTCAACATGCGCTGATTGGCTGTCACCCTTATCGTTACCATTATAACAAGACTACATTTTCCAAGATCTAAAAAATTCTTGATTAAAAACTAAGAGACAATTTAAATGGTCATCAATATTACTTACGGCTGGATCTTCTAGAATACCAGATTCATAGCTACAAGAGGAAACAAACGCGTTAGGATGGAGGGAATTTAAAATCAGATGAAGAAGGACCATTATCTGAGAAGGGAAATTTTAAAGTTGTTTTCATCAAGGAAAGGTCAACCATGTCATTCCTGTGATCGACTTCATTTAAGTTTTGAATCAATTCCTTTTTGTCTAGACAAGACATTGTTTTATTGTGTGATAATCCATGTCTAGATATTGTTCCTGGAACTTTGAGGTTTACACTTGATAATCTAGTATTTACTGTTATCTCAAGCCCTCTAAAACTTTTAACATTCATTGGCCATTCCCTATTATTTCTTGCATAAGACTTGCCTCTGTAATTATTAAAAATGAGTTTAATTTGAGATTGTTTCTTGCTTATTTTTTGTGTTTTTATGGCATTAAATCGATTCTTTCCTAAAAAGTCAGATGTATACTTTTGCCACTATTTACACTTTTTAAACTTGAAAACTTATCTGATAGGCACATAAAAGACAGCATTGTATCCACACCTGATATGCATCAGATTGGCATCCATACTCCAGGGACTTTTTGGTGTAACTGGCAGAGGTATGTTGTTTTTCTATAAAAAGGAATCAAAATTTACCAAGTAAAATTAATATAAAATATCTTCATGATATATTTTGCAATCAAACAATGATATTCTTTGAGCATTTTCTTAATGCATTTTCCTCTTTAATAAACTTTGTCATTCAATATACTTAGGAGCACCTTGCGCTTCTCAGTTTTGCTTACCTTTGCATATTCGAAAAGATCAGCTCTTCCTTGGAATCTCTCAAAAAATTCAGGCATTTTCCATGGAGCAATGACCTAAAAGGGAACAGAGTTTGATGTCACAGTTTTTGCTTTTAACAAACAAAAACTCCAAAGGAAGAAGCAACACATAAAAATGGTTGCATATCAAAATTTTATCAAATATGAACAATCCTCGAAGCCCAAGAACAATTTTAAAAACAAGATTTAAAAACTCACTTTTGCTCCAGGGTATAAGGCATAGTAGGTAAGCTCAAATCTAATCTGATCGTTTCCCTAAGGAAGAGAAAAAAAAAAGTTTTGACAGTTACAATAAGACCTGCATATTTTTAAGGCATATCACTCTCACTCTTCAGATTGCTGACTAAATTCAAGCCATGACTATAATTTTAAATTATGGTTTATTGTTGCTTTAATTTGGTTTTTCAAATTCAATTATTCTTTCTAATGAAGAATCAAATACCAATCTAGCTACCTTTCCTGTTGCTCCATGTGACAAGTACAGTGCTCCCTCCTTCTTTGCTATTTCCACTTGTTTTTTTGCAATGCATGGTCTAGCAATAGCTGCATTTAAAAACAAAATGAAAAGGGAATAGGAAAAAAGCAATTTTGTACAAAAATTTAAAAACAGACAAAATGGAAATATAGAGCATTCTATAATCTGCAACACTAATGAATCTTTTAAATTCATTTTTATCACTACTTGGTCAAATCATAATTCTGGTAATCCAAGGCTTAAGTAGGGATGGTGCTAGGATTTTAACAAGGGGAGAACTAGGTTCTCAGACAGGGGGCTATATAACAGAATAAAGGGTATCTTTCTTAGAAATGGAACACAATTTTGCTTGTTAGAATTTCCTAGACTGTTTGGCTAACACTCCTCAATGAGAGGATTACATCCCCCCTCTGGCAACACCCCTAAGCTTAAGTGAATATAGTTGATCATAAAATGACACAAACACACCTGCCTTATTGGCTGTTGTAGAGTAAATATCAGAAATTTAGTACGCTTGGAAAAAAATGATGTGATTGCAAACCTGTGCCCATCAAGTATCTATCCTCATAAATTGCATTGGCTTGAACTGATGGGAAAATGAACTCTTTCACAAATTCTTCTTTCAGATCTTCAATGTAGATCTAAACATTGATTAAATGATTAAAAAATTTTTGAGAACAACTCTGCAACTTGAAACATAGCTTATAACAAAAAAGAGATTGAGCTGTTTTGATATGTGGTTATCCCATAGGTAGATTTAACAGAAAGGGGAAATTTAGCTAGTTCTAGAACACAGGCTGCTTTTTAATATTCATTTTTCTATATTATAGCAAAGCCCACTTAATGATATTATTCCTATTGCCATTCATCCAGTTTCTGAACTTTTGGACAAAACAAAGCAGTATGGCTTGTCTGGATAAATAATGTCAATACCTTCCCTTAAATTATTCAGTTGAGAGTGTTGGAATAGTGATCAAGGAATTTTCTCTTTGCAATGTTACAGCAGTCATATTTTTTGGGCTTCTCGAAAGGTTCTTGTGCCAGCCCTCCTTGTCACAAATATTTCCAATAAATCCTTCTTTTTTAATCTTTTAATAAGCTTATGATAGAATTGTTGAATTCCTAATAAGAATTTTCTTTTACCTTCTTTGCACCAAGTTTTGCTGCTTTATCTCTTGCAGCCTCAAAATCTTCTTCTTGCCCGATATCAGCCTGAAAGTGTTGAGAAATTATGGAATAGGACCTGATTTATAAGTTGAATCATTAAAAAAAACAAGTGATAGGGAGAATGAATAACTTGGGAATTTTGGTACTGAGGGGCCTTACTTCATGATGGGAGGGTAATGGCATAAAAATCACCCTCCCTTCATCACCCCCCTAAAGTGACCCCTCTGATTGGGTTCATATATTTGGGAGGGATTCTAAAACTGTAGACCAAATAGCCGCAGGTCAGTAGCGACGCCACCGGGGGGGGGGGGGATTGGGAGGGAAGCGTCCCCCCCTAGTTGTCGCCAAGATTGTTTTTCCAATTCAACTTTTTGTTTCATGTTTCAGTCTGAAATGTTTGACCGTAACAAGCATCACTTTTTACGGTAAGTTAGGGTCATCAGCTGTCAGGAAAAGGGCTCTTTCCGAGTAAAATGGGCGTGGTTCAAAAAATTGTCGGTTGGTCGGCGGTTGCCGCCGCACCGCAAATATAAGTTTCTTATAAACAACGGGTAGGTTTTGAGAAAGAACGGTGGAACTCCCTTCCGATATGATTAATATCTTCCTGTCTATCGCCAAATTGCCATCTTAAAAGAAGTAATAAAATACCATATTGACATGAAAGTCTTCCTGTTGACAAACGTATAAAAGAAAACTTTTCAAAAGGTACAAGACGTGGAGGTGCAACGGTGGGTGTTGTTCACAAAATCAATAGACTTTTAATCTGTCGTGGTCAAAGAACTACAATCAGCGAAACGTTTCCTGACAATTATTATCAAAAACAAATACAACAAACTGTTTGAAATGAACAAATGCCTGGTAGACTACCTAAAATACACATTCATCGAATATTGAAGCGCATTTCAAGCAGTTTTTTTTTATGGGGAATTCGTTAAAGGCCATAATTCGCGTCCCCGGATACCGAGTTTGTTCTGTTGAATTCGTTAAAGGCCATAATTCGCGTCCCGGGATACCGAATTTGTTCTGTTAGTACTCCGTAAAATAACATATTCTCCACTAATGTGTCCATTCACTGAAATACTGTAGTCAAGAGGTATAAATCGCCTTTATTGATAATATTTAAAAACTGTTTTTAAACTGAACAAAAATTTGTTGAAAAAGGGGTACAAGGGATTCTTACCAAATAACAAATGACATCGTAGCCTTTTTCGATCAGCCAAACTAGAATGCAAGATGTATCTAGGCCGCCGCTGTAGGCTAAAACAACTCTCGGTTTCTCTTCTGCCATGGTGAAATGATTTTCTTTGCCAGACAATTCTTTCTTGGTCACTCTGGTCAGCCACGCGGTAGATTCTGTCTGATGTAACTATCCCGCCAAATTTATGTTCTCTTCCAAGGGGGAGAACCCGAGGGCGACGCCCACTCTTAATGTTGATTGGCTAAAAAGGAAAACTGATCACGTTTCTTGCTAATCAACTCACTTCTTTTTCCCAAAAAGTAGATTATGTCGAAAACAGCTGTAAAAATTAATCAATATAAAACGTATGATTAATTTTATTTTAGAATTTCAGATCTTGCTGCTTCTAAGTAAAGTTTCTGTCACACAGTTTATATTGTAGGAGAATCATCATCGCAATCTTATACACTTTTGAATAAATTCCCGCCCAAATATACAGTAAGATCAGATAATACAACTCGTACTATTTTGCCACTATCTAATTATTAGTATTATTATTTATAATATTTAGTAAGCTTCAGATAATCACGACTCTAATATTTGTCAAAATGAGTATTATTAAACTTTGGACTCTCATACTTTAGTGCTGACTGTTTTGGGAGTCAAGTTTTAATTATTAATGATTAAAGATAACAACTTTTACGCCCTTTATCCAGCAGGTTCCAGAGTTGGAGGTTAGTGATGACGATAACACGGCGGTCTGGCGATACAAGCTCCACTCCTGAATAATGAGAGTTCTAAACTGATTGTGTTGGTATATGGTTTAATAAAGGCAGTCAGTCATTAAAGCTGCAAATCTACCCCTAAAATGTTGTCGATTTAAAAATTGTACGAAAATAAAAATTACTAAGAGTATGAGACGTGGAATGATGACAAAAGGGAGTTGCATAAATGCACAGTTGCAGATTGATAAGCATTTCTATATTTTTCATTATTGTTTCACAAACATCTTTAGTATAAACATAATTAACTATGGTATAAAGATACGAGAATTGCCATAAAGATGCAAATATATTCAACAAGAGCTACCGTTCTAAATGAGATTAATGTCAAACTTTTTTTAGAGCTCTTGTAAACGAAGATAAAGTTTTTAAAATGTTTAGAATTTGCTACGATTTAGCACAGATATTTCCAGGCTCCAGATAAGATTGCTTTACGAACGTTACTTCTAATTTCATTACATTGTATGGTTGTTCGAAAAAACTTGAACTTTTAGAGTGAAAATAGACAACGGGCAGGCCGAAATCAGAAAGGGTTGTATAATTGTTGCAACGTGTAAATTATGCTTGGGATCGCTGTTAATGAAGCTTTTCAAAAATCCTGAAGCAGATAAGAGCGAATAATGGTATGAGGGGAAGTGAATGTCAAAGTTGTCAAGATAATTCTTATTTCTCAGAAACGAAACTTCTTTTGGTTAAAATGAAAGCGGAATCTACAAGAGGCAGGTGATTTATCAAACGTAAAATCCGCGCACAATTGCATTGCGATTGGATCCAATGCAGTAACAATAGAAGATGTTATTCAATTGAGTTGGGTGGGGATGTTGTGTGCCTTAGGTAGGGGATGGGCAAGTGGGAGATGGAGCTGGCAAGATAGGGCATTATCCCCTCGTGGTATGGTAATCTCTTTGAATCTGAGTCTCAAAAAATTCTCTCAAATGCAGCAAGTATCAAGCCCCCTTGACCCCCCTGTGACGTCATGTATTCCGTGATCTTGTTATACAAAGTACATGCCCAGAAACAAAGATGGCCAACCAAAGCAGTGATGGCAATAATGGTTGGCGGCGGAAAAAACTTGATGAACATTACAATCTAGGTATCTCTTGTATCTAGTTTAATTTATTTTCCTCAATTTACGGTTTGTGGAGATAATTTGTTTGCTTGATTGAGATCTGCCACTGAACAAATGTCCAACCGACCTTAAATCATGTTGATTATTTAGGCCAAAACATGCAAATGAAAGCTGGTGTTGCGGTGAAAACAGCACGGTAGCATTTTACTACGTTGCTCACAAAATTTGGAAAAAGACCTTGTGTTTAGATATTGCATTCTCTGCCGTGCAAGCAGCTGTTTACTTTCATTTCGCTATCAAAGCAGATGATAAAAAGTAACAAATGATTGAGAATGTGGAAAAACCGGGCGGCATGCACAGTTTGCAGCATGCAAACTGTTTTAAGATCAATGAACCCTTGATACAAAACCCTTGCGATCCCATGCCTTTGTATGCTTAGAGAGGCCTAGATATGCAGGCACCCAAAACTTTGCATTTTCTTGACATGATATGAAAATCTTCTTCATATGCAAAATCTTTTGCAGTCTTGGAAGCGTATGACTTCAAATGTTGAATGCAGGATGAGTGATGGCGAATGAGATGGAAATCCATGATCTACCCTGACACTCAATATCTCTGTTCTTGGAGACTCACTGGATGACCAGCTTGAAGTTTTGTGCATGCACTTGCTCTACCCTTCAGGCAGTTGTGGCGTCACAGGGACGTTGGGGAGTTCTTACCCCCCCCCCCACACACTTTTCTGAAACATATGTATACAAAGATTTGACCTTTCTAAACTTATGTGAAACAGTGTAATTGTGTTCAAAAAGGTGATTTTCAAAATCTCAATACCCCACCTTAATCTTACCCTCCTCCTTCATAAAGGCTAGTGCTGCAACTGCCTTTAGGTGTGATGCCTTGCCTAATTTCTGAATTCTATTTCCTGTTTTCACTTTCAGTTGTCCAACAATTGCTCAAATACCAAAGTCCAACACTTGGCCTCTTCCCATTACGAACATCAAGAAAATGCAGGGAAGCTCATGTCAGAGATAATATATACTGTGCCATCTCAATTTGGGGATTGTCACTGGCATACAGGTGTCGTACAGTATCTTTGATAAGTCTTTATTACCCCAAGAGATTTTTTATTTATGTGTAACATATTTTCTCTAATTTTCAATTCCATAAAGAAGCAGTTGTGCTTATGAAAGCACTGAATGATGGCCACATTGATAAGCCAAGTTTGCCGGTCACTTCCATTTCAAAGTATTCTAATTTATTGTGTCTAACAATTTCATGTGTTTTGTAACACTGTTTGACATTTTGGCATTGCAGTTTGGAAATTAGGAACAAAAAGAAATCCTTCACTCATACCCATTTAGAGAAATTTCAATTTTACTGAATCAATCCTTAATAAAGAGTAGAAATGTTTTGCAATGTAATAAGGCTGTTGCAAAAAATTTCATGCAAGATTCATGGGAATGATAATTGATTATTGCAAATTGCTTTTTAGACACATTGATGATGATGAAGGGAGAACTCATGCATTGGAGCAAAGTGCTGTCAAATGCATGAGAGGCATTTTATTTTGCTATATGAGACAATGCCATAAGGTACCACAATATTTCATTCTTTGTCACAAAATGTCAAGAAACTTCCTTGCATTTTCTACTTTTTAACTCTTTTTGCTGGAAAGAGAAACTTATTGTATTGGCTAGAAAATAATCAAATGTAAAACCTTTATTCATAAAGGTGGAGCAATTCAAGAAAGACCAGAGAGGAAAAAACACGCTACATGCAAAGTTTGATCTGCAGAATGGAAATGAAATTGTCACTGAAAATGAGTACAACCATTTTCAAGTAAGAAAGATTTTTATAATCTGAAGCATTGTAGTTTTTGAGAAATGTAATTAAAGTTAGGAATGCCTGCTGCTCTCCAGGGCAAATGGGCAATGTTGGGAATTAAGGGGTAAAAAAAATTTAAAAAAATATAATTCAGTTTTTTTCCTGAGGGCCATTGCCTTCCCTGCTCCTTTATGTAGGCATCCCTAATTAAAGTTGATCCAAGGAACTTGGTTTTATCATGAAATGATGAAAGGAATACTACCAAACTAGTTGCAAAGTTGCACTGTGCTCAACTAAGTAGTTTACAAGTCCCTTCCTGCTAAATTAATTCACTAAATTTCTATGGATTTATAGGCATAGCTTAAAGAACCCAGGAACATTGCTTGACAGATATTTGCTTACATGACCAGCAATTAATCTTCATAAATTTTTTTCTTGATTTCAGATTGATGTTATCTCATTTTATCTTCTGACACTGGCTCAGATGACAGTTTCTGGATTATTTGTGTGTATACCAATTCATGCTTTTTGATTTGAGAGTACAATAAGTTTGGAAACACATCATCAGCTCTTGCACAAAGCAATGAGTTGCCTGTGCCACCATCTCAGCAATGCTTTGTTGTGTCTGCCTCCCTCAGCATATATATCATAGACCAAGCCTTAGTTATATGGCAGCACATTACAGTTCCCAATAAATGAACAAAATAAGAACTAAAATTGCAAGATAAGGTGAAACAAAGCCAATACTGAACACAGCACAGGTTGAAAATTCTCTTGAGAACAGCCACTAAGTTTCATTCAATATTTCTTAAAATTGTACATTTAGTCACAATATTCTTTTGTTGCTTTTTCAGATAATTTTTACAACAGACGAGGTCACTTTTATTCAAAACCTTGTCTATTATGTTGAGAGAACATACAGAACTGCTGATTATGGGATATGGGAACGAGGCACAAGATATAATGATGGTTCTAGGGAGTTATGTGCTAGGTAAGACCTTGGTTTCAAGTCAATCAGAATTGTATTCCCTACTTAACCACCATCCAACCCTACTGTTGGTCTTAAAAATGTAACCATATTGCTGTTATCTTGAAAATTAAGCCTAATTTTTTGTCATCATCTCATCGCCTGCGAAGCCTTGAACAATGAAAGCACCTCTCAGTATACTCAATTTTTCCAATTGTTTATGCATCATCCGCTATATCTTATAATATTTTGACAATACAAAGATTTGAAATATTCCTCTTCTTTTGAAAATATCAGGGAGAGCTCTCTTTATAATTTTCAGTTATTCCTACACATTTCAGCATTTAAATGCAATTTCTAACGCATTGCATTAGCTTGTTTTCTCTTGTTTTTAGTTCAATTGGAATGGCAAGAGCTGCTCTAGAGGCTGTCAATGGTCTCAATTTATATGGTGCCAAGGTATAGAAATGATATTCATTGAGTTGATTGCGCCAAGAACGTCATGGGGAATGTAGCATTTGATTTGTGTCTGCAAAGAGAAGTTAATAGACATCTTTGATCATCCTTAGCTCAACGTAACAGCAGTATTTCATTCAATGTGTATTTACGAAAGTATCGACTTGAAATGACATAAAGTTAATGACAGAAGACAACGGTTTGTGTTGTAGCTTTAAGTTTCATGTTTGATGCGATCTTCAGGCAACTTGTTCAACTTCAGCGATGCTTCGCGTTCTATCATTAACTTTAGTATAGCTTTGCTTCCACGAAATCGAACACTATTATTAGCAGAAGGGATAAAAATGTTATCTTCGTTAAATATGACAAATGAATATATTATTTCTAGGTATATATATTTTAGTATCCATGTCTATTTATGAAGTACAACAGAATTGCTGAAAGCGTGTTGGCTAGAGTAATGAATCGGTTTTCTGTTTTTAACAGCTTGTTTTTATTCTATTCAACAGGGAACTTCGTGGTCTGTAGTTTACACTGATCCTGACGCGCACAACAGAAATACAAGCATTTTGAATACTCTGCTGCCAAGGGAATCGAGATCAAAGGTAATACCATTAGATAGTTTTTTTATACCGATACTGTTATAGACTGACCAAACTTTTGCATAACATTAACATAATCTAATGTATTTTTTCATATTTTCATTCCTATGAATGTTGATTTTATCATAACGGGCATTGATCTTGCTTGTTTTATAATGCTTGATCATAATGCTCGTTTACTACGTTGATGATATTTTAACAGGAAACCGATGCTGCTCTTCTTTGTATACTTGGATATCCTGCATTTGCTGTCGTGGACGAGAAACTGCACAAAGAAACAAAGGAACGTCTTGTTAACACATTAACGGTATGTTATTTTTCTTGAAATTTGTCAGTTCTTCAGTCAGTTGATGTTTTTTAACGGAGTGATCTAGATTTATCTAGATCCTCAGAGATTGAATCTTTGACAGATATGCCACATTCTGCATCTTGTCAAGGCATGCCTATATTGTTTCGTTGATCACTTATATTTGTTTACTTTTGCCCGAATTTGAAGCTTATTTATGGACCTAGCAGTTGCAGGTCTAGTTTTAGTTGTGGTTTTCTCGTATAATATCAACAAAAGCGCTGAGTGATAGACCATTTTACTATACAAAACTGCTGTTATTTCCACAGGGCGAATACGGATTAAAAAGATATTTGAGAGATGGCCTTGGCACTCCAGTCGACCCAAAAGAACATCGATATTATGTCCGATACATGCTTAAGGTAAAAAAATACTTAAATTCATTCAATATTTGTCCCAATTGTCGATAAATTGCTAACTGTAAACAACAACAAAACGTAATAAATTGTTGATGTTTGATAAGAACCAAGAAGAAGGCTTTTGTAGCCACTCAAGTCGACCTTTAAATTCACGGTAGATTTACCTCAGTTTTATACCTTATAATACTTTGTGATTATTATCTGTCATATTAGCTGCATTGTCCTGGCACTTTGCATTGCATCTAATCTCCATGATGTTGTTTTATGCTGTTTTGTCTATTGTTGTTCTAGAATTTTGATGGCATTGAAGCTGAATGGCCAATGTTCTTTGTTTATCTTGCACTCGAGGGTAAACATATCTTTGCAATTTTTCTAAATACTTGCTGCTAAATAAATTCTGACACAAATTATTGACAAGTATCAAACCACGAAGTTTCCTTGAACTTTATGCAGTTCTCTTTTTCATGTTAATACCCGCAGTTGTTCTGATCGAAGAAATCGGTGAAAGGATATTTGATATACTAAATGAGCCAAATTTCCTGTTAAGTAATCATCAACGTAGGAAATTATCTCAATGAACTGATTTCATTGCCGTAGCCTACTTCTTGGGTGATCAAGATGTTGCGATCAAATACATGAAAAAAGTCGAAAGCCTTCTCGTAGACCTTGAGGAACCAGATAGCGGTATGAAAACTGAATTTTCCTTTTTTCTAAAATATTGTTTTGCATCAATACAGTGGTAAAGCGATCCATGGTATAACACGGGCATACATAAATGTACTGCTGTGTATATGAAATGATGTTTCTATGGCTAATTGTTGCAGCTGTTTAGTGTCTTCTTTCGATGCTTATGTTGCCATGCTGAGAAGGAAATAAATTTTATCTAATTGTTAACCGTGTATTATTGGTGCTTACACTTGTAATGACGATGTAATTTTTGTTAAATAGATGCTGATCAGAACAAAGCCAAAAGTAAGTCAAGCAAGGAAACTATGAGAACAGGTAAGCAGCTGTTTGCTAACTTATCATTATCGTCATCATAATCATCATCATAATCATCATCATTATCATCATCATCATCATCATCATCATCATCATCATCATCATCATCATCATCATCATCATCATCATCATCATTATTATCATCATTATTGATTCTATTAAACTTTGTCATAATACATTTGCCATCCCTTCAGTATTATTCATCTCCACAGAAAAAGTTTTACCAAGATATTATTACGTTCCTGAAGAGTTAATCGAACAAGAAAAAGCCAATCCTGGATCAGTAACAAGAATACCAGATACAACAAAGGAGGTTTTCCTCTGGGGTCAATCGTTGTATTTACTCGCCAAGTTGTTAAGTGAGTTGAATTTATTTTAATACCGTATGCTTTGATGTCGACGGAAAGTTGCTGTTTTGGTAACTATGCTGAATTTGGTGTTTCCTGTTCAATATTTTTTTAATTCAGTGAACAGAGATACCCTAATGATGTAGTAATTTGAAAACTATTCTTGAATCTGTCAACATCTTTTCTTCCCGCTTGACTTTAACCCTGAGAAGCAGAAATATTTGAAAATTAGATGAAACCCTTGACCAAGAACAAACAATATTTATCACACTCAAGTACTTTTCGTATACTTTTAATTATGGTGCTGGTGCTGACGTTTCCCCAAACCTTTCTACTGTATTCAGATGTATTGTGATGGAAATTTTGTTTGATTGCAGTTGATGGCCTTGTTACTGTCAATGAAATCGATCCACTCAGCCGACACATGTTTGAGAAGTCAGCAAGAATGCGAACGGTCTCCGTTCATTATCGATACTCTCTTTTTGAGGTAACATCTTTGTTTATATAGAAATATTTCCACATATTTGAAGTATGTTGTTTGATATACAGTGCTTGCTGCAGGATCTCACACTTATTCTAGTTCGTACTTATCATCATAGCATAGACTGGTGGGAAAAAGCGCCGCAGAGGGGGATTGATAAGGTTGCAATACCCCTTCTTAAAATGCTAGAATTCTTTCTTGAGCTAGCCACATCTGTACCAATAGTGCCATTAATTAAAGTTGGTAAATTAATAGTATATTGATTGCTGTTTAAATGAAGTAATGAGAAGCAGTCTACTCTTGAAAACAAATGCTGGAATGAAGGGTGTGATCGAGGGCCTATTTTCTGAATGTGTCCCCTATTTGAAGCTGTCCACAAGGCAATGTTTTGGTTTCTCTTATCATATATATTTCTTCTTACTATCCATTCTCGAATCTCTTCGGTTTTCTTCATTTATGTTGCTAAAATTTCTCCTCACCTCATTTTTTAGACTGCTGGAACAGATCTTGTGATACAAGTTTGCTTGATTTCAGAAAACAGAGGGTAAGTAGCTTCAATCTTGCAATTCAAAAACTCTGCATTCATTTGTACGTTATTCACGAATTCAAGACATTGTTGGATTCAAGACATTGAAATTTCCATACTTCGTTATAGGTTGCAGTCATCATTGGCAACGTATGGTGTTGTCACGCAAACTACAAAAGAAGTTGAGCCAATACAGATCTGCGCACCAAGTCGCCTCGTCAAGGTTTGTGTAATAGTACTTGGGTAGCCTGAGATTCATGTTTCTTGGCCTTAGTTGACCACAGGCTTTGCCTTTTGCTATACATGACACAGATTACCGGAACAACTGGAGAATAAACATTAGAATCATATTTTATTCCAAACAGATATATGAGGAACTTGGTGTCAATAAGAAGCTCGATCTATCAGGAAGGCCAAATCGACCAATTGGAGTTCTAGGAACAAGCAAGGTAAAATCCTTCCCTTGTTTTTGTTTTGCTTTCTTTCAAAGTCTTTCACAATATTTTGTGTCTTTCTTGTTACGCTTTATCACATTATATTCTTCATTTTTTATTCATTTATTCGTTCAGTCATTCGCTCATTAATTCATTTATTTATACAGTTATTCGTTCATTCATTCTTTCATTCATTAGTTAATTAATTCGTTAGTTCATTCATTCGTTCATTCATATTTATATATATTTACTACATCCTTGGTTAATGAATACGAAGCTAAGAGGAAAACTCGTGATTAGATATAAGGGAAACTGCTGTGTGTTTTTACTAAAGGATTATTTCATTTCAGATCTACCGTGTACTTGGCAAAACAGTGGCAACCTATCCAATACTTCTTGACGAATCAGATTTTTACATGTCATTGGACATGTCTTTGATTATAGATGGAATTAAGGTAATAACTGCTCCTTTAGAGCAAGAATGGGATGGATTCTCTGTGTATCGTTATCTATGGCATTATTGTATACGCACTCTTTTGTAAATCCTATGCTCTCCCGAAGATCATCTTTCCTGTGGGAATTTCTGGATTGATATGATGACCGTTGATTTCTGGTGGCCAGTTTTTTATAGTGACATTTCCTTCTACATGACCTTTGCCTCAACGATGACCTTTGCCACCGCGATGACCTTTTTCCCTATAGTGAACTTTGCACCCATCTAGATATATAATGATGATCTTTTCTGTCTTCATGACCTTTGTTTTCTTTTTGTTTCACCTTTGGCTTCAATGTACACTCTTGTTTTAACTTGCTATTCCTCTGCCATACTGGCCTTGAAAATGCTACAGACAATTATTCTTTCATTTATCATTTGATCAGCTTTTCTTACATTTTAATTTTTTGTTTTATTCAGACAATCTTAGCCTTTATTCGAAACAGATGGAACATGCAAGGGAGACCGACACTCTGCATAATATTACGTGATCATAATTTCAGGTAATTTTTGTTTATAATCAAGAAAAAATATGATCAAGTTTTGTTTACTCTACAATTACAAAGCTCGCTATAAAAATAGCTATTTTGTAACTGGTAAGCCTTGTTTTTATATCAAAAAAGGTTTCACAGTTGTAACAAAGAAAAAACGAAAAGAATTAAGAAGATGTGAGAAATAAAGTGTGACTCAATAGGATAAAAGCTCGGGGATAGTCCATCTTTTGGAAATTCTGTGAGAAGAATCGATACTTCAGTTTGTTTGTTTTATTGATTTTTGCAGAGGCCCGCATTTCAAAGAGATGTTAGATTTCATGGCAGCTTTAAAAACTGGTAATGTCAATGGAATAAAAGTTATCTTAGGAAGGCTGCAGGTAATACAATGGATATAAACATTTGATTTCTGGATGTCGATATGAGTAAGGTGAAAGTAATGGTTTAATGTCTGTTATTAGCCAGAGACTACTCTGCCGACATTCCTTGGTCGCTATGCATAATTGCATAAAGCAGGATGCAGCCACAGACGGCGCTTATAACCACTGACTAGGTACCCATTTATACTGGGTAGAAAGAGGCACGTTTTTTGCGTTACCACCTTGCCCAGGCGTGCTACCCTCGTAAGTGGTAAGGGCGAGGATTCGAACTGGCACCGTTTAAATCGCTAGTCCTAAACCTTAACCACTTGCTGCACCATTGAGCCTGCGCTTAATAGGACAGGGAGAGTATTAAGGGTTTTTATATGCTTCTGTTTGATTGGTTTACTGTTTCAGGCCTTTCATCTGCTGCTATTCAACACAGTTTATTCTCTTGTCTTTTTAGACGTTTGTGTCAACAGCCTGCGTTGAGCACCTCGATTTTCTCAGAGTGAAACAAAGTGAGGCTCCGGTGTAAGTTTTTTTCAAACACTACCGAAGGTGTTTTTACGATATTAGCCACAAACTATTTTTTTAACATTGTCTGCAAAAGTATTGCTTCTTTTTTGGCGAGCAATTTTCTTTATTAGCTTAAAGTTTTTGAAGTGGACATCTGTTTTGGCATTCAATACATTTAGCTAATAATAACTTCTCCTTCACATGCAATTAAATTTCGAGCAAGTTTTAAAGAAGATTTTATTAGTGTTGATCAAACCTCACCAATGACGTTAATCCGAGTATACCATAGCTGATTTACAAGTTAATCCAAAAAAAAACTGGTCGGTTTGATTAATAACTCGATCAATGTGCAGCATAGCATCTATATCCTTCGAATTTTTTTTTATCCATTTCTTGTATAGTTGTAGCTTCATTTTACAAACGCGGGCTATGAATCCTCATTTGAAATAATAATTAAATATTTACACAGGTTTCCTTGTTTGAAAGGTTAACTGCTATAAACCAAGGACCTTTAAAGATAAAAGTTAAAGTTAGAGAAAAACGTTAGCCAGTTGTTTGAAAAATGCAGCATGCTATCTAGATTTTGCTATCTTTCTTAGGGATATACGCTCCGAGGATCTTTTTCGACCGAGTGAAAGTGTCCAACCAGGCATCGGATTCAAATCCGTTTATAATCCGGATTTGAAAGAAGAGATTGATCTGGATCACGATGAAGTTGATCACCATAGTTATGCAAACAAATCTACAGAATACATTGTTGAATTGTATCATAGAACAACAAGTTTAAGAGCGAGAATGGATCTTATTCAGATGTTGCTATCCAGGTAAATTGTTGACAGAGTGAACATGTGATTGATTGGTTGATTGATTGATTGATTGATTGATTGAATGATTGATTGATTTATTGATTTATTGATCAGTCGATTTCTTCAGAGATTTAATGATTTGCTGGTTGAACAACTTGTTACTCAAAAAGACTGGTTGATCGATTGATCAGTGTATAGGCTGTTTGGTTGATTTTCTATGATTGATTCAGTGATTTCACGATGGATTGATTTACAGATTCATTGATTACGTTTTTGCATTTATTTGTTTTTTTCATTCATTCTTTCCTTCAGCAATTTACTCATTTACGCATGAATCTATTTGTTTTCATTTATTGTTTTTTTTTTGTTAATTTTCATATTTATTTTTCTCTTTGTTTATTTGATCCGGTTATTTGTAGGCATGATTACCATTTCACATTACAAGGGAAATCAATTTTAGAAGAGATTGATGAAATATACAGACAATCATCATATTTGAAATTGTGGTCAGTTGTTCGTTATTCTGCAGCTCTACTTGGTAAAGTGGTGGACAGTCTTGCTCCGTCGATCACCACGATGCTAGTTAGTGGAAGGCAGGTCTGTAAATTTTCATTATTTAGTCACGTTTATAAACCATCTTTAAATCAGATTCATTAGAGTTATCATTTGGAGAAACTTGAATCATTTTTAGATGGACATAATGGCTGAAAATGTAAAACATTTATTCAAATGTTGAAATTCATCCTCTAAAGTTTTCAATGATTTATTGGAATAAATAAATCGATCAGAATAGATCGAACTTGCACCTGCAAATCGCAGAAAATTTGAAAAATATCGTATTTACAGTCCATATTAAAAATCTCCATATTCAATCATCTAAGACAGATTGGTTTTCGAATTTGTTTTTGGCATCATAATTCAAACGATGCAATGTGAAGTAATTTCTTCCTCTAGGTCACAATTGGTATTTTTGGTCAAAATGAGCACATCATTTTCGAACCCATGACTCCAGCATCAATTCAGGTTTGTTCATGATATAATCAATTTGGATTGATCATTGTTTCAAGGCCTATGATTATCCCAGAAACGCAACTGAATGTTTCAGACCAATATATCTTAGCCTGTGTCATCGTTCATCTAGATGTGCGGTGTTCTATCTAGATTGTCTGTCTAGCCCGATTTCCGGGAACAGTTATGTCTTCCCATCCGAAAACGCATTGAAAGGAAAAAAGTTAAAACGATGTGAAAGTGTTTCTGCATGTTCTACTTGCAGCATGCTACTTATATGTGTTTCTGTGCGTGTTCCTGCGAATGTTGCTGCGTGTTATTTTGCGGGTGTTCGTGCCGATATTTTTCCTTTCCTATGCTTCGATTTTTTACTTCCTGTCTCATGCTACAATGTTTAGTTAGATATTCAAATTCAGATATTTTTGCCATTTTTATTTGTAATTTAAGTAGTACCCAAAACGTTCCAATAAACTTTCTTAATTAAAATTTTTCTTGTAGAATATTATTTATTCAACTTGCAAGCCCCATAATGCAAGAGAGGCTGTTCTTCAGCAAGAGGTTGGTTAAAGTTATTTCATTCTAAAACTTGAGACATCGAGCACAAAATAAATAAGTTGTCGAAACTGGCTAATTTTGATTCCATCATGTACACAGTCAGTTTATTTTTATTTCCTTTTTTTATTTTGTAGATGCTGATTTATTTGAGTGATTTACTAAGTACCAAGCCAGAATTGTTTACTGGAATGCTGCGATTAAGAGTTGGGTATGTTAGATAGAGTAACCTTACTCATGTTAAGTATTTGATTTAATGTTTTCATTGATTTCTGCAAGCTCCTCGTAATTTTTCACTTCTCTGAAATGCAAAATTTAGTTGTGCAAATTAAGGTCAAACAGTTATTTTTTGCTTTGTAGCCTATTAATCTATGACCATGATATTTTTTCTATCAAAAATTGAATGATACTTCATTAGATTTCTGCACTTCGCAGGTTTTACCATTTTTAAGTCAATTTTTTCTTTTTAGTTGGATAATTCAAGCGATGAAGAACCAGCTTTCGCTTTGCCCTGATGATCCCTGGGGACAAAAACCTGGGGTAAGTATTTATTTGATTGTTATAAAAAAATTCACAATTTATGAAAATAAAAAATAAATCATTGCCTATAAAAAGTTAAAAAATGGAAGAATTAAAAGTAATTTTTTATATTTTGCCTTGCAGTCAATTTACAGTTTGTCGCCAAGTGCTATCAAACAACTTCTTAAATGTGTCTTAAACAAAAAAGGAAAAGTTTTATTTTGGGACGTCACACCAAGGTATTTACACACCTTTACTCTTGTTTTGGTCAATATTCTGCCGGTTCATTCTCTTAGGAGTGCCAAATGAAAAATCATTTACATCATGTACAGTTCTGCTTACATTCTTGTATTTCCAAACTGGACTTTCGTCATTTATCAATAACGGCAACAATCGTTATACCCCTTAAGTACTTTTATTTTCGTTGATAGAAATTGGCTGCAGCTAAGACAGTTGGAAGGAGCTCTTAATCGGGTACCGTCGCATTTCTACAGAAGCGGTAATTTATTTTATTTACTATATTTCCACAATCATTTTTAGTCATTTGCTGTGTGTTTGCTGTTCAATTTTACTGTTAACTTCAACATTTGCTTTCTTCAATACCTATATAGAAACAACGCAAATTGGCATTCACACGGAGCAATTGGATGTGCCTACTTGTAGTTTAGCTGTGGCTGCTTGCTTTATAATGCTTCCACTTTGCGTTTTCCATCAATAGCAAGCATTTCTCGAGAATTCGTTTGACAGCCGATTATTTTGTTCTCTAATTTACTTGTTACAAAGCCTTTATAGTCTTCAAAACATTTTCTGCTCATTTAATATCTCGTATTTTTGTCCCAACAAAGACTTGTTTCTCCTGCTTTGAAAAGTGCTTATTATTACTCACATCGAGAGAACTTTTATCGATGAAACCCCTGCGTTCTTTGATGAGAAAGTCACATCTTGCATTAGCCAAGCTTTATCAACCCGTACTATATATTTAATAAATGCTTAATTTTCTTTTTGCAGTTTGGAAGATCCTTGAATGTGTGCCAGGTGGACTTAAGCTTTGCTCTCATTTCTTACCACAGGTAGAGACTCAAAATTCATAGTAATCTTATACATTGAAATTTGTCTTTTTATACACCTTTCATGTAACACCTTTCGCATGTTTTTTGATAAGAACATTATATGTCTGTAAGTTCGACTCTCTTTTTCTATGAGCTGAATCGAGCTTATTGTTCCATTGTTTAATTCTTTATTGTTCTATTGTTTGATTCTTTATTGTTCTATTGTTTGATTCTTTATTGTGCTATTGTTTGATTATTCATTGTTCTACTGTAACTGCTGTTATACATTTGAACTATCCAAGACGCGATTTCCCTTAACAATCTCTGTTTACGCCATCGATTTCCTAGTCATGTGCTGGAGAACTTCATTTTGCCAAATCTTTACGACAGACATCTATCTAAACCTTGATGTTGTTGTAAATGGTCTCTTTGTAGCAACCCACACTGTCCGAAATGACCGCAAATGAAGTTGAATTTTCACTACGTGTTGAAGAGATGTTATCTTCAATCAAAAGACCAGAGTTCAGGCAATCAATTGTTGAGGTATTTGGCTTTTTGAATTATGAATGAGATGATGTGATTGCACACTTTTACTTATTAAGATCCAGGAAGCTGCTGGTCTTGACCATAATTGCTGTTGAGAACTGTTGTTCCTGGCAACTGTTGTTACTGGCAACTGTTGTTAGTGGCAACTGTTTGTACTGGGAATTGTTCTTATTGGCAACTGCTGTTATTTGCAACTTTTGTTGTCCGCAACTGTTGTTACTGGCAACTGTTGCTATTGGCAGCAGTTGTTATTTGCAATTGCTGTTATTAACAAATTGATGTTATTGGGAATCGAATTTCTCCTTTCTAGGTATAAACTAAAGTTATTTTAGATAGTCGTCGTCATCAATCATGCTCTTCTAATGCTGCATTTTCTCTTCCAGCTATTGACAGTTATTGCAACCATCTTAGACAGGAATCCTGAACTGGAAATACAGCAGTGTATAGACCTTGACGAGGTATTCCCTGTGACAATCAGACGTTGATCTTACTGTCATAATAATTTAATTTTAATCTTGATAATGTTAATTTAATTTTTGTGACATGTAAAGTTTTCATTTCGAATTAAGCTAGTTATTACTCTATTTGTTCCAGATTCTTGGAGAGGCAATCAGACTTTTTCAAAACGACCCAACGACGGAAGACAAGGTAATTCTCTTTTGGATGCCATTTCTCCCATCCCCCTTCTTCATCATGTGAAACTACGAAGCCTTCATTAGAGTTGAGCCCTTTTACCTTTATTAGCTATGCCAAAGACGGGGACCGGTCTCTGTACCAATGGTCTTAGATTTAGTTTTCTAACTTTGGTTTTAGATTAAAGGCAATAGCAGAAGCAAAAACAGCATTATACTGAAGAAGCAGCTATGTACAGAGTGTCTTAAATAATATAAAAAATAGATGTTATACATATTAAATATGATTAATGTATGATATTATTAAGTATATGTTACGGACTTTGTCCATTGTGGAGCTGACCGAAATGCTTCTTTGCTTTGCTTTTTTGAACATGTTTATTCACATTAAGCAGTTCCGACCCCAGTTTCTTCACCCGAGCTACTTTTATCTTTAATTTCTTTCCAGAGCGAGATGGCTTTCTACGATTTAGGCCAAGCTGACAAGGCAGGAACAATGGCTTATTATGCACGTGCGATTGTCAATATACTCTTAGAGAGATCAGTGTCATTTCGATCTGAAAATGCTTGTAATATTTCATAACCTATCCATAAATATGTTGTGGTACGTGCACAGTTAATCCCAAAGCTATTTACACCTTGATGTAAAATCTGATCGTTCTTGTCTTCCCTAATTTAATATTGTCCCTTGCATCCAAGTCATTGCTATTCTCATCTTTTTATCCAAAAGTTTATGTCTTTGATACAACTTTTCGTAGAGCTAAATGCTTCCTAATTTTCAAAAAACACATATCTAGTTTGGTTTTGGGCTTACCTTTGGGTTTACCTGTACCAGTATCTGTAGTATCGAATATTTGGAACTTATACACATCATACTTCATATACAAAAATTATTAATATTTTTGTGAAATATTCTTTCCTTTCTGTAATCATGGTAACACGCATCAGTATGCTGCTAATACCATATTATATTAGATTTTCACTGGTTAAAGCTTTTGACTTTAAGAAACTAATTGTAACAATCTATTTGAAATAAGTAAAGGAAAATCGCTGTATTTAAATTGAAGTGAAATGCAAACCGTAAGAACCTAAATTAGCAGTTGCTATCTGGTTGAATGTTCGGAAATCTTTCATGATACCAAGGGCCTGAGCATTGGCCTATGTAAAAAGCTAAGAGTCTTCAGTGTTATCATCTTCTGGTGCCATTGATGTAATTTATGTCTTGTATATATCTTTAGCATCTATTTTAGAAGATCAATTGTTTACAGCATTTTTTGCAATGTTTGTTAAACTTGATACACCAAGATTGAACTAAAGCCAACCTAGCCTGGTACCTTCATTCACTCTCAGGTTAAAAGACTCGTGTTTGTTTACTTTTAAGTTTCGCTTCGTGAATCAACACAATTTTCTTAGCTACTTCTTCACCCAAATTAATCCATCAACCAGAAGCAGGCTGATAAGGTCTAGGGTTGCCTCCTCGGTATGGGCTCTAGCTTAGTGACGTGCCAATGGGCGTCAATCTGTTTCTAGAATTGTTGTTGATTAATTATTTTGCTTTCTTCGACAATCGCCTCATTACCCATTTGTTTGTTTTTATGTTTATTTATTTACTAATTTATTTAATTTGCGTTAATTTGATATGAATTGCAACGTTAATTTTATGTTATAGGATACTAGCTCATAAGTATAGAAGTATCTTTTCAGAAGAAGAGCTTTGTTGCTCCAACTACGAACGGTTTTCAAATTTGTCGTTTGGCTTACTTTTCTCGCGAAAGAACTTTTTTTGACATACAGTTTGCAACATCAAAATTTAAACATAGGGTTTTTTTAACATGAAATGGGTCTTTAACATTATCTATTCTATCTTTGCAGAACACCAAATCATTAACTTGAAATACAAAATCTTTTGCAGAGAATACATTGGCTCTAAATTTGGGGTTTCGTTCCTTTCTACTAAAATGGATTACAAACCATCAAAAATCTCGGACATTCTTTGATGCTAAGTGATACAGATAATCACTAGAACTCTGTATTCAATTAAGGACTGCAGATGTTTTTTTACATATTTTCACATGTTTTTTATTTGACTCCAATTCATGGCCTAAATCTGGCCACCTGTTGAGACTGCCTCGTTTTGGGCTCCCTATTCAAACTGCCGCGTTCCCGACGCTTTAGCTAATGCTGGTAGGCAAGACATTGTGCTCATTTAATGCATGAACATGTTGAATGATGAGGGAAACATTTATGATACGACTTTTGACGTCGATTCGATCCCTGACGAGGATATTGGGCCGTATCTGATGAGGAGTCCGACAACTATGGAAGCACGTACTGCTGGAGAAGCAATTGATCAGGAGGATTTTGAGACAGAAGCGAAAGATGAGACGGAAGAGATTGTTCGTGGTTTTATTTTGGAAAAGGGCATCATCAACGAAGAACATGAAAAAGAAAAGCAAGAAATAATAGAGAGTTTAATGAAAGATAGGGAAGAATTGATTGAGAAGTTTAAGAAACAAGTGATGGATATAGAGAACAAGATAAACAAGAATGAGAAAGATGACTATGATAAAACGAAGTATGGTTCTTCAAAATCAGAGAGGAGAGGAGTTCCATTATACGTTCGCTTGGATAGAAGTAATATTATAAGTGCTGAGGATTTTCTATCAAAGTTGCAACTTGAGGATAAGTTCGAGTCTGAAAAAGACACTCTAGAAAGAAGTTTCAGGGACGAAAAGCGTTTGCTTAGAGATAGATTAGAACTTGAATGTGAGAAGAAAATGCAACTTGAGACTCGAAGGTTTGAATCTACCGTGGAAGATCTGACGAGGACGATCAAAGAGTTGAGACTAGAAAATAGCAGATTTAGAAAAGAATTGAAAAACAGAGATTTAGAGACGAAATCAAAGAATGCAGAAATGAAATCGCGTTGGAGCAATGACAAGGCTAAATTTGAAATGGAGAAGTACAAAATTAGAGACGAGTTGGAACGAAAATACGAAAAGGAGATGGAGGCACAGAGCGTGGGGTATGAAAAGATTCTCAACGATTTAAAGAAAGATTTTAAAGAAGTGAGTAGGGCGATGGGCAAAAAAGAGAAAGAAGTATCTTTGGCACTGAACAATGTGAAGGACTACGAGGAAAAAGTTCGTAAAGAAATGACTGTGAAAATGAAAGGAGAGTATGAAACCTTGTTTGATCAACTAAGACACGAAAATAAACGCCTGAGTGAACACGTTGATAAACTGAAACGAGAGAAAGAGATTCTCACTGGTAGATTCAAAGAATTAGAAGATAATAACGAGAATAGAATGAACATCGTGAATGAATTTACAACGAGGCTAAATCGAGAATATGAGGAGAGACTAAAGAAGACGGTGTTAGAAAACGAATCATTAAAGGTGAAGATAGAAGAGTTAATCAAAGAGAATAGAATCCAAGAAGAAGCCTTGAGGGACTTCCGTGAGAGCACAGGACGCCTAGAAGAGGAGTTGGTTTTAAAGAAGGGACTGCTGGCTGGTTGTGAAGAGTCAAAGGAGGCACTGAGAGGAGAAATAAGCGATTTTTCAAACGAAATAGATATTCTCAGGCGAGAGAAAGACGAACTACTAAAATCTGTTGATGATCATTCGAAAGTTGAGAAATCCTTGGCGGAGAAAATGTCTAAGAAAGAACTTCAAGCTGATGATGCTTTTGATAAGTGCAGGATATCTGAACGTGAAAGAATGAATCTTGAGAGAAGATTGTCGTTGCTCAGTGAGGAGCTAGAGGGCTGCCTCCAAGAAAAAGAGGACCTGAAAAATGAAATCAAGAAGGGAGATGAAGATGTTTTCGCGTTGAAGAAACTGCTCGACGAAGAACGAAAAGAGCATGATCGTTTTCGAGAACGGTTTCGTCGAGACGCTGAGGAGATTCGTCGTAAAGAGAACGAGTGCCGGGTGTTACGAGAACAGTTACGAAATACGACAGATAAAATCGATCAACAACTGAACAAGAGCGCTGAGAAGGTAGATAAATTAATGGAATTAGAATCAGAGAATTTTGAGTTGCAGAAGAAATTAAAAGGATATGAGACGGAGAATGGCGATTTGCTGCGTAAGGAAAGGGAGGAAATTCAAAAACAGTTCGCGAAAGAATTCGCCAAGCGAATCCACGCGTCGAAGCGTAGTTACGAGGAAGCGGCAGATGGGCTGAAAAAACAAATTAGGCTGCTGAGATCAAAGGTCGCAGAGCTAGAAAGTCTACTCGTAGCCAAGAGTTTAGAAGGAGATGTCCAACATAAACATAATGAGGATGCTCTCAGCCCGAATCAGTCGAGAGGCTTGGAAATCTCTGGTTTTAGCCAAGTTGAAAGTTCTTCAAAGGTAAACCAGAGGGATAAATATTCGGAAATGAAGGAGGCCTCTGATAACAGCACATCTCTAGTCCGTCCTTTTGATTATGCGTCGAATTATAAACCAAACACAACAACAAGCAAGACCTACGGGTCTACACCTGCAAAAGACTCTGCTCTGTCTCCATCGGTGTATAAAACGCAGAATAAGGAATCGCGTGGTAGAGTCTACCAAGGTGCATTTTCGAGACAAAGATCGAGGTCAGTGGACTCGTCTAATAATAGATTTGAGGCTGGAAGGGCGGTCCACGATTTTGACGACTCACGGCCTAGGCATAAACAGACTAATAATTGTGGATGCAGTGAGGAGTCAGAATGGGAAAGAATTTCTCCACCAAAAAGTAATCTGAAACTGCCGAGTAGATACAATGAGAGATTGGCTGCTCAAGACAGGAGATATCTTGGTAGTGAAGTATCAACCATTGATAATGGTGATGCAGTTTTGATACCGACGACATACCAAGATAGATATTGTGAAGAAGTAACAGGCCTTCCACCTAAATATAAATCAAATAAGCAATCCCCTAGATCGAATAAAGGAGCAAATGCTCAACGCTGGAATGGCGAAGCGAATCTGAGCACGGAAAGGCTTGAAAAATCTGTTGAAAAACTGCAAGAAAGACTTGAAGAAGGACATAATGAACTTTTACGAAGATTAGAATTTATGCAAAATTCGGTACGTTAAATAACGAAACCTTGCAGCATTTCATTTTAACTTTGATGAAGGCCCATTTAGAGTTGCCATTGGTAGCTCGTTTGGTCCTGATGATCTTGAACACTTATCGTTTTTAAATGCATGTTTGATTTAGAGATTGTCCCTTCTGATATTGAATTAAGTTATATATTTTTAGAATGTAGATATACACAATGAATATTAGACATCATTTTAACTGCCTCTTCTTCTTTGTCTTCTGTCTAGCACACTTCCGTTGATAACGAGATAGATGACAACCAATGGAATTTAAGCACGAGAGAGCCTCTTTTTGATGACGAGGCGATGACTGTTTATAAAAACAACAGATATGGCATAGCGGTAAAAACGATTTTATTGTTTAAGATTTAAGACCTACTTTGACTTCTTATTGTCAGATTGACCAACACTGGGATATGATAAGTTTTCTTGCAGCTTGTGAGCTAAATGCGTATCATTGTAATGAGTAGATAAAATTTTAAATGCAAAAAATTAATCTTTCTGGTTATTTTGTTTTCACCTTTTATAGAGAAGTACCAACATATTTTTTATGATTTTAAAAGTAACCCAAAAACTTTTAAACATTCATACTGATTTAGAAGTCTGTAAATTACGTTCCAAGTTATTTAGAGGCAGATTTACCTACATAATAATGACAAACAGGAAAAATGTACTTGCATCCAATAATACTTTATACTTTCAATAAAACACTTTCGTAATTTTTGATTAGATGTTCTAATATTTATGGATGTTCTACCATGCAAAAATTATTATGTTACGATTGGGGGTCTAGAAAATTATTCAATATATTTCATGGCAATTCTTCTACATCAAATAATGTATTGTTATCGGTTAAAAAGTTTCTGCTTTGACTGAAATGGGATTTCGTCTATAATGCATAGAGGTGCCAAGCTGAGCATGAAGACCAAAGAAGAAAATTAGAGGAAAGTTTTACGATTGCATCTTTAGAAGAAGAAGTAAAAAGAGCTAGAAATCATGCAAAGAAACTTGAAATACAGGTAGAGTATTAGTTTGCATTCAGATGATGATCGTGATGATGATTTAAATGTTTGAATTGATTTAGATTGTTTAATTGACTCAGATCATTAAGATGATTTGATGATGGAGGTGACTATGATGGTGATTTTGATGATATTCTTTGCATTTCAGCTGCAAGAGAAAACCATGGAAGCAAACGATACAATGGAAGCTTTGAAGCACGTCTATAGAAGCCAGTTACCGGAAACAAATCATCTTCCTGAGAAATCAAAAACTGAAGCGAAAGTTAATAAATCCCAAGACAAACAAGAAATCAGCAAATCAGAAAGTATAAAAACTAGCGAGTCATCCAAAGAAAAACATAAATGTCTAAGTAACCCTTCGCTAAAAATAATTAAAAGTGAAACTATGGACCGTTTCAGTGATGAAATGTCAGTTTAGGTACTTCAATGTCGGGATTTTGTACAATGGATATACAGTACAGCGGTTAGAGTTGTTCTGTCGCTTGAGGATTTTAATTTTAAAGCTGCATCAGAATCAACCGGTTGGGAAACTCTCTTGACCAGATTAATGTAAGAATCCATGTAAAATTGGAAATATTGTAATAGTTTATATATCTGTAAGATATAATCATTAGGATTTTTTGAAGAAACTAAATCTGGAAATGTATTGGTATATTTTTGTAATGGTTTATAATTCCCATTGCTTGCATCACTCGCCAGTTTTGAATATTGGTATCTTATGGTGCACAATTTAATCTTAAAAAGTTATCCCAGTAGTTGAATTCCAAAGACTGATAAAATTTTATTCTATTTTGCAGTAAAACTTTTCAATAAACACGATAGAAAATTCTTTTATCTTGCCTACTGTAACCCGAACTTTTTAGAGCAAACGAGGCCTAGGTCCTTAGTTTTTTCTCAAATCCTGCCCACCCATGTGTATCTTCATCTCCTCTCTCAATTATTTTTGAAAATGAATAGAATAATTAGTTCCCTTCCCCTTGCAAGAGTGAGAAGGGGTGTGACATGTGAGGAGCAAAGTCACACCCCCAAATGCCTCGATGCCATTAAGAGGTTCTAGAGTCAGATGTTGCTGTTGTTGCTGTTATACAGAGGTAATGCAAGGACAGAAAAGTTGTCAAGAAGAAATAACTAATAAAAACATTGGTAAGATTTCTATTTCGTTATTTTTCAGCTATTCGGTAATGCGAGCGCAATGTGATAAGGTGTAAATCCACACTTCTTGTATCTGCTCTTCAATCAACCCACCCTAAGAGTTTTTAACTGTGTCCTCCACATTCCTCGGCACATTCTGCCCGAAAACCCAACAATTTGGAATTTCGGACAAGTGTATTCACGAAAAATTTAACTCTATTCTTTTGAAAATATACGATCGTAAATAAGAGAAAATTTCCGAATATTCGATCTCAAAACTGGTAAATATAAATATCAAACTAGTTTCCCAGTAGCCTCCTATTGTCATTTTTCTGCATGCATCTGCTCTTCATGGATTATGAAAAGAACAAGATCTGGTTTTAACAGGTTTATTTTTGTTCCTTTCCAGTACACCTGTCACCAACAATGCATGTAACTTAGTGTTGAATTTCTGCTATGACAGACAAGAAACGCCAGAGAGAACCCCTGAGGCCATTTCATTACAGCTTGTGTGGAGCATTTTCTGGTTTTGTGACAAGAGTTATCGCTCAGCCATTGGACGTTTTGAAAATCAGGTTTCAGTTACAGACAGAACCAATTAGACGAAGAACTGTGAGTTTCTCTGCATTACTTTAAACATCATAAAAATAAACTAAAATATACAACATGATCATAATATGCCAATAATAAACAGAGCAAAATATAAGTTAATCAATGAACTAATAGTTAGAGGTTTATTTTCATAGAATAAATCAAAGAATAGGGTAAAGCATTTGCATAATTTCTTACCAGGTAAATGGCAGAATTGTGGCATCAAAATACTCAGGAATTCTCCAGGCTGCAAGGGTAATTGTAAAAGAAGAAGGAATCACAGCTTTATGGTTAGAGAAATTAATTTCGTTATATCAATTCCAAAATTAGATATTTTAACTAAAATTCCAAGTTGCTTTTTGCCAAAATTTTTGATAGCTTACTGTTAGGAAACTGGTTTATCAGCAAAAGTTGCAACAGTTTTGGAAGTTGAAAATAGAATACAGGAGGTATTTGATCTAAGGGACAAGAGAAGGATGGGTAGAATGCTACCTTAGAGAGGGGCTTTTGAACTTAAAGTTAAGCTGTGTTTACAAACTTGGGAATATCAATGTTAATTTCAATAATTTTCAACTAGTCTTCCATATTGAAATTGTTGTTTCAAGAAAAATTGTGTCTAAGAAAATGGCATCGGTATACCAAATATTGATTTGTTGCCAAAGGCTGTGACAGCATTTATCAGTCTCAGCATCCCTGTCTTCTGATGACCACTTTAAAAACTTTGATTTGGAAACATCTTTTCTGTTTTTCACTTAAGGAAGGGACATGTACCTGCACAAGCCTTGTCACTTGTATATGGAAGTTCAGTGGTAAGTTAGTACTGTTTGAAGTACTGAAGTACTGAAGTATAGTACTGAAGTGTGATTGATGGTCATGATTGATGATCAAAAATCTATGTAAATAATATTGTTATTCATCTCAGTCCATATTCCATTACAGTGTACTCATTGCAGATAATACCTTTTGCCTATGTTGAAAATTTTGTAGTCACTTAGCACTAAGTTATCTTGTAGAATTATTAATCTCTACAAAACTTACCAACCCTCTCCTAGTTTCTGACATTTGAACTGTTACGAAAGATGAATCAAGATAACAAAAAAGGACTCATGAGTCAACCAAGCCACAGTAAGTTTGTAGACCTTTGCATTCCTGATCTTCAAGTTTCTATTAAGCATTATGGTTGTTTCTACATGAGCAAAATTCAATACCAATCTGTAGAATAATTTTTTAAAATCTGTAAGGTTTTTTTGACCAAATGGTGCTCTTTGTATCACATTTAGATAACTGTCAAACAATGACAAATTTTACTGCTATCCTCAACCTGTTAATTTGGTTTAAACTATATAGAGAGATGTAAAAGCTGATTGTACAGAAAGTACTGACGTTACAAGCAGTGTTATGTTAATCTGCTTGCTGATGGTGGAAGCTTGCAGATTTCCTAGGGGAGGAGGCTTTAGCTGCTCTGCTCTACCTTAAGTAAAAGCTTGGAAATTATTTCCAATGTATCTTATTCCAAAACCTTTTTTCCAGGGTCTCATTTCTTTTACGGAGGTATGGCTGGCATTGTTGCAACCATGTGCTGTCATCCCCTTGACGTTATAAGAACAAGATTTGTTGGACAAGGAGAGCCTAAGGTATGGCATTTAAGATATAATTCTGCTGCAAACAGTATTAAGAGAGAAACGAAAGCCCTAATTAGTCAAGGTGTATCTTTAAGCTAAGAACAAATGCACATTAACAGGCTGTCCATCAAATCCATCTGGTTTTATTTTTGGAACAATAATAAAATGTAAATCTATTAAGCTAGAAGTGTTCTAAAACGGTCGAAATCATAATTTTATCATTACTTCATAGCATCATTAATTTAAAGTAGTTCTTCCGGGTAAAGCGAGTTTTGGTTTTATTAACGTGAGACACAGTTCTGCCTGACGTTTGATCTTTTGTAGATATACACTGGTCTTCTACAAGGCGTGAGACTAATGCTAAAAGAAGGAGGAATTCCTACATTTTATAAAGGTGAATTCTATAGATAAAGGTTTTTTATGTTAACCTGGTTATAATCTAATGCGTGTAGAAGAACAAGACATATTCTAGGAAGGGTAATAATTTTATCTTGACAAGTGCGTACAAATTCTAATTATTTTATTAGCAAGTCGGTTTCTTTCCCCTGCTAAGGGAATGTTCTTAAATCTTCGAAAAACGTTTACTGCACTTGAAATTTACAAACTTTAATATTGTTAAAATATATCACTTTCTAGAATGTTTAATTCGAGAATTTATCAACTGACAACTTCTAAATCTTCCTTTTAGGCCTTGTTCCAACTCTACTTGCAATATTCCCCAATTCTTCGCTTCAGTTCGGATTTTACTATCTTTTCAAAGAAATATGGTGTCGCTGTTTTACTATTAATGTGAGTAGAAATCTTGATCTCCATACTCTTTATATCTTTTACTTCTCGTATTATTACATACAATGGTTACTTTTTCAGCGTGAAAAAAGGGCGTCGATCTGGTGTCTAGCACAGGGTAGTCCGTTGAGCTTAGATATGTACTAGCGTTGCTTTTTTTGAAATTTGTTATCTGCATAACCCCATCATTTCATAGGGTGTAATTAATAACAGAAAAACATGTAAAATATAGAAAAAAAGATCGTTAACTGTCCTCTATTTCTTTATTCATAGAAAAACATTATTAATAATTTACACCCTAAGATTTGTATTAGATTTTACGTTGTGGAATTTAAAATATATTAGCTGAAACTGAAACCGAAATCGAAATCGAAATCGAAACTGAAACCGGAACGGGAATCGAAACTAAACCTGTCCTCCCAATCGAATTTTCAGGACCCAGGTGATGTCAAACACAGGAAGCTGCAAAGTCTAACATGCGGTGCCTTGTCTGGGATGTTTAGCAAAGTTCTACTTCTCCCATTCGATGTTGTCAAGAAACGCTTGCAAGTCCAGGGCTTCGAAGTGGCTAGGAAAGCCTTCGGTCACGTATCACGTTATGATGGTATGCTGAACTGTTTCGTGCGCGTCACAACGGAAGAGGGGATCATGGGATTGTTTAAGGGAACAGCTGCAAGTGTTGTTAAGGTAAACAAGTTCAGTTGTTGTCAAAATTGTTTTTATCAATATTTTGTTTTAACGGCAAGTGAGGTCATTTTGTACGTGCGTTCAGATTGCATGCTTTCAAGGAATCATTTCTAGAACTGTGTCATGAATGCTCTTTTGGATGTTTAAAAACAACTCTTTGCCTTACAAGTTTTGCCTGGGAAAATTTTACTTTGGTTGCTAATTTCCCCCACATTCCCATGGAATAAATGTTTGTTACTGCCAAAACGTTGCTCTCAAATTTTGTGGTTTATAGTCTGTTACTAGCCAAAGACTATTCTACCGAGGGTGCAGCAACGGACGGTGCTCGTAACTATGGGCCAGGTATCCATTGAGCGTGAGGGAGGCACAATTTAATGTTGACAACTTGCCTAAGGATGCTGTGTTCATAAATGGTAAGAGCGATGAGTTGATCCGGCAGTACTGAACTTATTCAACTTTATGAGAAGCTGAGTAATACTTGCGTAGGATAAAGTTCTAGGATATACCACTTTCGTATATAAAAACCTTAATGTGTAAATAGAAAGAGAGGCGGCCTATGTTTTTAACCAAAGCTTAGATATAGTCTAAAAGGACATTCTTTTTGAACCATAAGCCATTTATATTGGTTTCTAAGGGTTACAATTGATTTTGCTTTGCGTATTGTGAAACCCCTAACCCCTGTAAGACTGGTGCTTTTAAAAAGCTTCATATTTATAGCGTGTTCTCTGTGAGCGATTCAGAGTGTTAAAGAGCACTGAATCTTCTTTTCACAGCTGTGAATGTCTCTTCGGAATGAATAGGATGATGGTATTCAGATCTTCATCGTGCGACACTTCGCGTGGCCTTTCTTACATTATCCATTTTTTCTTGCCAAAATGTCAACGACTTTTCTATTGTTTTACTTCATAGTTAATTACAGGAAAAGAATTAACCTTATATGTATAGACCTCAAGGCCAATAGTCTGTGAGAAGTGAATGGGCAATCATTCTCATTTAAAAGACAAGAAGAGCTTGTTACAGGCTACGTGCTGTTTTTAATCATTGCAATTCACAGGCAAAGGCCAGGTCTGTACCCATTCATCATCGAACGCATCCTCACAATCGCTTTGATTACGCTGATATAAATCTTGAAACCTCCTACCCTTTGGCATATTACACAATTGCATTTTATGATACTGCTTATTTAGTGCGACCAATTGTCCTTCCAGCGGACCATTTTGTTCTACAAAAAACATTATTTTTATAGCTTTGAAGGTTGACGACCCCCCCAAAATGTCCCTCGTAAGATGCCATTACCCCCCTCGCTGAGAGCATGTTGTATAGTGTGTGAACTTTTCAAGTTCATAACAACACCTGTGTGTTTATGATGAAATCAAGTGCTAAAGATTGCAAAATTGATAAAATGAGAGTTTGTGCGCTGTAATATATACTGCTTTGTTGCGCACCCTGTTTATACGCTGTGTGCTGCGTACGCGATGCAGTCATCTGCGGACTTTAGATTTTAGTGTATTCTATTATCCAAGACCATTTTCTTCAGCAGTTGCAGCTCCCACCAACACCCCATCCCCATATTCCTCAATTGCTACGTTATTATAATCAATGTCAATCTCTTTTCGTGTTCAATACCATCCTTTACGTGCACTAGCAGGCCTAGCCCCACCCATGCTTCCTCCAGCGCTGAAACAGATTCGAGCAACTAAATGGCCTAACGAAATGCGTGACGGATAATCAGGTCGGGACCAATTACCTAATTGTACCTTTTGATTATCCGGTGATTTGGACTAAATGCTTTTCCTAAGATTAAAGGGGTACCAGATATGTGGGTTGGCAGTCATTAAACATGTCATGAAAAGGCTCATCTTTATCGTTTTTGCGTGATTATTTTCTTATACCTAATTTCCCATTCAGTTCAGTGACCTTTGAGTTATTTATGAAAACAGTGCAAAAGCACGCAAAATGACTTGTTATAGCACACGTACTTCTTAACCGAAAAACTAAGGCTAGATTCTTGATTTAAGGCTCGAGTCGCGGTACCCAGCTATCCTCAGATGGAATTCATCTGTTATCAGACCATTTGCGTTGGTATTCACGGCTTGATTGGGCCATAGTATCTCCTAACTAGTTGTTTCAATTTTACAGACTACTCCTATCCACCCTCTATTTGTTTCAGTCCCTCCTCTTGCCCCCTCCCTGGTTACTTTGAGACAGTACACCGGTGAATCGATCAAAGCTATGTTCCCCCCTGTATTGAGTTACTTCAATGAAATTCCAATGTATTTGGTTCAGTAAATTTGAGTAAAACTCTGTGGTTTTCATCTGAATGGAAAATCTATGTACGCATTGTTAGCAGTATTAAGAGAGCCAGACCCTGTAATCAAACTTGCTGCACAAATTTCCTTCAAAGTCGTTATTTCATCCAATAAACTTTTTCCCCAGACAGCTTTCGGTTGACAGTGCCTGCTAAGCCGAAACATATGTACATGCTCTGTTCCAGGATTACTCGTTGGGTTTTTGGTTGAGCCATTAATGAGAGAAGGATAAATGTGTTTAAGTCGGGAAATAAGTGACGATGAAAATCGAATGAACAAAATCTGTAGCAGATTTATGTCATCAGCGTAAGAATGGTCCACCTGGCATGTTGGTTGCATAGGCATCTGGTTTTGGTTTAGAATTTTACAGCTCTTTTGGCTCAAGATGCTCGTAACAGGATATCATCTGGTTTTCAGAGCTTGATTTCGATATAGAACAAGGCTTTGTTTATTGCGTATAGCCAGTGGTGCCCTGAGTTACAGTGACAATTTCCATTCTCCCCCCCCCCCCCACACACACAGACAGAAGCAAATACTTTTTAAAGTTTTTTACCATTACCTTGAAGAGCAGTGGTCGCTATCTCAGGTCCACGTAGTACGTTGCATGACTTTACAAGAGATAAAAGTCTGGAAAGAGAATATTAACATCTTTCTGAGTTTAGCGAGGGTCCATGAGCCCCCTTAGAACCCACCCACGCCCCCTTTCATAGTAGAAGCTAGTTGGTGGGGTGCTAGGAAGATCTGCAAGTTAGAACGATCAATGTGGAACGCAATCTTTTCTCTAAACAGCGAAACCTTTTTAAATGGTGTGGGCATTTTTACCATTGAGATCGTAGTCCCTACTATTGAAAGCATAGGTTGCGTTTCTACCTTTAAGCTTCTGCAATATGGATTATGGTCTTCCCAGTCAGCATAAATGCTGAATGTATTGATACTAAAATATACTGAATACATCACATTTATGTTTCCAGGGTCTCATTTCTCTATGGTTTGTTATTAAGCAATTTTCCCCAAACATTACTCATTGATCCCCCTTCTTAGTGAGCTTCCACAGCATATTACGTCATTTAGTCTCGTGTATACAGCTCGTATTGTTGATTGACATGATATTCCCACAAAATCCCGGCACAAAATTACATGCAATAGAACCTTTGATGTTGGCCTCGGATTCGTGGGATAAAACTCGATACCTGAGAGAGATCAAAAACAGTGCTAAAGCTTTTACGTTTGTAGCCTTGGTCGGGTTTTAAACCATTCTAATCCTTTTTCTGTCAATTTTCTCACGAAATTCGAGAGCAGCTGGGATTCTGGATCAATATGGTCTTTGCTTGAGCTACGCAAAGACGACACATTGACTGCAAACCTATTTCAATTTTGTAAAACCAAATTAAGTCATCTTTAAGTGGCCGCGTGTTTTGACCAGAGTCGGTTTCGCTTGTTTGTTACCGGCCTGATTAATCTTTGATAACTGCTAATAACAGTTGTTCGTCTTTTTCAGATGTCAGTGACCCTTTCTCATGCACCAATACATCCTATTTTACTACAATTTAGAATAGGTTATTCATTATTGATGTTTTTCATTAGGTCTTGCTCCAGGTAGATTTACATGCCCGTACTCCTTCACTCGCTCGCTCGCTCGTTTTTTATACGAACGGTAACTTACTATGGGTAGCTTGATGACAGTGGTACCAAACGTAGGCCACTGGGAATTTCATTGTGTGTTACCTTTAAGCAAACTCAATAAAAAGAAGGCAAATCCAAAATTTTGTTTTTTACAAAGCAGTAATTTCAATTATTGATCTCAAGGGGCATTGGGGAGCGACTTGGCATGGGGTAACTTTCCCATGAGACGCTTTCGTTTCACTTCATTTACTCGTTTTATTATTTGCAAACACATTATTCATGTTCTTTTTGAATCTTTTCTCAGTCTTCCGTGGTTGTTGCTTTGACGTTTTTCACCTATGAACAATGTTGTGAAGCCATTCGAGCAGCCAAAACATAGATGACACCAACTGTTCAGTGCAGCCAAGCAATGTTTGAAAGGTTTGTACACGAGTTATACTGCTTAAAGTAACGGTTTTTAGTTGTTGTTGCATTGGTGCATACGATCCAGCAAATAATGTTGCTAATGATAATTTTGTTAATTAAGGCCGGGTTACCGTTTTTGCTTTAAACTATCGAAAGCTTCCATCCATGTTGGGTAGGTAAATTGCAATAATTTCTTCTCAACGACGCTGATATGATTTTGAACCGGAAGTTATACGACCAGCAAAATAAATAACAGCCGATGGGCCTAAGTTTGAACTAGTAGTCTAGTTTCTTTCTACCATTAGCCGTACCATAAATTGCAAAAGCCGTTTGCCCCAGAAACTGCTTCTTTTGTTAGGTGCATTTGCTGTCTGTCTTGCTCCCCCCCTGAATTGCCCCCAAAACACTGGTATCATAACAGAGCTGTTTCCAAATTGAAATTAATCAGCTATTTTGTGAAGCAAGCGCTTTAGAAATACGATTTTCTTAACTCAAACATTTGTTTGTATCTCATTTTATAGGCTACTAATATGCAGAAATTATGTGTGTGAACGATGCTCAGGGATGTCAGAAGCCTTTCAGATTTGAAGGGGCACAGGTAAGCAGGGTTAAAGATTCCAATAAGCAAATAAAGGGCATTTGTAAGAAAGGGGGCATTTTGGCGAATTTTTTGGGCTCTGTTGTCCCCCTATTCATGTGTCGCTGATGACAGTTGAACTGTTAAGTTTTTAAATTAAAATGAGAATTGATATTTGTAAATTTAAAAGATATATGCCAAGCATATTTTCGATTAGTTTTTGCATAGTTGTTGAGATGCAGCGATTGTCATTCTTTCTTGACAACTATAGGTAACTAAACAATATGCATATGAAATACATTCTTATTTAATATTCCGATTTATATATACTGCAGCATTTAATTGCCATTAACGCATATTTGAAAACCTCATGAAAACAGTTGAAATAAATACAGTTAAAATAGGCCTACTATTGATCTTGACCAATGGTTTTCTTTTGTAGACCTGCCCCCGTATGGTTACCGTGTGTTCTAATGTTTTCTTCTGTCTCTCGCCCCAACCAGGGGAGAAAACTGCCCTTCTAATGAGGAGCGAAGTTTCAGTGAATGATGCCTACTGACAAGAAACTACATTTTTATCTTGGGTTCGAGCCATCCCAATATTTGCCATTTCATTTACTTTTTATGTTATAACCACAAAAATCCTCTCGATATTGTCCTTAAAAACGTCCCAAATTGTTTTCATCCAGTTGTGTTTGCCCCCGATTACTCAATGTCTGCAACCTGTAACCCAGGGAGGGAGAATAGACAGGAGGGTTCACTCCCCCTCCCCCTCTCCCGACCGTGAATAGTGGTAAATGGCTTGGTTTTGGATTTAGTTACATAAATTCATTTGGATTTCAATTATCGGTTGGCCTGGGGGCTTCTGCCCCCGAAAACCTTTACCTGGTTTTCATACAAAATTCTGAAACGATCGATAGATCATAATGTGCTTTCTGCAACCTCAAATATTTATGAAAGTGTGTAAAATTTTTCCATGAAATTAAAATAATTTGTAAGCAGAACTCGGTTTTCAATGTTTGTGGTGTGTGTTTTGTTTTAAAAAAATTCTAAATTATACATTGTACTGTCCTTCATTATCAGATTTCTCTAAGCGTTCCAATTGCGTAATTCTACCATTTGTGAATACGGGGGTATCTTTCTGAAAGAGTCAGAAATCGGCCTAAATGAGGGGAAACATCCAAGGATTACGCCCTTGTATTACTAACGCTTCTATCCCTCTCTCTCTTGGCAGCTTCTGCTGATCATGATGTTTATGATATGCTTGTAGAAATTGCAGACTATTCATGGAGTCATAGATTGGATGAAATAGTAGATGACCAATCTTTTTGTTTTATTAGGTTCAACATTGTGTTCATTATTCTTGTATTCATGCTCTCATTCTTTCATCGTTTCTCTTCTATTTATTTCTATATTTCACTTCCTGAACGTTCTTTTACTCACAAGTACCTTTCCGGCTAGATAGTCGATACGATCAGTGATAGCTTTGTTCATACATTAGTAGTTTCTCTAATTCTTCACATCTGTTTATTCGTTCATTCATTCATTCGTTTGCACCTTCGTTCATTTATTTATTCATTCATTTATTCGTTGCTTTGTTCTTCTCAGATACTTATTAGTTCATTCTTTTGTTCATTGTTAACTCATACATCACCTGTTTTATCAGCTTTTCCAGTCAATCCTTTATTCATTTATTCTTTCATTCATCCAACTTTAATTAATCACAATTTTACCCATTAATCCATGTCTTCTCTGCTTATTTTCCACCACTATTTATTTGCTTTGCTGTTGTTTATTTGTTTACTATTTCATCATTTGTTAGAAGATATTTACTGTTTTTTTACGGGTAGTTTTTACTACGTCAATCTCTTTGTATTTTTGCGACAAAATTTTGAAAACCCTTGAGCAATATATTTGATGTCCTGTTTCAATGCTTTGGTCAGATATACGACAGACGTTTCATTCAAGAATATAGGCTATCTTGCGAATCTGCGAGAGTTTATACATTCCTACTATTCTCGTTGTATTTCAAAATATTCCCATCACCCTATTTTAGACTCCCATGAAATTTTTCGGAACCGCAAAAACGAATTAATTTCCTTTTGAGCAGTCAGATCTTCTACTTCTTTGTTGTGAATTTAATTTTCTTTCACCATGCTTTAAAATTTATTATAAGCACAAATTAGTCACCAATATTACAAATGTGCTCTGCGGTTATGTTCTGCTATTTCCAACTGCGTTTGAATGGGTTGAATAGACTGAAGATATTTAAAGGTCTACCACTTTTACTCTTGGTTCAAGCCATAATTTCTAGGAGATTACCATTGTTAATGTTGGGTACGGGGCGGACAGGATTTCTCAAAATATTACGCTTCCTCCGCCCCAAATTTGTAATGATGTTAAGCTCGAACCTCTAATGTCACTGGTCTTGGCCCCTTCCCCATTAAATGAGAGACGTATGGCTCATTTTCCCAGTACAGTTGGCAACATAAGATATACCCCATGCAATTTAAATGTTGATGCCTTCCAAATTTAACTTATAAAAGTGATGTGACGAGTTATTGTGTAGATTTATGGCCTTGTTCAGGAGGGAGCGTCTGTGATGGATTTGCCGACAAAATGGGCCTAAAATCCTTTATTTGCCGACAGGTTGATAAAATTTGCTGATGAAATACTTCTCTATGGCCTAAAACGCTTTGTTTTTGAAACACAATTTGGTTTCCCCCTCACCCCACTGTAGCTACTTCCCTGTGTTGATAGTGTGGTGTTGTGTAGTATCCTTTCTTTCTACTGCTGATAAGCGTGGCTTTATTTGGTTTGTCCAAAAAATGACACCAGACATCAGTGCAAATATCACCGATTGAATCGTTAACTTCTATACTTTGACAAAAAACTTGATTGTTCTCTTTTAACATTCGTAGCTTATCTCCTTCCATGCAAAATTTGTTGCTAAATGCTACGTAGAAAAGGGGCAGATTAGCGCCGCAATCCAAACATGAAAAGCTGATCAATTCATCAAATATTGTGAATAAATTGACATTAGTAGAATCAAATATCCTTCCTTTCATGACTGAATCCCTAAATCCTAGAAAGATATCCTTTGATCTGTTATGTATTGCTTCCCCGGGGTGGCCTAAACGCGTGGTTTATGGTTTAGTCCAAAGAGCTAGCAAGGATGTCCTTCAAAGAATAACAAACGAGAATTATTGAATTTAAGATTACTTGCATTAATCGTAAAAAAACAAGGTGCAATTGGACCATGATCGTTGAATAGGCATGACGCGTGCCTTTTTACATTTTAGAAACAGGAAGCTTGTCAGTGGAGCTAAATCGCGTGAATGAATCGGTTAATTTCCGTGTTTCTTTTTCACAGTTATGTCATGAAGAATATTTCATTAGCACCAATTTGTTAGCTTAGATTTGCTGTGCTCGCATACAATTGCTAACACACAAAATAGAGAGGACTTCATAAAAGGATGAGAGATATTTTTAAGCTAGCTTTGTTTATAATTATATCTATTCTAAAGATAAAAAAATCAGTTTTGAGATTAAGAACATTGGTAAAAGCTAGAAATACGTAGAATTTCCAATGAGCTGCAGAAAAAATTTTCCCGAAAGTGAGTTGTGCAATTAAGGTTTCCATCATGTTTTAACCTCCTTATGAAACTAACCAGTGTCTAGCATGTAAACATGGCGCCTTTCTTCTACTGAGCTCATTAGATCTTTGTAGAAGCATGCACACACAAAACAAATGTGACCAGGCTATGCATGCAAAGACAGTTGATTAGTTTTCGGTTCGATATTTGGATCTTACTTAGATTTTGTTTGCTTTCACACGAAAGCAGACCCTAACTATAACGATCCTTTAGGCCTATCCGTGCCAGTTTGCCAACGAACCAAATAGGGTTCCTCATGATTGTGCACTGGGTCTAAAAGTTGGCGGAAAGCAGGCTATATTTCGTAATCTGGAACTTTACACCCCGTTTGAAAATGTTTTAGCACCGCCCATGGTTGCATGTGTAAACAATGTGAAGATAACTAACCATTATTTGAATTATTCGTTTCTACTTAGTTTTAGTAATTTGCGACCCTTGGCCACTTGTTCCTTTTAGGCCATTTTTAGCGCCGCCCATTTAGTCACTGTGCACTTAAGAGCTTGAAGAACTGTGATCAACCTAAAAAGTTTGTAATCATTACCGTCAATTGAGGAACTATTTGAGTTCTGTCCAACGCAAAAATGCGCCATTTGCTTTTTGTGAGAAACCTTATGACAGCTCTATCAGTTCTTTCTTTATAAATAGGCCTACAATGGCCCAAAGCTGTTCTTGAACCAAGTCTAGTACAATCTTTATTTTGGCACATCTTTATCAGGGACACCTCGTCGTTCCAGGCAAGGGACCAAGACAGTAAATTAGGCCAAACAGATGCAAAATAAAAGAACTGGCTCATTTTCTAAGGGCAAGAAGGACAATTGGCATATAAGTTGCATCTTTGTAGTTCTTGTCGGGGCCTGCTGCTTCTAGATTGAAAACAAGGGGAAGTAGCTTTAAATCTTAACCATATGAAGAATTTGTAGTATTTTAAATTGGTTGATCCATGTAAAAATATTTCGTATGTCTCTGTATCAAGCCTTTGATCAGGAATCGTTGGGGATTTAGAAACTTTAAATCTTGGATAATCTTGGATTGTCAATGTTACTTAGGACACCGATTCGGGACAATGTTTGGGGAATCAAAGCGCAAACACACGTGCTAGGATCATTAAACTCGTTCCTGTTTCTATTTGAATAATCAACAAACTTATTTAATGCGTGGATTTCGAGATTTTCTTTGATTCATTCATTATCAATGAGGCCCCGTGCATCCTGCCTTGTCGCACAAAATCGCACTTAATCTAAGGCAAGATCTAAGAGTAGAATTGTAGTGACAATTTTAGCAACATTGGACTTGTATTTGTTCGAGCTAATTCAGTTTCAATTATCCCTCAGGCAAACTTTGTATGTATAACTTTAGAATAATGAGAGATGCGAATTGAAGAACAGGAAAAACCGGTTGTTGAAACAACATGCTTCTAGAGATGCAACATAGGAAATCTCCAAAGAATGCGAATATGTATTTTATATTGTGGAACGAATCCTAGCTCTGGCCGTAACCCTTATCTAATGCAAAACCATAAATCAAACCCTCCAAATCAAGCCTAACCGTAATTTTAATAGATAACAGCATTACATCCACATCACATCTAGCAATAAACTTAAGGCTATGGTGACATATTATACGAATCTTCCAGACATAACCCAGGACCCCTTCTGAATTCCTTTATTCTATACGCCCTTCGTGGTTACAAAGCTCGACAAAGTGCTCAATTTCCTACTGCCTAAAGCTGAAATTTCATCAGCTTTTCTAAAAGAAGCTGGGCGTGTTTTGGGCGTGGCATTGTTAACTTCATTGCTTCCAACGACCTGGCTTGCTATTTAGTCCCTTTGGTTTGGTTTCGCAGACCAAACGATTTGAAGGGAGGCTGAATCCTATCTTGATTTTGGTTGGACCTTGCGCAATGCGTCATAAAGTAAAGAATCTGATACCATGATGGCATAGCTCTTTGCAAATCTAATGGATATTTTGGATCGTTATTCTGCAAAGGCGAACCACATTCACCTCCTCAAACATTATGTGCAATCCTTGTTAGATTTCCCTTCACCACTTGCTAAGCTCGCCAAGTAAGAGGCTATTTACGAAGCGTGGGCCAATGCACACTCACTCATCTTATGGCAAATATACAAGGAATAAACGAGGTTATATTTCACTAATGGAGACATGTTGAAACTTTAAAAGTGGTTCAAAGATCCTTTGTAATGTTGAATAAAAGGCTTTCGTTTCAGGGTAGTTTAATCTGCTATATTTATATTTATCTTAATATTTGGTCTGACAAGGTGAACCCCCAAGTTGCTTCTGTCCTTTGTTCGTAAGTAATTGGATAAGTTGCATTTATCTTATATTAATAACTCTATTTTAATGATGACGTTAGTAGTGCTGATAAGTGCAGCTATGCACGTTTGATCATAAGAAACTAGCTTGAAAAGACACCATATTGTGTTGGCCTCGGGTTCATTAATTTTCATTGATGTGTGAGGCTCTTCGCTTGGTCGTAGAAGCCTGGATAAACGTTGCTGAGTCTAAACCAGGCAACTTTCCAACAGCATGGGCCAGAGGAGGGTTATTGCCCTACAGCCAATAAAGACTAGGTTTTTGTTTATCTTCCTATTTCCACCCTGATTTTGATTTTTAGCCCGCTTCTGTGCCTTAAGTCCATAGATATCGTAGCCTGCGTCACAAAACTTGAACGTAAGCAGTCTGCGATGAAGACCCTTACATTGAAAACTGCTTCGTCTCCTGCCAATATGCTCTACTAACGATATATTATTCTACATTTGCAGTAAACAGCTCCTAAAAATCGTTCTCTAAGCTACAACTTTTGGACAAAATATAATCAGACAACAATAGAGTTAGGGTTGATTTCAACAGAGTTTCTCCCAGAAGCTAGCCCCCGGATTAAAGCTTGGATGATTCGCATTCATGAATTCCATTCTCCTGTGGAAAATCAGACTTATTTCTCATTACGTAATTGTTTATTTTCAAGTATTTATCAAAGTTTTAATCAAAGTTTGTTTAAACTCCCTGGGGGCCTATTTATTTTGATAAATCGTATTTGCATTGTGCAACGGCATTGTTGTGCAAAGGATTGTCTGATGACGTAAAATATTGCAGAAATCTGAGTCATATGAACTTTGGCTGTGTTTCTTGATTATTGGATTGCCGTGGTTAGATCTATTCAAGTACAAAGATGGGTTGTGTTCACACGGCGCATTGCTCAATCCTGCAAGGCCCAATTGTTGTCTCGTCTCCAGTTAAATTAAGCACATAAAATGGCATTTCAGGCATCTTTCTTTGTCTCAAAAAAGATAAAGCCTAATCACTTTGCAAAATTCCATAGACCGAGATATTTTAGTTAGATAATGCTTTCTGATGCTCAAATCAGATTTGTCTAAAAGCTGGTAAAAGTTGAATGGCGAGTAGCCAAGTAAAGACGGTAGATTACATGTGAATGTATTGTTTGCTGCCTTGAAGGCGGTCTATTCCCTGCAAATTGCCCTTGCGCGGGGTGCGTTTTTTCTTCAAGGGTAGAACAGCTCAGTAGGTATTGTTTACGTTGAGAGGTATGTGCTCGTGAGGGAAGTTTTTACAAGGATTCAACCAGCAAACGGAAATCCAGTTTTTTCGAAAACTCGAACCAAGGGACTAGACTTAAGTAAATGCTGAATAATTGTGAATTATCCAGGTCTACTTTGTGAAGAAGACCAAACATTTGGAGCTTGGATCTCTATTCCTAGGGGACAGTATCAGCCCTGCGTCCTATAGGTATTGGGCCCCTCTGATGTGGCCCCTTTCTCTAGCCCAGTAACAAACCCATCCTCTTTCAATTACTCAAAACATTTCTGAACTGGAGCAAGATTTGGAACCAGAGCTGAAAAAAGCAGTGATTTACAGGGGGGCGGGCGTCACTTTTCTGACTTTTTCCATTGGCATTAGCCCGTAATCAATCTGTGGTTCGTAAAAATTCATAAGAAATTCCTGGCAAGCATTCAGGTTTTCCGACAAATAGTCTAGCGGTCCGCCATCCCCCAGTGCCCCCGTTGGCGCCACCTCTATGAAGAGATTCCAAGCAACTCAACTTATCGTGTTACCACTCCTCCGAGTGCAGCGTAGGCGTTGGAAAGACTATACACAAATATCAGAGAACAGAAGGTATTCACATGATCTTAAATCCAATATTAATCAAGGATGATACCATCAAAGTTATGATAATAACAAAATTACCAATATACAAATTCTATTCACAAATGAGAACGCAATATAATTATTCAAAATATGAGTTTGATGATGTGGTCCATAACTGAGCATAATATGTATGTTATCTTAAGATCTTCACGGAGAAGGCGTGCATTTTTTAATGTCTTTTGAGAAATAAACGGAAAATACTACGACGGTAAGGGCACCTGTCCGCCTCAGGCCAAACAGGAAGTCTCTGTCTTTGAAGAAGCTTCATTTTTCAAATTATGACAATAAATTTCTTTTCTCAGTGCGGTCGGTAAATCAAGTTGCCACAGGGAATTCGTTCTTGCTTGATCTCAACGCATCTATAAATTTAAGACACTTCTACTCGGCACTAAATTTTCTGCAGCCAACTCAAGGGATACTTAAATAAAAGAAACTCTCTGCTGGTTAGTACCAACAAGAAAAGAGCTGTCCTGAAATTAGATGACGAGGAACATCAAATCGATGAAGAACCTTTACAGTTAACTATTTTACGATCAAATAGACTCATACCACTATTGATATGTATATTAAATGTGGTCTTTGTCACCATCAAAGCGTTTTACTCATTTCAACGAATAAATATCTAAAATTAGGCTCGTGGAATACAAAACTTCTACATGCTATTTTCAAGGAGACGAAAGACAACAATTCTAGCTATCTGGAAGCAATGGAAATGAGACTCTGGGTCGATCGGACAACTGCCCCATTTATGGTGGGAAAATCATGAATCATAAAAGCATTTTACAAATATTGTCTTCCCCACAGTGCCTAATATTTATGTTTTACATTTCTACACCAAAAATATGCTTTGACGATCTACATCAATAACTCTACTTTGTCGCAATTATAAAAGTGACGGCGTTTGATAAATTAAGATTTAATAAATTAAATATTTTACAGCAAAGGCACACCGTCCCTTATTTTTTCATCATTAGCACCGTAATTTAGTAACAGTGCTGCACAGTCAAAATTTCCAACGAGCACAGCGTACTCTAGCGCAGTTCTGTTGTGTTTGTCTTTCACTTCAAGGCAAGCCCCGTATTTTATCAGCAACCTCATGCAGTCAACATCTCCGTTTATAGCTGCCTCGTGAATGGGTGCTGTACCCTCTAGGCTTAGTTTATTTATCGCGCTTGGGTCTTTAAGAAGCAGCCGCTGTGCTAGTTCAATATCTCCTTCCACAACTGCTGAATGCAGTAAAGAGTTCGTTGGAAATGAAATCAGCTTCGTAACGCTTGTCTTTCGTCCAGTAATGCGTTTATCTGACACGGAGCTGCTTTTATTCGCGTTTCTAGTAACGTCTCTCTTTTGCGAAGGCTTGCTCGGCCTGTTCTCGTTACTACAAGATCTTTCCCTCGAAACTGAATTACGGCTCCTTGTGCGTCTCTTTGGCGATATTCTGCGCGTGTCTCTGAGTTCGTTCGAGTTTTCAATCATGGCCAAAGTCTTTACGGTTTCTTTGCAACATGGCGAAACGGCACAGATGACTGGTGACCGGGATCTGTTATTAGGACACATCGCTAATTCGTCACAAGATGTCGATCTCCTAATAAATCGTTCGCTCTTCTTAATTGCGATGCCCCCTTTCGACGTGAGACTCAGATTTCGAGGTCTTCGTGTTGCCCTATCCAACTTTCCACTATCTCTGATCAGTAGAGGTTCGGCTACCATAGCAGATGATCTCAACTGATCCAGTTTCTATCGTCTCGTGTTCTTTAGAATCCTCTTTTTAACCTGACAAAAGAATGCAAGGAAATCAATTTGATTGACATTAATTATACTATTTAGCTCTCTAATGCAATTTAAGTTCACACAAAAAGCTTGATATTGGATGAAGTGCTGTAATGGATTTCAGTACGTGCCGATTGCTCGATTCTCCGCTCATCTGAGAGCGCGCTTTTATTAATAACCATAGCCTTAGACTGGATATAGGCTGCGGTGCGATTTGAGTCGCGTCTTCCCCTACGCTCTAGTTCCTTTCCCGCCTTTGCGGTCTTGCGTTGTAAATCTAATACAATTTATGGCTCTGTCACGTCGCAGACTCAAGTAATTTACTGAAAACACTATTTATTTATGACCTAATTCTATCCAGCATATCTAATACTAGTGACGGAAATTTCAAACCCGGATGTTTTCACAAAAGTCTTACGTTGCTGACATCACTATGAAACGCCGCTAAAATTTTCTGGAGTTATCGTGAAAATCGCATCACATTGAGGCGTCCTTGGAAGTGGGTGGGGTGGGGGAGGGGGTGCGATATTTAACCCCTTTTCTTAACGCACAAAAGATCGTTTTCGTATTCTGTAAAATGCTACTTTTCCAACTTGCAGAAAACCTTGTTCAGACACTCGTTCACGTGACATGACGGTTAATCAACGTGCAATCGTGTCACCTAAGCTGGTGACGTCATAACCCTTAATAAAAAGTTTCGCATATCATTGAAATAATTTGGTGAATAATCTTCCAAAATGAAGCGATAGTCTTGGGAGTTGATTAAGGTGGTTAGAGCTGCTGAGACTATCAAATGTTTTTGGTCAGTTCCCATAGCAAAAATCTAATCAACAATTGACAGTGAAAGAAACTTTTAAACTTGTCTAATCCCTCCGCCTGTAATTACTAATCTTTTCAATGTTTCTCCAATGTCTCATTTCTCCCTTTTCAAGCTATTTTTTCTCCTCCAATCATTTCGCCAGGAATCTTTCTCATAATCACTGACTTTGTATCGGCGAGGCCATGACTAAATTAACCACACTTTTCTTAATTACGAGTTTAAAATTCAATAAAAGTGGGAGAAATTCAATTCGAAGTGTGAACCATGAAAATCTTAAGGGCGATAGCGCAAATCATGAACTGGGGGATGGGACTGTTTGGGGCTGCGACTGGGGCTTTGGCTCCCTAAAAAGGTTTCCAAAAATCCCCATTTCCCAAATAATGTTTCTTAATAATTAATATTTAATATTCTAAAGACTGACAAATACTAGTCTGTGTCACAGACTTAAAAATACAAGTATGATTAAGCAACTCCGCATTGACCCATCTTCCTTCTTTCACAACGCAAAGCCGCATTTCGTCACCAGCGACGTCATCAACTCACGTGGTGTAGCAGCAAGGCACGGATGTTTTTGTTTGATCACATGACAATAAATTCTAGAATCCAAGGAACCACATGACTTGCCGGATTCGAAAATCTGAGATGGGAAAGGAAGAGGGCGGATCTTTCCTATTATAATATCAGCTTCATTTCAATCTTGTACCTTGACAATTAAGAATAGCCTCTAATTGTATTATGGCCAACAAACTTTCAAAAGAACTTAAATAAGCGGGTTTCTTATAAAAGATAATTCTCAAAGGGGCTGAAAATTGTTTATATCTAGTTGTAAACATTTACTTTTGGCATCGGAGAATATTTTCGTGTTTTTGGCCTTTGTTTTAGTTGTTTTAATCATGTAAATCGGACGAAAATGACTTTGGCCCATATAAAAGATATGAAGGCGCGACAAAACCAATCGCGTTTCAAATATGCTACTTTTCCGATCTATCAACAATTTGGCGAGACAGCAATATTGATAAGGAAAATTTATAAGCACGGGATGACCTTGATGAAAGAAAATGACTGGATGCATAGGATTTCGATTGGATTTCGCATATCTTTACATAACAGACGATACAAATTTTCGACACCTTAAGATATTTGCCACCCATACAAGTTACTGGAATGCATTGTCCAACTATTTTGTAGTAAAGGGGGGGGGGGCAAATTAGCAGCCAAACACCCCTTGCATAATTACGGACATCACATGGCAGAAAAAATAGCGAACACAAAATTAAGCCCCAATTCTCGAGTAATCCCTCATTTGCACCAATTGCTACTCAGTTTGCACATGATTGGAGGCCCCCTAAAGTCTCCCTCCCCTATTATTGCGCTACCAGACTTTCTCTACTTCTTTTCTTATCAGTATATTGAATAACAAGTCTATCGCGCTCGCTTCGCTTCTGCCAACACTGGCTTCGCCAATACGTTCTTTGCTGTCGATTAACCCCTTCATGAAACGTAGAAATATTAATTTCCTATGTCTTGAACCTCGTAACATAAAATATCGGTGAATAAAGCCGTTCGTTTGTCAAACATGGCAGGGTTAAAAGAAACAACTCTAATGCTTTTGCATTTCAATGGTTTGTGGGCCACTATGATGAGCGAAATCTAAAGGTTAAAGGATTACAAAACCAATTAAAATGAGATATTTATCCTTACAACTTGGAAAAAGATATTCTGTTCCTTATGACATATCCAGTTTAAATTATATTACGGGTTTCTATTTCTGTCTCCAAAATCATGTCTAATTTAAATAGAATTTATCAAAACTGTAATGCGATTTCTCGATTAAAAGTTCTTATCATCTTCTTTTGATTATAATCTACTTTCGTTGAGTTAAACTAAGGTTGTAGCAATATTGCCACTTCCTCAATAACGCAGATCAATCAGAAAACCCATAATTGCTAAGCCTTCGGAAACTTTCACCTTAAAAACCACCCATCGGTAACATCGATCATCGGCTATGAAAGATAACTCTCACTAACAGAGTTTGGCTAACTACATTTTGTCAAGGAAGGCCCCTTGCAAAATTTAGCGCTCTAAAATCTCCAAGTAATAATTTGATTAACGCTTATTAAGAAACTCACCACTAGGTATTTTGTTTTCGCGTTGTTTAGATTCGTTTTAATCTTTTATTTCTTCGATCGTTTCTTTTTTCACCGTTGTTTGCTTAACTCTTTCTGTTTGCGTCCAACTCGCTGGCTTTTCAAACAAGAATGACTTGCGAACCAACCGCGGTCATGTGATTTATATAGCAAGCCAGTAATTTGACACCTCAACACACCTGATCAGGGGGGGAAATCCATCTGATAATGTCATTGTTGGAGGTCTTTGGTTTAAACCGCCTGTCCCGCTGAGTGAATGAGCAGTTTCAAACTAAAGTGAACAATTTGTTAGTTTTAAACGGGAAAGGGAAATGTGTCAGAATTTAGCGTCATTAATTAAAACCTGTGAACAGTAGTCAAATGACGATTGTTCGGAGCCTGTCCAAGCTGTTGACGATGGGAGAGGCGGAGGGGGGGGGGGGTTTCCAGACAATGGATAGGCAATGAATGGTGCAATGCTAATCGCAACGTTCTGGGGCAGCATGGCCCACCAGGACACCAGGAGATATTCCCAAGGGCTCTTGAAACTCCAGGAATTCTAAATTCACCTCTTTCACGGGGCCATTTTGAAACCAGTGTATTTTCTACTACTGGAAGTGCCATCCTGTCTAAATATTCGTTTTAATGATAATAATAATAATATTCATGTTTTAAAATTATGTTTATTGATTGTTTTTGTAGAACAACAAGCTTGTAGATCCAAAATTTCTGGGAAGGAGGTCAGTTTTGGTTAGGGCTCTTTCTGGGAGAATTCCTTTTCCATTTTTTGGTGCCCTTTTAACACGACAATTTCAGGGTCAACCCTCCCTCAAACTTCCTTGTATGACACCCCTTTCCTGTTCCCTTCCCTCAAGGTAGTATAATGGTACAACACCCCATGCTCCCCTGGCGTTAATCCCTTCTATCAGAGAGCCCCCGGTGTTCCACAATTACTAAAGTCATTTACACTCTTTTTCCAGGGCAATGCTGGGCGGAATGGAATGAAAAGATTGCCGTTTTACAGATTATATTTCATTGGCATTGATGATGACGCATGTCAAAACACGTTTTAGGTATGCCTAATGCTTTTAAAGTTATTTTATATTAAGATGAAGCACGACTCTCGTTTAATTGTTTTAAATTTTCTAATCATTATGCGTCTACATTAATCTTAAAGGTATATCATTAGCGCCCCCTTGCACCCCCTTGCTCGCGAACCTATAAGATATCCCTGGTTATTTTAAAATCTGGCCTAGGAAGCGTAATTAATGCTATAGCTCCGCCTGGGGTAGCAGATTTGGAAAAGCCAAACGTCAGTACCAAACAACATAATGAAACTCAACCTCGTTTGTGTGTTTTTTATGTAACCTCGTCTTTGTTTCTACATTACGCCGATGGGCAGTTTTTCTTTAGAACCGCAGCAATCAAAAAGGTTTTGTTGTATGTATAAAAAGACTTTCTAGAGGCATATCCTGAATTGATTATGGCATCATTTGTTTCCCTTTAACATGATTAACATGTATCTCTTAATTTCACAGGAGGATTGACAAACCGACAGAAAAAAGCACCAATCTAAATATAATTTCCACATGAGCTACAAGATGATGCTTCTTCCTTTTCCTTCAAATCATTCATATAATTATACTTTGATGATTTGCGCCTTGGGGTATTTTTCCCATCTGCATCGACGTATTTTCCCTTCGAATCCCTGGGAAGCGGAGAGATCAGAAACATCGAAGATGGCATTCGATGATAATACGCTAGTGTGATTATGGCAATTGGCACTAAATTAAGACTTAGATTCCCTATCTCACCTGTGCCTGTTATCTTGGGAACTCTTGGCAGCAAACCAAAAGGTCACTCGAAAGGAAATGATGTGCTTTACAAGCTAAGCAAAGATCTTTTCATTGATGAAGTCACTCGATGAACAAATCATGACAAAGCAATGAGTGATTCTTTCATTCAGCTAAATTGTTCAGCTAAATCATGTATATTTATGAAAACCTGAAAAGCAATTGCAATAGATCATATTGCCCGGAAAAGCTTTCCTTTCTCGTCAAGGACTTCTGCCATTACGATTGCGAAAGGGGGGATGATACCCTCCCTACCCAAAAAAATGTGAAAGGTAAGGCATATAAGATGCTGTTCTTTGTTCTCTAGATGAAGCGAACTTAGTAAGAGGGAGGGGGTTGTCCTTTTGTCTGCTCTCATCTGCCCTCGTTTGCCCCCTTCTGGTGGAAGATTTTTCCCCCACTCTTACCCACTGTTTTGAATCTTGACCCTATGGTCTCATTATTTTAAGACAAATCAATGATAATTCTTTTGCTCATTCCAACTTAATCTTGAGAGTAAATAAAGAAAGCCAGACAATTTGGCGTTGAAATGAGAAAGAACGAAGTGACAAACATAAAAAATTCTACAAATTTCATACACGTTTGTTTTCAATGCCTGAAATATGCACTCACAGCACGATTATTAGTAATTATAGATTGATCAATCACCAAATAAATAAAAACAAATTACTATGAAAACAAGCAATATCCTGTAAGGTTTATTTACGTCAGAAAGGCCTTGACCTCGCAGTACGAAACAAGACGGTTGCGAAGTGTTTGCTTGAATTGCAAACTGATTTTCATTAGCAATCAATGGGCTTTCTCTGAAGCCTGGTTCCGGAAGATTGCTGAATGTTGCAGGGTGTTGCGGAGTGTTGCAGGGGACAGGAGGGCGTGGAAGTGCGTTGGAAGGAGAGGAGAATGCTTCAAAATGAAAAAACCGCCTCCTTTTGTCGCCAGGGGCGCAGTGGCTGAGGGGCAGAGGGGCTGCACTGCAAGCCCTCCCTCCGGTTTTCCCCTCCTCCCCCAAAGAGTCTGTACGCAGGCTGTGGATTACCTTTTTTAAACAATAAGAATTTTAAATTATAACCAGATATTTACATCAAAGTGAACGATTAAGAAAACAGCATTAAGGCCACGGAACATGAAATACATGAAAAGGGTGGTACCTGGTTTCAAATATTGCATGCTTCAGTCAAGGAGAGAAAGAACACCCAGTATATGGTTACAAGTGGGAAACAGCTTGCTGAGATGGTTTTGTAAACATCGAGGATTTTATGAAAAAGTTGTTTCTAGATTTGAAGGGGTAAATACAAAGTGTTTTAAAAGATTTTCTAGAAAAAGAAACGTTCCTATGTTCACAAAGTTCATTTTTCATGTATTTTATGTCATTATCATTATCTCGATTCCATTTGTTTGTTGATTCCGTGTCGAATATCTTTACATTTTGCACATTTCAAAGCAATGCTTCTAAGGGGGGGTTTCGGGAGCTACGCCAATTTTTTAGGACTTTTGGGGTGTGGTTTTGTGGGAAACGCCCATTTAAAGACTTGTTATAGCAACCAGAAAGGTCTGTAAGCCGCCCCTGACCTCAACAGGTGTTGTGAGACATAAAAAGTACACAGGGAAACAAGCAATAAAATGTCGTCCTGTCGCTAACATGATCGTGTTTGTGAGCAATCCAATCAACTGTCTTCAAAAACAAATTTTGCTCAACAGGTTTTTGGACTTGATGATTTAGAACAGTTAACTTCTAATTTTAAAGCGAAGTAAACACTAAAACTTAGGCCATGTAGTAATGGGGAAATTTATAAAATGCGTTCTCTTGCTCATCTCTTTCGCTACAACCTTGATTTGCGCAGAACCTTTGACGCGTAAGTATTGAGTTTATTTTCAAGTAAGATACGTGACATTGTTATTTTCATTTTCTACTCTTTCCACCTTACTTTAAACTTGTTTCTCAAAAAAGCGGCGCGCAGACAGATTAGAGCACAAGCGTAAACTAGACGGTCTCCAGTACTTTGAATAACTTTGCAGGATATCTACTTTGCCATTCAAGAATTTTCCCTATATTCAAATTTTTCGTCTCAATCCTACCGATTATTGGACTGCCTTTTTTAATTTTGCATTGGACTAGGCCGCGTCTCAAGCTTCTGTTTACAAAATAGTTGACATCGAGATTAAGTCTCTGTAGTCCTTTTTTTTGACTTGAAACTTGGATCGAGCGTCGTCTTTCAACGAATCTAAGAGACCGATTGGTAAATCGGAATCAATAGAAATGACCTGAGAATGTATCCTTGCAGGACATGAAATAATAAACTTGCAAGAGGGTATCAATTCAGTCAGTCAATGATTCATTATGAGATCTGCCATAAAACGCTCTAGCCAGAATCTTGTTAACAAATGTTTTTGTTTTTCTCCCCTCTTTAGCAATCGAATCACCAGATGATGTTATATGGAAAGTCAATGAAAAGATAAAGCCAAAACCATTACCAAATTTTGCGACGATGAGCCACCAACCACCAGAAGTTAATCTTGATGCAAAAACAAGTAATCCTCATTTCGTATTTTATCAAATACATTTAGAAGTTATTTTTTTTTCGGGTATTATTTGCAAAAGGAATGCATACTTGATTGACTAAGACTGTTCAGTTTTGATCTTTGTAAGACGGTGTAGGACCCGCAAGGGAGAGAGGAAGGGACAGAGGGGCTATGGCCCCCACTTTTGGCAAACTGTGCAAAAGTGTCCCTTCCAAACCCAAAGTTGATCGTTTATGGGAGTCCCTTTGCGCCCTTCTTTGGCTTGCCCACTTCCCTTTACACTTGATGATGGCTCCAACATACCTTTAGGTTTATAAATACTACGTTTATTTACTTCAAAAAGGGTTATCGGAGCAATTATTCGAAGGCTGCATAACACTTGATGTCAATGATGAAAATATACTCAGTTCGAATAATCGTAGAGATACAACAAAAAGACGAGTGATTACAGGCAGTGGAAAGCGGTGGCCAGAGACAAGAATTCCTTATGAAATAGAAAACATCGGAATTACGGATAGCGATCAAGGTAAGACCAAGGGGCATTTAGGAAAGGAACATTTCATTTATTTGTATTGGGGTAGTTGGCATATTTTCCCTTGCCAATATTTGCAGCATCTTTCAGTGTACTCAGCGGAGATTAGGAAGGAGTTCATAGAACCTCAAGGAATTATCCTATTAATAAAAATATCCCCCTTATTTTACCCTTTCATTCCCGGTGTAAATCCAAAGAAGCCTTACAATTATAGAAGCACAGGTCTTGAGTTCACTGGCCTCTGTAAGAAATCACCGATTCTCGCTGGAGTTCATTGGTCAGAAAGGCCCGTCTAGGGATGCAAGGGTTGCTTTATATTTCTTAAATAGAGTTGGAGTAAAAAACCATCTTATCTTTAGAGCAGATGAATAGGAAAATAGAGAGTGTCTTGAAACAGCTGATGTCAGTAACTTGTTTGGTTTTCGCCCCAAAGAAAGATGAAGACATCAATTGGATACAATTTTACGATGGACAAGGGTATGAAATATGACTCTTGAATGTTTATCTAGCATTTTAATGATATCATTTGAATAACATATTCTCTGATAAAGCAAAATGCTTAAGAAAGCACAAAAATTAGAAACATATTTTGCATCTTTTTTACCAGTATAAAGTAATCGATGATAACTAGAGAGTTGAAGTTAGTCAACTCTAATTCGAACTTTTGTAGTTCGAACTTTTTTGTTGTTCGAACGAAACATTCCATGTCTCCAGAAAAGTTCGAATAAGACAGTCTGCAAATAATTAGGTGATAATTAAATATCATGTGGAAAGAAGGATAGTGAGCGCTGATTGGTCAATGCAAGTAGCCAATCAGACGCTCTGCTCCTCCTATTACGTGAATTTGTTTAACTATCCACCTTTTGGTCAGTATACAACGATTCATACACCGATAACGTTTCTGCAGGCTCTCTTCGCCTTTCACTAAAAGTATTTTTTGCATAAATACTGCATAAGTATACTCTGCAATATTCATGTTTTCATACACGTGCAAATTTCTGTACCTATGTAAAGGAAAACTCAAGCGGATTTTACCAGCTATCTTTTATATTAATGTCTAACTGGTACAATGATTCTCGATCGATTTTTACTTCGTAATGTTTTGAATTCAAATTTTTTTCAGGTGTCATGCAGACCTTGGCAAAAAGGCATCGGCAAATGCACCAACACAAATATCGATTGGAAAAGGATGCGAATCAAATGCCGTAATCATGCATCTTTTGCTGCATGGGCTAGGTAATCAGTTAATCATGTAGTCAATCATTTCAATCAGTCAATCAGTGATTCATCCAATGACTCTGCCAATGAGATACTGAAGCCAGGTAGATTAATGTCATTCATGATTTAGTCAATCAAGCCCCAAATTAGTTAATCACTCAATCAATCATATAAGTAAATCCTTAATCAAACCGATCACCAAGCCAATACGTAGCTCACTTTCAATCAACCTCAGTTTCAATCAACCTCAGTTTCAATCAACCTCAGTTTCAATCAACCTCAGTCACAATCACCTTTAGATTCAATTAACCTCTCCTTTCCTAGGATTTTTGCATGAACAAAATCGTGTTGATCGGGATACGTACGTCAATATACAATGGGAAAATATCATTCCAGGTACGTTATCTGCTATTTAGTTATTTATCTTTTATCTTCCGGATCCGCCATGCTGTCTTCATTTAGTTGGCTTTTATCTCTTCATCATCATCATCATCACCATTAGCTTCATCATATGCAATTATCTTCCTATGTAATCATAATCATCATAATCACTTTCGTACTAATGTAGCGGTAGATACCTAATTAACAAATGTTGATTTGATTTCTAGCTTATCAAGCAATTTTCAGACGACATTCATTCAGTAACATTGACATTATAACTGGTCAATACAATTACCAATCCATCATGCATACTTCAAAACATGCATACAGCATTGGCAATGGAAAAGAAACTATCGTTGCTAAACATGATCCCGGTATGAAACTTGGCGGAATGGATTTGAGCCCACTCGATATCATGAACATCAAGTTATTTTACCGTTGTTCCCGTGAGTAGAATTCTGCTTTTCAAGTAAATAACTGTACCTTAACTTTGAAAAATAATGAGTTTTGACCCTTTGTAAATTAATGATTTTTTAATTAGGTTTACCATAGTCAATGGAATAGTTCTATTGATAATGGTTATACTAACATTTATCGTTGCTCTTTTTTCCTAACTATTAATGATTAATTTGCAATAGACTTTGTTATCTTTAGTTAGTGATTCTGTTCAACTGTAAACTTCAAAGATATTGACGATGACAATAATGATAATACGTCATATATAAATTGGGTTGAATACTTTCAACTTGACAGAATTTGTGGAAATGATCATTAAAGAAAACTAAAGGCGATCGCTGGAGAGGGAGAATGGCACTGTAAAACAACGAACAAAAGAGAAGCAATGCGCCATAGAGAAAATACATGAAATCAAGTTTGCCTTTGAATCTGCAAGTTGTAGTTTACTTTGACATCAGTCTTGATGAATTATAATGGTTATTAGAGTTTAACATCGATATTTCTGCTTCTGATTCAACAGGATATGAATGGAAGGAATGGGGATCATGGTCCGAATGTTCCAGGCCTTGTGGGATTGGCTATCATCGAAGGACGAGAGTTTGTGGTGGAAAAAATGAAAATTGCAAAGGACACTCGTCTGAATTCAGATCGTGTAGAATTGCAAGATGCCGTCCAGGTAGGCTGGTAAATCTAAGATCGCTCAATAAAATTTTATAGTCCTTTTCTTTATTGATTAATGAGGGAGTTTTTTAGTCCATTTCTTAATTTTCTTTTAGATGACCCTCATGAAAAGCACTCTCGAGTAACTGAGGCCTTCCTCTGTAAACCTATATATTATTATTATCATTCTTACAATGTGCACAGTCATTTTATAATTGCAGTCCCTACTGACACCACTTTCGAGGATGATTGGGGTGCATGGAAACCTCGAAGTGGGAACAAGTGTAATTGGAGAAGAGGTCGATCACGTGGGAAGAAACAGCTGACTGGACCACAAGTGGATCATACAACTGGAACGGGTAAGTTCAAATTATCAAATTAATGAGAAGCAAGATCGGTATTTATCCCTGTAAACAAACGTGATTTTATTTGCAAGAAGGGGAGACTAATCACTTCAATATATATATATACATCTTCTTTCTAGGGAATGCTGGACTTTCCATTTGTAATGTTAGATTGGTTGATAGCACCAACCCCTTATAAGTTGGTATTTACCTCATCAGTTATTGAGACAAGGAAACTTTTGCGTCATTAGTCTCCAGACCCCACTGCTACGAAAATCATTGGATGCTTTTTTGATCATGCATAGCGCATGTGAAAAATTATAGTGTTCCACTTTTTATTGCCAGGCCGTTTTGCTCAGGTGAAATACAGTGAAACATGTCAGAAAGGCGTTCGTGCTAAAATGAGGACCAACCGACTGCCTTCATCACCTGTCGGGAGGTGTGTTACTTTTGTCTATTATTTACATGGCGACGGCGTTGGAAGCCTCGAACTTCAGATGAAAGAATTGACGTCAGTTGAAGGGACATCAGTTTGGACACGAGACGGCGATCAAGGCAAGGGATGGCATCAGGGCACTGCTTTTATACCCCCTGGTCGATATGCTTACCAGGTAAATCTTGATTCTTATTGTTCACAGGTAGGGGGACAGACAACAGAGGGGGCCAGCAAGGGAAATTGCCTCTCCTTTCCTGAGAAAAAGCCTATTCCCTTTATTTTGATATTTTGTGCTCTTTTATCACGTTTTTGCCCCCTTGCCGTCATCAGTTTAAGGTCTTTATGTTACAAAGTAATTATGAAAATACGTCAATGTTTTTACTTTCCCCAAATGGTAAGACTTAAATGTAATCATCTGTCAATGCTTGTTTCTCGCGTAGTTACTTCTTGTGGCAACGATTGGTAATGCTGGCGTATCAGATATTTCCGTTGATGATATTTACATTGACATTGGGAAATGTCCAGATGGTTTATCACGTAAGGCACACAAACTTTATGTTTTCGTAAACCCCCTTGCTTCTCTTACATGTGCCAAGGCAGATCATAAGTATTTATTAGGTTCTTAATGTGTACAAAATATAAGAGCGTCAATGCTAAAGGCTTGGAAATCGTTCTAGGCACGACACAACTTCTTGCGCGCTTTTTACCAAAAAGTTTGGAATAATATAAGGATATACTGGAACTTTCTTAGCAATCGTAGAATTCTGGTGCTTAAAATTTCTCACACTCTGTCCAGAAAAGTTGTTAATTTTCCTCCAGACAAAGCATACAAGAAGACAAACCTTCCTCAAAACAATAGATAAAAGGCATGGCTTGTGTGTGCCCATAGGAGTTTCTGTTGTTGAGCGTGGACCAGCCAATGACTGAGTGACCGTAATGTTTTCCCAACTCTGTTCTCGCAACGTAAAAGCTTTTTAAAAACTTACGACCTCTGACACTAACTGCCTTCAAAGTACTGCACAGATCCTTGAATAATCAAAATTTACGATGTTTTCCATTTTTTCAAGAAATTTAAAGAAAGACAGTAAAATATGAAAGATGATTTAATGTATAATGTAATGTTTATTCTTTCTTCATAGAATGCAAAGATACTTCTGCTCAATGTAATCGCTGGGCTAGTGAGGGTGAATGCTATTCTAATCATAAATGGATGCTGTTAAATTGTTGCAGGTCGTGTATTGGTAAGAAGCAATGGCAACTGCCCTCCCTTTCTTTAGCAAATAACCTTAATTCCTTCATCTTGCTGTTGTTTAGTCCTTGACGTATATGCTTTACCCCCTTCCCTAAAAGTGGCTAATGTATCCCGGGTGATCGGCTCTCGATTGGTGGAGGGGGGGGTTGGGGTTTGTACGAATGCAGGATCAGTTTAACAGCAGTTTTATAGAATATACACCAGGTTAAACATTTACGCCCATCTCTGTTATGCTAAATGTTTATGGGTATTTAGGAAAATTAAGAAACTTGGCCATTTGTGTGCTGTTGAATTTAAAGAGGAGTAAATCAGAAACCCTTCGCCATAAGTGTAAGAGAATTAGGAAATGGCAGAATCGCAGAGGTTCCATGCCTCTCAGAGACCCCTCTACCCTGACATGATAATAACTGATCGCTATTTGGTTTTCACTCCTAAAGCATCTGATATTCTGTTGTGTTTATTTGTTTCCAGTCATCCCAGAATGTAAAGACGAGGTACCAACCTGTAATACCAAAGCCAGTGCAGGGGAATGCTCCGTTAATAGAAAACAAATGTGGTCAAAATGTTGCAAATCTTGTGAAGGTATGATGTTTTCAAGTCATTTATAAAGCATATTTCTATTGACCTACGCGGGGGAACATCGAAGAAATGTACAGGGCCATGGTGGTGTGACCCCCCCCCCTCTGAAAAAGGCTCTGTCGGCAAATCTTAAACTTTAAGCTGTTGCTGTCGGTAAATTTTAATGTTGTGTTATCTCACTAATTTAATATTACTAAGGTTTGCCTTGGTCAATTTCGAGCAAAATTGCAATCAGTGAGCAAAGGCTTTAGTGGGTCCAAGGCCACACCCTATAGAATATGCCACGCCCACCTTGTCGGAAAATGCCTTATCTTACATCCCTCTTTGTGAAATTTGGTCGCAACGGTCCTGGCTACGTATCAATGTATGACTCTTTATCTCTTTCCATAGACGGCGTTTATCGTTATCAAAAGCACTAGCTATAGTTGAATATATACCGATATAAATATTTAATGTGTTTTGAATGCAAAAAGATTGTTAGATCGTTAGTCTGACACGTATGCAAGGTTTTTCTTTAGAAAAAGTTTATATGAAAAACAACGCTGAATCAATCATATGCAAGCAAAGAAACTATACTGATTAAACGACATTTGGTCTTTATCAGAGACGGGCGATGCTACACTCCACAGCAAGGGCAGGAAAATCAGTGAAGAAACGGCACGAGAATGGTGAACTAGAAGAATTAGGCTTATTTTGGGGGGGGGGCAGGATTGGCAAGTCCTCGCGCTTCTTCATTGTCCTGGGCGCACTTCAATTTTATTGGTAAACACTTATCTATTTTCAGCCTGCCTCGACAAAGACAATCGGTGTGCTGGATGGGCAGAGGTCGGTGAATGCGAAAGTAATTCGGAATGGATGGGAACTAACTGTAGCAAAAGTTGCAAGACATGTAGAGGGTAGTGCCTAGACCATGATATGACAGTTTATAGTGAATACCTTTGTTAACAGTTAGTCTATTTAGCTATTTATTTATTATCCATTAATTTATACGAAAAAGGAACTATTGCTTCATGAATTTCATTCTTGAGTTTTCGCATAAAGGTTGGGAGGTTTATGCTAGTTTGAGTAAAAAGTAATTTAGAATAAAGTTATTTTTGGCTCCTCAAAATGCTTCGAAAGTTCAGTTCTGAGTTTCCCAATATTTTGCTTTAGATCATACTCTTTAGAAAACAGTTGCATAGAGAAAACGTTACTGCTAAACTGGCAAAACAAGACAACTAAGGCTCAAATCTGTCAAATATTCATTGCTTAAAGAGCTAAGTAGTACAATAAAATGCTCGATACGATGAAAGCCGTAGAATTTGTCAGGAAAAATATAAGAAATATTTGATACTAGGACCATTATAGCTTTCCTTAGAGATAAGTTCGACTGAAATAAAAACTGTCGAGTATAATAAAATGAAATATCCTGTGAGATCTATTCAGTTGCTTTTTGTTTTGATTCCCTTGCTACATCATTTGTACGAGATGGGTCAAAAGTGAGTCATTAGCACAGGTGTAAGTAGAGCCGGGTGTATTTATATGCTCAAAAGTTCCCTATCTTATGATTGTTGAAAAAAGTAAACAATCATAGAAACAAAATTTTGAAAACCTATTCTTAAAACAAGAGGTTGGCTAGTAGTTACACTTCCTTGAATAGGAACAAGGCAAGTACATGCTTTGTGCAATGAACCGCAATTATCTTGAATTAAAATTGATTCAACCGGTCGCTGGTAATATTTGACAGAATCACAGAAGCATAATCTAGTGTTATTCTAGTTGAAAGCACTAAAATAAGAAATATTTCATGGTAAAAGCCAAATATACAATGTTACTTCCATTTTTCTTCATCGTACTTGCATTGCAATGCTTTGACGCGAGTTCAGGAGATGGAGAGAGCCATGATGTAATGTCAGAAGGTTAGCTGCGTTCATCCTTTAAAGATAAGATAAAGATGATATTTTCTACTTGATAGAACATGTAATGTAAACTGAAGTATTTTATACATAATTTTAAGCATTTTAGTTTTGTAGGATTTAAGCAAATTTTCTCGATCCAAAAATCATGCTTGTAGCTAACAAAACCTGTTTACTACCAACAGCTGATCTAAAGATGACAGGAAAAAAGAAACTTAAAAAATGAAAGAAGAGAAAAGAATAGAGAAATGCAGGCAAAAAATGGAAAAGAAGAGAAACCAAAGGAGACGAGAAGAGGGTAGGAGAGAGGAGATGTGAAGGGTAGACACGAATAGATGCGAGAAAGGGAATGAAAAGAAGTGCAGGAAAGTGAAGTGAAGAGATTAGGAAGAAATATGAGAAGAAAGAGCAAAAGAGGGGAGGAAAGAATAATATTGAGAGTTACTTTCTTATCTCTTTTCATATACTTTTTAGGTGCGGAATTTGGAATAGATGATGCATCGCAGAACAGAGCTTCAGGTTTGTTTCATATGTTCTATCCGGCTTTTACTGTTCTACCTTCTATGTTTTGTAGCACTGCATTATGGTGTAAGAAAACACTTATAGAAATGAGTCACAATAAAAAGAGTTTGGAACGGAAAGAAATGTGGAAAGGAACGAAAATTAAATCTGCCATTGCCTGTCGAGCAAATTGTCGCGATTGGATAAAGTTTTAGATTTTCGGTACTTGATGACATGGGCGGGTCACGGTTTTTACCATTAAAAAATGGATTTCTTCCGTGATAGTCAAGAGATTTGCGTATTTATTGATAAATGTTTATTGCCAACTAAACACTTGAAAATTTTGTAAATGAAGGCTTTGAAAATGTAATTCAGAGCATCGTTTAAACGCAGGATCGTTGCATGTTATCTGTCGCACTGACTTAAAGCAGTATACAATTCAAACAGATAAAAATGTACCCCAATAATTTGAGTTTAGGGGCTTATTTGCATATTTTTTCTCATTTTTGTTTTAATTTATTTACTTCCTACTGCCACAGACCCACGTGACCACACTGCAGCTGGAGATATTGAAGAAGCCAATAAATGGACGAAACCTCGTGCTGATAACAGGCCTGGAAAAGAAAAATTTGATGAGGACCATCGTAAGTTTTTAAACGTTAGACTAAAGTTTTTTAACGTTGGATTAAAAGTTTTTGAACGTTACACTAAAGGCTTTTGAACGTTAAACTATAGGTTATGTACGTCAGACTTAAAGTTTTTTAATTTTCGATTAAAATATTTTAAAATATATTGAAATGACTTAAAGTTTTTAAACGTTTTGCAAAAAGGTTTTATACGATAAATTAATAAAAAATTTTGATAGAAATGATAGCTAAAAGCTTTAATTGAGGGACTACCCATTAAACCCAATTTCCTTACAACATAAAGTTGCCCACATACCATGATTTTAAATGTCTCACCAGATTTCAATAACCTTATTACCATGCAGCTCTGTCGGACCAGCTTTTTGAAGGATGTCTTCTGCTTGATGATAAAGACAAAAACTTGCTATCGAGACAAAGTGACTCGAGAACTGAGGACAAAAAGACCCACATTTCGTACTCGAAAAAGTTGTGGCCAACGAATGTCATCCCGTATGACATAACATTCACTGGTGCAAGAAAAAGCAACGAAGGTATTTCATTATTAATCTTCTGCTTTTAACGTTTTGAATCATCATAGTCTATAAAGCTGGTAGTGGTTTCCAGTTGGTTAGAGCTCGCAAATATTGATTAAAAAGGCCTAAAATTCAAAAAATAAGCACTGATCTGTCTTTTTAATTCACTTTATTGTTTTGCTAAAATTATTGACGTCAAGTGGTCTGCGAGGGGGGCTTTGAACCCCTAATCATGATAAGAGAAGACGCGTGAGGGTGAGTATGAAAGGTGAGGATAATCATCCTTGCTTCTTACAAGCCCCACGTTTGAACGAATATGTCCTTAGGATATTCGCCTCGAAATGCATTGATATCTTTTCGAAAACAAACATATAAACAAACTACTCTATTCTACAAAATAAAATGCCTTAAATTTTACAGAAAAATTTGAAACAGCGATTCGAAAGGCTATCAAGACTTTGGAGGAGAAATCTTGTTTAAAGTTTCGAAGAAAAAATAATAACGATTGGAACTGGATTGAATTCTACGCAGCATCAGGGTATAAATTACAGCTATCCTAGATTTGCATCGTCATCATTAAGAAGTGCTAATTATGGCGTTGTTGCCAATGGCGTATAAGGAACCTCTTGAGTGTGATACCCACAAATATACATCAATTGTTTGCCCCCCCTGGAGGGTTATTCAAAGACACAGTCATACCCTTTTTAACGTTCCCACATTTTAGAAGTATATAGAGAGTCCCATAACTCTTTGAAAAGAGGGTTATGCTCACCAGTTTTCAGAAGAATACACTTCAATGTCGTTATAAAGACTTCTTAAAAATTTCCCTTTATCTTCATCCAGAAATTCAGAAATTTCTAGAAACGGTCTCTACCACCTGTTGTTACAGTAAAAAATTTTCTTATCCTTAGTTGCTTCTCAGAACTTGGAAGAAAATATTGGACTAAAGGAGCAACTTTTATTTCTCTTGGCCCTCTTTGTTGGAAAGAAGACGTTGCACTGCATATGATACTGCACGCTTTGGGTATGCTTAATGTGTTAAAGAATTAATTATAATATATGATATCAGGTTTGAAAAAAAACGACAAATAGGGTTGGTAGCTTATATTCTACAGTAATAATGAAAATACGTTCGAACTTAGAGATACAAGACCTTGATCTTAACCTTGACCTTTTCCTTCACTCTTGACCTCGACTTTAACCTTGACCTTGACCTTGACCTTGACATTCACCTTGATCTTCACCTTGACTTTGAATTTAGTCTTGACTTTGCACTATAAACGAATTATCTAGGTTTCTTGGCAAAACCTTGTGAGTTTAAAGTCTTAAAATCGCTCGTTGGTTCCTTCTCAGGGTTCTTCCATGAACAAAATCGTAATGACAGAGATGATTTCATATCAATAAACTGGAGTAATATTGCGAATGGTAAGTCAATTATTCTTGTTTGTTTGTGCTTGATTGATTGATTAATTGATTGATTGATTGATTGATTGATTGATTGATTGATTGATTGACTAATTGATTGATTAATTGCTTGATTGACAGATTGGTTGATTGTTTAATTGTCAGATACATTGATTGATTGATGCCTAATCAAAATATTGAAACAAATTTCTTTTCATTAAGGCAAGTCCCTCATATTCCATCGGCATAGTCTTTACAACACTGACATGTATCACAAGCCTCAGTATGATTTTGATTCAATCATGCATGGTCAGCGGAATGCCTTCAGTAAAAAGCCGCACCTATACACAATGCAAGCACGTCATAACCCAAATAGAATGCTTGGTGGCACACAACTGAGCCAACTCGATATTGAAAAACTGCAAAAGATGTTTTGCCAGGGAGGTAAGCTGCCATTTTATCATACAAAGGAACAAAAGATATGCTACTGACCAATTCAGTGCCATACCATGCAATGTAATGCTATGCCATACCAATATAATACAACATATAGTAATGCAATGCAATACCAAAGCACTTAAAATGCAATTCCATACAATGCAATATGATGCAATAGAATGTGACGCAATGTACTAGTACTTGTGATATATACAATACAATACAATACAATACAATACAATACAATACAATACAATACAATACAATACAATACAATACAATACAATACAATACAATACAATACAATACAATACAATACAATACAATACAATACAATACAATACAATACAATACAATACAATACAATACAATACAATACAATACAATACAATACAATACAATACAATACAATACAATACATTACAATACAATACAATACAATACAATACAATACAATACAATACAATACAATACAATACAATACAATACAATACAATACAATACAATACAATACAATTCAATACAATTCAATACAATACAATACAATACAACATAACACAACACAACACAATACATTGCACTACAATTCAATGCAGTGCAAAACAATGCTAAAGAAAACTGTGCAATAAGTAATAAACAATATCTTAGCTTTTGTAATATTTCATTTTTTTGAAAATTCAACAGATCCTTTTCCAATCACTCCAAAAATTTTTGAATGGACACAATGGTCATCATGCTCCAGAAGTTGTGGACTTGGTCACCGATTCCGAAAAGAAGATTGCAATGGAAGACCATGTCAAAATGCAAAATATGAAATGGAAGCTTGCAGGTTAAAGAAATGCATTGGATGTAAGTGCATTGTGAATTCTACGTCATATTTGTAGCCCTCCGGGTTAACCTTTTGTCTAAGTAATAATCTGATAACATGATGAAAATAAAACCAAATAGGAAAAGAAGAGATAAAAAAGGGAAGCCAAATGGAAGATGAATAAGCTGATTCTTGATCACGCCTCTTGATTGTAAGCTTATTTTTCATTAAAAACTCGCTGCTCAAGTTTGGTCAGATTCTTGGTATGCGATGCATTTTAAGACAGTGTACTACTTGCAATTTTCCAATGGCTTTCCAGGGACCGTTATCCTTGCTTATTGAAAACTGATTTCTAAAACATTTTTTGTTGCAGCACAATTTGGCACCAATTTTGAAAGCGGTACAGGGATTTGGAACGTTAAAGAATGGTACCCATCATCTTGTGAATGGGCCTTAATGAAATCTCAAGGTACCAAAGACCACACAACTGGAATAGGTAATTTTTGATGTGATTAGTGATTAATGTTTAATGATTAGTGATTATCAGATTGATTCATCAATTACCTGATTCATGCCATGCTATCTGATTAGATAATTAGTTCTTGATTACACGGTCAATTGATGTGATTATTTGATTGATTGGTGGAATGATTGTTTCTGGATTAATTCACAACAAAAAAAAATAATAAAGTTAATATTTTGGATGATTTAATGATCGATTGTAATTGATTCATTACTTCATTGATTCATTCGTTCGTTCATTAATTCATTGATTCATTTAGTAACTCATTTCCGTTCATTTATGAATTAACTCAATTGTTGACAATTAAAAGCCCAGAACCTGTGAAAAAATGGAATTCATCGTTTCACCAAACTGGATAGATTCATCATCAACTTTAATAGGCCTAATTAGCGCTTTAATTTCTGCCAATTGTGTACAAAGCATGATAAATGTTGTTTTATTCATTGTTGTTCCTTTTAGGCTCATTTGTCCAGGCCGATATTCGCAACAGTTGCAAGCTAGGCCATGCTGCTTACTTGACCAGTGATTGGCTTGACAAATCGAATAGCAAAAGATGCGTTACTTTTTACTACACGCTTAGTGGAAGGGACGTTGGAGATCTGTCGCTCTACATTGTTTACAAATCAGGAAGCCAAATGATGGTATGGGAAAGAGAAGGAGATCAAGGTGATGAATGGAAACTAGGAGCAGCCTCGTTGCCAATAACTGATGAAAAACTGAGGGTAAGCTGAGAATGAGGTTAATTCTAATATTGTGCATAAAAGGCCGATCCTTTATTCGTCGCGTATATTGAACAGTGATCCATGTAAAAAGACGTTACAAATTCCAGTTTGTCATTCAAATAACAATGCCAACATTTACAGGTCCTCAAAATAATTGATGCAGAGCTATTAAAGCAATATTAATCAAAGCTATCCTTTTGTTTCAATACCTAGGGGAGCTGAGATTTTATGAGAATTTTCAGTTCCCTACCCCTATCATAGTTTCAGTAGTTATTTATTGCTTTATATTTGAACCTTGGTAAGGTAAAAGTTAATGACTAATGGTATAATCTAATTTGTGATTATTTCTTTTTATTTGCAGTTGAAATTCATCTTCAGAAATGGCAAAGCAGAAAGGTCAAAGGTTCTTCTGGATGATATTTACATCGATGATGGTGCATGTCTCGAAGGCACACAAAGTAAGAGCTGCCCTAGGTCTCTTTTTATGAGCTCTGCAATCTAACATAATAGGCCTAAAAACAAGAAAATTCCCTCGGTGTAAAGGGAAACTTCTTAATTTTACTTATGGCCTCGCTAACCACGGCCTTACTTTATCCAAGAACAAACCATGATAAGACCCCCCCCCCCCACTGTGTTTAAGACTGTCCAATCCAAGCTCGTTTGAAACCAGGGCCGAATTCAGGTATCTCCGAACAGGAGGGCAAAAAAACAAAATGTCTGACAATTTCCGACAAAATTCTCGTTTACTGTTTACAGAACAAGAGCCTATTGTTTAATCTATTGTTTGAATTAGGAAAAATTCCCGACGAAATTGCAATTTCTGGTCCTTGAGAGGGCGCTCCACCCCCAGCCCCCTCTATTGGCTACGGCCTTGTTTGAAATTATAACCATTCACGTTCTATGAAAATGTTTTGTATTCCTTTTAGGATGTATCGATATGGATGACCGTTGCAAGACGTGGGCCAATAATGGGGAATGTTTCAAGAATCCAAATTACATGATGCGAAAATGTTGCCGGGCTTGTGCAGGTCAGTAATATGCAAAATTAATAGCAACAAGATTATTGTTCTTTGCAGAGTTCCTTTGAATCGTTATTAAACTTTTTAGAAGATTCTGGCCTGGTACTAGACTTTTTGGCCTCACGTTGATGCCATATGCAGTATAAGGTTACGAAACACATGCAGATCAAGAAAGAAATAACATGAATGCTGTAAATTAATGCGTTTCATTTAAGGAGGGAACAAAGAATGATGAAATCATCAAAAAGCGCGGCCACTCAAAGCATTTCTAGTCACACCCATTTGGTGATATTCTGAATGGTATCCTGAATTAAAAGTTTACTCTGTGTAATTGAGGATTGAAAAATACCTGTGTTGATAGCGTCAATTCGTTCCCCAAATATTGTGAATTTTGGTGCAACAACTTTCCGACCTCCTGCCCTCTGCCCCTTGGCCCGTGCTCATGCTCCCTGCCCCTTGCCCCATGCCCCCTGACCCATGCCATCTCCTCCAAACGTTACAGTTTTGCTTGAGGCACGAAAAGCTAAGCCCTTTTTTTAAAATCAGAATCCCAGTGTTTCGACAAAGATGGTAGATGCAAGTACAAAGTTGCACGGATGAGGCTGAGTACGCCACACTGCACACAAGAATTATGGACTGAATGCTGTGGTACGTGCAGAGGTGAGTGAATCTATTAGAACCATTTCGAATGAAACTTGTAACATTGTTACTGTATCTTTCTCAACAGCTTCTAGCCTGCTTCAAATTCAAGAAAACTGCACTATTCTTTTACCTTTCATACTCAATTTTCTACCAATATTTTAAAAGTTTGTTTATCTAGCTCTTAGCAAGCGATACAATTAGCAGAATAATATCTTCGCTCTACTTTGCACACATATACATTTGTATCTTGCATCAGGACGTAGACCATACTGAGGTGGTCCAATTTTGAACACCATTTAATTTGGATTAAGATTCGTCATGTTCTTTAGATTAAATGTAAGACTACTCTTATCACAGCGTTCTGATATTGATCCGTTTCTAGATTGTTTGGATTGGAATCCTAACTGCGAAAGCTGGTCGAAATCGGGAGAATGCGATGCAAATCCGAAATGGATGAGAGTCAATTGTAAACAAAGTTGTGGCGAATGCATGAAAGCACTAGACGTTATTCAAAATCGATAGGTGTCCAAATTCTGGCACTAGAGTTTGCGGAGCTGAGAGGTCGTGAGTAGAATTAGCAGTACAATAATAATAGAATTTGTATAAAAGACGATGAAGTGTATATAAATAGGGGGATTTGTGACGATCTTAAAGCACCGACTGATGCTTAAGGCACACGTGAACGCGATTTAAATTAAGAAATCCTGAAGGAATTGGGAAAGAGTGCCAGTGTTACTAATGGTTACCAAAGGATTCCATCAAAACAATTTCTTGGGGCAAGTACCTAGCCCCCAGTACCTAGTAGATGCATAAGCATTTATCACATATGGAGAATTAGTAGGGTGGTGTATGAGGGCAAGGCTTAATGTTCTCGAAATTAGGAAAACATTACAACATTTGGAAATTCCACAACAAATGTTGGTTTTATTGTGGTAAATCGAAAAGAATTAGGAAATAATTTTTGCTCTCCTGCTCCCAAAAGTTTCAAAAATTTTCATTCCATTAACACTCCATTCGGAATATATTTGGATTTTCTTCTACTAGACACAAGCTATTCCTTCTGTATTTTGATAAATCAATTTTTAGTTTTTCGTCATCTTTTCTTTTCACACACACAAGTTATTAATTAATTAGAACTAAAAAACGTACAATAAAAACGAAAAGAAGGTTTCAATTATTTTATTTTGGTTGCATTTCCATAAATCAATCATGAAATTGAGTATTTCAACTAATAATAAAATAATAAATGACTTAAAAAGTAAACTAGGGCATATAAATAGTTGTATAAAGAATTAATGTAATTGTATTATGCCATATTTTAATGACTTGAATGTTGAGAATAAGTTTTAGCTTATCATCAGCAAATATAGCTGCACAAAGGGCAGTCTGATGGCAGAGCTTAAGTCATAGATTTATAATCAACATGCAAAGAAAATAGATAGAATCATTTAGACACCAATATACTGCCTCAGGTGCGCACATTAAGGTGGTGTAGGGGTCTCACACCCTCACTTTTTTCTAAGTCGGTACAAATTGTTCATTGTTGCAAATATTCGTCTTCAAGCCTATTTTCAAAAGACGCTCCCGAACATGTCAGGCAAAGAAATCACTTACTTGCTATTTTAATTTGGAACAGACAGTTGGTCCCAAATAAAAGAACAAAATAAAAGTCAGTCCAGCTAGTTTACACCCATCAGCACAAAATATAAATCCTCTGTACTGCTTTAATTATGCGACAGGTCTAATCTCAGTGAAGCTTTTCTATCGCCCTTATGTTTGGAATTTTCTCCAAACATAGTCTGCCAGTGCGTCTTCTGCTGGCTCAAATACGAAATTATGATAATGAACATGGTCTCTAGTTCCTTCTGGAAAAGATGCTGAAATTGGAAATACATCTAGAATAGTTATACCAGCAGTGCAAAGTCTAGCATTGGTATAAGCATTGAATAACGAAATACGATGATTTGTGAGAAATCTAGCTTGAGTTACGTTCCATCTTTTCGTGTTCTCCTTGTGACTCAGGGTTGTTGTCTTCCATAAAAACTGCGGAATGCTAGACTGGTTTTTTAGTTGTCTATACTGATCTAAAATCGCTACAAACGTGTCGAGAAGGTCTCTGTATTCGCTGAAGTTCATACTCATTATTAAATGCAATCCGTAGTTAATTAAAATCACGCTGCGGTTCGATTTCATATCAGAGTTAGTAAGAATCGAATGCAAGGATGCAAAGAAGCGCGTGTAATTGAATTTTAATCCAACATTAATCGGTTCGTGTTTTTCACCGAATTCACCTAGTTCATACACCCACATGTAAGTTTTTTTACATCTCTTAAAAGCTTGTTTGCAAAGCACCCGTGTATACGAAGAATCCCACATCCTGTACGTCACAGAATCCCCTATAAACCATAAAGTTTCAAGCCTTTCCTTGTCAGAGAAGTCAGCCGGCTTTGATATCGGAAAATTCGGTACCCATTTAAATCGCTGATTCTGTTTTTCCCATCTGCCGTAGCCATCCCAGACCAAGCTGCAGTTGCGTTTGAAAGTTTCTGCAGCAAAACACGGTGCAGACTGCGAAATGTTACAATTAACTTGATTCTTACCAACATGCTTGGGATAAATATGCCTTTCTTTGGTGTAATTAGACTCCATAGAAGTATTGCTTTCTACAGTAAAAGGTATCGGCGAGATTTTTTCCACTAAAAAGTCATCAATATATCCTAAAATACCTTCCTGTTGAAATCGCCCGTGGATATTTCCTCGTTCAAACCAGCCCAATGGCGGATCACGTAGTCCATCGCACAGGGAGTGTTCCAGTAACAAATTTAACTCGTAGTTCCCTGGCTCAGCTATTAAAAACCAGATTTCGTATTTCCCGTTCATCAAATCACGCACAAATCCTGACTGCGATGCCGAACCTGTTAGACGCGCACGCCAGTAATCTCCGCCGATATTTTTGTCTGTTCCATCAACGGTTCTTGTTTGTAGAACAAATTTGCTGTAATAACCAGATGGGTTAATTTCATAATCACTTAAAATACAATCTTTTGCACTGGTTCTTTTTTGTGCTACATTGTGGCGAGATTTCGAAGGTTTCCAATTCAGATCCGATTTGCAGGGCTCTAAGATGGCCTTCCAATCAAACCTCTCTTGTTCTTCAGGGTAGACAAAGCCTCTAATTTCTTCTTTGCTTGAGGATAGTTCGGGTTTTTTGAACAGATGCTGCTCGATGTTAATTACAGAATTATAAAAGACGTAAATAATTAAGCAATTGAAAACTAAGCAAATGATAAATGCTTCGCTAAACCCAGCCATAAAGTCGGATATCGCTCAACTGAAAGCTTCACCTTGTGCAAGGTGTTAATATAAAAATGTAAGTATCGAAAGTGTTTTGGCTGTATCTTATAATAGCCGTATCCATAGCTACTGTTTGACTAAGCAAATATTTTTTTTATCACAGTCTGTGAATTTTATTTCAAATGGTATCTAAATCAAATTAATAATTGATTTTAAATAGATTATAGTTAGTGGATTATGGGTAGCTAATTTCAAATGCCAATATCATCTAGCTTGGTCGATCTTTTTACATTATCTGCTTTCGGACAAAACAAAATAATTAATCCATGGGAGTTTATCGTAAAGCAACTTACGGTTTTTACTTCTGTAAAATTGGCAAACAAGATGGCAGGCAATTAAGCAGACATCTTCCTTTTCAAAAGTAGCTAGACGCTTAGGCCAAGGGAGGCACTTAAATAGGGGGGGGGGGGCTCATCCGATAATTATGGGTTAAAATTGCTTACAATCCGATACTTTTGGGTACTAATTTTAAATCATGCCCCTTTGATAGTTATTGGTAGCTAATCTACAAAATATGGGGTTTTGAAACATTTAGGTAAAGCAGTTAGGGTTTGCTTCAACATCAGTAAAAATGATCCTTTGATACAGAAAAGTTACAAGATATACAGTAGGTTACTAAATCATTGTTGTTGAAGTTCAAATTTGAAACCGCAAACCTTCCCTAGATAACGACAAATTATTTGAGGTGTTGCAATCAAAATGTTAGAAAAAGGAATTTAAAGATTGGTTAATTCAAGTCTACAATTAAAACTGCTAACAGGGAAGGCCTGTGAAATAATTTGAAAAAGGTGAATTTGCAAAATAGCAGATGCCCCCCCGCGAATATAAAAAGTTTGGGACAAGAAAATGAGAAACTTTTTAAAGTCATTATTAGCTCAAATAGATTAACTAAAAGGCCATAAAGTGCCCGTTTTAAGAGTGTGCTACCCTTAATAAGGCCAATTTCCCCCATAGGATAAAATCTCATCCCCCCAAAGGGAGCCTTCTCAAAGGTTTACAATGAATTTTCACTGCTTCTTCGTTTCCATGAGAACGAAAATACTGTGATATGATTGGTCAAATTCTACCCACGATCAGCATTACTCATTTTCAAAATGTCGGACACCCGAAGCAAGCTGTTGTGCAAACAATTCAGGAAAAATTGCTAAAAGTTCACGCTTCCGCGATTCCGAGATGATATGACATCCAAAGAACTTTTAGGTTTGTATGATATATGTTGTAAGCTTTCTTGATTGCTTCCTATAGTCAAGAAATTTATGTATTGATACAAAAGCGCTTGGCAAAACAACAACACCGCCTGTTTTAGGCCCACTAAGGAAGCCAACAGTCAGTTAAATTCTCAGAAGATTGTAGTCGTAAGCCATGTTGCCAAAACGAAAAAGCAATATTGCCCAAACAATTGCAGAGCAGTTACTCAATAAAACTGTGTCAATGAATTTCCATTTGGATGTATCGTGTCTGCCTTGTTTGTTTGTTTGCCGCAACTGCCCGGAAGCAAATGTAGTAAACAAAACTTACATAAGCGATTTTATGAAAGCTGCTACGCTGCTTTTCCAAGGAAGCCTGAACTCCTTTGATAAAGGTTTTGTGTTTTAACTGATTAGAAATTCAATTCTATCACAAATGAAGATGGGCATTACCTCTTTTTTACCATCTATTTTTAGCATTGCTGTTTTTCTTCCTTGCTTTGTTATCCTATACCACTGCTGCACAGTTCTTTGGTTATGGTGCATTTTTGAAATTTGAGCACAACAATCTCCCAACTTACTGGTGGCAAACTGCAGAAAAAAGAATATCATTGCAGTTCAGTTTTTGCAATCCAGATGGCATTTTATTGTACCAGTCCAACAAAACTAATGATGCAGAGTTTTTTGCAATATTTATTTATCAGCAATATGTATTCTATGAATGGCATGGTGGAAGTAGGGTGAAAGAGGTAATGTTAGACATGTTTTAGATTATTGATAAATGTTGATGATGATGATGATTGTGATGTTTATGATAATGATGGTGATAATGATGATGATTATGATGGTGATGATAATGATTATGATGATGATGATTATGATTATTATGATTATGATTATGATTGCTGATCATGGCATTGCTGTTTTAGCTGTCTCCATTCTTTTATCTTTCATCTTTCAGGCTTATGTAAATAGTAAACTTGCATCAAATACTTCATACACATTGACATTGTCAAACCTTGGCACCTCGGACACTACAGCTAGCATAAATGGCAATCCAGCATCATTGGTAACATTAACTGGTGGTAGCAATGGCATTCATCTTGGATTTTTTAATGGCACTCTTATAGTTGGTGGCTATCAATACAAATCTGAAGTTAAGGTATCTATCTACTTTTTTTGAGAATCTTGAAGGTACAATGGTCTTGATTAACAGAAATTTGTTAAGGTTTTGAGGGTGGAACATTGATAATATTTTCTGCTTTCTGACAAGAACTGGCCACTGTGTGGCAAATTTGTTTTCCAAAAGATTTCTTTCTAGTTTCACAGCATTAAAAGTGACCCTCTCTAATAAATGTTTAGAATAAGACCCCAGCAGGGGCAGTATGGTGTCATATTTGCAGGGTGGCTAGAAAGCTCAAGTGGCCCAGTTAAGGGTTTTTTCTTCAATATGGGAACAGCCAGGGTGGTAATCCCCATATTGACACCTAGGCTGATTCCCCCTGCACCCCAAGGGCTGTTCGATGTTTGCGGTGCAGGCTCACATTTTCTGTACAATCCAAATTATTTCATCAAGATGTTTTTATGCACAAGACAGATTGGTTTTCTTACAAGTGATACTTTCTCTTTTCATTCAGGGAATAAGAAGTCAAGGACAATCATTTGCAATTTTATGCTTGCGACAGCTGTGGACAGAAACACTTCAACTCAATCTAAATTCATCATCAGCTTCCTCTTCAAATATTCAGCAATCATGTCCACCAAGCATGTGCAACTCTCAGGGGGCTGCAACTCTAACGACAAACGATTCATTTCTTGCTTTTGATGTCCTCAAGCAATCTGCTGTTTTAGAACATAACATATTTCTCAGGTTCAGGACAAGGTGATTTTCTAAACAATTGAGAGATTTATTTTGACATTGCATGAAAAAGCTTAAAATGTTAATTCAATTTCAAAGTATTTGGCAGTTTGAAATGGAAAAGTTTTACTCTGTTTTCTACTCTATATCTTCTTGCTTTTAGACAATTTTTCTTATATTTCTTTGGTTTTATATTTGTCTTTTTTCTTTTGTCTTTTTTCTTATATTCATCTTATATGACTCTTTGGTTTATAAAACATAGATTCCTTTACCCTCTTTTCGTAATGCCATTTCACTTTTTCTAAAGGGGCAAAGATGGATGGCTATTCTATCTGGGGAATGAACAAGGTGCCCATTTGGCAGCTTATTTACATCACGGATACATGAACATTTCAATAAATATGATCAGTTCATCATATTCGAGAGTTTTGTTACAAACTATTGGTCTTGTGAATGATGGGTCATGGAAAGATTTGGCTATAAAAAGAACAGAATCACATGTAGAGATAACATTGAATGGAAAAGTTTATAAATTGAAATACACAATACCAGGTAATACCTCTTTATTATTTGGGAGTTGCCTTTTACACATTGCAAGAAATGCCAAGAGATATTATTGGCCACAAAAGCCACTGTTTATAATTGAAAACATTGCAAAAGCAGCTGAACGTATAGTCACCGTTTATAGTCACTGTATATTGTCACTGTTAAAAATAACCTTGTATATCCACTGTATATAGTCACTGTTTATATTAAATGTTTATATTCACTGTGCACAGTCACTGTTTATGTTCACTGTGCACAATCACTATTTATTGTCTCTGTTTATAACCAACATTTATAGTCACTTTTTATGGACACGGTTTACAGCCACGCTTTGTATTCACCGTTTATGATCATCGTTTATTGTCACCGTTTATAGTCATTGTTATAGTCGCCGTTTATAGTCACTGTTTATGGACCAGTTTATAGTCACTGTTCATAGTCGCCATTAATAGTCGCGAAAATGATTTAGAAATGAAATAAAAAAGTAAAGCTTTTATTTTTAAAGGCTCCTTATTTTTAACAGATATTGCCTTTGAGCCACGATATATGATTCAAAGTGGATTGTTATTCGTTGGTGGCATCAACAAAACAGCAATCGCACCGAGTACTTCTGCCTTCACGAATGTTTCTCTAATCGGATGTATCAAAGATTTGCAGTTTTCAGATTCGTCATCCACGCAAAAGATTTATTTGTCGCTGAGGAGCAGCATTTCGCAAAGGTTTGAAGAGTTGATTCGATATAATTGTTTTGCAACTTAAAAGAAACTTTTGAGATCTTCAATTAAAGGTCGGAAATCAATTAAAAATTGATTGATTGATTGATTGATTGAATGATTGATTGACTGATTGATTGATTGATTGATGGATTGATTGATTGATCCATCGATCGATTGATTGGTTGGCTGATTGTAAAAGTCTAGGTTACTGATACGGAAGTTATAAATGAACGCTAGCTTTGACCATTATCCTCCTGGAACTAGGCCAATCATAACCCCAAATCAACCCTTGTCTTAATCCTGACCTTAATGATAATCCTTACCTAGAATTAACTCAAGTAAAGCTCCAAAGATAATCTTAACCCTTAGCAAAAAATACACCTCTAGCCAAACCTTGACCTTTTACATTGAGGCAATCCTTATCCATTCTAATCTAATCTAATCTAATCCAGATGCCACATCAATCCTAGTTAGAATCTTAAGTCTAATCCTAATCAATATGCCAGCACATTTCCTGAAGTGGTAGCCTAAAAGGTATTTTTAAAGCGTGGGGTACGGACAGGGGACTTTAAATTTTTCTTCAGTTATGAAGCTATACTTTTTAGTATGGTTTGAGATGGGATTTGCTTTGCACATGTTCTAATTTCTGTTCGTTTTATTTGAAGGCATGTCGATTTGAATGGTTGCTTTCCGCATTCAGCCTGTCCCGTTTCGTGCATCAGACCAAATCAAACTTGTAGCAACTTCTCGTGTCATTGTGCAACTGGTTATTCAAGAAATAACAATACATTTTTGTGTATTAAAGTGCAAAAGCAGACAACAACAACAGCTTGTGATTCAACCCCGTGTTTTCACGACGGGCGATGTGTAGCAACTGTTGATGGTTACACGTGTCAATGTAAAGATGGCTACATTGGTAAGAAGATTTTTCATGTCTGTTTTTAGGCCATTGAGGCCATTTTACAATGCATCGTTTTCTTGGGTACCAGAGCAAGAAGAGAATGCTATGTGGGGGAAGAGAGAATACGGAGAGTAAAAGGTGGAAACATGGTATAAAGGAGGAGAAGAATATTTGTCGAAAAGTGAAAAACGAGCGAGAAGACGATAAATGAGAGAGGTGGCAAAAGGACAGACCAGAGAAAAACGGAATGAAAGAGCGAAGGAAAGACAAGACAAAGAGAAAATCAATAGCTTCAATTTTTGTCGAGATGCGTAGATTCAAAGTTAGACTTATACGACTTAACTCAATTTTCTTTCGTTTTTGCAGGACAAAGATGCGAGGCTGTTATCGATGTGTGTTTATCAAAGCCGTGTCAAAATGGAGGGTTCTGTGTCCAATCTTTGGGATCATATCAATGCTGGTGTCCCTCAGGATTTCGAGGTAAAACTTTCAATGCACATATGGCATAAAGTGCAGTGAATTCCAAATTCCAAATTGTTACTGCTATTTGGCGTAATAAAATCAGATTGTCACGTAATACAGGTGTTTTAGACCTGTCATTTAGGCATTTACCCTAACTCTAAACCGACGCCCAAACCTGTTTTCTAGACGTTTTAGCTTTTCCTGTAGTTTTGTGTAAATTTAAAAAGCGATTGAGCCACTAGCTGTACGTAAAAATAGATGTGTAAATACTGTTTCTAAACGGAAATACAATGTGTTTTATAGGTGCCCATTGTGAGGAAAATATAAATGAATGCCTTCATCCAATCGACCATTGTTATTCCCATGGCAAGTGTGTTGATGGTATTGATAGTTTTTCTTGCATTTGTGATGCTGGTTATACTGGAACTAGATGCAATACAGAGATAAATGAGTGCCAACCAACGAATCCTTGCCAAAATGGAGGTAGTTGTACAGATAGATTAAATAAGTAAGTTGTTTTTTATTGAATGCTCTTTAAACAAGCATTAGTTTGTCAACAGCATTGTATCGTTCCACCTTAATGTCTTTCTGACTCTCCCACCTTTATCATTTCTCCACCTTAAATTATTTTTGTGACTTTCATCTTTGTTATTTTTCCACCTTAATCATTTGTTTTGCTCTTCCACCTTAGTAGTTCTTTTTACCTTTGTTGACTCCTCCACCTTAATATTCTCTTCAGCGCATCAATAGCTGCCTCCTTAGTGATGGGTGATTGATTGTAATTTGTGGCAGTTGCGACAAACATTCTCCTTACATCCAATTCAACATGTAATTTCAACAGAACAGCCTCTTTCTAAAGTTTTCCACTTTATTTTCTCTTTATAGTTTCACGTGTACCTGTCTCCCGGGATTCACTGGTCGACTTTGTGAGATAAACATCAATGAGTGTGCCTCGAATCCATGTCCTGTGAATGGTGTATGTACTGACCTCATAAACTCGTTTGCATGCAATTGTAAACCGGGTTTCAGAGGAGCTGACTGTTCAACGCCTGTTGACTTTTGTGCAGCAACGCCATGCAAAAACAATGCAACTTGCGTCAATGGATTTGGTAAGTTTATTTTCAATACAACCTTTATTTAAGATCCATATATCTGCCAATATACTGGGTATAACATTAGGGTCAAAAATAAGTTATAAAAAAGCTCTCTTTTCGTCTTGTTTTCGGCCGTTTGTGTTGCTCCTTTAATTGTTTATTGCCTTTACTTGACTTCACCACAAGTTCTCTGCACTGCACCCCATCGACCAGTTTTATTCTTTCAAACAAACATCAATTGAATTTTTCGCTTCCTTAAATTGAGTAAAATCCTCTGGTTTAATAAATTTGTCTCCTTAGGTAATTTTTCATGCAACTGTGCCGTGGACTTCACGGGCCAACTTTGCGAAACAAAAATCAATGATTGTGCCTCTCATCCATGCTATAACAACGGACAATGCATTGACGGAATCGCCTCTTTTACATGCAACTGTCCCAGTCCATTTACAGGACAAAGATGCCAAGGGAGAATTATGGAGTGCTTGTACCTGCCGTGCCAAAATAATGGAACATGCGTGGAAGGTGATGCTGCAACGAGATACACTTGTGTGTGCCCAAGTTTGTTCACAGGTAAGCCATCCTTTGTAACTGGTCTTGGCAAGGGAATTGTCACCTTTCACTAGACAGTGGGAGATAGATGAAAAAGATTGTGCCATATTTAGAGGTGTCCGATCAGTCATTCAATCAATAAATCAATCAATCAATCAATCAATCAATCAATCAATCAATCAAGTAATCAATGAATTAGTCAATCAATCAATCAGTCAATCAGTTAATCAATCAATGAATCAATCAATCATTCAATCAATCAGACAATCTGTTAATCAATCAATCAATCAATCAATCAATCAATCAGACAATCAGTTAATCAATTTTAAAAATCACTGTTCCTTTTGGGTCTATTTTCAGGCCAAAACTGCGAGTCACGTACACAGAAATTCTGTTACTCACATCCTTGCCAAAACAACGGAACATGTAATGAAAACGACACAGCCTACGAATGCAACTGCACGCATGGTTTTACGAGTAGGAATTGCGACACTGAAATTAACCAATGTTTGTCGATGACGTGCGAAAATAACTCAACATGCCTTCGTGTTTCAGCTGCTCAGTATAAATGTCATTGCGCTGAAGGATACACTGGTAAACGTTGCGAGTTTCTACAGACTGTGAATTTTGATAAGGATTCCTTCATTCCTCTGCCGTCTACTGCAACTAGAAGAAACTTCAGTATGAGGTTTTCGTTTACAACGACTATCAAAAATGGATTGATTTTGTACCAAGGAAAGGTAAGAGGATTAGCGAGGTTTCTTATAACGTTAGTCAAAAGGCTAGTCAAAAGTTTTTAATGAGGAGCTGTGCTACGCTGAGTTTCGACAATGTGAAGGTTTCTGCCTCATTTTGACGGTTAAGAAAAACACGTTCATGTCATTTATATTGCTATATCTGACGTGAGAATTGTGCAGAATGTAAATGAATTTTATCATTATTCCACAACTAACAAACCACCATGATATTTTTGTCGTGGGGTATTTATTTTTTGAATCAATTTGTTTCTAGGTGAATCCCATCGATAACAGGGAATTCTTCGCAATGGAAATTGTTTCTGGTAACTTACGTTTTAGTATAAACCGCGGAAACATGACACGAATGAGAACTATTTCCTCGAATGCAGTCAATGATGGTTTAAAACATGAAATCAACTTCACAATCAATGAAACAGCATTTTACATCAGTGTTGATAGGGCCACAGTCATTGAATTCCAAGGTTCTGTGCCAGCGCATCTTTCTGGTCCGCTGTTTGTAGGTGGCGTTAAATACTGGACACCTGAAGTTAAAGATGATTTATGGAGCGATCGAAGTTTCTATGGTTGTTTTCAGGTATGATTTTTAAGGTACTCGTCGTTTTTAATCGGAAGGAACTATGTTAAACAAGATTTTTAGAATTCAGTTTTTTGTATTAAGTTAAGATTTTCTTTCGAAAAAGCACGTTTTGAACGATAGTTATCTTCGATAGAGTTTAGGCACCCCAGTCTAACGATTTGTCTCTTCTAATAGAATTAATACACTCCAAGTGTAATGGTATTAACAGTATGGTTTCCTTTATAATATCATCATCTTTATTCCCTCTTCGACCCTTTCTGCAGATTGCAAATAACGCTTTGTATCTTTTTATGCCTAATTAGTTTTATATCATGATTTATCGTTGCATTTAAGTTCCAGTTTTTGATTTAAGATGCTGTCTTTCAACAAAAAACAATTAAGTTTAAAGCCTTACCTCGGACATCAACGCTCACCTAAAGTTGGATGTACCAGAAGATCTCTCTGTGCCACGAATATGTGCCTAAATGGTGGAACCTGTGTGGATAACTGGACCTCTACTTCCTGCAATTGTGCCAGTGGTTTTCAGGGAACTGTTTGCGGGGACCAGATTACTGCTAGTTTTACGAGTTCTATGGGCATGAAATTTGACTCACAGACTGATGTTTTCAATGTTACTTTCGACTTTTTGGCTTCATCTTCATGGGATGGAATTATTTTAAGCACAGACAACCAAGTGAGTTGCTAGCTTTTTCGATTGTTATTATTTTATTATCGATTAATCTAATAACGGCTTTTTAATTCAAAGTTACTAAAATAACAGCTGATAATGGTCAATTTAAAAAAATAACAACTAACTATGAAAAACCTAGAAAATTAATTAAATGAATGATTAATTAGAAAAACCCCTAATCTTTGATAAAAACTCTACAGTTGAGCAGAATATTAGATAAAAAGTGTGATATATTTATATTTTTTTCCTAGCTATCGATTTTCATGTCTCGTGGCAGAGTCAATCTTGGTTTCTACAGTCCGGAATTTAGAAGAATCACAAAACAATCAGGTATTTTAATTTGATTAAAAAAAACGTTGCTTAAAATAGTTTCGACTGGTGGGAAATTTTTCTAAGGTTTCGGAAAAGTGCTTACTTTCCTCTGGCTTAAATTTTAAAGTTTGGTCATATTCATGAGGGACGAATTTTATATATTTGTATCTTGATATGAAAGACAACAATGTAATTAGATTGTTTTAAATCGCAAAGATATAAATAAATGTATTATTGTTATACTTTAGATACTAATATTTTAACTGGAGGCTGGCACAAGCTAAAGCTACAAATTTCAAAAGATGATTTGTCTATCAACATTGATGGAAGAGCGACAAAACTAACTAGTGTTAGCCTACCGATCTCATTTGGTCGTACGATTTACTTTGGACAAAGCCCGAAAGTTTTCACAGCGATTTTGGCAGGGACAAGTTTGTCGTATGAAGGTTGCATCCAACATATAACCGTAAACAATGCCAGTACAAAGTTAAAAGATGCTAAACGTGCGTCTTTTTCGACTCCTCTGCCTAGTCCTAGATGTCAGGCCGACAGGTGCAGTGATTCGTCCGCCAAACAATGCTCACACAATGGCTATTGTGTTGGAAACAATACTGGATTGTTCTGCCATTGTAGTTATGGGTACAGTGGACCAAACTGCGAATACTGTAAGTAAAATTATTAGTTTTTTTGTCTTTCATTTGATTTTTGATGTCCTGAATTTGAAATGCAATTGTTAAGTAGTATCTAATGCGTTCGGCCAGATTGCAAGGGGGTAGAATAAGTGATGATGTTGAAGGAAAGAGACCTTACAAATGTTAAACTTCAGACAAATCAAGCTATTGAAGCATTAGCCCCTCCATCCACTTACGAATCATCCAATTGTCACTGAGGATCGAAATGCCATATTGTGTCTTTAGGGTTGAAAGGGCTTTGATCAATGAATTGAATTACTCCAGGAACATAAAAACGACTATTTTTTTGTTTTGTCAGCCATTCCATCCACATTTGGGCCTAACCTGCAACCGCTGCATTTAGAGCTGAACACATCTATATTGAGCACCGGAAAATCAACGTCATTCACATTCAGAACACGCGATCATATGGGAACACTTCTTCTGGTTGGGAATGTCACTCGAGATTACGTGATTGTGGCAATAAATAGAGGCTATATCATGATGGCAACTAGCCAAGGAAATGGTAGGATTTATATTACATTTCATTACATTACATTGAATTACATTACATTGAATTACGTTACATTTCATAATCTTACGTTAAATTGCATTTCATTTAATTACATTAAATTGTATCACATTACATTACGTTGAGATTAGTAATTTCTCATTATATTACTTCACATAAAATAATGCGTGTCAGTTATACTTGCTCATTTATGAAAGTTGTATCATCCTTATCCTAGCAATGACGTCAGCCACAGTTATCAGCAAGAAAGTCTCCGATGGACAATGGCACATTTTCAAATGGGTCCGGTATGGAAGGGTCTTTCAAATTTTTCTGGATAACATATACCAAACCGATCTCATCGCATTTGGCAATGAAACATCATTGAATTTGCCAATTGGAGGGAAAGTGGATGTTTTCATAGGAGACTCATCAGGTATGTTTTCTTTGGCAATTTCTTTACAAATGTTATATCTGTAAGAGAGTTTGATTGGCGTTATCTTAAAGATAAATTTTCTCATGTTGTGTCACTAAATTGCTTCTTGAATACCGATTCAACTTTTTGATGCTTTCTGGTGTTATTAGATCAATACAATGTTGAATAATAATGACACAGGTACTAAATAATAACCCCTTATTTCCCTTCAGGCTATTCAAACTCCTCAACACCATTTCGAGGCTGTGTATCGAACCTCTTTTTGAATGAGAGGCTGATTAATTATGTCATTCATCCCCTGCAATATGGAATCATCACGAGGCGAGGCGAGCTTCAAGTTTACTGCTCCTCCGCTACCAACTGCTCAAGGCAGCTCTGCTCAAACCATGGAACATGCACAGATCTTTGGAACTCGAATGATTGTACCTGCGATGTCGGATGGTCCGGTAAATCTTGTCAACATAATATCAACGACTGCATTGGTAACAACTGTTCCGTAAATTCCACCTGCATTGATGGAATTGCGAGTTATTCGTGTAGCTGTTATGAAGGATTTACGGGGAGATTTTGCAATGAGCGTGTGAATGCGTGTAGTTCATCACCGTGTGTTAATGCTTCTTCGTGTATTCCTGTTTTTCCATCTCGGTTCACGTGCATTTGTCTCGATGGCTTTACTGGTCACCTGTGTAATATCAAACTACGAAATTGCTCCACAAACCCATGCAGAAATAACGCCACGTGCAACGAAACTCCAACCTCGTATGCGTGTAAATGCAAAGATGGATTCGAGGGGACAAACTGCGATCGTGTTAACCCTTGCTTTGGTAATAGATGCTTGAATGGTGCTAACTGCACTCGAAACGAAACTGATTCGGGTTTCTATTCATGCAATTGTATTAGGAATTTTGCAGGCCGATATTGCGAGTCGTGTACAGAAGGATTCACGGGTGTAAATTGTACAACAAGGATGAATCCATGTTCCTCCAATCCTTGTTCTGGAAATTCTACTTGCCTGGCTGACGCATCACTTTCTAATTATTCCTGTATATGCCAGGAAGGCTTAACTGGTCGGCGATGTGACGTCGATATAAACGAATGCTTGTCCAATCCCTGTCTAAATAACGGAACATGCGTACAGAATACAAAGACCAGTGGATATACTTGCTCTTGTCAGCATGAATATACTGGGAAAAACTGTGAAAGGAAAATCAATTTCTGTTTACCCAATCCATGTAAAAACAATGGAACTTGTAATGAAAAAAGAAATGGTTTTATTTGTAACTGTTCCGTTTACTTTGATGGAGATATTTGTCAGAATCATAGCAATCCATGTGGTTATGGCATCTGCCTGAACAATGCTTCTTGTTCTAGCTGGAAACTACAAAATCACCAATGGAATTACTCTTGTGCTTGCGCAGCTGGCTACGAAGGAGCACGTTGTCATCTGCGGAGGAATCCCTGTCAATCAAATCCATGCCTAAACAATGGCACGTGTCAATCACTTAATAACAATACACATTATAGCTGCTTATGTCATCGGAATTTCACAGGGATACGATGCGAAAATAGAAGAGATCCATGTCAATCAAATCCATGCCTAAACAATGGCACGTGTCAATCACTTAATAACAATACACATTATAGCTGCTTATGTCATCGGAATTTCACAGGGATACGATGCGAAAATAGAAGAGATCCATGTCAATCAAATCCATGCCTAAACAATGGCACGTGTCAATCACTTAATAACAATACACATTATAGCTGCTTATGTCATCGGAATTTCACAGGGATACGATGCGAAAATAGAAGAGATCCATGTCAATCAAATCCATGCCTAAACAATGGCACTTGTCAATCACTTAATAACAATACACATTATAGCTGCTTATGTCATCGGAATTTCACAGGGATACGATGCGAAAATGGAAGAGATCCATGTCAATCAAATCCATGCCTAAACAATGGCACTTGTCAATCACTTAATAACAATACACATTATAGCTGCTTATGTCATTCGAATTACACAGGGATGCGATGCGAAAATAGAAGAGATCCATGTCAACCAAATCCATGCCTAAACAATGGAACCTGTCAATCTTTTTCAAATAACACATTATACAAATGTCATTGCTCTCAAGGATACACTGGTCAAGTCTGCCAGTCATTGCTGGATCCATGTTTGCTTAACCCATGTAAAAATAACGCTTCTTGTGTGCGAAGTTATACGAAGTTTAACTGTTTGTGTCTACAAGGTTTTAATGGAGCATTTTGCGAGCAACGCATTAATCCTTGTGTTCTTTCGCCGTGCTTGAATAATGGCACTTGTATTGTCTTAAATAATGCCACAAACCCGTTGAACTTCACCTGCTTATGCAAAGATGGCTTTTATGGAAAGACGTGCCAGAATTCATCTGTTTGCTCCAGCCTCAACTGTCTCAACAATGGCACCTGTTTTCGAAATGTTACTGGGGAATATTGCCGCTGTAGCCAAGGTTTTTTTGGATCAAACTGCAACAAGACTGTCTCTGTTTGCCGTGGCGTCAATTGCAATAATGGAACTTGTTATTCTCAAAACAACACAGCTTACTGCAAATGCATTCCAGGTTACTCAGGCAGATTCTGTAACTTCGAAATGAATTATTGTAGTTCGAAACCCTGCTTAAATGATGGTAACTGCACTTCCACAACTAACGGTTTCAATTGCAGCTGCAAAGAGTTTTATACAGGCAAGCATTGCGAATCGTTTCTTGATCATTGCAAAAACACAACCTGTGCTAATAATTCTACATGCCGCAGCAAACAATCTGGACTGGTCTGTGAATGTTTGTATGGATTTACAGGACAGTATTGCGAAACTGATTTGCGAGGCTGTGCCTCTTTCCCATGTAAGAATAACGGGACTTGCAAGCAGTCATCCAATTCCACTTTTTCGTGCAGTTGTTCTGCAAATTACACTGGGAGATACTGCGAGACAAAGCTGAGTTATTGCCTGTTGCGACCATGTAGAAATAATGGCACTTGTATTGAGTTAAATGGAGGGTATAAATGCAATTGCGCAATTAGCTACACTGGTAGGAATTGCGAAGGATCAATTAACCATTGCGACTCATCCACGTGTCTGAATAACGGGACATGTTTAACCGTCAAAGGGAACTGCAGTGAACGCTGTTTAAAGGATAATTGCGTAAACAGAACAGAATGTTACGATTCTCGCAACAGTTTTATTTGTAATTGTTTTGGTACGGGATTTTACGGTATCAGATGCGAGAAAGATTTCAACGAATGCGCTTCGAAACCATGCTTAAATAACGGCCGTTGCATGAATCGTAAAAATGGTTACGATTGTCATTGTAATGGGACAGGGTTTGAAGGTAATCGGTGCCAGGCTGATATCAACGAATGTGCCACAAAACCTTGTCACAATAATGGAACATGTGTAAATTTGCCTGGCTCATACTTCTGCAATTGCACTGGTTACGATGGGAAAAATTGTGACAGGGACATCAACGAATGTACCACGAAGCCTTGTCACAATAATGGAACATGTGTAAACACAGTCGGGTCATATTTTTGTGACTGTAATGGAACTAATTATGTTGGAAAATGGTGTGAGGGCAGTGTGAATGAGTGTATGAACTCACCTTGTAAAAATAATGGAACATGTATAGACGCTATTGGTTCATTTTATTGTGCTTGTAATGGTACAGGATATACTGGAAAATATTGTGACTCGATCCTGCACAAATGTATGAAAGATTCTTGCAGAAATAACGGCTCGTGTTTTGTGCGAAACAGCACTGTACATTGCAACTGTACTGGAACTGGATTCGTTGGGCCTAGATGTGAAAAAGATTTGAATGAGTGCGACAGTGGACCTTGTCTTAATAATGGAACTTGCCTTAACACCGTAGGTTCTTTTAAATGTAACTGTTTGGGTTCAGGTTACTACGGGCCTTTCTGTGAACATGACATTAATGAATGCGTTAGAAATTCATGTAAGAATAACGCTACTTGTGTGAATACTCCTGGTGACTATAGGTGTCATTGTCCTAAAGGATTCACTGGAAAGCAATGCCATGTTGATGTTGATGAATGCCTTAATGTTCCATGTTTCCATGGTGGAAAGTGTGTGAATACTGTCGGCTCGTACAGTTGCCTCTGCGGAGGAACTGGTTACTATGGAGTCAATTGCAGCATTGACATTAACGAATGCGAGGCAGGAGTATGCCGAAATGGAGGTAGTTGCAGCAACACTCCAGGATCATTCAAATGCGACTGCGTAGGGACAGGATATTATGGCAATCAATGTGAGACCGATTTTAATGAATGCACTGTATCTCCTTCGTTGTGCCAAAATAACTCCACGTGCCAAAACAGAATTGGAAACTTTACTTGCGTTTGTGAAGGGTATCAAGGCAGATACTGCGAGTCTGATGTAAATGAATGCTTGCAAAACAAAACACTGTGCAACGGTGGTGTTTGCGAAAATATACCTGGGACATTTTATTGTAACTGTTCAAATACTAATTACCAGGGAAGATACTGTGAAACACTTAGTAATAAATGCGTAAATAATCCGTGCAAAAACAACGGAACTTGTAGTTATGACGGCCAGGAAATTTCGTGTCTTTGCCATCGTGGTTTTGAAGGAAAAACTTGCCAACGTGATACTGACGAATGCAAGGTTTCGAGGCCATGCAAAAATGGCGGGTTGTGTGTGAATACATATGGATCCTATTCGTGTAAGTGTGAAAACACAGGATTCCATGGTCCAAATTGTAGCCTCGATCTGAACGAATGTCTCACTCCCATGTGCCAGAATAATGCTACTTGTCAAAATACGTTAGGTAGTTATAATTGTGTGTGCCTCAGCGGATATACCGGCTTGCATTGCGAAGTTATGATTGATAAATGTGGAAGTAGTCCTTGTTTGAATAACGGAGTTTGTTTGAAAACGGCAAATGGCTTTAATTGTAGCTGTCAAGGTACTGGTTATAGTGACCTACATTGCAACATAGATGTCAATGAATGCGCATCTTCTACGAACAACTGTGGTGTCAATTCTAAATGCGTAAATTTTCCAGGCGGTTACAATTGCTCTTGTTTTACCGGGTTTACGGGAAAGTTTTGCAACGAAACAAAAGGTCCTGGAGCTGCGCCGGTAAAAGAATCGAATTATGTGCTAGAAATAACGATTTCAGTTGTGGTATTTGTAATCCTGACAATAATCATTATCATCGTTTGGTTTTGTTTGAGAAACAACAGTGGAAAAGTTAAAGGGGTTTACAATCCTAATGTCCTTGAGATGCAGTTCGGATCACCGTACAATTACTTTGAGCAAGACCCTGAAGAAAAGCTGATCTGATTTGATAGATGCAAATGATTGAAGGAAAAGATTGAATCTAATGGACTGTCGATTACTTGGTAGTTGATCACATGATCTAATTGGTTGAATTCTGATCGACTGGCACCTGATTGGCTGGGAGCCGATGCGCTATAATCTTATTGGTAAATAAAACCCAGAGATATATCATCATAGATATACCTTAAATTGCAGGAATCCTCCCTTCCTACAATCTATATCCCGAGTTCCTAGTCTAGGGAGAAATGCTTCTATTTGCGGAGAAAAGGCAACATGCAGTGTAGAGGTGCGACAATCAGCAGTGTCAAAATGAATTCTGCAGTGCCATAACAAGTTTTCCAACGCTGGTATGATAGCCAATAACGACCTAAACCGTATTTTCTTTAATCACGAACAGAACCATCAATTTTGAACTTATTAGATGCTTTACGTAACAAGCATCTTGTTCAATGCTATTCTACATATGAGACACATGATAGTAGCCTAATCTTAGTCTCTTCGATGGAGTCAGTTAAAATCTATTTTATAAGGAACTTTTTAAAGATAAAAAGGTAGAAGGGTAATTAATTTTTTCGGTAGCTTATAATTTTTTGTAGCAAGCTGCGGATACGTAGTTTCTTAAAATTTACCATGTTATGTCCAGTTATTATAGGTCCAAAAAGGAAAATTTATCTGTGATAGAAATGGATGGAGTTGGAGAGATCAAGATCGCTAATTTATGATAAAAAGAAACCATAATTGATCATATAATTGAGTCGCAAGTAACAAGGGAACACATCGATTGGACGGTAGATTTTTTAGATTATTGCTGATACCAATCGATTGAAACAATAAAGAATTTTAACCTAAAACAAAGAAGAATTTAGGTTTTTTTAATTAGCCATTTGCATGAATATTTGCTGTATAAGCAATTGTTGTAAATTTTATATTGTTATGTGATTTGGTGTAAAGATAATTATTATTTATTTCATATTTTTGAAAGATGTAAACATATTGGATAGAATTTCTATATCGCGATTTTTCCCAAAGTCTCCATAATGATATTTGAATGTTTCCCGGAACGAAATGTCGAACTGTTCCCCAGCTCCTCAAAAGATCCCTAGTTCCCTAGAAATATTTACTTAAGTACCCATGTACTCATTAATAAAAACGGCAAGTTCCATTGCTCCCCATAACCCCTGGGGTCCTCTCCAAGCCTAATTCGATTTCGGATCCGCCCCTTTTCCATTTTTTGCCAAATTCCATTATGCATATGCCTCGCTATCAATCGATCACCTTGTGTACAAAATTATGGCGGCAACAACAAGAAAAACACTCGTGTTCGTAACTGGCAATGAAAATAAACTGAAAGAGGTATGAACGTGACAGGTTAAGCAAAAATAAAGTTTAAAGTTCTTAGGTGAATTTTAAAAATAATAGGTCAACGAATGCAATCAATCTCTGACCCCCCTAACTGCAGGAAGATACGCCCCAATGAGAAGGGAACGATATAGATTTAAGAGGAAATTAGGAAATTAATAATTTCCTATGTTCGACCACGTGTGTAGAAAAGGCCCATCACTCGATGGTCATGTTTCCAGAATATACTAACAGCAGACTATGTTGTCTCATTTGATTGCAGTAGATCCTGTGATTTTAAATTATTTGCAAATAAAATGTTGTTTTTTCATAAGCACGATCTGACATGATGGAGTAAGTATAATGATTGTACTATCCTTGCACCTTTTATCTATGTCGATGTTATATTTTTGTTTGTGCTGCCTGAAACATAAATTTAAATTTAAAAAAATGGAAAAAATAAATTATATGTAGAAAATTTTGAATGATATAAAACTGAAAAACGTAAACTTTTTACTTGCAGGTCATTGCAATTTTAGGAGATTCATTTCCATGGAAAGTTGTTGCAAAGAAAATTGATTGTAAGCAGTCAAGAAATTAGCCATAATTCTTATTGGCATTTTTTTCATAACTTGACAACTGAATCTTTGATGTCATTAACATCCTTCAATTAAATTTTGTCTCACCAGTACCTGAATTTCAAGGGGAACCAGACGAAATTAGCAAAGAGAAATGCAAAGTAGCTGCCAAAGAGGTATGGATGGTTTCAAAGAATGCTTCTTAATTCTGCAAAATTATTTGTAAAATATGAAATCGAAAGATCACATCCAGCATCAATTTTTTGAAAACATTGATTTCTTGATTTATTTAATTGGTTAGGATAGAGATTAGTTAATATTTTTAACGATTTAATTCTATGCTTAATACTGCACTCACTTCCTGAAGATCATCAGACCAAGCATTTATTGATTCAAAAATAGATAGAATGATTTTGTTAAGTGTCAAAAGTTTTTCAAGATTTAAGTGAATAACCTAATTTTAATTGAAGTTCATCAATTTTTATCTATTTCTTTGTTTTATTAGTCAAAATATATTATTAAATTGATGCCATAATGATAGCAGTTTATTAAACAAGTGAGATATTTAGTTCTTGTGAAATATTCATTTTCCATGGTTTTCTAGGTACTTTTATATCAAATATCTTTCTTTCATGTTTTGGACAGGTTAAAGGCCCAGTTATTGTTGAAGATACTTGCCTGTGTTTTAATGCTTTAGGAGGACTGCCTGGCCCATACATGTGTGTATTTTTATTTTGAATATCTGCATTGAGTTATCTTTGTAGTTAACAGAAGTATGTTTAAAGTAGGGGGAATAATGTGTTATATTGATAAAAGGGCGGAGACATATAACTATTTTTTTAAAATTTATTTTCAAGCTTATGTTATCTTTTTTGCCATCTTACATTTCCCTACATGTATAAAATAATTTCATAGGCTACCACTGAAATTGTGTTACATTTTTGATGATTACAGTTGTCTTTTTTAGAAAATGGTTTCTTGAAAAATTAAAGCCAGAGGGTTAGTCTCTAAATTCTTCTCAAATTGTGTCAAAGGACGAAAATATTTCATTGCAAAATAAATATGTATTTATTGACAATTTCCAATTTTGATATAAACTGATGATGATGCCATTTTCCTTGTTACAAGTGGTGTAAAAGAATAGGTTGTTAGAGAAGTGAGCAATTATAAAATCTATCAACTCATGAATGTTATCATATGTCTGAAGAGCCAGGCATTGTAAAAAATAGAATCATTCTAAAGCATATCTTTCTGCCAAAGTTTATCTTTCTATTTGTATTTGGTCTTCAGGTCTATTATTTCTATGATTAAATAACAGAAATTTGGAGCATTGTTACTTGTGAGACTAAGATTTTCTTTTTCTTTATGCAGTGATTTAATCTTATTCCAATGGGCATGGATTTTGCGTAACAATTGACCACAGCTTTTATACGACGAATAAAGTTTGACTGCTTTATCTACATGACATTAAGCACTGATAAGCAGATTTGATAACCAGTAATTTTGATCATTATACATAGATTTATATGTCATACCAAACAGGTCTTCACAAGCTTCTTTCAGGATGGGAAGATAAATCAGCTTATGCTCTGTGTACTTTTGCATTTTCAACTGGAAATTCCGATGAGGATGTGATCTTATTTAGAGGAAAAACCAACGTAAGTTTGATGCTTATGAACAAATCTAAATGATTTAGAAAAGTATATTGTAATTTGATTGACTGTACAGTGTGCTTATTGAATTTTTGTGATTCTAAGATGCGCGCTTATTCGCGGGGTGCGTTTATTCGAGGGGTGTGCTTATCACAAATTTTGCAGATAAGATTCTTCATATAAATTGTATCAAAACAGATAGTAAATAAAAAAAAAGCTGGGAAAAGTGAGTGGTTCAAAGATGGTTGAAAATGGTTTAGTTGTACCTGCAATTTTCATTGTTTGAACATCAAAGATTAAATATTTGATAAGTTCATGGCAGAAATTTATAAGATGAAAGAGATATGCAGACACGTGAACTTAAATGTTAATGTGGGTTCGATAGCAAAGAAATTACCAATCGAATTTGCTCAAATTTTGCAATTTGTGTTTTCCTGAGTCTAATGGGTCATCATATGTTGCAAAAGTGCCATCAAATTAAAGTGTGTTTATTCTAGAATTATAAGATTTTTGCTCAGGGGTGCGGTAAATCGAATAATTACGGTAATCGTGGTTCATAGATTAGATAACTTTTCTTGACGGATTGAGAAGAGCTGTGAGCATTTATTGTTGAATAGTTCAAATTTTATCGATTAATTTTTGTCTTCATCTCCAAATCTTCAATCTTATTTATCTAACGTGTTGTATCTAATGCCAAGTCCTACATCCTCTCTAACTAAAGCCTTCGCATAAACAAAGATATGGATGTTTCATGGATGTTTCACGCTTTTCAACGCTTTCAAATGCAACAAAAGTTCATTTTAAAAACAATCTTTTTAATCTTTCCAGGGGAAAATTGTTGAACCACGAGGACCAAGAACCTTTGGTTGGGATCCCTGTTTTCAACCGGATGGTTTCGACAAAACGTAAGTTTTTGCTTATAATATTACATCAAATGTAATTCTCAGCAGTCCTCATGACATCTTTAGTTTGATTTCATCACTGCATTTTAACAAGCTGTTTTCGATATGAGAAAGAAAGTTTAAGAAATATGAAAAAGAACGAAACATATTATAGTTAGTTCAAACATTCCTTGTTCCATTTATTCACAAGCATTTGCAAAAACATGCTTGAAAAATGCTTTGGCAACATTCATTCGAAGTAATTTTCGTTGATTTTATCAGAGCATAATCTCTTTTTTCTACCAACTCACGAATTATTTCAATATTTTACCGAGTTTGATTTTCATTGGGTCAAAACCTTCTGGTCTTCTCAGTTTTTAATAGAAAACGGACACATTCACGGCGTGTCATTACGAAATAATCGCTTTTTGCTTGACCAAATCTTCGTTTTGCTTTTTTGACCTGAAAGTCTTTTGTCGCCATTCCAATATTCCTCTATAGAGCTTGTGATGTGAAAACATAAAAAACTGAGAATTGACCCAATTTTAAAAACACTTTAGAAACTTTTCAAGAATATAACCAAGTGACAGTTTAGATTTTTTCCTAGATATTCGAAAAATGTTTCGTTAAACTGTCAATAGATAACTTAAAAATACTCTATTAAATCTTTCAGTACATTGTTAAAAATCTTTTTATAACTCGTAGTTTCTTATAAACTATTTATTTCAAAAATCTGCAGATCTGAAGGTATTATTTGATCAAATTTAAAATATTTTCCTGATAAAATTGCAAATTCCTGTTATTTATTGTAAGATTTCGTTGTCTGTTATACCTCTTTGTTTATTCATTATCATTATAACCAATAGGAATGCTGCCCGTTAGGTTGATGCTATGGTAAACCTCTTCAAATTGTTGGTTATAAAGTCCAGTTTTTAACATCGCCGAAGCAACTGAAATTGTACTCAAAAAAATTGTCAGACTTTACTCTTTAAAAGAAAAGCTTTATCTGCTGATTGGAGTGAATATTTTTATGAAAGAAAAGAGTGCATGGATTAAAATTTAATTAAACTATCTTTCGAAAATATTTGCCAGTCTTGCACTAAGTTCGAAGTTAAGAAGCAGTTTGAATAAATAATTGATGAATAACTTGTCATTTAAACATGCTTTTTTGAAGTTTTGCATTTATTGTTGAATAAAATGAACTTATTTGATAAAACTCTTTTTATTGGTTTAGCTATGCTGAATTGGACAAAGAAACAAAAAATTCTATATCTCACAGAGGTAGGTCGTTGCAGGCTCTTAAAGAGTATTTTATGGAACAGGAAAATGGACCGTCGGAAGAGAAGAAGCCAAGGACTCAATGAATCGAGCGATGAATATATGATTGTTAAGTGAAAGACAGATTAAAAGACATCGTTATAATAGGAAACGTTTAACATTTAGTAAAAATCTGAGAATGCATAACGTTGTCGCACCGAAGGTTTTTTTCCAGTAAAAGAACACACCAGAAGCAATGTTTTTAATGCTAAAATTAAGGATAAAATCACCGATTTCCTTAAATCTTTTTACCCTTGGTGAATGTTTTTCTTACAAAGAAACAGTTATTTTTAATGATGGTAGAAATTAGACAAATTAGACGAGTTATCTTATTCATTTGGGACTAAAAGACTTTCCTTCTTGGGAATAATTACCCCCCTGTGAATTTGAATTATTCTCTCATAACACTAAAGAAATCAGTAAAGAGTTGCTTTTCTTTAAAAGTCTTATAAATATTTTCCCAGGCTATAATAGTTATGTCTTTAAAGCAATCAACAGTTTAGGTTTTCAAGACTTGTTTAAAATGTTGCTTTTTTGTAACATTTGGCCATTGATATATTGCCCACAAAACTGTAGCAGGATTCTATTTGACCAGTAGGGAACATAACACGTTACATAGCACCATAGTCAATTTTTTCTATTGGCTATGATAGCACTTGTTTTACCTGCTAAAAGATCGTGTAATCAGAATACCAGGTACGTTCAAGTCACGAAATCGATCAATTCCTCAGGCTAGATAATATTTTATTCAAGAGCTTTTCAAGACATCTCGAGTCTAAAAGGTTTGCGACAACATTGAAAGATTATAACCAATAAATCATGGACATACCAGAGACTCAGAATTATCCAAACTTATTTAGGATGTCAATCGAAGAATACAGGTTTGTGAACACAATTTCATGTCAAATTTCTCAGTTTTCTCTGCTGAAAGTTTCACTAGAGCGCCTTATCTTTCTGAGGATGCATTATTGATTACAATTGACTTTAATGAGTTTTCCAGTTTTCGGAAGGTCAGAAAGTGTGGGTTGATGACATCCTCGCATGTTTCAAAGCAGAAATGCAAAAGCTTCCGATAAATCTTTTCCTTGTTAATATCGATCAAAAACCCTTGCGACGATTCTGATATGCTTTAATTTTGTACTAACTTTAAGGGTAGAAAACTTTAATATCCTTCTTAGTGTGAAAGAGTTGCATCCTGCCTGGGAACTCAAGGATCTTAAATAAAGCAGTTCTATTATTACCTAACATATAATTCTTTTAATATCGCCTTTAAGGATCTGTCATTTCACTGATTTTTATTTCCTTTTAATAGGAACATATTTGTATGTTTGAGAGCTAGCTCCCCTTTATCTTTTCACTCCTGTCACCTTGCACTTTGGGGGGCACGGCTCCCCTACAGATTATTTTATGGGTTTAATATGAAGTTCGAATGGGCTAGGAGAAGGAGGAGGGGATCGTGAAATGAATGAAAGAAAAAAGTTTCTGCTGAGGTGACAAGAATTTCATGGGGTTTTCCACGATGACGTAAACGGAGGTCAGAGGGGAAGGGAACTGGTGACGAATTATAAATGAAAACAAATTCATGGAGGACATGATATAGGGTCAGGTGGTGTCGATCCAATTTAAATTTAAATGGTTTTAAATCTGAAATTGATAAGCTTCAAGCAGCCCACAAGCTTTTAGAGTCCACCCAACTAGAAGGTAACTAATATTTTGAATTATTTGAAACGGTTTTGACAGCATAAGATGTCTTGTACCATCAGGGGCTTCTATGGGCGACAAGATCGAGAGGCCTAATTCCAGCACTTGAAGGCATGTGCTACTGCCATCTGCAAACATGAGAATATTTCACTCATATAATTTTGTCTCTGAACATTTGTTTGAGCCTCTTGATGTGAAATAGACAATGTCATGAATTTAGTCATTGGCAAGGAGGTTAGATTTTTATTTGTAAAGTTGCGATGTGTTAACACTTTGTGAGAGGCCTATAGGCACGCCAACAGCCCTGACCAGCGAACTAAGACAAACTGAAACTTTGAACGCTTACCCTTATTTTGATGAGTAAAGAATAAGATTTCAGATAAAGCGATATAAGAAGAATTTTAATTAGAATCAGAAGAAGAGTTGTGTTCTGTTAACACTTTGTGAGTGCATCCTAGGCCAGCGAACTAGCTAATTAGTTTTAGTATTAATACTAAAACTTTGAACACTTTCTATCATTCTGAAGAGTGTAGAGAAAAGATGTAGAGAAAATATTGCAGCATACACAACTTTTTGCTTAAGATGTTAATTAAGGAAGGGGGGGAAAAAAAAAAATATTTTAAAACTTTGACGTTTTTAGCACATGCAATTCTTTGGCAGATATGTTTGATCTTGGTGAATTCCTGTATTTTAGATGAAATTATTCGCAATTCTGTACTATCAAAAGCTCCTTTTATAAGTTTCAAAGCTTTTAATGCAAGGCGTTGAAGAACCGTGCTGCTTACCTGATGCTTTTCATGCTAATGCAGTAATCAACTTTTTATATTTTTATAGCTTCATAATGGATGAAAAATTTGCAGAAGCAAGCAGCCCTGGAAGCCAAACCAACCAGCCACATCATTCAGAAAAAGATTTTGTGTTATGCCCAAACAACGGCAGTGATATTGCAAGCGTTAAAAGTCTTGATGAAAAATCAGATAACTCCCTTGATTTTGGACTTGTGGGTAAAATCAATAAATCAGGACACAGCAGCATAAGCAGTTTCTCTGAAGTGCATGGACTAGATTTAGAACCCAAGCTGGGAAAGACAGACCATGGAGATGATGTGACAACACTGATGGCAGACGCCCAGCTAGATACAGATGCTCCACCTCAGGGAAACCAAAGTTGTGGGAATGAAGCTAGGGAGAATGTGCCAATGAAGGATTTGACTGGAAGCAACTGGCAGGCAGGGATCAGAAAGTATTCTGGGTTTGAAGATATTGATCCATCTGAAGTCCAGGTCACATTTGATGATGAAAGCGATGGCTCTGATGATACTACAAACAATGCTGTGGAAAGAATATTGCCTGAAGAAAGTGCCAAGGAAGCTTGCATTTCTTACCCTAGCATCACATACCTTGGCTCTGCATGTGTTAATGCCCCAGTCAGTGAACTTGAATTGAAACGGACAATTTCAATAATGCGTGACCATGCAAATATTAGCATTGATGTCACACTTGCTATTGGGCTCACTTCTGATGGGAGCATTCGATTAATAGACCCTCAATCACGGACAGACATTGCTTCATATGATGCTAAGAAAATTATATTCTGGGGCAAAGCAGATGATGATAGCAGAGAGAAAGACTGTGTTGCTTTTAATGTATCACATGGTGATGAATCATTTCACTGTCATGTTTTCAAATGTGCAGAAGAGGATACAGTGAGTATTACGCATTGGATTTTAGACTTAAAAATCAAACATAAATATTTCTCTTATCAAAACTTCATAACATTATGCTGCAATTTTAATTGATTCACAGACCAGAATGCTAAAACTGCTTGGAAAAGTGGAGTCATAATTGAGCAAAGCACTTTCCATTTTCATTGCTTTGTATTTACTTTGTATTGAATGCTTTATTTTTTATTTTTTACAATACTAGAATGCTTTTTAATGATGTTTTTTCAATTTCCCAAAAGACTTTTTGCCTTTTAAGGGCAACTTATTGGAAGCCAGGAGATAAATAACTTATTAAAAGTAATTTTTTCATCAGACATTCTTCACAATAAGCAGACTTCAGTTAATAGATTGATAGCTAATGCAAATGAATAACCTGATACAAATTGAGAGCTACTTAAAATTTGTTTATTGGCAGGTTAAATTATATCTCCTATAAGACTTGGAAGACCATTAAATGTTTGAAAAGGTGGAAAGGAAGATGGAAAATATCATGCGAAATACTCTCAGAATAAGAGCTTCATTTATCTAAAAGGTCAGGAATACTTGAAAATGTTAAGATTGGATGGGTAAAAATAGTTTTTTATTATTAGGAAGTTCTTTGAGAGTTTCAGCACTGAATTCCTGCAATTGCTAAGAATACTAAACAGTTAATAACTACTTCCTAATCTGTTTTAAGTTACTATTTTTCTGGACATAAATTAAAATTCTTACCTTTGTCTATCAAATATATTAGGCTGTGAGAATCCTGCAGAGTTTTTCAAACATCCTGAGAAAGAATAGAAAGGTATTTTGTCTTTATTAAATTTGGAAAATCTAACAACTTTATTTTTTCTTGTCCTATTTTTAATCATCACAGTTGGCCAAGCATACTTAATATCTTTTTGCAATAAACAGTATCAATATAACGATAATGGGAATTGCTTTATCAGTTTTCAGGTCAGTTGGTTCAGGATAAAGTAAATTTAATTGATTTACAAATATGATTTTACAAAATAACTGTAGATAGGTAACCTCGGCCACATAGATTTGTCTTATTTTCTATTAGATCTGCTTAGCTGGGACAGGAACTAAGTTGCACATATTTGTAAGATCCTAAGAGAGTCCAACATAATTAAAGTGTATTTTTTAGGAGAATTTCATTTCATATTTTAGGAAACTCAAGCAGCTAATGGGATACTACGAGAAGGCAGACTTGACCCAAACAACTTGACATTCAAATTTGATGTGACAATTGACATTCAAGAACAGGACACCAAAGGCACACTGGCACAAGTTGCAAGAGACAAGAATTGCTTCAAATTGAGAGAAAATTTACCAAAAAGGGTCATCTTGACTTTGGAACAACAGACAAACAAAACACTTGTTATTGAAAGGTACAATGTAGCCATGATTTACAACTGCTATGAAATAACCACGCTATGAGACTTTGATGTCCTTATAAAAATGAGCATTTTTATTTCTTACTTCTGGGATGGATATAAGGCTTATGTCCCTAAAGCCTTTAGTTGCCTCTCCTATCAGCATCAAATTTTCCCCAAATCTACATGAAAACACCAGTCCATCTGCAAAAGGTTTTTATTCACTTATATTTCAAACTTCTTCCCCCAAAGACCTATACCCAGTAGGGCTAGCTAGCTAACAAAGCTAGATTTTTGTGATGAGCTTCAGAAAATGAATTTTAAAATTCTTATCAGTCTTTCCATCAAATTGTCCTTATCTTTCTTTTTAACAGATGTTTTGGTCTTCTTCTCTCTCCTGGCAAGAATGTTGATAATCAAAAGATGCATTTACTTGATCAGGTAAGAATGTTTTTCGATTATCTGACGTTTTTCATTACCAAGTAGATTTCTGCCATTTGAACTAATTCAATGCACGATGAACTGCTAAGCATTTCCCCAAATCTCTGTTTAATTTTCATTGAGTAGAAGAACTTTGATGGTGAACAAACTAGTTTCTTATGGCAATTTTTTCTTTTTGAAAGCGTGGGTTTGTTTATCTTCAATTGCTAATAATTTTAATCTCAGATACTCGTAGAAATTTACATTTCGCTTTACGACTTTACGCTTAATTCACGAAACTGGTCGGTTTGTTTTGAGATCCTAGCAATTTAAGTATTATGCAACCACCAATATCCTTAATCTCTCAAAAGAAACACAAATTTTGAATAAACTATCTGAACTGACACAGGATAGAAAGAACTGGCGTGGCATTGTCAGACGCGTCGTGCAGTGCTAACTGCATGTGACGTTTTAGAAGAAGAAGTCCCTTAATGTAAACGTTCTTTTCATCGTAAATTCTTTTTCACATCAGATGTCAGGCCCCTTTTATATTTCAAGGAAGGTACTGTGCTTGCGACACAATTTCATTCATCGCAACCCTGACCTGATATCTGATGTAAAGCAGAATCTAGTACATTATCCATAAGTGTTGAATTGTTTGTAGTGTAGCCGTAGTGTAGTCGTGCTCGAACCATATCTTTAGGCGCAACGTCCTGCACATTAACCATTTTCCAAACAGAGAATCATTTTGTGTCCTGCTAAAACCAATTCTTTGGGTGATGGTCTCGCGCCTTGACCACTTATTCGACCTATGCTTCGTAATGTCTCGGTATTGAAGTATAAATGTTGTTTTTAAATAGTTTTAATTTACATTTCAGGTGCAAATGGAAACCCGTAACTCTGGTCGCGAAAACGTCATTTGCGGAACTTGGTATCCCAATTGGCCGGATTTGAAGATTTTGAATATTGTTACACCGAAAGGTAATCTTCATTTTGGTTAAAATATTCGCACTATCATCTTTTAAAAAATTAGAAACTGAAGTAAATGACGAAAGGATACCCTTTTGCCCTGCTTGTTAGAATGTCGAAAAATGGAATTGTCTATCTGAATTTGTGCTGCTTCTTAGATTTGGTTTTGAAATAAACGGGATTGATGTTAAGGCCGCAATTTTGAAGGTTTAAGAGACGAAAGTTTAGTGACCCTCTTTCATTTGACACTGTTTTTCATGCAGTTGTTAAATTTCGCAGTCATGTCTTATCTAAATTGTGTTTTTTTTTCTTAGATACTCGTGTTTTCATATCTGTAGCAGCAGATTTGGTATTCTCGGATCTCAAAGAACCAGTCCGAATTATTAAGGAATCTAAAGTTAAAGTCTTTTCAACTAATGAGAAATTCTGGAACCCATCAAAACCCAGGCTGCACGAAGAATACATAATGGAGTTGAAAGAGGTATCTCCAAGACTGCACCTTTGATGCTTTCTACAGCCTTGATTTTCTAATTCCCTCTTCCAAAAGAAACGAGTTTTCTTTTAGTTAGAATAGAACATTTATGATTTAGTTGCAAAAGTGTGTTTGTATCAGAAAGGTATCCATATAACTATGTTCCTTGTGTTGTTTTAGTAAACTGCAGAAATTCAACTTCGGTTACGGAATATCAATTAGTTTCAACGTTTTCATTTGGGTAACTTCATGAATTTCTGTACATCTCTACATAAAACTTTGCTGTTATATTTGCTATCATTGAATGCCCTTTTCCATTTAACATCGCAAATTCATCTATCCTAAACAGCTTTCAATTTTTTATTCTAGAATTTCCTCGAGTCAGGAGAGAGATACTATGAGTTGGATAAATTATTAAATGCATCATCCTTACCAAAACCAAATCGTCAAAAATCAACGGAAGCATTTATGTTGATGAGAAAATCTTCAAAGAAAGCCAGTTTTATTTCTGATTCTTCAGTTGATAATGAGGATGAACCGGTTGAAATCATGGGTAAGTTGTTTTTTCTTATATTGTGCCGGAACCTTTCTCTAAATTATTCGAAACTTTGCCTTTGTTAGTTGCATATCACGGTTTAAAAAAGCGTCGAATAAAATGAAAAACACATTTGATATGTTTCCAATTTTCTCAGTAGCATCACTTTCGCCCTGCAATAGATGGCGTCTTCGTATTTGAGAGTTGTGTTCTCTCACGCTTCGGCCTGCAGGGTTCTCTCGGTGAGTGTCGGTGTCTCTAAGGCCCAAGGTGCCTCGATGGGACTTTTGTCTTCGATCCCAGCCCTTACCGCATCTGCCGAGTCAGACAGCTTTTACTGGAATTGCCCAGGCCTTTAGGGACTCCTGGTGCCTACCTAACTTGATTCGATATTCTGAAATCATTGATACTTTACTGCAGGTCCTGATGAAGAAGACGACGAGCCACTACTTTCTGGAAGCGGAGAAGTAAACAAGGAATGGAGCGAAGAAGAAGTATCTGGTTGGTCTGACATTCTTAGTAAATGGAAAGATCATCAAACTAGGCCGAACCAGCTAGTGCAACTTGTTCGAAAGGTAACGTGGGTTTTGACTATTAATCTGTATGATTTCAAGTTTCATCCAGTATTATATCTAGATCGTTATGATTTGGGGAGGGGTGCATTTAAGGATGACATTACCTTTTAGCTTATTAATGTGCCTATTTCCCAAGTACAACCATTTTATAACAATCCAATGCACTTCAATTTCAAAATAAGATGTTTCCTTTTTCATTTTCTTTGACGTTTACACAGATTAACTATTGATGTGAATTTACAAAAGTTGCCTCGATTAATACTTATTTTCTGAGGGAATCGGCGTCTCTGCCTGCTTTCTGGCCCATCACATCGTTTAAATTGTTAGTGTTCCCTTCTGCAGGGTGTTCCAGACCCAATGCGTGGACAGATATGGCAGATGCTTGCAGATCTCGATCACGATGCGGATTTTCTCAATCAGTATTCAATACTCGTCACAAAGGTACGAGCCTCATTTTACCTTTTCATCATTCATGGTCCTAAAGATTGTACAGGTTTGAGTGTAAGCTCCCTCCCCACAAAGACTCATGCTTTGCCCTACCAATGCCCCCCATCTTTAATTGCCTATGACACTCTAGTAACGACATTGCTGAATCAATAGGTTATAGGAAGCTTAAGGGGAAGGGCAAGTCACAGAAGGGACCACTTCATAAACAGGGCATTTTTTGGTTTGTAAGTGACACTTTTTCATAGTTTGCCAAAAAGTGGGTAATGGCCTCTCTGGCCACAACGTCTGTCTGGAGGGCACTCTTGCCCAATTGCTACTGCCTTGTTCAATCGTTAAACATAACGAGGATATCAAGATGGTTAACCGTTAAATGCATAATGACCATGATGATGAATACCGCGTCTTTTTTTGTGGAAGAAGATCCATCAAATTTGGTCTCTGTGGAATGAGGAAAGTTGATCTATTCTCTGGACTTTGGCCGCGCTACCCGCCAATAATGAACCAAAACCTCACTTATGTTATAAATTTAATGAAAACCTATGGTATCATTCGACAAAATCTTATAGATAGATCAGTGATGTGATTTTTTTTCACTTGATGATCCATTAATAGATTTGTCCTGCCTTGGAATATATTGAACTAAATCTCCCCCAATGTGTAACCAAGGAAACCTGCTGCAGGGGACAGCGCGGGCATTTGCCCCTCTTGCCCTCGGAGAATAACCCTAATTTTTCTGCTTTGCTGCTGTTTTGCCCTTGTTCTTCACCGTCTTGCCCCTTCTCTTGCCCTGGAGTACAGGAGGCGTTCCGATGTGCAGCATGACTTTGTGCACGTATTCAAAAGACACGATTAGATACGTTGTGAAATCAAAGGATAATCTTGCCACACAATCACAACCTTCTTACAAATGTCTGTTACCACACCTGACACTGACGACCTTTTATATTAAAGAGTAATATGACATGAAGGGCTAGACGTTATTACTATATTACTATTTAGACAGTAAACCATTGGTGCCCATAAGGCTAAAGGCAGTTCAGTCTCGAGTTTACCCAACTATGTTTGTTCAAAAACTATTTTCTACATTTTAGAGAAACAGCTGTGTTGTAATTATTTGATTTACTGGAGACTGATTTTATTTAAGGCTTCATTTTGTGAAAAAGGTCAGGGGTACTTTAAAATGCTCAAAATAGGAAGGGTGAAAATAGTTCCTTCCTGTTAGGAAGTTCAGAGAGTTTCAGCACTGAAATCATGCGATTGCTAAGAAAGTAGCAGTTCTGGAATCCAGCGATTGCTCCAAAATTATAAAGTTTCTAAAGTTTCTTATAACAACAGGCAATCCTTAAACTAGCAGATAAAGCTGATAGCTTAGGGTGAGGGCTTTTTTGCAAAGAATCATGTGAGCATCAGAGATAATGGGGATTCACTTACGGGTAAAGGTCAGAAATATTGCAAAATGATGAAATCCAATCAATCAATGATCATGTGTCATTCACTCTCGTATTATTTGCCGAATTAAGCCTTTTCATGTGATCAGTTTACAGGCAATGGGTTCCCACCAGTCAGATTCTGTACTTGGATTTGCTGTTTGATTACTATTGACTAAGAGATGGGGATGGGGAGGGAGAGACGCCTTTCTCGAAGTCTCAAAGTCTGTTGCTAAAAGCTGTGTTCCTTTTTTTTTGGCAATAATTTATCTGCCTCGCTATCAATCTATCTGCCCATCTAGGAACGTTTTGAAAAGCCGGGATGCGGCGCATGTTTTGCACTATAGGGGCATCAATAGTTGGGCTCTTTCACGATGATTTGAGGCACTCTGAGGATAAAATTGGACAATTTTAGTATCAAAAGGGGCAAATTTTAAAATGAAATAGGGCACTGTAATAAGATAAAAGTGACACTTTTCAAAGGTTAAGGGGCACACCAGTTGTGCCTTGAAAAAAGTTGGGGCACGTTCCCCCCGATTCCAACGCCACTGGTTCAAAATCATCTCGATTTTAGCAAGAAGACTTGACTGGTCCATGCGTCCCTTCCGTATGCTTCCAAAAAACACTTTTATAAGAAACCCATGTAGAAGAAACCAATTACAAATTGCCCTTGAAAAAGTTCCTTACGTAAACACTTTATAACAAAGATCAGTGTTCATTTCCATTACGGTGTTATTCACTGCAGCTAACCAAAATATAACCAGTCCATGACACCAACGAAACGGTTTGTTTACTTTTTTGCGTGTTTGCTTACTAATTTTCAGTTGAATTGAATTGGCTGGGAAAGTACTTCCGCATTAGTGTTTTAATTGGCGTTTTTCACTTAAAAACATAGTGAAATTCTATACTCATCAAGACACATTATTCATTTTTTTCATCTGATAAGACTGAATGTAAACTGACGGCTTCATTTATTCAAATTCGATATCAAAACTCTTGTTAATTCGCTCAGGATTTCCCCCGCATTACGTATGTTATGATTATAGCAACCACTGTGATCTCATGAATTGGTCACATGGTGCTACCATCACATGACTGTGTGTTTATAACTGAATCGCGCTCAGGGGAATTTTAGCATAGTTGAAATACTGCGTGGAGAAACCAGGCTGCGAAAGCACATTAAATAGATTGTTTTGAACAGAAGGCGAAAACAACTTTCGTAAGCAGTTGAATATTCAAGCGTTTGAAGATGGAGAGCGAATCGAATTATTTCAGATTTTTGCTGGCTGCATTTACGCTGTTTGGTTTTATGAAGAAAGGCAGTGGGAAAGAGGAGAGCGAAGTTTCTGGATCGCAGCAGTTGAGTAGCTCGGCGCCAAACAAGATCAGTTCAAGGAAACGGGAAAACGATATTCAGAGAGTAAAACGGTTGGAAAATCCTGGACCTAGTGGATCCCCATCGTCAAAAACAGAACCAATCACAATCCAAGGTGCAAGAGTGCGTTCTTCTACCACGAAATCTGCGGCTGCTTCGCGATCAGCATCAAGAGGGTCGCTTAGCAGTGTTGGAAGCGGAGGATCGACCAGGAGACTTGGCCATGGCACACCCGGAAGTCATCATGGCAGCAAGAGTGTTTTGGGCAGCTTTTTGACCGGCTCGGCTGGGTCGAGTAACTCCTGCACGCCCAGAAGCTACTCGAAGTCACACGAAGCTGTTTGGAATCAAGCATACAGGAACAGTTGTCGATGAAAAGCTGAGAATTATGACGACGAGCATCATTTGTCATCGCAGATCAAGAATATAGAATCGAGAAGGGAGCTATAGAGGAAGCGACGAGATGTTGATCACGGCATTTCGACGGGTTTGTATAAAGTAGAACGTCCAGGATAAAACCTGGAAAGTGATAGCAAAACAGGCTAAATGTATTATCACGAGCGATGTAAAAAGTAAAAGAATTCATTGTGTGCTAAAGGCATTTTGCAGAAGCAGTGTGGCTATATTACCTTCCGTTTCCTGGTTGAATGCTTTAAAAAGAGAGTATTTCTCATTGAAATAAAAATAAAGTGAATTCTATGCCCCCCCCCTCCCAAATATTGATAGCACCCACACAAAGGGGCAAGTTCATTTCTTCGACAATTCTCCCTTCGAGACTATTTTTTGATAAGTTTTTTGTGGCAGATGCTTCCCTTTCCCCTAAATATATTGCTAAAATATTTGCATCGCCAAACATCTCTTTCCATTATCGTCACTCGCTATGTTGCCATTTCTCATGACTGCGCGACCAAGTTAAAACCAAAAACCTGCTTATAATAATGCCTTTGTTGCACGCTTTTGTCTTCATAATGTAAATATTTTTGTAAATAATAACCGTTGGAATTTATGTATTATTATTTGCAAGATGGATGGCTTATTAAAGTAAGAGAACCATCATCAGAGACCGCACTAATGGTGCAGATTTGAAAATTAATCAATTCTAAACTCGAATATCTTGTTACAATCAACTTCCCATTACATCCCATTTGGTTTGTCACATGATTATCTCAGTCGGGAAATATTTGCAACGAAAGCTGGAATTTTCGTCTCATGATGACTAAAGGCAATCAAAGATCAAAAGATTATCCTTGCCAAAGCGCAATGCCTTTAGGTGGTCGCTCTGCGATATCCTGTTTTACAATACTATTACTGTTCTCGCATTGGTCTCACTACAGAGAGAGAGAGGGGGGGGGGGCACTGTTAGCTGTTAAAGAGAGAGTCTTGTTATAAGGCCCTACCCTTGGAGGTTGGTTATGGAATATCTTATAGAGATGGTTTGGGCTCCTATTAAAGCAATGGCTGTTCTTTTTGATTATGAGATTGTTCTTGTCGAATCGCCCCCCCCCCCCCCCAAAAAAAGTTTGCGCAGCAAAGGGCTGTGGGGGAAATTTCTCCCCGACAACACCGCACCTCCACTTAAGCCTGAAGATGTGCTCTCATGATACACACTGCTAGGTTAAACTGTTTCGCACAGAATTTGAAAAAATTATCGTTTTCTACAGAATCTGTCTTGTTTGGCAGAAAGTGAAACTATTTTCAAGCCGTAGGGAGTCGAATTGAAGGTACTTTACCGATGCCTAGGCAATGCGGATGTGATTATTTAACCAACGCAATGAAAGGCCTTGTTCATATGCCGTGTGAAAATTTACCTTGGATAATGATGATAACAGAGTTTTAATGATACTAAAGTGTTTGTTGTCGTTACTTGTTTTTGTGTAGTATAAACGCTGTGAAGACACATTCATAAGTCCATTAGACCGGTTTCATTGATAACCGCCTTGTTTACATTCTCTGTTTTATCAATAGGCCGGACTTTAGGGCTTGCCTTTCATCATAAACCGAAGGAAATTCCACAACCGTTGAGTCATATTTGACAGCCCTCACAGAGTGACGAGATTTCCTTTCTTTCCTTTTTATAACGTTTTCCACCTTCACGGCTTTGCAAATATTATCCCAATTTGAATGGAGAAAAATTTGTTGAATGATTTCAGACTGACTGCCAGGTTTTTCGGCCAAATTTTTTTATTTCAGACGAGACGAAGGCCATGTTGCAGCTGCGAATCTGCGGTTGTGGGTGATAAAATAAATAAATGAATTGATAATTCCTGTTGTTTTTAATAATCCAAGGAAATTCACGCCTTCATTTTCGATAATATAAGAGTGTTTGTAAGAATATGTTGAATGAATAATCTTCCGTAACGAAATTTGGGCTTTCAGAGGTGCCTCCTATACCCCAGGGTAAGTGGGGGCAAATGATAAAAATTAGGGCAAAGCGCTGAAATAGGCAAATACAGAAGTTCTTATTCTATACGCTCTCCATTCGCTTGTTTTTTCGGTGGGGTAAGAGAAGGGAGCTTGGTACATCCTCTCATCTTTATCTTGCCTTTTTTTAAGTTTATTCTTTTTGAGTATTTTTCGAGCTTTTTTATTTTGGACAATTTACTAACCGATACCTACCATGATGTTGCAATGTAAATGAATAAATTATAGATTGCAGGTTTTAGAAAATGATATTATTATTTGTATCTTTTGTATTTTACAAATTAAATTCTGCTTTTGAAAGGCAGTATTACTATTTAGTATTTATTGCTATTAATAAGGTCCACATTGATTTGATTGGATATTTGTAAATTAAAGAAATAACGGTATGCAGTGATCAATATATGTTATTGTAGTTGTTTTATTATGTCATATAATTTTGAGCAAGAGTTCCTTGTCAAATTGTCTTCTTTCTCCGTAGTCTTATTCACTCGCTAAAATCTGCAGCTATTTGGAATAGAACGGCAGTAGTTAGTTTGCCGACGTGTACTGTTGAAATATTAGTAGTGATAACTACAACTTTCAAGATCACGATTGCCTTGATCACAATCAGTATAATCATTTTCATCTTCAACATCGTCATAATCATCATCATCATCATCATCATCATCATCATCATCAATCACAAATCATCATCATCATCATTATCATAATTATCTTCATTATCAACTTCCTCATGATCGTAATCAATCACCATCATCGTACTTAAAATCGACTCAATGTACCTAGAAACAAGCACAATTGTTGCTAAAACTCGTGTTCTCCTGAGATCAAAGTTTAATTGATCAAGGAAGTACGCCGAATTTTATTTCTAAGAAATCAGATAAGATGCGGAGATGAAGGAGGTGATGAGTCATGTGCTGCTAGGCATTGAAAGGATTTCTATACAAGGCAACAATCACCACTGGAACTTTGAACGTTTTCATAGCTTTGTCATGTTCAGGGATCGAGCTAGAAATCCCCATGAAGTCAAGTGTATTTACATCTTCTATGAGCAGGTGGCCTAGGGCATAAAAATCAACCATCCCTAAATGCATCAGGTTTTAATAAGGACGGTAACTGCAAAGGAGCAGCGGGGGCAATTGTCCCCAGAGAATAAGTTTAACAGCTTACCTAGTCTCGAAAATAGGCACTGTGAATGTGATTAAAAGGGTATATTCTTTTTAATAGTTCCTAGACAGCAAAACGTGTTTATGATGATAAGGGTGATCATGATTTCATTATCTTGTGATTTTTTTATTTATCAATGATTTATTTCAGCGATTTGACGATTTTTCCTAGGATTCACCGCACGAACAAGTTATCTTATGGGATATTACAAGAACATTTCCAGCACATGAATTCTTCAGAGAAGCTGGTGGCCAAGGCCGAGAATCTCTTCACAGAATATGCAAAGTAAATTTTTGCAATATAGTTTGATTCTTTTAGTGATAACTTAATGTGATCCTCTTGCAATCAAGCAAGCGTGAGGCCACTTTTTTGTCTTAACCATGGCTGAGGTTTTGGCAGCTATCAGGCCGATGGGGGCCTGGTACGCTGCAGCCTTTGCCCTCAGGATTTCCCCTGAGTACCCATTTACCCACCCCGAAAGGATGGACAGCTGGTTTGAATGAACAGCGTGTAAAAAAAGGTCCCGGCAGTATAGAGAGCCACGTTCCCAGAGGGTAGATAGAGCCTCGTTAACAATGGTTCATCCTCGTTCTCGTATTTCAGCTGCTCCTGCGCAATCTTCCTCCGTTATTCCTCCGCTACTCTCGCGCACAAATTCCCTACACAAACGGCGCTGTTTGGGAAGCAGAGATGTAACAAAAATTGCTTGAGATTTGAAAGATTTGTTTCGAAATGAAAAAGTCAAGGACCCATTTTTCTTATTTCTTCGTCGAAGTAACTTGCACTTTGAAAGTCAAATCTAGTACTAGAAATTCCTTCAGTTGTCAATCCTAGCGGTTATTATCAATGAATTTTATAAGAAACTCCCTGCATTACATTTCATGCCTTTTCCATGTCTCTATCAAATTTCTCAAAATAACAGACACCTTTCATACGTCACCTGTCTGTTGTTAAGTGATCACAGACATGTTTTTCAATAACATGTGCTTTGATATAGTTGAGGCTTTTTGACCTTTTGAGCTGTCACGATTTGTCTCTAATACACGGATGGAAAGAATATGACCACAGACAAAACCAACGATTTCTGTTTCACTCAATTTTTGTCTTTTAAGAATATTAGGTTGCATTAAATCAGATCTTTTCTATTTATTTGTAACTTAGCACAAGTAACGTCACTATCATCTGGGACGAACCTTGTAATTTACCTCAAAAAACAGGCTTGAGCAAGTTTTCCTACTGATTTGCTTGGGTTTTGTCTTGATATTTGTTCGTCAGTAAAGATTGATAGTCCAGCTCGTAAACAAATAGACATGAGACCGATAGATATAAGGTAGTCTTCATGAAAGACACGAATTCCTCGATTGGGTCTCTGATTTAGTCTGTTTTTCTACCAAAGTAGAAGATTTATTTGGAAGTATGAAGGAGAATGCGAAGGAGCTAGGGTAGAAAGGAAGAAAGGGAAGAAGCAGGAAATAAGTGAAAGTTGTAAGAAAGAGGGAAATTATGAATGAAGGATGAAACAAAGGAACAAATGAATGAATGAAGGAATGAAAGAATGAGTAAGCAAAAGAATGAATCACTAAGCTGATTTACTGTTAGCCAAATAATGTCACGACAATTTGATGATTCACTCGGCCTAAAATTTATCTATTTTTCCAGGCCTACTCTGTTTTCGACGAAGAAATTGGTTACTGCCAAGGACTCTCCTACGTAGTGGCTGTTTTATTACTTCATGTAAGTAGTAGCTTTGAAGTTTTAGATTCACAAGTTTAAGTGTTGTATCTTTGGTTTATAACTCCAGTGAATTTTTATTTTTCCATCATTTAATGTCACTCGTTTCATTTAGCAATCAACAATTTTTGTCTCGGTTTGTCTTAGTTCATTCATTTGGGAAGGGTCGCCCAGGCCCAAAGGAGGCTCGAGCATCCAGGCCCCTTTTCCGTCCCTTTTTTACTAAGTACTAACCCTAAATGCTTCTGAACTGCTTTTCCTCCTTAATTGAGCTGAGCTCATCAAAGCCTCTATCATGTCTCTTTCGTTACCGCAGATGCCTGAGGAACAAGCTTTTTGTCTGTTTGTCAAGATTCTTCAAGATTATAAACACAGGGAATTGTTCATGGATAGTTTCAATCAACTCCATCAACGATTTTACACATTGGAAAGACTCTTAGAGGTAAGACCCCCGTTTCTTCAGCACATTCTTACATTGATTGGCTATATACCGTGACTGGTTTACATGCATTGATAGCCCTTACCTACTGAGAGGCAGGGGGTTGGATGATGTCTCAATATTCGCTTATCACATTGCGCTTTTTGTTCTTCCTATTTCAGGATAACTTGCCTAGCCTCTATCGGCATTTTCAAGATATTGGAATCGAGGCACACATGTACGCTTCTCAATGGTTCATCACCTTATTCACATCAAAATTTCCACTGCCGCTGGTTTATTCTATAATGGATCTGATTTTTTGTGAGGTGAGAATGCTTTTTGATAAATCTATTAACTCTTTCACCCCCGGTGATAATAGAGTTATACAGTAACATCTAATGCATTGGATCAGAGTGCAAGGGGGTACTATGATTGATGATTTTGAAGCAAAGAAACATTACAAATGTTGAGCTAAACATGAATCAAGCTTAGCCCCTCCTCCTAAGATGTAATCAATTTTCGCTGCAGATCAATTGGTCCCTCCAGGGATGAAAGGGTCAAGTCTTGTCGCTTGTAAAGGGCACCAAATCGGAAGTCTTATCTCAGGAAACAGAGTGCATTAAAAATGATTTTTTTTATCTAGCATTCTTCGTGTGAAAAAGCCAGCTTAAGGTGAATGGGAATAAACAACCAATCAAATAAAAGTTGAGGAAAAATAACGAGCGTGATTGGCTAGTTTTTACAAATAATCTACGCCTATTTACCTACCTCCTTGTTACTTTAATTTAAGCATTTCATTTTTTGCCTTTTTTTGTCCATCACTTTGTTAGTGGCAACATTTGTTTAAAATTTTGATGTATATTTTCTGTTATTTTAGGGTTGTGGTGTGACGTATCAAATAGCGTTGGCACTTCTTAAGGTATACAAAATTCAAATTGATTTAAATACCATAGTTCGCACCATTTTGGTTTGTTTCAACTGTTTCCCATGCCAACATGTATTTCCTTTCGTTGTGTACGCTCTTTGCCATTTGTGTGGCCTAGGCTAGATTTTTGTGCCACAAATAGAGCGAACTGTTTCGATGAATTACAAATGAAGGGTTTCAAGGGAAGCTCTTTAAAAGCTGAAAATGCGCTTAATATATTTTTTTTCGTAGGATGCAAAGAGAGATTTGCTGATGTTAGATTTTGAGGGTGTTTTGAAATATTTCCGAGTTTCAATGCCGAAGAATTATAGGGATGAAACGCACTGTGAAAGATTGATGAACGTCGCATTTAATATGAAGGTGAGGAACTTTTAACTAGTGAGTGGTTACTTGATCACGTCTGCAAAGCATTGGTGAGATAGTGGGCGAAAGAGTGATGAATGGATGTTTATAATATTCATGGGTGGTGATAGCTGTATCAATGAAAGTGATCAATGGGTTCATTGTTAGTCAGACCAATTGATTGTGTTACCTGACCAGATGATTTCATGATTTCGATTGATGTGTGACTGTTTTGATTGATTGATTGATTGATTGATTGATTGATTGATTGATTGATTGATTGATTGATTGATTGATTGATTGATTGATTGATTGATAATTCTAGAATTGTTCCCCATTTGGTTAACTTGTTTTAATCAAATTTTGTTTCATTGGATCATTTATATTTTCATCTTTCATAACTTTTCATCATTTGAAAATCTACTATAGGTCTCTAAGAAAAGGCTGAAAAAGTACGAGAAAGAATATTCCCAAATGAAAGAAGAAATGGAATTGCAAGATCCAGCTGAACGTTTAAGGGTAAATTGATCATATTATCTGCATGCATCTGATATCTGTATCCTTACATAAATATTCTGCGGCCTTTTCCCTCAGAATTTCCCCCGAGTACCCATTTACCCACCCCGGAAGGATGGACAACTGCTTTGAATGCAAGCGTGTGAAGAAAGGTTCCGGCAGTTTAGAGAGCCTCGTTCTCTAAGGGTAGACAGAGCCTCGTTAACAATTATTCATCCTCGTTCTGGTATATCCGCTGCACCTGCGCAATCTTCCTCCGCTACGTGGCGTCACTTTCCTTCCCTTGCATTCGACCATTTGTTTTGGTTTTGTTTTTAGAGAGACAACGAGCGATTGATGAATGAAAACATGAGACTGCAACAAGAGAACGATACTTTGGCTCATGAAATTGTAACCACGCAAGTTGGCACGCAGGAAAAGATCACAGAGGTACAATGTCATTTTACACATTCCTCGAGCAGTTTTACAGTATTCTATTTAACTTACAATGCGTATATTCTCATAGAATTTATATTCTTATTGCAAGATTCAACATATTTGAAATCGCCCAAAAATAATTTGAAATTTAAGAGTTTAGTTACACAAATAGTATCTAAACTTGCGCTGAACATGTTGCATGATGTTACCCGCAAAAGAATTTATTTTTTTTCTTTTTATCAGCTTGAAGAGAAAGTAAACAGATTGTTAATCGAAAATGAGAGAACTACAAGCCACCTGAAAGAAGCTGAGGAAGAAATTGAAAGATTGAAACAAGAAGAATTAAGGGTGAGAACTATTGCTTCACTTTTTTCATTAGTTCAGCCTCATTTTCATGCATTTATTCATTCATTTATTCTTTCTGTCATTCACTCATTCATAAAGTCATTTGTTTATTCGTTCTTTCGTTCATTTGTTCGTTCATTAATTAATTAATTCATTTGTTCATTCATTCATTCATTCATTCATTCATTCATTCATTCATTCATTCATTCATTCAATCAATCAATCAATCATTCTGTCATATACTCATTCATCAAGTCATTCCTTTATTCTTTCAATCATTTATTCATTCATTTATTCGTTCGTTCGTTCGTTCGTTCGTTCGTTCGTTCGTTCGTTCGTTCGTTCGTTCTTTCGTGGTGTTTATGTCCATTCCCCGAACAAGTTACACCGAACACTATTTCAATTATATTAAGGTCAAAGAATTGTGGCGAAAGAGCACTGAACATGCAGATATCCAAAGAGTAAAACAGGAACGAATAATAAAAGATTATAAAAAGGTGCGTATCAGCCCAGTTTTGATATTCTATTCTGAACACTATCGTTTTGTTTTTTTGTTGAATTGTTTCATCACATATAAAAAGCACATCGCATTATTGTTATATTTCGGAGATTGTCATTAGATATGCAGATTTCTTGAGATTGCACTCAAAGGCAGAAGTAAAACTATTGAAATTAAAGTTTGTGATTCTCTGTAAAAATGACGAAACCACTTACCACTTATTAAGGGGGCCTAACACCTTCTCTATGATTGGGCTTCATATTGCCTTCATTCGTCATAAAAGAGCATCATTTGTTTTGTGTTTTTATTTTAAATTACATCCTCACCCACCCCTGTCATCCTTTGTAACCCATCACTATCCCTACTAAGAGCTTCAATAGTTCACCCCTTTCCCTCCTAGGGTGTTGCTGCCTCTTGAATCTCTAGCATGCTTTTTTGTTTTTTAAGGTCTGCACAGAATTGGAAGAAAGAAACGAGAAGTTTAAAGGTCGCCTTGAAAAGGAACTGATTAACATAAAGGTAAATTATGCATGTATAAATTATCATGAATTGTGAATCAAGACATTGCAACGTTTTTAATAGAATCAATAACAATAGTTATACGCAATTAAGGAAAAAGGAACATTTGATTGGTTGTAAAACACCACGTGCATGCCAATTGTCGTTGTTGTGTTTACGTCACACAACATAGCCAAAAAGGCTGCACCGCTGCCTTCCAGTGTCAGTTTTACTGTATCGGATACATGCGCTTCCCGCTGCCATCATGAAATACCTGAACTAGAGACAATATAAACTAGAGTTAACTGTCATTATAACACTGCGCGCATATGTCGGTATTTCGATCCACGAAATGTTGGATATTGGGCTCCAAATTTTTTGCTGCAGCACAATAAATGTTCTGGTGTTCTATAAATCCGTGGCAGCAGCATTCTCGCTGACGATGTAGCCCAGCTATGAGATAGAACAGGTGCCGAGTAACACTAATAGGCTTGCTCCTTCGTTGCGCGCAATTAACATTGCCCCTTCAAATTAAGCCTCGTTTTTAATCTGCAGGGAAAGGTAAGCGAATGCTCTGAGTGTTCAAAGTTCTTTGACGGTCAGCAGCGAACATCAAATGGCAGCCAAAGCGAGGACAAAGAAGGCGACGAGGACATAAAGACATTGATGAAGTTACAGGACGATGATAAAGCAAGAATTATTACATTAGAGAACGAACTAATCGCAGCTAAATTGAATTTAGCTGAGGCCAAAGAGCGTTCTGATCATTTAGAGTTAAAACTCCATGCTGCAACAGCAAGCGCGTCAGCAGAGAAATCTTGGTTCAAGAAGATTACGAATCAGAGTAAGAGATAATTGATTTATGATTGTGATTAATTTTGCTCGATATGTTGTGTTTATATTTCGTTAGAGGCTAATCATCAAATGTTCGAGTGGGTTTCTTTTAAAGTAAAGATATTCCGTTTTTGTGTACAGTTGAAAAGTCTTACGGAGATAAGATGTTAAAAATATTACTCAGTGAAAATTGTCGTTCTGTATTACAATGTTCAATGTCTACGCGGTAGAGCTGTGTTTTTCCATTGAATTAAGATGACGGTCGTTCTTTGAAGATCGTATCTAGCCTAGATCTCAAAGTTAACAAAATCGACATTAGAGTTTCACGTTCAGTGATTAATATAGCCCTGTTGCAAAGCGCTTAAAAAGTAAATACTACTTTCAAACAAATTTGCTAAGATACAAAGATGTTACGTAAGACGCAGCTTAGCATACCTCGGGTGCTGCAAAACACAGGCTACAAAACAAAGGCTACAAAATAAAGGCTGCAAAACAAACGCTACAAAACAAGGGCTATAAAACGAATGTTACAAAACAAAGGTTAAAAAACAAACACTACAAAACAAAGGCTACAAAACAAGGGCTACAAAACAAAGGTTACAAAACAAAGGCTACAAAACAAACGCTACAAAGTAAACGCTACAAAACAAGGGCTACAAAACAAGGGCTACAAAACAAAGGTTACAAAACAAAGGCTACAAAACAAACGCTACAAAGTAAACGGTACAAAACAAGGGCTACAAAACAAAGGTTACAAAACAAAGGCTACAAAACAAGGGCTACAAAACAGGGCGTGGCGTGGAACAAGTGCTTTTACTAAGCATGGACTGGGCAAAATAGACAGAACTACAAGGGGGCGATTGGGGACAGGGGACAACGATAGAGCCATTGCTTAGAGAACAATAGAACCATTATCCAGTGACTCTCAACACAATAGATTCGTTGTCGAGATAACTTGATGCTTTCATTTATTAATTGTTGTGAAATATTTACCAAGATTGAGAGTTACTGATCATATGGTTTCATCTATCATAACACCCCCCCCCCCCTTCCTTCACCTTTTTCAACTGTCTCGCTGTAAACAACAAAACATTTTGATTCTGAACCTAGTGTAACATCAACTTCCGTGTAAGATAATGCTATTTATTTTCTATTTTGATCAGTTTTTTGTTTACTTGTACGTTTTATGTACAGTTTATATTTAAAAAGTGTTTTTTAATTTTATCAAAATTGTACCCCCTCGCTTTGGACTGTATCTAACCCACTAATGTTATCAGAAACGTGCTGTCTGCGTCATTCCGCATTTTATGTATTCAAAGTTATATGAAAATTAGAAACATTACTCTGCAAGTTGAGACTTCTCAATCGAAAAGACCTCTGTACTGTAATATTTATGCTTTTCATGTCCTTATAGTGTTTCATGGTACCAAGTTAATCAAGTCTTAATGTGGATCATATGCATAGAACCATATTATTTCCGAGTTACTGTATGTATATAGAGCTGACATGAGAATTACCCACTTATGCCAATAAAGCAATAACTTGTAAGAAAAATATAACGTCTAGTATACCAGAAAATGTTTGTTCTTATTGAATTATGTGAATTACGTCATAGGTTCTTGTCTTTGGTGTTGCTTTTGCCTTTTGCTTGACTGTTAAAGTGTATTAATTGCAAGATTTATTGAACATGTAAATGTATTTAATTTGTCTCATCAGAAATTTGATTAGTTATCGTATGTAAATTGTAATGACAAACTCAATTGACATTTTGAATCGTCGGTTACCATACCAAATACAATCTTTATTCAATTTAATTATTGACTTGCTTAAAGTACCATTTATCATGTATCATGAAAGAATTTATTATCAGTCTCTTCTTTTTCATCACTCAAACCGGAGCCAGAAAGATATTTATGGCCAGTCTTTGCATGGTTTCTTAGAAAGAAAATAAACTTTTATCATAGCTTGGGCTGCATTTTCAAAGAGAGTGTGACATCCAGAGTGGAAACTATGTAATAAATCAGCAGTTTGTAGTTGTTTACAACTCTTCTTATGGGTGGTAATTTACAATGTATCTAGCTCAATTTTCAATATAATACCACCTTTCTACTCTGGTCTGCCACGCTGCTAGAATTTTTCTTCAAGATCTTCTCAGTGCGCGGTAGATGTGGAAGTAGTGTCTGAAATTAGAAACCGCCCCACCCCCTCCCAAAGTTTACAAAATTTAGCCTCGTTTTGACTTCAATCACAATCTGTACAAGTGTCAAAAACAATCATGGCGTTCTACTTTTTGTCAATTAAGTGTTAAGAAACAACGACAAATTTTTTTCGACTTCTCGCATCAAATAAATCAAACGGTGTTTCAAGTAACAGGTATTTCCTATATGATATTCGCATACTATCAATCGATATATGCTGTGTCGAAATTGGGAAGATCTGGGTCGAAGTTGGCTGTATGGCTTTAGGCCGCGTCTCTATTGAAAGGAGGTACAGAAGACTTCAAATTGCATTTACTTCATCAAAAGAATAGTCATAACTTTAAAGTCTTATCACATCACAAAAATCTTGCCAGGAGGAAAAAATGATAAAGTTTTAAATCAGAAAAAGATGCATGTTGTTCGCATCATAACAAATCTCAAGGTTTTGTTTTGTCAGAAATAGAGGGATTGCGGTATCATTCCGATGTACATGAAAGATGCCTTCAATTCTAAAATTGCCACAAAATTTTCTTCACGCATAGAATAAGTGTATGAATATTCTTAAAATTCTTAAACTTATAAGGGAGTTATGGATTCATATTGCCAATCAACTGACTAAAGCGATATTAAGCCTCCTAAATTCTGGTGCCAATTAATTAGTGAAAAAGATCTTGTTTGCAAAGTGAAATATCTAGCTCTTAGGAAAACTGTGTTTCTTTTGCAGGGTTTGAATTCTTAGCATTAAATACTTTCAAAAAGTAAAGATGTTCTCGGCCTTGAAAAAGAGGTGGACAAGACAAGATGATGGAAAAATATCACCATTTCCAAGTGGAGTGGCAGCCATTGGGCAAGCTATGCAAGCAAAGTTTTCTAAGGGTGTGCAATACAACAGTAAGTAGTGTTACTTAGATGCACAGGCACTGTGGAATATTGGAGTTGCAGGCAACTATGGGGGCTCTAAGTTGCTTCTATTATGTATGCTTTCCTAGTTAACTATATCTATTTTGTTTCTATGGAACAGGATTTTATGTTTAATGGAACGGATTTACCTTGAGCAATACCAAACTTGTGTTTGTAGCTTTCTTCAGCTCAAAACTTTTGAAAAGGTAGCAAATCTTTTGATGAATGTATCCACGATAGTTGTGACTCTTCACAGCTCATGTTAGAAGTAGGATTTTCTAAATGATATAATGCAAAAAACTAAATCTAAATATGTATAGGTTATTTAGTAATTGCGTTTAAGCTTAATTAGGTAATAAAGAAGAATTAATGAACAAAAGTTTCATTAGAAAATAGAAATGAAGAATAAATAAAATGTGATATTGTTGTACACAATACATGAAATCTAGAGAACGTTTTATGAAACAAACTTCTCAACTATGAAGCTACCTCAAATTTTAAACATGTTAGATATGTTTTTAACTGTTTCTCTCTGTTGAACATATTTATAACAGACTCCAGAAGCTTTTGTGTTCTTTCAAACCTCCAAATTTTTATTGTAAAAGTCTTTGTTTTACTTGTTTTAGTGAAAATTGTCATTAGAGGTGAAAGAAATACTGGTAAAAGCTGCCTACTTACAAGGCTGCAAGGAAAACCATTTAGTGAGGCATATATTCCAACTCAAGAAATTCAGGTTAGTTTTGAATTACTTCACTTAAGGCAATAACTTTTATGAATGTTCGTTTTATTTGAATAACCATGAGAGGCTTTCAGTCAAATCTATTTATGATGATGAACAAGGTTTTTACTAGGAGGTATTTTGTATTGGTTTTATGACAGTTATGAATGAGATGCATTTAGTTATTGTTTAACATTGTTTCATGCTGTCCTGCATTTTTAATACCTGCCTTTGCTCATTTCAAATCCAAGATTTATTTTTGTCTTTTTGCAGGCTGCAAGTATTAACTGGAAGTACAGAAGTGAGTTCTTATTTTAATTGTGTTTTCTTTACAGATAAAATTAGAAGCAATATAAGAAAAGAGTGAGAGAGAGCCTTAGAGAAAATTGTTCCAACTCTTTTATCGTTAGTTGTTATCGTTTCTTTTGTTTTTTCAATGTTTACAAGACAGAGATAGGTTTGTTAAATATTATTTTACTGATCTTTTCAGCTGGTGATGATGTGGTGAAAGTTGAAGTTTGGGACATTGTTGATAAAGGTAGGACTCCCTAATCTTGAGCATAAAATTCTTGGTCATCTTCTATGCAAGTACTATTAATTCAATAGCTCATTCTTTAAACGTTAAAATACCTATATAGAATACTCAAATAAAAACGCTTTTGTAAAACATTTCACTTTCACTTTGTCAATTATGCTATCCCAAGTTAATGGAGCACATTAAAAATTAAACAAATATTATTTTATATCAAAATGATATACAACAATTCAACTAAAACACCTTTGAATCCTGTTTTCAGGACAAAAGAAAAAGCAAAAACAAGACAAATTGAAGATTTCAAATGAAGCTTCAGAGGTTTGTGATTCCGATTATGAATAATTGATTTTACATGCACCATCTGTTAACAAAGTTTAGCATTTGTTTGATTTTAGAAAGAGGGCTTTTTTGATGCAAGGTTTTTTAAAAATGCTTTTTCTTTAATAAATTAAGATCCTTCTGAATAAATCTTGTTCATCTGAAACCCATATTGGAATCATTCTGAATAGTTTTTTTTAAAACAGTCTGTTAATTTAAGTTAATGGTTTCTGGGTATAAGTTGTCAAAAACTTTTGTACAAAGTCAAAATTGAAGTTTTCCCTTCTTTACCTGTTTAATGTTGCTAATAAAAAAGCTTATAGTTAATAGAGATAGATGAAAATAAAGTGGTAGAAATCAGAATAAGCATCATTTTGTTTGCCCTTATTCTTGCTTCCATCCTAGCTTGGATGTAGAATTTTGATGAATCAAACTTAGGTAGTAAACAGGACTACAATGGCTCCTATAAGAAGCTCATAATGGAATGAGTAATTTATAATTATCATGAGGATAAGGGTGGAGATTTATGAGACCTGAAGTTTTTCTACCTCTTGATATTGTTTATTAAGGATTGATAAAAACCGTCTTAATGTTTCAATAATTTCATCTCTCATCATAATGTCAGAAGTCTTTTTAAGGTGGTTTTATTGATGAATGAAGAAAACTAGGCCGAAAAATGGATGGGAGAAACCAGTAAACAGATAGAGATGTATTCATGGTGAATGATGATAGATTAAAATGACAATTTATTTATTGTTTTGTATATGTTTGAAGTTGCTAAAAGTTGAATGAGAACTCAAAATTATGAAAAATATCCATTGTCAGGTAATAAATGTTGTGTTAGACATAAGATTATTTGTCAATTTTCCTTCTTTAGGCTGCTGATGATGGCCTAGCCCTTGATGCTGCACTAATTGATGTCTACAAGGGAACGCATGGAGTTATTATGCTGTTGGATATGACAAAACCATGGTTTGTAGTTTTTTGTTTTTGTTGAGCAGATGGCTTTAAATGTTTAGGTTTTCAATGAATAATTGTTCAGGTTAAAGTCCCTCATATGGAATGTAGGATCAGCTTCTAACCTTCTAACCTGTTTAACAAGCATACTTTCATCTTTAACTGTTCTTACATGCACTGTTTAAAACAGCATATGATGAACTACAGACAGGCTTAAGACTAGTAGATGACAAATGCATAGATGAATGAATGAATAAATAAACAATGAATAAATAAATAATGAATAAATATTCAAATAAATGAATATATAGGATCAGCTTTCGATACACTAGACACTTTTTTTGTACTCGCGTTGTCTCAAATCGTCAACAACATTTTGTTGTTCAGGCGTTAATCCATCTTTGGTGACATAGATATTCGCACAGATTATTGCTATATTTGCACCAGTTTTCCTTGGATCTTTTCTTGGCCGCGCAGTGCTGAAAATCTTACTTTTAGTTCGAAGCCTGCACAACATGCGCTTCACAAGTATCATGTCTTGCTTTGCTGCTTGCTTGAAGTCCTTTTTGTACAATGTAAACAGTACTGGATTTGTCAGCGATATGATAAATCGACCCAAGTAAAGAGCTACGTATTGGAGCTTCTCGTAATCTCCTATAAATGCATAAATAGTTGGTGCTAGCCATATCATAATCGTTAGCACCATGATTGATAAGACTTTTACTGCCTTAAGCTCCCGTTTTATCTTTGCGAAGATCTGGGTCGTTGTAACTTCTAAAGGATTCCGTATAGGACGTTTGTAGATTGTTGTGAACATCAAGAAGAGAAAAATGGCGGAGAGAACTGTCGATACTACTAAGAGAGAGTAATAAACTTCTCTGAACTTGTATTCGTCTAGTTTTATCGATAATCGCAAAACAGCGGCCGCTAGTCGAAAGATGCTCGCAAAGTTGGACATATTTTGTAAGGTGAATAAAGACCAGTGAATTAGAACTGAGAGTGTAGTGTATGCAATTGAGACAAACCAAATCGCGAGGAGAGTAGCTTTTATTTTGGTCCCAGTTACGCTCTGAATGTGCTTCAGCGGAAATCGAAGTGAAATGAAACGTTCTAGTATAATTACGAGCAAGTTAAGTATCGTCAATAAACTTGTCGTGTGTATTATGATCTTCGTTACGACGTAAAGGCGCAAAGCGTCGATATATGTTGAGTATAAGGCATTCTCTAACCGCTTTTGCGACGTTACGAAAAGAGGAACGCAAACCATGCCAACAATCAAATCCACAAATGCCAAATGTGTAAGGAGAATGTTCGACTTTGCCCGTAACTTAGGCCATCTTATTGATAACAAAATTATGTATGCATTCAGTAAAAATATGGCTGAAGCGATAACTTTCATCATGTCGTAAATATACGCGAATCGCCATGTTGGGAAGATCCGCCATTCTAAGAGCAGTTTGTTGAAATCCTCTGCAGAGAAAAGTTTGACATTCGAACTTTGTAAGATGGTGTTGTTGGTAGTATTAGAAGCCGATGTGTTTGTGTAGAAGGACATGTTTTGGAATAAATTCAACAGAAAATCCATATCTGTCTGACTGTTTTGGCTAGGAATACACTGCAACTGAGTGCATTCGAATGTTTGCATTTATAATTGCATGTGGTGTAATGCAAAACATATCAACATATGGTCGAGAAACGAAACATGAAAGGGGGTTATATTTGGAATATAGATTCACGCACGGGGGTTTGTTACATGCATGCTTCTCATAACATCCGATATCATCCCATAGTTTTTGGACCTGCTTGGTCCATTTTTCGCCTCATTTGCTGTATGATTGTTAACTGGAATTGTCTTTGGTTCTGATTACTGAAACTGGATGTATTTAATACATCTTAATCCATTATACTATGAGATTTACACGACTCTAAACTTAGAATGATAATTGATCTAGGGCTGCGGATCACACTGCTGTATTTTGCTCGTGTTGTACCAAACATGGCTCAAAAGTATGCCTTTGGCAACAGCATTTGCAAGAATTTCAAGACGCATTTTCCATTCAATAATTGTACTGATCTGAGAGTTTAGACCGTCTTGACTTTTCATGTTCAAATATGAGCAGCCATTTTCAGAAAATTGATTTATGTATAAACTTGAGGAATACACCCTGGTTAAATCTATTTAATCCCAGCACCTGCATCATTTGCAAACATGCTAACTTTGTTCTCACCGATACCTCTGTTTATATTTGCTTTGCTCATCAAAAATCGTGGTTTCTCTTCACAATTTTTTAATTTTGCACTTGTCTTTGGGCTACTTATCCAGGGTTTGTTTGCTCGCGCTCTGAATACCTTTGTGATGTTATCGAACGGTGATAAACGCAAATATTTGGAGAGGAAAAACTATCGGTTTTCGAACAAAACTGATTTATGTCCGCAACACAAGCTGGAAGGATTCATTATGTGATTTTCATGCATGTTTTCTTTATAGTTGAACTCAATCAAGTTCAGATTAGTCGCAGAATGCAAACGGCGCTATCATAAGCCATATAGAAATAGTGTAATCTGCACGACCCCAATATAGAGCTTATAGGCAAAATAGGATAAACTTCTGTTCGCATTTGAGGCATTGATAAAATAGTGTTTTAAAGGTCTCGAGCAATGATAAAGGGAGATGGTATACCCAATCACGCCAAGTCATTGTCGTCCAGGTAAAATGCTACTGGTTGAGCCAAGACTGATCACATGAATAATGCCTCGTATCAGATTTGATTAGCTACGACAAAACTGAAATGGCCTCTCGTGAGAACTATTTACTTTCTGATCACATGCAAGGTGTATTGAAACCAACATCATATGACCTCATTTGATGGTTCAAAATTTGACAGTATTCAGTGTGTCATGTGTTAGTGTGGGTGCTTAACTTGAGGTGTTGGCTAACCAGGTATATCCTCTGTAAATCAAGTTTATGGATCTGTCTATCTGCCTGTCCCATCTGCCTATCTAAACAGCAAAACTATTATTGTTAATAATTGCCAATGTAGCTTTGCTATCTTGAGCTGTTCGCGTGAAATTTGGCACCTCAGTTATCGACATCAAAGATATTTCTGATCTTGCGCTGTTAAGGCCACTTCTGTTGCGCATCTTATCGCTTATATCCACCGATTGACCCTTCACGCATTTGCAATTCTTAACAACTAATTTCTTGGCGTATTTCCAATCTTTCCACGCAGCGTTGCGAATATCTTGCTTAAGCAAAGTATACAGAACTGGATTTATGATTGACAGGCAGAACCGTCCCAAAAATATTGCCACATATGCCTCCTTCCTTCTCCCTAACTTCTTCCATTGTATCGTAGGCGCTATCCATATCGTTACTGCAACAAACATTAGCAGTAGCATAACATTTGCTTTCGTTTCTTCTCGTCGCTTTTGCGCGTTAGTTGCGTTACGGCGTATTTTTGACTTTCTCTTTCGTCTTTGTATGACAATGAACGTTGCGGCGATTCCTATGCTCGCCACTGCGGCTCCCCCAAAGCACAGCCACAGAAAGACATCTTGGTAAACTCTGTATTTGAGGATTTTGGCCGTAAGGACTATAACAATAACAACAAAGTCAAATATGTTGTTGGTCTCGTGATCCTCGTAGAGAGGCGCATAGATTTTAAACGAAACAGCTGCAAATGCAGCAGATAGCAACCATATAATCGATATAGCGATTAACGCTTTTAAACGCGTAAAATTCTGGCGATGTTTCAATGGGAACGCAATAGCGATACTTCTATTCGTTACGATAGCTGCTAGGCTGTAGATATTCACCAGACTGCTGAACATAAGTATTACCCGACTAATATGCTGAACTCGCTTTGCTCGAATGTAACCGCCGTAAGTTGTATCGTCCATTGACGCTTCGCCAATTACGAACATCGGTACGACAACGTAGCCTACCAGCGTATCTGATAACGTTAAGTTAATTGGGAATATATTCGACTTATTTCGTAATGCTTTGACGCGGATAAAGAGCGAAATAATGTACGAGTTGAGAACAATGATTAAAATTCCAATGGTGCCTATAAGATGGTAGAGATACTCGTAATTCCATTTTTGAAACACTCTCTTGTTCATCATCATTTTGGTCAGTTGGGCGAGAAAATCGTTGCTGTTGTTGGTTAATCTCGGCAGAGCTTTGGTTGCATTCGATGTCAGATTGGTAGTTAGATTGCCTAAGATTGCACCAAAGTCAATAAATGCCATTTTTGAAGTTAATGGCCTATATAATGAAACGCTGGTATTAATGCTACGTCCAATGGATTGCAATATTCTACTGTTGTAAGAGCTAGGAACAATGGTAAACAAATTAACGTTTTGTCACAGCTAAGAACTGTTTATATCACCCTTTCTACCAATCTTTCAAAATTCTTGGCGCACAGAATCCTTCTAAAGTAATTTAAAGCTGCGAGATGTCACAACCTTTTGATGGTCGTTCTTTTTTGTACGCAATTTCTTCTCTAAATCTTGTCTTTTAAGCCTTTTGTATACCTACTCGGTTACTTGGACAATAAATTTGCTTTCTTGAGATAAATTTGCCAGCTTTGATTTACGATTTTATAGCAAGGATGTCTCCAATGTTCCCACCAAACAAACAAGCAATCCATGCGTTACAAAAGAATCAATCCTTTTCAAATCAAATCCTTCGCTCTTTGCGAAAATTTCGTAATGACTGGACTGCATTGAAGATTTACCAAGAACACAAATTGCTTTGCAAATAAAATTGATGCTGAAGTGATATTCAACAAAGAGGTTAATCGCAATAGATAAAGATCCAAAACTTGGTGTTGATTATTTATTTAGTAGCAGCATGTTGAGATGCAAATTTATCAAAACAATCTCATGCAATGATATCTATTACTAGGTAAATAAAAATACCAGTTGTAACACGCTGTTTACACGCTATGTAGACACTTCTTTTTCACTTATCAATTTGTATTAGCAGTTCATTTCAATAAGTCTGTTGGAACATAGTTGTTCGATTCTGATAAAAATTGTTGCCTGGCCGCTTGAGGCTCGATTTGGAATCAGAATCTTTACAAATTGTTGTTCGGAATCAGAATCTTTGCAATCTTTAAAGGCTAGATTCTGCCTAGGTGCTTGATAAACAGCTGATCTAAGGTTTCAGATTCACTTTATTCTGATAAAAGTTGTATAGTTTTCAGTGGACGCACCCTTAATTGATTTCAGCCACTTTTGATTGAATTTTAAAGAAGTTGAGGAAGAGGGGAATGATTTTCTGATGATCGCCAGTTTGAGAGCAGCACTTGATGCATCAAAGGAAAGGTAGCGTTAGGCAAGCTATTAGCACAAATTGTGCCTGCCTCTACCCAGGTGTATAATTGGGTGCACGGTCTGTAGTTACGAGGACCATCTGCGGCTGTACTTTGGGAATTTAAAGATTTGGATAGCTTTTAGGTGCCTCATCTTTCCTAGGATATATTACATATATGAATTATGCACGAAGCAAATACAAACTTGAGTTGAAAATTGATTATGTAAAAGTGGATTCTGCCATGCCAGTTTGTTGTGTGTGTGTGATTCTGATTGAAAATTGTTTGTTTCATAATACCGCCTGAAACATGCGAGGTTTAACATAAATTAGAACATTCCCAAACCTTACATTCGCGTCGAATTTAATTTATTCTCGCATACACTAATTTTCTTGCATTTCTTCCAATGGCTGGTCAGGTAATTCACGTCATAATCTTTTGACCACTTGAAATTGATTTTGTTTTGTTAAACTGTGGAAGATGTATGGCTGTGTGGTTGAAATTGGCCACGTGTTCCAGTTTATAATTTTGCAGAAGCCCATGGGCGGTATGAGTCAATTTTGTAAAAGGTATCGAAAAATGCTGCATTTATCGAATGGACTGCTGGTTGACTTAACAGCTTTGTAGAGAGAGGTCCCGGATATGGTATCGATCCGCTAGCCGCTTGGTTCTAAGTAGGGGAAGTCATGCCCTGTAACCACTCGTCTTAGCCACTTTATTTTCAAAACACACAAGCTATCATTTCAAGCTATGCCACATTTTCAGAACAGTGGTGACAATAGCATGCGAGTTTGAAATGTTCATATTGAGAACAGGTGGATCTCTGCGTGAAATGAAATGAGGGATTTTAATGTTGTTTTGTGGACTAACATATTAATTAAGGCGACTTGTAGTTAAGCAACTTTCATTCAAAGTAATTTTCGAAATCACAGTGGTCGAATGCGTTCTGACAGGCTTTTGTGTGAAATGAAAGAAGAGATTTTAGCGTTGTTACATGAGCAAACATATTACATAAAACAGCCAGTATCGCATTCAAAAAACTTTCCGAAACCAGAGATCTTTGAAAGGTTTTGAAAAAGCGCTCTGTCAGCGGTACATGAAAAAGCCGTTCCTTGATTTAAGCAGTCTAAAGAAGACAAGCAACTTGTTTTCCTTCAAACTTGCGAATCAATGCAGTTGGACGAGTTGTAATGAAGATACAATACTATGCAATATCTTCATTTGAACTAACGAAGATGTAAGTTTGCCTTTTAATTGAAAGTACTTTGGAGATTAAGAAAGCTAAACAACTCATCTCTTGGCTTATCTTGGACGAGTCTAGCACGCCTTTTATCGACTTTGGCAATAATAGCATTGATGATTTAATCAAATCACCTGGGTTTCATACATTCTGCTTTTGTGAAACAAATAACTTTTGTGAAAGAATCACACAGATTCTGTTTGTATTGCTGTTGAGATCAATGGAAGCTGTCAAGAGTTGATTAAAGCATCATGGCGAAGTTCTGAGGGGACGATTTGCCTATTCGCAGATTGAGTTTTGCACTACATATGCATAACAGTAGTTGCAACAACTTGTATTTGAGACAACACGGCTTTAGGCACCAACGAAACTGATAAAGGCTTGAGTCAACCGCAGTCACCAAGAATGTCTCTCACTTATTTGAGCAGTCTAATGAAGAATGATACTGGCAACTCAACGAATCACAACTCGAGCTCTTCTTACGATGATTTTATGAAAGCTGTGTCTCTAAAGAGAAGAGCTTTTCCTCAGATTGACGCAGATTTTCTCATTTACATCATAATATTTGTCGGAATTGTTGTTATTCTGTTAAACTCCTATATCATCATCTTGTTCCTCCGTTTCAAAACATTGAGGACAAAACGAAACATTTTCCCGATAAACCTGACCATATCGGATGCTGTCGTTGGATTTTTCGTCATCCCAATGTTTGTCACGACAGAGGAACTGCATCGCTCTGTAACCAAAAAAACATTCCTAACAGTCTATCGTATGCATCATAAGGGCGGTGTTCTGCTATTGTTCAATACCCTAGTCTGTATATACAGCCTAACAGCAGTCATCGCAGACCGAGCTGTAGCAATTTGCCTCCCGTTTAAGTATCGCCGAGATTTTACAACGAGAAAAGCATCGGTTGTCGTCTTCCTTATATGGATCTTATCGGCAATATTTGCTTGCTTGTCGTTCGCTATTTACAAGCCGTTGTATGATGCAGATGAGATTTCTAATGCAATAGATTTGCTTGTTCTTATGGTAAATATCGAAACGAATCTCTCAAAGTACGGTTTTTACCAGCACGCATTTTACGGGCTTTGCGTTACAGGAGCCGTCATATCGGGTTTTTCGTTACTCGTTAAATCCGTCGTTATAAACCGAACACTTCGACGGAAACATCAACGAAATTCGGTCAGTTCTCGTCAAGGTGGTAAACCGGAGGAGCTGAAAGCAGCCTACATGTTAGGCCTCATGTTTTCGGCTGTTCTACTTTGGATAATTTCCATTGTTTACTTGCACAAATCGCAGAGGTCGAAGGCGCTTTACATGGGAATGTACATAGGCCGGTTTTCTTTGTCAATTGTCAACGCAGTATTGTATACACTTTTGAAGCAAGACATGCGAGCAAAGTGCAAAGAAGATGCAAAGAAAGTTAAGGACGTTTTTTGGAGATGTTGGCAGTTCTGTTGCTGTAAAAGTAAACGAAAAGTGGCGCAAGATCTTCCAATAAAAATTTCCCAAACTGAAGGAAGTTTTACGGTTGATTTACCAATGTAGAAGAATGCCTCACAAACATTTTTAAACCCTGTTTTTCGAACATTTTTCTACTTAAAATTATCTGCTTAACTATTTTCAATTTACGATGATAAACTCCAATGCTTTTCAACAATAATATAGTCTACACGGAAATATGCAATAGATGTTAACTTTTGTTTAGGACTTGGAAATATATTGAGCGTGAACTCCCAAGAGTACCAAATCATTTGCCAGTGCTAGTCATGGTATGTAAATTTCTGTTTTGCAATTGTCTGCTATTCTTTAAAAAGTAATATTTGTTTTCTTTCATGTTGCAACAAAGTTTTGCAGAAAAGATATATTTTCGTAGATTTATGATGCAAAGATAGCCTAACTTCTTTCGTCTCGGATGTACTCATTATCCACTCTTTTGACTTTTAGAAATTGGAGAAGGGATTGATATTGCCAAAGGTTTGTTTACGAAACAGTTACTTGAATGTTTTCATTTGCTTTTTCAGGCAAATTTCAGAGACATGGGTGAACATCGCTCGGTCGACAATGAGACAATGCTTGCTGTTATTGAACACCTAGATAGGTAGATAGCTTATACATTAAACGTTTTATGTCAGTTGTTTTGATATCCAATCGGAATTTGCGAGCAGTTTATTTAAAACAGACGAATACCATGACGCTACTTCGCTAGAAATCAACCCATTGCTTCGACGTTCGAGATCACGCTGTTAGGTAATTTATCATGTGATACTGCCAACCTTGCAAAAAGAAAGGAAGCGACAGAATGACCGAGTTTGATCATCTGATCAATTTGATGATAGACCATGATTGGTTTGCTTTTTAAGCCTACCCAACTCCCATATCAAGCCATTTTATACATCCATCATAATACTGAATTTTCATTTTCATTTCATTAATTCTTTGTTATCTAGGCACGCTCTTTCAACCTATTGAGACTGCCTGAAGTTGGTTTTTTTTCAAATTGGAGAAACGTGTTCCTATGATTTTGAATAACACGATTGATTTTGAAAGTACTGTTCATATGTCGAACGTCACTCTAAAATACTTACTCGCTGTAACTCTGCATTCTTCTATTTTAGGCCAGTTGGTTCTGCTGAGATTAACTTCGTAGAATCATCTTTGAAAAGTGGTTTTGGACTGCGTTATTTGTATCAGTTCTTGAACATGCCTTTCTTAATTCTACAGGTAAATTTCTAACATTCATTGATAATAATAACTTATCATTACATTCATATTTAGTTTTATGCAAGCCCAGGGCAAGCTTCAACAGCATTTTGATACCTATCTAGTAGTTCGTAGTATTGTACTGAGTAATTTCATTTTTGTATATATACAATGAAAACATTTCGATAACTGATTTCAGTTATGTTTCGTCTGCCTTGTGATTTCTTTATTTTTACAGACTTTCCCAACTTGTCACCATATTTCTATATCCGAGATCGAAACAACTTTCGTTTAGTTTGCAAATTGAAAATACATTGTTGGATATTGATAAAGAGATAACGAGCTCAATCGCTAAAACATTTAGTGTGCCTAACCCTTGCTCTTTAAAAGGCTCTCATCTTCCCTCCTCGTGAATGCAACTTTTTTATCACTTATTTTTGATAGAGGGAAACACTTCTACGACAATTGGAAGCAAATGCACTTGAAATTGAGGTAAATATTGTTCTTTCGTAATACTGTTTTTGCTCTGCACGTATGTGAATATGCACTGCTGAATTGTGTTATCTAATGGACGTCTTACTCTCTAACGCAAGGACAATTTTGCCTTCAAACGATAAACGATGTTGGATTGTCGGGTAGCCTTGCCTTGTGTTTATTGCATCAGGACGACCGTTTTTAAAAAAATCCAAGCTTAGCTATATCATCTGCGTTGAAGGTTAATGACTCTACTTTTCCCAAAAATGCTAAATGTTTGCCAATCCCCCAGGTACGAGCATCTTCCTCGTTCTGTCTCACTTACGACTCTAGAATCTTTCCATTTTTAAAAGCGTTATTTTCTTTCAATTCAGGAAACTAGAGAAATACTACTTAGAGATGAAGAGAAAGAAGATCAGAACTATGACAAGTATGCAAAATTCAATTATTTTAGCACTCTGTCCTTTTTTTTACTTTCAAAACTTGAGCATCAAACTAACATATCCGCATTACACCGTTTCATTTTAATACATTTATGATCAGAAACATTTTCATTGGTTTTAGGTTCATCCTTTCTTTGTCAAATCGCAAAGTTCAAAGTTCAGGGACTGCGACACCCTCTAGTGAGACGGATCAATCAGGTATGTTTATCGTTAGAACCAGAGGATTTTCTATTGACTATGTAATAATCATAGCAATAATAAAAATGATTGATCAGTGAATAGAAAAGAAGTTGAGTAGTTCGGGGCTGGTTCGTGATTTATTACGGCAACCGAGGGCTTAGTAAGTTGTGCGAATTGTAAATGGGTGATTTTGGAAGCAAGTAATTTTTTATAGCGATTTACAAAGTTTAACTCGTTAGGAATGACTATGAATTGAGAACATGCCTTGTCGAATACCTTGAGATGCTAATAGATAGGTTGACATGACTGACTGCGCTATGGTGTTACTAACGATCATAATGCAAACATTTCTGCAAGATGTACACTTCAACAAAATAGAACTGATCCTGTCAACGTGTATTGTGTACAGTTATTTGTTTTGCTTAAAGACCTAAAACATCCAATTTAGAGATCTGAATTCTTTATAATTTTTCAGTATCAGATTCTCAAAGCAAGGAAATGCCAACTTCGCCGGCAACTCCGGTGACGTCACTACCTCCAACTAACGTACGACAGTCAGCTGTTACGAAAACAAATAATGTTGTAAATGGTCGAAACTACACAGCGAAAGTAGAGATAAGCGAAACTGCAGTTTCTCTTGGTAAGCAATTTCCAATCGTGTCATTATCGACCTTATTTTCATCTGTAACTGGATTTCAATGTCAGTTATTGTATAGAGCACCATATTTTAGTCTTGCCTATTTCTTATTAGACAACAACGATAGCGTGATTTCACCGACAAACTCAAGTGACATCCATGACTTCACTCCTGATACAGACTTAGATCCAGGTTTCCTGGAAGGAAATGAGAAGCGGAAAAAATGGTGGAACCGGAAGCAAACTAAGAAGGAACCGGAGCCTGTTGCTCAACCTGTTTCAGAGGATGAAAGGTAAGATATTTAAGAAAGGAAAGTTTACCGAAGAAAAGTTAAGAATCGACATTGATAAAAGCTAGAAATCACAGGATTTATTACAGGATTTAAAAATTACAAATTAGAAAAAAGTTTTTACCATATCATCACACATGTTGAAATACTGGTTTCTGAGGATCTTTTACGAGGATAAATATCTTTTTCTTCTTAGATAACCTTTATTTCAATCTATTTTTAGCGATGATGAGGGTGGAAATCCTTTAGTGATGGACTACCAAGACTTCGATTCAGACGATGAAACTCCAGCAGGTGAGAAAAGTGAGAGCAAGAATGTTAACTATGAAGTGAAAGCAGATGAAACAGAATCAGATGAAGACATTGATGATGATGATAAGGAAAAGGAATCTGATTCTGACGATTCAGATCATGAGAATCCGCTCGTAACAGCTCCAGTCGATGTCAATGTTTCTGATGATGACAATGAAATGATCAACGCTGCAGTAACGGAGTTGAAATCTTCCGCACGTGATCAGGTTGTCAGTGCAAATACAAAAACAAACGATGAAGAGCATTTTAAAGAGGATGATGTAAAAGAGGCTGTGCAGGAGAACGAGGTTTCAAGTGATGATGAAGACGATGGTGGAGTTAGATACGAGGTTGCTGGTGATTTTGATCTAGAAGAGCCATCGATTGATGATTGGTTGGGAGGCGAAAAGAAGGGGAAAAAGATAAAAAGAAAAGATAAAGTTGCAAATAAACGGGGTGACACGAAAGAGGTAAATTCGAGAACTGTTTTTTCTGGAAAAGAATGTGTATCTTTTTATTTTACGAGAATTGTTTTCATAATCATTTTGATATGAGTTTTAGGCTATTTGATCTCTGTTTTACAATAGCGCATTTGCGTGTTTCGAAGCAAATGGTCTTTGATACATGTCTCCACCAACTTTGAGGACATTACTCTTTGAAACGCAAATTTTGCGCATCCCCAGCCAGTTATACTGTAGATAAATAGGTTACTTCCACATTATAACATAATTTTTTTACTGGAATCATAGCCACGATGATGCCGTTAATGCTTTGTTATTGATGAAATTTAGCATATATCTCATTTGTAAAGCAACTTTACTATCACGACGTATTATTTTATTCTAAGTCATGTTTTTGTTTTTCATTAGATGAACGAGCCCGTATCAGTGTTAAGGTAAGTAACAAGAAATCCTGTTTTATTTCATGCCTTTAAAGTTGCCATTTTTCGACTTAAACTCCAGTGCTATTGTCTTCTGTACCGTGTTAGAAAATGACCAATAAGTGGTGACATATGTGAAGGACATTTGCCCAAAGAGGGGAGAGAAAGAACCTTTTGAATGGAATAGGTTAAAATTTAGATTGGAGAGTTTTGTCAACTGTGAGACTAAGGTTTTGATTTCTTGACGATACGAAGCGTTCATCTCCATGTTTAACTATGGAATAGTTTTCCCTTTGATATATCTAAGTTTCTTCTTACATTTGTTTCAGCGATCAAATGGAGTTAAAAAGAGACAACGCATCGCCGCCCGTTTTATTGAACGACGTAAACGAGGCTGATAATAACGTTGCCTCGTTTATAATATCAGCCGATGATTTAGACCTATTTGCCAGTGAACAGATGAGGAAAACGTCAATATCACAAGGTAAGCATATATTATGCAATACACAGGCATGTATTATGCAAAACACAAGCATATATTATGCAATATACAGGCATATATTATGAAATAGGCAGGAATATATTATGGGATTAGTGTTTGTTTTAATTTTAGAAGGACAAATATGTTTGTATCCGTGTCACAAATATTTTATTTCTAAGTTACGTTTTCACTTTAATTTCATTTTCCCCATGACATTAAAATTGTAAGGGCAACTGTTGATGGGCCTACATTAAAATATATATTTTTATTTCCATATTCAGAACATGAGGAAAGCGAAAAGAAGAAACCAAAGAAAAAAAAAGAAAAGAAATCGGTATGGTTATGATTATTATAGGTTTAAACATTAGAAACTTATCAATAAAATCATTTATTAATATTGGCAATATGGACGAAACTGGAGCTAGTCTTGACTGGCCACATAGAACTTGGACTATTTAACCAATCAAAGATTTAGTCCGTGCCACCTGATCAAAGCCGGCCTGAAAACGTTCGGAATATTTATTTTTCTAACTCTGATATCGGTTACTTTAAGTGATGTTCGAAGTTCTCATGCAATTTAAAAAATGTCATTTTGACTATTTTCTATGATTTTTTGTTTTATTTCTCAGGGGGAAGGAGAAAAGAAAAAGAAGAAAAAATCGTCTGCAGAGCGAACTAAAGTTGAAGATGGCGAGCAGGAAGAGCGGAAAAAGAAAACTAAATCGAAGGACGGTAAGAAAAAGAAATCTTCAAAAAGGACAACTGAAGCTTCGAATGAATCAAAGAGTTACGAATTGTTATAGCATCCATTTAAAATAGTCAATAATGCTTGTCATTACGAGACAAATAGCGCCGCAACGCTGAAAAGCTTCGAGGCCATTTGCGCAGCTCTAGCATAATTGATTGCGTAACGATTTGATTGAATCAAGTTGCCTGATTAGGATTGAAGGCGATCAGAGCGATTGCTAAGCTAAATAAAAGCAAATGGATTGGAAACATGAGTTGATTCTCATCGTGAAAAAATAGCTCCGTTTTAAGCAAATTGTCTAAGATTATCAATTTCAAAGCAATTCTGGATTCAAAGCAAGATAAGGGGATTTTCGTTATAAAATGCTTCAGCAGAGCTGCATAAAGCTTGCCCCCAGGGAAGGTAAATGCTTAGAAAATTTATAGAAACGACAATAAGATTTTAAGCTGTATCAATTGGAAGAATGTTTTTTCATCAAAGAATTTTGGGAATCATTCTTATGGGAACTCTACAATAAAAGATTTTTGTTTTTATTTTTAATATATTGGGCGTGTCGAACGATTACAGAAACGGTGAATAAATGAATGAATGAATGAATGGATGAATGAATGAATGAATGAATGAATAAATGAATTGAGTAATAGAGAAATGAATGAACGATTGAATGAGAGAAGGAATAGATTGGTGGAATAAAAGACAAACCAATCAGTAATGCTACGATATACTGATAAAAAAATAAACTGGACGGGTGAATGAAAGAATGAAGATTTGAAAGGGTGAAGATTAATAAAGGGGTTAGGAGGTAAATAAACAAAAGATGATAAAACCTGTGGAGTTTAAAATATATATGTAGATTTTTGAAGCTAGAAATTCATGTTTTCTTATGTTGATGTTAGCTAAAGATTATGGTTGATAAAATGATTTAACACGTATGAGAATAATTACCACTGCTTTCTCAAACTACGCTGCTTCTCTGACGTCATGAAATGCACTTTCTTAGGGGCTTACCCATTGCCCCACAACGCCACTTTATCCTTCTATGCTTTACGGAAAATCGGAAGAGGGGCGTAGGGCAAAATCGGAAGGGAAGTAAATTTTATAAGCATGCCATGAGAACACGTTTGATGCGTGCGCCTAGCCCCTTATCTCTGGGTAACACTCTCATTGCATTTTAGGGCAAAACCTATCAATCAATTTAGGGTATTGACCCCCCATTTCCCACGTGAATGCGTCCATGTTGGCCTTGTTGTCGAATCCCTCAATCATAGTATGTCTTGCATCACAGCAAATTAAAAGCTATCCCTGTTGATGGTCTTTAAAATGCAAGGTAAAAAAATTTTTTCAGTCAACTCATAAATCAACTTTTGAATGCAAACATGTAACAAGACTAGTTTAAATGGACAATGTCGTCAATTTTTAATTCAATTCTGGTCAAATTCAGCGTAGTCTTTTAATTATAAATGAAATAGTCCTTAAATATCATTGAAGAAGGATCGCGTTATTTGCCACAATAAACAACTGAGAAATTACAGCAAGAACCCAGGGATTTGGAAATATGTCGTTTTTAAGCACGCAATTATTCATGAGTATTACAAGTAGTGATGTATTCTTTCCGTTTCTGCTAAAAATACAATACATTAGAAGCAAATTTTTTCAATTTTTGACAGATTTTGCATGACGTCATCACTCTGCCTTGTCTACAAAATTTGCACAGTCATCACAACTCAGATAGGCCTAGTAATTTCTCGGGAAAACATGAATTTTTGTATTAGATCCTCTAACATCAGAAGGGCGCTTATAGTTTTTTGTGCTCAAATATTATACATTTATTAATGTTTTACTCTTTAGGTATTTCGGCATTAATTTTTAATGCCCATTCAATTTATTTATCGCTTGTTCAGGATACAATACCTGTTCTGATTGGCTGATCTTGTGAAGTAATTGATTATTGTGATCGCTGATTGGCTGGTTTCGTTGATGCCTGTCAGCTAGCTATTATGCAATTGGCTATAACAACAACGTATTGTTTACATCCGCAAATTTCGTCGCATTTCCAAATTGAACATGGAGGTGATAAGTCCAGCCGAAGCTGTGATGCATCGTGCCAATGGCACAACTAATGGAAATGGATGCTGCGGTGAAGACCTCTTCGTCCAAGATGTCGATAGATTCGAAGTACATACTGGAAACATTTCGCACTGGAGCAGTTTGAAGCGAAAATCCACGCAGAATCCTGCAACAGAGGTCGGTGTTCTGTTGACTGTCATCGAGCCACTCACACGATACTAAAAAGAATAGATGTTTCTAGATTTCTCATGTAAACTTTTATCCATGTTTCAACTCTCTCGGTTTTATTCCGTGAGAGTTCATTTGGAGATAAAACTCGCTGTCTTTCAATCTTTTTGACAGTTTTGCAAATATTCCAGTTATGATAGCTTGGAATTTTAACCCTCGTTTATTGGCAAAGGGTGGGCGGTTTCTGGTTGACCCACTTACTTATCCAACAAATCTATCAATCTTTAGCCTATTCTGAGTCCGGCAGGGTATTAAATACATTCATAAATATTTCTTTATTCAAAGATGACCACACTAGGAAATTATATGATCATGGCTTGTTCATGGTTGAGCTCTCGTTAGTTAGGCCAACATGATTGCAAACAAAACAAACCGATGGAGCTGTGTTACTGTGCAAGCTTTGCCCCTTGTCTGTGGAGTACCCTTGTGTTGTTTGATATACTAGCAAAGCCATGATTAAACAAGACAAGATGATGCATTAAACTCCTCTATACAATTTTTTTTTAAATTCCTCTGAGCGTAGGGCCTATAACGAGTAATTGGCATCACAGGTAAATTTATGGCTGTTGTTTATGCATTCATCACTTTTTCACTACGTTTTCTCAATTTTAGCTTCAAGAAAGCTTGATAAAATCGCTGAAACTTGCAGAAACACAGAAATGCTGTGAAAAAGTAGCATACCAGGTGAGGAAATGAACTTGCATAACAGAAACAAAGGCTACCTGCTCTAAACAGGTTGCCTAAATTTTATTTAGTGAACAATAAATTTGCATTAGGGAATGCCCTTTTGCATCGAGGATTGACCTAATTTTTTTATGCAACTCTTTCATTCAAATGCTTTTTGTCATAATCATATTAGAAAAAATTTGGTGCCACAGTCTGCAGAGCATGGCAACTGCACACACAAGACAGTTTACAGTAACTGTAGTTTGAAAAGCACCCTAAAATTAGGATTTGTTCCCGATCAACATGAGTAATCATAGGGAAAGCTGCATTGTGCACCCAAGGGAATTAGGTGTACATGCTGCCCTCCAGAATTTTTCCTTGTACAAGATTTGCCAAGTTCTGCCATGCTCTGCAGACTGGACTTTTGGGATTAGGAGTAAGGCTTGTAATAATCGAGTTCAGTTCATTTATTTCAAATTCTACTGAATACGAAATCTTCTAACAACAATAAAAAATGCAAAACAACATTAAGTTGTCAAGAAACATTACTTAATTAGTGTTAAATTTGTATGCAAAGGAATTATTAAGGAGGAGCTCTCTCAGTAGCTAGGCTAATTGAGGAGAGAGCACCCCCTAGTGGGTAAAACCCTGCATGAAATTGGTCCAAACTGTCGCAATATGCAACCAAAAGAGACTGTTGCAAAAGTTTCAATGAATACTCATTAAATAAACATATATCCTAACCTATTATGTTAAAAACCTTTTAGGGAAAACAGAAAATTGTTTGCAAAAATTCCGCCAATATTGAGCCAGTTACTGAAGCAGAGAGACCACTTATGAAGGTCACTGGTAAGGCCGTTTTATAAATTTGATTTTCAATTTGAACCTTTAATGTTTTGAAGATTTCTAAAGACAATTCCTTCTAATCAAAGTACTCTTCAATTATATTTATAATTCAAAATGTTTGGATAACAATATTTAAAAATTCTCCTTAGCTAAAGTTTTTGCCCATGAAATGGACCATCGTCAACTGAAAGAGGCAGTCTTAGAAAGTAAGCATTAGAAAGCAAATAGCAATTTAGAAAATCAGTATCAGATCTCATGCATTTTTCTATGAATTTGAAGGTGTATGTTATGGAGAGTTTACAACAGACATGCACCTTGTGTATGAAAATGAAAAAGAAATATAGAATGAGTGATTGGAGGAATTGAAAATTATTAAAGAAATAAGTAAATAATGAATTAACTGAGTCAATGCGGTTATGAATGAGATAATCAAACAAATGAGCTGAATCAAGTAACTTATTAATGCAGAAGAGAGGGAAGGTAAAAGAGGAGAAAGAAATAATTTAATTGAGATGTAAAATGTTGAATAAATGGAGGATGTAAATGCCTAGCTTATTATGCATAATGTACCCTGCATAGCCATCAATGTTTGACAAAAGAAAATTGAACACTCAGATGAATCTTCCGCTCTGATGTTGTTCTGTTTTCATTGATTAACAACATAATCTGTAAAGAAATTTCTTCTTTCTTCTATCTAAAACAGCTCTTGGTGAACTTAACATCCATTATTTTGATGTTATTTTTCTGGCATTTCCTGCAATCTCTGAAGATTCAAAATTAACATTTACTGAAGTGGCGAAGCCATTTTGGAGGGTAATGTATCATTCTTTTAGTATAACATTTTCATTTGATTGCAGTTTGGGGGATAAAAATGCCCAGCTGTTGATATCATAGTATTCAAGAATGACTCTTAGGCCACAGTAACATTTAAATCATTTCATAGGAGTCACATCATAAGCGTTGTTTATATCACAGCACATACTTAGAGGTTAACTCAATCAGATGAGTGAGAATTTGAAAATTTTTCTGCTTTTGTTGTAGGAGATGGAGAAGCTCCATGAAGATGGACTCGTTTCCCATTTGGCTGTCTGTGATCTTGATGCAGGCAAACTCAAAGAATTGCTCTCTTGGGCAAAGGTATGTCGAATAAGTTACCTTCTTCATTTTTTGCTTATCCATCTACTTTATTCAAAGCAGGTTTAATTTGAGAAGCCTTGAACCTCTTTGAGATACTCTGTTAACCAAGATACATCTAAATTGTTAGATTCAAAACCTTTCCTTTATGAAAAATCCAGTTGGTTGGAGATAACTTGCAATGAACCATTAAGCGATGGATTGTATGAATTCTTTCATGGTGTGCTGTTTGGGATAAAAAACTTTCGATGCTAATCAAAACCAGTGAGATATCTAAAAAAGAAAAGAAGATAAGAAATCTTAATGTGCAATTTGTGTTTTTTTGAATCTACGAATATCTAAGCTTCTAAGAACATTAGCCAGTGTTTGGTAGAGTTGCCATCATAGGAAGCATGCTAGATTTGCCACAACAGTCATTAACTATAGTCCATTTTCTGTGATGGAATGACTGAAGAATGTAACTAAAATAACAAGAGCCACTTCAAACCCTTTTCTTAAATTTCCTGTTTATCTAACCAATTTATGGATAATATCACCTTATCTTGTTTTAAACTTTGTAGATCAAGCCAGAAGTGAACCAAGTCAACTTGACCTCATGTTGTCATATGCCACAGGTATTTTAAATCAAACTGTTTATGTTTACATCTGAAAATATTCAATACTTTCGTGAAATGAGATTTTGGCTAAAAGTTATTTACAATTCTCACTCAATTGATATGTATATGCTCACTAAACAGATTTTATTAATAGAATTTGATGTTTTGTTCACTGTTTTCATAGAATTTAGTGGAATTTGCCAAGCAAGAGGAAATATTGCTTCATACTCATGGTGATCCCCCAAGTAAGCTGTATGCAATATTTATTTCGCTTGATGCGATCTTCAGACAACGCATCGCATCAAGCGTGAAACTTTAATCATTTAACGTGTTTCGTTATTAAGTTTATTTCCTAGATTATTCATTTTTTTTCAGTCACAATGCTTTAAACAATGAGTCACAGGGTTGTTGGGGGGTAATAACCCCCCACTTTTATGAAAATATGGGGATGAAGATTTGTCAAAAAGGGTAGGGGTAGGCCATAATTAAATTTTGTTTCTTAGTCGCATACTCTCTTGGAAACGGGTTGCAATAACAAATTGATCTTTCCAAACTCTTCATAAGCAAGTATCCTTTGGTTCAGAAAGGTGTTTCTCAAGATCTGAAGGATGTGGCCGACCCCTCAGCATCATCTTATAGGTTGGCACCGCCGCTGATCCTGAGTTTGTTTTGCATGATGGCTCACATAAAAATATTGAAATTCTAATTTTTGCATTGAGGAAACATGATAAGAATTTGACACTACTACTGGAAAATGATCAACTAGTTTCTTTTTGATTTACTTGTAGCATTACTGCCGGAAGATAACGTTGAGAAAGTGCTTGGATCCTTTGCAGAGGAGAACATTACGGGTTGGGAGACAAGATGGGTTGTTCGCTACTCTGTTGTTGTCAAATGCCGTGGGGTCATCAAAAACAAGGGGTGAGTCCAAATATAATTTTTGTCAAATTAAAGTCACTATTTGATATTTTTTTAAGGCCTATGAGAAATTTATCAGCTCCCTAATTAAAGATATAACGTCAACAAGAGATATTTCTGATATTGCTAAACCTAAATATGAAACAAATTAACGTATAAATCCTGTTTCTTTCACACCTTTTCTCTTTTCTTAGGTATATTGCATCACTTGCTCAAATCCAAGACGGAAAACCAGCCCACGAAAATGGCTTTAATCACTAAAATAAACTTTTTATCATTGCACTAACATGGCAAAGTGTAGCTTTATGTACAGTTTAACAATTCTGGTAAATTAACTTGTTAAAAATATTTGAGATTTAACGTTTAAATTGCCCAGAATCATTTTTTCACCCACACATGGGGTGTCTAGTTTTGAAACTATGCCCCCTTAGCGTTTTCCCCCTTTTTTAAACGCTTCCAAAATCCTTGGTTGTCGTCATTCGATTGCATATTTGTAGCAAAACCCCTCTTATGCAAGGCAGTCTGTATAGTTTTATAGCCCAGCTATTCCTGCACTTTCTATTTCTTAAGCGTTGCCCAAAACATTGCCTTAAAACCACAAACCTGAATTCTTAAGAATTAAAATGCTAACGACAGATATTTCGTATTGAATATAAAGTAAAATGAAAAATTAAAGTGAGCATTAGAAATGTACGATTTTATTTGCATTTAAGTATTAGAGTACTTATAAAGAAAGTGAATTTCTTTTCAAATTTTCTTTTTTCATTGAGTGACGACAGAGAAGCTTGGCATCTAAAGAGGCCTACCGGGATGCATTCTTAAAATCAATTCTCCAATTTTAATTTTTCGTTAAATTATGGCCGAATTCAAACCCCCCGGTATTGCTGCAGCGAGACAGTAACAAGTAAAACACTTCGCCAGTTTCCAAAGGGGGTAGAAAACAAGATGTTGACCGAACAAACGAGCCTTGAAAATTTGGTAAGTATGATTTAAGGAAAATAGCAAGACAAAGAGCTAATATCAAACCAAACCTAATTTATTGCTTTAATCATAAAGAATTCATTAAAAAATAACCAATTTTGTCTTGCTACGTGGACATACAAATACAAATTTCAATTAATATTGACTCTATTATAATTTGGATTCATGCGCGGATTCTACATGGGATGTGTTTAGGCCAAACAATGCTAATTGAAAATTTAAGGTTATTTTACCAGAAATCTGGCTTTTATTTGGATGAAATTGAAGAGTCATGTGTCTGAAGAAAATGATTAAATTGAAAGCAAATAATAATAAATTTATGTCATGCTTCGCTTTGGCGAAATCGCACAAGAGTGTATTTTGACGAATTCCGGTCACACCCAACCCCAACTTTGGTCTTCTAATAGTTGCGAAGGGGTACGAAAATGTAACTTAGAGTTAAATGAAATAGCGTTTTAAAAAAATCTTTTCTTACTGGTGGGGAAAGTACCCCACCTGTCCCTCTCACAATTTGTTACCCCAGTTTTCTAGTAATGCCAAGGATGGCTTTGAATAAATTTTCAATCATTTGTGGGTCTGATTAGCAAAAACAACATCTGGCGAATCGAAATTCATGTTCTATTTTGTGGAATATTTCATCTTCTGGACATACTCTGCATAAACTGAACTTGAATTTCGCAAGCCCTCTAAAACGATACTTAACAATGAAATCTATAAATATAACGTTAAAAAATATAGAAAAAAACATTAAATTTTTTAAATTAGAAATAACAAATAACGACAAAACAATGGAACGTTAATTTGGGAAATATCAATTTTTTTTTTTTGCTCATTTATTAATTCATTTATCCGTCCATTCATTCATTCATTCATTCATTCATTTATTCATTCATTCGTTCCTTCATTTCTTTACGCATTAGCGCGTTTGATTTTTCATACAATCCCCGAAGCATATAAAAATTTCAATTTATGTTCATGTTCACTTTATCAATTCATTCATTAGTTCAGTCAGTCATTTAACACTTTATCCTTTTAACCTATTTTCAGTCAAAAGTTGCCTCTCCTAGTTAGGGGGCTGGATCGTCGAAAGACACCCTAACATTTGATAGATGGGCTGACGCCCCTAAGGAATAAGAACCAAATAGTAGATATAAAAAACATGATGCTTATGCCAGCAAAGGCTTCGCTCTAAAATTGAAACTATGATCTTAAACTTTTAACGAATTCTATTGCCGCAGAGAACTGCGTCCAACAGTACATCTCCTCTCCGCCGAGATTATTATCGATAAAATTGTTGATATATTGTTTCGTCGAGAGCAAGTTGGGCGGATTTGCTCGAATCAAAACGTAAACTAGCACAGGTACAAATTCATCTGCTCCCGACGTTTGGCTTGGCGTGGCCATGCTCAGCAGGTTCATGATAGCTATGCAACATCGGTGAATACAACGGAGTTTATCGGCAGGTGTCTACGAGACAAAACAAGCCAAAATTGTTTATAATCAATATGCAGTCAAGTTCAGTTGGATTTTAAGCTATGCCCTTGCTGTCAGAAAACAGACTAGCCATTTATCAGAAGTGTATTGTTAATGAATCAGAGATACGATACAAATTTCTAGACGACTGGTATCACACAAGGTTATGACTATGGCTATAAAGTAAAAGAAATCGACCAAGCTTAAATGCTCTTAAAGTTTTCCAGATTTCATCTCTTTTTTGTATAAAACAATCTCAAATGTTTTACTTAAAGTGAAAACTGCTAGCTTCTTCAACAGTAGACTAATTTTTGTCTTCTTTAATGTTCAATTCATGTAAGGGATTTAGTTTTAGGGCCAAAACAAAACTCTCAGAATATTTTTGACCAAACATGACAATCTTTTTTGTACTAGAATCATGCTGGTTCTTTAGAATGTTGAAGTTTTTTACAAAGACTAGCAGTACCTTGGGAAGTGGGCATTGAATAAAAACTGATACCATTTATTCTCAAAGGAAAACTAAACATTTGCTACAAACAATCAAAGTTATTTTGATTCAACAGTTCCCCCAAGAGGCATGGAAATGCGATGTGCAATTATTAATGCAATTGTAAATGTACAAAATTGAGATTCTATTGTTTTGTAAATGTGGACCTTTCCATGGTTGTTTTGTTTGACAAAGCGTCTTTATAAGCATTCCTACAGGCATACTTTCTGTCAATTTTCGTTTAACAATTCAAATAAAACTACATCGCGTGTTAAAATTGTTTACTTTCGGAGAATCAAATGGTCAGCACTGCATGCAATAGATATGGCCTAGCATAGTGGTGAAACATGTTTTGAAAACAGTAATTACGATAGGCTTATTAGCAAATAAGACGTTATTGGGAGGATGAAGGATGAATTGCAATGTTTCATGGCAATGCTACCTATCGAGATGTCCATCCGTATTTAAAGGATTGCAAAGTTGGATTTCATTGCAAAGAAAATTTGACCGCAAGGGAATGGTAAGTTAGTTTCGGTATGTCATACGCTCTTCTTGGGGCTATCATGTATTTCTGTAAACATTAAGGTACCCGAGGGCTGTACTATGTGTAACTCAAGCTGGAGAAATTCTGGATCAAGTTCTTTGCGAACTTACCTTATAGGCGTTGACCATAAGTAATTCCGTCTGAGCTGACGGCCATGGGGCTTCTTTTTGTAGTACCTAAAATAAAATTAATTGAACAATCATAATTTTTTCAAGTAGAAGACATTTCTTTACAAAAACTACAAAAATATTAGAACCATCACAACATGCATTCTAATGATAATGTTCTTTATCATTCATTTTGAATTCTTTGATTATAAAAAAACAACCTTTAGTCCCCCCTTTTTTTCATTATGAATTTACGGTCAATTTGTGGCATAGATATTTGCGCGTATGCAATTTGCTGCTGCGGAGGAAAATGCCTCTTTCCTAGCAGTTCGTGATTTACATTGCAACATTAAGAAATACCTTTGGGATTTGTAGCGATTTATGATTGACTGTGATGACGTTGGACAACCTGTTAATGTGGTCGTGGAAGATTCTAAGAAACAAAATATATCAAGTTATCAATTAAATATATAAATGCCAATATATAACTGAAAGTGTGAAAGTGTTGATAATATTGATCTGTATTTATACCCCCATCTTAAACTTTTATGCAAGGCAATTGTAAGGTAAAAAAAGGAGAAATCATTCGAAAAATCAGAGGTAATAGACTTCAAGGTAAGATGGAATTCTTCTAAAGAAAGCAAAGATTAAAGATTTCTGAAGGTTGCTAAAAATGATGCGAGAATGGGCTAAATATTAGGGACAAAAATTTGATTAGAAATGTACTTTAGTGAAATTTGACACATTATGCCCACAATTTCGCTGACAAAAAAGCTCCGCGCTTTTGTATCTAAGCGTACAAAATTTTCATTTCCTAATTTATTAAATATAGTAGAAATTAGTCAAATATAGAAAGGATTAGTCAAGAACAAAAGGAATTAGTCAAACATAGAAGGAATAAGTGAAATATGGGAGGAATACTTACTTGTCATTTTCAACATCCTGAAGGCCATTTGGATGAAAAGCTGCTTTGTATATTTTGCTCATAATTGTCCTTTCAGTTGCCACTTTGGCATCAGCCCATTGTTCATTCAAAGCGGCTACAAATATCAAATTATATACAAGTATGGTAATCATAAAAGATTTATTGCCAAGGAAGGGTATAGGGATTGGGAAAAACTTGATCACAAGGAAAATCCTGTTTCTGGACTGTTATTTATATTTTATGGTAAAATAGTAAAAATTTGGAAGGCCAAAATGAAAATTAAGGCAGAGATGGATCGTTTTCCTAATATCCTCATCTCCCTGGCTCTTATTTTCACATAAAAGAAGAAATCTTAACTTTAATACAAAGTGAATGTACTTACAAACCCAGGTCGGATTGGACTTCATCTCTCTGTAAACATTTTCAAGAAATTCTTCAAGCACAGCACACTACAAAAAAGTCATTATGCAGTTAAATGTTATCATTGGTTCCAATAAAGTTTTTTTGGGCCCCATTTAAACTTCTTAACAGATTATATACGTGTCTCTGGGGAATTCTACATTAAAGAGCTCACAAATATTTACTTGCATTAAAAAATATTTCCGCTTCAAGTGCTCAGTTTAAAACGATCGCGGGAAAATTGCTCAGAAGAACCATGAATGATCGTGATGGGAAATACCCTGCTCTTTTCTAAACCAATCAAAATTGAATACAATGGGGGTCTGAGTTAATGGGAGTCTACTATAGTTCAAAGATAAATACCCATTTAGACTTAATTGCCAGTTCAAAAGAAAAACAAACACACCTTTTCGTCGACCATTCCTGTTTCCTCAAACTTCTGTGAGAACTGCAATATCTCCCTTTTCTTTTCTGGTGTCTCAAGAAATAATCGAACAGAAACTGCAGTGAAATATTTGCTGCAAATGGCCTTGTCTCTGAAACAAATGGGAATGCACACATTTGAGATTTCTGTTTTTTAGAAGGATTCTTTTTATGAGGATTAATGAGGCACAAATCACGTGAAAATAACAAAAATTATGCAAAGTCGGGGATACCTGTAGTGGAGTGGCGAGTTGGTTGTCTCAGTTCTCAGAAAAATTTTTATTTTTAATTTTGCTATTGTTCTGCCGTAAATTTTCACGTCGTTCCTCCCGTTTCGAAATTTTTTTATAGCAACAGAACATTTTTATATCACGATCTAAGATAAGAAATCCATTTTAAAACCCCTTAACACAAAAAAAGCAAGAAGCTTAAAACTGAATTTTCTTACCGTTCAACCTTCTTTCGAATTTGTTCCAAATGTGACAATGATGCAAGAAGCCCTTGTTTACTCCTCAAAAGGTATGCTATGTACGGTGATCTTTGCCTGTAGTCCTCCTCCAAAGCGTCTAGGAGTTTCTCACAGCTAAGCATAATTGAGTAGAAAACAGTTCAGTAATCATGCTCAAAGATCGATTGGTGCTAATTGCAATAACTGGGAACATACGACTGCATTGCAAGATAACTGTATTTGTTCGAGTCACTGCTCATCTTTTCATTTATAAAATATGCTCTATGCACTTTCATTAAGTAACAAAATATCTAATTAGCATTGAGGCGAATAAATGGCATTGCTTTTAGTGTATTGCGCCTTTGAACATTGGTAAAGTTAGGGAGGGGGCTCAAGAAGGCTGTTTGGGTTTCGTTGATGGGACATCAGACCAATCTACAGGCCAAGGCATGATCAAAGGGCAGTTTACAATAGACAAATAAGGGTGCATGCTATTAAGTTCCAGTCAGTTGTTACACCCATTGGACTTATGGAAACCTCTTTGTCTTGCGTCTCAACCATACTTTTCACACAATAAACTCCAAGGTCTCTCATGGTTGGTCTATTCCGAGCCCCATCTCTATTGTTTAGCATTGCGGAGCACGTGAAACTGGTTTAAAATCTATTTACCTTCCGTTTGGTAACTGTCTTATACTTCGCAGCGTCTCGTGCAACTGCGCAACGACGGATCGATCCTGTAAATTGATTGCCTCCGCGAGTTGTGCTTGTAGAAACGTCATGAACAGCTGATAACAACTTGAGGATCCACTGTGAAATTTAAAAAAGGAAATATTAGTTTCCATAATTCTTATAGTCTTGGAAACTAGTCTTAGAAGCTTAGAGTCTATGATCGCTGGCCTATTTTTGAAAACTGCCATTTGGAATACAATGTCTTGGACTTCTACAAACTTTCATACACCCATAGACATCTCCAACCTTTCCTCGCCTTCAAGTGGTTTTTGTTTATCTCAGCCTAAGGTGACTCGGCTAATTATCTAATATTGGATTTGCATCTAGCAAGTGCAATTTTTTGTTTGACAAAATTGGAATAGGGTAAAATTACAGGACAGACAGATAATTTGCAGCTACCCCATTCCCCCTGGCTAGCAGTTAACTAAGTTCTGTTTCGTCCCTGATCCTTGAACAGAAATTGAATATTAATAATTCAGAGCGTGCAAAAATGGATCCAAGAAATAAAAAATGCAACAGAAGCGAAATGATAAACAATGAAAGCAAAGGAAGAACGGTTTAATTTACCTGGGGAAATTACTTCTGTCAGCCATACACAATACAATTCTAAGCTTTCGCTTCGCATCTTCAAATTTAAAATCGTCATCAAACTCTGTTTCTTTTACCGTAGCATTATCACTCTGATCATCTTCCATCAATCCTGCTGGCTTTTGGGATATGTTTCGATATTTGCTTAATATTTCTTCACTCACGTCTGAAATCATAAAAAAAATGTTCTTTAGTGATCGAAGGAAGAGAACCGAAAAGAGCAAATGTGATAGAAGCAGAGCGAGAAAATTACTTCCTGATTCAACCAAAGACGATAGACTTAATTTAATGGCATCATTCCCTTAATATAATCTTGATTATCTCATAACCATTGTCGTGAGAACTGGATGAGAATGAAAATAACTTGGAGAAGGGGGGGGGGGGGGGCTAGGAGGGTAGTCACAGATTTTCAATCTTCACGTTTAATAACATCCATTCTCTCCTTTACTTAAAAGACTTTTATAGCACGAATGTCATGATCGTGTGCGCGTATCTCTGGAAAAAAATAATAATCGTTCAACGAATTTTACCTTCGGCAGTCTTGTCGGGCAGTTTGGGCGGTAAAGCTTGCTGAACTTCGACTTCATTATTAGGCCTAAGTTGAGACTGAGGTTGAGTGAATTTTCTCACATTTTTCTGTTGCTCAGCTTTCCGCAATGCTTGTCCATCACTTTTTGTTCTTTTCTTCACAGACTTCATCTTCTCCTTCCCAGTTGCAAGCTTTCCTTTCAGCCATGCCCCTGATGTCTTCTTCCGCTCTCTTTTCTCGATCTCAGCCATTTCCTTCTTCATCTGTTTCAGTGTCTCGCTTTTTGTGTCTATCATACAAGAAATGAGCCCTTTTGAGGGTGACTTTCGAGTCTCCTTAGATTCGCTTTGGCTAAGATTAACAATTTCAGCACCGCCAAAAACACTGTCATCTGCCTCAGGTGATTTTGGTGCGGCTTGCGGCGAGCTGGTCCCTTTCGAATCATCACTGCTGTCTGAACCAACCGCATCTCCTTCATTCAAAATCGTATCTTCTGCTATCTCTACGCTGCCCTCCAATTGTTCTTCGTCAACTTCCTCAATCTCAAAAGGGTCATCCTTTTTCAAGGCAAAAGAGCTGTTAAGTGTGCGCGTTGGCTGTTGAAGCATCGTGTTTAGGCCACCAAGGAGACTGCCAGTAGATACATAACTAGTTGTGTTTATGGTTTTCATTGGCTCTACGTTCCTACCAAGACTGGCTGCTTTATTATTCGACTCAGCTTGGGGCTTGCTTTTCATAGGTCCGATAGTTGCAGACTTATTTTGAAAGAAGGGGTCAGGACTGTGGTCGTCAAAATTAAAACTACTTTGATTGGGTGTCGGAGACAGGTCTAACAAGGAAAGCTTTTGCTCTGGCTCCGTCGCGTGCAGCCTTTGAGGCTTGATAATTTCGTTGGTTCCTTGAGACTCCATTCCATCGATTGCAATTAGAATGTTACTGTTCTCCGTGGCTGCATTATTCGAATATGACGATGAATGAATTGACGCGTTGTCTTCAAAATATCTTGATGGTGTGCCACTAGGAGTGTTCTCAACAGATGAAGCCACGTCACTGAAAAAGCTACTATCTGTACCTTCTATTAAACTGCTCTCTTCAGTGATTGATGGGTGAAGCTGAAGACCCTCTAGGTCCTTCATTGCACCTTGTATCATTGTAGAGGCCCTTTTTCGACGCTCCTCCTCAACGTCATTGCTATCTACAGGTGTATTCAGCGCAGCACTATCCATTAAACCTAGAACCTGCAAAGCAATTTGCGACAATTAGCTATTTATCTTCTTATCTATCAACTGGTGGGAAATATTTCAACATCACATTTTTGAATGTATGCAGTTTTTGAGCGTGGAATCAGGCCAACGTAAAGATACCTTAAATTATTGATACCATAAATGCTTGTGATCTGAAACAGCAAGTGTTATAAATCGAACCTTTATTAGTATTATCTTTTAATCTCTAATATGATGAACGTTGCGTTGGTTGCCCTTTGCAACTATTGCATTTTTATGTTTATGTATGAAAGAAAACAAGTTGGAGCTTAGTTTGTTATTGCAGGCATTATAAAGTGTCTTCAATGCCATTTGGCCTACCAAATAAACAGAATTTAACAGCAAGTAAACAATAGAACTAGTGCATTTCCTTGCCAATTCTTGACGCTTAATGTTCGTCTTGCTTTTGCTCTTGTAGTCATCATGGAAATGATTTAAGGATTTGTCAAATATTTGCCAAGGTTACCAATCAAAGAATGATATTTGGCAAGTCTGGATTTCTTAACTGTCGCATAAGATTGCAAACATTAGTTCCTGATTGTATACGCCTGTCAAACATAACAAAAGTAAATATACCTTCTCTTCTGATAACATGCCTGGGGTTTCATCAAAATCACAACCAAAAGAGATGACCAGTACTTTTTCTTCTGGTTCGATAAGATCTTGCAAGTCTTTAAGAATATTTTCGTATTCCTCTCTGTCAGTTACAGGATGCTGTTGAAAGAGAAATGATTGGAATGGTGAAATGATAGTGCGCAAGGGGGTTCCCAGGTTGAAATTACAAAATACATAAAATGATGAATTAACAAAAAAAGTGGGCATGCCATCTTAACATGCTGACAGCTTGGAACATTTGCTGACTAAATGTCCCACTATGCCCAAAGCTCCTTGTTTTGAAGCAAATGATCTTCACTTGGATGTGTCACCCCCTTGATGCCCCCCTCTTGCTAATGCACTGCTCTTAGTCAACGTATAAACTTACTTCATCTGCTTCATCATTAATTATATCAATGGCAGGTTTCAGATCGATCCCACTAGGTGAATACATGCTAGTTGGTTTCTTGGCCTTGCCTTTATTAGTCCTTGGTGACGGAACAGGTTTCATCAAATCAGGATTTGCTTTCAGTTGCATTGAGATGGGTAAAGATGTTGCATTCCTTGGCTGACTGCTCATTTGTTTCGTCCATCGTCTAGGCAAAGGTGGCAGCAGATCAAGTAGCTGTTCAATTCCGTTTGCTTTTAAATGAGAGTTATTCTGGCTGTTGGCCTTTTTGACAAAATGGATCTGCAGAATCAATGAAGACATTTTATACTTTAATGAAACATAATCAATTCTAAAGTGCGTAGGGTCAGATTACCATGTTAGGTTTAGCCATCAAAGTGGAAAATTAAGAGACATTATTGAAGGTACTCAAGACCCAAAAAGACCTGATGATTGTTACCAACAACTGGATCCTTAGATAAGATATTTTATTTACATTCAGATACAAATAAAAGAGGCTTTTCATACCAATGCCTTTAATTCTTTTTCAGTCATTAATGCAGCATTTGGGTGTAAGCCTTCAACTGCTTCCTTCTCATTTAATGGGTCCAACATGTCAGCACCATGAAGAACAGCATCAACAAATGAAATGATAATCCCCTTACAAGATAAATTCATTTATTATGTAAGATAGATAATCATTATTATTAAAATCATCATAAACATCATTATCATAATCATCAATATCATAATCATCAATATCATAATCATCAATATCATAATCATCACTATCATGATCATCAATATCATAATTATCACTATCATGATCATCACTATCATTACTATCTCCATCTTATTTTTATTGTTTAATCATTGTGATCATCATAAGCAATAATCACCATCATCATCAGATCATGATCACCATAATAAGAAAGATCGAAAAAAAATTGAATCATGACTTCATCATTATCATCATAATCACCATGATCATAATTCCCATCATCATAATCATTATGATCAGAATCACCATAATCATAATCACTATGGTCAGGATCACTATGATCATAATCACCATAATCATAATCACTATGATCATAATCACTATGGTCAGAATCACCATGATCATAATGCCCATCATCATAATCATGAAACTTACAGGTTCAAAAACTGCTAATAGTTTCTGCACTTTTTGATCTTTCATGCCAAGTTCTGCCAATGCCATTGATCTCAGAATGCTTGCCACTTGTGCAAGATTGTACCGTGCAACATCACTAATAAATGCATCAGAATTAATACCAAAAGGTTCTGGATTAATGATTGCAGGACAAATGAAATAGTTGATGAGCACATGACCAAGAAGGGCTTTCGTTTGTTGAGTATTGTTTGTTTTTGTTATGATAATTTTTCCTAATTCTCCAAGAATCCATCTAATACTAGTAGGAAAGCAGTAGATCTTGTCCCTGAGACTTTTCAGAAATTTGTTGCAAAGATTAATCAGGCAGTCCTGTAAATATTCAATGTATTCCAGCATTTTTCGGTTTGATTTTGGGGTACCAGGGTCACCAAACTTGTCCCTCATCACCCTTGGTGGAAGCCTGTTCAACACAGTGCTCATTTCAATGTCAAGAAACACTGAATCATCAACAATCACTTGCATGACAGCGCCGTGTAAAGCTGCCGTGAGATACAGCTTTGATGTGAATAACATTTCCGAGTATAACCGTAGAACTATATTAAACCCATTCAAGAAGCTTTTTGGGCTGCAAAAGTAATCAGTAACACTATCTGATGTTGCGATTTGGATCTCAATTAGTTGTCGAAGGATTGTAAGAACATGTTTTTCGTCTTCTTTTAACAGGCAACTTCCATAAAGGCAAGACAGGAGAAGTTTTGTTACGTTGCTTATGTCTACTCCATATCGTGTTGCGCAATGCAACATAAAAGCCACAAGCTTTGGATTGCCTCTTAGGCTCGATAAAAATTCGCCATACTTGGCATCTTGATATCCTAAATGCTTTGATGCATCTTCAAAAATGACGTTTTCGATATGGATCGATGTTTCGGTACACTCGGAAGGGAAAACTCGAGCTCCTGTAATAAGGCGTTCGACATTCCTCCAGTGTTGTCGCGTTGCCCAGGCTAGATGGTAGACACTTTTGCAAGTTTCGTTCACGCTATCGTTTAACGATCTTATAATGTCTTTGTCTTGACGGATGAAGAGCCTTTCTCCCTTCAGCCTTTTCTGTAATGTATATAATTTCTGGTAAAAGTCGCTCCCACCATTTTCCGCCATGATGATCTTAATTGTTTTCCTCCTTTCTGATTCTCTTTTGGAAAATTCCTGGAACGAGGTTACGCTCATTCTGTATCTTGGGCGGGTATTACGTCACAAAAGGGCATTCACAATGCACCGCCCACTCTTTTGCTTTCGGTAGGACGTATGACTTAGGCTAAAGGATTTAAAATTCAACAAGATAGTTCTAGAAAATCTGGCAAATATGTAAAAACAACTGCCGGGGTTTTCACAACAGCACATTTTGATGATCATTCTATTCAGTAAATTTTAATTTTTATTACATTATCAGCCCTATCATGAGACATTCTTCTTAGAAAAAAGAACACTTAGATACCTTCGTAAAACATTATTTTTAGAACTCAAACAATTCTTCCTAAATAAACAGTTCTTTGATATATTTTATACAAATCAGGCCACTGTACAATCAATCTATCTACAAAATAATATAGAATCTTTGCAGACAATGACAAAGTTTTCACTCTGCAAATGCTTTCAACATAAACTGTTTTGATGTCCTTGATCAGAAGCACCTGAAAGAAAAGAAATATCTCATAGAAAATAGGTGAAAATTATTGAAAACATTGGCACTTCATCAAAAATTCTCTATTTGCCAAGCTTAAATCCTCTTTATCCCACTCTTTGGAAGTAATAGTGGGGTGTTAAATATACCAACCTATGCTTTAATAAAGACACATATTCATGTATTTCTGAATGGATAGCAAATGCTTTTCAGTTAAATAAAACCTTTGGTTAATTTTCCATAAATCAAAATATCTAGAAGTAGTTTTCATTTCAAAATAAACTTCTGTATACATTTCTGATGTCAGGTGAATCAAGATTCAAGAACCATGTGCAAATACAAAGTGAATCTGATTGGTCCTTCACACATTCAAGAATCTTGCATATCGATGGTCCCTTAAGGTAACCTAAAATGGTTTTTATTATTTTATCATAATTTCAATTTCAAAGCATAAAACTGATGATACACTTAAGATAATTTTCAGTAATACCTTCAATAAAAACCCACTTAAGCAGGGTGGCACACATGTTCCTGGACCATTACATAAAATCTAAGAGGGAGAAAAAACCAAAGTTAAATATCTGAAACTATGGTTGAAACTCTACAATTAGAACAAATCATTATTTGTTGAACATAAATCGGAGGCGGTAGGAAGCAACAAATTGAAGCATTACTTGGATTTTTTTGACAAAAGTAAAATGGTATCAAGTAAGATATTTACACTGGCTTGTATTGTGTCACATTATATTGGAATTAAACTTTTTATTTGTATTGCATTGCATTATATTTCATTTCATTGTTACAAATTGCACTATATTTGCATAATTCTATAGTGCAAAACTTGATTGCATACAATGCTATTGGATTATCATTTATATTTGTAAAACTTGTATAAATTGTATAGAATGGGAATTTATACCAATATCAATTGAAAACAAAATCAAGTAAAAACATTTATAACTTACTAAATCTGGCTTTTCCTTCAAGACTAAACAGAATGAGAAAAATGAAGAGTACAATGTGGAGAAGATGGAAGTAAAATATGATTGTCCAACTTCTCTGCTCCTTGGAATCGTCTTTATCTCAAACTGTAGAGAAAATTCTTTCAAATATAATCTTTTTGAATTGCAAGCCTTTTAAGTTATAATTAAAGGAGAATGTTTAATTAAGCTAGTTGTCTTCATATTCATGTGACAAATATTTGATTTAGTAATAATGTATCCTGACAACCCTTTGCAGACATCATTTCATCTGGCTGCACATCTTTTATAGGAGACAAATATTTTGGGACAAGAGATATCCCAAAGCAAAGAAGAACTGTGTCCTTTATCATAAAACAAAAGCATTACTAGTTTTGTAGCAAACCATAATTTTCCTCCCTTCCCAGCTTAGGACATACCATTACTTAATATCTATGATATAAATATATAAATAGAAGGGTTTATCTTCCTTGATAATTTTTTACCTCAATCTGTTCAATTACCTTTGATTTTTGCTCATTTTTTTCATCTAATGCCTTTTCAAAATTGAGTACTTTTAGTACACTTTTGCTATCGGTTTCAGCTATGATATATAATTTTGGAGAAAAACAATATGGAAGTCCGCTTAAAAGCTGCAACATCTCCATTGTATGTCCTCCTGAAAAAAATAAAAAGTACAAAACAATCAAACAGTCTCTGTAGAACATAAAATAATAAAAATGGCACAGTAGCAAAATTTTTTCGAGGGGCAACTGCCCCTGCTTTCCTCTCCCGTAGACCCCCTGTATGTATACACACTTACCTGAACCAATAACAACCATTGTTTTGACCGGTTCCTCTCGTTTTAGGCAAGCCTCGATTCTTTTGGAGTTTATGACCCATAAAATCCTCACGAAAAATATCAAAATGAGGAAAAATATAAAACAGCAGAATAAAGCAAATGATGATTCCATTTCAATTGATGTGATTAGGTATGTATCATCTGAGCAACATCTCATTTCATGATTCTATTGCTTCATTATATCACATCACTATCCAGTAAACAATTTTCTGCACTAGTTGCCTCGTGTTGAACCCGAGGCCTAAATAATCTGCTTAAACTTCTTCGATTTCTGAAATAAAACAAACTGCAGGAGAGGGTTTGGATCGAAAGTCCATCGGAGGCATCACAGACGCAGCAGTTACTTGCTAAATTGAATGACCTAAATTTTGAGTCATCTGTTATAATTTGTTACTTTTTGCCAACATTTCTCGGGTTGCTGCGGGGCAACTTTTGTGAAGGAGCATTTGATTGACAGATCGCAGCTTGATGTGTCAATCTTGATGGAATGCAGATTGTGCTCAATGTTATTGGCCTAACAGTATCGCACACGAGGAAGAAGATGGCTGCCCCACAACAACAAACATCAAATAACCTTCAACAGGGTGTACAAGGAATGCTTCAACAGCAATCGATTGAGCATCAAGGCATCGGCAATGGCCAAGAAGACTTGCCCGAATACAGAAAACAAGAGATTGGCGATATACTTCAGCAAATAATGAACATCACAGATCAATCTTTGGATGAGGCCCAGGCCAGGTGAGTCTTTCAAAGTTCATTTCAGGCTCAAATGCATTTCTAAACAGAAAATCTTTCAGCTGATCTTATCAATTTTAATTTGAAGTATTCATAGACATCTGACAACATATAAATGCAGCGATGACTTTTACCCAACTCTTCATTCAACTATTTTTAAAATCCGTGATTACGCGGGATTTTCGAAGATTATAAATTCCTGATTAGTTTCTTGCCGCCATCGGAAGTCGTAATTATAATGTTGTGTTGTCTGTTCATGGTATGTGATGCTTCGATGTATGTTTTAAACGATAGCGATATCACACATATTTAAAATAACTGCCTTTAAATTACTAATAATTTATGCGTAATATCGATGGTTTGGTTTTAATCCAAATAAAATTGTTATTAAACGAATGTAATCTAATTTCATCGTTTTTAATCTTCCAGGCTTGAAATGCAAACTCAATTTCCTATGAAATTTATATAGCTTACACATTTTTTTTAATCCTGTAGAAAACATGCATTGAATTGCCACAGGATGAGACCAGCATTGTTTAGTGTACTTTGTGAAATTAAAGAAAAGACAGGTTAGTGAGGCAGCAGATAATTCATCTTCTAATAATTGCCCCAATATGCTACACCACAGCCTTTTCTCATTGAAAAGGTCAAGAAAAACCGCTAATTGTATTTTCTTTAAACAACCCTTCTCCCAAGTACTATGTTTGTCATTTGTTGTTATCAATCAAAAAATATCATACAAAGTTTCCCGGAAGGACTTTAGATTCCTAGAAAAATAGGCCATTATTTCCTGGTAAGGAAATACTTAGGCAAGATTCTTTATTAGTGCATCATCTCTCTAAATCAGAACCTAACAGAAATCTGACCTCATTCCATGGCTCTAAGAGGGAATTTATTCATTGATGTAAAATGCACCTGCTTTGTGCATAGCCATTTCCAATATATTTCCAAGGATCTTTCCAAATAGTTTTTCTTAGACTATGATACAATTTACGCATTCAGTGTCTATTTGTGTCAATCTTGAAAAAAATAAGGATTTTTGAACTAGAAAATCATTTGATATATTGAATTTTTTTATCATCAGAGGTATGAATCAACAAGAAGTTTAATGAATTTTTTTTTCAAAGTAGAACAGCAGCTTGAAGGTTTTGGCAACCTTGTTGGTGTATTTAAACTGCCATGTAAACCGCGAGAAAAAGAATAGCTTGCAACCTGCACCTGCACACATAGCCATGTGCTGATATTTGCCAAGCTCATTAACTAAGGAGGATGATATCTGCTTAATTATAACCTTCAATGGAAAAGTTGAAGTTAATTTCTTTTGTCATTAAAATGATAAGAAGGTTTCAGAATTCCTGAATTCATATTATCTCTTATGAGTGTTATTTAAATTACATATCTCAACATAAACACCTTTTTTATACTGAAGTGCTCATGTAAATTAAATTGCAAATGTTAATTACAGATAATTGCCATGTCTACAGTCTTACTTTTAATTCAGGTAAATGTTTTGACCTCTGGATTAGCAACTGCAGTAGCACATTTTTTGGTAATCTTCCACTATTGTCATTATAGGCTGTTCATTAAATATTATTTAGAAGAAGTATTGAAACCTTAAAAATAAACAAAAGTAAAAATATTTTGGGTGTATCATTTACTGAGAATAATTCAGAATCTGTATATAATAGATCATATACTCTATTCACAAGTGTCTGTTTGTTTTGATATCATTGTTCTATTTTTATGAAAGTGCTCAGCATAAGAGGTGCTCAGGATGAAGACCAGACAGACCCTCAACTGATGCGATTAGACAACATGTTGCTTGCAGAAGGAGTTGCAGGGCCTGACAAATCAGGCAATGCAGCAATGGCTGCTGCCGCTGTTCATGACTCGCAGATTGAGAATACAGAATACAAACAGAAGTTAGCACAAATCAGACAGATATATCATACAGAACTTGAGAAATATGAACAGGTTTGTGCTCAAGATAATTGACTCGGAATATGATCAAGTCTAGTGGAAGTTGCAGGGGCTTATCAGGGGGCAAACCTCCCATTTAAATACCTGCCATTGTAAAAGAACTTAATTGTAACACATTAAAGAAGATATTAAGGAATGAAGAAGATTTTGAAATTGCCAGTTGTGGAGCTATGGGGGTGTTTGGGGGTGTTATTACCCCTCCACTTTCCGGAACATATGGTAATGTAGATTTGTCAAATATTTAGGGTAGGGGTAGGCCCCTCTTAAGTTTCACTTCTTAGTCACATGCTATCTTCCAAATTGAAGGCGCAAAAAAGATTTAACCTTTCTAAACTTCCCAATTCAGTTTCAATGTGTTAAAAAGGGCCTTTTCCCAAAATCTAAGGGTGTGGCCAGACCCCCATCATCATCTTACACTCCGCCACTGGATTTGCATGATTAGAAATGTTGTAGAAGTGTGAGAAAATTGTATGCTTATCACAGAGCTAGCATAAAATCACTCAATAATTGTTGAGAGCAAAGTCTCAAGAATTTATTTATAAATAGCTCAGTGATAGAGATTCAGTTATCAAAGCAAGATTCTGGGATTAAATCCATGAGAGGCCTTTTAACTGAAACTAGTTTGCTCTCAGCTCATACCAGATCTTAACTTTCAGGCCTGTACAGAGTTCACCACCCATGTGATGAATCTCTTACGAGAGCAGTCAAGGACAAGACCAATATCATCAAAAGAAATTGAGAGAATGGTTGGAATTATTCACAAGAAATTCAGTTCAATCCAAATGCAGTTGAAACAAAGCACATGTGAAGCTGTTATGATACTAAGATCAAGATTCCTTGATGCTAGGTTTGTTTTGCTACTAGCAAGTTTCAATGTTTTGGTAATTTGCTTGACAGAACTTGCTCTAGATTTCAGCCAATTTTCAAACTTTTTCAAGTCACCTGATTGAAATTGTCAGAAGAAATCAGATGGCGGATAGAATAAGAGTCAATTATCAAGTTATTTTGAGGCTATCTTAAAGACCATCATTGAAACTGCTCTCTGATGTAAATTGATATGTTATTGGCTTGGTAAGGAGGTTGTCAAGAGTGAAATTTCCAATTGCCATAATTTTTATGTGAAAGTCAAGTGGGCCTTCAGAGGCTTTGTTTTGGAGGAAAGAGTAAGTAAGGGTATCAAAGAACATTAATATTTAGAATTGTCAAAAGTGACACGTTATAACCTGTTAACTTTCAGACGCAAAAGACGGAACTTTAGCAAGCAGGCTACAGAGATATTAAATGAGTATTTTTACTCACATTTGAGTAACCCTTATCCAAGTGAGGAGGCAAAGGAGGAGCTGGCAAGGAAGTGCAACATTACTGTTCCACAGGTACTTGAACTAATTTCAGAAAAGGTTTCTTTGAAGTATCAATCTTAGAGATTTTCCAGATGGTTAAAATTATGCATTTGAAATGGGCAATAATATTTGATATACATCAAGAGTATTATCTAATGCCATGCCTGCATTAAGGCACATTTTAAGAAAGTTCATCTTTAATCATAATGTGTTAGTGATTCTACCATAATCTTTCTTATTATCATTATCATGTGTTCACATTTGATGCTGCACTTTACATTTGGCTATGGCAAAGTTATTTCAATTATTAAAATTAATAATAAGATTTGAATCCCAAGCTTGCCTTCTTAGCTCACTGTATTAATTGACCTTCTTAAAGAGTTTATCACCTTTCGAAGGTCTCTAATTGGTTTGGCAACAAACGCATCCGTTACAAGAAAAACATTGGCAAAGCTCAGGAAGAGGCAAGTTTATATGCTGCAAAAGCTCAGCATGTTTCCACACCTGGGTCCTCCACTGCTGCAGTAGGAACTGCAGGTTCAGGGTCAAATTCAGCTTCACCCCAAGGTAGAGATTAAAAATCACTCTAATCATTTATTCTTCACTGTTGTAAACATTTTTGTGATTATTATCACATCTGCTGTGATCTGGCAGGTTTTAGTATGCCAGGGTGTCTTGGGGTGTCCATTATGAGCTATCAGGTTTTATGCAGAAACAGAAAAACTTCTAGAACTGGATTTGGCTGTAAAAAAACTGGAGCTTCTTTTTCTGGAACTACAGTTTGTAAAAAAACTGGAGCTCCTTTTACTGGAACTACGTTTTTTCTAGCTACTTTTGTTTTCCATTGTTGATGTTAATTGCCATATTTGTAGGTCAACAAATATCAAGTCTTCCAGCAGAAGGAGAAACATATGTTGCACCAATAAATGGACCAGATTTTCAAGGCACAAATGCAGTTGGAATCAATGTACAACCACAGGTATTTATAGTTGCTCTACTAAATCAAAGTCATGATGTATAGCGTGTTGTGTCCCGTTTTTTGTTTTGCATGATGCGTTAAAAAATATTAAACAGCTACTGAAACGTTTACTGCAACCATCCCCACAGTGAATCAATGGTCAATCTTGATCCTAACCTTTCTGATCAAGACGTTTTGGGGTTGGTATTTGTTACATTACAAATTTTTTTTATTTCATCAGGCATCAAGCTTTAGCAGTCTTTTTGATTCAATAAATGCCTGGGCTGGAAAATCGGAAGATGTGAGTCTTTTTCGTTTTTTATTGGGTCCTTTTCTTACTGTTCAAACATTAAGATACATTTGCTATTTGCAAAAAAATCTTACACTGCATCGTCTCCTAGTTTGAGGTGTAATGACGCATGAACAGGCTAGGCTTGGCTAGACTACCCCAGATCTACTATTTAAAAGCATATTTTAAGTACATAAAATATCACACAGTTAGTCGATAAAACAAGAGGTGCCCGTTTTGGAATCACAACTTGAAGGAGTCTTGCCCAAACAACAGTTGCTCTAAATATCTACTGAAAATTTTACTCAGGGACTTTTCTAGGGATTGCTAGACTCCCAAAATTCTTACTGTGTCGTATCTATACGATTTTTTGTTACTCTGGATATTTGTAGGGAGTTAATCTTTGTTTCTGAGATGATATGGGACTAGCTTTTTCACTAGTTTTTTTTCGTCATAGTTGATATATGGCGCTTTGATCTGTAGCATTATTTTATATGACTGTTTAATAAACAGGGAAAGGATGGGGATAACGAAGATGATTTAGAAAGTGATATTGAGAACGAGGATAATGGTGAGTTTTTTATTCTAATAACAATTGCTCTTGTGGGATTGATTTTGACACAAAGTTGTCTGGAGACAGGTTTGCGGTCTGTTTCCAGACTGTAGGCCAAGCTTGAAATGCACCTAGATACATCATTACGACTTTGATGTGACTTCGCCGAATAGAGATGGTTATTATTGTCCTCAACTAGTGTCAACATGTACAATGATGTATCTTGTTGTTTTGTTTTAAGGCCGAAAAACATTTCTGCGGTTGAAATTATATCATAGGTGTTCCAATTTCACTTCATTTTTGTGTGACCTCTAGAAACTCAAAGCATCACCAACCTTAGAATTTGCGAGCAAGCCTGCACGAAAATAGATCAAAGTATTCTATGTTGAATTCTGCACACTAAAGTTGGCCACAGTTTAAAAATACTGAAAATAAATATAAATACTGGTCGGTATAAAAACGAGACATTACATTATTTGATGTCAGGCAGAAGCTACCTTAGTGGAACTGCATTGACGCATTCCCCCAATTGATTGCGCAGATCGGCTGACGCCAGACAGTTTTATCTCTAGAATCAAGTGAATGCGTTGTGGAAAAACTAATTGTTCTTTGAATTAAAACTGACGTACTCGTACTCGAATCAGCTTCTTCTTACATCCCCCCCCCCCCTTTCTGCTGTTACGCCATGCCCGAGAAAGGATTCATAAAGATTCCTTCACAACAATACTCATACTTTTGGGCCCAAGTGTTCTTGAATAGGAAGACTTTTTTACATTAGTTTCAAGAATTACTTGCTTTCATACATCTTCATGCATTTGGAGTATATTAATTTGTTTTTTTATGTTTTAAAGGCAAACTTTAATCGCAAATGGAAATGAATAAACTAGCCGATGCTGGCAAGATCTTGACGAAGAATCTTGAACATTGGAGAATAATCTTGACGTTAATTCTTTTATTTGAAAACATGCAATAAAAAATGACATTTTTGGGGCTTATGCTATAGCATTGGGTAGTAAATTGTAAATCAGAATTATATATTATTTTTATTTTCTTATTCTTTGTTTGTATTATGCATTTTGTATAGATAAGAATATAGAGTTGCAGTTAAATCAATTAAAATCAAATTTATTGGTAGAGGTTTATGACTGATTATTCCAAATATTTGTTAATATGAATTGATAGTCTTGCGTAAACTGTGTTTTTCAAAGATATTTTCTCATCTTTAGAATCCAGTTCAAACTTGTCGGGCATTTTACTTTATTTTTCAAGGAATTTTTATCATTGAAATATCGATTTGTACTGTTAGATGAGTTTATAACTATCACACCACTGCCTCTTAACAAAATTTCACCGCAAACAAAATATTTGTCATTATCTTCAGCAAACTAGCGCATTGACAGGAAGAAGTTAATCCCGAGAGTAGTTTTATATCTTAGAAAATAAACCCTGCAAGTAAAAATCCGAGATGCCTGCCTGAGAACCGGGCGAATTACGAATTAAAATACATATGTTACGAAGTTTTTCTGACATTCATTTATTGAATAATTTATTTATTTACTTCTTTATTTCTCTATTAATTTATTTATTCATTGATTTATTTATCTATTCATTCATTTATCATGTGCTTTATCGAAAGTCTTGATTATCAGGTTTTCCGTTCCGTCTTTTGCTTGGCCTTGTAGTCAAGACGAGGCTCCAAGGATATGGTGAAATATACACAAAAAATGTAGAGAAATGTGTTGAAACGAAGATTTGAAGAAGAATTATTTTCCTGTCCAGTGCTGATAAATCAAAGGAAAGAATAAAACCAAATATGTAAGTTTAATTTGATTTCATTATGCACCTTCAATTATATTTATTTGCCACGAAATCGCTTTATTTAAGCAATTTATTTAATGGAAATTGTTTTTCACACGTTTTATAACCTACTCATCTACTCACTTCAGGGAAGCAATTATAAATATTGTTGAGGAGAAATGTTTTAAAGAAATGGAAGCTTATTCCGCATGTGTAAATGAAAATCCGGAGAGATGGATGGAAAATTGCACCACAGAGAAGACTAGTTTAAACAATTGCTCGTCACAACAGTATGTATATTCATGCAATATGCAATTTTTTTAATTAATGATCTTATGCTTATTGACTTGGTAGGCTGCTAGCATAAACTCAAAAAGATTGAAAGAATCTAAAGAAATCTTAGCCAAATCTTAGTAAAAAGAGAGCGTCTTTTGGGCAGTCATTTGTGGCATAAAAACTGAGGTAGAGTTAGGGGGGGTCTGTATGGAAAGTAAGGCAGATGCGCACCCCAGACTGTAGAGCATGGCAGCTGCAGGCACAAGAAACTTACAGCAGAATGAGGTTCACCCCAAAAATTAGACCTTGCATGCGTGCATTTTATGCATATAGGCTCAATATAGGTTTACCTGGAGTTTCATACTACCTAAAGAGCTTGGTGCACCTGAGAGAATCAGATATGCATGCCGTGCACCCCCTATTTTTTACCTTGCATGCGCAAGATCTTGTTGAGCTCTGGCATGCTCTGCAGACTGGTGCACACCCAAGAGCCTTCCCAATTATCAAGATGAAAGGTAGATTTTTACGTAATTGTATTGATGTTAAATGAATTTGTCAGCAGACCCCCCCTCTGCCCTCCAGAACCTCACTTACAATTTTTGTAGCTCTTTAACCCTTGTTATGATAAAAAAGAACAATTGTCTGCCCTTCCAAACCACCCCTCTTGGCTTTATAATGACACATTGGTCTACACAGGAATCTTCTTGGCATGACTTGTAGTTAAGAATATTTTCAAATGACTTTCTTTAAGTAACGCCTTTGATCTGTTTCAGCCCTATAATTAAAAAGATCAATAAGAAATGTGTCAAAGAATTCCAACTGTATGATGATTGCCTACGAAAAAATTCAATTGAGCCACAAAGATGTTCAGCTGAATTAGAACTGTTTTCATTGTGTGCTGAAGATGTTGCAGCAGTGGATGGAGGTGCTGACAGCAAATGATGATGAAGTTTAGTTTGAAAAAAGGTTATCATTATTGTCAGATTTCAAGGCCACTCCTACAGTGTGATATGGGAATGTGTCAACCCTTGCAATTTTCAGCCTGCCAAATTTTAAGAGGCTTTAATGTCAAAATGTTGAGGAATGAATGAATAATCAAAAGGGGCTGCATCCCATCCCCGAATACCTCAGGTAGACTCCTATGGTTGGGACACTTTGCTCTGGTATTAAAATAGTAGTACCAAAAGTAATGGAATGAGAATTAGATTTCTGAAAGCTTAGTAAGAAATATTACATTTTGTATTTTTTGAATTGAAGCAAACCTGGGATCACCTTGTTGTGGGCTGTTTTTATCCTTTTGTCACAACAAGGAAGGGCATGCATAAAATTTTAAAAGATATCTGTCGGCAGAGTTCGGGAAACATAACGGTCACATGGTTTCCTAGCCCGAGAAAGGTCCACACAAACAATAGATACTGCTATAGGTGCTGACACACCCAAGCCATGCCTGATTTTATTGCCTTGTGAGGAAGGTTTGCATTTCGTTATCTTTTTATCCGGATAAGATTAACAACTTTTCTGGTCTTTGTCTGTCCAGTATTTAATTCTGAAAAGCTTTTGTATAAAAAATTGGCAATATTTTTGCCCAGATATTTTGTTTTATTCGCCGTTGCACTTTTTATTAAGACTTCAAATCGAACATGATGACAAGTTTTGCGCATGCTCATTTGCGGCACATGGAGAACGAATGTGGCCGGCTGTGTTGCTATGGTGAAGCTAAGCGATTGCAAAAACCCTCCATATCAACGACTGTCAAAAATTCAAAATAATTTCATCAGTTTTTCAATTCAATTATCAACCAGTTTTCTTTTTCTTTTATCAGTGTTTTAGGCTTTTTCTTTTACAGACAGTCAACGACCTTTGAACTTTTTTTATTTAATTTAGCTAGACACCGGTTTTTAAGAAAGATGTACTTAGGGTACTTGTCGACTCCCAGAACGTTTAGCGCAGAGATTCTCAAATCTAAAAAGGCAGTCAACTGTCATTTGTTCAAAGGACATTTTCGTTCCTTAGAAAAACACCATTTGAAACATTTCATTGTCTAACTGGTGAAACAAAGCATTGAAGGCTTTATTTTGTCCAAAATGCAATGTTACAAATAGGAAAAAGAAAAATACTGTGACTCGAACTTTTTGCCAGTGTTAAGAAAGAACTGATGATACTGGAACCTTATTTTCCGGAATTTCCTAAAAATAAAAATTGTAATTTTTTCTATAACGTGTCTGTAGATGATCCTAAATAGACCACCTTCACTTGCAAGAACTGTTTTCGTTTTTCCAGTGTGTGTGGCAACAGAACGGAGCTGTACGGCCGAGACAAAATAGGTAGTCATACAGGCAGCTAGGAGAGCGCGGTAAGCCACTGACCTCCTGACTGGGTAAATAAAGCGGCCTTAAAGAATTCCGCACATTTTTCGGTTCGTCTGTTTCAAGCAAATTAAGGATCTACTTGACAGAAAATGTAAATGATGAATGCAAACAAATGAATCCTTTGCCTAAGTAGTGAGGACCTCCTGAATGGCGAGTCGAAAATCCATGTGACTCTGATGTGACTCAAACCACAACCACCTGACAATGCGTCATGACTACGCCGAATGCTTCGCAGATTCAAAAAAATGTCAATGCATGTAGTAATTTCCGATGAGCTTTTTGCGATAATTGAATTGCTTCAATTATTTCCCAAAAAAGATGCCCAATACCAAATGCTAAATCATTCTCTTCTCATTTTGCGCGCTTCTATTTCCGTTTGTTGCCCCCGACCATGTTGTCAACAACCGCCTCTGCGTAGCAGCTAGACCACTCATTGAAAGCTGTTCAGTGTCTAGATGGTAGGCGATTGTTTTGGTTTCAAAATACAAGCTAGAAGTAAGTAAAATATTCATTTTATTTCTTTTTATCATATTCAAGGTTTATGTATCATAAATCTGTTGTGAATCACATAACCTACTGTCTGTGGACAGCTTACAAGAAAAGTACTCGACTACTACTTCAAGTTAGGCCTAGTTTTCTTCTTTCAACAAGGTCGCTCTCTCGCGCCAAGCCATTCCATTTCTTGACCGGCTTGTTTTGTTTTGAAAGAACACACCGAGTTAGTGTGTTTTCTACTCAGGCCTTGATAAGAGGGATACGATAATATACGTACTTTAAGCAGATATCAACGAACACAATGAAGGCATAGATATTAATGAATTGCTTGCCAATGTGGGTTGCCTTGCGTGTCGTTTTGACTCGGTTCTTTATCACTGTACCTGTCGTAAGAGCAACAGCAGGCTCATGATCTTGTTCACAAATTGAAAATTGTAGCAGAATATATTTGTCGTTCCTTAGCAGCGTTGTTATTTCGAGAGTCGATTGGAATATGAACTTAATGAAATTAATTTGATTCGAAACGCCATGGATCGGTAGGGCAACTATACTTTACTACTGTTACGTAAAATCGTTATATGAATGAAAATAAACCCGGATGTTTAATACTGCAGTTTACCTGTGGAACCTAGAAAATCGATGTTGTTAAATGCATTAATTTTAAAGGCAGTTAATTTATATATAACTTGAAATATTTAATGGTAAAAAGTTCAAGTGTACCCTTGAATCTAACCAAAGACCGGAAATATAGGCCTGTTTGGCTCTGAAAAAACCGCGCATTTAAAAAATGGTTATGTTATATAAATGAAAGACGAGCAGCATAAAAATTTCCGTAAAGTATCATAGTTTACTGTTCAAGGAAACAAATCAATGCAAAAATGACTGCTTAAGTTAACTATATAAATTCTTCAATTTTATCCAGCAGCAAATAATACCCATAATCAATGTCAGATTTTAGTAAATAGACAAAACATGATTCCCCTTTCAAAAACTAACATATAATCAATGTGATGGTAGTTGATTTGTGAAAGGTTTCTTTGCAAGGCTCTGCTTGTATCATCCCATGACCAAAATCTAATTGTAATAGTAATAAAAAAAATGATAAAGACATGTACTTAAAGTGGTTGCATTTTATAATTAATCCCAGAGAAAAATCCTTTCTAACTAGGCCAACTATTAAAATAAAGTTAAAAAATAAGCTAAAAAGTTGAAAGAAAATATCATATTTTACTTGTACATATATCAAAGAGGGTCCACAGAGTTGATTTGTCATCTGAAATTTGTCTTCAGATTTTGCCATGAATTACTCTTGGAAATAAGGCTATCTCTGTGACCACAGCTTTAGAGACGCTTCTTCTTTCCTGTACAAAGCTATCAAAATTTTGACAAGTTGAAAAGGTTGAGAAATTGATCAGGAATATAGTTGGTGTATTCATAGTATGTATGTAGTCAAAACATCCAGCCATTGGGCCTATTCACCAAAGACATTAAATATTATTGATTAGATTTAACTTAACAACGCAAGTTAGCAAAAACATCATGTGTCTAGCTGCTTTCAATTTGCCCATTGATCCCTTGAATTGCTTAATTTTTCTATTTAACTTTCTTAATACGTATGATCATCTTATTTCTTGTAGGAATGTATTCATCTCACTACATGACCTATGTACTGTAAAATAGCATAAGACCTTTACCCTTAGTCTTAAAAACTGTCCCAAAATTTTTGACTCGTATTCAAAGATAATAAACTCTTCTTATTAAACCTTTATATAACTCAAACTTCACTCACTCGAACGAAACAACTCATTATGATGAAAACGAAACCAGTCTCCATTATTCAAAGTTCTTCAATCGAAACCCAAGAATTCGAACTTTCCGTAATTCGAACCGTTTTTCTATCCCCGAAGATTTCGAATTTTCTGTGTGAATAAAATGAGAATTTTTCAAAGTTGATTGAGGAATAGCGTGTAACAGACCAGTAACCTTGTCTCGATAAAAATACACGGGAAAGCGCAATTTTCGTTGTAATAGTATTTACCTGCATATCATGCAATAAGCTTCATTTGTAATTTTACAGTCTTAATTCATTCCACGTGATCGCTAAGTTATTAGATTTAGTAATATGTTATGGCTGCCGGTTGATCTTCCTGAGAAACTAGCGCAAACTCTTACAAGACCGAGATAACTCATTGTCTTGCGTTAAATTTACTAAATTGCGGTCTAGAGGTTTGCATAAATCGGGGTATATTTCTTTGTAGATTCGAAAAGGTTTAATAGAATTTTGGTATAATTGCACAGACCTTCAATTAAAATAGGAAAAGTAGATTTAATTGAGCATTAGTGACTGTATAGCCATATTGAAGCGTTTTTTATGGAATTTCTTTACGTAAGAAACTAACCACGTAATTCCAGTCCGTAGACCAAGGTTAAGAAAGTGTCCACAAAGTCTCTCAAAAATTTGATGGGCATAGGCATTAGATGGATTTAATAATGATATGATTATAATAGTATAGAGAATCCTTAAACGGGATATAAATTTCAGCAAAATACGCTATTATCAATGTGTGTCCTGTAACAGAATGAAATGAAAGATAACAACTCATCAAAAACTCTGGTAAACTACGATTGTTATTCAAAGTTCAGATGTATTTCAACTAGAACGTCTCTTTAACACTTCTTCAAATGTCTCAGAAGGTTCATTTTCCCTAATTGCAATTTAGGGTTCGCTGTAGATCGTTGCACGAATGAAACCGAAAAAAATTCCTGGGAAAATATTATTTGGAATTTGTGACTTAGATATGCAACCGATTTTTTTATTGAATTAGCGGCATTGAAAGTCAGTTTTAAGCAAGATCCGTTTAACGGAATGTCTCCTGGAAAATCGATCCTGAGAACTCATTTTCTAGAAGGGGGTACTGGTCTCTGGGGAAATTTTTGGTAGCGATAAATACACGGCATTCAGTTACGGTGATTATGCATGTTGTGGGGTGTATATTTTCAGATTCCTTCATATTCCAATAGAACCATAGGCGATGAAGGAGAACGGTGTCACACAAGCGTGTGTTTTGAGCAGGGCCGTCGAGAGCCAGCAAGGGTCCAGGGTGGGAAATAGCGATCCCTCGCCATTTTATAAAAAGTACTCCCATCTTATTGATAACTGTTATTTGTGAAGTGATTCTAACCCAAACAATTTCAGGCTACTAAATATTGTTTTGCCTAAGACATTTACGGCACGGGCCCCGGTGTAGTTACCGCTCCTCTCCCACCCCCACCCCTCTCGACGGACGGTACTTGTTTTGAGTCCAATGTGGGAATGTGGGCCACGTGGGAATAATCTTATTGGAGAACTGCCAAACTAAATTTCTTCGGCATCCGTTTTGTGCCGCGTGTCTTAATCAAGGCAGCTGTTCGAAACTGTGATTATTTCCTGTGGAATTTTTAATTTCTTTGAATTGAAATGGTTTGCTTTGACAAAACTCGGATTAGGAATAGAGGAATAGGATAATGACTAATAGCTCAAACAAAAAGCCGTGATGTCGCCAAAGAAATCTCTCAGCTATGCCTTGTCCGAACATTAAAGAGTGCCTTTTTCTCTAAAGTTCCACCATTTCTTCTGACTTTTTTACGTGGGTAAAACCCTTCTCTGATTAAATTCTAATATGATTTCATTGGCATCTTCAGACTTGCCCCATTTTACAGCTTTCCCAGGAGGACACCCCTTCATGTCAAATTTTTCTAGAAATTGGACATTTTCTCGAACATACCTAAGATGCCCTTGATACAGAATGATCATTCAAAGTTTTATCATTTGGCAGCAGTAAATAGGCCCAAATGTTATTGGGACTCAACCGATTCTGTCTGAACTTTTTCAAAATAAGATTGATTAACTGCTAAAGAAGAATGATCCTTTTAACAATTTCAAGAATAGGCCTACTTTCCGTTTTAACCATGAAAACAATGGATAGCCCCGTTGCCTGGTCCTCTAAAATAATCCCCCTGTTATTTGGCGAACTATTGGAAGTTTCTTAATCGGCCAACACTGTGCACCAATGTTTACTCGCAAGAGCCCCAATCCCAAGATATCATTCTCATTCTATCATACCCACTTCAGCCAATCATATCACTTCACATACTCGCTTCAACCAATCATATCACTTCATATTCTCACTTTAACCAATCATATCACTTCATATTCTCATTATAACCAATCATTTATCTTCAGCATTCAGTGTTTACCTGTACCTTAAGCCTCTTGCGGGCTCCCATCTGTTCAAGGAAATTCGCTGAATGTTTATTTGAATTTAGTTCAGAATAAGATAATACATGACCTGGTATGCTAGTCGGTGAAAATCCGTTTGTCAAATTTGGTTTCACCTGTTTGCGACTGGGATATTTTTCTATTATTTAGGTAAGGCCAAAAATGATTTTTATTCATGCAAGCAAGTCAAACTGGGGTTTATCGTGGTTTATTTTTCAATAGTGTTATTGTTATGTTATGATTATAATGATGAACAGAGTTGACTCGGCAGTGATCATTGGCTTTTTTAAATATTCAAAAAAGCCATCACGAGGTTTTTTTTAAGGCCGTTGCGAAGTTCTGAGTTTACAAATTCTCTATGTACTTTTTTATGCGAAGAATAAGAAGTTAAGAGTGAAAGTTAAGAGTGTCCTAGCCTCAGTAGTTTCTGAAATATTTGAGTATGAAGCTTTTCAGAAAATATTGTTCATTGATGCCAGTACAGATCTAAGAATCATATATGTTATGAAGGTAAAAACCTTAGTTCTTAAGTTAACCCAGTACACATGGCATTATATTTTGCATTCGAATTATTTTGCGATTATACAAACAAACAGTAAAACATCTTAAAGTGGCTGTGTCGTGCTTTTGTAAACAAACCAATTGTGCGAGAGAAAGCGCGCATTTGGCAACTTGTAATATGTGCGAACAGGCATTTGGTAATTATGAAGCTCAATATTCCTATACAATTCATTTTTATAAAAAGTTAAGTAGTTGGGTATCTATCTGTTTTTTCTCTCTATACGAAGAGATATTTTCAGGAACGTTCCCAAGTGTCTAAGCCCCCCTCCCCTTCACGTCTCTACGGGCTGATCTTTGGAGACACTGCCAGACACAACAAAATGAAAGAAAGGCTTCTTTCATTGAATGGATGGATTCGCTAGAATTCATTCACCCCCAGGGTAAAATTGTAAAAATCATCTTTGCAATTCTCCTTTTTCGATGATATGAATATGCGTCCGGTACATTATGCTTGGTTGAAATTCAATTAAGGGATCAAAGCCACTCTTTAAATCTCCCGATTTTTCCTTTTCCTGATCTAATCAAAAAACCAGTTGACCCAGACGCATTCTTTTTTGTATTCTAGCTTGATTCTCTCGATGTTTCTTGCCGTTCCCAGCGTTCATGGAAAATAACAATCTGGTATGTTGGTTTTTATTCGAATTTATTCCACAAAGTAATTATAGGCTCTAATAGGCCTTGCAAGAACCACGACAGGCCTGTAGAAAATAATCGTTGTTTTCCATCACGTGGCAAACAAGCACGGGGGTTTGATGGGAGAGTGAAAGTGAGAGAAGAAGAGTGATAGTCCAGCATTTTCCCCAACAAGATCCATCATCCGTGCCCACGAACCATGACATACTTTTGATTGCGAAAAACCTTTTGTTATGGCCCTCCCCCCCCCCCCTTCTATTCACCGTCCATGGGTTTAAGTTTATAAGGCCCCGATAATATGTCCTCACTATGAGATGAACTTCCCTTTAATCCAGGAAAATTAGATGGATTCATTGCTGGTTTGAGATACAACTATAATATGTTGCAATTGAAAATAGTAGGCTGCCCACCTAGGGTCATTGCTAGCTGTGGGATTCAAGGGGTTATGTGCAACTGCCTTCCCGCGTAACTTACCTTATATCAACTGTTTTGTATCGTTTATATATTGCTTCGCTGTTTTAGTCAACTCTGGATAATTCGAACTAATATAGAAAAAACTTTCACTATGTAACCTTCACGATCTCCCAGAGAATTCACATAGGGCAAGTCGACTGTAGCCTTTTCTTTCCCCTCTCACACCCTATTTGTATCTTGGGACGAGGCTGCCTAAATCTGAACTTACACTCTGGATAGATTTCACGTATAAACTGATAACTTTCTTCTTCAGCATGTGACAGTAAATCAAAGAAATGGATCTTGGTGTGTTAGAATAAAATCGAGTGATTATTAATGGCTGGTTTATCGCTGTTAGTCATAATACTACTTTTCGAAACACAGCCTGCACTGCTCCTCCACGATAACAGAATTCTCAGTAAGTAATTCGATTTTACCATTCTTTATCGATGCTACTCACTTGGGGGAGACGTAGAGATTCCCTCCCTCCCCCACACCCCCGTCTTTTCCTACTTCATTTACATCATGACCGTTGCATATTGAGCAATGAACGTTAGAAGAAAGATCATATCTACAGGTACTGGTGCTGTGAATTTATCCCTTATCAATTATCTAAGTCATAACCTTTACTTTAATGTATTATAGATTCTCGCCCAACTCCTAACGTAAACAGAACAATCCTCCTCGTAATCATAACCAGCCCGAAGCCATTCCTAAGCCAATCTTAGGCCAATCCTATACCAATCCTAGGCCAATCATAAGCCAAATCTAAGCCAATCCTAAGCCAATCCTAAGCCAAATCTAAGCCAATCCTTCATTTGATTCATCCTCAGTATAACAGCTGTCGTGATAATGTGGTAATGTTACAGAACAAAAATGCTGCAGTAAATCTTTCGCAATCAATTTAAATCTCATGAATCCTATGAAGATCGTTTTTATCATCTTTTTTTTCAGATTGCTACGAAGAAGTGTGCCATCAGCACAGTGATTATTGCTCGCGGAAGTATCGCACTTGTGAAAAATGCCAAGATTTCACGCACGGACTTTACTGCCATCTCTGCAATGATGGTTTCTATGGCAATGCTACCAAGAGCAAACATGGCTGCAAAAGATGCCCTTGTCCTCTTCAAAGGTCGAACGGTTCCTGTACACACGATGAAATTGCAAATACTTTTAAATGTAAGCACTGCAATGCCGGCTATAAAGGAGATCATTGCGATGAATGTACAACGGGATATTATAAAGACCTCAAGACTGATTTATGTCGCCCTTGCTTTTGCAGCGGTCATGGCAACAACAGCTTACAGCAACAGTGTGATCCAGTTGGAGGTCGCTGTTACGCATGCTTGGATATGAGGGCAGGGAAGCACTGCGAGTACTGTCTTGAAGGTCGTTACTTGCAGAAATTCAACGGTACCAAGCGCTGCACACGTTGCAATTGTAATGGTAATGAGGAGAGAGGTTTTTACCCGATTTGTGATATGCACAGTGGGATTTGTTTACGTTGCGCACGCAATACGACGGGGGTTAATTGCGAAAAGTGTGCAAATGGGTATGAAGGAGATGCCGTCATGGCAAAGAACTGCACCATGGTTCAACACCCACCGCTTGGTAAGTTTCTCTAAGCATTTGTTCATGCGTTCGTTTTTAAGGCACATTAGCCTCTTAAATCTATTTATCCCGTATTGGTTTTCAATTTTTGATTAGCAGGCCTAGAATGAGCTCTTAAATAGTAGTAAGGTACCAAGCAATGCAGAGGTATGTTCAACGGCTATAGAGAATTCTAAGGCAAACCACAATGGTTACGAGGAAGTAGTTTCGGGCATTTGTGATGGGAGATATCAGGGTCATGTCGGCTCATGTCAACTCGGGTTGGGTCTGGCCTGGTCAAGTCTGGTCTGGTCTGAGGTTTCATTGATGGCTTACCGTGTATAAAAGGGTTTATTCATGTAAGGTAAACTGTATTTGCAACACAATTGCACTGACCGTCCTGACTGACCACTGGGCCAAGGTTTTTTGTGCAACTCAAAGTGAGATTGTTAAGCGAGATGGTGACGCTGGGTACTTTAGTTACACACATTGTTCTCTTGTCCTCTCTATTATAGATTATGATGTACTATTAGAATAGAAAACTGTATCAGAAGTACACAAACTGTTTTTGATATTGTAATATTTCCAAAAATGTTGTTCCTTTCTTTACCAATTTCACTTTCGTCTCTGAAGGTGCAGATGGCAATCCCTCAAAATACCTCATCGTTGCCTTGATGACAGCGCTTTTAGTTATCATTATCTCACTGCTCGCTGTATCAATTTTCATCTGGCTAAAACGCAGGAAAGCGCGGGATCCCCTCGGCTTTGTAACCATTAATATGAATAACGCTGATGAAGATGAGTACAACATATCGTGGATCGATCCAGTAACCGGTGATCCCATTCGATTGAATGGGGTTGATGTAGAAATGCCCCTGGCCAATGGCACCCTTGCCGAGAATGATCAAGATGGTTATGATGATGAGGATGATCTCGGAGACACGCATGAACCCGAGAGTCGAGATACCGACCGAATGCTCTGAATGAAAATGTGTAAATACATTTAATGTGTATATGGAAAATTTCGAGTGCACGTGTGGTTGTGTAGACTATGCCAAGGGTCTGACAATTCAAAGAAGACGGAACTCCTCCTCAGGGAACGGGAAACGCATAACTTCTGATGATGATGCTGTTCTTGTTGAGTGTTCCTTGAAATGTTCTTCAAATTCCAGGTGATGGTAGACTCAGGTAATGACTAGTTTATTTTATTGTGGGTTTGTTGCTCCTATTGTAAAGTTTGTTTTACGCGCGGGTAAAACGCGGATATCTCTCGTAATTGCAAGCAACCTATGCTACACTTAAACTTGATGGCCATTCTTTAACTTTTTATCACAGTTGAAGGCTCCTTGTTTTCTCGCATACTGCGACAATCTCAACTGTGTGTATCACGCAGCATTTACGCGAGATTACTATGTAACGAAGCCCTCCTTGGGTCCCCCACGCATCGTTACCTCGGGTTAAATCAGCATTACCTGTGTAGGACAAACTTTGCAACACGGTTTCTTTGAAGAAAGTTTTAGAATAAGCAAATTAGAGTAGCAATGCAGGCTGTTCTCGCTGAATGTAACATTATGTGAAAAATTGACTCTTGTTATTTATTTTCTTCTAATTACATTTAAATGTAAATATATAAGTAAATTTGTTAGGCTGAAGTAAGCTTTCACGTTTTTGTAAGAGTCATATAGATAAAGTTTGGAGCGTGTTCAAAATACTGTTCAGTTGTACTCGGTTTCGGTGGGTTTACACCTAAAATGAACTGGGCTCACCTTCCTTATCCCATTTTTTTTCAACTTGGAAGTTTTTGAGAAACTTTATGTTGACACGAACTGTGCTAGGCTTAGGTTATTAGGCATGCTATCCCCCACCCTTTGATTTTGCAACATATAATTAGCAGTTTGCTACATCCAGTGGTTTTTAAGATGGATTTTGGCGTATTTACAGCCCCCAACAAAGACCAAACGTTATTTGCTACCTTCGCATAAATTTATTTTAAATACCTCTATGAAAATTTAAAGTTTGCCCTTACTGAAGCATGATATTTCACACCCGCAGCTGCCACAAGCGACCAGAAATGCCGTCTCTTTTTAGAACACCGTTGAATTCCATTCCTGTATCCTTTTCCACGCTCCAATCTCATTCCAACCCTTTATCAGTCTCCTCTTCTTTGCAATTTAGGGTTTAAGGCATTTCCCTGACACACGTTGTAATTTTTGTGTTTATCAATTATGTTGGTAGATTTAAATTTAGAAAGGATGCATTTTAACTAACTTTTATTCACGTTAATATTTATTTTAAAAAAACTTGGAAAGGGCTCATAAAATTTGAAGCTAACACAGCACCTTTCTATCCGATCTAGAAATTTCGGTGCTGTGTATCCCCTTTTTTGCTATCAAGACTTCGATTGCGATAGATTTTAATTGTAACATTGGTCGGCAGATGGAGAAAAGCACTGGTGAAGAGGAAGAAAATATGATACCATCAAGACTTTACTCGATTCAGTGGTAATACCTTGCAAACTTACAAATCACCTTGCTACCCCCGTGACTGTTATCCCTAACGGTAGGCCTGGAAGGCTATATTCTTCAATTTGGAGAGGGGGGTGCACATTTTTTATGGCCGTTTCGTGAGACCTCAGACTTTCAATTCAATTCAAATCAATTACAATCCAATTCAATTCAAGAGACCAAATCCAAGCACACGTACCAATGAAAGGCCCTTATTTCTTGGTGAAGATAGAAAGGTGACTTAACATATTTGGTTTTATTCATCGTTTGACGTGTATTTATTAATAACATTCTTATTATAATTATGCTCTTTATTGTAAAATTAATTGTTGCGTTCACATTTATAATTATGAATATGTATTATTGGAGTTATATTTAATCTTTTATTGTAACTACTTTACCTGTTTGTGTCTTTGTCAATGTTTTAAAATATAAAGATACTTTATATGTTAATGATTTTTGTGGCCTACACGGTCTTTAACATCTAAATTTCTCAGAAGTTAGAGATTGCGCCCTGTTAATTCTTTCTAATGAGAAATAGCTTATCCCTCTTATCCCTGGTCAGGCCATATGGCCCAATTTATTCCCTTCAGCGAGAATCGGTTATTTCTTGCGGGTACTAATGCTTTTAATACATGCATAATTGTAAGGCTCCTTCGCTCCAACATCAACAGTTTCAATTTAATACCCCCTCAGAGAGAGGCGAAACGTTTGAGTTGTCACTGTATAATAATATTAACACCGGGAGTGAGAAGGTTTTTGGGTTGCCTGGAGAATATTATGGCTCCACAGCCGATTCTAGTTTAATGCAGTTGAATGGCACCTGAGTTGAATAACCGTTCGACCCTGATCGAGAGGGACTCCAAAAGTTAAAAACATATCCCAAGCTTGTATAAGGATATAAGGGTTGATCACGCCCCATTCATTTGTGTAAATAAAGATCCCAACTGTTTGCTAAGGCTCCGAGCGAATCACTTCCCTGCAAGAAAGCCCACTAGAAACATGATTCCACCATGCCCATACAAAATATTCATTCCTTTGTAGAAAGATAAAGATGTTATCGAATAAAGAGAAGGAACATATTTTTTTTAATTTGAGTACGGAAACCTCACCTTCGGCGTCACCTTGTGAATCAGAGAGAAAACGATGGCAAAAAGTTACACCTTTGTATTTAAATACATGTTATACTCATTCAAAAGTCGTTAAAAGACATATTAGGGTTTACAAAATTAAAAGCTTCTAGATATTCTAAATCCTTTTTTGACATAGACGTAAAACTTTGTCATAATAATTGCTTAAAGCGATAGATTCTAATGCTCATGAGTACCAAGCTTCTGCAAAGATATTGATGCAATTGTCATGATGAACGTTTCTAGTTTGTCATTTTTCAGGCACTGGCACGATGTCAGTCATCCATTTGAGATAAGCATCATTTCCTTGGTCAATCTGAAATTAATTTTAGAATAATGAATCTTGCAAGATTCACAATTAATAGTCGTTGTAGAAAACAAAACTAGCATTGTGGATTTTCGACTTGATTTCTATCTGTATTAAGGCAAATTAATAGCACTGCGTAAAAACCTGAAGTGGTGCCCCTCCTGCTAGCCCCCCACAAAATTACTCTCCAGCATCAAACTCAAATATTAACGCCCCCCCCCCCTCTTTCGGTCACGGCCGTATGCAAATCGTTATATTTCAATATCACATAAAGTACAGGTAAGAAATGGCCCCTAAACGAATATTGATTGGTGATGATGATGATGATGATTATTATTATTATTATTGATGATGATGATTGTGATGAGGCTCTTAACTGCAGAATTTCAAGGCAAGATAGTTCGTCGTCATCGATCTCAGCTGTAAAAATTTAACTTAACAGGATGACATCAAGAACATTGTTTGCATTTGAAGGAAAGTTATCTTCATTTTTCCACTCTAGATAAAGAAGTATAAGCCGACTGGAAATCGGTTGGTTTCTCGCTCGCTAATTTCGAAAGTGGCCTGTTTTCCTGGCGGTCTGGTTTCCTTCACATTTGCAGAAGCATACCAAGCACATGGAGGCATGTGAAAGAATTACTGACCCTTCTCTGTTCAGCTGATGTTAAAGGCTAGCAACGAAAAAAGTTCGTAGGCTTTCGTGATCTTCGTGACCCGGCCATAAGTCAAAGTTCAGAACTTTTTCCGAATGCCAAGAAAATCTTGAAATTTGTTTATTATTTATCTGGTGTTTGTGCAGGCTGGAGATAAATTGGGGGAGCTAGGGGAGGCTTAGCCATCCCCAGACAGATTGATAAAAAAAGAAACAATTAAAAATAGTACATTTTGTTGTAATTTTGGAGTTTAGCCCCCAGGAAATTTTTATTTTGCCTCAGCTTGTGTTTTTGCCAATAAAATTCATCAGTATCGAAGGAATATTTGTCAAACTTGATCCTCTAAGGTATTTTTCATTTTGACGATTTATTTAAAGATATTGTGGAGTTTTGTTAAGAAACTTCAAGCCACAAATAAAAAATATTGATGAAAACTAACCTTTACACTGATAACCTCTGGGACATCATAAGGATGGTTCTCTCTGAGGGAAGAATATTGTTCAAAATGAAGCATTTTTTAAATTGATCACGATCTACAAATGTTGAGTTTCTCCAAAGAGGAGGAGTCGAAAGCTGAAATATTTTGAAATGATTAAAAAGACGCAATGGAATTAACCTGCTCCGGTGCCCCTCCACCCTATGTTAGACACATTGAAAACTGCATAAACACTGCAAAAATTGTGTCCAGCGATTAATTTCTAATTTTTAATTTTCAAATGAAAAAATTCCTTCTCTTAAATATTAGATTTTTGAAGCATGGTTGGAAAAGTGGAGCTGCATAGTTGTAGAAAATACTGGCCACTGAAATTTAATATCTATTTATTTAATTTGATCTATCTCTCTAAAATACCTGACAAAAGATGTTAGATTTTTCATCATGCTTGTTCTGGTCTTGATTTTCTGTAAAGGATGAGAAAAGGTCTTCATTTAATTAGTAAAGTTTACAATCATAAATAATTTCTGGTGGAAACCTTTCATTTTAAATTGATCTGAAAGAGCAGAGAACCAATCTTTGAACAACCTGTCCAATAACTTGTGCTTAACACTTTTCAATATAACTTAAATTTATAAATCTTTAAATCTGAGGACTTTATGTTTTGATGCAGGTTGATTGATAGTTAATGGTGAGAAAGCACTATGAACATTACCATTAAAAACATGTGCAGAATGGATGATCGGTGGGTTTTCACAATGGCTGTGTGCAATACTTTGAAAGGAAATTTAAGCAAGGAAAGTCTGAGGAAAGAATTCATAAATAACATTTAAAACTGGACTACCACAAGAATGACAGCCCAAGGCAACATGTGGAAACTGGAAAGAATGGAGAAAAATTAAAAGAAAGACTTTAAAAAGGAGTGAGCCATTGGAAAGTAAGTTATGTTAATCAAATAATTTTCCAGGTTTCATACAAGCAGAATCTCTGAATCCTCTTCAACTTTTTCTTCCCATACATATCTATGAGTAAATGACAATAATGTGTAAAAAACAAAGCCTTGTTATTCACAATTGATTGGTATAAGTGTCTATAAAATTGCAAAATGGGCCTTACACAAATAGCAATCTGGCACATATAAAAGGTTTCAAAATGGGGCTCAATCTTATCTGTGCACCATTTCTGAGAATTCAATAATTACAAGCTGCTAGAAATGATTCATAGTAGTTAATAAAAAATCTCTAGGCCACATTTACAAGATATTCAAGGCCAATGAGAAAATTTCCTACACATAAATATGAATGCTGTTTCTACTTACATGGAGGTTAGGTTAGGGATCATGTTTACACAAGCTGCAAGCTTCTTCTCAACCAGTCCTCTAGAAGCAAGAGGTGAAAATGAACGTTTTCAACAAAAATAGGATCAAGATAACACTTAGCCAGCATGAAAGTCCTCCCATTTGTTGGATCATTACTGATAATTGTACTTGGGGTAGTTTCTAACAGTATTGCACTCAAGGCTGTACATGGCAGTTGCCCCCCCCCCAGAAATTTTCAAAGTGAGGTTTGTTGGCTTGTCCTTATCACTTTACCCCAAAAGGCCCCTTCTCCGAGGAAATTAAGATGAAACCTAAAAAACCAAATCATATTTTTTTGCATATGAAATGGTGTTTTCTGGTGATGTAAAAACAAGGGTCACAAAAATGTGTCCCTGGTTGCACCCTCGCTGAAAATATTCTGTTTACGGCCTTGATTGCGCAAACAGGAATGAATAAACACATACTTATAAAAAAGAATTCTTGTAATAATTAAGTCCAAAAAGCATTAAAAAAAGAAATTATTATATCCTAAATTGTTATACATAGATTGCAGTTGCATACATTGGTCTATTTCGATTCTTTTGTTTTAGCAGCAAAGACTGTTAAACGGTTTATTTATAGTTTTTGTCCCAATGTCCCCACGTCAATACATAAGGTCTCTAATTGTACCTTGCAATTTTCTTCCCAACCTCTTCATTGGGGCATGTAACAAAAGCAATCGAATGATCATCGGCTGAACTAGTCATTGCCATGTTTCTAGTATATCTGCTCGCTGAGCAAATAGTCAAAAAACATAAAAATCGAGCTTTTTGCAAAAACATGTGAAGATTTCTTCGACTCGAGAGACAGAAGGTCCATAAAGGGGCAGCAGTAACATCAACGTCAACAGCAACAGCAACAGCATTTTTTAATTTTGGCGGGAATTTTGAAATTTATATTCAATGTCGTCAGTATGATGGCGGCAATTGTAAACAAATAGAAAAATGGCGGACAGCGACCTTGTTTGCAACTTCAGAAAATGCCGAAAAAGATTGACGAACTTTGCCTGGGTAAAGAGTAGCATCAGTAATATTACTTCTCAGCCTTATTGCAATGATCAGCATAATAATACAATAAAAGAAAACACAGCACTTAGTGAACTAAGCTTAAATAACACCTGTCTATATTATATTATAGGCATGATAAGAATAGATGCCCTACGCAGACCCAAGGTGTCACATTAATGGAAAGATATATTGCTTTGAGTGCTTTCTAGCATTGCTTTATTGCTACTGCCCTTAACATATATGTTCCATTTTCAGGTAACGTCATGTTCTCGTATCTTTTCCTCATATTCATTGCAAGCTTTTTCTTTTTAAACCATGCTAAGATTGCTGTTTTATGAAAGACGTGCATAAACGTAAATCTTCGCATGCTTGAGTGTTACTAAATAATCATTATAAGCAAAGTTTATAGGCTTTAAGCCTCTTGTTTGTCATCTTTCTCCTTGGTCCATTCGTTTTGCTTAAAGCTTTCTAAATGTGGATTCTTTAGATTCCATCACTTGCTTTAGACTTGATTGTTTTATAAGCCATGACAGTTTTTAAGATATTTTTTGTGATGAAGACGGCACTAAACAGTTTAACAAGTCATACAAATGTCCAGCATGTAAGTGTTATTCATTTGAATTGCCATTTTTACTTTGTTGTTCGACTATAGAACATTCTTCCTTGCCAGCTCGTTCTTGTTCAAAGCTAGAAAACGAAAAGGACGTAATATTTTCTCATAACTTTTTTCTTAAGCAATGGCTGTCCTTATCCATAATAGATGAAACTATTTTCTTGTGCAGGTGAAACAAACCTTCTTGGGAAATTTGACATCATACGAGTCGATTTGCAGCCTTCTGAAGAATATAAATCCGTAAGTTATCGATTATATCATTATCATCATCATCAAGATCATCCCATTTTAGGCCGATATTTATTTGCCTATTGCTTATTTTAATTAATACACTTTTCTGTCTTGGTAGATGGTTCTTGCTGGCCTAAAACCCGAGGTTATTATGGAAGTTTGTTCTCGTGCAGTTTCATTTTGGACGTATCAGGTACTAGAGTATTTGTATTAAACACACGATATATACAGTTTCCTTTATCATCAAATCTTTGCTGCTCAATCTTTATTTTCGTTTGAAAACATGAAACCAGAAATATAACTCGGAATTCTGAAATGCACCTTTTCATTCGACACTTCTCAGAGCACGAAAGGTTACACGATGACTAGAAGATGGATGGAAATAATACGTCTGATGCGGATCGATGAGAAAGGAAAATTTTGACGCAAATGATCATTTTATTTTGACGTCTCGGTCCTTTTCTCCTCGTTTGAAAGGTCCAAATAAAAAAACTAGCCCCTTCTCTCTCAATGAATATTTCCTTAGCTTCAGTATTGTAAACTATATTATTATTTTTCTTATAATCATTATTATAATTAATTCTACAGGCCCATAATGAACGCGTTTACCATGAGTATGTTTCCACAAGGGCCAAAGAGTCGAAGAATCAATTGGAAAAGTATTACGAGTCGTTATTAGCACAAATTCAGAATGAACTCAACAGTATCCTTTAAAGCTAATTTATCATGCCGCCAAATTCCTTTCTCCGTTTGATAATAGCCGCAATCAGGCACTTCGGAGGAGCATGTGCTCTGGTTAACAAACCCTCAAATACAGGTGGCAAGAGTGATCTTTGACCTGTTTAGAGAAAATGATAAATTGAGTCGTACTGAATATAATTGAACCGAATAGATGGTAAGAGAAATGATTCTGCAAAGTGAGCAAATAATACATTAATTTATACAATTTCGTCTTCTGCATATCACACCGAAACCTGTTTTGTACAGTTTTGTATAAGATCAGGCGCGTCTTTGTAAACAAAAGTCTGCACTCTTCAATCGCTCAACGACGGATTCAACATGGAACCATTTCAGTCCACAGGAAAAAGACGCCAATTGCAAAGACAAGATATTTCAAAACAATCAAACAAATTTTTAGCAGGAAACAGATTGAAAATTGATCACGATTCTTCGATACAGACCGTAGGTACCTTAGACGACAGCCGCTTATCGCACGCGGAGAATTACCGCGCGGATTTTCGTCTTCAGCGTCATAATCTTGAGAATGAACCCCAACAAAACGTGCTGGAGCAAGCTTATTCGTCGTCTTTTGAAAGAGAACAAGAAATTGTTAGACTGCAAAAGAAAATGTGTAAGCTGCAACATAGAATTGGAAAGCTGCAAAAAAGAGTTGAACATCTTCAGAGTCTATAAATACACCTTTAAATGTACCTTTAAAGAAGCCTCTATAAATTTGTATCTTATCAAATGGATGCTCGCCCATACAAAAGCGCATCTTGCAGTTCAAAGCGTAGAGAAAGCATGAAAAATGCTAGCAAAATAATACTAGTTTAAAGAATGAAGCTTTATACCAAGGGGAGGTGGAGGTGATTGTCCTCGGTGCTCTCCCTCGGCAAGTGTCCCTTATTTGATGTGTTGTATGTTTTAGCAAAGAACGATGGTTATGTCTCCATGCATTTTTGTCTGCATGTATTGTTTTGTCTGCATCAACATTGTACTGGCATTAACGTTAACTAATGGTATATATAGTTGATGAATTTCATTCTCGATGCTTAAAACCCTTAACATTGGCACAGCTGTCAAATCTGAAATCACAAGTAAGAATCAAGTATTCTATGATTTTCTAGTCTCTTTGTTCTTCTCCCTTAATGTTGAAAGCCTCAAAAAGTTGTTAGTCTTATTACTCTTGGATAAAACCCGGGCTGTGACTTTCTTATGAATTCCTGACTATGTATCGTTGGTCCACTTTTAGTGAAATCCAAAGAGCTGGCTGATACGAAACAGAGGCTGTCAGAGGTCACAGAGAAACAAGCGGACAAATCAAGGCAGCTTCAACGCCTTCAGGTGACATTGTTATAAATTTATAAAATCAGAGCCGTACGAATTGGGGATGGGGGCAAGGGGACAAGAGATGGCCTCATTAATGTATGACTAGCTGTTAATTTGTTTTCATTTCACCAAATTTTGTCTTTCGACGAATCAGTTTTCTATCCAAAATGGATAAATGATGGAACAGATTGCTTATTTACTTTCTAGGCCATGTATGACTCGCTAAGAAGAAAGATGGTGAGCCCAATGATAATAGGTGAAACTTCTGCAAATACAGAACATCTTCATGCAATCAAGAATTCTTTCACACTGCCGATTGGTACCGCATCAGGTAAAACTATCCCTATGTTAAACTATTACCAAAAGCCTCTGTTTGTCTATTGACCTCACTTGCAGCCACACCCATGGACAAAACGTCCCTTTAAAGTCTTGGTATTGTAGGCAAACAAACATATAAAAGTGGACGTGTCAATCTAGTAAGCAACTTGCCCCCGGCCTTTTGAAAACATCTGTCCCTGTGAACACCAATACGATGGTCGATTTTTCTGACCTTGCTGTCTTTATGATCATTTTACAAAGCAGTATTAAACCCTCTTTATCATAGGAATACAAAAAACGATGCCTAATGACATAGAAATTCCTCAAAGACCAGAGCCAACACCAAACAGTAAGTCGTGGCAATTTCAAAATTAGAGTAACTGGAATGTTCTTCAGAACTAAAAGTTTGAGCGCAAAATCCGAAACATAACTTTGAGTATCAATAGTACTCTCTATTGATGGAAAAACATATGGAAGAAGATTTACAAAGGTTTTCCACTACTAAAACGCATTCGAAAGATAACGGAGTCCATTCAACCTTTTTCTCACTCGGTAAGTGTTATTATCTCTTGAATGTTTGAATCGCTGTTCCACAAATTCCTTTTAATTTTACAGGAGAGTTTCATTTTACTCCTGTCCCAATGGCAGAAGCAAGCAACGATCGTGCCGTTTTTCCTGCTGCGAAACTAAACACGCTGCATAGCCGGTTCCAGATCGATATTGGCACACCAAGAGGTGGAGCAAAGTGAAACTTAAGAACCAGTAAATGTTAGTTTTGTTCTCCTTATGACTGTTCTAATTCTCATAATGTCTTATTTGATCAGGGTGATTCGCCTCTCAATGTTATAATTCTTATACGTAACTGAGTTTGGAGCCCTGCTAAGGAATGATCAAGGATGTGGGTTCAGATCTTTCAGTGATTGCTGGGAGCCAGGTTGAGGCATACCCTCCTAAAAAAGGAGGTAGCTCGGGGTGTACATGACTGTCAGGTATAAAAATGTCATCTTCTTGTAGGCTTTCATACCAAATAAGTAACTTTTTCTGCTTTGGTAGGGCATGGTGAATTTTACAGGGAAAAGTATCATCACCCCCGTAAGAATGCATGCAATTACACTGTAACAATATACAAAACCTCCATTCAATTGACATGTTTTTCATGTATTAAAATTGTATGATTTTCTCCATATTGCTAAGTTCAGAAATAAACAAGGTGTTATTTACTTTTGATACTTGGATAAAAAGCAGTCAATATTTAAGATAGAAATACCCATGCTCAAAATACTAACATTTTTATATACAAAAACGACACGTTAATTTCAATCCCGATTTGAACATTATGAAAAGAGATATATTCTAGCATTTTCCAAACACCCATCCTGATATTCAAAATCTGAGCATAAAGATTTTTAGACTTTCTTGGACCGCTTTTTATTTCCAGCCTTTTTCGTTCCTTGTTTTGGGGTCTTGATCTTGTCATTTCGGGCATTTATTTCCTCATTTTCCAAGCCCCCACTGGAATAATCTTCATCGTCACTCACACCATACCTCAGCGACAGGTACAAACTGCTGAAGCCTCCAGCACTCTCGCCTGATGTTTCCATCTCGTCATTTTGAGTGCTTTTTAGGTAGCTTTCTATCCCGGAACCTTTAAAAAGGAATCATATGTTTTAGGGAAAGGAATAAATTAAATGAAATATAGCGATGAAGGTGACGAGGGCTGAGGGGCTAAAGAAAGGGTAGGGAGGGTAATGTTCCCCTCATTAAAGTTTAGCGTACCATTTACCAAGGGCCTAACACTTATCTGTCCTGCAAGATTGATTTCTCAGTTATTGATTATCCAGATCTTTCATCTTTAGATTGTAATAGAAAGGAGAGGCCGCCTTATGGTGAAACTCTAAACTGGAGAATCATTGTCTCTTCTGGCGAAGGCTAAATTTTCATATAAACGGGTGTTCTATAGAGAATTTTCCTTCTGATGAGAATGATCATGATGACGAGTACGATCTCTAGATGTAACCGAGCCCCTATCCCATTTATTGATTCCACTATCTACTGAACAGACAAATAACGACTTGAAATTCAATAACAGAGTAAAATCCAGACTGTTAGAATTTGATTACTCGAATCACTTTACTTGAGAAAAATCCGCAACAATTTGTAATTGTTCCTCCATTTAGCAATTAACTTGAATAAATTAAAATGCAATACATCTGATCTGAGCTCAGTCAAGAGAGCTTTTGTTTTGCTTTGAAAGTTGGTCGAAAGTTTATCAAACTGATGGCAGCTTTTGTCTGGAGACTAACCAGTTTTACTCATTATCTTAGGACTTAAGATTCAATGCTCAAAAGTTGGGCTGCTTTCAACTGGCGTCTTGCTTTCTTATTTACTTTTATTTTTTTCGACTTTTCGGCATAATTAGGCACCAGAATTATTTATATCCCTATTTTATTACGTTTGCTTCAACATAGCTTCAGTCTTTCTTTGTTTACCAATGTGTCTTATATCTAGGCCTAAAGCGATACGGCAACCACCCCAAGGCAATGCAAGAGTAGAATTTTAGACTAATGTATTTGGGGTTCTCATTGTAACCAACTGGCCACGATTTATCAAATCAAAAAATTACCAATAATGATCAATTGCTATTCTCTATTTTGTACCTTTTGATTTGCAGAATGAATGCATCTTTTGACTTGAACCCTTCAGACTCCTCCCCTTTCCCCATTCCCTCAGTTAGATTTTAATCTGAGACTGAGCCTCTTCTCCCATTTTCCCATTTCACGGTAGCATTATCAAGATGAGAGTAGCTAAAAATCATTACATGCCATAATGCTATTTCTAGAAGATCATCAGGGGTGCTCAAACCATGAAATTTTTGTTAGAAAGAGAAAAAAAATGATGAAGGAAAGCATAAATTAATTTGTTCTTTGCGTGGAGGAACTCAATGCTGGCTGAACTTCGTTCACTGTTTGAGGCGCCGAGTACTGCTTAAAAAAAGTTTATTTTTCAATGATCTTAAAAAACAAGTTTAGCCGAATAGGGTGCTGTTCTCATGCTGGCAGCCTTGAAGCAAATCCAAAAGATGAAATTGTTTTTAAAAGAACTCTTATCAAGTGAGAAGTAAAAGTGCACGCCAACTGCATCCTACCTTCCTTAGGAAACACATACGCTTGAATCTCCGAAACCAACAGAATTGTCCAACTTGCAACGAGCATTTTCAGTAGCTCCATCCTGTGTCAATATCAAGTACAGTGTCTGTCAAAATTGCTCGTTAACGTGGAATAACCAACATTCGCATTGAGTGATTGTTGAAATAGTATTGGTCTGGAATTCTCCTGCTAAACACCTTGTATGATGTCTATCCTCTTTGTCTTTTCTCTCTTATCAAGTCAAGATGCCATAAGTGACTCTTTTGCTCATCTTCCCATGACAATCTCACGTTCTTAAGTAATCAAACGTCCACCTTATATGCCCATTTGCCACTTCCCTAGCAAAGGAGACTGGACGATCTCCAAATCAAATTTAGCCAATTGTGGTTGGAATTCCAGACAAATCTTGAGGATTTTTTTTTCTGCTTGTCCTTTGATCTTTTATTTGCAGTTTCCTCCAATTAAGAACGAAAATATCTCACTAGTTTGTTTTTAGAACCAATTTGCATCGCAATATTATCACAGGGAAGTTGAGCTGGTTTGAGACAGTGCAGGCAAGGGCATGTTTCGCTCATTTTCAATTAAGCTCTGTATTTAACCCAATATCGCTTCACATTAGCTCAATCGCACCATGCGCTGTTTGTGTTACAATCCAGAAGGCTTTCTCCCGGGTAAAGTAGCTTGGTTTGGGGTACCTGGGAGCATGGACGTAGCCAGGGGTGATCAATGGGAGCCATTGCCCCCCCCCCCCTCTATTTTGGAAGAGAAGAATATATTTTTGATTCTTTGCAAACAGTTTTGAGAACTAACAACAGCAAAATAATTATCCGCCACTGCCATTGTGCCGTTCCCAAAACCACCTCATTCTTCTATTTACAGTCTTCACCAAGTTTTTGTTATAAAAAGAAAAGAAACATTATAAAAATAGCACATTTTGTAGTAGTTTTGGATTTTGTCCCCCCCCCCCGATAAAATTATCTTGCCTTGATAAATCGGAAATCGCTTCATTATTTTTGAACAATCTCTTATTGAAAACGAGATTGTTATCAACTCGACATTTTTGGGCCTAGTCGAGTTCGCAAAGTGGGGCGACCTTTAGTTTTGTTTAAAAATATTATTAAATGGCATGTGTAAGTGGCTAGAAAGTTAGAGAAGAATTCAAGATGATTCACAGTCTTTTTCTTATCAACAATTCGGGGTAAATATCACTTTAATGCATTCATCTTTATGCTTATTTTACCGTTGTGACATTGATTATGTGAATTGTTCACTTTTGTGTTAGGCCTTGCCGACCCTTGCTTTTTTGTTGCTTTAACCTGTCATATCCCGCTGTGTCTGATCAGAAAAGGCGTTAAATGGACTCATTAAAGAGTTTAAAAACTTGTAGATCTAATTCACAAGATTATTAAGAATTGTCAACAACATTTTATACATCTATACATTCCCAGGGCTACAGTTGTATTACTTGTTTTTGATTGTATGAAGTCGAATTTAAGATATGTGAAATGAAGTGAACAAAGAGGCATCCAATTACTGGGATCAATCCACCACCCAGTAACACCCATTAAAAAACACAGAGGCAGTGGGAGAAAATTGAAATTGCAGTGCATACTAGCCAGGGACTAGGAATTTTGTTAGAACCTAATATATAGGCTACTTTGAAAATGAAAAGGAAGTGAAAAATGAGGAAGCTGGGTATACCAAGCTGAGCTCCTCACATACCATGGTTATGTTTATTTTAAAATATCATCAAACCTTCATGTAAATCATATTTTTTTATCTCCAAGATAAAATATTTTACGCTGGCAAATAAGGAACTAATGATTGACTATACAACATTACAAAGACAATACCAGGAGGAGCAAAATATCATGACTTCTTCAGCAGAGCACTGATATATATTTGGTTTATTTTTCTTGCTTTCTAATGGATATTTTTATATATCACCTGCATTTTAAATCCTAGGGATATATTTCTAGAAAAGCATTGGAAGAGTGTCATAAGCAAAACAGTTTGTGATTATTTCTTTGAAGTTCAGACCAAGGTAAGCTGAACAGGTTTCAAACTTTGCAGAGGTTTTGGGTCTTATTTATTTAATGGTTTGGCAGTGTTTGTTTTTTTTTTATCTTTTTTCACTTGTTCATCACCTAAATTGGAAGCTTGCACATCAAGTTGTTTATGTCCTAAAAATTGCATGGTTGCAAGAAGTCTAGATAAAATTTTGCCTGGCTGAGATGATGACCAAAAAATTGTGTTAATGTTTTGAACAACATAACAGAATAATCCTGTAGGGCTGGAAAAATCATTTAAGAAATAATGGCATGGCTGAGACTGCAGCTGGCAGTTGCGCTGCGCAGGGAAGAAATCTCATGCAAGGCAAAGATTCTGATCTGGTCATCACCCAAGTATTTCCCAGCATCTTTGTGTTTCTTATGAAATTTTACCTACAAATCGCTCACAATTATGATAAATAAAAATGATTATTATATTTCATTAAGGCTGTTACTGCAGAAAATGTCCCACCAGTTATTGCCACACCACATCATTACCTGATCAATATTTATCGAGAAGAAATTTTTTTTATTGCTGTCACACAATCAGAAGGTAAGCAATAAACCATATTTTGATATCCAGTATAAAGTCATTCCAAGAGCAAACCAAGAAAACATTTAAATGGAATTGCATGAATTGGGAACAGTGCATGAGGGGCATCTCGATACTGCCACATTTTGTGGCAAATTTTGAGTTTATATTGTACTGTTTTAAGTTGTATAATTATGATTCTGTTTTAGATTGTGGAAAAGGCCATCATTTAAAAAAGTTAATAGACAAGAACAAGGACCAATATCTTCATTTCTATATTCCATTTCATTATCGTAAAATGAAATGAGATGAAGGAAATGTTTATTTTTTCACAATGTCAATTCAAAGGAAAAAGGGACTAACTTTTTAACAGATATATTTCTTTTCCATTTTTAGTGGCACCTTTGTTTGTGATCGAGTTTTTGCATCGTGTTGTTGACACAATAATTGACTACTTCTCAGCATGCTCTGAATCTGTCATTAAAGATCAAATTGTTGTTGTTTATGAGGTAAGAATAGTAATTTCATTATTAACTCATTGCCTCCTGATGCCATTTGAAACTCACAGACAGATAACTGTGGAAGCAAATGTTGCAGGGGGGTACATAGATACAGGAAATATCAATGTTTCGATGAACTTGCCGTGGATGTTGTCTGATCAACTTTGCAAATCTTGACAACATTACCCCCAGGTTTTTCTTTGATTTGCAGTAACTTATACTGCGCCATATGGCATCTTCAGGGTGCTATGAGTTAATTCTTTGATTTTTATTTCCTAATGCATATTTACAGAATTTGCCTTTCAGTAGTTATACCATGTTATGTCTTGTTTTTGCCTCAAACTTCTGCATCAGGAAAGGTTTTAGCTCTAAGGAAATCAAGCGCAAGCTATTTTATAGATCATTAAATGTAGAAAGAACAACTTTACAAGCCTTACTCTGAGCTATTGTATCATTGCCGCAACATTTTTTTTGGTTGGATAGATGTTTGGCTAAAGTGTCAATTTAAAAGAGAAAGGTGTCTGATAGCAGTGTACAAAGTACTCCAGGTTATAAGATCAAGACAAGAAGAAGATAGCCATAGAAATTTATTCAGTCAAATGACTCAGGTAAATATGTGTTCTTTTTCAGCTTTTAGAAGAAATGCTGGACAATGGCTGTCCACTTGCCACTGAAAGCAATGTTCTTAAAGAGCTGATAAAACCACCAAGCATTGTCAGTCGTGTTGTTAACACAGTGACAGGAGGAACAAAGTAAGTGTTGCTTAATCAAGCTAGCAAATGATCATTTTTATGCTTACGCAAGAGTTAGTTTAAGGGATTGTGCAATAATGAAGTGAGTGATATAAATATAAAGTTCATTTGAGACAAACATGATTGCATTAAAATCTGGTGCAGAATGAGAAGCACAAAATGATGAGTGGTTAAGTCACAGTTGTATGACAAACCTATGAACCTGTTGGTCAGTAGATTGAGACCACAGTCAGAATGACTCTCCATAAGCTCAGCCGACCCAGCTGTTTATCCCCCTGACATCAGTGAACAAATGCTCAGGAGAAATTCAGTGGTTGTTGGTCGAGAGCCGCAGGTCCACATCACCTGGAAAGCTACCTAAAACCTAAAGTTGCTTAGCAAAATTAATTATTACTTGCTTGCCTGTTTAAATGCTTACCTCCTCTCTTGCTTGCATGTTTGCTTGCATGTTTGCTTACATGTTTGCTTGCTTGCTTGCTTGCATGCATGATATAATATAATATTTGAAGCCATCCCATCTAAAATGAAACTATCACATCAGATTCTGTTGCAATACTTTTAGTGTCAGTGGAAAGCTGCCCACGGGATCTCTATCAAACATTCCTTGGAGACGAACTGGTGTGAAATATGCAAACAATGAGGTATAATTTTGATGATCTTTCTTCTCATTACTCTAATTACTTTGTTCCAAATGTTGAATGGTTTTGATGACATGGGTTTCAAGTTGCAAGATTGCAGGTTTTTTTAAAGTTGATTGAACAGTGACTCTTATGTTCATTTTTGCTAAAATCTTTTGAAGTATTTCCTCAGTTTGTACCTTGAATAAATCAAGGTATGTATCTTTTCTATGTCTCCCATAATTTTCCTGATTTAAGAGGGGACTTTTTTGAAGGGAAAATTCATCATAAAATGTACAGCGTCTTATGCTTTAAGAAATTGTGTTTTATGGTGTTTATAGTTGGGTCATGTGGCCCTTCTGTGGTTAAAAGGGTTATAGGTCCTGTTTCAGGTACTTTCTGATATTGTTGGTCATACATTTCATTTAATTTTTTCATATACTCAAGAAAAAGCCCTTCAGGACATTAATTATCATGGTGAACTCTAATTTAATGTGATAAAAACTCAAAATAATAACCTATGCTTTCTATAAATACATATCTGTTTATATTCTTCATGGAGGTTGTGTTTTAGAGGCTAGTTCTTTAGATGTGTCTTAAGTTGATAATTGGAACAATGTAGAGTAGGTAGACTCAGGAATTTCTGCATGTGTGTCATTCCATGATTCCAGAGATGCGCAATGATAGCCTTTATTGCAAATTCAGTCCTGTATCTAAGGATCTGGTGTTCTCTGCAGTGCCTCGTATTGTAGTTCAATTGAAAAGATCTCGGTTTATATTTATCCTATAGGTTTTCAGGTCATTACCTGAGGTTGCTTGGGTACCTTAAGTTTGTTTTAACAGCAATACCAAGGAGATCAATGCGTTTTTTATTTAGTCTCCTAATATCCAGGCTTAAACATCGCCCACAGTTTCAATTTCTTTCGCAACTATGTTTAGAAATTAAAATTATGGTTGTTTAGAGGTTTGAGAGTATCGGGGTCAAAATATCACCCGCTCTCAAAATATCGCTTGGCGGTCTTAATTGGCTTAATTTGTTTAAGATGAAGGGATTACACTCGTTTTGACTTTGTTTTCGTTACTGCGATTATCTATAATTGTATTTTCATTGCGGTGTTTGTCGCCAATTCTATCTGTTACCGGCGAGTTTTGTTAAAGCGTTTGTGCAAGGTTGAAAGCTTGCGTTTACAACGAGCAAAAATATCTATCAAATTAAATTATCCAATGGCCATGTGGACTTGCTCGAAGACCATTTCTTTTACTGGTAAACAAGTAGAAAAGCTCAGGATTGTTTTCCTCCACTGTTAAAACTTCATTTTGAAAAGGAAATTTGATACCACCACCCCTCCCCCTATTAGCATGGAAACTGTTTGCATAGAAGGAAGGGAAAGGATCGAGTATTGATGCGAGTTGGACCGGACTCGAACCCGAGACCTTGGGTTAGGGGACACCACTTGGCAGGATGGGTGTCAAACATGAAAATATTGACTTCTTCTTGCAGAACGAAAATGGTTACTTTTTCTGTCAAATTCATTACTTTTTAATTCTTATTTAGATTTATTTTGATGTCTGTGAAGAAATTGACTGCATCATAGACAAAAGTGTGAGTAGTTTTGTAGATTTTTCCATCTTCATTTTTTTGGAACAGAAAAAGAATTGTTCGCACTTGTCTCTATGACAGCATCATATGTAGATTGTATTATGTTGCAGGTACATGTTTGTTAGCAAAGAGGACTCAATTTATGATGAAATTAGCAACGAATAATTAACAATCAAATGTCAAGCTCTTCTTAAGAAAAAAATTTAAGACATAGCACGAATTTAAAGAATTATTGATAATAGTAACTCAACATCAGACGAAAGATAGTGACAAAGTTGATTAAAAAGGTTATTAATTCTTTGATTTTAGTCTCTTTGTTTTGGTATAGTTCTGTCTAGCTCTGTCAAAATAAATTTACCAAAAAGATTATTTTTACGTGATATCTTTGTTTCTAGGGTACAACTGTGTTTGCCGAGATTCAGGGAACAGTAAGTATTGACTATTTAGCATGATATGCCTTCATTCCTTTTCTGACATTTGAAAGTATCACACGTGTGACTCATGCCTTGTTTGCTTCCAAATCGTCCTATTTTCGCCATTTGGCGTTTTCCCTGTATTTTTTTAAAAACAGTTTTAATCTGTTTTACTTTTTCATGTTTTCGGCAATTTTGTCGTTGTTTCGATAACATAAATATATTGAAGGATAATTTGTCACAAAAGTATAAACACTTTCGATTGAGATTAATATTGTGATCAAACACATATCCTTAGAAAACTGAAGGGTATATATTATTTACAAATCATCTAGTTATTTCACGCGCTCACACACCAATTTATTATTTATTTGGAAGCATGTTATTTTATTTTCGTAATCGGCGATCACCGGTGTACTTTATAACAATTTCTCTTTAAAATGAACAAAACAATAACATCTCGTTGTTTTTCAGATCGATTGCCTATGCAGACTTTCTGGAATGCCCGGTAAATATAATAATATTCCCTTGAATAAACTTTGGAAATGTTAAATAAGATTTGATTTTTGGATTAAGATTTTGGTGTTCGATTATTTTTCTCAAAAATATTACTTCAAATGAAAGACATTCAAGTTTTTTTCATATTTTTCCATTCCCCCATTTGTATTGTTATTATATTGCACATATTTCATTTTGTTATCTACAACCTTTTTTATTTACTGAATAAAAGCGTGATAATCAATGAAATAACTTTTTGATGAAATAAACTTTATTTTATTTACACAGATTTGACGATGTGCTTTGTGAATCCGCGCCTTCTTGATGACGTCAGTTTCCATCCTTGCGTCAGGTTGAAAAGATGGGATGTAAGTGAAACAACTTATTATTAAATGCATTTCTATTAACACGATAGACCGTAGTCTGTGCGCAGATGTCCCAGGAGCTGGTCACTGAGCTTTGAACCTTAACATGTACAGGCTCCGACGGCCGTGGAACTTAAATGCTATCGGTAATCTACGTCAAAAAGTACTAAATACCTCCATTAAATGTGAGAATAAACCGTCGCAGTTTTTTAAATAAAAATTCTTGGTTTACAACAGGAAATTTTTTTTTGAGATTAATGAAAATAATGATTCAATCAATAACGCTCTCTCATTTTTAGAGTGAGAAAATTCTCTCATTTGTACCACCGGATGGGAATTACTGTTTGCTTTCTTACCACATAACAAATTCGTAAGTGATATCTTCATTTTTGATTTTTTAACTATTTAACCGGATTTTTAATCTTTGTTGGTGGTATATTTAGATTAATGCTAGAATTAAATGACTTTTTTGCATGTAAGGCTAATTTTTTTATATTTTTACTTCCAGAACAATTTCAATCCCGATTTACATCAGGCCATCTGTCTCCTTCATATCAGTAAGTTCTTCGCTAAAACTCTTTAACTGTGTATTTACTTTGTCACCTTACTTCAATAGTGTGAAACGTGTAGACATATGCTCCGTTGCATACACTGTTTTGGTACTATGATTGCCTTGATGTCAGCCTGAAAACATCGTAGCTTACGTGCTTACTGGCCATTGCTTACTGTTTGCATTTCCTCAGAAAACGTCACATAAAGCCACCTGAGCTGGCCGACATGGTGCGTTTGAGTAATTTTCATTTTTATATTGAACTTAATCAAAGCCAATAAGCTGCTGAAAGACTGATTTATTTTCCTTTTTCATCAGGGGAGTAGTGGAAGATTTGAACTTAATGTTGGATTGAAATCATCATTAGGAAAACAGGTTTGTTCTTTGTAATATTTTCATATTCTTAAATCAAAATGGATTGTTTTTTACCAAGAAAGTGCTTTTTTCTGCTTTCCAAGACGTCATTAAGCATGCATATGGAATATGTTGAGCTAAGGTCTGTGGGAGACTAGCCACTCTGGATGGACCAGATCATATGAAATTCGTTTGATTTTGAACTGAAATTCGCTTGGTTTTGTTCAATGCTGCAGAAGTATTTTGAGTAACTAAATTTTAATTAAAACTGCGCTAGTTATAAAAACAATTAGCCCATAAAACTTGTGATAGATTTGAAAGATAAAGAATTCAGAATGAAATATAATGAAATATATAGTATTACAATGGAAAGAATTCTTGAATTGTAGTAAATATAAATGCTGTATATGTGCTCCTTTCTATGAGACATTTAACATATATTTTATTTTTAGGTTGAAAATGTTGTCATCACAGTTCTGATGCCAAAACAAATTCTTAATTGTAATTTAACTCCAACAGGTTTGTAGAATTAATTAATCAATTGATCAATTAATAAATCAGTCAGTCAATAGACCAATCAATCGATCAATCAATCAATCAATCAATCAATCAATCAATCAATTAATCAATCAATCAATCAATCAATCAATCAATCAATCAAGTAATCAATCAAGCAATCAATCAATCAATCAACCAATCAATCAATCACTCATCCAATCATAAAGTTATTTACATTGTGTTAAAAAATCCACATTTTAATTGAAACTAGTTAAGATCTACCATTTAATTTGAGCTATTTAAAACTTTTATTGAAAAATGGTTAAAACAAGATGTTTATAGATAACAGGAAATTAGAAATCCATTTTCCCCAATGTAGAGGAAACGCTCGGTCTCTCCCCACCCCTCTATTGGTATCAACCATGTCCCTGAGCGTAAAGATAGCAGTTCCTTTGTATTTGGAAAGCCATATCTGACTATCAATGTATTTAGAATGTTATTAACTATCCAATTTACTTGCTCCAAGTCAAAGGTATTTAAAATCGCTTAAGATAGTATGTTCTCAAATTCGTGATTGGCTCTCCTGTCATCTACATGCCATCCTAATATTCAACACTTGACACTGAATTATTAGCTTAATGGTGTAACGAAAAAGGGGTTAAAAGGTTACATTTTTTAGTTATATATGACCAGTTATTCATCTCGCTCAAACTCGGGTTTCATCTCTGTGGGTTTGATTACAAGCTCTCCTGCCGAAATAGAAAGTATCCTTTACAATAGACCTTTCCAATCGGAGCTGTGATGTCTTGCGGCCAATATCAGATATGGAATAAAGCCAAGCGGTTGGCAACTACAAATTCAAATATAGTAAAATTTCACCCTTTTTACTGGGCCACCTCAAAGTTATACTGAATTATATTTATTAAGCGATTTCCGACAAAATATGAACGAAGCAGGGTGTGATTCGTGGATAGAATCACATAGGGACATATTGTGTGATGTGATATGTGATAAATGATTGCAACATACCGTCTTTATAAAAGGTTTGTAGTTGGCTACCAGAGGACTGTCGAGAGGGGGGCGGGCGGGGTTGAGGTTCGGGGCCCGCAAAAGTTTTGTTTAATAAAAAATTGATTGCTTACGGGGGCCCGTTGCAATGAAATACCCCAGGGCCCGCACTGGCTCTCGACGACCCTGGCTACCTGGCCTTTGTTTTACTGGGCTATGCCCCATTTTGCCCTTTGCCCTTTATCATTTTGCCCCTTGATCCTCCTTCCCTTTGACTAATGTTTGAGAAGAGTGATGGCCATGATAATGCAGTTGATTACGGTTTTCAAATTCGAGTCAAATTCAACGTTTCCACCTTTCCTCCTGGCGAGCAGGTCTAAACGGCCTGGTCACCTTTCTCACAGTCAAAGTTTCCTCAGGCTAGCATAAGTTACGTTATTTTTTCGCTATTTAGTAGTTTTAGAATTGTAGTTTATACTAGCTGATATTTAATGTCTAGGTTTATGTGGCTAGTCAATGCCATTTTTATACGTCATTTCCAACAATTGATTATATTTTAGGAGGTTCGGTATCTTTTGATCCTGTCAAAAAAGAATTGAAATGGGAGGTAAGAAAAGCATATTTACTTCATCTAAATTTTATGCTTCAGACTTTTTCAGACTATGATAGCTAGAACCGAATCGATTTCAGGTTCCCTAGCAATCGCTTCTTGATTTCTTGTACGCAAAGTTTGGCTTCTTTTTATTTGTTGTATACTACAAGCCTTAATATAGATACAACTATGTTGGAAATATCTTATAATATGATATTTATCTCTCTTACTGTATAGATTACTCTTATTGTTGTTAACTAAGTTAGGCTACATGTACAACCTGTAGTGAAATATGTTATGTATATTAGGTCCCTTCCTTCAAGTGATATTAGGTTTCTTTATCCTTTCAATTTAACAACGTTAACCAACTGATTTCTCTTATATTACCCTCAACAGAGCTTCCTCGGCAGTTGTTAACGATCCTAAGTAGCCACAGATCCAGATAGGACCGTGATATCCCATTATGATGTCCGACGCAAATGTTTTAATAAACGTTTAATTAAAGAACTTTTAATTAAATGAATGTTTATGCAAAGGCTTAGAATCGAAAGTATTTTCTCACATTTTAGATTGGAAAGATTATGCCGAATAAGCAACCGTTTGGGCTACGTGGCAATGTAAGTAAATGTTGTCATGAAAAATTAATTCAAATGATTCCAGCTTAACACACTACGTACGCTGTTGTATTCGGTTTTAAGCAGTTTGAAGACTGAAATTGCAGGATTTTTAAGCAATCGTGCGCTTGGAGAGTCAGGCGATTCAAACGACTTTGTTGGCTGACATCTCAGAACTTTTCAGCAATTTTGCGTCTTAAAACCCCAGGAGTTTCAGGAACTTAAAGGATTCCTCACAGAACCATCTGTTAAGTAATGTTCTATGTTCTGACTTTTAACAATTCTACTGCCTATACATATTTTTTGTGATTTATCGCCTTTTGCCTCAGCTCTTGAACTCGTCTTTCCCCACTTTGTTCTCAAATTAACCTTGTAGATGTAAAATAACACACTTAATGGCTAAAGGTAAACCAATTTTTCGGCGAGTTTTTCAACACTAAATAAATTATGATGGACAGTTAAATAGTCTACTGATATGATGGACAGTTGAAGAGGATTTCCATACTCTCACGTAAACAGTTGCAAGCCCTACTCCCAACAAATGCAATAATTTCTTATTCAAGCTAGGCAAGGCACTGTTAATCTTTTTATGGCCAGATAGCCTTAAGCCTGCGTCACAAGGGGTGAACTCGAAGATGAAGAAGATGGCCATTAAGCAAAAAGACACACAAATGTATCATTTTGGTATCGTGTTGTTTATAATGGCGAATATATTTAACAATTTTTAGAGCATTGATTTCGCTTTTCGTTTTGATAAAGCAATTAATTATTTTCTTACACCCCCCCCCCCCCTCCTGGACACTTGGATTGTTAGAAACCTTTTAGGAAAATATGGCTTTGACATACACAATTAAGCTGTGTTTAAAGGATTTTCTTCAGAGGTGTACCATGAATTTCCAGTCACGTGTGATCTCCAATGTATTTACTTCTGATATAAAAAATGCGAGGGCAAAGACCTCCTGCCCACGGAAATAGGCTTAAATCTTTTACATAGCATTTCTTTGCTTCATGATAAAATATCTTCGTCGCCAACTGTTGTGATCAGGGGGGTGTTAAAGACGAATTTACAAACAGTGTGGGCGTGGAAACTATAAGATACCCAAAAAGTGGAAACTTTGCAGATAAAGTATCCTTTTGTGGCCAAGAAACTGTTCCTTTTCGAAGAGAATTTTTATCTAGGGGTGCTATGCCCCATCTCCTATATTGGCACTTTCCTTAGTTTCATCAAGGTTCTAGCAGGCTGCTCTAAATTTATTTAGAATGAGCAGACTCAGGTAAGCAGCCATCAACTTAGAACGCTCCTCTAGGTTCAATTCTAAAATGAGACTATCCCCGTCACGATGTTGTGTTTTTATTTTCCACCTTGTGGTTGCGGTATTTCGAAGAAAACTCAGTCGAATAACCTTTGTTCTTTTAATACAGCAACATGGGTACAGGGGTCATTAAGTCACCAAGTCGGTTAGCAAGCTGCGCTGCTACTCACGCTCATCTTTCCCTCGTTTGGTTTTTCATCGACGGAAATTTCTCAGCTTGACATGTGCAAACCAGACTTGTGTCTTATTGCATTCTGTTTAAGCTCGATTGTCTTGAAATCTTGCCAATCGCAAAAGCTTGGGGCAATATTCTTCTCTCCTGTTGAGGTTTCTATGCAACTCGATAACATTTAAAACAACTACACTCTTTTTTTATGAGAACAATTTTCCAAGAATACGACCCTCAAAATTTTGTTCAGTATTTAAGAGCAAATTAAGAAAAGCTGAAGCTGAAAAACAGTTGTAAAGATATTTATTTATTTCTTTCTTAATGAAATTACTACACTTTATCGAGGATATTGACAATGCCAAATTGTAACTGATTTAAACCCTCATCTGTATACTGCAGGGCCGTCGTTGGGGGGGGGGGGGCTTGGGGGTTGTGACACCCCCTAAAAGGCTCTATCGGCAAATCTCAGGCTATAAGCTGTTGTTGCCGGTACATTTTACTTTTCTGTTATCCTGCTCATTTAATATTACTTAGGTTTGCCCCAGCCAGTTCCAAGCAAAATTGTAATCTGTGAACAAAACCTTTGGTGGGTCTAAGGCCACACTCTATAGGATATGCCACGCCCACCTTGTTGGCAAAATCCTCATCTTAAACCTCTCGAAGTGACATTGGGTCGCAATGGTACTGGTATACTATTAAAAACTTATACTTACGTAAGCTTTGCAACTGTAAAATAGAGTGTTCTCGTAGATTTCTCCCTGAGGCATCTAGGAACTGTTAAACCTTAAACATTGAATAATAGTTTATTGTATAGTATTCCAAGATATGGCCGATTAGAAAACTCTTCAGTCATAATTTATCGTTTAATAGAAAACTCTTTTCCTAGTTTATATAAATATTCTTTTGATTTCATTTAAGCTTTTCCTTATCCAACTTTGTTCTCTTATATTATCAAAACTATGTTGTTATTAATATTCTAATCCCCGTAATATTTAGCTTTAATATTTGCTTATTCTTCCTTGCAGCTTTCACTCCAGACGGGCGTCCCTCCGCCAGACGAATCTCCCGTTGTAACGGTATGACATAGATGCGTTTATATAGGGAAATTTGGCGCAGTTCATTACTGCAGGAACACCTACGTCAGGGGAAATGGGAAAATTGCCCCTCCTTCTGCCCAAATAAAGCGCCATTCGTCTATTCTTCTATGGTTTTGCCCTTATTTCACCGTTTTTCATCTTTCCATCCACCATTTGCCCCTACCCACCTATGCTCCAAGATAAATACATTACTGATTGTCTAACAGCTGTCTTTTAAACCTTTCATTTGTACAAGTATCCCTATTATCTACCGCCTGAACCTAAAACAGTTCGCGTGAGTGGTTTCTTATGTGTTAGAAGGAGAAAACCTCTACCAAAGGTGGAGAAAAAAAACAGACTTTGGATCCATTCTCTCCTACGCAGCGGCATGTCTCTCCAACCTCACATTAATGGGCCTAACCTTAAAAGTTTTAACACGATGTACGGCAAAAATGAACACTGACATAATTTGTTAGAACTATGATTGGCCAATTACTGAATTTTAAATTATGCTTTTGTTTATTTATAATTAGTTTTGCTACCATGCTATAACTATTGTTACTGTTATCCAGAGCCAGCACCAACAGGGGTGTAAGGGGATCGCCCCAACCCCTATGTTTTTCAGAACAATTTAAATGCTTTTCGAAAAATGTTTAGGATTCTCTACGAACCGCAGTTTGATCACGGGCTTATGACGATGACGATTGATGGGGAGTTGAAGTACTCCTCCTCTTCTATTCTTATTGGTGTTTGCTATCCTGATACAATAACAATTCTTAAACGTGATCTTACAATTTCAGGCTGCTTTTACAGTGAGTGCGTTTGCTGTATCTGGTCTCAAGGTCAGCAGGCTTGATATTTATGGAGAGGTAAGATGAACGCGGTGCAACTCTTGGTTTTTGTGTTTGATCTTATCATATCCCAAGCAGATAACTAACTTTGTTACATAATTCAATTATTTAGGCCTGACCACAGTGATGTTCAAAACTTAACCGAGATTGGTTTTTGATTACGGTCCTCAACATAGGTCAGAAGAATTGTTTGAAAAAGGTCCTTAGTTTCGAGTCTAATCAAATTTTTATCTGTTTGTTCACTTCGCTTTTTAAGATATGTATTTGCCCTTTTCTTGGATATGTCCTTTATTAATAGCCTTGAATAGACCCAGGAATGTTTAACTTGTCAAAAAGGACCGGGGAAAGTTGCCTAAGACACATGTTTATCAAATCAGCGAACCAATTTAGTGATCTAAATCTTTTGAGAAGCATTGTACCCGGGAGAAAGAATTAGTTCCCAGAATAAACACAGAAACCCCTACTAAATAACCCCCTCGCCATTTGCAGAGTCCTTTAAGGAATGCCTTCTAGTCAAAACCCTGGGTCACGGTACAAGGACAGGGTATACCCTAATAGTTACGATGATAGAGACGGCGCCCGCAGTACTTATCGCTTGTATGATATCTCCTAGTAATTGTTCGAAGCTGTTTACAGTCATTTCTCTCTGAATTGAGCAATTCTCACTTTTTATTTTCTTCGTCATTACTTCAGACCAATACTTACATTGAGTACTTAATTTTATTAAAGGTCGATTGTCTCATGTATGTCGTTTTTGTTGCATATATTATCCTTTCACTTTAATGTTGGTTACAACACCTTTTGAGCTATTCTATTAATTTCTGCTTCTTTACCACTGTCAATCGTCATAATCAATGCCCTCTTGCAATCTTTAATTTCTTCCCGTTAATGTCTTCTTAAGCTGCCCTTGTTGTGATCCAATTTCTAGAGACAACTTTTTTCTTATGTATCACATATTAATATCTCTCCTTTTGTAACTCTTTTCTAGAAATACAAGCCTTTCAAAGGGGTAAAATATGTGACCAAAGCTGGAAAATTTCAAGTAAGGACATAAAACTAATAATTTGTCATAGGGTTATATTCTTAACAAATCAGTTATCAGTAATTTTCTATTTAGAATGAAATTCATATTCATTTAATATTTTGATCTTGTATTTTCTGTAAGTTAGGTTGTTTCGATGATAATTCTCAACTCTTGAAAGGGTTAAATATGCCTTTATTCCCCGCGTGGACAAGGCTTCACATCCCCAACCCCACCCCTAAACAGTTGTGACAGGCTACAAGGCAAACCATGCCTAAAAGAAAAATATGGAATTTAACAATAGTTTGTTACTGAGAGGGTTTTTTGTAGTTCGCCTAATAACATAAATATTCGCCTTCCACCAAATGTAAAAAGTATCAAAACGTTGGTTTGGCCTAGAAACACCATTTTACACTTTTATTGTTCAGGAGCAGATGCAGTTGAATTCTTTTGATTCGTTCATAATTGCTTGTCAGGCAATTCTTACGAGTAATGCCCCTATGTGCTCAAATCTGTCCATTATATGGCGGGTTACACCACCTAAACTCTCCTGTTGATTCATTCAATGGTTCCTAGGCCCATCGTACCTCTAAAACTAATTTCTCAACTTCTAGACAGGTTCTTCACGAGACTTATTATAGAATCAACCTTTTCGATGTTCATATGTCAGACCATGCTCTCTGGAATTCCAATTAAGGGGCTTTTTAATTGTTTCCCCTTTTGAAAGAGGTTTAGATTAATTTTCCATTACTAGATATGCATTGACAAATTAAGTTGACAGAGAAAATCTCTTTTTGATTTGCTTTCCCAGCCTCTTTTGAAATCAGTTTAATCAAGCATTGATTAATCTACAGTTTTGTTTTGACGTGAAACCAGACTGGCGCTAAATGGTGAAAACTAACGAGACATTGGTAGCAAGAAAGAGCCTAGTTTTGCTAAAGGGTAACGACCTACAAGTCCCCAATGCCCCCGTCTTTTCTTGTGTTTTTGGATTTTAGCACAAACGACCTTCAAACATAAATTGAAATTTTAGCATGGCATCTTGTTTTGATTGAATGTTTTCGGGTCCGGAGTCTGGTGGATATCCATCTGTCCTAGGTGGCCTATATCCTTCCCAAGATTGGTATTCGCTATCCTAAATTGGTGGTTTTGGCTTAATACGATCAAAAAACATTCCCTGAAAAGGTTTGTCACTTGACACTAAGCGGATAATTTAGCAAACCAATTGTCTTACGCTTATAAATCGGTATTTACAATTTTAAACGTAATGGATGATGTTCAGATTTATTCAGTTCAGTTCAGGTCATAAACAGTAGGGCTAGTGAAGGGCCTCGGAAGCAACCACCCACCCAACTACCCATCCAACTGCCTGCCCAAATGCCCACCCGACTGCCATCCCAACTGTCCACCCAACTACCCGCCCAACTGCCCACCCAACTGTCCATCCAAATCCTGCCAGAGTTTTTACAGGTTGCGTTTTTGCATGGTTGAGTTCTCGATTTTGATAATCGGTTTGTTATCCCGGATTCATGGATTATTCCACAATATGACAGACCATTCATTTGCAGCTTTTATAATGCGTCTTTTAACATAAACAGTACATTGTCAGGGATAAATCATATTTCAAATGATGAATTGGTGATACTTGCAAAGAAATTTTGACCTCATACCTGACATTTTAAACCGTTTTGCAAAAGTATGTATTCAATGTAGGCATCTTAGAAATTTTTTCGTTCCCGGTACAAAATTAAGGCTATGAAATTAGATATAGACCCTAGATAAAATTGAAAAACTGTTATCTTTCTGGTCTTCACCGCGCTGCAATGCATTTTGGGAATTGCAGTCACTCCCATCGTGCAATGTAAATGATGTTTTTGAAATTCAAAACGAAGATAATGGCTACCAACCTAAGAGTTCCGTCTCGACGAAGCTTTCTCTCGGAAGCAAGCGATCTAGAAGCAAATCTTAAAAACATGAAATCAACCTGCAACTAGAGGATAACATGTAAGTATTGATTATATTTTATTTACATGATGAAATTGGTGAAAAATGTTCAAATTGGGCAGTGTTACGCCAAGCTGAATGATAACAGTGCCAGATATCATCGATTTACGGATGAACAACAGAATCTGTGACCAGACGTAGCAACGTAACGATGAAACGACCCTTGAGTTACTCGCACACCAATAGGAGTTTCACCTAATCCTTTTCATCTAATTATTGCGAAGACAGAAAACTTTTATATGACCCAGTGTTTGAGTCTGTGTTATTGTAGCACAGTGCTTAATTGGAAATTTTTATTCATAATTCATAAATAGTTCAAGATTAGTTAGATAGTTCGTGTAATTAAGTTTAAAAGATGCTTAAGAAACTCATAACTAGGCTATGTTTCATGCAATTTTCTTCGTAACCTTTTCGAAATTCTACAAAATTTAAGGAGAGCATTGCATAATGTTATGTTATATTATGTTATGTTATGTTATGTTATGTTATGTTATGTTATGTTATGTTTAGCATTTACCCCGGGCAGGGACACCTCTACAGGGGGCAGCGGGGGCAATTGTCTTAAGAATAGAAGCCTTAGTTTTTATTATGCTGTATTTTTGCCCTTACTTTCCTGGCCCCATTTGAAATCGGAGCTTGAGTGCACCCCAACCCACCTCCGCTATTCGAAAAATCATCCCTTCATTCAACAAAATTGAATTAAAGTCATCAATGGTCATGGTGATGTCAGCTAATATTTACCATCGTATCTATTCCGTTCTTAAACTGCAACAATTTGCCCATTATGAAACCAGCAACAGGCCAGAGACACACCCCGACAAATTAAATCGGCCTAATTCCGCCTCTGAAAATATGGTTGCATTAATTGATTCAACAATGCATCAGATACTTAATAATTTCGCGAGAAATGAATATTATCAAGCGCAAAACCCTGATGAATGAATTCTCGAAGAAGTGGAAATACTGTTTATAATTGTCGATGGTTATTGTTTATGTTTCGAAAAGATAATTCGTATTCTTTTCAAAACCGGAAGTTCTCTGCGTGAGTCAGGCTTGGTGAACCCGGAGGGCTTCAAAGTCCCTCTGTCTTATGTGGTTACGTGAGGCGTTCTGGTCTGAGCCTGCAATGTATACGCTGTACTGGTTATTTTCCGCACGTGTGGAAGCGTTGAATCTGTATCTATGAAGAAGAGAACTCCAAACTGCGTCGAGTTGCTCAGGGAAGACCCAGAGCGAGGATGCTCACAGAAAATGGAGGTCGAATCTCATATATCGATTTTTAACCACACGAAAAGATTTGCTCCCATCACAGGAACTTGGTTGAAATGGTTGAGTGTGTTGGCAATTTTCATGTCAACATTGATATGTACCAGTGCAGATTCTCTGGCAAAGCCTACAGGTATTTCTTGTGGCCTTTTTTGGAATTTAGAAACCGCGCAGGCATACCATAACGGTGAATCTTCTGTGTCTTTGTTGACAATGGAATCAATTTTAATCGGCTCCTAATTATTTCAATTTCTGCGTTCATTTCCTATACCATATTCATAACCAATGCTAAAAATTTTTCATTGGAAGTAACATCTTCAAATCTTTTCTTTTTCGTAAGCGTTATCAATTCACACCATTTTTTTATTTTACTTCTATACACTTGGGTCACAGCACAAGAATCGGTTAAAAACTTTTATTGCTTATTTTCTTTAGGATGAATATCGTTAATGTTCATGAATATATACAAACCCAGGCATTTTGTTGGCATATAATGTATTTTCAAAATAACTTGCAATGCACTGCAGTGATCCACAAAATATTTTTCGTAAATAAACTATCGTGGATAAACTTTTTCTATCGGTGTCAAGTGGATAAAAGTTACAATCTCTTTTTAAGCGAATCAATTGTTAAATGTCAACACATCACGTTAAGTTATCAACTTCCTATGCGTGGTTAAAAATTTTGTTTTCAAGCCTCCTCTAGAAGTCGTAATTTTTAATTCGGAAGGTGGGGAAAAAATTGGGGTATTCTCAAAACTTTTTGGAGCAGTATTTTTTGAGTCGTTGTTTCATGTTCTTATCACAATTGGGGAGTGGGGGCGGGTGGGGGGGGGGGGAGGTGATTCAAAACTTCCCCTGCAAAATTCTGTTTGCCATGGCAAATATACGGAAATGACAGCAGACATGGGTCTTGCAAAAATAGGTTTTATCGTGAAAGAAGATGATGGTGTTGAACACCACCCCTAAACTCCCCACTCAATCAACGCCCTTGACTCTCAATTTAAAGCTCGTTAAGTTGTGATAATGTCATGTTAGGGCAACTTCTTACGTTTTTAATTTTCACCTAACTCCGCCACATCAATATCAAATTCCTAGAAATCTAGTATCCTCGATGATACTCCAGATCTCTTAACATGGATTGAGGAAATCCAATACACCTATTATACCTTGACAGGATTTCCCACAAGCAAATGTGTTTTGGCCTTACAATTTTTCATTCGAAAAGCTTAAGATTAAGTGAATGGTTAAACACCGCGGAGTTAGATTGCTGAACGCGATAGAAACTAGAATGAAACGCTGCCACTTCCACCCGTCAGCTTTAAGTTGATTAACGTCAAATTTTGAATAAGCGATAATTCTTGGTAGGCCCAGGTAAAATCAATGGGAAGAAGTAATAATCTTGACTCTCTCTAAATATAATTAATAAACATTTTTTCAAATAGCTAAGCATCTTTGAAAGCAAGCATCTTAATCATCGGTTAAACTGCAAAGTTTCTTAACTGAAATTTCAGCTCTCGCAGCTGTTTTTAAACTTTTTCTCGCAGCTGAATTTTATGCCGATGATTACAGGCAGCGCTAATTGCCAGTAGTTTGATGCATTGACTATCGGTATTAGCAGGGGCCCCTATAACAGGCGCAGGGGCAATTGCCCCAGGGGATCTTACAACAGACAAGGGGGTAAAAACCTTTTTAGGCTTCTGCTTCCCCTACCGGATCTTTCAAACATCTATAACTTCTGCAAGTCTGCTGGGAGAGCTGCCCAGTTTTCTAAGGCTGTTTTGCACATGTGGGCTTCTAAAGAGGTGTGCTTAACAGATTGTTAACTTCTAACCTCACTCTATTTTGCGAGAGGAAACAGTTAGACAAGGTGACAGAGGTAGACAGGCCGTATTTACTCTTACCAAATTAACCAAAATCCACAATGCATTGCTGTTTTTCGCGTTAATATGCCACAGCCGTTGCCACATTTTTATAAACCCAAATTGCGAATTGAACATTGAAGTTGTTAAGACGAGTTTTGAAGTGGGTGAATAGTTGCAATCCTTGCATGTCTAGTTAATTGATGACTCAGAATGACGTCCCTGTTTGCTTGTGAATATTATCGGCCTCCCTTCGCCTCCAAGGTTTCCCCTTTATTTTGCCAATTTAGCCTTTCTAAGATGGGCCCACTAGCTTCCCGTAACCCCTCCACCCTTAGAGCTCAATTGAGCATGTAGCTAAAGTCATCAATGGCATGTTATACATGATATTTATATAAGCAGTATTTTGTAGGGAGAAAAAATTCTGATAAACAGTAAAAGAAGTCCTTTAAATAGCTCGTAATTTTTAGCAAGTTATAGCCTTATTATTCCCATAAAAGATATTCGTGTTTAAAAGGTTGCTAATATGGATGAAAGAGGAGACGATTTATATATATCAAATAAATATAAAGATGGCCTTGAGAAAGCGATGCTTCCGTTGTGAACAATTGCCTGCACAAGGTTGTCTAGGTCATATATTCACCATCCTAGTGTTTCCCTTCACGTACGAATATCAGATTTTTCTTTACACAAATCCCCCTTTTATCTTACCAAGCCGGTCAGATGGTGAATTTTCCGGTGCAAGTTTAAATTTTTTACGCTAACTTATCTGCGATGTTTAAGCAAAACCGAAACTAATAATCGTTTCAATGTCGTCAAGGTTTCGTTCAAGGTGTTCTTTTAAACAAACTCCCAAAGTATTTTAGCGTAATAGATCTAATGTTAACCTGGTATCTATTTTGATATGAGAAAAAGGAATATTGATAAGTTTTCTAACATAATAGAAATTTATGCAACAAATACGATCCCCATGGCCAGCATCATCACCACAAGAGAGGGAGACCGGGAAGGGGGCTCATTCCCCTAAAATTTGACAGGTAAAAATGGACATGTCAACTAATTTTTAGATTGAAGTATGTTAGATTAAGATAAACATGCCTAGATGTCACCCTCCCCCGCTGCCGGTCATAGGTTGCGAGGCACGGCACTTTGTAGATCAAAATATCCTCAAATATGTTCGGTATTGAATGAAATGTGATTTATTTTCGTTTTAACATTTAAATCCTAATGAATGGTCTTCCTCTGTCCTTTTTGCCCTGAACGCCAAAATTGTTTTGCTGATGTATATAAACAAGAAATCGACCTTTTTGATCCAAAAGCTATCAATTACAATGTTGCTTTTATTTCTCTATAACTCTTGAAGTCAGCGATCAATTGTTTATTTTTTAATTACTCAAGACAAAAATCACCGACTTTTCAGTTTGGGTGAAAGTTTGAAAATATTGCACATAATTTGCATACTCTAATTAATCTTTTCTGGAGGCATTCCTTAATAAAGATAGAATTATGAATGTCATAACTGAATAGAAGTTGTGTCTAAAAGACTTGCAAATCTAGAATGTTACTCTTTGTTTAATGATAAATAAGAGAATTAGCAAAAAGGTTTTACATTCAGACACGCAAGAAGGTTTTACATTTACAAAGAGTGCATTTTAGCGAATATCTTATCAAATTAAGTTACATTTCGTAGATTAACTTTCATATCCTCATGCAATTACTGTAATTATGTCTTTTGCATTTCATTTCAGTCATTTTGTTTTTATCATTAGTAGTCAAGTGTTGATAAAATGTGGTGTACCACACTTAACAATGGTCATGTGAAACCTTGTCGATCATGGCATCAATCATTAACGGCTATTAAGTTATGTCTCACGTAATTCCACTTCATGCCGATGCTACAGGTCATACTTAGTAAACTCATCTTTCAATAGAATATCCTTTCAATGCATTGGTCACGAAGCTCACTCTGTCATGGGGTGAAGCGTAATGATCGCCCTTACCCTATCTTCGCCACTGCTGGTGCCTCCATTGCACCACCATCCTACCCCTTTTTGCACCTTTTTATGGCAGCATTTGTCTATCGTCGCATTCAATCATTTATTGATTCATTTATTCATTTATTTATTTTTTCATTTATCTTTTAATATATCTATTAATTAGTTTATCTTTTATTCCCTAGTAGCTAATTATCTATGCATATATTTATTTATTTATCTATTTATTTATTTATTTATTTATTCATTTCTTTAGTAGCTATTTATTTATGCATATATTTATCTATTTATCTATTTATTTATCTATTTTTTTATTTATATTTTTAACTATTTATTCTTTTATTTCTTGAAGATGCCAGGAGGAATCTGGACACACTACCGTTAGAATTCACGCTAATTTTGAACATAAAGATGGATGCTTTTGTTAACGATTACGTGGCGAGTCTGACAAATGCGAAAAATGCCATTATTTTCGGAATAAAAATCGGACAAAAATTGTACGTCCATTATAAGAATACAAGTGGAAAATTACAGAAAATGCAGTTTGATTTACATGTTGAGATGAAAAGTAGGGCGCAAGTCGCACTGAGTGTCGGAAAGGATAAGATAATCGTGTCCGTTAATTGTTGGCAAAAGATTGAAAGACAGAAACCGGACGACTTTCCAAGGGAGATTGAAATGAGCGGGTTGATTTCTGTTGGAAAGAAAGAACTACCTCAGGTATATGCAATTTCAGTTCTATGACAAATGTTATTCGTACATCGTATCATAAAGTACTCTCTTGAATGAATGACTAATCAATCAATCGATGAAACAATCAATCAACCAAATCAATCAACCAATCAATCAAGCAATCAATCAATTGATCGATTGATCGTTAGTGTTTCAGTTAATCTTTCAGTGAATCAATTAATTAATTTACCAGTGGATCAATCAATCAATCTTTCAGTCAATCAATCATGAATCAATCAATCAATCAATCGATCGATCGATCGATCGTCTAAATCAAACAATATTTCAGTCAATCAATGCATAAATTAAACGTATGAATAAATCAATGAATTTATTAGTGAATGGTGGATGAAAAGATTTGTAATAGATATAGTTTCTAATTTTAGTTTCAACCTCTGTTTCTAACCATCATGTCATTCTTTCTCAGTTGCAATTTCATGGCTTTGAGTTTTCACCTGACCCTGATTATGCAAAGAAACATTGCGGAATTGAAATAAGATCGTCATCAACAGCTGGCCATTTGAGGCAAAGAGAACAGACCAAAGATGAAAATTTGGTTTCGTCAAAGCAAATAGTAAGTTTTAAGGCACCCATCATATTTTTTGTCTTAATGTGTTCGATAATAAACGAGATCAAGATATTTCTGCATAATATTGATGATATTTAACAGATAATTTGTAATTCTGCCAATAACAATCAATTATTGTAGGCGTTATTCAATTCAATCATTCAATTAAATTCAACTATGGTTTTCAGATCATTTTCGGCAAATAGCAATGATTTAATTTTGTTGAACCCTTGACCACAAACTTCGTCAAACTTGGCAAACAACTTTCTGTTTATTTGGACGTGACGAAAATATAAAAGAACAGAACATTTTTAGTCCATCGTTTTACCACAAATGAGTTTTAAAAAACTTTATAACATCAAACCAGACCATAAAACATCAAAATCAGCATTTGTTAATAAACTTTTCGTCATCTGGGGCTGATATGAGCTGAAGTTTTATTACTTAGCCTCAGGGGCATAGCCAGGAGTTTTAAATGGGGGAGGGGGGTGACAATTTTGGCAGTTTCAAGTTAAAGTAGTTGTGTCTCTACCGACCGAAAAATTACGAGGTGAAGACTGTGAATAAAAGAATGAGGTTGGTTTGGGAAGGGCGCAATGGCAGTGGAGCACGTGCTTCAACTATTTTGCTGTTGCTAGTGCTCGAAACTGATGGAAAAGTACCAATAATATTTCTTTGTTCTCTACCAAAAGGGGGGAGCGATGGCTCCCATGGCTTCCATATCCCCTGGCTACGTCCTTGCTTTGCCTGCAAGCAGCGCTTGGTACCAAAAGAAAACATGCTACAAACTACTCATCACTCGATCAGCCATTTGTTTATTCTCATTTCAGAGAATAGAGAAAGTCTTTGCAGCTGCAGAAATTGTCAAAAATGGATCGACTGTGTCACAGATCGTTGTTAGTTGAGAACGTTTTCACTTTTTGTAATTTGAGGTGATTGAGGATGCAGATGCTTTAACGTATCAATAAATCTTTCTTTAAATTCGCAGTTAAAGATATGGTTTGTTTCAGGATTGGTTGAGATTCAGTTTAGGACTGGATGTGGTTAGAGTTGGAATTAGTGTTATACTTAGGGTTAAGATTAGAATTAAGGTCAAGATTAGGGTCAGGATTAAAGTCAAGCCCAGCAGTGGGGTTAGGATCAGGATAACGGTATTTGTTAGGATTAGCATATGTTAACTTGCACAATTCTCACAATTTATGTAGTTGTCTTTTAAAAATGTTGCCTAAACTCTTTGCATGTTTGATCTACTCAGGGACAACCAGGACCTGCTGGACCTAAAGGAGACAGAGGACCTCGAGGACTAAGGGTAAGCTCTTTTTTGGTCCCAATGTTTTGTCATCAAAAGAGTAGTTAATTTCGTAATGTTTATTGGTTTGAGAGAAGTTAACAGGGGCTATCTTTCTTGTTTTTTGACAGGGCTACAAAGGAGAAATTGGTCCCTCTGGAGATCCTGGTGATGAAGGAAGGCCGGTATGTTAAATTAAAAAGTTGAATCAAAAAAGATAAGAATAACATTTGGAATTCATTTCATAAATATTTTCACGTCTCCTTTAAATTTCCTTCCCTCTTTCAATTATTAAATTTGTTCCTTATTCCTCCTGTTATTCTTCTTTCTTTGTCTTTTCGTAGTATTTTATATTTCGTCTTTCTTTTTACTTCATTAAAGATTAAAAATCAATAATAAATAATTACAATGAAACAGCATAATGATTGTTTTATTTCTAAATTTCATGGAATATGACTTCGTTTTAGGGTTCTAGAGGTCCCAAAGGAGCACCTGGAAAAACTGGCGTGCCCGGAAGACCAGTAAGTTCATGAAAAGCTTTTTTTCTAAGCAAATTTGGATTTATTTGTGCAATCAAGAGTAGAATTGCGGATTGTTTTGGTCCATTCACCCCTCACAGGAACAGAGCTGTTTACTCAAAGATTTATTGACAGATTAACCATGTCTGGATCCCCCCACTTTTTTGAAAATTATGCCTTTAAGAAGCAGCTCATTGTCTTTTGCCGTGGTAATTTTTTGGCATCGAGGCTTGGCCCCACTTTTTTGGTCTTGTTGGAGGCCCTGTACTTTTTGGAGTTTTCAGTCACTGGTACTGTTGCTCATGTAAGCGAGTTTGTTCGATTCACAGGCAAGTCTCATAGAATTTTCTTTGTTGTTCCAGGGACCTAGAGGAATGAATGGTTTTTCCGGTAGACCAGGGAAGAAAGGTGATAGGGTAGGTATGTCATTTTATTCATTTTTAATGTGAATTTAAACATGGTAACATTAGATTTGATTGATTTGTTTGATCTGGGTGATTTGGAACCTCTTAGCTAATCTTAGGCTTGAAAGAACAATTAATTGCGATTAGCATTGTTATTTGGGTGATCACTGCTATCATGTTGATCATTGTAATCACCATGATCGTTGTTGTAATGATGAGCATCGGTGTCAAAACAGTATAAAAAGGAGCTAGTTTTTTGGAAGTACGTACTGCCTCTCGGTTTTAAATGAGGACAAGTCGCGATGAGAGCAATGGGAGATGCTGCTCTGCATACCGTCCATTAGCTTAAGCTTCTATCACCTTCTGTCCTTGATTTCTGTTCCCTTCTGCAATGTTTCTCAAAGCAGGCACTAGTGCATTGACTAATTTGTTAGTAGAAAAGAATAACGTAAGGTGTTTAACTTGTCTTTTAATTGTAAGCTCAACTTTCATCAAAATTCCTCAAATTCAAAATATGCAGGGTGTTGTCTAGCTATAACATTTTTATTCGCATTGTCTGCACTTTTGTTTTTCACAGCGGGCACCAGTGCTTTGCATTCTCTTTTTAGCATTGGATTGAATTTCACAAAAGCGCCATTAGGCTTATTAAAATGTAATATTTTAACATCTGATTCAATTTGAAAATAATTTTTACAGGGACGACCGGGTCACGATGGGATGCCTGGAGACAGAGGACCAGATGGTGACCAGGTACAAGGAATTCATTTTTGTGATTTTCCCTTTATAATTTCACCAAATGTCGCTTCAATGGTACAGTTTTGACACAAGGAAATACTCCACATTCCCAAATATACTATATGTAATAAATTGTGAAACATTTTGTAAATATATTTGACACTTTGAGCTGTCTTGATGGACCAATCCCAGTCTGTCCAGTGGGGGAGATATGCATCTTGGGCCTGTGCAATCTTCGACACTGCTCAATATTTTTTGCATTTTACTTTGATCAATATCCTGTTGCTATTTCATAGATTAATTATTTATCCGTTTTCGTTCCCACATCATGTCCATCTGTCCCACAATTTTTATTTTGGTATTTTCTTATTTTAACTTAGGGTGACCCAGGCGACATGGGCCCGCCAGGACCGCAAGGACCAGTCGTAAGTACGATGTTGTTATGATTAACCCATTCTTCTGATCATCACATTCCTTGTTTTATTTTCTGTTTTTACCCTTCATCGTGTATTTTCGTTCTCTTCTCTGTGTTAATCTTTTCAGTTCGTAAAATGCATCTATCTAATGCCAGTACAACTAGCTAATGCCATATACGGGTAGCTGGTTCCATTACTGATTTCTGTACCAAATTAAAGCTCATTTCATTAATTCTTATACCTAATTAGTAAATTGTATAAGGCTTATCTGGTTCATTTATGTTGTCGTTATTTTTATATAATTTTTAATTTTTCTCAATGGGGGGAGGGCTCTCTCTCGATTAGTTTATCTATTTAGAGAAGTCCTCCTTAATCAATCTAATTTAGATGCAGCCTTGTAATGTAGCTTATAATGTAGTTAAATGTCTTGTATTGTAATTGTATTGTATTTATGTAGTAAGTGGTATTGAAAATGAAAAAATGAAAGAATGAGTTTTTATTTGTAAATGTTGCTACAACGTTGCTTGTGAATCAAGTTCGTTAATCTGGTATTTTTAAGGGTGAAAAAGGAGACATTGGAATGCCAGGTCTACAAGGAGGAAGGGGCCCAGAGGTGCTTTTAAACTTTCTTATTTTTTGTTAATTTTCGCCGAAGTTGATACAAAGAGACCTTTTATGACTCGTTCTGATGAAATCTTTCTGATAAGGCTTAGGATAGTTTATTTCATTTCATAGTCTCTTCTTAACTTAGAAGATACTGAATATCTCTTATGGGAAATGAAGGAAATGAATTATGATGAATTAAAATGATGATAAAAATATGCAATAAATGATGATAAAAATTTTGACATAATTTGTATGGGTCGCTTTTTCTATCTAATTTTGTTTAATTTTCATTCAGGGCCCACCAGGGAAACCCGGTTCTCAAGGTCCAATTGGACCAATCGTAAGTATAATCTGTATCTTTATTGTCTTTGGATGTTTATAGCAAATTCAGCATTAGCAATGGCTCTGGAATATAAACGTAATAGGCCTTAATGGCCCATTATCATGATAAATCAAAGGAATATAAAACTTTAAGTATTATTCACGATGTTTTATCGCAGCACATAGAAGATATTTTGTGACGATGGTGGACTGGAATCCGTAGTTATTAGAAATATGGTTTCAAGACTCACACGTATTTTGTTTTAGGGCCCGCAAGGACGATCTGGTCCCCTCGGCCCACCTGGCCAGCCTGGATCTAGGGTAAGTGATCTGCAGTGTAATGGAATGTAATGTAATGCTATATCATATAATGTAATGTAATGTAATGTAATGTAATTTAATGAAATCTAATCTAATATAATTTAATCTTATTTAATCTAATCTAATCTCATATATCACTGGGGATTTGATGTTCTTGTTGGTCCTTTTTCATTGGTTTTCCATGCATCTCTTTAGGGACAACCTGGAGCAAAAGGAGACAGAGGCCCCATGGGATTGAAGGTTTGCCCAATTTATTTCACATCATGATATTATTTGTGATATGTTGATTTGATATATCTCTTGGCTTGCGCTATGCAATGTGCTCTTGGCATATTGTTTGTTTACTGAATATATTTAATACTCTATCGCTTCACATCTGAGATTTAAGCTGTAAAATTACATTTTACGACGTTGAAAATCGTTTTGTGTTCTTATTTGTATCTAACGGTAATTGTACAATAAAATTTGTTTCGTTTTTTAGGGTGACAGAGGACCCCCTGGTGTACGTGGATTTCAAGGCTCTAATGGACAGCCCGTAAGTCATTTTTTCTGTAAAAATTCCTCTCCGTTATCGAGACAACGGGGTCTTGATTGCGGATTATTTAAGTTTCTCCAATCTGATTGCACCGCTGTGGGGCCAATCGTTAATACTGTGATCTGGCTCGATTTCATTCGTTAGAAAATTCGCAAACGTAAGCTGAAGCATAACACATATTTGCTAATAATTCTTACGTCGGGTAGCTTTTTGATTAAAGTATTTTGTGACGTGATTAATTCTTTTTTGAAGGGATTCCCTGGACCAGAAGGCCCTGTTGGAAAAAAAGGCGAGCCTGTAAGTTTAGCTTTTTACTTTATACAAATTTCTAAATATTTTACATTTTATTTCAAATCTGTGTGTTCAAAGAGCCATCGTTGGTTTCAGTTGAAGCTAGTAAAACATTGAGGTCCTAGGGCTGACAACATGAGGAAGAATTGATAAGGTGGATCAGCGTGACACTTTCAGAGCGTTAAGGAGGCTCAAGATTATTGTTCGCTTTATGGTATCATGATTATTGGCTGCACTGGTGGCTGCTGTGAGGAGCATTTCTGTAAACAATATTCATTACCATACCTCGCGTAGACCAACCCGGAGTTAATTTCTTTATTCAAGAGGTTTAAACGAATTTCTGGACTGAGGCTACGAGTTTTTGTAAAATCAAGTTAAGCTATTTCTTTTATATTTTGTTGGTCTCTTGTTTTTGAATATTATCTTGCATGATTTTGATCATTAAAAGTAACTGACTAAACAAATCAACCACTCCCTCAAAAATGTCGGTCATTCTCTAATCAATTTTCCTAAGCTATGGAGACACATTTTAAATCGTTCAGCTTTACCAAAATGAGATTTATTTAGCTTGTCATTTATCTAATGGTAATCAATTGATTTAGGCGCATAGCTCTACTGTTTATATGTCTGTGAATGTGCCAAATTGTCGCGATGGGCCCTTGAGATTCATCACCATCGTTATGCAATAGCTGGCAATTTGTGGATACCCTAAACATATCACGGCAACATTGCAAGTATTTAAGAAGGGACTGACAACGACCTGGTCTCCTGTCAAATACTCTCAAATAATGCCCTTCCATGTCTACTAAGGACTGCCGGCGACCCGCAACGGCTCCCAAAGACTGTAGATAACTTGACCAAAAACAGCAACTGTTGATCACTCGCAAAGATCAACAACGATTTCACCTGAATCCATCGGTACCAGGCCAAGCTGACCTCCTTAGGCCCTCGTTAGGATGACTTGCAATTGGATTAACAAGGGAAATGTCTGTGACAATATTTACCTAGCTGACGGATGACACACCGATATTGTGGACAAAAACACTCCCCTATTAAAAAAAAAAAGCAACGACACTACTCCCCCCCATTCTTTATGGATCATGTCCTTTTGCAATGCAAAATGCAGTTTTCCTGCATCAACATTTTGCTTGTAATTTCTAAGTTATTTTGCAGCTTTGATTCTGTATTTCCAGGGAAAGCCAGGAATACCTGGGGAAGATGGACACAGAGGGTATCGTGGTAGTAAGGTGAGAAAAAGTTTATAGTTAAAGTAATAATAATAATAATCCATATTTTTACATGATAAAATGTGTGATTACATGCTTGAGAAATAACAATAGATGTTCATTACTGGTGAAGACGCAAGTCAAAATGTTTACATCAGTTGAAATTTGATTTTTAGTCTCTATGATATCATTGATATATATGCAGAGGTTTTTGAGCTCAAATGCATTTAAATTGAATTATACAGTAATATTTTGAATTGTCGGTGGATCTTTAAAAGTCATCTTATGCGTTCAAACCAACAGGACTACTCAATGCGTCTTTTGAACTTTGAACTTTGAACTTTGACTCTGACACTTGGGACACGTTTGCTTCGCATATTGAATGTCATCGTTCTCAGGTCACTTTAGTAGCTTATAAATTATTGTATTTATTTATTTATCTATCATAAGGCCTACCAGGTCACCCTATAAATATATAAGTAGTAGTGATATCAATGTACAATAGACTGTTATAAAGTTGAGGAGGCTAAACGTAAGAGTTATGACAAATGTAACAATTGGAATCTGGTTTGTTGTCATTGAGAAGGGTTCATTTTGACTGCCGAAGAAATGGTTAATATGAGATCAATGATGGGATTAGCACCGCAAATCAGATGAACACAAACCAGATTATAGATAAAGTTTGTCTATCTGATGAGAAATTTAATGAAAAAACCATTGATAAGGGTTTCAAAGAAATGGATATTTTTAGTTTCTTTTAAGTTTCTAGGCTAATTAAAATTGCAAAGGTGCAATGGCTCACCTTATGGCTGCTCCATGCTCTAGGAAAATTAGGTTAATATGAAATGACTTGTGCTTTCAACAAGAATTCCTTGAAGATGCAATTTGGTGGGTGTTCACGAATTTGTATTATTTCATTCTTTCATATCATCACATTTGGTCTATCAGTGACGTAATGCTTGCTTTTCTAGGGAGCCAGAGGTGCATCTGGTCCAATAGGTGAAAAGGGAGACCTAGTATGTGAGCATTATTTTGTACTTAAATCGCATTTTAATCATCTAGAAATATTTTTCGTTAGGTATCTATTTATCAGTTTATTTTAAAGAACATTAGAGATGCGAATGGCTATTTCACTAGAATTTCACTATTGCGCCGTGACAATTCCAGGAGATTTCCATATATTGTGTTTGGTTTCTACGTAACTCATTTTCTTGACCTAATCAAGCTTAAAATATATATTTCCGCAATTAATTCATTTTATTAATTTAGATATCTGAAAGATTATGATGTCATAACATGACATAGCCCCTTGCTCCGCTCCTTCGTAGCAATTCTTCGCCACGTTATCAACAAAGATGATATATCTACAACTTTTTAGATTTATTCTTTATTCCTCTCATCCTTTTCATGGTTTTCCTTTCTTCTTGCACAGGGTTCTCTTGGAGCATCTGGCCAGAAAGGCCCCACAGGACCCAAAGGAGACAGGGTATGGTTCACAGCTGTTAACATTTAATGCAGATCTTTAAATAATTCTGAAAGACTAACCGAATAGACAATCCGGGCTCAAGAGATTATCTTGTTTTTCAACATCATTTTGAATTGAGTCTCTATGACAATATCTTTTGCATTAGAGAATATATTTTGTTATATATTGAATTTAGACAGTTTTCTACTTAGGTACTAAAACTAGAAAAAGTTATGTTTACCCAGATGAAGAATATGATTTCAGAATGATTAGCATTTTACATATCATAACAGCTATTATTTTTCTTCAAGGGCCTTATTGGTCTTCCAGGCAAGAAAGGACCAATTGGAAAAGATGGACCAATGGTTTGCTTTTACCGTTCATGCACTTTGTAACCCCTAGTATTTATTGCACATTATTAAATGCAATCATATCTTCATGTTTTGCACCATCAAAGCCTACATCTTGCAATTAAATTCATTACTGGACTTCTAAACTATTCAGGAGGTAAATAATTTTGATTTTTTAATATCTTGACAGGGAAGGCGAGGTTACAGAGGGCCCCCTGGCAGACCAGGGCTCACAGGACCGCAAGTATGAACAATTCGTTAACATAGAATATTTGATAAAGACATTGAAATGTTGATTTGCCATAATTACATTTATAAAACAACAAAATCGAAATGTGCCAAAATGTGCTATGTAGGACCTGAAGTGCGAGAGTCATTGGGTTTGCAAACAAGATTGGTTTTAGAAAGCAATCTTGAAGTCATAGAATTAGAGAAAGGCAAAGATAGGATCTGACGTGGGTGAATTACTTATTGAAACTGAAGTGAGATGCAAAAATGGATCATTCCCTGATCATTTTTTACATTTTCTTTCAAATTCCAGGGTGAAAAGGGATTTCCTGGCGCCTCTGGTATACCTGGTGCGCATGGCTTAAAGGTAGAGTAATTCTTTTTTCATTTCATTTTTATTCTAATTTCATTTTTATATTTACTTTTTATGTTTCAAATAGAAAGTTGAATCGCGGAATCCTAAAGCAATATTTCCAGAATTCTCCAACAAAATCTTTCAGTATGAATTCTCTAAAACAAAAAGGCACCTGAGCTTCTACCAATATTAGTATCGTTTATTTGTGTGTAATTCCAACAATGATTGTTGTCTACACTCCGAGTTTTCATAATTGTGTTTATGCATTTCATCTAGGGGCATCCGGGTGAACCTGGTGTTGCTGGTGACAAAGGGGAAAAAGGAGAAAAGGTGACAACATTTAAATATCAATCTCTTTGCCTTTAATTTATTTGCCATGACATAACTGATCTTCTTCGACATTAAAAATACTTCAAATAAACGCCCCTTTTCTATATTTCTATTTTTCATTTGCGCTAGTGGATGCAAATGAAAAACGCCCCTCCAAGAAACGCCCCCTCCTCTCCATGGACGTCCCAATTAATTAGCCAAAATATATCAATAATCAATTAAAATGCCCCGGAATTTAATCGACTCATTGCGGTAGTTGTGCTTGTGTTTAGGTTTATGTTAAATGCTAGGGGGTAGTCATGATATTTTGCTCCCCCCTGGTATCGTCCTTGTAAGTGTGGTATAGTAGTTTGTAGTATTGTATTAAGTAATTCGTTTTTGTAAGCTTTTATATTGAATATATAGAAAAAAAATAATTCATTTTTTAGGGCAAGGATGGTTTGCCTGGACCATCTGGTTTACCAGGAGAAAAGGTAAATTTATATTTGTTAACTGAACTTAACTTCATTCTCTCATTTATTCATTCATTTATTAATTCCTTCGTTCATTTATTTATTCTAAAAATATGTTCATTGGATATTTTATTTTTATGCAAACAGGGCCCTCAAGGACCTAGAGGAAAGCCTGGTATTGATGGTAATCGTGGCTTTAAGGTAAATCATAATTTTTTTAAAATTGATAACTCATCATTAATATTTCTTTCTATAATTTTTCTTCAATTTCTTTTTGAGAATAATCCACCAAATAATCAGTTGAATAAACTGAAATTTGGTATTCTCACGGTTGCCAACTTTGAAAGAATAATACTTTCCGCTTTCTGTGAGACGAAATTCGCATTGCAAAGGAACAGATTTCTGTTAGCAAACGTTCCAGTACGAGCACCATTGCTGCCCCGTGTGAGGAAAGGCCTCAAAACAAATTCCTTAGACTGGACAATAAAGATAATCTAAATTGCTGATTTCGTTTTTTGCAGGGAGACAAAGGTGTCCAGGGGCCTCCTGGTGATAAAGGAATTGTGGTATATATAGATTGAATTTTTTTTAACAAGCTTAATTTAACCTTCAATGTAACAATCCTATTATGCAGCCATTGAATTTGCTGGCAAATTATAAAGATTAAATATTTTCATTTGCTGTATTTTTCTCATTGAAGGGTGCCCCAGGTCTCAATGGACCACAAGGACCAGGAGGAGATACTGGCTCTGAGGTAAGAAACTCATGATGAATGAAATTGTTATTGTTAGTGTTGCTGCAGCCCAACACCTCCGCAACCTGATGGAAGGAGACGAATGGATTGTTGCATTTGATTCCGGCCCCACGATGGAGCCAATAAAGCATACCTGCCTCTTCATATATATGATGTAGAAGTCTGAGCAATTTAGGGGGATGGGTAAGAGCTATCTACCGGGCTTATTTATTGTCGATACAGAAGGTGCAAGTTTCAAGAAGGATTGCATTTCTATTATTTTTCTTTCGACAGACAACCCTGTAAATCCACCATATATCTCATAGATGACAGTTCCATAAACGAGTTTATTAACAGTTTACCCCTTTTTGATTTTAGGGCCCCATTGGCCCAGTTGGACCACCTGGATTTCCTGGTTCACGAGGAAACGTTGTAAGTTATTTTTATTTGAGTGTAATATGAGTGCAGGTGTGAATAAGAATCAAATTATTGGATTAATTAAATTTTTTTATGATTTCGATGTTCTACTCAATTTTGCAATATAGGATTTATTTCTTAACTTTAGTAATTTTAGCAAAAGTATAGCGCAATTTGATAATTTTCGCTCGCTTGAATGACTAAAACTAAAATTGCCCTTGACTTCGCTAAATCCAACGTTGAGTGAAAAATAACCTCGTTTTGCAAAATATTTCGATAAAAGATTATGTCTTTCTGGTTCATCATAATCTTGTGATTTTTAAAGCTATTTCATTTGGTAATTTGGAGTTTGATAAAATGTGGTATTAATAATTGTTATCAAGATTTTTTACCAAATTTCTATATTTGGCATTATTCTTTTGAGGGTACAAATGGTAACCCTGGCCCTCCAGGAACACCAGGAATTCCTGGCAGAAGGGTAAGTTTTCGTTTTTGCTCCCTTTTGGCTCTATATTCCAATATTCCCTTTTTTAACATTCCGTATTCCACATTTTATGAAGAACCTTTATTCTGTTGTCTAGCCTATTGCTAATGCAATATGCTTTGTCGCAGGGTGCGCTCGGAACACCAGGACCTAACGGACCACGAGGAGAGCCTGGAAAACAGGTAAATTGACGATAATTTTGTCCGTGCATCTATAAAAAATGTTTGTGATAATTTCGACCAGTTTCTCGTAGCGCTGAACAGATCTTTCCTGAATCTTAATAAGGCAATGAGATCTTTGTGCACTAAATGTAATTTCAATTTTTCAGGGAATTCGTGGGGAGCCAGGACAAGAAGGTGAACCAGGACAAGATGGCGCAAGGGTATGCTAAGTAGTTTTTGATTATTTGCCTGCTGTAATCATAATTAAAGATTTAACAGTTGCCAGTGAAACAAATATCAGAAAGTTTTACAGTTTAGCCTAAAGAAGTTATAGCAAATTGTATTGTATTGTATGTTTATTTAATGTTAGTTTTTACAATAGTGGATTTTCACTAATTCAGACTAACATAAAGCAATTTCAAGGATTGCATAAAGCACTTCACTTGCTGCATAAAGAACACGTGCAAAGCAAGTACCTTGCAAGGTGGAGGTCAACCATGTGCGTTGTTAAATGTCACAGTTAATGATAATTTGATTTGGTGGTTTTTGAGTGACAATCCTTTGTATTTCTAAAATTTATCCATGTCCTGAGCATTTTAGATTGTTTTTTTTTTCAACAGGGAGATCCTGGACCTACTGGACCACCAGGAAAACCAGGAGATGAGGTAAAAAAAAAGTAATAAAAATAATCACTTTATTTAAAGTTGGTAACATAAGTCTATAGTACACATCAAATACTTAAACATTGATTATTCAATAATGTAGTTCATACATTCATAAAAAGATAAGCGTCGGTTTGTTTTACAGAAAACTTCCATAGATCATCTAAATTCATCTTCCATCTCATTTACAATTGAAGCATTTTATTTTTAGGGTCAGAAAGGTGAAACAGGACTGCCGGGCTCGCCTGGAATTCCCGTGAGTATTTCTACTATGTTTTATTGTTTGGAATAAGTAAATATATGTAAATATCATCCTTATTTCTCTTTTTGAATCAAATTATAGTATTTATGTTTTCATAGTTTTCATAGATCATTATGTTCTTATATGCATTTTTATGGTAACTAAAATACTTTTGTTTCAGGGTAACGATGGGCCAAAAGGAAAAGACGGAAAACCTGGGGAAATAGGACCTGGCGTAAGATTTATAACGTCTGCTTCTATTTTTTGCAATCACTTAATGACAATGCTCCCTTTATTTCAAAATCTTACTTTTCATAAATCATCTGCAATTGTTGATTACGCCAAGCAGAAGTGAATTTTATTTGTTATCTCATTTGTAAATTGCATGTCTGATTTTTAACAGGGTCCTCAAGGCGATCCGGGTGCACCAGGACCAATTGGAGCGCCAGGGGTACAGGTGAGTGTCACAAAAGTTACAAACTGGATGGCACAAGCTTGCATCTTTAAACACTTTGGGAAATACTGCAAGTATTCGGGGTGGTAATTGCTCCAACAGAAACAGCACCGCAGATTTTCAACAGCAGTATTCTTATGACTTTTTTTGGTGAACTTAGATGCATACGCGTAAATTTATTTTTAATCTAACATAATTAACTCAGCTAATTCTTTTCTAATTAACCCTTTTCAAATTGCATGCCAGGGAACTATTTTGAGTGGACAATATCTGTTTGACTTTTCACGCTGTATAATTTACTAATTTTGTCATTTCAGGGACCTCAAGGTGCTCCTGGACGACCTGGTGTAAATGGCAAAGATGGACCTTCTGTAATTATATTTATGTTTCATCGATTATATTAGAGTCTGCTTACATTTAATCTTATTTTTTTGTAGCTGCTGATAGAATTTTAATTCTTGAAGGTTCTAAAATTTGATTAAGGTCAAGCTGAAGGAAATAAATCATGTTTTTCTTAAATGATGAATTTTCCTTTTTTACTTAATAAATATAAGCACTTTATTGTATAAAACTGTCTTTTTTCTGTACAGCATTTAAAATCTATTTTGGTTTCCAGGGCCCGAAAGGCGAAGCAGGCAAGCCAGGTAAAGATGGAAAGCCAGGCCCACCTGTAAGATTTCTAAAATTTATTTTCTCCTTTTAAGCTCCACTATAAAAATGTTTCCAAAGCCAGAGACTGTAAGAATTTTGCTAATTTAACAGCTCATTTTAGACCAAATTTGGTGAGTTTACCCAGTCTTTCAAGCTCCTTGTGGCAAGAATAACCAATTTTATTTAATCTACTATAGCTTCCTTGCTGTTTTTAAAGTTAATGGGTCGTTAATTATAAAACCAAACCTCTAAAATGACGTTAAAAAGTTAACCAACGTTTGTTTTGCAATCTAGGGACCTCAGGGCTCACCAGGTGCAAGAGGAATTCCTGGAGCGAAGGGAGAACAAGTAAGTAAAAGTTTAATTTCATTTACAAACTTGAGGGTCTCTTGACTATTTACGTTTCATAATTGTTTACATCTAGTTTGCATCGAATGCCAAATTACAAACTTATAAACCTTATGGTAACTCATTTTGAGCTGATCTTAATTGTGAGTGCTGTTTTTTCCCATATGAACCATTATTCTTCTTTCCCTCTCGATTTCACATTTCGTTCTCTATTGATCGGACGAACAAGTGCATTGATACTTTGATCAGCGGAGAGGGGAATGCTACATTTTCACACGCATGAAAATTCACAAGATTCACTATCCACTTTATATCAATGTATACCTTTGTCAAAATAGTGCTTTATTATCTAAAAAGAATTATTTTAATTGCATTTTAGTGTGAAATAGATTGATCAAGAAATATGTAGCATACCCCTTCATAGATATGTATACGTCTTAGATCGTTTAGGCCGTTGACTCTCCTGTCACCCACTTGACATGTGGAAATAAGCGTCATTCGAAAACAGTCATAGTTTATAGATGCTTATAGCTACCCATGCTGTGTTGGTTGAGTGCTGCCTCTGTAAAATCAATTCTTTTGCTTCAGGGTATCTTAGGAGCTCCTGGCAGTGACGGGCTAAAGGGAGAGAAAGGAATACAGGTATGATATTCAACTATTTAAACATCTAATCGTATCATCTGATCGATTCATGCCGTTTTCATAGAGTAAAGTTTTCCTGTTGTATCCAACACTTAGACTTGAAACGATCCCTGATTTAGCATGCTTTGTAATTTCATAGTTCAATAGATTGAAATTAGATCAACAATCCATTTGATTCAAAGGATAATGGCCTGAAATCGCTCTAAAAATTTAATGTTGCAATTTAAGATTTTTTAATTTTTAGGGACGAAAAGGCGCACAAGGACAAATCGGACCACCTGGAAAGACAGGGGATAAGGTATGTACATAAATCCAAAATGGTTGTCATTTTCTTTAAAAAGATCGAATTTATTTTTGATATCTTACGTAAAATCAATTGGCATTTTTTTATCTCTAGGGTGTCGCAGGGGCCCAAGGAAGCAGAGGTGAAAGTGGACCACAAGGAGACAAGGTATCTTGGCTCGTTTCTGATTTGTGCCCTTGTAACTGATTAGGCATAAAATTATGAAGATGGTTTGAATGATAATAATGATTAAAAGAGCAAGATTCGGAAAACTTATTAACTATTAACTATTATGTTATTCCTTTACTGTTTTTGTTTAGTGGAAGTTCTATAGGGTAAATGAATTATGTTGTTGTAATAAAACAATATCTAGAAATGTCTTTCATTTCAACTTTAGGGAGAAGAAGGTGCACCTGGACGTCCTGGGAGACAAGGCCCTCATGGCCTTCCGGTAAATTGATTAAGGGATTGATTAATTGATATAATGATTGATTAATTGTTTGATGATTGACTGATTGATTGATTGATTGATTGATTGATTGATTGATTGATTGATTGATTGATTGATTGATTGATTGATTGACGGAATGATCGATGGATTGATTGATTGATCGATCGATCAATCAATCATCAATTAATCAATCACTTTTAATCCTGGTTACAGCAGGATATGTAAAATTTCTGTCTCATACCAATAGTGATGTTCTTTAAAGCAGAAACCGTGGTGAAAAAATGTGAATAGGCACTAACCTTCATTAGATCTAAAACTGTGTATATTCTTCTTCAGGGTATACAAGGTGCAAAGGGCAGCAAAGGAAATCAAGGAGATTCAGGGGAAAAGGTAATGTAAAAAAACGTAGGAAGTACACCTTGAATTGGCACTTCCATGCAACATTTTTCTTGAAAGTTGTTTGAAAGTTGTTTGATGTTTCGATGGAAAATCGCCTTCCATATCTCAGAACGACAACTCTGGCGACAAAACGTTAGCATCAAGTGTTTTACTTTCCAGTGTACGACGAGAAGCTGTCCTAAATGATGTTAAACCTCCAGTTTGCAATTGAAAGATGTCAAATGCCGGGCTCCAAACAACATTGAATATAATCATCAGCCATTAGCTTTCCAGATATTAGAAAACGAAGAAACAATCTCCTTATAAAACATCCTTAGATAATTTTTCTTTTTTTATAGGGTGCTTCTGGTCAGCCTGGTGATATTGGTCCAAGAGGCTTCCCAGGCTCTCAGGTAGTCTAGCATTTACACACTCTTTATAAGCTATTTTGCTGTATGTAAATCTTGAGATCTTTTGTTAAATGTTTCCTTCCCCAATCTCTCTCTGGGAGATCCCAACATAAAAGAAATATATATTTTAACTATTGCTTTACCACGTTTGTCTGTTAATAGGGCCGATCCTATCTGCTCTGCAGATTTGTTAATGCAAAATAGACAGTTGACCACCTATTTTAAGGAATTTGCTTTGACTCTCATAGTTTCCTTATAGTTGTTTTTGGTATTAAAAGTTTTTTTTTGTAAAGCTCTTCTCTAAAACGTATTCATATTTTGCAAACTTTTTTTTTATTTCTAATATGTAGGGAGATAAAGGAGACCAAGGTAAGACTGGCAGCCCTGGACCTAAAGGAGAACCTGTAAGTTTAACTTTTATTTATACTCTTTAAAAGCTATTTTATTTATAGCAATTTATAGCTATTTATAAGCTCTTTATAAAACTATTTATACATTATTTTATTCGTTCATTAACTCATTTTTCCCTCGTGGAATTTTTATAAATGTCGTTACTAGTAAGTTTTGTCTATTTACCGATTTTATACTTTATTTTTTCGCCTCTTTCTTCTGTTCAAATTGTAATGGATTGTACCGATTTCAAGTAGTTTCAACTTCATCCTATTTCATTGTGCTCTACTTCCGATTTGATAAGTGTGTTTCATTTTCAGGGAAGCAGAGGTCGCGATGGTAAAGATGGAGTCCCCGGAAGACCAGGTTTTGCAGTAAGTGAAGAAATTTTGGTTGCAATAAACTGAAAATCAAGGATTTAAGATAAAAGGATATCATACATTATATTGAAATTTGATGAAATAAAAATTAGAGAAAAAAGTCGTTTTCTTTATTTTTAAGACAATCATTCTTACATCTTTTGAGCAGTTCATACTTATTTGTATAATGAGCCAAATTGTGTTTTTGGGTGTCAGTCATCAGACGCATATTGCCCTTTTTCTTTTAGGGACTAGATGGTAAAAGGGGAGATAAAGGACAGCAAGGACCACAAGGAGAGAAGGCAAGCCTTGCTTTATTGATAATTATTAACATGCTTTTGCAGAACTAGCCATTTAGATTACAGCACCAAGTGAAAACTTCTTGGAATATGGTTTCTTATTATTCATTTCTATTTCAGGGACCATTTGGGCCAAGAGGACCGCATGGACCACCAGGAAAAATGGGAAAACCGGTAAATTGCTTTAGATTTAAATCTTAAACACCCTTTTTTCAACTGCTGTAATTCTAGTCATGGACATGACATTGATACCCTTCAAAGAGTAGACGTTTTCCTGTTGAAGGTGATAGAAGTTATGAACAGTATTGTTTGAGGTTCTTTGATATGGTGCTTGATGTTTTGTTGACAGGGACGTATTAATTGTCATATGCTTTGATTTTTAGGGTTCACCCGGAAAAGATGGCAAGCCAGGCCCTCCAGGACCAAGAGGATTCGATGTAAGATTTCACTCTATTTCCATCCGCGTTATCGTTTTCATCTCCGATTTATCAGTCCTACTAACTAGATGCTTGAAAAAGGGAAGTTTGTTGATGCAATGTAGCCTCGTTGCCCTTTGTAACCTCTTGGTACCTCTTGTCTACCCCACGTTACCCCTTGTCACCCCATTGTACCCCTTTGTTCCCCCTTGTTCTCTCCTTGTTACCCCCTTGTTACTCCCCTGTTACTTCCTTGTCACCTATTTTCCCGTAAAACAAGCAATAAAGCAAATATACATGCCTAAATGCTTATTTCTTTCCTTTGGCTGGTTTCCTAGCAGCCAGACAATTGGTCCATATCTGCTAGTTTGTACAATCAAAAATACGACTGCTAAGGAACGGGTATTCATTCCTTTAGCCAGGAAATTCAATGTGTTGTTCTCCACAGGGCTTGAATGGCAAACCTGGAACAGATGGGCCTAAAGGAAGCCGAGGATTACCTGTAAGTTTTTGTACTTTTTCCTTGTAGGAATTTAAGTCCTTTTACTTTGATAGTTTGTATTGCACATCTTATTTATAAACTAGGTTGAAGGAAGTTTTGCTTCGCGATGAATGACCTGCCAAAACTTGAATCAGTGCACTTTTTCTTGCGTTAAATTTGCCTGCAGCAGCCAGTTTTGTACTGCTAGAGAACGGTATTTGTAATTTTTAGGAGAATCAGTCACCCCCTCAACCCGCATTAAGCGACCCCTACAATTGACCCCCTTTAGTATATGTTGTCCATGATAGTGTGCAAATATATTGGAATCAATCAAATCTCAAACGTACAATTACATTTTCTTTAATTTATGCGTTTTACATTTTGAAGGGTGTTGATGGACGACCAGGTGAAGATGGAGAAAGAGGGGCACAAGGAGAAAGGGTGAGTCAAGGTTCTAGAGTACTTAAAATTATTGTAAGGTTTTAACAGCATTTGAACACCTGTGCTGATTAAATGTTGCTAACTGAAGTCAGAGTATGATGATGATTTTAAAATTTGGCATTTTTGATTGAATATTTGCATTAAATCGCAGGGTGAGCATGGAGAAAGGGGAGACAATGGTGATCCATGCAGCAAAGGTGATATCGTAAGTTTAGAATTGTTTTTATTCATTATAAAAAAATGTAGGTATAAATGCTCAAAGGAACCAGAACAAATGTAGAAGATATGATCACGACTTGTAAAATATTTGTCTTCATGGAAGCGATAGTAGCGAGTCTGGCAACATCAATCCTTACACAAAATAATAACCCTTTGACTCCCGGTGATAATTAAGTTGTGCAGTAGCAACTAATGCATCTTACAGAGACAACGTTAGCGAGATGTGTCTGGCAAGATCCATTCATGCAAAATATAATCTTTCCACTCCCGGTAAGATTGAGTTTTGCAGTAGCATCTAATGCATTAGGTCAGGTTGCAAGGGAGTACTGTAATTTACATTGTTAAAGCAAACAAACTTCACAAGTGTTGAACTGCAGACAGATCAAGCTATTGAATCATAAGCCTTTCCTTCTTAGAAGTAACCAATTCTCCCTAAAGATCAAAGGGCCATTAAATTTTGTGAGATAAACAATGGAAATTACTATGTCCAAAGCGAACTTCAAAACATTTCTGCCACTCTAGATTTTGCTTTTGTATTGCAGGGACCACGCGGATTCGATGGAACGCCCGGACCACCAGGACTTCCAGGTCCACAGGTTAGACCCAAATATTAATCCTCAATCAAGCATATCCTTTTATATTTTTATATTTTGTATTTATATTTAAATTTCATTTTAATTTGTTTAATACTATAGTGAAGCATGAAGTTAATCGATCAAGTATCTCTTAGTGTTTTTATTCATTGTGTGTTTTTAGGGACCACCAGGAAATCCAGGACAGCCTGGTAGTAAAGGTGCCGAAGGGAAACAGGTAATTCTTCAAAGAACGTAAAAATGACTTCAGTAATGATTGAATAAACAAACGAACAAAGGAATGAATAAATGAATGATTGAATGAATGAATTAATTGAGGCGTGAATGAAGGAAAAATCAACCAATGAGTCAATAAATCAATTAATCAATGCATGAAGAGAATTGCTGACTAGGTAATAGAACAAATAAAGAAATAAATATATGTATGAATTAATAAATGAATTGGGATGAAAAATGAATCAGCTAACAAAAAATTCAATGAATCCGTGAATCAATGGAAATAAATCGATGTATGGAACAAATCAAAGAATGAATAAATGTTTAGTGAATAAAAATGTTTATCAAGATTGAATTAATATTTTTTGGAATGGTTTCTTATATTTTGTACTTTCTGTGTCATTCATAGGGCTCAGCTGGTCCACAAGGAGAACCAGGACCACCTGGAAATCAAGGACTGCCAGTAAGTATTCAAGCCAGATATTTATGTACTATGAAGATTTTTGATTATCAGAGCCACCCAATAATGTCTTTCTAACTACTTTTGCTTGCCGTACTTAAGTATGAAACTTGGAAGAAAAACAGCCGTCGTCTTGCACTTTTAATGATTTGCACAGAAACAATTTGAGAATCAACTTGTTATTCTGGTATTCTGCAATTTAATTGTAAATTCACTGAATTCTTTAGGGCCTTCTTGGGTTCAAAGGAAGTAGAGGAAAGCCTGGAAAAAGAGGAGAAAAGGTTGAGTTTGAAGTTAATTAATTGGAAATTCAATTGATTATCTAATCTCTTCTTCCTCACGTAGGATTATGACGAAAAGGATAAGCCTTTGTTATCCTTCTTTTAATTTATATTTTATTTTGCTATTTTAGGGAGACCCTGGCAAGCCCGGTGAACCAGGCTCGAAAGGATTAAATGGAGATAAGGTTTGTTATACTCTTCTTGAAGATTGATGGTTTCGACAAACTCCACGCTAGTTCCATTGAGGTTCCTTCACTGTGAGGCACCGGAAGGGGGGGGGGAACAACAAACAGCCCCTTTTTCAATAATTTTATTTTTATTAACATGCGAGTAATGCATCTAATTGGACTGCATCTTGACTGGTTTGGTACTTAAACGAGTCTTGGCGTTACATAGATGCCATTTAGTCTAGGAGACTATGATCACTGGTTAAGGCCGAGTCATTTTTTTTTTATTATCTAGCTTGTTTATCATAGCCTCAAAGAGAGAGAGCATGGAGGAAGAGAGGTGCAAACGAAATGTGGTTTTGTGGCTTTTAGCTGCACTTAACTACTCGTCATTACACTGATATTTCATAAAAGACTTCTCATAATTCTCATAATTATTTTTAATAACGTCTCATTTCTTTCAAGGGTGACACAGGACCAGCAGGACCATTTGGGCCACCTGGAGAAAAGGGAAACGCGGTAAGTTGTGCCAAAGAATTTTGAAACAGCAAAATATATTCTTGTTTTGAAGATATGATTATGACTGCTGATCTTCCATGATTGAACTTTCGTTTCCACACCATCACAGGTTTTATAAAAAGCCTGGGAAGCCATTTTCTTACCAACCCTTTTTGCTCCACTGAACCACGTGATGGGTGCATGACGAAATGTGTGAAACACCATACATTGTTGTGAAAGACACTATTTTCTAATTTATAGGGAGCTGATGGGAAGCCAGGCCCAATTGGATATCCTGGAGACAAAGGAGAAAAGGTACAGCGACATTTATTGAATTTCCAATCCATTAGGAAATTATTAATAGCTAGGAAATTGATTCTCTGACAAGACCTAAAAATGAGATAATTTGCAATTTAACGAAGTTAAACCTTAAAAGGTCTTCATCACCCAATTTATACTCCAATTATCCCACCATAAACAGAAAATATTCACAGACTCGTTAAAAACATCCATTTTTCGAAAACGAATTTATGCACCGTACAATACCTATTTCATGGAACATAAAAATAGGCAAAACAAGCCACCGAACAAAGAGACATTGAACGATTCTTGGAGGCCATATTTTTGAGGTTTGCCATTTTTCCAAAAAATGTTCCGCAGCCTTAACTGTATCATATTCAAACAGCCACAATCATTGTTAAGTATGTTATCAAAATTGTATTATCTTTTAATCGATTTGGATTTTTTAGCAATCCTGTTTCGTAAATCCAAGCAATTTGATATAATCTCTGCGACTTCTCTGTTTAAAAATCTTTCCAATCCTTTGCGGAATAGTATTTAAATCATGAAATTCATAATTAAATCCTCTAACTTAATAGATGGAATTTCTTGACTGCAAAGGTGGATTAATTTACGTTTTGAGCACATAGAATTGTTCAACTTCCTCTGACCAACACGTTAAAATTTCAAAACATGCACCGTAGAGAATAGATAGCATCTAGCTATAGAAGTGTACTGCACTCATACCAATTTTCCTCACAGCAGGCACCAACGCATTTTTATTCTTCATTGAATATGATTTAAAAGAACTGTTGAACCTCTCTCCCGATTAGTGTTTATCTTTGATCAATCTTTTTCCAATATATTGTGACATAATCTAGCCCTTGTGGCATACTTATGCTTCCACTTTTTTGTTAGTTTCAAAGTTTACATATATCTATATTTATTTTACTTTTCTTTCCTCAGGGAGATCCTGGATTAGCAGTAAGTTATTTAAAATTCATTTTAGACCATTTTTCATATGATCATAACCCCTTTTTTATTAATATTTATCTAACTAAACAGAGTATCTATGACATATTTTTTGTTGGAAGAAAGATATATATATTTCTTATTTATTAATTCTCCTTTTCAAGCATTAGCAGAAAAAGCTAACTTTGAAAATTAAGTAAAACAATAAATGTTTCTAGTAAATTAATTCACATTGAATTATTTTTCCATTTTTTAGGGACAACGTGGAAGTGCGGTAAAAATTAATCTCTTTCTTGACTACAAATATTTTTATATGTTATTGTTTATATAACAAATGTTACCTCCACCATGTATCCTTTGATTTAGAGAGCAGTTTACTAACTAGAGGCTCCAACTTTCGATACATCGTTTTTTTAAACAGCATTAACACAATGATGCTTGTGAAGTAAAAACGTGCATTTGTAACTGGCAGAAATATCCAAAAATATATCGAGAGAATTAGCCAATGTTAGGCATTATTTAGGTCACGAGGAAAAGTAACACGACAATATTTTGCATTAAAAGCTTTTGGTTCTTTAAAAAGCGTCATACCTTCTGCCACAGTTTTTCTTATTTTCATATTTGCGTTATATTTAGATGTTTCCACCTTTTTGTTGCACCACCCTTTAACTATATAATCTAAGAAACCTTTGCAATATTTGATCATGCGAAGCTTTCTCTCTTTTTCGTAATCATTCATTCCTTCTCGGAATTTTGAGATTAAAATTTAATAGTTAAAACATCTAATATTTTTGAAAAACATCAATTTTTTCCTCCTTCAGGGTTATCCTGGTATCAAGGTAATTATGAGATATTTTAAAATTTAGAGAAACATTCAGTTGGTTTTGCTTCACCAAGTTTCTCTTTTATCATCATTTTACGGGCTCTTTTCATGTCTTTGAAATGTTATATTTGTTGAGGGAGTCACATTTGCTAGCAATTAGTTTCTATATTCTTCACTTATACAGGTCTGGACCATTTTTTCTTGATTTCTTTTAAATGTATAGTCAGGTTATTTACGTATCACCAGGATGTTTCTTCTACCGTTCGTAACACAAGGCTATGTGAGATAAGAAAGGTAGATTTCTTCTTTTCCTAGTTAGAAACATCAATAAATACAAGTTTCATGTCCAAACTGAAAAAAAAGAACACCGATGAACATATTGACACCGAATTGCGTCCAACTAGAGCTTCTCTTTGTACCAAATGACTACAGGAACCAATCGATTCAAAAATCTGTTGTTTTAATGACTTTTAGGTACATCTATCATTAATTTTCATTGTTATTAACTGTGCTCTTTCTCTTATTTTACAAACAGGGAGACAGAGGACTACCAGTAAGTATTGCTACTTTTCTATAAAAAGATGCTAACTTAAACATCTTCTATTGACATGCTGGCCAAAGCTACATTTATAAAGTGATTTTATTCCTTGCTTCTACCTAGTTTTTTTTCAAAATGTTTTATCGCCTTTTTATTTCCTCATTTTAGGGCCGGCCAGGACCACCGGTATGTATAAAGTAATGTCAAGACTGTTAATAGTATTAACATGTACAATATCATCATTTGTATTACTGGTTTTCGTCTCATGTTTATAAAACCAACAATAACACAAAACAACGGAAATAATGGTCATCAATATTTCCTTGTGTTGGTTGAAGACTTCCGTCCTGTTCAAAACTTCTGTTCTCCCCTTCCGATTTGTCTTTTTATGAAGCAAATAATTGTTTAATTTATTTATTTTCACATTCCAGGGACCCTCTTCGTCATGGGTAAGTGTTTCTCCATTTATTAATTTTCTCTTTTCATGTCCTTTAAATTTTATTAAAATCTTATCTTACTGTCATCTTAGACCTGAAACATCGTTTTTGGGCACTGCAAAATAAGATTTGAAATCACAGTTTTGCGAAGCAAACAAACATTTAAGTTATTCTTAAGTAATGGAAACTCCCAATCCCATTTAAATGATTGTTGAAAAGCATTTAAAGCCATTTAAATGGAAGTTTCAACCCGCTTTGCTTTCAACAAATTCAGAAGTTTCCACTCTTTTGTCATGTGTTGTTTGCACCATTATGTTGCTCTTTTTATATGAAAAATTCTTGTTTTTCCAGCGTGGAATATCATCTGCCTACCAATTCCCTTACTTCGATAGTTACGCCTTCGCTAAAAATCGCAATCTTGGGAAGCGCAGGCGAAGATCTATAACTGACGATGATGAAGGGATACCGAGTTTAGGAAGAAAAGTTAAAAAACTTCGTAATCATATTGAAGAACTGAGATCACCACTTGGCAATAAAGATAACCCTGCCCGAAGCTGTTTGGATTTGTTACATTGTGGCAAAAAAGTGAATGACGGTAAGTAATCATTGAAATACCTTGTAGACAAACATAGCATATTGCAATACATGCTATGTATTGCATAATAGAAAAAGAAAAGCCCAAAAAACAGTTCAGTATGCAACCAGGCAACAATTTACACCGTATGCAGTTCAAGATGACGAGACACAGTACATTGTGTATACGGTAAAACAAATTGCCCAAAACAAAGCACACTATAGTATCCTTGATACAGAACCATGCAATACGCTACCGAAAAGTACAGTAAATTTCATTACAGTACAGTACAATATAGTATAGTCCAGTATCGTATAGTACATCATAGTTCAGCACAGGACAGCACAGTTTAGCACAGCACAGCACAGTTTAGCACAGCACAGCACAGCACAGCACAGCACAGCACAGCACAGCACAGCACAGCACAGCACAGCACAGTACAAGGCAGTATAGTACAAGGCAGTATAGTACAATAGAATATCAAACAAACGCCAACGCCTATGAAATTTTCGATATTGTTTTCATTTTTCAGGTCTTTATTGGATTGATCCAAATCAAGGAAGTCCTCGTGATGCTATTCTTGCATATTGCAACTTTTCAAGAGGAGGTGAAACTTGCGTGCAAGCTGACAAATCTCATTCAGAGGTAAGAACCTGTTTTGTAAATCACATCGACTTTTGCAAAACGATATGAGAGGATAAAAAAAGAACAAAAGAAAAATAACGAAAATTGCCTATACTATCTCACAAAATAGAAGGCAGAAAAAATTGCCTTGGTCTGCACGGCTCATTGCATCGATGAAGCTAAATAAATTAGATGTAGTTTGTGCTGCAAAGATCTCTGCTGATGATTCTTGTCTAATGCTACAAACGTACAATACACGAGCTTAACTGGCTTTGATTCACAATTATCTACTTTTCCTTTTTAGTTTTCTTACCCGTGTACCTTTAACGTTGAATTTTGTGTTCATGAATGCTTATTTTCGTCTGCTACTTTTGAGAGGCTTGTTAGGACATCATTTTGTTTTCAGATCTCTGAAATAGAATGGCCTAAAAGTTCTTATCCAGCGTGGTTCAGTGAAACCAAAAATGGATCTCAGGTAAGAGATGATTTTGAAAGTTTTGAAATGTTTCAGAGTATTCTATCTAGAGTAGATAGCCTCGAGTATTGGTATGTTTGGCTATTGAATCGATGGAGACAACTTATGCTTATGCCATTTTGAAAATTAAATAAAGAAATCAAAGAGATACATAATAAAACATGGCGCATGAGGAATAGAGTTATTCAATGTTTTAGAGTAGAAGTGTAAATATAAGGCTCTATTTTTCTATAAAATTCCCTTTTATATGTTATAGATATCATACAGTTCTATTGGACGTGTCCAACTGACGTTCTTACGGCTTTTGGCGGACAGTGTCCGTCAGAAATTCACTCTCATTTCACCGGAACCAGTTAACAAACCGCCCAAATTTCGCTTTTTGCAATGGAGTGACAGCGGCAACGACTTTCCTCAGAGACAAACTAAAATCATTTCTCTGATGTGCAAGGTATGTATTTATTGATCAAGTTGTGTTATATCCCCAGCTAATGATTTATGTTCTGGTACTTTAGCTGTTGCATTTAGGAACGAGGGACATTTTTGATAATAAGAACAGATTGAGAAGGAAAGAATATGGAAAATGCTGGAAAATGACATAAAACAATTAAATACAACTACAAAATAACTAAGAATCTACAAAACAAAGACTTTGCCTAAGACAGGCTAAGAACTAGAACTAAGATTAACATTAACAACAACTAAGATTAGGCTACGTCTTCAACTAGAACTAAGACTAAAACTAAGCAGCTAAGCAAACAAATCTAAGTTGTTTTTTGCTTTCTTAAGAACACAAAATCTGGCAAATGTGAGTCAATAATGGAATTTACGTCATCCGAACCTGATCATCTTCCCATTGTTGATTTCAAACCGGAATCCACGACAACAGAACGAGGTAACGATGTTATTGCTGAAGCAAAATTTCCGTCGAACGATAAACTAAAAGTGAAAGAAATATCTGGATTTCGAACTGGTGACATTTGTTTTTTATGATCTGTATTTTAAACGGGGGTTTAGGCTAAAATTGAAGCTGGAAACTAGCTTTGCTCGGTCTTTATAAATTTTCTAAAAAAGATTTCATTTTAGGAAGATTCATCCACCGTAGTTGAATAATTTAGGGAGACGAAATCCATCCTTCTGCACAGCCTGAACTCCAACAGCTGTTCTATTAATTACGACACCAATCCCCTTTTGGTACAGAGCCAGGGAACATAGGGCTTATGTGAAACTTGCAAGAGTCTCATTTTTACCAATTAGTTTGTGTTAATATACAGGTGGCCTTTGATAGGTCTTTCATCTGTTGTAAAACTTACATCAGTGTAGCATTCGACTGATAGAATAGAGTTAGGGTTAACGGGTAGGCTGGGGTTTGGGGCTCGGCTATCTGATATTGTGGCAATGAGAGCCAAAGTGATGGGTCAAATGGCCAGGACCAGACCCCCATTAACACAACAATTGCGCCAACATGAATAGGGTGCGATCAAGACACAGGGAAACTATGAACTCAATAAAAATTACTTCCATCTTTGTAAACTTGAATCCGAAAGATTTACAGACAAGGTCCAAAGTAACGGAAAGTTTAAATCTGTTCCGTGAAATGTCAAATGGCCATGATGATGTTGCCAGTGTGTAGTATTCTACCAATTATCCACTTGTGTTGTTTCTATTCCTACTCTTAAGCATCACCATTTCCTTCTTCTACTGTTCCATGTTTTATATGAAGCGGTACACTGATAGTGTTTCAATTGTTCCTGCTTTTATACTACAATATCCCACCAATGTATTCAGTGAACTGTTGAATCCACAATTGTGGTTAATTCACATCAAGCTATTTTCCTTCTAATAATTATAAACTTTAATGTATTTTTATCGGTGTAGTTTTAACATTTTTAAATGAAAAACATTGGATTCCCTATTTATCGATTTAGTAGTTAAATCATAGTTGTGATGTTCAGACTTTATTTGTCCTTATTCTTTTAATCTTTTATTTTTTCTTATTTATTTGTCAATCTATTGTTTTCTTTTTCTAATGTTCGACGTGATGTTGTTTTTTTGCAGCGGGTATTCTGGCATGATTTATCCATTGCTTTTTAAAAATGCAAAATTTCAGTTTTGTATCAAATTGAAGAAAGAAACTGTTCTTCTAGAAGAAAGAGAAGTGAGCTTGTTAAAAGCTGGGTAGAATTGGGGATGGGGGTGACATTCCACCCCCAAAAAGCCAAATCATCCTCTCTAATTGTAATGAGAAAATACTGAAATTTTCTGGAAATGGTCAAATATTAATAAACTTTACGCAAAACCCACCTGGATAAAATGATATTTTTACAATTTTGGAATTTTCAATTGAATCAAAGGAAAGTCAATCAACTTCTGGAAGCTAAGTGTTTTCTTCCAGTAAGAATTTTTGTTTCTTGAGCGAAGTTTCGACTTTTGGTTTTTTGGATGGTGTTGTTAAGACCACGGAAGCCTAGATGTGTTATTGAATCAATTTTCAGACCCCAAGTTAGGTTAGGATGGATTTAGGGTGGGTTTAGGGTCAAGGGAATGGTAAGGGTTGACTTTTATGTTTAGCTCGTTGGCCCTTTGCCGTGCCCTTTTTGTAAACAGACGAAACAGAGAAAAACTCATGTATGCAGTCATTTCACGTTATTTCAGTACAACCTCTAGTTGAAACTGATGAGAATTCTTCACTTTATTTCTCATATAGTTAACAAAATCACAAGATGAACAATTCTACGTCCACAAATGTTTTCGTTTTGGCCTAAAAGTTGCTTCAGTTCAAACATTCATCAACAATGTCTTCCCATTCATCAATGCATGTAAAACTTTCAAGTCGGCGAATTTCGTTTTCAAGTATCTCGTTTTCTTGTCTAAGTTTTTCGATTTCGCTTCGATGCTTTGAATTTGCTCGCTCCAAAATGCTGATGTAATGGCATGCTGATTTTAAAATTACACATCTCGGGACTTTTTCTGTCTTTCCTGTGTACACATGATCCGGTATTGAGTTTTTCAAAACTTCAAATTTTCCCGAGATCATTTTTCGTCGTTTCCTCTCCAATGCGTTGTGGTAATCCCTTGAATTCGAATCGTTATGTTTCGCCTGGCAACTTCCTTCAGCAAGCTTCAACACATCCATCCTTTAGCAGCCATCGAGCTCAACTCTCTTCGCAAATATTCCTGTAAACTTGTGACATGTTTTTGCAAATCATTTAGCTTTTTTCTCGCGTTCTTTCCATTTCTAAAAACCCTTTTCAAATAGATTCTCTAAAGAAATTGCACAACACCCTCGTGAGGTTTTCCACCCGAAAACTCGATTGAAGTGCTGCCACAAAAGTCTAGGGATTTAATGCACTATGGTGTAACACGAAGCAAGTTAACACTTAGTACTATGCATTACCGTAAAGATATGAGAGGAAGAAACACAATTTGCTTATCATGTTTCCTGTAAACAGAACTTCTTGCGAGATGCGGCAATTCCCATCATGCAACGATGCTGCTTAAAGTGGCCTAGCCCAGGTTTGGTAATGAGAAACTTCTGCTTAGCTTTTTCAACATTTTTTATTTGCTATACATGTTATCTCCGACCTTTTTCATGAAACCTTAGTATTACAAGTTATCTTTCGTGAATGGGGTCACTCGCCGTAGATCTGGGGCAAAGAAACGCTAGAATTAAGAAATGACGAAAAATGGCCTAACGAAAATGGACGGGATAAAAGTCGCGTGAGTTTGAATAAGAAAACGTCATTTTGCTCTAGGTAATGCAGGTTGGCTTTCGTATTAAATATGCATTTAAGTATCGAGGTGCAAGGGATCCGGTTTTGTGAATGTACTAGACGTAGTGGATAAAGTGTAATCCACACTTTTTCTACAAGAAGACAATACTATTAAGTTATGATGACGATTTACCAACCTCAAAACTTCCTAAAATGGCCTACTTTTTTAGTGGTTTACATGCCATTTTGCAAACAAACTCTTTCTCAGTTGGAAGTGCAACGAATTTTAAACGCAAGCAGGGGCATTTCAAATCGAGAGAGCCTTAGCACAGGCTATTAATATATTTAATTCCCCCTCCCCCTATTGTTAATGTTTTGTTTTTAGTAACGTTTGTCAAATATGGCAGGTACCCAATCAAATGGTGTTCTCATTGACACACATGAATGCAAGCGCCCGCATTTTTTCATTGAGTAAACGAAGGTCTTATCTGCTACTTGTACTTGCCATCCGCTGAAAGGCGAAGGAAGCTAACGAGAAAGACAACTCAAGCACAATTCAAGAAGTTGAAGATGATCTAGCATTTAAAATACTTCTTTCATGAATATTATCGTGAGTTTTTCCTTTCATATATCTGTTTCATTAGCAAAGGTGTCCTAATTAATCAATTAATGCAAGCCGAGATTACTTGACTATAGCTACTCATCATTGCAACAACGACTATGGTGGCTGTCATAATAATTGTACATTATTCAAAGTTAGACTTCACAGGAGAAATTGAAATGTAAAATATTCAAGAAGCTTGCAGGTGGGTGGAAAGAGCCCCTCTTTGCCCCACTTATTATTTTGCAGCTCTACACTACTGATTCTAAACTATATTATTGCCAATTACTACAATCCTTTGTTGGGAACAGAATTATTGCATAAAAAGCAACTCTGTATAAAGAAATGAATTATATGCAGCCAATCGAGGTTATTGCATAATGGGTAGCTTTAACCCAATCGTTCTTTTGTAGTTGATTTCGTCATCATGAATATGCTTATGGAGACGATCGCACTTGCCAGGAAAGAGCTAGGCCGTGATGAAGGAAAGGCCGTCCAACCGCCGAAGGACTCGCCTGTTGCGCAAGATATCTCAAAACAACACAGAAGGTTGCTTGATATTGCTTGGAAAATGTACGATATCACTTCAGAAATGTCGTACTTGAAATCAGACGTCGCTTGTTTAGCAAGTAAGGTCTGTTCGTTGGAAGTGGGAGGAGAAGTTGATGCTAGTCCAAACCAGGGCAACAAAATGGAGACAGAGGAAGGACATCCCCTTGTAAGGCCAGAAGAGTGTCCTGATATCAAGGAACTGTTTAGTGAATTGTGTAAAGGAAGCAAGGTTGGAGAAAAGGAACAGGACAGTATGAGCATGGATGATCTATCATTTTCAATATTCAAAGAGATTGTAAGTAAAGTTACTGCAGAATGTGTGGGGAGAATAATGGCTGCACAAAAAGAGGCAGAGGTTCATAGGGTGCAGGAATCTAGAGATTGCAAGGACTATCTGGAAAGGGAATATGAAAATGGGAGAGATTTAGAGGATAAAGTGGGCAAACTAAAGTATTTGAATTACAGCAGTGATATAAAGACAGATTTCAGATCAAGTAGAGAGAACGTACCAATGAGACATTATAGAGGAGAGAAAGATGTCGTAGGAGATAAAGCGAACAGATTGAGCTATTATCAATTTGGACATGTAGGCGAAAATGACCAGGAAGAGCTAGCTCATTTGAAGTATGGTGGCAGCAGAGAGAAAGATATCAAAGACAAGTTAGAGGAATTGCAAAAGAAATGGGGGTACAAGGGTGATAAAGATAATGACACCAAAGATAACAAGCAGAGCTATTTAAAATTTGGAAGTGACCGAAAGAAAGATTCAAGAGATAAAACTGCTGGTTGGTCAGCGAACTGGAAATATACAAGCGATGATGTTGGAGGGAGAGGCTTGTTAAGAAGCAGTTCACCTGATCTTGAAGGCCATTCAGAGAAAGATTACGATTGGCAATACTTTGATGCATGGAAGAAAGACATTCCAAGTCCATCGAAGAAACACGTTAGCTTTAGACGGCATAGTTCGAACACGGATGATGGATCTGGTGGTGAAGATGCTTTCTTTTCAAAATTGAATGATTCACTTTACTTTCATCGTTCGCATTTGAGTCCAGTACAAAATATCCGCCTTAAATCGAAACGCGATAACAGCCCCTCAAGAAGATCACCTGCATTTAGTACGGATGGCAGCGATATTTTGTGAAACCTGACTCAGGTAGTCAAGATTAACATGTTTTAGGTTAATATTGTTATAGTTGACTGTAAGATATCTTGTCAATGATTTTTGCACAAGTTTCAATGTGCTTTAAGATTGTGCAAAAGGACCAATTTCATTTGATTCCATGTTCATTATTTACACCAATTATACAATATAATATGACGTTAGTAGCAAGCTGTCTTAGAATATGTAACAATCATTTAATGGTTACAAGCAACAAGAAAAAAGACTTTCTGAGGGGGGATATACACCAGTGGGCTCTCTGAGGGGGGGTCTGCAATCAGGCTACCAAAGCAGCAGCAAAAGATTTTCAAAAGTCTCATCTAAATTGTGTTTGACCTAAATCTCTTTTCTAAATTTAACAAACTATTCAATCCTTTAATTCCTTCATCTACGCCATTTTTGATATCTTGAATTTCTTTGCTTACCTTTGAAAGGTTGCTTGCAAATTTGCTCAATTCATTTTCAACATCATCAAGTGACTTTAAATCATGTGTTTTTACATCTAAATAGCGTGCTTGCAATTGTTCAGAGTTTCTTCTATTAATCAAATGTATTTGTAACGTATTTAGTACATCACTATTTCTTCTTGTTAAGTGCTTCAATGAATACAATAAACGCATGCAATTTTCCCTTTTAGTTGTCTCTCGCGGACTCAAACAATCCTTGCCATTGCAACTTGTCTCTTTATTCGAACCAGTCTCATTTTCATGATCCACCTCTGTCTCAGAAATGGTCTCTTTCCCAGAATCATCATCGTTCCCAATGTTTGTTTCTTTCCCAGAGCCTGCTTGTTTTCTAGAATTTCCTTCTTTCCCCAAACCTGCTTCTTCGCTGCAATATGCCTCTTTCGGAGCGCCGGTCTCTTTTCTACAATCTGCCTTTTTTCCAGAGCTTCTCTCCTTTTCACCTCTTTCCTCTTTTGCAGTGTCTGCCTCTTCATCAACTGTCACTTTATTAGAGGTTTCTAATACGTCAGCTGTCTGCAAAAACACGTCAAATTTGCCACTACCAGCGTCTTTTTTATGTCTATTTACACCAACATCTGTACCATTCACATTTTTATATTTGATAGGTCTCAATGTATTCTTTTTCTCCAAGGTTTGCACTCTTTTCTGAACCGTATCATCTTCACCTATAACGACACATCCATCTTTCTTGTAATCAGTAGATTTTGGCTTCTTCAATGCTTTTATCAGCTTCTTTTTACGTCTGCTTGATCCATCTACCATTTCAAATATGGTTGGTTTCCTGCGAACACTTGAAATGCTTAATTCGTCTTTTTTGATCGACGTCATCTCCATTCTACCACACGTTTACATCAATTTCTGATTCACAATGACGATTAAGTTTATGGCTTGCATTATCAATATTTCTTATAATCTGTATTCTAGCGGCCTGTCCAAAATTTTTCAGTCTAACTCTTGTTTTATCACTGTCTTCTATAATGATGTTGCCAGTCGTGCTTTGCAAGTCACCAACCAAACATACAAGGATTGTGGCTTTGAAGACATCAGAATTGTTGCCTGAGCAACTTGATTTCAAGCGAATTTTCATATGACCAAAACCGCGTTCTCCTCGAAACTTGCGATAAACTGAACCTTATCTAATCTATCTACCAACCTGTGAAGACAAAATCATCTCGAAAAGAACTGCAAAGTTTGTTTCTTGGTTTGATATTGCGAGAATAGTAATATCTGTTTTGCTCTTCAACATGGAATATCAAACATAATACATGCTGTATCTCACACAATTAAGGTAAAGGGTCAGGTTTGTGTGAATCATTTCAATACAAAGCCAATTTTAGCTGAACAATAACAGCAAAATCGGATTATATGATGAACAATTAGACTCAATGCAATGATCGATAGGGCTTTATCTGCAGGTTCTTTTCCACTTTTGTGCAGGAATGTTTGCAAGCAAGTAAGCAAACACACTTGCAAACAAGCAAGCATTTAAGCAAGCATGCAGCAATAGCAAGCAAGCTATTAAGCAAACTTTCTAGCAAACATGTGGGCAATGACGCTAGCACTTAAGACAGAAAGCAAAAAAAGGCACTTGAGCAAACCATGTGAGAATAAATGCAGCCAGCTAAGTCAGACTGTAGCAATAGCAAGCAAGCTAGTAAGCGAATCAGCAAACATATGAACAATTAAGCTAGCATTTAATAGTAAAAACCCTTGAGCAAAAAAAGAGCATAAATGCAACCATTCAAGTCAGAATGCAAAAATAAGCAAGCAAGTAAGCAAATTAACAAATACCGTCAAATATTATTTAGTGCACAACTAGACTTATCATAAGAACGCTATTTTATATCTCTTCACCTTTCAATGACTAAGTGCTGAGTACCCCCCCCCCCCCCCATTGAACATTTAAACCAGTAAGTAAGAAACATACACGTAAGCAAAATTTTTGAGCATAACCACTGGCATCTAAGTTAGCGGATGGGAAAATCATACGAGCATGTAAGCAAGCTAAGAACTAAAAGTAAGCGAGCTTAGAAGCAAGGAAGCAAGTAGCTTTGGCTGTTATATCAAGCTTATCTTTGAGTGCTTAACCGCTATGACGTTCTCCCTTGAATTAGCGACGCTTTCAGGTTTTATTTACTCACAAAAATAGCCCGTGTATGGTGTTAATTAGTATAATGGTTGAGTAAGATTTAACAGCAAATGAAATTAAGTACACACTTTAAGGCACCGCCCTGCAAAATTACTTACATCTTCAGTGATAGATACCTGAATTTGATGCTATTCTGCACGTTTTAGTTTGCAATCTGGTTTTCCTTATCTCAAAGTTTCTTATCTGACCTCTGCCTTCTTTCTCTAGCACCTCTTTTTCGCTACATCTACGATCTAAACTCCAAATAAATCGAATTTGACATTCTCAATGGAAGGGAATAAAACGTGATCTGTAAATAAATATTTGAGTGCACACATGAATTTCTCTAACTGGTTTTACCTCGCTACATTTTGTCTGCTAAAAATATGACTTTCTTAATCCTTAGAATTATAGAATCGTCATGTCACTTGAATGTATTTTAGTGTCAATGTTTTTATCGTGTCATGACATTCTTTTTTACTCCCTTTTCCATTTTAAAAAGGGGAATATGCTGTTTAAAAATGTTGTAAATCAGCCCAGTGCAAATCAGCTCACATAAATGAAACTCAAGTTTAACTAGTTTTACATTTGCCTGGCAGGTCTGTCGAGAATGGGGGCTAGCCAGGGTAGTTACTAGGGGACCCGGGGCCTTGAGGGGCCCGAAAAAAGATAAGGTTTGTATTAAAAAGGTTTTCACTGCCTTCAACGCCGGGGACCCATTTTTGCTCGAGCCCTGGTGCCCGGTACTGCCTTTGTAGCATTTTTTAATTCAATGACGTTTCAGGCAACAACAACAATGGATTTGGTAACATTATCATTAAAACCAAAGCTTTTAAAAATAATGAATGAGATTTGATAAGGAAAATGTTACGTAAAGAAACTTTGGTGTCTCCTCCCCATTTCCCATGGCTAAATTAATCGCAACATTCCTAAATTGGCAATACACATCTTTTACAAGAAAGTTCGGAATGACTCCACGTCCCATTACGAAGAAGATCTGTGCTGAAACTTTCATATAAAGGTCTAATTGCAAATGAACTATTTTACATTCGCTACCGTCAGCGTTTCAAAGTACTTTGTTCGATGCCAATTTAGCCTCGATACCCTTGCAAGTTCAAACCCAGCTGTTTCCAAATGAATTGCAATTACTTTTTTTAACAGCAAAACAAACAAATTATATTTGTAAACAAAACATGAAATAAACGTTACATACTTTCTATGGTTGGAAGAACTCAAGTTTTAAACTTTCTAAATTCTTCAAGGAACTGTGTACCCGCGCAAAGAGCATAATATATAAAAGATTTAACTCTTAGAACGACGGGCAAGCAGCTAACAGTTGTGCCACTTGTCCTGAAATTATGACTTAACAATAATCCTAGTACGCGCAGAGTGCTGTTTTGCTATCAAAATATCTCGCTTGAATCGTGCTATAAAACAATCTCATATTTTATTCTCAATTTAAAAAGACGTACGTACATTTCTCGCTAAACGCAGCTGATTCCCTTCAAATCGGCCATTTTCTAATGAATTGACGTCGGCTAGTAAGGTAACCTTATTTATTTAAACACTTCTCATTAGAATTTCATTTATTTTACGATTTTATCGCCGGCTCTTAAACGTCAACCAAGCGCTTATTAAACTGCAATTATGTCGAAAAGACTAGAGAGGAGTTGAATTGTTGAGAAATGCGAGCAAGCCAAGACAATATGAACGAAGATTTTGCTATCTGTCCTAAAGGGATGCAAGAAGTTTGCTTTGGAATGAATGTAAACAACGGTTCGAGCAGGTTGCCTATGATTGTCATACAAACACCAGCCGAAGTTGAAGCTGGCCTGTTTACCTATTTGCCGTGCAATGAAGCGCCGGGATCGCAAGATTATGATGAAAACACGCCGGAAAGTTTGAGTGAGCGTCATCCAATCTCGAACAAGCAGGGACACGATATCTGCAATTTTCAAGAGAGTTCGGAAAGATGTCCTCAATCTTTCGGGTCGTCCGTCTTAGATCCAGCAAAAAATATAACAATGTTTCAGTTCTCTTCGAAGCCTGGTAGAAATGTTGAGTTTGAAAATGAATGGAGAACGCGAATGCCGGCGAGAAAAGGTCGATCGAACAGAAGCAAGGCAAAGAAAAGCACAGCAAATGAGCAAAAATCTGCGGTCGAAGATGCATTGTTTGCTTTCAAGAAGATGAAACTAACAAGCGAAGATATAACAGATGATGATCTGATGGACTGATGTACGAATAACTATTTAAATCGTAGAACTAGTTGTTAGGAATAGGAGTAGAATTGTAAAACCTGTCTTAGGACAATGAATCTCATCTGTTTTGGTGGAAGCAAGCACGTGTTGATCACGTGCAAATCGAATATAGCACGGATGGTATAATATACGGTAGCTAGAATTTGTAATATAGGTGTTTGTTGATTGAATAAAGGGAATGGTAGATGATCAATGTTATAAGAATCGTTAAAAACTCGCCGAATTTTGTTTTTATTTGAAGTAAAATCAATCGACCAGTGTTATTCGTTGCCATGTTACTGTAGTACATCTGCCATTCTGTTTGTGACGCAACCTTAACAAACGCGCTTTTCTCAAAGGAGATATGGCTACCGAAATATGATTTAAACGAGATGAAATCCTATAATTTCAATCATGTTTTACATAGACTCAGTCAATGAGAAATTCTTCAGTTAACTAGCGAGTAATTGTTATGACTTGTGCGCTGTATTATTCTCTATTTTGACTTGCTTCGCCACTCATCATTTCAACAGAACAAAAAATCTTTGTCTATGCTCCCACAGTTTCTCATTTCACGGACATCGACACAAAGGCATTAATTAGGGACCTGTTCCTTCATGTTGTATAAATTCGATGCAGGTACTTAGGAGGGGGGGGGGGGGGGTTATGAAGGAGGCGCAGTTTACCCTTATAATCAAATCGTCTTCTTGCAAAATGAGCCACACATGGTTTGCTGGACTTGGTTATTATGGGGTCCTAATAAAGGGTTGTCTATCTCCGACATGGCTAAAGCGCCGGTAGATAAAATCTTTTATTTCGTATAAATATATCTTGGAAGAATTTTGAGATTTAATATTGCTTAAGAATAATGTCAGGCTTTCATTCTTACTTTTTATTTGGGTTTTTTAAGAACTAAAGAATGACTTTATGTTATCTGCGCCAGATTAATATTGAAGTTCTAGTAATTGTGATTTGTTATAAAGACATTATTAGGTTTTGGGCAGTTACAAGAAAATAGAAGATAAATGGGAAATTGACTTCGCCACCGCTCAATGTGATTAATGAAAAATTCATTTTTTTGGAACTGTGATTTTGGGGGCATTGGATAAATAGATGATGGGACTTTTCCGAATTTGTGTCTTTGAAACCGAACTGAAGTCTATTGTAATTCGTGTAAATGCGATAACGAGGTTGCAGTTCTGATTTTGGGAGATTTGAGGCAGTACCTTGTTACAGAAAATTGATAAAATGCTCCGAAATAACATCATAAAGCGCCAGTTTACCATCAAAAATATTAACCAAGCATTTGCACTTGCAAGGAATTCTTTCAGATCGGTTAGTACAGCATTTCAAGAGCAACTGCAAGAGGTCAACTTTGTGAATGGTGCAAGATGCAAGCCCACTTGGTTGCATGACTGTGAGTTGACACCGTCTGTAGAACCACGAAGTGGAAAAACTGTGGGAGAGTTTCACCTTTCAGGAGCAGAAGAAGTCAACAGAGCTGTTGATAATGCTAAAAGCGGCCTTGAACTGTGGAAAAAGACGTCAGATTTCGAAAAGTCAAGGGTGATGCAAAGAGCAGCGCAATTGTTACGAGAAAGAAAATCAGAAATAGTTCACCTTGATGCAATTGATACTGGTAAATTGTTGATTCTTGTGTTATAATTTGGGCGTTGTGTTATAATTTTATGCTTTGTATTAGGAGATCCACTGTCCTATGCACTCTTTGACCTTGGGGGGGGGGGCAGTCTCTATTTGTGCCTGAGCTGGGCCCAGATCTGCGAAGTCCTAAACATTTCCCAAAAAGCTACCAAGGTTGTTGATTCTTGTGTCCACTATCATGGTTACCCCTCTTGAAAACAGCCCTTTGCAAGGCAAAGTACCTCATGAACCATTAATAGAAAATATTACGTTGTTATAGGTCGTGTACTGGCAGAATGTGCCATTGATGTTGATGCTGCAGTGGAAGCACTAGAATATTATGCAGCATTACTTCACACTTTGTTTGGTCAACATATACCAATGCAAGATGGTTCATATGCTTATACAAGGAGAGAACCCCTAGGGGTTTGCGTTGGTATGTGATTTTTGTTTCATTGTTGCTTGCCATAGATACCTGCACCAGTAATCTTTTGTAAGACATCAGGACAGGCGTTGAAAACAGCAATATCTTGTTGAAGTTTTTTCTCCTGTTGAAATATTCATTTTACTATCATATATTATTTGATAGTTTCATTGTATTTTTATTTCATTCAAAAATTCTTTAATATCCTTAACTCAACTAACACAGTTTAACCTTTCTTCTAATTTTCTGCCAGGTATTGGTGCTTGGAACTTCCCTTTTCTAAATGTTGCTTGGAAGGTGGCCCCTGCAATCTGTTGTGGCAATGCTGTTGTGTATAAGCCATCACCCTTTACCCCCGTAACAAGTGCAATATTTGCTGAAGTTCTTTCTGATGCTGGGCTCCCTCCTGGTGTTGTCAATGTCATCCAGGGTGGTGCAGAAACTGGAACATTATTGTGCAGACATCCTGATGTAGCAAAGGTATCATTCACTGGAAGTGGCACAACTGGAACAAAGGTATTTTATAAAATTCTGATTAATTGATGATTGTTACTTTGTGTAGTATAACATTTTTTTTAGCATTTGAGTGCCTGCAATTTGCTGTTTGATAATTTAAGGAAAATTTAAGAATAAGAAAGTAGAAAAAACAAAGAAGAGTAGAAAAATCATCAAATTGGTTTAAAGCTAATTATAAAAATGGTACGAAGGTCCTCACAAGATATAAGCTCCAATGCATTAATTAAAGAAGGGTATCTATGGCATAGTTTAGGAATTGACTGGAGCTGATATTGAAGGGTTTCAATCATTTTTTCTAGATTATGCAAGTATGTGCAGAGGGAATCAAACGTGTCACATTAGAATTGGGTGGAAAATCACCATTAGTTATATTTGCAGATGCTGATATTGAGAATGCAGTCAATGGTGCATTGCTAGCAAATTATTTAACCCAAGGAGAGGTAAATATTACAACATTAACATTAAGGAACATTTAGGCTGTTTTGCCTGCCATCAATATGTTAACTTTTCAGTGATTGAGGGGAGAGCATGTTATATTTGGAGTGTAACAATCATTAGATAGCTAATGCAGCTCTGTTGAAGACATCAAGAGCTATGCATTTCAAAGAAAGGTTTGCCATTTAAACATTGCATTAAAATGCTTTTTGTCTCATTGCTTTTTCACATGAATACTTACATGGGATGTTGCTCTGATGTTGAGTTTTCGTTCTTCCTGAAGGTTTGTTCAAATGCTGCTAGAGTTTATGTTGAAAATGAAATCTATGACCAATTCATGGAGAGAATTGTAAGGAAAGTTAATCAAATCCGAATTGGTGATCCATTAGACCCAGAATCCCAAATGGGTGCTCTGATTTCTGAAGAGCATTTGCAGAAAGTACTTGGATTTATGGACATTGCAAAGAAAGAGGTATGCTTGATGAAAATTTATGTTTTTTCATGTTAAATTTAAGTAAACCAAGTCGTCTAGTTGCATGAATTTAGATAAGAGTTTCTCTGTTGAAGATAGGATGATATAGAGCAACCTCCATCTTTTGTGCAGTTAACTGAAGGAAAATAGGCAAACAGACATGACAAGAAGTTACTCTTATTTATTATAGGGTGCAGACATCCTCTGTGGAGGAGAGAGGTATCAACCAGATGATCCTGAGCTTAGAGACGGTTTCTACATGGCGCCTTGTGTAATGGAAAACTGTCATGATGATATGACCATTGTGAAGGAGGAGCATTTTGGACCAATCATGTCTGTCATGAGCTTCGAAGATGAAGGGGAAGTACTGGAACGAGCCAATAATACTCGATATGGATTAGCTGGAGGGGTATTTACAAAGTAAGTTTATCGATTTAATAATGATGATATGCACGCGCACCCCCTAAAACAGAGGGAGGTTCTGTCTCTTTGGTGGCTTTTTCCGTAGTGGGTTGCCTGCAGTACCCTGCTGCGTGGGCAGATGTAAAGGTGCAGTGAGAGGAAGAGTTTTGATTGTTGAGACCAAAGGTCCTGGGTTCGAATCCCATGCTGGCCTCATTAATAACCCTTACATTTATTTATTATGATTAGCAAATCATATTTCCCCGATGCTAAACTGAAAAGGTTTTGCAGTGTTCTCATCGACGGTAAGACAAGCTTTTGACATCATTGTTACGGAGGCTTAAACGATTGGGACTCCGGCTGTAGATAAAAACAAAATTCCAGTCATGTTTATATCCTCTATGCTAAGCGGTCCCCTTTTTGCTGATGATACCATTGGATTCTATACTAGGCCTAAGGCATTCTGTATTCATTCATACTCAGACTTCACCCCTAATCGATGCTATATTTGCTTTTTTTCCGGCAGGGATTTATCACGTGCGGATCGATTCATTGCCAATCTTCAAGCTGGTTCCTGTTACATCAACACATACAACATGTATCCAATCCAGATTCCGTTTGGAGGTTATAAGCAATCCGGATTTGGAAGAGAGAACGGATTAGCTGTGCTTGAAGGATATTCGCAAGTTAAATCTGTTTATGTTGAGAATAACGATGTTCCATCTCCGTTCTAATCGGTAAGGCTTCCCAGGAATAAATTCTACATATAATTTTCTAAGGATCATATTGAAATATATCCCTGCAATCTCAGATAGAAGCAGGCTTGAACCAATTTTGTAGCAAGTCTAATTTAGTCATGAATTTCAAAATCAAAAGTTTTGAGTTGAGAAATAGCAAATGATTTATGGAGAATGTTAGATGAAACACATAAGTATTGCAGAGCTTCACGTTCCGTGAATAGTAGTGACATACTCACAGTATATTTTTGTCCATCATGATTTGCACCTCCGTCCATTTTTCGGCCATTACCCTACGCTTCATTCTTTAAGAAGTGTCGAACAAAAAGTGGTCGTTCGTTATGCTAAGCAATGCTTCGGCTTGTTTATTACATTTCGAAAGTTTCATGTTAGACTTTTCAAAGTCCAGAAATACTGTTAACCTTCTTCCGAACAAAAACATGTCGGGAGGCATGCCTTCCTCACGAAACAAAAAGTAGTAGGCATGGCTTGGGTGTGTCATAAGAGTTTCTACTGTTTTTCGGAGACCTTCCTCCAGCCAGCGACCGTGAGGAATCACCCAGTTCTTCATTTACCGAACAAGTCTATTTTTGGCTTATTAATGTGGGTATCTCAACCCCAATACCAAACCCCTTTAACCCTTCTTTGCTAACAGACAATCCATCCTTGAACATTCAGTTCAGTTTATTTTAAATTCATCCACAACATTTCAAAAAGTAGTTAAAATTCTATCTAGAAATAAGCATGCCCATGGTCATCTGGGACTATTGTAAGATTGACCTGTTGTGCCAGGAAATGGTTTATTGAATAAAGCTTTTCTTACATAATGTTAATATGTCCCTCATTAAAGCTAGAATGACATAAATCAAATTTACAATGTGAAAATAGGATGCATTTGGTAGTGAAAAAAATAAAATGAATAAGAAATTTTATTGAAGCTGATTGAAAATATTAAAAAGATTAAAAGTCTTCGTCTCCTATTACGCATTTTACATCTCGCTAATTGAGTTGCATGAATGTGGTTGTAAATGATCGTGGATAGTGAAGTCTCTTTGTTATGGTTGAAATAGGCCAACTTGGTGACGAAACTTCAAACACTAAATATAAGAGATAATAGATGCCTTTAATCCTCTCAATTTTTCATGATTTTCTGTCAGTTATTGATTAGAAATTCTAACCACAGACCCCAAAATCTTTTACATCACCACCAGCCTTCACAGCCCGCCCCACAGCCCCAATAATTCATACATAGCCGCACATCTCCTGATTCATAGCCCCATAAACCCCTGCAATCCTAAATAGCCCCAGCAGCCCTTCAAACCCCAAGGCTCAAAGCCCCCTGCTCTTCAAACCAGCACTGACCCACGACACTTTAACAAATTCTCTTTTCCTTCCCTATTTGCTAAGTATATTCGTATCTATTATGATAGAAATGCTCAAACATAGGTTTCTTTTTGTGCTCTTTATATGCCCGCTTGCCTCCCTTAAAGTGGGTGTGTCCATGGCCCCCAACTTCCCCTACTGTCATTGAAATCCGTAGAATCAACGTAGAATGCGCAGTTCATTAATGATTGCAATTCTTAATCCATGGCGATTTAAAAGTTAAAATTGGAATTGCAGGCTTTAAACTTGATACCATAAATCAACACCGTTGAATATACGCAAGGACATGTTTCCTACGACGTTTCCTTGTTCCGCCATCTTGCATTCGTGAACAATTGAGTTATAACTTTGATTGTTGCAATCATGTGCTAGTCAATCGCCTTTCTCTCAATGACTCATTCACACAATACTTTATTTATTTTATTTTTGATATCATTCATGATTTTTAATTCATAAATCCACTTGGATACCTGCTACATAATGCATTTCGCGTTCGTTAGGCTCCTTCGCATATTTATCGCTCTAAATTGATTGATTCCTCGTTTATGAGAGCACTAGTAACAATGATAATGTTTTTGGAATGATTTACTTTCGCGTTTTTGAAACAACTGCACGATTCTGAAGTATAAAACGGAAAGGTTTCTTAAATTTCAATTGATCTACGATTCCTCCAGTTTGTGCAGTTTCAGAAAGAGGCTACTTGAGTTTTAAATCAGCCATTTTGTGTGAAATATGAGGCGAAAACTATGACAATTTTGGGGGTCTTTAGAACTCCACTGATTGCACGTACCCGCAAAGTGAACCAGCAAAATTCTAGGTTTCTTTGCAAAAAACAAAATAGGCGCATCTATCAATGTTGGATGTACTCGTAACCACGAATTTTCGCGTAGTGATCTGAAACATTTTACAACTTAATTTCATCATTTTCCCATAAAACAAAATTCAGCGTTATCGGGGCGGCTTCACAACGCACTCGTTCTTCTAAAGGCCCGGCTATCGCATGTTCATCTATCCATACGTATCGGTATGTTATCGCTACCAATCGGGCATTGTCGGCATTCTAATGCAGAAATGTAGAGAAAAATCCGGCTCATATCAATGCCTTGATCTGGGTCATATCTTAGGAGCCGATCATCAGGCAAATATATTTTCAGCAGTTTTATTATTAGTGTGCAGCATCGGTATTTTAAATGGACGAAAAAGCGGAAACATAAAATAGTGTGAGTAAAAACACTTTTTATCTGAAAATCGTCAGGGTACGAAGAATCTGGTAATGACCCAGGGTGAACGACTTGAATTACAAAGTGCATATCAATTGCTACAATGTTATTTCCTGCAATTAACTGAAATTTGCTTTTTAGAAAAAAATGTTGCTTGTTGAAATCCATGATTGCAGGGCTTTAGGCAAAGACATTACATTTAGTAGGGGGGGGGGAAGGGGGCTGCTCACCTTGTACTTTATTGAAGTATCGTCTTTTTCAGGGGCAAAATGGCTAATTTTTTTGGCAATACTTCTTGCCAAGAATCTTTTTAAATTTTGGTTATGAGAAAGAGTATGTAGAGGAAATAGCTATTCTTTTAGCGACATGTGCAATCTTGGAAAAAATATAATGTTACCACATAATTGTCCCCCCCCCCAACCTCCATAGATCAATATTGGGTGATTGCAAATAAATTTCATATGATTTGGTTACCATTGAATGAGGGAGGAATAGGGAAATGTGAAGCAATGCACATAATATTTGTCCAAGATTGCAGCACGGAACGACGTCCCTGTTTATGGTGGATTAGAACGGGTCAATAAACTTAGTCCTCGATGAAAATGTGCAGAATGTATCGCGAATGATTATACCTGGCTTAGTTATCGACTCGAAATGCCCACGCTGGATTTTATTTGATAAGTTTACGATCCTAAACTTGCCACGGTGTTAATACCTGTTTGGAAAGGTCAGTATGTATGTTTGTTTGACTGAATACCCGAGGAATTTTCTCATAGGAGAGCTAAAGAGAATTAAAATCTTTGCTACTTAATGTCTAAGTCTGCCATGGAGCGACTTCTCTCGGTAGAGATTGACGCTTTGTACCAAGACGCTTTTGTCACCGCTTGTTACTTAGATGAAACATGTCGATTTTTACATGTTTCTTTAATGAATGTCGCGGAGAACAAAGTACCCAAGCTTTCTAAGCATTAGCAGGATTTAAAAACTGAAACTTCGATTGCGCTCTGGTAACAAAAAAGTTACCCTTCTTCATCCTTGTAAGGTTTTGCCTTTTAAAGTGCTAAACAGTTCTTTAATGAATGAAACTTTCGCCATACTGCCATGAGGTGCAACACTCGTCTCGTCAGCATTCGTCACCGGTGCGCCTTCGTCGTGGCAATATAGACATGAAACTTGCTTAAATGCAAAGTAAGAGTCTCCATATGCAGAAACTATACATCTTGTTTCTTTGAACATACATTTCTACACAAAACCATTTTTCATAGGAACAGCGAGGTACAAAATAACTGAAAATTCGAAGTTTAGGATAATACGATGCTCTAACTATTCTAAAAATGCTAACTTTTACTTTCTCTTTGGTTTTTTTTAAAGAAATCAAGCAATTCTGACTTGCAGGACTAGATATTTTATATTTATCATAAACACAATTCTAAAATCCCCAAATAGATTAATATTTCAACAATACTTTTAAGTGAACTTTCCAAAGCGGGCTTCCGTATTGATAGTTGAATTGCATTGTGCTTGGGGTAATTTGTAAAATTGTTTACAGTTGGTTTTGAGATGCTGCCTCAGCGGAACAAACTACAAGTTGAACAAAAAGATGTTTGGTGTTAGTCCAAGTTACTCGTCAATCTTTCGTATTTTCTAGGGCAAATGGCGTCGATAATACTTTTTGTGGCTGGCAGGTGTCCCTCAATTAAAATTTATGAGTACTCTTCTCACAATTTCGATTTTGAATCACTTAATGACACTTTTATTACAAAGAATAAAAAGCTAATTAAACAATAGACACTAGACACAATAAGCCTCTATTCAAATTACTCTGGCATATGCGGAAAAGTAAGATAAGATGGCCTCGTATTAAAAACGGGAGCCACGGAACTGTCCTAAAAAGAATTACCAGTCATATTTGAACAGGGGCATCTTGAAACTTCCCAGAAAAGGGCGAGACATCCTGTGTGGATATAGCTTATGGGAGATAGGCTTCTATCCAGGGGTGGCACCAGAGGAAGGGGAAACTAGTGCTAAGGTGTAGACCCCTTTCTGGGATTTTTTAGAGCAAAATTGTGTTCTAATTAGCAGAAAGATACCCTCTATTCTATCACAAAGCCCCCCGTCGGAGACTCTAGCTCTTCCACGTCCTAGGTTGACAGATCCACGTCCTAGGAGCTAACAATACGGCAGTTTTGTCAGATTTGGCCCGAAATGAGCAATGAATAGATTATAAACACTATATTTTAAGCAAACACATGTAACTTTTTTCCAATGATGTGCAAATTAAGCATTGTTTACTCTGTTTTAGAGTATCCCCCCTTAAGAGGGATCTTCGCCGCCCAGTAAGTAATACCGGATTGACAGGCAAGTGAGCCGGCCATTTTAGTACACAAGGGTCTATGATTCTGGATGTTCCATTCCACTGTTCAACAAGGTACTCAATATCCAATTGAATTGAATTAATTAGATTATAAAGATTATGTGACGTCAGGGGCAAGTCGAAGCAAGCAGAGATTGTCAAGGCGGGCTGTACTTTTGCCAGAACTAGGATAAAACAACTTGATATTACAGGTAACTACTTTTCTTTATCAACATTACATTAGTCATTTTGTTTTGCAGTTTGTTGTACCAAGATTGCCCTGTTAATAAAAGTAATTGGGCTGCAAAATGTCCATTCAAATACCTGCCCTTCCTCTTGTGGCCTAAAATATTTGAACGACACTCGCCACATGTACCGTCGAAGTTTTCATGCGATCGCGTGTTGTCTACGTATTTTTACACCTCGAAAAGTAATTTAACTGTACTTTCCTTTGCCTAAGTTTAAGAAAGTAGTTATTGATACTGTTCAGCGTTGGTAGAAGACAACAGTTGTTTTTATTCGTATGTCGGTTTTCGTGTAGGCAGCCTGTGGATGCGGTCGAAGTTTCCAGTCGTGTCTCATATCGGGGTATTTCTGGATCGGATTGCGCCATGCAGTAAATGGGATATGGTTTTTCTTGCCTAGGCAAGCATTCTTGATGAAAGAAATTTCAAATTCCGCTCTGATTTTATTTGTTTGTTGTTGGGATAAATGTTAGAATTGATGAACTATGCGAAGGGGTGTTCCGTTTCCGGTTGACCGACAGATTTAGTGTCTAACTTTTTTGTTATTTGAATGTAACAAAACTTTATCGATTGTTTAGAGAAATTTTTCTGTGGGTTTTGCAATTTATAATCATTTTCGAAGTTTAATTAGTGATTGTCCCATACTGAGTTCTACCGAATGATGACTCAAGCAGGGAGAATTTGATCAAGGCCTGCGAACCGAGTATTAGAAAGTTTTCTTTATGATATCAACCATAACATTAGCCATGATTTGGTTTAGATTCTTGTAAGTTTCGACGATTGAAATAGACTTTGGTAAGCTGTAATTTTTCTTGTGAAGAATGATATTCCAACAAGGACAAAACTGTAAGCCTCTGCAGGTTTTTTTACAAATCCTCAAACAATTATTGTGACAATAATAGGGAAACAATTGGCGATAATGTTAATCTCATCTTAATCATTCCCTCTCAAATGCCCATTGAAATTATGATTTCTATTATCATGCAGGCTTTTCATGAAAATATGGAGCATTTCGGCTCAGCTTGTCGCGCTAAGAAAACAGGCGGTTTCTTCAAGTGTTTATTTACAAATTCTTTATTCAGTAAAAAGACATCCTTATGAGATTGTTTGCTTAACAACTACGCAATCTTTCAAATAGACTAGCTTGGTCGTTGAGGATGGTCTCATAAATTAATCGCCCACTGTACATTCAAATTTGGCTGCTGAAACTTAATAATATCATTTTATGGAATTTGTGGAAGTTGGTTGTTGAATGTGGAATGGCTAAATTCCAGCTCTATGGAATATGTGCCCTGAGTGGCAGAGATGTCATAACTGTGGGGTGCCAAAGGGAGACATAGCTAACCCAAAATACTTAAAGCACCAATTTTCTTTTGAAGTATTCTCTGGGGAGCATTTAGTGAAGTCCCCCCCCTTTCCTGAAATGTTTAGGTGTCCCTGATGTTGGATTATAAGTTGCATTGTGTCTAAGGAACTTAGGATAACACCCATAATTATCATGGTCCAAATTGTTTTGCCCTGACTATTTTCATTGCAAAAAGTTTTTTTTTCTGCAGTTTATGAGCCAACTACCTTCCAAGAACACCTCTCCAAGGTAAATCTTTACTGCACCCCAGTGGCCTTAGTCCCAGGGAGTATGTAACTCAATATATTTTTTTAAAATTTGCAGACTTAAAAAACAGCCATGTCAAAAATGTTGTCCCATGACTCATTGCTTAAGAATTGATTCAGTATTGTCAAAAGTTTCAATTTTTAAAGATTTGCATCATATTTTAAGATGCTAGAGTGAGTAAAAATAATCAATTTTTGTTTAGAAAGTTGTCCTGTTCTGAAATCCTGCTGTTTCTTGATAATTTTACATTATGCACTTCCTCATAAAAGGTGATGTGTATGTCAGATCAATAGTTTGCTAAGTTTGCTTTATTTTTTTGCTTCATTTAAATATTCTTCACAGATTGGTAGAAGAATGCTTTCTTTAATCAAATTCAATTAATGTGTAGTAATGGAGAAAGAGTAGCCATGTGTGTGCTTGTTTGTCAACTGATTGATGAGGTGGTGGAATCTGGTTATAGAAGGAAGGAGAAAGGTGGATTTTGTGTGGGCGTAACTAGCTGTCTCAGTTTTTTTAGATAGCTACTGCAAATAATTGAAGTTAATTCATGCTTAATTGTGAAAAACATTGGGTGATACAGAACCTTTGCTCAAGTTCAAAAGTTTGACTATTAATAACTTTTTTAGTAAACTGTGTTTATCATCCAGTAGCTTTGTTGTTTGTTAATCATTTAGTAACTTAGAATCACCATGTTTTTAAGAAATTAATTTAACTCTTTGCTCTTTGCCACTGGAGGGGCTGGGTATTCATGGCACCCATAAGGCATTATGAGGATTAGGCCTATAAAGCAAGGGATTGAAAATACCCCTTGAAAACATCACAATTCTGGGAAATCAATTTCTATTTTTATCATTTCCTTACACCTCTAGTACATTCTATTTATATATTATTCATTCATTTATTTGTCCATTCATTCTTAAACTGGGTTTACACATTTTTTTATAAGGAAGATAGTGCTAAGATGGGTAAATCCTTGAAGAATTTCTTTTACTTGATGGGAAACTGCCAAAGAATTTGAAGAAATTTGATCTTGTGCACTTAGAGAGAAACATGAAACTACTTAAATAAAAAATATTTCAGTTGCAAAAAAATGGGCCTTTGTTAAGTGGGTTTTTTACATGCATAAACTCTACCAATAATACTTATAATTATTGTATTCGATTGATTATTATTCATTGATCAAATTGTTATTAAAAAGAATCTAAACGAATGAAGGAATCAAGAAATTTTGAGTACTCATATTTGGCGGCCGCTTAAGGATTTTTTAGGGCTCAATCTTGGTCGAAAATCGTCCTAAACATGCGTGTTTTCTTAGCAGTTCTTTCATCGACACTTTCATCTGTACATTCATTTATTCATTTATTTACTCATTCAATACTTTATTCATTCATTCATTTGGTTCATTCATACTTGTGTGGCAATTGCTGCTTTTTTACTCTAGCAATGCTTTTCGTTTGGTGCATTTCTTTGTTCGCACAAAACAGTTGTCCATTGTTGCTATCAGTCCTGGAAGCGGCGGAACCACCATTATCTTAAAACCACCACCTTTCATAATTCGTTAATATTTTTAGGGAGCTGTAAATGCCTTGAAATCGTATGAAACCACAGTTAATGACTCTCAGATATCATTCGAACTCACGTGTTTGAAATTAAGGTTTTCGTGTGTGTTGATGCTTTGTTAGACCAGGCAAGCAAGGGCTTGCTAGACTTTGATTACTCAAGTCTCTCATTGAAAGATTTAAATTGCTAAACATAAGATCGACTGCATCAGCCTTAGGGAAATCACACAGTTAGAGTCTTATTACAGAAAAGTGCGTTTAATATCGTGGTGAAAACAGATTTTGGCGTTGCATAGAAAAAGGCGAGAGAAAAACAATTGAGGTCGAAGAACTGTCGTCTATAGAATCGTTGGAATTTCTCGTTTATTCGACGACAAAGACTCGTTTCTCACTCCGCTGTAGTCAGAGCTGACCGCAAATTCTCTTACTATTAATTCAGTTCAGTATATTGAGAATGTGCTTCATGGCTGTCGAAGCATGTCATGAGTTCAGCGTTGTTTGAAGACGCGAATTGTTAAAGATAGCCTGGTGGATGTAGATCTTTCAGAACGATGATGGTTTGTGAGTACTGATTCTCTCTGCAATGTTTATATCATTTCTGCAATTACGATAAGAGGGATATTCCCTATCATTTTTCAATTAAAACTGGTTTTAGACTTATCTAGCAGAGATTAGGCGTTCAAATATGAGAAGAATCTGCATCAATCCCAGCATGTTCATTTCGGTGTCAATTAGCAATTTGAGATCGAGATCATGGATTTGCTTTATAAGAACTTTCCCGTCGTTGAGGGGGGTTAAAGAGGGGTCAGTTATCCCAGGTAACTGTCACTGTCACAAAAAGGGTCCCTTTAGCAGTTGCAGACAGCATGGGGTCCATGAGGGTTTGTCGCAGCGAGCTGCATAGCATCATGCAGGCAGGATTTCCACTTCTTCCTAGCAAAAACGCGTTCAGTTTTACCTGCTTATACTGTGTTAAACAGCTCTATTTATGGGTTTTAATTTTGCACCTCACTTAAGGTTACAGGTTAACAAATATAGATGCAACAAAGCTATCTGGTTGCATACAACCTTTTAATGCGCCTTAGAAGTTCATTGATGGTTGGGATTCTCTTGCCCTAGCTGACTAGCAAACCTTTTGTTTATCATGGTAACGTGTTTTAGACGCAATATCAAAATAAAGAGAATATTTTCAATGTGCCGCCCGCAACATCGGTCTTTTTAGCATAGCCTTTATAAAACACACAGGAATGGTAAAGTTTGTAGTTTACAGCTTTAAGTAAACATTTCTACTTTGCCGTTTTCAACCGCTTTCCTGACGCAGAATGTCTCGTTCTGTCTGGGGAGAAACTAAGCACACTGCAATGCAAAACCGTGAATGCTTCCACAGTTAAATAGGTAATAGGCAGCAGGGGATGGAACCACCAAAATGTCAGACACTTTGTGGGCTGGATTCTGGATGGACGAGTTTTAAGCAAATATAAAACAATGGTACACCAAGCTATTGTTATTCTCGGAGAATGGGAAAGACAACAAAAAGCATCATTTCAACAAATCCATATTGTTGAAGAAATGTTATTAATATTTAGACATAAATCATTGAAATTATTCGACGCAAACTTACTAATTGGCCATAAGAGAACGCGATCTAGCCAGATTGCGATGTTATAAAGATTGTCCTATTGTTATTCTGTTACCATGCTTTTGGTTCAATACTCTTAACGGATCGTTAACCGATGCACAACTTCAGGTTGTCTTATGTTTTTTTCTCAAGGGTGCCAGTTTCCGTTAAGGGATACATCAATATATCGTCATGCTTAGAGTTTTTAAGCAACTTTTAAGCAACATCCAAGCAACATTCAGAGGCCAAAACCACAAAAATGTTAAGCACATTTATTAGGTGGGTCTTGGTGGGAATTGCCTATCGAGGAAGTGTGTTTGAAGTTCGATAATTTAGGGGAACATACCCTTAGGGTTAAAAAGCGCTAGAAATGTGCCTTACCCCCTTAGGCCCCATAGTGAGTAACTTCTTTTTACCCCCGTCCTTGCTTCTTGCAGATCGATTCCATATTGAACTGGAAATTTGACGCCAGAATATAAGGGTTTGAAACTTAAATATTGAATAATGATGATCTCTCCGTTTCTGAAGCTTGTTTTAAAACCCGAATCCTTCTACCATGCGATTCCCGCGCGGTTCTAACCTTTGCGAAAGTTGTTTGTCAGGCCGATATTTGCTAATTACTGTTTAATAACACCAAAATGTAAAACCAAACTAAGTCCTCGCAGAAAATGGTGCTATTGTACTCTGCTTTGGTTATCCTTGTGAATTAATTTCACAAAGTGGTCTCTTAACGATTAACCTGTCAATTTGGAGACTGGATGCGAAGCTTACGCGGTTACCATTGCTATTCATCGGATGTCAGTTGCTTAATTATCAACAAATAAATGAATTAAGTGTAATCATATAATCATACTCTGTCCGCATCAAAAATAAATATCAAACAATCGTTTTGATCTAACCTTCTCCAACAACACTATACACGCTTTTTTTATAAGGAACCTACCTCAAGGCCTAGTTCCAAAATTTCCTTATTCTTAGACCTCAAATCATCAAATTGTAGTACCAAAAGTTCCTAGTTCCTTTATTTTCACTGCAGCTAAATAATTTTTATCGAAAGGTCCTCAGGGATTAGTAGCATTACTTCTTAAAATATTTCAGCCTTCTAAATGTAGGTTCCTTATAACGTGGTTCTTCATAAAAAGCGTGTAGTTTAGGTCTAATACAGTACAGGGCTCTTGTTGATAACAGCACTGTTTCTGAAAAAGCAGCCCTGTATGAAGAACTTTATAATTATTATCATCAGGTAAAGCGTTGTTCTGCCATATAGCCACAGAATTTAGTTCACCTCTTTTAACATGATAGTGGTTTTCATGAAACTGGTAACTAGCTCTTAAAAACGTTATAAAAGTTTAGCCGGTTTGCCAATAGTTGCTACATTGCAGTCTTGTTACCGAGATTAACATCTTTTTTCCGACGCACTGTTCCGGAATGTAGATCATTTTAATCAGTGACCAAAAAAGGGATCTGAGAAAATCAAAGCATTATTCATTCCTTCCTCCTTCCTCAAAATCCTAGATGCCTTCCTCTATACGTTTTCGTAGTTTGCTATGGAGCGTTCAATTCAATCTGCCTTTAAACTCTCTGTCATATATTTAAACGTATCCATCTCCTTATTTACCATTCAACTGAACAAGAAAGAGACAGGCTCTTGCTCTTTAATTAATGGTGATTGGCAATTCTTAGGCTTATTTGTTGAAGACATCTGTAGCCGTGTCCACGCTACAAAACTAGCACATGCTCGGCCTAGGCTAGGTCCAGGTATATGTTGTGTTAACACCACGCGGGACACAAACCTGGGCCGAGCCCAAGATCCAGCCGCTTTGCAATATTTTTGAATACTGGTACTTTCTTGGTGTTCATGTTCCACTTTTCCGTCCGCCCAAATGCTTATTAACGTTTTAGTTTCATCGTCATACAATGTAACTCTACGGTCAGAAGCAAAGACACTCATTCTCCTCTATTTTTAAAAAAAATCGTGTTAATTAGAAGAGCACTGCTTATTTTCTAAAGTTTTCTCACGAATACCTTTTCCCACCATATTGCTCCACGCTTTACGCCTGCGCAATAGCTATTTAAAACGGGACTCGGCCAAAGTTTCTGTCCACACTATACAAATTAAGGCTGCCCAAATCGAGACCTGGGCCAAGTTAGCCCAGATCGAGCCCAGATTTCACGCATCCACACTTGCATGGGCCAGGCCTAGGTTGTCGAAAACTTGGCCTCAGTGTGGCCTATTGCTGGCAATAGTTAGTCTAGATTTGCAAACAGCTATGGAAAATCGATAGGAAATCAAGCGATCGATATGGAGTATTGCAGCAAGAGAATTATCCTCAGCGCATTTCAGAAGACCCTCTCCTTCCATGTGGACCTTTAAATTACTCGTATACTGTGCAAGGAAATCCTCAGCGAGTTTCTCTAATGTACCAACCATTGAACTACGGCGACTCTGCTGGCTCTGCTTCAAAATAGACAAGGGTAGCTGGAGTGGATGATAATCCACGGAGAAAAGATAGATACAATCGGTGTTAAATGTCATGATTGCATTTGTCTAGCAAAAATTGGACTTGTTTCATAAATTCTTTAAGTATCCAGAATTAAGGATCAAGATATTTAATCCGTCAAATAATCCGTCCCATTCCGTCACAGTCTAGAGCCTCTTTTCAGTTTAACGTGATTAGTCTTGATGTGAGGCTAATTGTAGTCCCATCTCCAATGTAATCGCCACTAATTCATCATACCGTTGAAAGGTCTGATGCTTTGGATAGTGAAAATGAGGCTGGATTGTGCCATTATTTGGAAATGAATCCCTGATAATGAGAATAATATATAAGCCTGTAATGAGCCGAAAATGGTTGAAATTATCGGAATTTTATCCTATTAAATCCAAAAAACCCAAGTAAATTGACCTTGAAAATGAGGAATAAAAAGGGTCACAGCGAAAAACGTTGTGAATTAAGTCCTGATCATCGTAACATTAACACTTTTATGCAGAAGAATCGGAAATGAGATGGTTTGAAATATTCCAAAAAAAGGGCGCCACTGCGAAGGCGAAATCCTCTAGCTCTTATCATAACCCTCGCAAAACCTACTTAGACATAAATTTGTTCTACATCGCAGCGGTCTGGTTGCAAACTTCTGATTGTGTGGAAAACAACACATCTTTTTTTACAACCAAGTAAATATTTGCTCTCATTGCCCGTTTTTAGACTGTCTCCCAATCCCCTCTGCCCCATCTTCTCTCCCCATCCCCCTCCCCATCCTCTCTGCCCCATTCCCCCTCCCCATCTTCTCTGCCCCATCCTCTCTGCCCCATACCCCCTCCCCCATCCTCTCTGCCCCATACCCCCTCCCCCATCCTCTCTGCCCCATACCCCCTCCCCCATCCTCTCTGCCCCATCCTCTCTGCCCCATCCTCTCTGCCCCATCCTCTCTGCCCCATACCCCCTCCCCCATTCCCCCTCCCCCATCTTCTCTGCCCCATCCTCTCTGCCCCATACCCCCTCCCCCATCCTCTCTGCCCCATCCTCTCTGCCCCATCCTCTCTGCCCCATCCTCTCTGCCCCATCCTCCCCCCCCCAATTCCCCCTCCCCCATCCTCTCTCCCCCATCCCTTCTCCCTCTCCCTCTCCCTCTCCCCCACCACCGTTTACTGATTCTACATGAGTCAATGTTATCGAAATGTTAGATTGTGCTTCAGACAAATCTTGTGAAGTTATTCAAATGGGCTATCGAAATAAGATTGAACAATAGTTTAGCCACATTAGGATTAAGGAATTTTTATTTCTTTCACTTTAGGAACACTGCTTTCCGGTAGAGAAAACCACAGAATTAATGTAACTAGGTGGCTTCAAAGACACCGCTGTCTTTGCAAGTATACCTAAAATTGAAACCATTTGTTTGCGATGTTATAAAAGCGAAAACATTGGTCTATCGGTGAGTGTTATGCGATATATTATGGCAAATTTATTAATGATTGTTGCACTGTAATTCTTGTATAATTTTGCGGGCTTGATGATGCTTTGAATTCGGATTAAACATTATTACTTTTTATCGAAAAAGACTGTCGAACAAAAATTGACCATTTGTTAGAGTTTTTAATCCACTTCGAAGAATTTGCACTGAAATTCTTTTTAAACACTCATTCTGTGAGAACAGTTTTACCCGGCTGAAATAACCGATCTTTAAGCAGATGAGATGTTAGATGAAAAACTCTAATGAAAATGGTTGTAAATTGTTTTTGTCAATCCGTTACCTGGATTTAATTTTACTTAATTGAACCATTAAGGTTAGGTCACCAGAGGTTATTCATATATTTTATGCACAAACAAACCACTCTTTTGTCTATGGTTGAAGTGAAAATGAAATTCTGCGAAGAGACAAAAACAACATTCAAAGTCTTTTCGAGTTGACGAGATGCTTATTGAGAAAGCGTTCGGGACTAACTGCTGTTAAGCATATCTTAAGAGATTTTGGTTAGAGTTCTTGCTCGCCTGCCAGCAATTGACCATTTAAGTTTAATTTTCCTTCATTTTCCTTTTTTTCTAAGGTGGCATAGAGTTAAAACAGCTTACTTTGAAGTAGGGAGTTTTATTTCCCGCGACGATCTTAGACAGATTTTCTGTGATTCCTTTTAAAAGCTATCTAATAGCTATGTTTCCTCCTTTTCTAATGAGCCTGGCTAACCATATTGTCTAGGTTTAGAGTTGGACTGAGAAATGCGAAAAACAACTGGGACATTAAGCACTGTTATTAAAACGAGTGCTTAATTTCTAAGCCATACTTTTTGTTATCACATATTATGCTGCTTACCACTAAGTACAGTAAAATGGAACGCTTGATAGCTCTCAGCTGTATTAGATCTGTTTTGGAGGTCACAGCACTTTAAAACGCATTGCAAATAAAGAGATGCCCGGCTTAATTTCATCAACAGTGACAATATACATTTGTTAGAGGCGCTCAATTCATGATGTCACCTCAGCTCTGCTAGACTCACTATATTGGTGTCTATCGCATCAAAGGCTAGAGGATCACTATCTAAGCGGTTTTCTTTACGACCATCCCATTAATCCATTAATATCGTATTTGTGTATCTACAAAAGGCAACACAGTAACTGAATCACATCGTCGCTTTACGACTGATGTGGCTGCAATTCAGGTTCTCTTAAGTTGCAGTCATTCACTGTGTTCGTCCTTGATCGACCTCGTTTTTGTCTCACGAGTTATTTTCTACACAGATACGAGGCGGCCTTCCTGCACTCTTTTTGTGTACGAAGAAGTTAGTACACTATGTAGAGGGTCGCTTCTTAATAAGAACCAGATAATTTTTGCAGAGGTTTGATTTTCTAATTAGTCTGATGATTTGAATCTTTTATTCAGTCTAATTCTTATCTCGACTGCACAAAAAATTGTTGCGAAAGTTCGCATCAAAGTATTCTATTTTAAGAGCATTCTTATAATTTGCACAGCATTTAAACTCAAGGCTGTGTTGTACCAATGCTAAACCTATTTTCATCAATTTCTTAACTTTTGGCGCACCACGTCACGGGTCTCAGAGTAACTTGAGTATTTGCACCCCCCTTTCCTTTCCCAGTTTCTTATCCCTTTTAAGCAAGTTTTCATGTTACCAAATTCGCTTGTGAAGTCAAAATAGACCCCCCCCCCTTTGCCACCGCTTTGTCACTGAGCTCAGAGGCAAGTTCCCTTTTCTGCCAAGGAGACGCCCCCTATTTGTATGCAATTGATCTTTGAATTTACTCTAATCAGTGTCCTTAACATCAAAAGTGCAAGTCTAGTTTAAGTTTGAAATAGTTGTTACACGAAGAAAGTCAGGGGTCGTGGGAACAATAATGCTGGTTTCATAAAATGAAAATAAGCCAACGTCTCGCCCCAAATTTTGCTGCAGGTAATTTAAATATCTCACGCGTCTGATGTCAATATTGTGTCCTGGATTTGAAATTGATATCAAACCATTTTTACACGTGAATTTCAAACCCCTGAAAAATTGTTTACCATCCTCCAGACAAAAACATACCGGAAGGCAAACCTTCTTCACAAGACAATAGAAAATAGGCATGGCTTGGGTGTGTCATAGGAGTTTCTATGGTTTTTCGTGGATAATCTTCAAACTAGTGACCGTGTGACCTTAGTCTACCCCTAGCTCAGGTGAATTCGAAAAGCATACATTTAGAAGAACGTCCTAATTAAGGTAGACCCCCCTTTTCCAAAGCATTCTATAATTATTGCTGTAAATAAAAGCAATATTTATTTCTGACAAGCATATTGAAATTTGACGCACTGTTTCAGAATTCATAGCTCCATAGCCAATACTGAAAGTGATTGACTCGGTAGCGAGTTTCTTATAGAGCATTTTTGATCGGATGAATGAATGGCTGCAAAGTAGCAAAAAATGTCATAGACCTCTAGGCTAGGTGTGGGTGCCATTTTGGGCAATGATGGGTTTTTAATTGGGTCAGGCAATACGTAAAGCCTGCTTCTTATTTTCCCATTTCGACGCCTTATTAAGACTTGCTAAGTAGTGGCAAATTCGACATAGCCAATTTGTGCTCTTATATCATTTCCTATGTTGGTTGTGAATCTTTAATCGGATCAATTATTTTCAACTTTGCGTCCTTTTCAACGTCACGAACAGTAGACTTTGCTTGCTAACAGGGGTCCTAGATTGTTTAAGATGCTGGTAATTACAGCGGCATTATTGTGGGGGGAGGGGGGTAAGTTAGCTGCTACCCTTACCAATCCCCAAACCAAAAGATCTTTTAGCCCCATGAGCTTTTGCGAATAGTTACAATTTGTTTTTGGTTCAGTTGTATGGTTTTTAGATTGTTTAGTGTAATTCAGTGTAATTAAGTTTAATTTCCATCACCAGTGTTACTTTAGTTAGACTTTGTTACTCCTCCGAAATGGAGATATGGTAGTTAAGACTATTTTTTATATTATTATAAGAACTTAAAAAGGACCTTATGCGAAGGGGGACATCACACACGGCCACATTACCTCCATTGATTGGTGAATCAACTTTCTAAAGGGTTCAGTACTACATTCTTATGCGCAGGTTTCTTACAAGAACCATGGCTTGAGGAATGTAACAAAAATGACCCCTTAGATCCAATAGATGCCTTTCCAAACCCTAAACGTGTTGGAGAGGGGTTGGGGGGGGGGGGGGAGAATTGAAATTCGTACGTATTGTATCTGTTTTCTTTAGCGTCTAGCATAGATTTATCGTAGCTCTGAGTCTGCTTCTTTCTGCTTTTATTTGAAAAGCATCAATGAATGAAGGAAAATCGGCTTGCTGCTAATTTGACCGAAATCTCCATGTTGTGAAGGTATCGAGGATTTATTTATCATAAGAAAAACAGATTAGGCCATCGATTAGAATACAGCAAAAGCATTGTTCTCTCTATTATTTTTAGCCAACTGTTTATGAGGAGAGATATCTGCGATAGGCAGGATTATATGTAATTCCTATTCATATGAGATGGGCAAATCGCAGTTTTTAAATCTCATAGGATTCAGAAAACCAATTAAATATATGTATTAATGCACAGTTGAATGATAATAAAGAATAGGATGATGACTTTCATTTTAACGAACATCGGTGAATGATTTTAAAGCTTAAGCACGGGCAAGATTATAATGATGTTTTAATAGACGCTTAGCTACTTGTGTGAGGTGAACTTCGACTAGGCCTAGCAAGGCTGTTGAAATAACACGGGAAGGTTCAGAAATGGGTATTGAAGCGTTGTGATTTTTGTTTTCTAAAGGTTTGAAGCAGTGAGTAAACTGTTTTTTGTTGCTTTTGGGTAGGGGAGAGGGGGGAATAGAGAAACCTAACTGGTCCCCTTTTTAATTGGGTTTACTGGCGAATAACGATTCATGCGATTGACTTGGTTGTTTACAAGTTCTTAAACATGATTACAAATTGCTAAGTATGCCATTTTGTGGCCGAACTAGGGTTGCTTCTTCCCTTTCCTCCCCTTTCTTTAACCACAACAGGAACATGTGTGCAAGGAGAAAATATTTTTACAATTAATTGCCACTACTTGCTAAGATCATCGTCAACAAATGGGTAAAAAGGTTGGTCTAATCGGGGGGGGGGGGATACGAAGTTCCCCATGATCTTTGAAATGTTCCCCGGGAATTACCCATCGTAAACATTTACCCCAGAGAGCTTTAAATTCACCTTAGTCCCTGCTAGTAACAGTTCACACTTAGTCACGTTTTGCCTGTGTGTGGACACACAAAAACTCTTTGGTTTGAGACATTGTGTTGTTATGGTTTTGGGTTGATGAAGTATCTTGCATCAGTGCCAAAGGTCAATATTTCTCATTGAGTTAGGTGAAAACAGAGCATTAGTTGTTTTGCCCTGAGGTATTTCATGTTTTGGCCAGGTGTGGAGCGACCGTTTTTCATGGAAAATGTGTGTTTGGCTGATAACAATTCACAGCAATATGGCTACAGAGATAAAGTGTTTGTTTTGATAAAGTGCTTTAAATATTGCGTCCTGTGTTTTTCTTCTGTTTTCAAGGAAGACGTTCACGGTAAGGAGTAAGAACATGCTGAGAATAAAATGGGAGAATTAGAGATTTAATCATTTTGGAGTTCTAGAAATTAGATCTACGAAACGAAAGTTGTTTAATCAGCATTGCATGGTGTTGTAAAGTTATTTTCATTGAATAATGGCCTAATTGAGTTCATTTTTAAGTTTCAGAGCGCAAAATTTCCGATTTATTTAGCGGAACTGATGTGACAGTTGTCTAGAAGATATGATTGTATTTTAGTTTTTAGCTGGTATGTATCTGAATTTATACACCTTACTTTGTTTTCATCATCATCATCGTCATCATGATCATCATCATCATCATCATCATCATCATCATCATCATCATCATCATCATCATCATCATCATCATCATCATCATCATCATCATCATCATCATCATCATCATCATCATCATCATCATCATCATCATCATCATCATTATTCTCATCATCATCATCAGTACAACCATCATTATCATCATCACCAGCGTCATTATTATTATTATCATTTTTATTAACATCATCTTATTATTATCATAATCATCATGCAATCATTGCTGTTTCCTATTGCTATGATCATATCTTCCTCATCACAATCAAGCTATCGTAATCAATAACATTTAACTCACAGCGGTACAACTCATTGCAACATCTTTGTTTTTCTTTTTTCCTATTATATTTGCCTTTTTTTTAATGAAATGACTTAACAACCATTCTAATAAATTGCACTAATTTTTACTTGTAAATATAATTTGCAAACATTATTTAAATTCACATTGCAAAATAACAATATTTAACTTCATTCCTCCTTGTTTTGTAGCATTCATAATGTGTAACATACCCTGGAACAAAGTTTTGGTTATCATTCCGGTAAGTCAAGAAATGTCTATTAATTATTTTTTTAATTAAGGGAATGTATCCAAGTGTCTTGAATATACATAAAATTGGATTCTCTAGCAATGAAAACCTTCCTTTAATTTGATACATCAACTGGTAAATAATCATTTGTTAGTGATTTACAGAATGCTAAATTATTTAGAAACCCTTTGAAGTTAAGCAGGTTCTTCATTTTTGGAAACATGTAACAGCCAAAATAACCGTTCAAAGGGTTTCAGTTTACATAATTCCTTCTTACTCAACTCTATATAAAAACAGTTTTTAAGGACATTTTTGTAAGAACGCAAGTCTTAAAAATCGATCGAGAATTAAAACACATTAAGTACTAAGGCCGATGTACTTTCGTAAAATGTAATTTTTGACCGAGAAGTATTCGCTTTCCAATAATATATTGACATGAACTGCCATTTCCTTGTTACCCCGAGGAAAATTGATTCCTTCGTCGCTTTTCCTCATGATTTTATTGATAAAACTAGCAACTGTATTAACATGTTTATGATATTAAGAATTGTTTATAACAGCCTTGGAAAATTTTGCAGAAATATTTTAAAACCCAACCTATCCATTACTTTTAATTAGGAGATAGTCTATAAGGATATTGATGGTCGAAATTGCTTAAACTTCGGACCACGTTCAGAAAGCAAACCAGGCTTAATAACGTAATCCAAAGTCAGATTTCTTTTAAAGTGAACTGGGTACATATCGATCGAATACTTCAATGTCTCTAACTGGTTTATTATCCTAATTCATAATGAATGGGTTGGGTTCGGATCTATTTGCAACCACTTCTATCATTAAACTTGTCTTCCTTCTCATGTCAGTTAAGTTTAATTCAAGATAGTGTCAATGGCTCAAAGTTTAATATTTCATGAATATTGATACTCAGTGAAGTTTTTATGATGACAAAGAGTGCATTATATTCTTACTGTGTTGGTGATTGACTTTCTCAATACTCCATTCTTTAAAAAATTTCCTTGTTAGATAGATTTTTGTGCTCTCGAAAAGCATACAGTCACAAAAATACTTTAGTGTTCTGCTTCAAAGAGGTCGGAAACACATTACAATTTCAGACGTCTAACAATAACTTTGAAGCATAAAACAATAAGGGAAAGTATTCAGATTCTCAACGCGCTTAAGATAGTTTGTCCAACGTACAACAGCTGTACAGTTGTATAATTGCCTGGGGTGAAATGAATGGATACCATTCCTAAATGTTTCATGACAAAGTTCTATGATAGCACTGAAATTCTGCGATTGCCAAGAAAGTTTGTGTACTGGAGTCATTCCTTATAAAAAACGTAGAACACCCCTGTGGCATTTAACAGTCAATTTGAAGCCAGAATTTCTTATAACATAACAATGATTCATTGATAGTATTGAAGAGATACGTATCACGTCGCTTCCAATATATTGAATTCCCACAATGTCTGCATCTGATAATTCATTGCGTTGTTTTGGTTCTCAGCCGGAACTATTGTGGCGAATTTAAAGACCATTTAACCAATGTCGGGTATTTTTGGCGCAAGAGTCAATTGGTTTTAATCAGAGATCATTCACATCACCCTACCATTCTCATCTGTTTCGCTAATGTGTGGCAATCAAGTCATTTGCGATCGATAAAGCGGTTCAATTTCCATGTTAACGTTAACATAGGTAATAAGAGTAATGAAGGTCGATTTAGCTGTTTAAAAGAGGAACGTACAATATGGCTAGCTCCAGATTAAATATAAAAGCGCAACACCACAAAACACAATTCAACACAACCACAACACCGCACAACACAGCTCAATACAACACAATACAACACAATACAACACAATACAACATAATACAATACAACACAATACAACACAAAGCAGCAAAACAAACCACACAACAAACCATACAACGCAACAAACACAACACAATTAATCACACAACACAAAGCGACACCACACAACAAAACACAACGCAACACAACACAATACCGCATAACATAATATGACAAAACATAGCATCTCATGGAGGGGAGGGTCAGTTGATATTGGTCAAACCTCAAATTTTCTGGTCCCGTTTTAACACCCTGGTATCATCAGCTGATTGGAAATTCTGCTTGGATAGTTTCGAATTTTTATGCTTTTTATTACTGAAAATTAGAGATAATGAAAGCAGAATTTGATGGATGCTATCGAAGTATCGATGCAAAGGAACAATAATCCATTTCAGTTGTTTACATTGAGAAAGGTTCCTGGAATTGGAGCGTTTGGGATCGGGCAGAGTCGAGCACCTCTTTGAACTCCATGATCCTTTCTGTCATATTATTCAGACTCTGTCTAATTAATCCTTGCTACCGACTTTTTAGAATTTCAGAACCTCATCAATAGATTTTGAAAGGTTATCTTTCATTTGCTCCTTTTTCTTGGCCATTTCAGAGATGGTATACACGAAGTAAACACATTTTTCATTAGTTTTTACATTATAACATGCATAATTAATAGATTTTCTATTTTTTAGTTTATTTTCATCGTCGCTCATTGCGTCGTTATGCCCACGTGCCCTCCAAATTTCTACTCACATTTTGACAGTGGAGCATTTAAATGCTGCAAATATTGTTTGCCTGGTACTTACCTCAAAGAGCACTGCTTCAGAAGCAATACCTCCGAGTGTGCTCCGTGCCCAGAGAATCATTACACGGATAATGCAAACAAGTATGAACAATGTATAAGGTGAGCTTTCTTCGATCGATACTTTTATTAAATCAATCTTTCGAATGACTTTTATCAGTGGCTGCGTGGCTGGCAGAGGGTGCTTACTTTTTGATTTATAATTATATTGATGATCCAAGATTGGTCTTGCTTTTCATGTGGGATGTGCTTTGCTACCAATCAAAGTCAAAGTCGATCGCCAATCATGATCAATCGCAAATCACGATCAATCATCAATCAAAATCAGTCACCAGTGAACATGCCTTTCCAGTTATCCTATTTATGTTACTTTTTTGATTATAAAGTTTGTGATATCAAAGCATGTAAGTACAAACTCGCTAATTTAAAGAGGTTTTATAGCATTAACAAATATTACATTGCAAGCTTCTATTTTTGTTATTATAATCATTATTATTGTTTCAGGTGTACGAAATGTCCTAGCAGGACATATCTAAAGACACCCTGCTCAAAAACTGCCGACTCGATATGTAACTGTATCACTGGTTTCTTTTTCAAAAGCATTTCCAACACGTGCGAGAAGTGCAAAACTTGTCCCGTTGGGGAAGGCGTGGTTGACGAGTGCTCACACTCTTCCAGACGGACATGTCGGTCATGTTTAGAGGTAAGGGATGTTGAACTTAGCGAGGTGCAGACTGGCCTACGTAGCAGGCCTCACAATGGAAGCCTCATGCCTGCGCAGCGCCCTTGTTTATCCTTGTTATCAGTACTATTGCAAATCGAAGCCAATCTATGCTGTTAGAATCACTCTTTGTTGTGATTAGGGAGAGATATTATGCAAGATTTCAAGGAACGACTTTTTCGTAGCTTTAGAAAAAAATCATTATCAATCCTTTCACCCCCGGCAGTTATACAGATACACAGTAACATTAAAAGCATTTGCTCAGATTGCAAGGGGGATGATGTTGGAGCGAAGAATCTTTACAGTTTTTTAATAGCAGATGTGTCCATATATCGAAGGGATTAGTCTCCCCTTCTAAGAAATCATCAATTCTCGCTGAATTTTCATTGGGCTAAATGGATATAATAATTTGGGTTCAATGAAAGAGTCCTGTTTTGACTTGATTTTACTGCATGTTGCATATAAAACTCATCATATCTTGTCTAGAACTCTTTTGCCTGTGACAGCAATTAGAGCTGCCTGGATGCGAGAAATGTAAATGCCAGCTGAACCATTTTTTCGTTCACCGCTATGACGTAGCATAGTTGAAAAGTGACATTTTTAAGCAGGCTCTTTCGTAGGGCCCAACAATTAGATGAGAAAAGGACTTGAAAAAATGACATATCTTTTAGATCGTAATATGTACGATTTTTATGTAACGTTTGCTCCTTCTTTCTAGGGAGTCACCTTTTCAAATAGAGTGAACGGAAAATGTTTACCTTGCCGGCATTGTGGAGTGAACGAGATCAAAACAGCCAATTGTACGGTGCTTGAAGATACACAGTGTCGAAAAGGTAAGTGTTTCACTTTCAATACTATCACCTCAATTTACTGTACTTCGTTTCATTTTACCAATCCTTTCACTCCCGGTTATAAAACTGGTATACAGTAACAAATATTGCATTTAGTCAGATTGCAAGGGGGTAATAAAATTGATCAGGTTTCGGCAAATAAGCCTTACAAATGTTAAACTAAAAATGAATTAAGCTATTGAAGCATTAGTCCCTCCCTCCTAGAAGTAACCAATTCACGCTGAAAATGAAAGTACCATATCGATTTCTCCAGGGATGGAAAGAGATGAATAGCAATGATTAGTTTAAAGTAAGAAATTCTCAACGTTGCTTCGTTTAACTTTGCTTAACTTAATATTTTGCTTTGCTTCCTTTCTAGTACCAACGAAGGCACCTGAGCAGCCCCTTGAAGGCGACACGAAAAACATCATCGTTATTTCTGTTACTCTCACTGCATTGGCGATCACTCTAATTATTCTTTGCATTTTTCTTGTACGAAGAAAAGTGACAATTAATTGCTGCTACAGAGAAGGTATGTTTTTTGGTTTGAGAGGAAAGTTTAACTAACTTATGAAGAAATAAATTTTACAGTTTGCTGAACGGGTCTTGATATTCTAGATGGGTATAGGTCAATTAGCATGCATTGAAAATTCAGAATTTTAGGTTCTTATGCAACCTTGTATGCTTGATGTTATTCGTATAGAGTATCGATGTGCCTTCATGCAGTTGTTGGGAGGGTGATACCTCCAAAGGTGGCACTTTTTTTATTGCAAGTGCATCGTCATGAATACATTTGGTAGGAGCAGTATGCTACGCAGCAGCCATATTCCTTGCAATGAGACTATATTGAACATTTTGAGGGGAGAGCAGTAGTGTGGTTCAAGGCAAGTGGATAGGACTAAATATAACATTATAGGAACTTAATATTTGTTGTTTATGATTAGGTTTAAGTGGACGGTGTGCGGCGGGAGTAGGTTTGAGGACTTGGATTAGAGTAAATTGGCTAGGCCTGAAGCCAGTGTCAGGGATAGCCGTCAGTTCAACTTTAGCAGTTGGAACATTGTTCTGAAGGGGTTGATTAAAGTTATCTTTATCTACATTTAGGTGACCAGCCAACAACAGTCAGTAGTATAGAAAGACGTGCTCCTGCTGAGAGACCATCTACCTCTGCAGGTAAAATATATTTAAATTTTTTTAATATCCATAAAAGATATTGCAAACATAGGCTACATTCTACTATACTTTAAATAGCAAAGACATGGAACTAGACTAACATCTAAGATACAGCTTGCTTATTCCCCATTCACACCGCCAAGCCAAACCAGCCCAAACCAAGCCAGATCGTTGTTGGTGCATTTTGGTTTGCTTGTTGCTTTATTTTAACTAGTTCATGCACTGAAGAGTCAAATGTCCCACAGCAGCGTCTTAAGCTTTGCACGTTGCTCGATCGTGGTTTCATTCTAGAACACCATGATTACTAAACCTTTTATTTTTAGTATTTTTGCCCCGGTTTAAGTTACTTCATGGGTAAGAGGGCCACGCCACTTTCTCCTTCTTCGTACCCCCAGTTGTTCTAACAGTAAATCTATGTAGCATTTGCTCATCATTTGAACGAAAATAAAAATTATTCACTTTGCAGATATGCAAGAAGGGCAGGTTCAATTAAGGGTACACTGCGCAACTTCAACTGATGATATCAGAGGTGATTTTCAATTTACTTCTGTTTTATTTTTAATTTGGCCATAAAATAAACATACATGCCACACTTAATCATTTCCGAGGTTAAACCATTTCATCCATAGAAAAATCATTGACCTAATAACCTTCAGTAAGAAATAGTTATTTTCTTAGAAGAGGGAGGCAAATCCCTTTCAGTTTCTGGATATATCTACTTCCAAATATTATTAAAAATTCTTCGCTCCAGCATTATAAACTCTTGTACCCCCTTGGCAATCTGAGAAAACACCTATGATCTTACTATACAGCTTTGCAATAATCGGGGGTGAACGGGTTATATGAGGAGATCGGTTTGAGAATGTTAGAAGAGAGAAAAATATCATCCTTTTAAAGTACAAAAATAAAAAGGTAGATGAGCCAATCAGACACTCCTGGTCTCTCGTGGCTTTATATTCTGGTCATTTATTTTCACTGTTTTCATACTCTGTCCAGTGTCAGAAGAATAGCGTGCTTTTCAGTGATTCTTATTTTTTGCAAGTTACAACTTCGCTCATTTTACAGACTGTGGATTGACCATAAACGAGGTGCCGTATCCGCAATGGGAGGAGTTAGCTAAAAAGCTGGATCCCGATGCGTTTCGCCACAAGAACTGGCGGAGCTTAGCAGGGCTGCTTTCTTACAACCAAATCGATATAGAGAACTTTGGAAGGGATGAATCTCCCACGCTGAGGGTTTTGATGGAATATGGGACTCAAAAGAACTGCTCTGTTCACAGACTGTACCAAGCATTGGTAAAAATAAAGCGGGAAGATTGTGTCCGCATATTAAAGGATGCTGTCAGTGGGAAAGCATCAAATGTTTGAGGACGAATGAATCAAAAGATGACAAAAGCGCTCCCAAGGATCCCAGTTTTCGAAATCTTACAATGAAAGCCGAATGGCAAACTATCGAATCGGATTCCCAAAGGAAATGAGATAGCGTTTATGATATGCTCTAGGGAGTTAACAACCTAAGCGCAGATCAACAAGTTTTGGGAAGGTTCGACGATTTAGGCCTATGATAGCGCACCATACCTTAGAATCCAACGTCTGGCTTTTAATAACCTCTTACGCAATTTGCTGTCAGGAAATAACTGGGTAACACTAATTGTTATCAGTGCAGGCTTATCAAGTGCCCACCAAGGCCATTGTATTACCGAAGCACCCAGTTATCTATTTTCCCTTACCATAGAAGGATTTATTTCGAGGCATAGGGCTGCAACACCCCTAATAATTAGCCATATGTTCACATAAATAGGTAGATCCAATGCAAACTTAGTGTATGATAGAGTGAAGTCAAATAAATCAATCAGTCTTTTTAACCTTGTATATTAGGCTGCACCGCCCCTGTCCTTTCCAATGGCTTGTTGAAAGACACGAAAATACTCGCAAGTAATAAAACATACCCTTTTATTGGCCGTCTGTGACCTGTCGATTGTGTAACCGTTAGAGAGGGAAGAGAAAGCACCGTAATGGAAGATAGGAAAAAAATCAGTCATTACGTACCACCTGATCCAGTTTTGAAGGTTGTTAGAAAAGCATTTGTTGATCTGGGCATATTGAAAATGGTTGAAGGAGCGAATTAACGAGGACATGAGTTAACCGTCTCCATTGCGTTATTAAGGTGTATTGATGAAGTAGATAGATATTTATATTTTATATTTTTATGTAGTGGTTTCGTACATGTTTTAGAAATTAGATACCCGAAAGGATTTTATTACGAAAATTTTGTGAATGTAGAAAGAACTGTGTTGAAGAGAAATGCTGTTCAGTGTTTTTCGTGCAATGAAGAGTCGTTATATAAAGGGCATTATACTAAATGAAAGTCTATGAACATAAGAAGGGGTATTGTAATGGAGGCTAACAGCACCTGATTGAGACTGACAGCGTTTCAGGGAGGCTGGCAGTGTCTAGACGAGACTAACAACGTTAAATTACCTCATACTTTAACAAGGGCAGTGTTTGACTGTACTAAAATCTCCATAAAGGTTATTTTTTGAGGCTGCCACCAGTCGCTTGAGGAGTTTAGGCCGTGTTCAAGTTTCAGATGATCGTAAAGTAGTTAGTGCGAAGGACTATCGTTAATTTAAAGAAATGCATTCAGTGGTGAATGTCGCTATTGAATTTAATTCCTGGCGTTTAGTCTATTGAAGTGAATTAGGTTAACTATCCTTTAAGCGAGGTTAGTACTGTAAACGAGGCTTACAGGATTCGCCTAGCCAGGCTCGTCGGCCTCTGGCCTTGGGGCTGCGAACGGCACGGGCCCTTACGCAGGTGTAGTGGCGCAAATCAAGGAGGGGTCCACTAAAATATTATTCAGCCCCCCCCCCATCTGAATCAATTGAGGAATGAATGGGACAAAATCATATTTTTGCATCAGCAGAACTTTTTGCAGCCTTTTCTTGAGACCCGGGCCCGGGAATTTACCCCGGCTTCCCCCCCCCCCCCCCAAAGGACGGTACTGCGTCTACTGCGTCTAGCTACAAAATGGTTCCATTACCTTGATATTTTGGAGTAGATAATCGGTCGTGAATTTTGGAGAAATTTCCTTACTTTGCCCCGGTTTGAGAGCGTTTACTTTGTAAATTGTGAAATTTTACTATAAACTGAGAAAATTGAAATTCATATTAAAATGTTGGTGTAGAGATGGAATTATAGATTTTGTACGCGTACAAGAGAAGATTCTTCATGTTTAGAATGGTCTGTCTTGCATCTTCTAGATTAATTCCTTGTATTATGATCATTTGTGTTTTTAATTGTTTCACTTTGAACCATTACCCCATTCATAGTTTGTACCTTATTATTATAAATATAATAGATTTCTCTCGAGCAAATAAAGAGTTGCTCAACAATTTTGATAACACATTGATGGTCCAGTGCTCAACGGTGTTTAAAACTGTATTTTGAACAAGAAATGGTGTTTTGCCAAGATATCTTCGAAGCCCATCGTACATACCAAAGCCTGCTTCCTCTAGAGCCAGTATTCCATGTTTATCAGTGGTGTAGTTGCTTAAAGCTGCTTAATTGCGCTCACAAGTTGCTCAATTTTGGAGTGTATCCAACCCTCGTTGTCTATAAACCTTGTTAGTTTGAAGCAGCCTGTGTAATACCACCAATCGGAAGACAAAAAATACATAGTCAATGATACTATCATGAGCGACAGAATACCAATTCTTGTCAGAGGTATTTGTCATGGGGGAGTGAAATTCCCTTTCATTCGGGATATTTCCTCTGAGACAAGATTGACCGGTGATTTAAAAATAGAAATTTATGGTCATTTTGTGGATTAAGAATAAGATCCATTTTTTGTGGGCAATCTTTCTAATGTTATTGGACTATTTTGTGGCTTAAACTTCTCACCGTTAGCACTTTTAATTTTAGCTTTAAGCCCCTTTCAGCGTTTAACCTTTTCGTCTTAAAGGAACACCATTATCGTAGATGTTAAGTGTTTTTTCCACGTTCTTTATATACTTATGCTAAGTTAAAACATCTTTCCGTTGTGGAGGAATAGTTAATTGTGTGTTCCTTAAGTTCTTCACGGCTTTAATTTATATATAATTGAGATTTCGTAAGTTATATCCCTCTTGTAGATAGCTTAGTGATTCTCCTTTTTAACTAAATTTTCAAAGAGAAAATCAATGCAATGGGTGCTTTTCTATTCAGTGCAAACTCACTGCAAGGACGCCTGCTGAATGGGGGGGGGGGGCAGGCAGGAGGGGCAGATGACCCCCCTTTCATTTGGAAGAAGCATCATTCTTCAAATTTGCTTTTCTTTGCTCCTATTGTATGGCTTTGGTTCCCTACCCTAAAGTCATGCATGGGTTTCTTGTACCGCATTCTCTTCTATATGTTTCGCGTGTGAAGGTAAATTTTGTTTTCAAGGTGGATTTTATTCGGGAACTTGATGTAAAAATCTTTCTTGCGGCGAATCCAATCCCGCTATGGTTAAGCAAAGCAATTTTTATGAATGTTCATGATTATAGATAGGATTATACGTCTTGTTCTATGGTCAAAAATGACAGTTAAATATCTTTTTGTACCCTATTACTATATGTAACTTATTTTACTTTTGAATCGTGTCTTCGTAATTTCGTATTCAATTTAAATGCAGGTTTTTAGTAAATCTTCCTATTTGTGCTATTAATCAATATAAATTTGCAATTTTATTTATCTTTATTGTCTCCTCGGCTTTTTAATTGCATAAATCGCAAGGATCCCTTTTCCCAAATATTTAGGACAGCTTCCATCAGAATGGGGCTCACCCGCTTTCGAACATCGGCGTGAAATCTCCTGAGCCCTTTTCTGGCAACCCCGAGCTCCAATCAATTGAAAAAGAATCTGGCAAAACCACTCAGTTTAACTTAGTGTATACGCCATGACAAATAAATTCGAACCAAAAAATTGTTTTCAAATCAAACCAAATTATTGGGATTCAACAAAACTGCTATGCAGTTAGTGGTGGATATTTAGATAATCAAAATTAATTACACCAAATAGAAGTAACAATAGCTGAACACGTCTCATGATTAATCTAAGCAAATTCCTTGCAATTTACCAATTTCACCCTTTAATTAATTAAAACAATCAAGTATATTTCAAAGCTAAACCTGTAAAATTTGTTGTCTTAAAATCAAAATTAACAAGAATATAAGTTTTCATGAATTTGATGAGAATTCTATTTACATCTCACTCAGAGCCTAATGAACGATGTCCTGAAATAATAGCAATCGTTAAAAACCACTTTGAAAACATTTATATCGGGAGCGTGAGGGACTTTTAACCTATAGCTTGCTTGGAATTGGCACATATTATAAAAATTCATCATATCTAGCTCGCAGACTTGACTCTTCCACACGTTGCACACACGGTGTTCAATACAGAAATACAGTAACAACTGATGCATCATGTCAAATTTCATGGGGTTACTAAAACTAATGATATTGGAGCAAAGATTAATGGAATGCAGTTAATAATAGCATTAGGCCCTGTAAAAAAACCCCAATTCGCGGTTATGCTTGTTAGGCCCATGAAGCTAGAGACATATACGGTCGCATGATGCAACGAAATTTGAGCAGTCAGAAAAAGAATTAGCTAAGAAATTGCATATGTTAAACATAAAGTTGGTTGCGTTTAGTCGTTGTCTCTCTTGGACCAAAAGGATCATAACAGAAGTACCATTAGCATCGGAATAGGGGTTGATTTTCTTTGACTGTTTTAAAATAACCCATAAAAATGCCAAAAGTTTCATACGGAAATATACAAGTGGAGAGAAGGGGCTTGATTTTCTAATCTAATTCCAATCTAATCCCCTCCCGTTTTTACTACAAAAAAGTTGTGTTTCCCACGGAATACTTCGACTAACGAAGCTGCAAGACTCCATCTTATCGTAAGCACATAACAAATCATACTTTTTAAACAATATTCTTTTCTTTCAAGGGGTTGTTGTCGCGTATTCGCTGGAAGCAAAATCTACTAAGATCAATAGTCGAGTAGTTGCCGTCAAGTATCAACTCGCTGATCGCATTTCCAACTGCAGGTGACTGCTGTATGCCATGTCCGCTGAATCCATTCACAAAGTAGAGATTGGTTATTTCAGGATGTGCTCCAACAATGCCGTTTTGGTCGAATGTATTGTAATCATAGAAGCCAGCCCATGAATGTTGCACCTAAGAGGTAAGCATTTGCTAGTGACAATTTCACTTAAGCGAGCGTCCTTTATTTATGGCATGGATAGGCATTGGTGATTTTTTTGGGGCCTCTAATTTTTTTCAAAAGAATTTGAGAGGTGACTTTGCTTTGGAATAAATTTTCTTCCCCAAGTTCTCACTTTTTACAATCGGGCCCTTCAAACCAATCTACTGCGAAATAAATTGGCGATAAGATAAGATTTTTTATATTAGCAAAAAAGATTAAATTACTAAAGACTAGGTTATATTAATAAAGATGCGAAACACTGGCCCAATAAAAAGTTTGAAGTTGAATATGGGGGCCTGAAAGTTATTGAATTAAAAAATTTTGAGGGCCTCTAAACTTTTTTTTTCTATTTTGTTTGAGGGGGGGGGGCCAAGAAAAAATAATATTTTTTTACTATTCATGATACTCCTTAATATTTTGCTTTACCTTCAATTCTTCAAAAGCAGGAACCCTTTCAGCAATGCAAGGCCAAATTTCATTTTCAAAATATCCGTAGTCGACATCAAGATCATCAGCATCAGGATCATTATCCTAAGAAATAAACCATAACAGATCAGCGTCGTCTGATTAAAAAATGGCTGAGGCGATTACCTGCTACGTAGGTTAAGATTAGATGCAGATTCCTTGGAACCTAAATGCAAAATAAGGAAGGGTGCATAGCCTCGCTCTGATGGTAACGAATACTTTATTCATGATATGGGGCGTATGAGAAAAGCTGTATTCCTATGCAAGGGAGAGAGGGTGGTGTTTTTCCAACAAAGACAGGGGGAGAGGGGGTGTTGCTATTTCAAGAATTTTTGCAGCTAATCTCATGTATCTTACTTCACTCGGTGACTTCCCGCAAATATAAAGTGAACCATTTCCTTCTTTACGGAACCAGCATCCAGATGTGTCTACAACTAGGAGCATGTCTTTGGGTCCTTTTGGACAGTCGAATGCAAACACGTAACGCTTCTTCGGACGCACGGGCAAGTCAATGCCAATCGTTTGTGCAAGGTAGCCTGCCCATGGGCCAGCAGCATTGATTAATTTATTGCAAGTGACTTCATAAGGTTGATTTGCATTGCCGATATCCTGAACCTGTTTGGAGAAAAATGTGAATTAGACTTTTAGCTCTGTAGGTAGCAAGGAAGGTCTTATATTATCACTGCCTTTTAGGAATCTTAAATTCTTTTATGTAAAAGTTGTGAAAAAAGTCCTCACACAAAGTGATTTCAAACTTTTACTTTCCGTGGCGCGAGCTAGGTCTTTTTCGTCTGTTTTCCCGATTTGGTCAGGGGCGGTAGATGTCACAATGATCAAAGATTTATGACGACAAAATAAAGAGAATCGATTATTCTTCTCCAACTTTCATAGGTTGGAAATACATTTTAATAAGCAGGTCTTTGTCACAAATCAATTTTCCCAGCTTCTCGAGAACTAGCCGAGTAAGGCCATGGTTGTCTGAGCAATATTCCCAGATTTTCTTATAGACAAGAGAATCATCGCTAATTATCATTGGCAAAAACGCTTACGCTGTGTCGATTTATCCCTGTAAGATGGGAAATTGTCCAGATACAAAAAGTCCCAATATTTTTCCTCAAGTTTTGTTAACAAAGGTTTCGAAATTCGATTGCTGAGGTCATCGACATAGTAAATGTCCACCAATTAGGCAGGCGAAAATTCACACTAGATAATCCATGTTAAGGGGAGGCTAAGCTTCAACGAGGGGGCAAAAAAACTTGAATTACAGGGCTAAGCCCCCCATGGCCTCAGGCCTGAAATGTTGGCTTTCCCACTTAGAAGCTGCACTAGCATTGTCTAAAAAAAAAGGCTTCCCACTTAGAAGCTGCACTAGCATTGTCTAAAAAAAAAGGCTTTCTGTATTCCCATTCTTTTCAATATTTGTTCTCCAATTTGCTTTCTGTTGAATTGGTTATTTGAGCCTTAATATAGAGGTTTGTCCTAAAATCCTGGATCATTTGGACATTTCTGTTTTTGATAACTGGTGACATTAGGCCTTAGGTCAGCAGGACAAAGGTAGAAGCAGGAAATATCCAGTATTTGTCTCACAACTTGCAATGAAATTATCTGACAGCAAACAGGAGTTACACATCATCACTTACATCAGCACCTGCTACCATGCCCCTATCATCCAATTTCAAGCGTAATGCTTCAGCATCAATGTATTCAACTCCTAAGGAAAGTGCCTTCTTGCGGAAACTTGACAGCAATGACCATGGGTCAAACCATCCTTCATTGGCTGTCCCTTGAGGAACAAATAAGAAAAGTTCTCTTTGAAATTATTGCTGCAATCTTCTAGGTGGTATTGATGGTGGCAGGAGGTGGTGGAGGTGGTTGGTGTTGGTAGTTATGGGTGATGATAATGGTAATTGCTTTGTGCGATGACAAAGATGCAGAGGTTGGAAGTAGATATGGTGGTTGTAATGGTGGTGTTACCGCAAGTTGTTGGCATCACTTGTGGCATGTGGTGGTGACTGTGGTATAACATGGTGGTGATGGTGTTGGTAGATATGGTGGTTGTAATGGTGGTGTTACCGCAGGTTGTTGGCATCACTTGTGGCATGTGGTGGTGACTGTGGTATAACATGGTGGTGATGGTGTTGGTAGATATGGTGGTTGTAATGGTGGTGTTACCGCAAGTTGTTGGCATCACTTGTGGCATGTGGTGGTGACTGTGGTATAACATGGTGGTGATGGTGTTGGTAGATATGGTGGTTGTAATGGTGGTGTTACCGCAGGTTGTTGGCATCACTTGTGGCATGTGGTGGTGACTGTGGTGTTACATGGTGGTGATGGTGTTGGTAGCTGTGGTGGTCATTGTGGTGGTGTTAGGGCATGATATTGGTTATAGGTGGTGGTATGTGGAGATGAGGGAGATTGTACTTGTGGTATGCAGTGGTGAAGGTGGTGATACATATTGATGATTGTGATGGTTGTAGTGGTAGGTGATGGAGGTTGATAACAAGTGATGGTGCTTGAAGTGATGGTATAGGCCATGGTGCTGAATAAAGGTGAACTTTTTTGATCAGCAGTCTTAAGTGTGGGTAAGCTGAAGACTGAATTGATAATGGTGGAGGGTGGTGGAGGTAGTAATAGATATGTGAGGAGACATGGATATTGGTGTTGGCCATTGCTGTGATGATGATTTTGATGATGACAATGATAATGTTCATTAGAAATGATAATGGTAACCATTTATGTAAAGTAGTCAATTTATTGAGGGTATGCATTTAGAATTCACAAGTTTTATGAGCTTACCACAACATCCAAGACACAACCCATCTGTATTAAGCCAAGGATACCTTTCTTTCAATTTGTCGGGATCCATCAGATTGACTTGAGCTCCAAGTGACCTTTGGTAAGAAAATTCACATTCAGATGTAATACAGCTCAATGCATTGCTAGTTTTAAAGTAAGGGAGAAATATTAGCCTAGGATGCTAAGGAAGGACTTCATACATAATGAAAATTCATTGAAATGAGGTGGGAATTGCAATATGGATGTGCAGCTCATGAATTTCAGACTGCATAAATGCTTGTTCTCAGAATTTTCTCTGAAGCATATTAATTTAATAAGTTAGGTTTATGACAAATTTGTTAGGAATCATATGTTCTGAGAGTCTCAAGCACAAACTGATAAGAGCAGCTAAGAGCATGATAAGGCACAATTCAGCTCTCACCTCTGTAATTCAACATTTTCTGTCAACACATTTTTTCCAGCATCTGATGCAATGAAAAAATAAGCCCCATTTTTTAACTGTGCATCAGGAGGGTCTTCACCTGGTATCATCAAGTATTTGGAACATTCTTGTAGAAAATTATAACTCCACATTGAAAGCAAAACGTTCTCCACAATTGAAAACTGCTGGCGAATGGATGATACAGATAATGTTGTAGCTGCTCTTAGATACTGGAAAAAATATGTGTACCTTTAAATTCCTGGTTTAATGTCAAGGTTTAAGCCAATGGATTGCTGGGGTCGAATGGGGGGGGGGTGGGGTGAGGTAGGGGGCGGAGCGCCCCATAACGGACCGCAAATAGCCATTTCGTCGGGAAATTTGTCCTGATTTAAAACAATAGATTAAGCAATAGGCTAGTGTTCTGTAAAAAAAAGGGGTTTATTGTTTTATAGGAAATTGTCGAAAATGTTGCCTTTCTTGCCCCCCTTTTAGGAGATCCCTGAATTCGGCGAGGGAGGGGGGGCTAAAATCTTGACTGGGGGCCCCAATCCCTTTGCCTCAGGCCTGATCTTCAATTCCTTTTTCGAGGCAGTTGACATCATGGTATAATCGTACAAATCTGTTTGACAAAGGATAACAAAAAAGGTTAGGCTAAGGGGCATCACTTACGGGGGTCCAGGGGGCGCTGTAAACCCCCCAATCTTGTGTCTGTCGGCACAACGAAGGCTTCTTTGACGACTGATGAAATCTTGTGACTGTCGTCTTTTGTTTTGCTTTTGGAGTATTTTCAATAAAACGCATATAAGATTCTAGCATGGAAGTTTAGTACAAAAGAAATGAACGTGCTAATGCTAAGGAAGTTCAGAGCTTATAACGGAAGAGGCATGGAAGCTACTCCCCTTTGTCGACCACACCCTAAAGCCATGCCCATCTGTTGGCCAATCTTATCTACGTACAACCCCCCCCCCCCCCCACTCACGAGGTTGAATCTCGTATGATCATTTAAAAACTTCATTTTTTCCTTTGTGAATTTATCTTATGGATTCATAATGACCCATGTAGCTGCGATTGGCAAAAACGCAAAACAATCTCTTGGGGTCATGCAATGAAATAAAAAAGTCGGATGCCAACATGTACACCGGCAATTGTTTACATCAAGATATTATTACCTTTGAGTCCCTTTCAATAACAACAACATTTGTCTCAGGAGACTTTGATTTTATAAAATAAGCTGCTGATGAACCCATTGCTGCTCCACCAATAATTAAAACATCGGCATGTTTCTTTGCTCTTGTTTGTTTCGATGACGAGACACATCTCAAAAAAATGAGCTGTCCTCGTGGCGCACACCTCCAGCTAGTTCTATTATCACAAGCTTTCCTGCTGCACATACGCCATAGTGCTGCAATGCCTTGATAAAATGACATAATGAGCACTAGATTGTACGTGCCGTTCGCCGCCAGAGGCTTTGTAACAGAGACTGGTATTTTTTCGTAACGACAGATTCTGGGAGGCCTAAGGTAGAAACAGCCGGCAGGAGGAAAGTAACGGGTGTGTTTAGCTCCTTCGGGGAGGTTCAATGTCATATGATAGGTTGCCACTTTCCTTTTATCATAAGCAATAATTACCTCAATATAGCCCTTCAATGGCACCGGGAAAGGATTTATTCTGTGGAAGACCAGAAAATTTTTTGTGGTAAAAAATTGTAAACAACAGTAAAAAATTGTTTGACGTCAGAAGGGCTGTTGCGGAGGACGTTGCGGAGGCGTGATTACACAGGGATTCAAAGGTAATACTAAACAAATTCAGAAATGGCGGAAGAAGTAATGGCAACCGTGAACGGTGTACCGGCTGTTCAAGGACCAAAGATCAACGCAAACATGAAAGTTTCTGATGAAAAAGGAAGAAAAAAGCCTTTTCTTATTGGCGTTGCTGGCGGAACTTGTTGTGGGAAAGTAAGTGTTGAAGACAGATAACTATGCATCAGCTGTTTTTATGCGCCTAGGCTTGCCTAAAACAGTTTAGCCTAGGCCTAGCTACTTTTTATAATATCATATTTCTTGTTGGGTATCCTAAAAAAAAGGAAAATTGTTCTTTGGGTTTAGGCTTCAAAGATGATTTCTTCAATTATTGTGAGCTCCTATTTATCATCTTCCGTCACGTTAATTTGTAAGAAAAACGTTGAAATAAAGATAAACAAACCATAGATTAAAAAACCAATTTACATTATCCACATCAAAGTAAAAATCAAAAGCTACCACCTTATGGTTGTTAAGCCCCCCTCAATAAATGTTTAAGTTATTAGCATGAAAAGAATTAAGGCCAAACTTATCCCCAAGCTCATATGGTCACAGAATTACCCAGTCTTCAGAGCATAGTAGAACTCAATGAGATCCTGGGCGTGCAAGGAAAAATTGTGAGGGGGGGGGGGGGTTGGTGCACACCTTATTCTTTCAGGTTCACCACCAGATTTTCTCATGATTGTGTTGAGTTTACGAATGAAGATCATAGGTAGTATAGCACTCCAGGTGAACCTATATTGAGCCTATATAATCATACCATGCATGCATGCAAGGCCTAATTTTTCATGTTCACTTTGACCTGCTCTTATTGTCTTGTACATGCAGTTGTCACGCTCTTGAGACTGGTGAATTGGTGAATTACCAGGCCAGGCAGGGGTCTTGACTCCTGAAATCAAGGGATTAATGACAAATAGAACTTAATTGAAGCTAAAGTCTTTGTTTTCATCTTTGATTACTGCTGATTTCTTTGATTCAGTCCATCTGTACCAACTGATTCACTATGCTGCTTGCAAATGTTCTTCATCAATTCCACCACTCATCCCCAAAGCCAGTGACAAAAAAGCCTCGTTTTCTGCTTTTTAAACTTTCAATTTTGTTAAATGTTACCTTCTGAGATTACATAGCCATTAAACCTGAAATTCACTTGCTTAGTCTGAAGTCTGCAAGAAGATTTTGAAAGACCTTGGTCAAGCAAACATTGAATCAGAAAAAAGGAAGGTTATCATTTTAAGTCAAGAGAGTTTTTATCGTGACCTGAATGAAGATGAATCTTCACAAGCTGACATTGGAAACTTCAATTTTGATCATCCAGGTTGGTGTTCCTATATTTAACAATTATTATTTTATTTTATGTGAAATATAGTCAATTCCCAGAGCAAGAAATCATCAAAAGATGTCATGGGTTTGAGAAGTACTGATGGCAGGGGTGAGGAACACACGTAAAAGAATTTGGCATCTCTTCAAAATAATAAACTTTCTCTTGCCTTCTTGAGTCATAAGGAGGTAAACATGGTACAGCTTTGTCGGTGGCATTTACAGAGTGGAATCTACAGATGCTTGCACAAAACTCTGAAAATTTAAGCCCACATATAAACCCTTGCCAGCACATGAAGCCCTTTTTTGATATCTGAAACTCTTCAGATTCTGCTCTGTCTATGGCATCATCAAAATAGTAACCCCAAAAATACAGGAAAAATAGAGGAGGAACTCCTAATTAGGCCCTTTTTTGTATCATCTTGCATTGTGGCATTTATATTTTATTACTTTTTTTCTTCAATAGAGGCTTTTGATGATAACCTTTGCTTCAAAACCTTGCAAAAACTGCACAGAGGAGAGCAAGCTGTTATTCAAGAATATGATTTTAAAAACAATTCCAGGTAGAAGATTTTCCTTTAGATTGTTTTCTTCCAGAAAACCAAACAAAAATGAAATGTGTTAACAACAAAGACTCCTTTATAGTTTTTTTGTGATTTTAAATTATTTGGATATAGAAGCTGAAGCGAAAAAAACAGGATTCATGCGGTAATAGTTTCATGCTGTTTGCAATGATAAAATGTTGTGGTAACCTCTCCTCCTCTTAATCGAAAGTCGTTATTTGATCATCTGGTTAATGAATGACATTTTACCAACCTTTTATCTTTCTTTCATTGTTCTTTGAAAGAGAAAACATCATTTACCTAATTTATAATTCTAAAAAAAACTTACGAAAAATTTCTGCTTTTTACCAGGGAGTCAGAATGCCAAGTTGTATATCCTGCAGATGTTATAATTTTTGAAGGGATTCTTGCTTTGTACAATAAAGAGATTAGAAGTCTCTTGAATATGAAAATCTTTGTAGATACAGATAGTGACACAAGGCTTGCAAGGAGAGGTAGGTTGAGCCATGCTTTGATTTTTATGAATCTCATTTTAAGAAATTTTATCAGCTTTGACCAATAGATGGAATAGAACAATGACTTATATTTTCCCAACTGTAAGATCTTTATCATCCTTGCTTTCCTCCTATCCATTTACTTTGAGATTTTTGCAGCTTTATCTGCTAACCTACCATGTCTGCTTAGAGCTTTACATACTCCTACAACTCTTCTTACAAGTACCCAATTAACCCCCAACCCCAACCCCACCCCACCTTCAATATTTCAAGCATCACTGCTGGAGTAGTAAATTGATGTGTACCCAATCCAGCCCCAGTTGCAGACCTTCTTTGTATTGCAGATCTCTATAATTTTAGTTTTTACATAATCTTTTTCAAGAATCTGTAGTTTCATAGTTTTCCTTGAAAATTTTAAATTTAATAACCCAGAGAAAGACATGGTATTAGATCACCAGCCATGACACCAATTTTTCTGCCAAAAAATCTTAACCTTGTTTCTTTATCACATTTATGATGTTAGCAATGCGCAAAATGCTTGGTGATATTATTAAACAAGCTAACTATCCTTTACCTGATCTCACTTAAATAATCTTGGTCTTTAATTTTGGAGGTTTTTGAGCCTCGCCATCGATGAATTCTCATTATTCTGTGCAAATTCTTCTCCGAAAAGCTCGCTCTACGTGATCTAGAGATTAGAAGTTGGTTAATGCTTCCCAGATATTGCGCGATTTTAGATTGAGTTTAATTAAGTGTTCGAGAAAATATACTGCGGTCAGCTGTAAGTACTCTCTCAAACGAGTATCATTATCTATTTCTACGTAGCTTAATTTTTATTTCAGCCATCCAAGTGCGCGATACATTTAAACCAATTAACGTCCAATTCATCTTTGGTTGAAAAAGAGTTATCTGAGTGCGCCAGGAATTAAGATCTGATTTACATGAAGAGGATTTTATTTACTAGCTTTATTAAACCCTAGTTTACGACTAACCGCGTGGATTGCAAGGATTGCTAAAGGGTTCAGCGATACTGATGATGGTTTGAAAAGATCAATCTTTCTTTCAAACGTAACAAACCTGGATCCCCCTTTAAAAGATCTTAACGAATCAGGATTGTTTCTGTCGTGATAGGACCCATTGCCCATTGTGGCATTCTAGAGGAAATCAGTTGACGATGTTGTTGTAACGGAGACAACTTTTTTTTTCCAATTATCATGAATTGAACGGCCTACTTTCATCGATCCTTGACCAGAGTCCATTAATGTTGCAAATGTGACAGTTTTAACAAATCCTTAGAACGCTAAGGTTTTCGGATTTATGGGGAAAAAATTGACAATGAATATCACCGAAATTTTTTTGAGAAAATTCTAACTGAGATTTGAAGTAGCAGCCATCAAAACTGACTCAAAAGAAGTATTAGGTTCTAAGAGAGAATGAATAGAATCCAGGGTCATTCAATGTCCAGGATGTGATTCAAACAATTTCGATAATGAAATAGATGTCAAGCTAAAAACCAAACTTTCATCGATTTTTAAACTCCTGTCACCAAATTCGTGTCTGAACCTTTAAAACTTTGACGTATTTGATGTTATGTGTTAACTCAAGTTTGTCTTATGTTTCAATCGACAGTTCTAAGAGACACTCTTGCACATGGAAGAGACATAGATAGTGTTCTAAGCCAATATACAAGATTCGTCAAACCTGCGTTTGAAGATTTCACATTACCGGTATGTCTTTAATTTTGCTCCATTTTCAATTCTTGCGAAGACCAGGTGCCTATATATAAAATGACCGGAGCTCGCAGCTTGAGCAACGAAATGGCCATGCGTTGAGATAAAAAATGAGAATGTAGGCATGTAGGATCAAGATTATGCCAACTAGGCCTTGGAAGGAAGCAAGTGCCTTCTTTACGTTTAGCAAGATCGAGGCTGTAAAAGAAACACTTCCTTCTATCAAATACACCAGATCCTTCTATCAAGAGGAAAGGGGTTGTTTTTAAAAGTGATCACACCTGTAATTGAGCCATCTTAACTCATTGCCCCCGGTAGCAATTTGGAACTCATATACAGATAACTGTGGAAGCAAAGGTTCCACGGTGGTATATAGATACGGGAAATATCCTTGTTTCGACAAACTTGGATGTTGTCTGATCAACTTTGCAAATCTTGACATCGTTGCCCCCAGGTATTTCTTTGATTTAAAGTAACTTATTCTGCACCATATGGCGTCTGCAGGGGGCTATGAGTTAACATTCGTTGATTCGTGTATGTGGTAATGGTTTTCATGACTTGGAAAATGGAATCCAATGAGAGAACGATGGTCGAATGAAGTTTAATCGTGACCTTAATCATTTGTGGGTGTTAGTCAATGCCCTTGAATGTTTGTTCTCAGCCGTGGCGTAATAGATGAATTCAAATGAAAACGAAACAAAGCCGAAAGAAACTGTAAATTTTATCATCAACTATTTAATATCAACAATAAACATACTATACTCAACAGCTACAACTTAAAAGTCTAGCTTATATCGTAAATGTCTTCGAAGTTATATTGCAAATGCTATATTTTAACGGATGTAACCAAGGTTTTTTTTTGAATGAGCAACGGTAATATATATGATTGGGAGAATATTAGTGCTTCGCAGAGGAGTTAATTCCTCAAAGAAAAATGAAACATCGCTGCTTATGGACACTTGGCTGGTGTCTTGTTCTAGCTCGTGATCATTTGGATAAAATTGGCAAATGCACCTGATAGATCTTTTTTTATGCTGAAAACTATTAAGTTGAGTATGAAATTGTTTCTCTAGCCAGTTCTTAGTGTTTCAAGTTCCCACAGTGTTAAGGTAGCTTTACCCTAGGAGCTTTTGGCAAGTTGTCAGAACCTTAGATCTTTCAAATGCGTACAAACTGTGATTTAATGCTTTTAGGCTATAGAATCATGTGATGAATTGCTTCTCATCAGTAACCACGCGCCCCTTTTTATGCCTCTGTTCATCAACACCGGCTCCGTAGAACCACGCTGGAAAAACGTTGCACGATTTGATGAATAAAGATTTGTTTTCTTAATTAGGGTTTGTCTTATTCCATTGTTAACCTTATGTGGAGCTAGGTCACCCATGCTACGATGGGCCTGCTATTTGCACTGTCCAGCTAACATAAAAAATTATTTTCAGCAATTATGGTTATCTTCGTTGCTTCAGAGCCAGGTGTTAATTGTTAATTCATGACAAAGTATTTGCACAATGCTGAAATAACTGTTATGCATCCAACGCCTATTTACATTTGAATACATTGATGTATTATTTAAAGCGATAAATCCATGCAGCTAACATGAACGAAGGAAAACTAGCAATTAACTACAATTACAGATGGTGCCGAACCAATCACTGGGCATAGGCAAAATCATAGGCAAATGAATGTGTTTGGAGGGTTCGCTAGCGATGAAACGGGAGATTTCGTGGCAGTTGAAACTATTTTGATCAGGAACTTTTTCCATGACCTTTTTTCCGGGGATCTAGACAAAAATGATGAAATTAGAGAGAGAAGTAGTTTATTTACTGGAGTACAAGGACCAGCAAGAAGCAAACCAATAGAGAAACATTTTAATTATGCGAAAAGCTCCAGCTTGATCCCCTTTGCGCTTAAAGACTTTGGGCTTTGGAGATTTTCTGTTCCCCTCTTACGTCGATCCTCTTCCCCTGGTTTTTGGACTCATGTTGCCCCGTCCCCTTCACAGGCGTCCCTGCAGGAATAAACTATGTTTAAACTTCTAATGAACTTATGCCGCTGTCTTGCTGGCCCTTAAGACTTTCTTGTTTCGTCATTTTTCATCGTTATTTAATGATTTATTTACAATACACCTTAAGCAATATGAATGATAATTGAAACTTAACAAAATAATCATAAGAACTTCCAAATCTTAAAAGGCTCAACAGGAGTTCTATTAGTACTGGCTCCATCTACCAGGAGAATGAGCTTACCCTAACCGAGTTAATTTAATGGGTGCCGCTTCACCTTAATTTAATTGAAACTAAAGCAATTGTTTCTCATATTGAGGGGTTGGAAAAATCTCAGAAATGGCGCATTTTGACGACTTCATAAGGTTGGTTTTTCCAGGAAACTGCGTACAGGGAGCAAAGTCTTAGCTAAAAAGCTATGGTTAGCATGAAAATTGATATGATAACTTGCGATGCGGCCCGATTTCAAATGACAATTGTCGAATTTAGTCTTGTATGCGTCATGTGAGTCTTTGTTTTTCATCGTAGTTCTTTTAATTAGCAAAGTCTATCTACAGACTCGTATTTCTCCGTTTTGGAGTTGCGTCAAAATTAGGGAAAAGGAATTTATTAGGGTTATAATCAGGGTGAAGTTAAGGGTGAGGATTAGCATTAGGGCTTTAAAGGAATATGGCAAGGCTTATCTTATTGTTAGGGTTTTTATTCAGTATTCGATGAAGTTGTCTATCACATTTATCGTTACGGTAGCCGCAGCCATATTGTTAATGTTTTAGATTCAACCATTCCTGGCATGATTTGTCGTGTTATTGTTTGATGACTTTCTCGTCTTCTCTGACAACAGCGTAAGCAAGAATTTGCTTGAAGCCTTCTTTCGTGTTGCCTTTCGCCTTTGTATGCACTGCCTGCAGAACTTCTTGAATTCTTTGTGTAGACCAGCGTATATGCAGCAGTTTGTCACGCTGCTTACAAGAACCATTGTTGAAAGCCAATCATTCCAGTTGATGTACTTGGCAAGTTTCTCGTAGCGTCTCATAACACCAATGTCGTAGATCGTCATCAGATAGAAGATATTGTAGGGCAAAGTGCAGAGAATGAAGACTAGAAAGGCAACTAACAGGACGATGATAAGATTGGCTTCTTTTGTGAGGCTGCGAAGTGGCCTGCCAAGGTTTGCCTTGCGTCTTTTGCGCATCGCTTGGCAAATAGAAAGCAATGTGTAAGACATGATCAGCATCGGTACCACGCTTTGTACTGTCAACACCACCGCATTGAACGCTAGCTGTTCTACAACGCTGTCCCATTGTGGCAAGCAGTGCTTGCCTACCACGTTAATCGAGCGAATGTATGGAATAAAGCAGAGAAATGAGGTTAGCCATATGACCATAACTGCAGTATGGATGTAACAGCGGCGGTATCGTGGTTTGAGCGGTTGTACGATGCCGCGGTAGCGCTCGAGCGCTATGCTGGTCAGGATCCAAGAAGAAGCATTGACTGAGATCGGCTCTACTGCTGAGAGAGCCCGGCAGCCTGCTAGGTTGAAGTAGGCACCATCATCGTGGATAATTATGGTGAAAATAGCTCTTGGTGGTGCAATCAAGGAGACAAGAAGGTCGGCAAATGCCAAGTGAATGATGTACGTATCATATAATGTGCGCTTTGTTTTCCTTGCAAAGAACGTCACAACGGAAGTGTTCCCTGCAACTCCAAGTATGAATATCACTACATACAATGTGATCAGGATAATGGTTTTGTGTGGAAGTGTCTCTTTGACGGCAAACTTGGATGCATCTGTAGAGAATGCTACCGTTGATGCGGTCGGTAACTTACTGGGCATGATGATTCGTTCTGTCTCATTCATTTTGGCTTTACTGTCTTCGATAAGTTGCTACGAGAACAACTTCAGCTTTGTACGTCTCTATATAAATCTTCCCTTTACCGGACTGTTATCTCCACGGTCTCACTCAAAATGATTCGCCTTTTCGAAAACCTGCAATAAATGAAGCCGAAATTGAATACGGGGGTGATGTACTTGGATGCAGCCATGACCTTCCCACGTGAAATGTTCGTGTCTGGAATATTTTCAGGGAATCTGTACAGTCCCCTTGAGAAGGAGAAAATTCAACATTTAATTTGATGATTTACAAATACAGTTTTAAAAGAATGATTTTTTGAATGTGATTTTTGCAAAGCATAGCGGGCCATCACCCTCTTTAAACAAAGCAGTTAAGCTCTAGAGGCCAGAGCTAGAATTAAGCTGTAGAATACTCTCATAGTAAAGCGCAGGTCATGAGTTCTGATGGTAAAGAAGATGAATTGGTCTCAAAGAAGGTCCGGTACGGTGGCGCCTATGTTATTGTTTGAGTGGGTCCATTAGAACCTGCTATATATACCTGCCACTGGAAAATTTAGCTTTGCATCAACTTCATTTAACTCCTCAATAATTAAGCGAACTTTTAACCAGAAAAAATAAGCTCTTTCCTTACCGTATTGTGGATGAAGAGACGCGACGCAAGACCAATCGACAATGCCAGTGTAGTTGCGTCACTGGTACCCTATACGAGCCCACGCCTCTGAGGACACAAAGTTGCAATGCAATGAAAAGCAGCAACACGTGAAATATATCCGCTTGGACTTCTCTCGATTTGCTATCAGGTGCTTTGAATTTTTCATGAGCATGAAAATCCTATCAGTTGGTTAGAGAAGTTTCAAATTAAAAGTTGGCTCTTTGTAATCTCTCGAAATTAATCCTTATTGCAGTGCTGGGAAATTCACAAAAATAATGCGAACATACATACTACTTTTGACGTGTGCTCGACCAGGAGCCAATGATTTAGTCGTTACTTTTCTCGAGCCATGGAAATGCTAATACTTTTTTCATCAATAAATAAACGCTTGTGGGTTTCAATTTTTCATCTCGATATCTCTTTGCGATAAATGCATGCAGAACTCTGCGACCAATTAGATTATTCACTGGCTCCTTCTAATGAAATACATTACCATGATCAGCATGGCATTCAATCCGGGTTGGGTTTCTGGTGGTGGGGGCGGGAGGGGGAGGGTAACTGGGCAGGCTCTTGCCTTTTCAGGTATAGATAACATTTATCCCAACTTTGAAATGGATAGGCTTAGCTAGAGAAGTGAGTAGTTTTGATTGCTGGAAATAGTTGATCTTAAAAAACAAATCAATAGCTAGAGGAAAACTCTCCCAGCAATAGACAGCTATAATCGACCGAGGAAACCGCACACAGACCAGACATTCAAATATACTCCTTGATGGGGAGGGCACTATTTTTGTGAACCTTTACCCAACTGTTTTGCCCTCAAAACGGCGTTGTTTCGATCCACCGACAATAAGTTGCGCGCCTCACCCCTTAACAAGTGCCCGAAAAATAGGGAAAAAATGCTACATTTCACAGCCTTTTTATTCCTAAGACTGTATTAACTCTGATAAGTTGCAAATCTTATTTTGTATTCCACTGCCGTGCAGCTGCCTTTTGAAATTGTTTTCTCTGGTTTCAGCCTACCTGAAATTAATCCCGCGATTATACGCTTACGTTTTCTGCCTCATTTCAACTATTTGTTGTGTTGCCTGTGCCTAAGTAGATTTTAAATGTAAAGCATTTTAAGATATTTTCAGTATTTGTTAATAAGCTTGATATAGAAAGCAAGAATCACAAAATATATTTGCTAATGCTGGGCTGGGCCAGCCAGATTTCCTGCCTTCCTCAAACATAAACTTCATGAGATCTCGAGCTATGCAATGTTAAGCAATAAGCTGGAGACGATCGAAAGCCACATGGAAATAGAAGTAACACATTTCACTTGCATAGGCCAATCCTCTCTTCTCCTGGTTTTCTACTCTCAACTGTTTATTGTTTTTTTTGCTATTCGCATTTTCGTCATCCTTCTATCCTTTTATATTTTTCATGCTTGAATTCATCCATGTCAATCTGATAATGCACGTTAAATGCCCTTATAAATGGGAATGTCTCAAAAAGCTTTAAAGAGGGGCTTGTGGAAATTAGAAAATAACAAGACTCATTTATTTTGAGTCAAAGATGATAAAGGAACCTTCGTAGAATGTGAGCCACCTTAACTGCTTTGCACCAATCAACGAGATGACTGTGTTTTCCCGAAGCACTTCTCAGCTGAGGTGAAAAGTCCTGTCATCCTTTATTAATTATCTCGCTCACTAGATCTTGCGCAATTGTTTGAGTGAGCGTCTTTTGATGATTTCCTTACGAGATATCTTATATGCTGACCTTGCTTTTGACGGAGCGCTGTATACTGTAATGATAGATAAGTGGGTTCGGCTGTTACTGAAAACAGTATGGACATTTCTCTACTCTATCGCCTCTCCCTATCTTATTGATTAACCTTTCCGATAAATAACGTTGTCGGCTAAGTAATGAAGGGGAATTTATCAATGATGAGCCTTTAATATAAAATATCTTCAGTAGAACTGACGGTTCTCCAAATATTTCCCGTTAATGATCTTCGATTAATCCTACCTCTCTTCAGCCTAATCTAAACGAGAGTGAAATGAATGATTAGATTTCAAGCAATATTAAATTCTTTCATGCTTTCCGAAATAACAAAATTCTGAATTCGGTTCTAGCCCATTTCGGGTGAAACATTCATGCCATGGCCAAGAAGCTATATAGACAATATGCACAGAATGCAGCTGAAAAAAAGGCACAGGGTGTAGCTCTGCCCCCCTTCCAAACCCCCGTAACGACTTGAGACGTTATGGGATATGTTTTTATGCTTGAATTCATGGTTCCTGGCTATCAAGGAAAACGGATAGAATCCTTTTTTTATTATCCAAGTGTTAAATATTACAAAAAAATGAAAAACGTGGCTAATTCCTTTTCTGGGGCAGTTACATATACCTGATGCTAAATGATTGAAGCAGTAACACAGTAATTTACTCAATAATTGTGTTCACATGGAAAAAGGCCATCATTTCGTTTTCAAAAGATTTTAAGGTCACTTTTCAGTAAATGTTCTATTTTGGGGTTCTTTCTGTAAATTTCTTACATTGTCATCTGTGTTGAATATTTTCTTTCGATCTCCACCCTTCTGCAGTGCTGTACAAGGCTTTGATTTGTAAGAAATGTACAGTGGAGCGAGGGGGTTTGACATCCCAACCATGGAGAAATTATGTTTCAAAAACAAGGCGATGTTGTCCATTGAGGACTATTTTTTCGACAAATTTTGCTAATTTGTTGGCAAATAAAGGAATGCACTCCCATTTTGTCGACAAATTCATCGTAGACACCCCCCTGAATCAGGAAATCTTGCGACGGCCCTGATTTGGGGTTGCAGAATATTCGAAAACCTCTCAAATTCTAGAACAGGTTACTTACAAAGGGGCTTGGAAAATTAAATCTTTGACGATCATAGTTGTTTATGTGAACAGTTTGAATGAGTTGATTTCACTGACTAGGGTATTTTCTCTTATCAGTCGTTTTAAGACGTGAATTTTAAAATCTCTTGGTCCGCTTTCTTTTACTTTGCTTCAGATAAACCGTTATTTGCATTTCGTATGACGTAAAATGGTGAGCACAGTAGGAAAACCGTATTTTTAAATCCGCAATCCATCGAAACACGTTGGTAAAATCCGTATTCTCTGTTTTTGATTGGGTCATTGAAAGCTAGTCCAGATGCAAATTCAGTTAATAAGTCTTGTTTCGTAACAATATTGCGGCTACGTCTTCATATTTTGCCGTGAAAAGCTGTCAATGAAGACCCCCCCCCCTATCAACTCATTCCCTAGTCCTTCCCTTTCTAGCCAATATGATTGCATGATGTCACAACATACACATCTATTAGAAATTAATTAGGAATGTTTCTTATAAGTTAACCTCAAATTGTTAGGAATCAAGGTCTTACTAGGCAACTCCTTACACAAGAAAATACCTGCATCCTAAATAGTTCTGTGAGCTTCACCCTTTGCAAAATGGAGCTTCTATAAGCTACGGAAATACCATTCAATTGCTAATATTTTCATTATATACGTCAGATTTGAAGAAAAGTTAATTTCTCTGGAGCTAAATCTGCTTTAGCATAACAGCTAGACATGTTTCTAGAAGCAAGACTAATGGCTCTAACTGAAACATCTGTTTTCCAATCTCTTTCTTGGTTATCCGGTTATTCACTGTTGAGGCTCAAGAGGTTTGTAATATTTGTAACGAATAACAATTAGAGATTCTAGCCTGAGAGAAACAGTTTGCCTACATACCTCTACAACATTGGCGTTACTTTTCGTCAAAACATTGACCGCCTTATCGACGCTTGTGTCGCTCCTTCCTGCTTTTTGATGTGTTTTTTCGAATCATGTCGGTTAAAAGCCCGTTATCGCAAAGATTCAAAATCGCTTACCTATCTCATTCACCTCATTTGCATAACTCGTGCAAAAGAATTAATTTTTGGATAACCTGAATGTGTTAAATGCTTACATTATCGAAGATTTTATCTTATACGCTTTTTAGGTGGGTTTTACGTTTACAATTCTTAATCTTTTTAAGACTGAGAATGTCCTCGCTTGTTTGGCAGCAGAGTTCTTTGGTTTTCAAGGTTTTCAATGATGTTTAAACTTGAGTTCAAGGATAGTGTAATATGTTTCTGCACAGTCAACCTTTAATGTCTAGTCGACGAGAGTTCTTAGAATAGTTTCTAAAAGTACCTGAAGATTAGCCCAAATTTAGCCTTTAAATTGGCCTAAAAATGGCTTTGAAACTAGCCTAAAATTGGCCTAGTCTGATAAATAATTTGGAGTTGTTCGGATGTGGCATTTGCCATTTCAATAAATTCCAATATCTTCGCTCGTTGCTGCCAGCTCATGGCATTGGGCCTGATATTCAAGGGCGTAGCTTTTGTTTTGTTTTAAAAGGGTGATGACATTTTCTGGTGAAAAACGGTGAAACAGTACTTTTTACTGTTCAGTGATCTTACCTCCGTAATTTTTTCGAGCCTTTGGGTCCGGAGTTCCCGCTCTGCCCTATCCTAGATTGCTTCTTCTCCGGTCGCAATTAGTTCGCTGTTACGTGTAATGCTAAGAGCAAATCTGTAAAATTAGCCCCAGATTGTTTCGTCTACGGTCGCAATTGGTTCGCTGTTACGTGTAATGCGAAGAGTAAATCTGTAAAATTAGCCCCAGATTGTTTCGTCTACGGTCGCAATTAGTTCGCTGTTGCGTGTTAACAGCTAATATACAGTTAACAGATCGGGATGTTTGGTTTGATATTCTTTCATCTAATGTGAATTATGGTCAGGCTAGACATAACAAAGTCTGGATTTCAATTCTCTCGTGAAAAATATTCATCCAATTAATATTAACTATTCGTAATTATCATTACTAGAAATCTCCAGTAATGTTCCTCGATATTTTCCCCCTATCTTCAATCAATGTTGATTTGCGGTAATTCTTAGCAGATCATTGGAATTTTGGGTCGACATCTTAATACGATTTGCTCGAACTTACTGGGTTGTTGGCCAATTAACGCAATGTAGATAAGTATGATAGATCAATATGATTCATTCATTGAAAGCCAGCCTCATGTTTATAATCCGCACCTAAGCACTACGGTCAATCTTGCGATCATAAAAATTCGCTTGTAGCAAAAGGTGCATCTAGAACATGAATTTTTTGCACTATCGAAAGAATGTATCGTCCCTTCTCTTCCATAATTTTTATTTTTAAAGTTTTCATGACCGCACAAGTATATACTTTAGTTTAAAGTTTGGATACACTATGAAGAAAGCGTAGTTTTGAAAGGCTTCAGTTCGCCAAAAATCAGGCTTTTTTGGTTGTTTGCCTCCGATTTTACTCACTTCTTGAATCAGTGACGTCTACAATTCCTATCAAAAATTCACATGTATATATATATAGATAGGTAGAGCATGTCGTTCGAAGATGTGACTCTAGTATCTAGGGTTAAGTTTATGTGGTGATAGCCGGTTTGAGCCACGGTTAAGGGTTGAAAATATTTACGATTAGATCGCACCACTTGTTGATAGAATATAGTCCATGCCCTTGCCTGATTGACATTCGTGATAGCATATCTTTAAGGAGAATTCAAGTCCGCTTTATTATTTGCCTCCGGTTTTTTTTATTTTTAATAATATATTTTATAAACCGCACAACGGGTGTCCCACGCACACGCATAGAGCCACTGTGGTGATAGGATTGCAGAGCATATCAGGCCAATACGCATAAATATAATATATATAGAGAGACTCAAAAATTATAAATTCATGGGCTGTCATTACAAGAAAATTTAGAAAATAGTTATATGAACTCAAAAAATGAATTTCAACGTTTCAAACGTTTTGACTTGCGTTTTCATCAGTAAACGTTCATTACCGATGAAGACGCAAGTCGAAACATTTAAAAAGTTGAAATTCGTTTTTGGAGTCTCGCGTAATCCAGGATGCGACAGGTTTAAATTTACTCAATTATTTTGAAAAAATTAAAATGTTCCTGTTTGCAGTGCATAAGTAACATTATATATAGAATAAGTTCCACCACATAAAAATTCTAAAAATTAATAAATAGATATTAATAAAAAGCTTCAACTTTCAAAACGTTTCGACTTTCATCCTCATCATTAATTTATCAGTGATTATTGATGAAGACGAAAGTCACAACGTTTGAAAAGTTGATTTTTTATGAATTCATATGAACTCAACAGCTAGCGAACAACAAGGATTTCTACTACATCGGTCCAAACAGGAGCATTTTAATTTTCAAGTTAATCGAAACCTGGATTCATAAGATTGGTCATTGATTGCATTCATATTCGCCATCGTTCACATTAATAATCCCTTATGAGACTGTTTTGTATAGCATTGGGCAATGCGAAATCAGGCGATATTATGACCTTGTGATTTAGACTATTTCCACTGCAAATGTTGGAAATAATGTAATGCATTTATTACTTATTTGATTTCTATAATTTCCTTAGCATCTTTTGATTTCTACTTGATAAGCAATTAACCTAAATATTATCGTTTTTCTTTACTTTTGCAGACAAAGAAATATGCAGATGTGATAATACCTCGTGGTGCTGATAACACAGGTCTGCTTCGACTTATTTTTGCGCCCAAGGGCGTCAAATAAGGGGGCTTATGGTGGTTAATGCTTACAAGCACGGAACTATCGTGCAGGGCAAACATTGTCGCTACGCGGCAGCTTTATCTTACACCTTGGCTATGCATGTTTTATACTCAACCTTTTCTTTAACGTCATCTTAACATCTACATGTCAGTTATTCAGTGAAGATACCACTGCTCGCTCATTCCCTAACTTCCTTGAACAATTCGAGTGAAATAGAGAAATTCCTATTGTCCACACAATTCAAAATAACAATAATAATAATCATAAACCTTTTCTACAGTTGGTTTAGTTTTGATTAAGAAACTTATTAAGACCAACTCTGTTAAAATGTACAGATGTAATTAAGTGCAAATATGGCACGTGCATCTATTTCCATCCTCATTTTATTCTTCACTTATAAAGCTTTTCAGTGAGTTTGCAAGTTTTTCTACCTTTTTCTAAGATATTGAATTTACCACATTACCACATTAAACGCTCTGTAAATGATAAGGATTGTATTCCATACAGCTGGGTTCTTAGCGAAAAAGACACGGGTTTTTTCTTCATTGGCAAAATTTCTTTTCGTCTTTTCCATTTTCTTCTACCGCTGCCATAAACCTGCATCTAGCGATTAGGCAGTAAATTTTTAATATTTCACCATCGATGTTTGTTTGAGAACAGAGCCGAGTTAATCTTCAACATCGCCAGTTCCTGCAAAAGCTAAGCGCTAGCTGTTCTTGTTGTATAAATGTTTTGCAAACCTTACTTTGAAATTGTAATGGAATTTTTGCAGCAGTATTTTTGTTTGCATTTCAGCGTAAGTGAGAAAAAACGCATAAAGTAAAAGATTTAAAGAAACTAAGAAAGCTCTGGAAACTTAAATTGAGTTTTCTAAACTCGACCTTACGACTTGCGCCAATTTAAAATGAAACATTATTTTTTTTCTTCTTTCTTTTGTTTCTTCTCATTTTGGAACTTAATTTGTAATATAAGATTATTTATTTGTTTTGTTAATTTCTATCTAGTTGCGTTTTTTATGTTCCTGGTCATAGGGTATCCACTGTTTTTTGCTCATTGTGGTCCAAATACTGTATTTTCCAGCTAAAGCAAGGTGTCCCCTCCGGGGCAGCGACAGTTGAAGGAGCAGCGTGGGCCGTTACCCCTTCCAGTCCTTATAAAATTAGCTTTATTTGCTTTTTAGTATTGTTTTTCCTTGATTTTCATGCTGCCCCCCTTTGCTGTGAATTTTTTTCACATCGAGATAATCTATGTTGTGGACTTAGCTCAAGCGTGGGGGGGGGGGTAACATCTTGATTGAGGGTAAGCCCCCTAGCCCCCGTGACCTCAGGCCTGTTGTATATATTTCTATTCTAAATGTGAACGGTATTTCATTTTTAATTTAATTTTTCAGTTGCAATCGACCTGATCGTTCAGCACATAAAAGATTTACTAAATGACAATTCAAGTGAAAACAACAAGAAGAGAACGCGTCACCAGTCCGAATCTGGCACTGTAAGTAGCAAGATTAGACCGCATTGAATCATTCAAATCACTCCAATCACTCGAATCAATGTAGCAATCAAATCAGTAATCACATAAAACTTCACCGACATTGTTCCAGTATTTTCTCCCTTTTTCTACACCAATTAAACTGTCATTATGTAAAGCACATTTTTAAAAATCGGACACCCAGGATAGTTTCTAGAGAGTTTAGTACCACTGTTAATCTTAAGTTTTTATCTAAAGATATTTTTTATCAATGTGGCAAATCTTATTCATTGACGTGTGCCTCGAATGCGAAGAAATGAACGGGCTTGATATGTCTCGTCTCTTTAGACCATTCTGAACAATATGAATTCTATGACATAGGCACTAGCTTCAGTTTTTGTAGGTTTCAAGTTACATTTTAACCCCAATTCAATTATTGCATTACTGAGTTCGTGACAATGGCGTGGACGGGTACTGAAGGCGAAGGATTCAAACTGATTGACAATCTAAGATTGGCCCTGATAAATTTTCTCGCATCGATATATCCGTCCTCCTGGATTATCAGACAAGAAAACAGTATATCAATTATTAAGTAGAAACGTTATTAAATCGAGTAATCTCGGTGTCCAACATAGAATACACTCTAGGTTTGAACGATTTTGCCTTTGCTTGCTCCGCCTAAGTCTTTATTGGATGTTGACCATATAAACATATGTATGAAAACATTCTGCTCTTCCTAAATCTAGAAAGTCAAATTTGTTCCCGAACACGCATGCCCAGCGTAACGTGGACCTGCAACAAGACGAGCTCGTAAAGCAACTTAAAACCAGAAAGATTCTGGTCCCCCTTTTGCCTAAGTCTAAGCTTAACGATAAAGTAAAGAAAAGGAAGACGAGGCTTTAAAGATATTTTATTGCAACGGAAGTTCGGTTTATCAGATGATATAACGGCCTCTTCAGGTGCCCCTCCACCCCCCTTTTCTGAAAAATTAAGACAGTTCTCGCACCCAAAATCTGTTGCAATCATTTATTAAAGCTTCCATTTTGTTTGGCGTGACGTTTTCTATTCAAACATAAGTTTGAATTGCGCTAAAGCAGTACCTTTTAAGTGTTTTAAAGGCGCAGTTAGAAGCAACTTTGCCCCTCCCCGATTTTCGACCTCACGTAAACACCCATTTACCCCCTTCTTATGACATTCTTCATGACATTTCATTGACAACCTCGCTTGTTAGTTTCGTCCATATTGAGTTCTTCTATTCACATGAAGACTTGAAACCATATCGAAACATTTATGTCATGCTATTTACGCTGAAGACAATTCTATTTTTTTAGTAACCCTACACATGAGTGATTGGAATTAGACACATGAAATATTATGTAGTGTAGTGTAGCATGAAATGTATTTATCAGATATTATGCATTATGATAAAAATATCAGGAGATATATTTATTGCCTTTAACTCACAACAAATTACTTTTTGGTCAAAAATTAGACCCTTACAAATATGCCTATTTTTTGGCAAAATGGCAAGGTGTTAACCTAACATTTTGGTCAAAAACTTGACCCTCACGAATATGCCAATTTTTGGACAAAATGGCAAGGGGTTAACTTTACTTTTTGGTCAAATATTTGACCCTCACAAATATGCCCATTTTTGGCAAACTGGCAAGGGGTTAACCTTACCTTTTGGTCAAAAATTTGACCCTTACAAATATGCCCATCTTTTGGCAAAATGGCAAGGGGTTAACCTTACTTTTTGTTAAAAAATTTGACCCTCACAAATATGTCCATTTTTGGCAAAATGGTAAAAGGTTAACATTGCTTTTTGGTCAAAAATCATACCCTGTCAAAACTCCCAATTTTTGGCAAAATGGCAAGGGGTTAACCTTACTTTTTGGTCAAAAATTTCACCCTTACAAATATGCCCATTTTTTGGCAAAATGGCAAGGGGTTGACCTTACTTTTTGGTCAAAAATCATACCCTATCAAAGCTCCCGTTTTTTGGCAAAATGGCAAGGGGTTGACCTTACTTTTTGGTCAAAAATCATACCCTGTCAAAACTCCCAATTTTTGGCAAAATGGCAAGGGGTTGACCTTACCTTTTGGTCAAAACTTTGACCCTTACAAATATGCCCATTTTTTGGCAAAATGGTAAAAGGTTAACATTGCTTTTTGGTCAAAAAGCATACCCTGTCAAAACTCCCATTTTTGGCAAAATGGCAAGGGGTTAGCCTTGCTTTTTGTTAAAAAAGTTGACCCTCACAAATATGCCCATTTTTGGCAAAATGGTAAAAGGTTAACATTGCTTTTTGGTCAAAAATCATACCCTGTCAAAACTCCCATTTTTGGCAAAATGGCAAGGGGTTGACCTTACCTTTTGGTCAAAACTTTGACCCTTACAAATATGCCCATTTTTGGCAAAATGGTAAAAGGTTAACATTGCTTTTTGGTCAAAAAGCATACCCTGTCAAAACTCCCATTTTTGGCAAAATGGCAAGGGGTTAGCCTTGCTTTTTGTTAAAAAAGTTGACCCTCACAAATATGCCCATTTTTGGCAAAATGGTAAAAGGTTAACATTGCTTTTTGGTCAAAAATCATACCCTGTCAAAACTCCCATTTTTGGCAAAATGGCAAGGGGTTGACCTTACCTTTTGGTCAAAACTTTGACCCTTACAAATATGCCCATTTTTGGCAAAATGGTAAAAGGTTAACATTGCTTTTTGGTCAAAAATCATACCCTGTCAAAACTCCCATTTTTGGCAAAATGGCAAGGGGTTGACCTTACCTTTTGGTCAAAACTTTGACCCTTACAAATATGCCCATTTTTGGCAAAATGGTAAAAGGTTAACATTGCTTTTTGGTCAAAAAGCATACCCTGTCAAAACTCCCATTTTTGGCAAAATGGCAAGGGGTTAGCCTTGCTTTTTGTTAAAAAAGTTGACCCTCACAAATATGCCCATTTTTGGCAAAATGGTAAAAGGTTAACATTGCTTTTTGGTCAAAAATCATACCCTGTCAAAACTCCCAATTTTTGGCAAAATGGCAAGGGGTTGACCTTACCTTTTGGTCAAAACTTTGACCCTTACAAATATGCCCATTTTTGGCAAAATGGTAAAAGGTTAACATTGCTTTTTGGTCAAAAAGCATACCCTGTCAAAACTCCCATTTTTGGCAAAATGGCAAGGGGTTGACCTTACCTTTTGGTCAAAACTTTGACCCTTACAAATATGCCCATTTTTGGCAAAATGGTAAAAGGTTAACATTGCTTTTTGGTCAAAAAGCATACCCTGTCAAAACTCCCATTTTTGGCAAAATGGCAAGGGGTTAGCCTTGCTTTTTGTTAAAAAAGTTGACCCTCACAAATATGCCCATTTTTGGCAAAATGGTAAAAGGTTAACATTGCTTTTTGGTCAAAAATCATACCCTGTCAAAACTCCCATTTTTGGCAAAATGGCAAGGGGTTGACCTTACCTTTTGGTCAAAACTTTGACCCTTACAAATATGCCCATTTTTGGCAAAATGGTAAAAGGTTAACATTGCTTTTTGGTCAAAAATCATACCCTGTCAAAACTCCCATTTTTGGCAAAATGGCAAGGGGTTGACCTTACCTTTTGGTCAAAACTTTGACCCTTACAAATATGCCCATTTTTGGCAAAATGGTAAAAGGTTAACATTGCTTTTTGGTCAAAAAGCATACCCTGTCAAAACTCCCATTTTTGGCAAAATGGCAAGGGGTTAGCCTTGCTTTTTGTTAAAAAAGTTGACCCTCACAAATATGCCCATTTTTGGCAAAATGGTAAAAGGTTAACATTGCTTTTTGGTCAAAAATCATACCCTGTCAAAACTCCCAATTTTTGGCAAAATGGCAAGGGGTTGACCTTACCTTTTGGTCAAAACTTTGACCCTTACAAATATGCCCATTTTTGGCAAAATGGTAAAAGGTTAACATTGCTTTTTGGTCAAAAAGCATACCCTGTCAAAACTCCCATTTTTGGCAAAATGGCAAGGGGTTAGCCTTGCTTTTTGTTAAAAAAGTTGACCCTCACAAATATGCCCATTTTTGGCAAAATGGTAAAAGGTTAACATTGCTTTTTGGTCAAAAAGCATACCCTGTCAAAACTCCCATTTTTGGCAAAATGGCAAGGGGTTGACCTTACCTTTTGGTCAAAACTTTGACCCTTACAAATATGCCCATTTTTTGGCAAAATGGTAAAAGGTTAACATTGCTTTTTGGTCAAAAAGCATACCCTGTCAAAACTCCCATTTTTGGCAAAATGGCAAGGGGTTAGCCTTGCTTTTTGTTAAAAAAGTTGACCCTCACAAATATGCCCATTTTTGGCAAAATGGTAAAAGGTTAACATTGCTTTTTGGTCAAAAAGCATACCCTGTCAAAACTCCCATTTTTGGCAAAATGGCAAGGGGTTAACCTTACTTTTTGGTCAAAAATCATACCCTATCAAAGCTCCCGTTTTTTGGCAAAATGGCAAGGGGTTGACCTTACTTTTTGGTCAAAAATCATACCCTGTCAAAACTCCCAATTTTTGGCAAAATGGCAAGGGGTTGACCTTACCTTTTGGTCAAAACTTTGACCCTCACAAATATGCCCATTTTTTGGCAAAATGGTAAAAGGTTAACATTGCTTTTTGGTCAAAAAGCATACCCTGTCAAAACTCCCATTTTTGGCAAAATGGCAAGGGGTTAACTTTACTTTTTGGTCAAATATTTGACCCTCACAAATATGCCCATTTTTGGCAAACTGGCAAGGGGTTAACCTTACCTTTTGGTCAAAAATTTGACCCTTACAAATATGCCCATCTTTTGGCAAAATGGCAAGGGGTTAACCTTACTTTTTGTTAAAAAATTTGACCCTCACAAATATGTCCATTTTTGGCAAAATGGTAAAAGGTTAACATTGCTATCAAAGCTCCCGTTTTTTGGCAAAATGGCAAGGGGTTAACCTTACTTTTTGGTAAAAATTTTGACCCTTAGAAATATGCCCATTTCTTGGCAAAATGGCAAAAGGTTAACCTTATTTTTTGGTCGAAAACATGACCTTCACAAAAATGCCCATTTTGTGGCAATATTACAAGGGGTTAACCTTACTTTTTAGTCAAAAATTTCACCCTCACAAAAATGCTCAATTTTTTCGCAAAATGGCAAGGGGTTAACCTTACTTTTTGGTCAAAAGTTTGACCCTCACAACTTTGGCCATTATTTAGCAGAATAGCAAGGGGTTAACCTTACTTTTTGGTCGAAACCTTCACCCTCACAAATATGCCCATTACTAGGTAAGATGGCAAGGGGTTAGCCTTACTTTTTGGTAAAAAATTTGACCCTCAAAAATACGCCAATTTTTTGGCAAAATGGCAAGGGGTTAACCTTACTTTTTGGTAAAAATTTTGACCCTTACAAATATGCCCATTTCTTGGTAAAATGGCAAGGGGTTAGCCTTACTTTTTGGTAAAAAACTTGACCCTCAAAAATACGCCAATTTTTTGGCAAAATGGCAAGGGGTTAACCTTACTTTTTGGTAAAAATTTTGACCCTTACAAATATGCCCATTTCTTGGTAAAATGGCAAAAGGTTAACCTTATTTTTTGGTCGAAAACATGACCTTCACAAATATGCCCATTTTTTGGCAAAATTTCAAGGGGTTAACCTTACTTTTTGGTCAAAAATCATACGCTATCAAAAATGCCCATTTTGTGGCAATATTACAAGGGGTTAACCTTACTTTTTAGTCAAAAATTTCACCCTCACAAAAATGCTCAATTTTTTCGCAAAATAGCAAGGGGTTAACCTTACTTTTTGGTCAAAAGTTTGACCCTCACAACTTTGGCCATTTTTTGGCAAAATGGCAAGGTGTTAACCCTACTTTTTGGTCGAAAATTTGACCCTCAAAAATATGCCCATTTTTGGCAAAATGGAAAGGGGTTAACCTTACTTTTTAGTCAAAAATTTGACCCTCACAAAAATGCTTCATTTTTGGGCAAAATGGCAAGGGGTTACCCTTACTTTTTGGTCAAAGATTTGACCCTCACAAATATGGCCATTTCTAGGCAAGATTGCAAGGGGTTAGCCTTACTTTTTGGTCAAAAATTTGACCCTCACAACTATGGCCATTATTTGGCGAAATGGCAAGGGGCTAACCTCACTTTTTGGTAAAAATTTTGACCCCTACAAATACGCCCATTTTTGGCAAAATGGCAAGGGGTTAACCTTACTTTTTGGTCGAAACCTTCACCCTCACAAATATGCCCATTTCTTGGCAAGATGGCAAGGGGTTAGCCTTACTTTTAGGTCGAAAAATTGACCCTCACAAATATGCCCATTTCTTGGCAAGATGGCAAGGGGTTAGCCTTACTTTTAGGTCGAAAAATTGACCCTCACAAATATGCCCATTTTTGGCAAAATGGCAAGGGGTTAACCTTACTTTTAGGTCGAAAACTTGACCCTCACGAATATGCCCATTTTTGGCAAAATGGCAAGGTGTTAACCCTACTTTTTGGTCGAAAACTTGACCCTCACAAATATGCCCAATTTTGGCAAAATGGCAAGGGGTTAACCTTACTTTTTAGTCAAAAATTTCACTCTCACAAAAATGCTCAATTTTTTCGCAAAATGGCAAGGGGTTAACCTTACTTTTTGGTCAAAGATTTGACCCTCACAAATATGGCCATTTCTAGGCAAGATTGCAAGGGGTTAGCCTTACTTTTTGGTCAAAAATTTGACCCTCACAACTATGGCCATTATTTGGCAAAATGGCAAGGGGTTAACCTTACTTTTTGGTCGAAACCTCCACCCTCACAAATATGCCCATTTCTAGGCAAGATGGCAAGGGGTTAGCCTTACTTTTTTTGTCAAAAATTTTACCGTTACAAATAAGTCAATTTTTGGCAAAATGGCAAGGGGTTAACCGTACTTTTTGTAAAAATTTCCACTCTCACAAAATGCCCATATTTTTGGCAAAATGGCAAGGGGTTAACCTTACTTTTTCGTCAAAAATTTGACCCTTACAAATAAGTCAATTTTTGGCAATATGGCAAGGGGTTAACCTTACGTTTTGGTCAAAATGTTAGAAGAGGTTAAATGGAGAGGAAACTACGTGGTTATGTAATGTTTTACATGAGATTTTAGCATTGGAAATGTATAAAAATGATATTTTATTCTGGTATTAAATGCATAGATATTTAATATAATTAAGGTTAAATGGACTGAAACCATTTTTATACTTTTACTCTCTAATTGAAAAAAATTTTGTCAGATTCTTCCAGGTCTCAGCACCAGTTTGGGCGGTTCTAAGGATTAATAGATATTGCCCAAATCTTCTATTAATACATTAAATGTTTCTCCTAGAATATCATACATCATTGATGCTCTAAACAGCATCAAGCACAACTACTGAAACATAAGAGATTTTAAGAAATTTATTAATTCAAAAATTTATCAATTTCATATCATTACGAATGGGTATGGAATTACTCTCAGGTGCAAGTCTGGGCTTTCCAGGAGAGAAGTTAGAGGGTTCATAACATAAAAAGGGGTCGAAGAGGGTTGCTTTTATCAGAAAATAAAAATGCTACAATGTTGTCAAATTAGTTCTTTATTCTTTCTTTCTTCCCCTAATCTCTGCCTTGGCCCTGTTTTCACATATTTACTTGGTTCTAGCCTTGAATAAGGTGGCACCTCAAAGAGACAGGAAAAAAATAGAAGAAGAGTATTTCTCACCAGATAGTTCTTATTTTATTCTTATTCCTATAAAGCACTGTCAGGGTATCTTTCCAGATACTAATTAACATATAACAAATGACATCCAAACAGCGATTATCTTATTTTTTCCCAAACATTCACTAAATAATAACTTATCTTTGAAAGGCCCTGCAAGGTTTCATTCTTATGTTCTAGTTAGTAAGTAGAAAATGCATCTTGGTAAAAATTAGACTAGTATTTACTGCAGAGGGTGTCCAGGGACCAGCCCTTGTAAACAGTTATGTCACTATTGTATTTAGAGGTGATATAAGAATTGCTAAGCAGTTTACCGATCCTATTTATAACCTACTTATAACAGGTTACCAATGCTATAATTACCATTCTGAAAACATTAAAAGATTAAAAACCGTTTAAACCTACAATTAATTGAATTAATTACCAACAGATGCATATTACTTGATTCAGAGTATTCAGAAAATATTAGAAACAATTCAAAGTTAGAGAGCACCAAAAGATTGGGACTCAGTCGAGTTCAATCACATCATAGTCTGTAAGGCTATCAACTACGTTTTCTGCAGAGGAATTCTCATTTTGTTTGCATTCTTCTGATAAGTCCTCATTTTCATCTTCATTATTGGTGATTCTTTTATCTACATTAATTGCTTTCACATCATCACACACTTCCAAATCAATTTCATTAATATTTACTAAACTTTTATTGTCATCTCCACCTTTTATTCCAACAGGCTCAGAAGGATCTATTATATCCTCAGTGTCCATAAAATTGTCTGCACTATCATTATTAGTTACTTCATTTTCAAAGGTCCCTGTTTCTACCTTTCCATCAACATCTGCCTCTTTAGTCTCAATAACATTGTCACTACCTTTTTCATACTCAACACTTGCATCAAATATTGCTTTCTTTAACTCAGCAACAATTGCTTCTGATTTCGGACTCAATGGTGTCTTACTGATTTGCTCTTCATCCAACTCTTGTTGCCCACTTTCAGATACATTTTCAGAATGTTTTACCATAATGTTATTGGATTCAATATTTAACTCTTGCTTGTGTTCAATAAATTGCTCTACCCTCGAAACAATGTCTGTTATAACGGAATAAATTTCAGAGTTTAAATCAAGTCTAATGTCACAATTCTCTTCTGTAGTGTCTGAGCTTACCATTTCACATTCATTGTTCCTTCCAGTTTCAACACTGGAAGGCAAAAAAGGATCTTTCTTATCTTCTGAATTTAAGATTTCTGTATCATCAACCTCTCGTTTTGTTTTATCATGTGCCTCTACATTGGTGATGAGACTTTCCTCTTTCTTTTCAAGATCAATAACCTTTTCATCATATGCTTCATTTTGCACCTTATTTACATCAACAACTGTAATCTTGTGGTCACTTTCACTTCCAACTGGTTCATCATCAACATAGTCACTATTATCTTCTTTCATAATAGTTAACTCGTTCTTTTCCATGTATTCTATCATGTGTTCTTGCTTTCTATCTTCTTTTTTGTCTTCTCCGTCTTCTTCTTCATCTTCTTCTTCTTCCTCCTCTATCGTTTGTTCCTTGTTTACTCTCCTTGCATGTTCCAAAAAGCTATTCTCTAATTCTTCTGGAACTGGAGACAACATATGATGGAAACAAAACTCATTATTTGTTTTTGGACTTTCATGTGGACTTTGCATATTCAAAGGCAGTGAAATGTTTCTATTTCTTGAATCATGAAGATTATGGCTTCCAGGTTTATGGTCTGGAAAATCCATGTCTAATGGGAACTTTGTGGAGAAACTGTCTGGACTGACACCATGCTCTGGTGAATTGTGCTTTGTTACAAAACAATTATAGCACAAACTGTTTTTCTTTATCCTGTTGTGGAGAGAGTTGATAACCTCTTCAAGGATTTTTATCTGATTGTCTTTTTCAATGAATTTACTTTCAATTTCCCTCTGCTCCTTCCGTAGTTGATTCTCAAACTGAAGCATTTTAAATCCAAGCTGTGTTATATTATTTTCATTGTTTCTTTTTTCTTGTTTCAAATTGCTTTCTAAGTTCAGTGCTTTCTCTTTCCATGTTCTCAGTTCACCTAAAACCCGTTTGTTTTTCTTCTGAGCAATACTGAGATCATGCTGAGCTTTGCTGAGGTTGGAAGTCAGCTCTGCCATCCTTAAATTAGCTGTTGACATCTCTTCATTGTTTGCTTCCATTTCTGATGCTTTTAAGGTAAACAAAAGCAAACATTTGTGAATGCTGGATAATTTTCAATATGCAAAAAATATCAATAGTATTCTAAACTAAACTGCGTGTTAGGTTTATTGTCTGGGTTGAACTTAAATTAATTTCAATCAATCTTCATTTCATCTCATTTAGAACAAAAACCATTTGACTTCTTACAACACTAATAATCATAATCATTATCATATTAACATCTTCATATTCAAGCTAACTACTCACTGTCTTTAAATGAAAATTCAAGCTTGTAATCAATCATAATCCCGATGCGTTGAATTGGAAAATTTAGAACGGAAAGCACGTTATGGTCACATGCAAGTGAAGTAGTTTTCTGTTGGTTATGATTACGGAAGATTCCTTTGATAGCTGATTGCATATCAGCTGCAGACAATGTTTATAGGTTTATAATAAGTAATAAAATAATGGGAAATTTGCCAAGCGAGAAGAAGGGCTCATTATTCTCTCAATTTTCCTTGTTCTGGCTAGAAGTATGTTTTCGGGCCTATCAAATTGCACCCTTCACATACAAGGCCTGGCGTTCTTGCAGAGAATGGGATGAACGCGAAACAAGAGACGAAAATCAATAAAGATTGACTAAAGATTCGTTTAAAATCAAGGGAATTTTGGCGAGTAATTGTTAATTTTTACACCATTAATAAAAGATGAAAATACAAAACGCCCGGCCATCTAGCTGCAAAAGGCGCTCAATGACTTACGGAAAACGATGACCACACCATCCTGAAAACGTAATTAAACATAGCAAGAAATAAAGCAAATTCTAAAATTACCTTTGATCTTTAAGATGTGTTGATATTTTATGCTGATCACGGAATTTTGATCTTGTTATTCAATCCCAATATCATTAATTTGCAACTGCTGTATTGCAATGGTTTCTTTAGAAAAGATCATAGCCTCGTTTGCAAAGCGGATGTGACGTCAATCAAATTCAGGACACGAATCTGATCACGAAAAAATAAGGAAATATGATGAAAAATATACGCAAGTTTCAATCTCTACTATACGTTAACTAGAAAAACAAGAAAGAATGCATGCATCGTGAGCAAGGTATCCTTAGAGGGGGCTGAATGTGGCACTGAAGTACTCTAGGGAAAGAGGGGCAACCGCTGTGGGACCCCTGCGGTAAAAGAAATACCAAAGCCGTGTAAGATCACCCCCGGAGAGGATAAGGTGAAATGATAAGCTGTAAACCGATTGGATAGTTGACCATAAAGATCTCATATAAGAACTCAGAGAACTTGCAACAGTTAGAGGTGTCTTGCCCCCATTTGCCAGGGACTTGACAGTCTAGGGGCTCAGATCAAGATAACGACTTTGCGAAGATGAGGCTGAATCAGGAGCCACAAAAGGGAAAATGCCAAAGAAATTTCTTAGCTTTGTTGATAACAAATAATAGTCTATACTGGAAAACAAACATCTACTAGCAAAACACATTTAAGCATAATTAATTTTATTAGCATAGTCAGGAATGAATTCTTGCTAACTGTTTCTCATAACAGATACTTCAACTTTCAACGTAAACAATAATTTGGGGGGAGGGATAGAAGGGGTTGTTACGTGGTTGTTTTGAGGCAGGTCACATCGAAAAGATATGAAATTTTGCTTGAACTGTGAAACTTGGAAAGCGCTTTGAAAAGCTGTTTGTTAAAAAGGAAACAGTTACCAATTAATCCCTTAGTTGATTACGGTCTAAATTTGAATTGCATTAGAATAATTGATACATGATTTAATAAAATACAAAATACTTATTAGCAAAAAATGTCCATTTCATATTTGCTTGTAAAACCAATTTTTAAATTTCATTTGTCAGTTTTGTTCCATTGGTAGAATAGTGAATTAAGAGATGAAAAATGTTTGAAGTGAAAATTTGAAATAGCGGCTGCGGCAAGTTTATTCTTATGCTTATTGGCAGAATGAATAAAAAAATAACTGAAAGACATCAATGGGAATATTATCTTGTGGTACTAAAGGATCACTGATAGATCCTTGAAGTTTCATTAACTTTACTTAAACCTATAAGCATAAATTGCTGGGAAGTTAACCTTTGATATGAAAATTAATGGTGATTTTAGAATATCAGCGGAGCAAAATATTATTAAAATGGGAACATGGCAATGAGGGGATGACAAGTGCTTCCGACTTTTTCTTTTAATAGAGCGATTAAAGTGTAAAATTTGGAACTGAATGAAAAGTAAAAGGGAGCCTGTATAAGAAGCTAAAAGATGATGTCTTTTGGAATGTTTTTGGGCCTTTCAAACTAGTTTTTTTTGAGTTTCACAATCAGATGATAAAATTTGTTGTTAAATGCGGTGAAAAATGAAAATAAAAGCAATGGCATATGGTTAGATATGATAAAAAAATCATTTTCTCAACTTGTGTTCCTCACAATGTAGCCAATCTATAGCTTTCCATTCTCTTCCTTTTTAATCGAAATAAAAAATATTTGAGCTATATTGTTTGGTGTTACTTTCAACATTTCACCTAGTTCGTTTAGGCCGGCAGCCAGTGTCAAAACTATGCAAATTACATAGACTAACGGTATGTATATATAATTATTAACTAAATGCTAAAAATAAAAGCATTGTTATGCAACGAATATGTCATTCAAAGCTTTGTGATGCCTTCCACATCTTCGTATTCAGCATCCGCATCAACAGAAACTCGTACGTCGTGTGGGCTTGATGGAACACTTCCGTAGTCGCGTGTTGGATAGTCTGGAGGACCGTGTTCCTTGAAACTATCAGATGAAACTAAAAGAGAAATAAGATGATCCATTAATATTCCATTATGGTAGGTATTATAGAATGGTTTGTGCCATTGTGATAGTTTTGGTATAGCCCAGCAGAGACGACAAGGCTACGACCTGTCGCGCGAAAAGCAAGCATTCTGGAATTAACCTGCAAAAGTCTTAAAACACTGGCACACATTTTCTGTCTTTTATCTCAAGCTTCCCCCTCCCCCTAAAGTAATTGTCGCTTAAACTATGTTTCATGGCTAACCTTTGACCGAAAAAATTATTAACAAAAGTTAAAGTATTGCTCTTTCACAATGCAAACAGAAAAACATGGCTTATCATGCAATGATACAAAAACGATATGAAGAGAACCAATTACCTGAACTTTTCTTCATGCTACCACTATCTGAACTTCGTTCCCCTTTTGTGATAATAACTGGATCTGTCCGTCCAGTTGGGTCAACTCTCAAACTAATATCCATTGAAACCCATTCGGGATTTTCTTCTTCAAATGTAACTTTATTTGATATTGTTTCATAATCTAAAAAGGATGCAATGGATTATTGTCTAAGATTCTGCTTTCCAGAAGAAAATTGAAGAATTTTATCAGGTTGCCAAGAAGAAAGCCTTTATTTATTCCTTGGTTCATATATCTATATATTCTCATCAAATTAAAACAGATTAAGTGTACTAACTCGTTACACTTGTGAATGTATTTGTTGGGCCTAATGTTGCTGATATTGGCTGCTGCTCGACCAATTCCAACTCTAAAAAGTAGTAGAGAAATGTCATTAGAAATCAACATGAAGAGTATCAAATCCCTCGGTAGAGTAGCTTTGGCAAGATAAAAAACAGAACATCAAAGGAATGAATTAAAGTTGTAAACATATAAATGGTAAACTTTCAACTAAAAACTGTGAGCAAATTTTAAATAACCTACCTTCTGGATCCACAGGATGGCTAAAAGTAGGAAAAACAATCGATTAGTTTTTCTTAATTATTTATCGCTCGAGTAACAAATATGCTCATAAGTAGCTAGAGGCATGAAAAAGGCATGTCACTTTGAGATTGTGCCTTTCAATAAGAAACAAAATTAGCCTAAGACTTCGAAAATGGCGAGGGCAGTTAAAGGAAGGAAGACAAGTGGATGAAGAAAAGAATAGAAAGAGGAGAGATAAGACGGGAAGGGAAAAGAGAGACGAGATCTGAAGGGAAGAGAAAAGACAGAGAAAGGAAAAAAGAGAAGAGAAGATCTGATAGTAGAACAAAAAGAAGTAAAATGGATAGGAATAATAGAGAAAAAGTGGAGAGAAGAGGCAGCGATGAACAAAGAGCTGAACAAAATGGAATGAATAAATGGGCAAGGAAATGATATTATTTAGCCTAAATTTATGGTACCAACTAGTTAATGTTTATTAGCTACCTGTGAGGCATTTCTTCCTTCAGTGTGCCAACATCCTGGTAACCATCAGCTGTGTCACTCGCGTAAAAGTTCAAATTCTCTTTATCTGTTGTCAGCTTTCTTCTGAAAATGGAAAGAATTCAATAAATGTTAATGTTTGTGGGATGCAAATACCCATAGCTACACAGCATCAGTTGCTACAAAATCGATTTTGCTAATAAACTTTCAGACTATAAGGAAATGCAACAAGCCTGATACTGCAACAATAATTATAAGTAAAAGGAACTATAAACAACATTACTTACTGTTCGGTGTACATCGGGTTGGCAAATGTCTTTGGTCCAACATCATAAACCCTGAATAAAGAAGAAAACATTGCAAATAAGAAAGAAATACAGGGTTAGTCATGGACTCGGAAAGACAGAAATTTACGTATCGGTATAACTTATTAGCGTAGTAAAACGATGCTTAGATAACCTCAAGTATTTCTAATATAAACTCATCTAAATATACAGTACAGTCCCTATCATGGATTTTTCGATTTAAAGATTAGTGTAGGTTAGTGGTTATTAAAGAGTGAAAATAGAAGAAATAAACTGGTCAGCACTGCCGGACTGCCAAGGGTTTGTAAACAAAAAAGGCTCAGTTTAATGACGTTTTGTACATCAGTTTCAATACCGGATTATTCCAGCGATTCAGTCTAGTTTCAGCTATGGGTTTAGTTTCGTTAAAAGTGAAATTTTGTGTTGTTACCTGTATTTTCGTTTGTAGCAGAAAATAACGACTATGATGAGAACCGCCAAGAAAAACATGAGCGAGAGAACAACGAGACCAATTATCCAATAGGTAGCGATGTAGGCACTGTTAGCAACTCCAGTTTGTGTTGCGATTGATGCTAAGGCTGAAGAATGAGAATGAATAGAGTTAATGCAAGAATTATGAGAAATATTTAGATTATGCAAAGAAAATGAATTTTATGTATTTTATCATTCTTAAACGCATAACAATACTCTACACGAATTTTGATTCATTTGGAAATACAAAAATTACAATTAAAAGCTAGAATAAACTAAATTAGCCTTGCAAAAAAAGTTTAGGCCATGGAATTTCAAAAATTATATAAACAATAAATATAAAGAATGTTGAATATAGTGTTGAAGAAGGCCTAAGACCCCCATGCCAACCATTGGAACACCCTCATACATTCTTCAGAAAAAGAAGCAAGTTTGTAAATATCTTACTGGTTGCTTTCGGTTGCGTAAATCCGCCTGCGACAGGATGATTAGGCGCGTAATATCCCACCAACTGGAATCTAAGAACAGAAAAATTCAAATCATCATTAAAGAGTGGTCCAGATTGGTCTTTGAAAGTAACAATGGCCTTTTAATTATCATGTATTACCCTTAAATGTGCCCCCCGACAATAATACGTATTAAGATTAAAGTTCTTCAAAATGACATACTGCTGCACTAAACAAATGTCAATGTAATTGAAAGATGGGACACAGTAAGGAAGAAACACTTTATGAAATGAGGTGAACAAAAATGAACACTTTCTAGAAATTGAGACAAAACAGAATGGGCAGAACTTCCAGAATAAAAAATATACAGAAAGTTACACATAAATATAAAAAATTCGAAACTGTTTCTTTCTAGCTAACCTTCGGGGATACATATTTGCTTATCAATTGCGAGGCTGTTCATCGATGCAGATTCATTGCGGATTATAACATTAACACCAGAAAATATTGAACTCTCCAAATAGAAATCAAATCTTACCTATACGATTTTCCAGGTGCTAAAGGCCCATTGCAAACGTCACTTTCAAGACTTTTCTTGTCGCATCCTTTCTCTGTACCAACATCAAACTTAATTTCGTTTCCGTTCTCTTGTGTGACCTACGAGAATAATTATTATTGTGTGCTATAAGTTATAACTAGACAAATAAGTAAAAAATTGAGAAGTTAAAAGACTTGGGAGACAAGAAAACTCAAAAATAACTAAAGATGTTATAAAATACTTACAGCTCTTCTTTTCCTTCTCGCCGTTTGTGTTTTGGTTATGGTAGCAATAACAAACCGTCGATGATGATAAGTATTTTGTATAAAGAAGACGTAATGCCAAGACACTGCATGCATTGCTGTTAAAGATTCATCTAGAAATACAAAAAAATAATGAAAATATTGCCAAATATTTAAGAGAAGAGAAAATAGCTGGTAATGGTTTATGTCTAGAAAAGGAAATGTTGATGGATTTGTAACACCGTATCTTTCAAAATCGAGTGACTACATCAAATTGATGTCAAATGAAGAAATCACAGTTCAGTTGAAGTCTAGTTCAGTTGAACTTTTCTCTAGATATATTCACATTTACAAGCATTTTGGGTCAAACTGCGTTATTTGTTCGATACGCAAGGCTTTACAGATTGGCATGACTCACAATTGGCAATATTTGGATCATATTCTTGAGCAATGATCTGATAACTTATGATCTTGGAATCTTCGAATGGTTCTTTAGTCAAAACAATCGACATGGTAGTAGCTGAAACGGACGTGATTGAGTTGTTCAAATACGTTGGTGATTGTACAGCAATGGTTATGTTTGCATAGCTTTGCGAATACTTGGCTGGGTTGCCGTGATCTCTGACATTCACAGTGAGGAAGAAGACTTTTGGAGTTGATGCTGTGTTCAAAGCTTTCACATTAGTTATCTGGCCAGTGTCGCCATTGATCGTGAAGTAATCATGTCCGGTGCCTTGCAGTGCTTCGAAATGGACAACACCGGCGGCGCCAGTGTCATTATCGGCGGCGTAAATCGTCACGACAATTGATCCAAGCGTGGCGTTTTCATTGATGACAGCATTGTATTGTGAGAAAATAAATCTTGGTTGGTAATTGTTGGGTACCACCACAATTGAGCCACCTTTGGAAAAGATTTGTAAAATAAATAAGTGAATATCTCAAAGTTTACAATAAATAAAGAGGGCTTGGGTACAATATTATTCACTCCCTGTCCCCGATATAGTCATATAAATGCCATGTTGCAAGGAATGCATAGAAAAAACTAAATGAAATAGAACAAAATAGCAGGCTGTCGACTGATTTCTTCAAGTAATCCAGATAATCATAGTCGAAAATAATAATGAAAGATTTTAACTGTCTTGCCTTTCTCGCTTGTCCCGCAGTGCAACAGGCGTTTGTGTGTCTATTTAGGACAAATACTAAAAGCGGTAAAATCAAAATTGACCAACCTGTATTGACTATCACAGGAACACAAGTAGTCGTTGGAGGGTTTCCATTGTCTGACGCACATCCAACAACAACAACAGGATTTGGTAAGCTTGCTCCAGACATTGATTTCTTAAGAGTAATTGCACCAGTAGTTTCATTTATACTGAAGTATTCGTTGGCGGTGGCACCGTCAAGGGTATATCTAAACTTGCTTAGGCCGTCTGGATCAGTGGCTGTAATCTGTGCAACCAAAGTTCCTACAGTTGAATTCAGTGGCGTGTTTGACTGATATGATGTCTGTCCGAAAACAGTCGGTTTGTTGTTTTCATTTCGGACGTTTACGGTCAAGTTTTGGCATTTCAAAGCTCCTGATGTCGTTTCCGTGGCGCATATGGTGACCATGTGAGAGGCAGCGGTATCGTAGTTGAGACTCCCGTTTAATCTAACGATTCCAGTTGATGCATCGATGGTAAATAAGCCATTGGTATTACCGCTAGAGATGTGATACCTGATGACAGAGTTAGAGTCACTGTCCGTTGCTGTAATCAGCGCAACAAAGGAGCCTTTTGATGACATTTCCGACACACTGGCGGCGGCGGATGCTGTGATAATGAGCGCACCGTCATTTTCGTTGGTGACATTAACGACGATGACTACCTGACTGGCGATGCTGGTCAGCTGATCGGTCGCAAAAACGACTATGAGATGTGATGTCATTGCTTCATAATCCAAGGCTGACTTTGTTGTGATGCGACCAGTCGTAGAGTTGATTTGGAAATAGGTATTAGCAGCACTGTTTGCTATTGAATATCTGAGGCAAAGAAGACAAATATATTTAGAAGATAATTGTAGTGCGGATGAGGCAATCAAAATGAATGAAAAACAATTTAAAGAGTGAATGAATGAATGAATGAATGAATGAATGAATGAATGAATGAATGAATGAATGAATGAATGAATGAATGAATGAATGAATGAATGAATGAAAGAAGGAATAATTAGTTGCAAGAATGGACAAGTAGAAAAATAACTCAGTGAATTCAACGAAAGAATAATGAAAAATGGAGGAATGAATTAATGAATAAATAAATGAATGAGTGAACGAATCAATCCCGACAATAACATCATCTTAGCATTTTTTATATTTTATTAATAAATCTAAAAATCTAGTAACAAAGCAATGGCATTATAGGAAGTATTGTCCTTCATTATCAAGGTTTTATCCTTCATCACCTTGTAAGAATTTCAATTAACATTCTTACATGATATTTCTTCCTGGTGCGACAGGTGTCCCGTTCAGATCTACAACCAGAGTACCAATTGGTGCTGATTCGCTAATTGATACTACTCTGAATGTATTGCTTCCAAAGGCTTGACATCCAGTCCTCACAGCGGTCATTCTAATGATATTGATGGTGACAGTAGCTTGCATACTATCTTGCAATCCTCCTGTGTCCACTAAACGAATCATCAATGTATAAACGTTTTGAGAGAAGAGATAAGGAGATTTGGCAAGCGTAATTACTCCAGTGGTTTGAGCCATGTTGAATACAGCGTTCGTGTTGCCACTTGCAATGTTCATTCGCACACTCTTGTAATCATCCGCATCATTTGCTAGGACTTGTACCACCTGAGAGCCTATTTCCGTGAATTCATGAATGCTTACAGTGTAGGTGCTAGTTAAAAAGTATGGATCATTGTCATTGATGTTGGTCACTACAATATCCACCACAGCCTGACTTGTGAAACCTCCGGCGAAGTTCGCTTGAACTGTGAAATTATGGCGCGTCACAGTTTCGTAATCCAGTTTTTTGATGAGGAAGATCTCACCTAGGGAAAATTTTAGCGTTAGAATAACTCAAAGACCCATTGAATACATAATTCAAATGCTGCTTTGAGAGACGGTTATCTAAACATTAAGCCCAGCAAATTAACCTTTAAAAAGCATACCTGTAGTTCGACTTATGCTGAAGAACTCCAAAGCACTTGCTTCCATAATGCTGAAATTAGCTGAAGCTGAGCCACTGAGCAGGAACATTTGAAGGATTGCGCTAGAATATGTTGTGTTCTCTTGGATCGTTCTCCAGTAATACACATTGCGGAACATGTAGTTTGAAGGTGAAAGACAAGTCTGGCATGTAGATGGACACGTCACAGGAGCAGATGTGGACACAACCGGTACACCAGTACAAACAGGACAGGCTGGACAATAGACCGGACATTTTGAAGGGGTAACTGTGAACATAGTGTCCAGATGGATGATGATAATGGCTCTTGAGTAAACAGTGCAAACACCATCAGAAGCGGACAACGTCAGGTTGAAGGTTTTGGAACCAGCAATCACAACGCGTTTCTTTGTTCGTATCACACCCATGTTATCAATTGAGAACTCGTCTATAAGTAAAAATTAGAATCCAGTGCTTAGAAAGGTATTAAAGTATCAAGTTTTAAAGGTAGGGGCAGAGGATTGAAGATGCTACTCGGAGTCCTACGTTTAATGTGATAATCACGGACAATCCAAATGTGTAAATTTCAGGCATATATACAAATGTATTTGCAATAGCCAATGACATGCCTCCCTTAAAAAGATTAATTCTAAGGGCAACAATACAGAAACTAAGAGGGATGGAAGGCGGAATCAATGCGTTTGGTTTTTAAGTTTATTCTTGTTGGTTTTTAAGTTTATTCTTGTTGGTTTTTAAGTTTATTCTTTACCATTTGGGGGTCGAAACCCTACAATTATAACCCTAAAGTTCAGTATACCTCAATGCAGAACAATATTGCTAAAGCTTATTGCTCTTACCTGCTGTGTCTCCAGCGTCAATTCTGTAAGTCAATGCAGGGCCAGTATCAGCATCAGTTGCTTTATTAATGGCGATAATCGTCCCACTTTCTACTGGTGTTGTTAGTCTAGCATTGACCTCGTTCTGGTTAAACACAGGGCAGTTGTTATTGACATCCAAAACATTCACAACAACAACAGCATCCGAATACTCACTACCTATTGTTGCTCTGACGGTGAATCGGTGAGTTGTTTGAGCGGTGTAGTTGAGGGGTGCAATTAGAGAGATTTTACCTAGAGATAAAAGATAGCATAATTAAAGAATATACATGAGAATCATACTTTCTTTTAAGCTCATAATAATAACTATGTTTTAACAGAGCAATCTTCTCAACACAATCATTTTTTCATTCACTCAGTCCCTTCCTTTCTTCCTCTGTTCCTTATTTCAAATATTTATTCATTCATTCATGCATTTCTTCGTTTATTCGTTCACTTCAACAATATCATTTAAGCATGCCTCAGTAATTTTGACTGAGTTGTTCACTGACAAGTAGATGGATTCATAATCGATAATCGATTTTTTTCTTCTATTCATGTAAAAAATTACAATAAACAAATAACAAACTAGCAATCTACTCTACAACACTACGAAGACGATACCAGGGGGTAAACTAATCAAAGTTACCTGTATTGACATCGATATTAAACATTTTTCTTGCTTCGGCCTCTACAATTGTATACTTTGCAGCATAACCTCCGTTGATATTCACAGTCAACAAAGTGCTTGGTGTTGTCCTGTTCTCATAAACATTTATTGTATATTGAGGTTGCTTGAAAATGTAAGAAGTGAAAGCTGGACAGCCGGGACAATGGAGAGTTGGGCAAACCGCACAGGTAACAGTTGGTGGACACGTTACAGGACATGTTGGACACGTTTTCACCGGACATGAAGTTGTTGCAACTGTTGTCGGGCATGGAGCTTGCGTCGTTGGACAAACAGGGCATCCTGGACAGAATTTCTCCGGACACTTGGTGATTGGTTGAGTTGTTGCACATGGCGCACACGTGTAATTGTAGCAAGATGGCGCCGATGGGCATGGCGGTGGCACATCCTTTTGTATGACGACCGTCATTGTGGCGACTTTGGAGCAAGCGCCATCGCTAACAGTGATCTGCAGGCTGTATATATGCTTATTGGTGGTAGTTATAACAGTTCTTGCTGTGACTACACCGTTACTATCTATGCTGAAGTTGCCATTAATATCACCTCCCGTTATCGCGTATGTATGGTTCTTGAATGTGTCTGCGTCGTTAACAATAACACGTCCCATAATGGACCCAGATTGAACTGGTTGATAATATGTGCCATTTACAGTTGTAACTTGCGGGCAGTTGTTATTGACATCGGTTACGTAAACGATTACGGTTACGTATGAGATCAGATTTGTTACGTTGACCATTACGGTGAACTGATGGCGATCCTTCACTGCGTAATTCAGTGCAGCTCTCAAGCTGATTGCACCTTGAAAACAAGAATGAAAAAGGCTGCATTAATATGAGGCTGCATTCATATGATCCATGCTGTATTGAAAATGTACTGTACTGTACTGTACTGTACTGTACTGTACTGTACTGTACTGTACTGTACTGTACTGTACTGTACTGCACTGCACTGCACTGCACTGCACTGCACTGCACTGTACTGTACTGTACTGTACTGTACTGTACTGTACTGTACTGTACTGTACTGTACTGCTATTTTACGTCATATCATGTAATTTACCTGTATTGGAATTGATTTGGAACATTGTCTTTGCTGAATTCTCTACAATCGTATAAATTGCTGAACCAGATGGAGGATTCGTGGCAACTGTCAAGAAGACTTGGCTTGTCGGGTAGTTCTCTTGCAAGGTGGCCTCGTAATGATAACGAGAGAAGGCGAATGGGCAGCCAGACAGTTGATTATCAATGATGATCTCCGCAGCGGCTTCTCTGCATTTGAATTGGTTGTAAACTGTGAATGTGTACTTGTTTAAGCTGAGCAGCGTTGCTGTGCTGAGCGCGTTTTTCAACCTGATTTGTCCTGGAAAAGAAAAGTGACAACAATGAGTTTATATATTTCTTTAGATTTTATATTTCACTGTGAAATTGGGCATTCTTGGTCAACTAAAACCTAAATAAATATTTGAGTAAATTACGCAAATCACTACAAATGTCCAGTTGATTTTTCACTTGATCCACAAACCAAGTTGGCATCTGACAATAGCTTGGTAACTAAGAACATACATATTCAACACATTAACAAAGAAATATGCATTACAAAAACGTTGTCGGCATGTATTGCCCATATAGATCGTTGGTTCATCTTTAATACCAAGGGTATTCTAGAGAAGACTCCCTCTAAAGAACAAAAAATAAGACGACACTTACCAGTTGTCCTGTTGACCATGAAGTACATTAATGCTTTTGCATCCCTGATGGAATAATTACCAGCGATCAATCTATTTTTCGCTGCTTGGTTCAGGTCAACTGTTGCAATAACTGAATTGGCGGTCGTGTTCTCGGAAACCTTTGCAACATACGCTGGCTTGCTGAAATCAAACGTCGACACGAAAGGACACTCTAGACAAGGACCACATGTCGTTGGCTCATTGATATCGATAACTTGAATCCTTACTTCTGCATTGGTTTCATGTAGGCCATCACTGACTCCGACAAAGAGCTTGTAAGATGTAACTAGCTCATAATCAAGTTGTCTGTTTACTAAGATCCTTCCATTTTCATCAACACGGAAACTGTTGAGGATATTGCCTGACTTGATGGAGTATGTGAGCTTCGAGTTAGTATCAGGATCGGACGCATTGATGCCGATAACAATCGCACCAAGAGCTGCTTTTTCTGATATTTGCACGGTGTAAATAAGCTGCCCAGGAATTGGTGATCTGTTGTTTATGTCAATTATTCGAATGATAACTATACTTTCGCTAGTGTACGATCCAGCAGTAGCCATCACTTTGAAGACGTACAAATTTTTGGATTGGTAATTAAGAAGCTGAGCAGTTTTGATTTCACCTGTAAGTAAAGTAAAGTAAAGTAAAGTAAAGTAAAGTAAAGTAAAGTAAAGTAAAGTAAAGTAAAGTAAAGTAAAGTAAAGTAAAGTAAAGTAAAGTAAAGTAAAGTAAAGTAAAGTAAAGTAAAGTAAAGTAAAGTAAAGTAAAGTAAAGTAAAGTAAAGTAAAGTAAAGTAAAGTAAAGTAAAGTAAAGTAAAGTAAAGTAAAGTAAAGTAAAGTAAAGTAAAGTAAAGTAAAGTAAAGAAAAAGAATGCAATGCCAAAGCAAAATTAATAAATCTAGCATTCAAAATTAACATTAAATAAACATAGCGTACCTGTTTTGCTATCAATACTAAAATCAGTCACTCCAGCTTGCATTGAGTATGTAATACTCTTGTTCCTTGGATCAGAGGCAAGTACAGTCAACACATAAGCAGTCAAGTGTGTGTCTTCCTTGATCGATATCTCGTACAAACTCTGGTTGAACAATGGCCTGCATGTCACAGACTGTGTCACATATATTTTGACATTTGTTGTGGCTCTATGAATACCATCTGAAACAATTAATGTCAGATTATGCAATGATGCAGTTTGGTAATCAAGGGCCTTCGTCAGAGTGATGACACCGTCGTTGTTGACAGAGAAGTGATTAGAACCGTTGATTTGATAGGTCAATGTGTCTCCGGAATCTTTGTCCATGGCTTTGCAGGTTATTACGATCATGCCGATTGGGGATGCCTCGGATATAGTATTGTTGCATCGTGCCATAAACATCGGTGCATTGTCATTCACATCCAGTACATTGACAGTTACCATAGCACTGCCAGACAAACTAGGGACTCCGTTGTCTTTTGATTTGACTAGGAAGGTGTATGAGCGAATTGTCTCGTAATCTAGCGAAGATGATAGCGTGAGACTGCCGTTGTTATGAACTGAAAAGTTACCCGAGTCTGCATTAGCATCAAGGCTGTATGAGATGGCATTATACATGCGATCTGCATCTGCTGCCGTTACCTAGGAGATAATTTTGAAGAATTTAGAAGCAAGATAAAAAAATTCAACTGCAAAAAACTATCAATCTGTTCCAAAGTGAGAACCTTTATCCGAATTTGTCCATTCGCAATTTATCAGAGCACAAATATTTTTACTGACAGCCGGAAGTGACTTAAACTGTCTGTGGCGCAAGCAATATTTATGTTGATTCGCTAAGACCTATAACTGTTGGAAAAAAATTATCTGCTCGCTCAAAACAGTAACGGTTATAAATCGCTTAAAATGAATAAGCTGGACCTTGTCTGAATTCTAGCTGCTGCAATATCTAATACCTTATACAAGAAATCTTCTAATATAGATCATCAGTAAGGAGGAAGTGCGGAGTCGTTTGCAACCGAATTGTGCTGTTTAAATGCGGCTTAAGGACATCAGTTCGTTTTCTGCTTGAAGCTAGCAAGAGGAAAATCGTTCCCAAGAATTCTGCGTAAAAATGAATAAAAGAATGTAGAAAAAGAGTATTACCTGTCCAATAACGCCATATAAATTGAAATCCTCGCGAACACTGAATGTATAATACATTGGTGTGAATATTGGTTCGTTATCATTGACTTCTGTTACAGTAATATACACACTTGCAGAGTTAATCGCATTATTTCCGCCACCATCTACCGCGTTGATCGTAACAGTGTAATTCTGTCTTGTCTCGTAATTCAGCGATGTTGATAACATTACGGCACCAGATGCGGGATTTACGATGAATGTCGATGTCGCATCTACAATAGAATACGTGACAACACCTCCGGCACCTGTATCGTCATCATAGGCAGTTACAGTAATAACTGTTGAGCCAACGGGGAATGCCTCTGATACGTTTGCTGAGTATGAAAGTACTTTGAAATACGGCCGCTCTTCGTTAACATCGATGACGTTGATTCTTATGATAGCAGTTGCCCTAAGCGACGGACTACCAGAATCCATTGCGACAGCCACGAGCTCATAATATTTAACAGATTCGTAGTTTAGGCTCTTGTTGACTGTGAGGTTACCATTTGAAGCGAGAGCAAAGTCTGAGTTTGTTGTGACAAGAGAGAAGACGATATGATTGCTTAGACTGATGCGATCAGAGTCTGTTGCATTCAGCATTCCAAGCGAGAATCCCAAAGCAGCGTTTTCACTCACGTTGAATGTATAGATTGCCTGACTGAAGATCGGTCGAAGGTCGTTTTCATTTCTGATTTGAATTGTAACAGTAGCGTTTGAAATGCTCGGGTTGCCTCCTTCTGAAACAGAAACCACAAGCGTGAACGAGGTCCCAACCATAGTATCATAATCAATCATGCTTGCAAGACGAATGTATCCATCGCTAGTGATGTTGAATTTGCCAGCATTGTTCCCTTGTAACATTGTGTATTGGTACGGGCCATTGACTGCATCAGTGTCGTTATCTTTAACAATCAAATGGAGTATGGTTCGTCCTGCAGGACTGTATTCTGAGATCTCGCGCGTGTAAACCACGGGTTGGAAATACGGTCTATTGTCATTGATGTCAAGGACATACACTGTAACTGGAGCATCTGCTGTTCTACCTTCGCTATTTGTTGCTCTTACTGTGAATTGGTAGATGCGTTTTACTTCATAGTCTAATGCTGTTGTTAGGCTGATGACACCGCTTGAAGCGATTGAGAATGGACTTGTTTCTGCCGAGGAGCCAATGATAGTGTATGAAATGACACTGGAGATGGCTTGGTTTGTAGCGAGGACTGTCAGAAGTGTGCTGACCGTCATTCCTTCATTGACAGAAACAGTGTATGATGACTGGTTGAAGAACGGTTGACTCAGGTGAGTTAGATTGGCAGGCAGGATATAAATGGTCAATGCAAGGTTGGAATCTAGACTAGGACTGCCCATATCTTGTGCTTTGACCACTAACGTGTAGTTATTTTTAACTTTAGAGTCAACCGGAGCTTTCAGGTATATCCTACCATCAGTTTCAACGGTAAATTTATCCATGCCATCACCGCCGACAGCAGAGTACTGTATCATTGCATTTGTTGTGGAGTCGTTATCGGCAGCGGATAAAGAGATAACTAACGCCCCGGTATGTGTTGCCTCTGAGATGGTATATACCTGCTTGACATTGGTAAATACTGGGGTATTGTCGTTCAAGTCTGTGACAGTAACGACAACGTGAGCTACGCCAGTGCGCTGGTTATGTGCATCTAGGACTTGCACGGTGAAGGCATATGATCGTACTTTCTCATAATCAAAGCTAATCAGGTTTCGTATTTCTCCAGTTGTGTTATCAATACGGAAAAACTGTGTAATATTATTACTGATAATTGAGTAGACGAGCGGGCCATAGATTGCTTCGGCGCTTGTAGCATTGACTTGAAGAAGCACTTGGTTCAGGTTCATATTCTCCGCCACTGTCTTGTAGTAAGTGCTCAACAAGAAGACTGGCTGCTGCCTGCTGACATGAAGCACATTGATCACGACAGTTGCTTGTGCTGTGCGATTAGGCGTTCCACCATCAGTGGCTGTTATGTTCAAAGTGTAAGATCTAGCCACACTGTACTGCAACGCACCGTTCAAATACAGCCTGCCGTTGTTGTCAATTCGAAACTTGCTTGTGTCTCCAGATGTTATGGTATAAGATATGATCATCCCAGGGCTGCCCAAATCATTATCCAATGCATGTAATGGCAAGAGCATCGTTCCAACAGAAGTGACCTCGGCTACAGAGATGTTATAGTAAGATCTGATGAAATATGGAGTGTTATCATTGATATTTGTTATGATGAGTCTTACGGTTTTAGTGGTTTGAAGATGAGGCGTTCCCATGTCTTTGGCAACAATGATAAGGTCATAGTACTGGGCTCTCTCGAAATCGAGATACGTCATGTTATCTACACGTAGAATTCCAGTTGTTTTGTTGACAGTTGCAATTCCAGCAGGGTACACAAAGTACTCTATCTGTGCGTTGCTTCCACTGTCTCTATCTGTAGCAGATACGGTGCCAAGCTGGGTGCCACTTGCAGTGTTTTCGGGAATAGTGATGTTATCGGGTGTGGGAAGCACAAATACTGGGTGATTATCGTTGTAGTCAAGCACTGTTATTGTCACATAAACTGTTGCATTTAAACTTGGCGATCCGCTATCTCGCACGAATACCTGGAAGTTGTATTCTTTCTTTGTCTCGTAATCAAGTGCAGATTTAGTGTAAAGCCTTCCATTTTGATCGATGATGAACGTGTTTTGATCTGCAGCCTGTAGCACCAAGCTGTAAACTAGCTGACCATTGACACCAGTGTCATTATCCTTTGCATAAATGGCATGGATGAAAGAGTAAGATGGAACCGACTCGCTGACATTGAAAGTGTAGTTACCATCAATTGTATTGACGAAATATGGTGCTTCATTGACGTCAACGATGATTATAGTAACGTGCGTATAAGCAACGTTTCTATAATTGTTGACAGCGCGAACAGTGAAGTCGTACTGCTTCCTAACTTCGTAGTTTGTTGTCTTGTTCATGTAGATGTGCCCATTGCTGCTATCCAGATGGAAAATTCCTTGTATTTGGTTCAGGTTGGCTACCACGTCATAAGTGATGTAGGCACTTGTGATGTTGCCTGTGTCGTTGGCTTGAACAGAACCGATGAAAGCTTGCAGCAGGTTCTCATTCACGTAGAATGTGTACTGTGTTCTGCCAAATGCAATAGCAGATGTTGGTATTTCAGTAACTGTTATCAGAACAGTGATTGTAGAGCTGAGTATTGGAGAGCCTTGATCAGAAACTCTTACAGTTAGATTGTATGATGGGAAGGTATTAGCATTCAAAACAGTAGCTAACGTTATTACTCCCTTGTTATTGATCGAAAAATGATTGGATGGGTCACCATTAATGATTGTGTACGTAAGTTGTCCATTCATGCCGCTGTCACGATCCGTTGAGAAAAGCGTCAGCACTTGTGCTCCTACGGACATTGTTGATGAAATATTTAATCTATAAACCGACATGTCCGGTACTGGTGCATTGTCATTAATGTCCGTTAATTGGACAACAACGAGGCTGCGTCCTTTCAGCATGTTGTTACCAGTGTCGCGAGCCTCGACTTCGAATGCGTAGCGAACACGAGCCTCGTAATCAAATGTCTGCATGGTCTTAATCTCACCAGTCGTCGAATTGATGGTGAAGTTTCCGGCGTCAGTTGATGAAATTATATAGTAGTTCATATTGGAGTTGATAGTAGTACCATCCCTGTCCGTAGCATGAACGGTGACAATGGATGTTCCTGTGTTTGTATTTTCTGGTATCATGACTAGATATTCGTTCAAGTCAAACACGGGTTGGTTGTCATTTACATCAAATACTTGGATGACCACAGTGGCATTCGAGCTTGCTTTCAGTCCACCTTTGTCTTCAACCGCGACAGTTAAGGTGTAATTTTTCGCTGCACCTATTGAAGAGAGGAAAGGTAGCTGAGTCAAACTACAAAGTGTAGATTGGAATCATGTGACTAGGGGTGGTGCGTCTGATTGGTTACTTCTATCTTCCAATCGGGGCATACATCTAGACCACACAAGTAAAAGTAAATATCTTAAACAATAAAAAGGGAAAATCTCCATTCACAAAACCAAACCTACCTTCATAATCGAGAGAGCCATTCAAGTAGATTGCTCCTGTATCAGCATTGATCCTGAACAAATAAGTTGGAACTGCGCCAACCAAACTGTATACGAGTTGGCCATTGACACCCGTGTCTCTATCTGTAGCTATCACGGTTGTCAAATGAAGGCTAAGTAGCGCAGCTTCTGAGACATTCACGTGATACATCATCGGTGATATGATTGGTGCGTTGTCGTTGATGTCTGTTATTGTGATATCAACCAAGCCACGGGCTATTCTCGGGGGAGAGCCATTGTCAGTTGCAATAACAACAAGCGAGTATTGAGATTGCCGTTCATAGTCGATGTTGCTCACATATATCATGCCAGTGTTGGCATTCACGGTGAAATCAGTCGTGTTGTCAAGCGAGGAATACGTAACCATGTTATTCTGAGATGACCCGTCACCATCTGTAGCTGCAACCTGCAAAAACCCGTAACTGTTGTTTGTGTTCTCAGGTATGGTGGCAGTGTAGTAGATCGGGTTGAAAATGGGATTATTGTCATTCACGTCAGAGATGTTGACAATAACTGATGCGTTGTTTGTTGAGTAATGGACGCCATCGTATGCTCGTATGATAATTGTGTACATCTGTGTTCTTTCATAATCAAGAGATTTAGCAACAACAAGGGTAGATGTCAATGACGTTTCCAGTTTGAAGTCGCCATTCACATTGCCACCAACGATCTGATAAGTGAGTTGGCTTGACATTGTGTCGTTATCTTTTGCCTTGATAACTGCAACAATGTTGTTCACATTTGCTGCCTCTGGAATAGTTGCTGTGTACATGACAGGTTCGAAGTATGGAGCGTTGTCGTTTGAGTCTATAACCCGGACCAGCACAGAAGCGTGTCCTCTCAGCGGAATCCTGCCTCCATCTGTTCCAACCACGATGAAACTGAAACATATTAACAGAAATGTTAACTTAGATGCAAAGTAAAATGGTAAATTTGTAGAAAAAGCTGATTCATGTTGAACTTTAGACGTTGAGCGACCATAGAATGACAAGCTGCCAGAATGCATAAAAAAGGAACACATTTGGGCAGCAAACTTTCGATCTATTCGAGCAGAAAGCTCACCTAAAAACTTTGTGAAACTTCAGAGTATCGTGATGCACATAGTGTCCTAATGGCATAAGCATTGAAGTCCAGTACTTGCTGCTTAGTATTAATGCCCTATAGTCCTTGCTTAGTCCTACAGATTGTCACTCCTTGCCTAGTCTTCATGCTTTACGCTCCCTTTTTAATCATGATGTTCTGTGTTTCTTGCCTAGGCCAGAAGCTATGCCTTGCCCAGCTTTGATAATTAACAGCATGGTACCTACCTGTGTTCTTTGGCTATTTCATAATCAAGACTTCTAGCCAACGTAATGACCCCCGTCGTTGAATTGATATTAAAATAGAGCGAGGAATCATTCAAGCCACTGTTAAAAATGCTATAAGTGATTGCTGCGTTGCTTCCAATATCTAAATCACTTGCTGATACGGTAAGAACAAATGCTCCGATCGAAGAATTCTCTGCCATTGATGTTTCATACACGCCGCGTGTAAACTGTGGCTTATTATCATTCTCATCAGTTATGGTCACAGCAACAGTTGCAGATACATTAGCTGAATTGACTCCATCCGACAGTCCAACTGTAATGGTATACGATGTGGTATTTTCCCTGTCGAGGTAATTTTGTACGAACAGCGTTCCTGTTGCCGCATCAATACGGAAGTCACTCTTTGGCAATTGTGAAGTGATGCTATATTGTAGTGACTTTGTGTCGTTATCATAACCAAACAGTTGCAGGAACATGGCGCCTGGCCGTACAAATTCAGAGATGTTGACACTGTATGATGTTGGTTTGAAATAAGGCACTTCATCGTTGATATCTGCGATGTAAATGATGATGTTTGTATGTCTTTGGTATGGTACTGTGCCGTTGTCGGTCGCAATGACAGAGAAATGGTATTCTTTAACTGTTTCGTAGTCCAATGTGTCTTTGACTGTAATAATACCAGTGACTGGGTCAATCCGGAACTTGCTGCTTGCCAGTGTTTGGTTAATGCTGAACGTTAGATTGCTATGTTTGGTCGTACCATCGCGATCTATGGCTACCACACGGAGAACTGACGTTGAAATAGCCGTGTTCTCAGCAATCGACTTGGTGTAAAGCGTCTTTTCGAAATGTGCAAAGTTATCATTGATATCTTCGATGTTGATCGTGACAGTAGCATTGTTACTTGACTGTTGTATTGGGCTGCCCATATCACGTAGTCCAATCAAGAGAGTGAATGATGTAATATTCTCGTAATCGAGTCCCTTAACGAGGCTAATGACTCCGGATTGACTGTTGATTGAAAAGTGGCCGTTTGTATTACCGCTTAGTATGGTATAGACAAGAGTGGAGTTCAGCCCCAGATCTGGATCAGACGCAAACGTTTGAACAATTGAGCTGCCAACGAGAGTGTTTTCAACGATGGTTAAAGAGTATGTGTTGGGGTTAAATGCCGGTTGGTTGTCATTCACATCCGTCACATTCAAAATAACTTCTGCAATCGCACTGTAAAGAGAATCCCTTGCTAATACGAACACAATATGCCTGTCTTCTGTCTCTCGGTCTAGTGCCTTCTGAAGGGTGATAAGCCCAGTTGTTGCATTGATTGTGAAGAACGGCTTGGAAAGATTGCTGATTATGCTGTAGTTGACCATTCCAAACACGCCTGAATCTGCATCGATTGCTGTGACGGTGACTACTGGACTGCCAACAGCGAGATCTTCTGGAACGGATTGCCAGATTACAGATGGATTGAAGACCGGCCCGTTGTCGTTGGCATCGATTACCGTGATGTTGAATGTGATAGTGGTATTTCGTGCTTCTGGTTCTTCTGTATTCACTGCTGTTATTGATAATTGGTAGAAAGATTTCTTTTCATAGTCGAGCGGGCGAGTCGTTTGCAGTGTAACCAAGGTTGTAGATGCGTTCAAAAATTGCAAGTCACCATCTGGATCGCCTGTTGTAAATAGAAGTATATGCAAGATATATTTTATGGATTTTATATTGGTTCGAAGAAAAACAGCAAAAAGCAAGTTCATGATAATAGACTTGTATACAAATACATAATACCAATATAACACAAGTGCATAATGCATGTATATAAGATATAGAATAAAAAATGAGGAATAAAGAACATAATCATAATTATAATAAATGATAATAATAAATTATAATAAATGATGTATAATATATATTATATAATATATAATATATGATATATAATATATAATATATCATATATAATATATGATATAATATATATTATATAATATATAATATATGATATATAATATATAGTATATAATATATAATATATAATATATAATATAATATATAATATATAATATTTAATATATAATATATAATATAATATACAATATATATAATATATAATGTATAATATATAATATATAATATATAATATATAATATATAATATATAATATATAATATATAATATATAATATATAATATATAATTTATGATATATAATATATAATATATACACTTATCAACGTATGAATCTTGAGATTATGGTAATAAATAGCCAATGAAATTTCAATATATCGAAAAGCACCAACCTGAAACAATATATGCACGAACGATCGCCTTCTGGCCGATGGCAAATTTATCAGCAGATACAGTGAATGGCATTATATTGTAACCAGCTGGAAGATTCTCTTGTATTGTGACACTGTACGATGTAGCAGTAATGGTAGGTGTTGGATCTAAATCAAAACGGGGTTTTAAATTACATCACAACAAAGTTAAAAAGGTATTTGAAGATACAACACAATGATAAACTGCGCTATATTTGATATTGAATTGGGAACTAAATCGTTTTATGGTTATGCAGTCAACTAAATCAATCAATCAATCAATCAGTCAATCAGTCAATCGATCAATCAATCAATCAATCAATCAATCAATCAATCAATCAATCAACCCTACCAATCTATCTATCAATCAATCAATCAACCCCATCAATCTATCTATCAATTATCATCAATTCGGTTCTCATTATCATCTTCAGGTTAAAAGGCTTCACAGTTTTGTTAATGTAAGTGGTCTTAAAGGCCTATATCTCGCTGTAGATTTTAACAAGTAGTGACGGTACATAAAGACTCAAATTTGAGTGTACAAAATAATTTGACATAAATTGAGTAATTGTTTACCATAAACACTGAGAGTAGCATTTGATGTTGTTGCTGTTAGGGTGCGATATGTTGCTTTGCAATAGTAATTAGCTGAGTCACTCAACTGTGTTGGTGATATTGTATATGAAGATGATGTGGCGCCAGGGATAAGCTAAAAAGAAATACATCAGCTTTAGTTACATTTTTAACCCTTTAACCCCCGGTGATAATAGAGTTGTACAGTAGCAACTGTTGTATCTGGTAAGATTGGAAGGAGGTACTATGATTGATAATGTTAGAGCAAACAAATGTTTAACTACAATTGGATCGAGCTATTGACAGCATCGGCACCTTCCTTAAAATAACAAATTATCGCTGATAATTATAGGGCTAACGGATGCTTCCAGGGATGAAAGGGTTAAGCGTCCTTGTTTGGCAGAAGAGAGCGTCAAAAGATTAGAATCATGGCCTCGAGCCGAAGGCTCTCAGTTATTAAATTATGTGCCTCAGTCATTCATCCATGCAAGTTATTTTGGTTCATTAGGTTTACTGCTATGGCGATCTTCATTGTATAGACAAAAAGTTACTTACTACTCCGTTCTTGTACCAAGACAAAGTTGCAGGAATAGAACCAACAACGGTACATGTGAATGTTGCTGCCTTTTCTGTACTGATTCTGATGGATGACGGACTTATTGCTTCCAGGTTCAGGCCAGTGTCTTCGCAAAGAACAGGACCAGTGTTGTCATCTGAAAATTACGATTTAAAATGATAAGAAACAACAGACGCAGCAAGATCAATGGTATGAGGTTTTTATTTATACTATCAGAAACCAAGCGCTTCCTTTAAGGTTGAGGCCGCCAAGGCTATTGAAGTTTGGGCAAATTAATTGGTAAATTTCGCATGATCTTTGCAAAATGTTACAACAGGAGCTAAAACTTACCAATCAATACAAAGGTGACAGTACTGTTGGCAACCATTTCAAAGGAAGCATCATCCTCTGCTGAAATAAACGTTTGCACTCTTGAAAATCGAGGCAGGAAGATGCTGCTTGAGAAAGATAGTGTCTCTTCGCTGTTTCCTGGAATTGTTTCAATCGATTGCAAACTGACTGGAATATCATCATCATTGTCCAATTTAGCATACAAACGGAACTTTCTGGAAAAATATGTTAAATTGACATTGATAGCAGAAAATTGCTCTCTTTGAAATGTGGCCAAAGGCTTCAAGACTATGCAAATAGATGGTGTCCAGTAACAGCTTGGGTGCTTCTATCCATGGGTCGAGAATGCGATTAGAAGTTCCAATTTGGACAGCTCTAGAAAGTTATGAATTTTCTAGAAAATCCTCAGAATTTCAAAACGATCCCAAAACTAGCCCATAACAGGCTCAGTCAACTTCGCATTTTTTGGCTTACATCTCTGATAACAATCCAGAAGAGATTTGCTTCTCAGATTTTGATGATTAGGACAAGAACAAAATTAATATGGGAAAGTCTTATACTAAATTTATCGCATAGTCAGTTTTCTGTGCTCATTTTGAGGTATTGGAGCATTTCCGTTTCAATGTTACGAGAAAATTTTCAACAAAACCCGTTCCAGTGTAACATCTTTGTCATTAAACTGACAAAAGTTTCCTTGTACTTACCTTGCTCCACTTTGCGTGTTCTTAATCACAATATTTGCTGTGTACAAAAACACTCCGGCGTGAAAGTTGATGAACTGCCCAGTAGAATCAAGGGTTTCGTTTTGAGGAAGAAATGAACCGGCCATTGTAGTAGCGAAATCTTTCAACTGAGATGGTGTTGTCATGCTGCCTGATATTGTCTTTGTTGTAGGAAGATAGGCTGCAGCACCCTCTGTGTTTGTTGTAATACCTGCAATGGAAATCAACCAGATATCGTGAAGAGCATCAAATAAAAAGTCGGGTAAGAAGGAGCATAAAATCGCCTGTAATATCGAATTGTAACTGTGGAAAGAGTAATGTGTTAGAAATAAAAGCAGTTCATCGGTTTGCTTCGTGTAGGACGTACGTCAGGTATGTCAGGTCGGGTATGGTGCAATTCAAAATCGCATAACCGATATGACAGAATTCCATATAAAAGAAATCAAATTGTCTGATCAAAAAAAATCTTTTTAGTGAATGATGTAATGTTCTGATTGTGCGAAAACTGTCAAAAAGGGAAATAGCTTGGCAAATGTTATTTATATTTCACGTTGCCTTGAATTAGAGCTCAAATGTGCGCCAGATCAGATAAAGTGATAAAAATCTGATCAGAATCGTGTGTGCAAGGAACAAAGTCATCTTAGAATGCCTTGTTAAAAGGACAACCCCCTTCATGTAATTTTTCCTTCAAGGAGCAATTCTTGGCCTCCTGGACATTTTGGATCCTCATTTCTAGCAACCACCCCCAAACAAAGTATCAAAGGACGTACCTTCTACAAAAATCAACGATCTTGTAGTTTCCATTGTCATTTTTAGATTCGTGATCGAGGAGTAAACTTTGAATGAAACAACATCACCGATGTTCAATTTGATCGTTCCAGAAACAGGGGCTGACTTCAGTTGATCCACTGTAGTGTGTTGGAATGATGCATACAAAGAAAGATCTTGGTTGATGTATACTGCCACCTTGATGTTGTACGTCGAGGAAATCTGGCCAAAAATTGGAACAAAACTAACAAAATGCAGACCAACTTTAGTGGCGGTGTACTCATCTGGATTGGACGGTGAGACTGTAGAAAATCCCGCAGAAGTGCTCGTACCATTCCAACCGGTCACAGTGGTCCATGTGTTGGCAGAAGATACCGTAAACACACTGTTCAATGGACCGGAGAAACCGGTTATTTCGTAAATGGGGTTGATGAAGTACATTGACCATCCTGCCTCCGTTGCATAAGGGCTTGCTATTGAAGTGTTGAGCAGTGTAACGTATGTGTTATTGCTGTTTAAGTAAATTGCAGAGGTGGCTAGTTTTGTTCGGTTCACTCCTTCAGACCCATAAGCTTTGAATATGTTTGTATTATCGGTTTCAATCAGGGAAATCGAACTGTTGCCAGTTATGGAACCAAGGTAGTTGTTGACGGAAGCGATGTAAACACCAGCAACAGGGGGGTTGTATGTACCCATTGGTGCGTTAAATCCGATGTTGCTAAAATCAAAAGGAGAATGTCAAATTATGTAGTAGTCTTAATTTTTGTGAAATTATATCCAGACACAGTGAAATTCAAAGGGGTATTGATGTGTTTAGTGTTGCAGAGAAAGTTTCGGATCATTTCGGGAACAAGACATTTCAGGTAGGATGTGTATGTCTAAGATAAAGGCTTCAACAAGAGAGAGGAAAAAGATGGAGATGCGAGACGAACTGAGAAGATAGAGAAGAGAAGATGAAGCGGGAAGGGGAACGGGTGTGACGAAGTAGGAGGGTGGGGAGGAATGAAGAGGAATGCGGAGAGAAAAGACGGATATTTATATATGAAAAATAAATATAAGCCAAACATACCTTGTCAATAAACCTGGTTTACCAATCTCTTCCCAGCCTCGAAGTCTTTGATTAGGTAGGTATGATGTCTCGGCTTTATCAACAACAATTCCAGGGAATCGATCATCTAACTGCAGTTTGACAAGTGAGAAACTGGATCCTTGGTCAATCGTGTAACCATTTTTCGATGTCCTGGCCATGATACGGATTACCTGACCAGCAGTTAAGTAGACAGTGCCACCAAAATTCAAATTGTATTCCCTTCCTTTTGGTGATCCTTCAACGGCGTACATTCCATACCTGACATCTGATCGACTGTCGATTTCTGCATGAGCTTCAAATAACGTTCCACCACCAGCATTTCCGAAGCGGATATTTCCAAAAATGTAGTACAGACCAGGCTCTATGACAGTGTGTTGGGCAAATCCTTTCAGGGTTTCACCATTGGCTGTCTGATAACGCCCCGGAATGACGCCTGTTTGTATGTCAGTGACCGGTTTCCAAGTGTTAATTGCAGTGTTATCCAAGTACGAGGCGACGTTTTTGGTACCCAAGAAGCCCTCTTTGTGATCATGGGTGTACGTGGAAGCGAGGACGAGAGAAAAACCACTTTGACGTGAGATTACGTATTGGCTGTCACCTGTGATCAGAAACAATGAAATATATTGCCCTTGTTGCATTCTAACACTTCCACTGAAACTGAGCGTGTAGTAATCTCTAGTGTTGTCTGCCAAGCCAGGCTTGAGATCAGACAGACCAAGACTGTTACTCTGTATTCCATTCACATACGCTTGTAGATCGAATGTTGTGTCGCCGTTTGAAGAGCCAGGCTGAGACACGTTTTTGACTAGAATGTTGGCAGAGACGATGTAGATACCATCCAGCATTGACGTGTACCGCTGCGTGCTGGGACCCTGGCGTCCATTCGAATATGCCATGCTATTATAGGAGCTGTTTGTTGTCCAAGCGTTGATTTCGGTTTGGCCTGGTGAAGCCGCAATGTCACTGCTTAGGACAGCGTGAAATCCAATGGCTGACCAATTAGGCCCTATGTAAGTCATGGAAAAGCCACTGTCTATGTCAATTTCCCATGTTGTTGCACTGCCTCTGTATGCGTACAGGCTGAGAACATCACCGGTTTTCACGCTGACCGTTCCAAAAATATTCAGTGTCGTAGCCGATGATGGTTCTCCATCGAGAGCATAAAGTCCATTGTTGATATCAATTACTCCATTTTTGACAAGAAGCAACGCGATATCTGCATTTTGTCCGTTGTTGATTTTTATGTTAGCAGCAACTGTATAAACACCGGCCTGAGATGATGTAAATCGACCAGTAGTTGCACTGAAGTCGGTACCGTATGAGAATTTGCCAAAAGTCTCAGTTAGCCATGGTCCCGAGACTTCGCTCCAACCTGATTTTTGTATGGTCATCTTGGTCTGAATCCTTGCACCGAAGGAGGATACGACATATCGCATCCTGACAACTGATGTGAATGATGTGTTGTGTATCGTAACAGGCGCATTGGGTTTGATGAAAATACTAAGATGCTCCAGGTTTTTTATGTGGAAGATTCCACCAAGGGAAATCGTACCAGTTTCTTGAGCAACCTTTGTGAATGAGCCATAGACTCCCTCCTTACCTAAGAGAAAAAAGGAGTGTATGTAACAGCGCTTCAGAAGGGTTCTTCAGAAGGGTCCTTCAGGAGGGTCCTTCAGAAGGGTCAGTGTATGAGCGAATTGGAAATCCGATGTAATGTTTGGCAAACTGGAAACACTCACTGCACCTAGGAATCTGACGATCTTAGCAGTCCTCCGTTGTGTCCAAGTGATTACTGGATATCATTCTTATCTTATTGTGTTGAAAACAATCCCTTGCAGTAAAAGTTCTAACAATACCTATGTTATTTGTTTGATCTTCCATACATCATGCGTTCACTCTGCTTCCATTCACCGGCGAAAAATTACGGGGACCCCATCAAAACCACGTTCATGTTAGGTAAAATATACCTTACTTGGATACCAAAATGACATGCTTAACAATTTAATCAGTGTCAAGTTATCTCTTAACAAACTAATGCCCTTCGAATTTCACTCCCTTCCCCCAAGTAATCCAGATCCTGATCAAATCGCCTTTTTATGTTACAAACCTGTAGATGTCGATTTGTCAGCACTGACAGCTATCATTGACTCAACGTTTGTTGCATTTCCCGAGTAAACCAAATTGACAAATGCGTAATAAAGTTCCGTTTGTTCAGTCATGACAAAATTCTGTCCATTGACTAGCACAAGGTTCGAAGGTTGAATCGCTTGCCCTGAATCGCTGCCATCTGCAATTTGTGTCACACTTGATCTTAGAAGGCCTGTCAATTGATTCCAGCTTGTTGATGTCTGCGTTACTGTATTCTGCAAGTAGCTGGCAAACTCAGGGATGTTCGATGAGGTTCTGCCTATGTATGCCATTGACCAGGTACTTTGGCTTAAGATCGACACTGTACCTGCATCAGAGGTGACTGTCAGGTAAACACTAGCGGCTTTTGGAAGGAAAAATGCTTGGTAGACATTCAAAGTAGTGATACCCTTTCTTGAAAGTTTGATTGAGCCTAATACTGATCTCTTGCCATTGAAATTGGTTGCAACACTGTATGTGCCAGCACCACCCTCAAAAATGATATTCGCTGTCAGGATGTTGATACCAGAGCAAACTGTTGTGAATTTGCCATTAGCCGTTGTCAAACCTTGAATGAAGAATAAATACTCTCAGCTCTCTAATGATCGCCCCTCTAATAACCCCCTTTAATTACCCCCTGCATTAATTTCTGATATAACAGAAAAAACACAGGGGATCATTCAATAGTTATATAATGGTGATGTTTACCCTTGCCTCATATTTGTCACCATTCGATACTCATACCAGTAATGAACGCACTTCTACTGTGGTTTTCCATTGAATCAAAATTTGATGCCAAAACTCCTATTATTTGGTGAGAATCCAAAACTCCCTGACAAATATATGCAAGGCCCCTTCAACCGCCAGAGCCTCCCCCCCCCCCCGACTACAATAGCAAGACATTGATCACAGAAGTCTTGTTGCATTACGTAAGGGTAAAATTGAAGACTCCCTCCTTTCTCGCATTTGATTCTTGACATTGGAATTAATCAAGACACCCCTTCACTATGCCTTACACACATTATGACTATCGATGTTTTAGAGACATTCTCCTGGTTTCTACCATACATCCATGTCTTGACAGAAAACAAGAGAGAAAAGTCGAGGTGAAAATTTCTTACCCGTTAAACTTTGAAACAACCCAGCGCGACCACTTTTTGCCCATGATGTTATCTGTTGATTGGTTGGGTTGTTCAATGTCCTCGTTGTTCCTGGTGTTACTAGAAAGCCAGGAGTAGAACCATAATTCCCCAGGAAGTGAAACGTTACACTGGATTGTGATTTCACTGTCCAACTTGTGTCTGCGGAGGAGTAGACATAAACAGAGACCTTCTCGCCCGCCCTGAGAGTAACAAACCCAGCAAAATTTAGCATTTGCACTCCGGCTGTTGAGTTCTCCATCTGACACTGCAAACTGATCTCTTTGTCTGTTGTGATGTCATTGATAATTAACGCTGCCTTGAACATTCCTAAAAACAACATATACTCATTAAAATTGAACCACCTTTCGTCCTCCTTAGATACCAGTCAGTTCAAAAAAATGCGACAGTGCAGAATAATGTGAAACATTTATGAATGATAGGCCAAAATCGTGGACAATAGGCAATAAGATACCATCACTTTTTATGATATTTATCAAATGTGCAAGAAACCCCCTCCTTTGACCAAACATTGCTGTAATGTAGCGCGGAGGTATTGAGGCAAAATAAAAATAAAAATAGAAAAACAACATTAATTGATTTCTGGAGGAATCTCAACTGAAAAAGAACTTACCAACATCAGCATTGCTAACTGGAATCGAGACGGAGGCGAAAAAGAGGCCAGATACAGTAATATTTATGTTTCCATTGGATGAGTAGTCAGCCTCGAAATTGTATAATCCTTTAACCCCTGTCAGTGTTGTTACCCATCCTGAAATTTTCTTCCAACCACTGGAAGTTTGACTAATATCACTTGGTAGCTTGGCAAGGAACCCGAGCTCCGGATAGCCTGTAGAGTACAAGACAGAGTAGATTTTAATAGGGGGGCATTGAAAGGAGGTTTTGATTGGAAAATATCGGCTGGATGTAACCCTTTCCATTCTCAGACTTCTCGCATAGTTCTGTGTTGATATCTGAGATGGCTCAGGGACGTAGCCAGAGGGGAAACTGGAAAACTGTAGCTCCACCCCCTCAAAAGATAAGATTCGTGATTTGAGCATTTTGCAAAATTTATCATAAGCAAAACGTTGCGTAGGTTTACAATTAAACGCAAGTTCATTTACGGTCTTTTGCCGATTCATGATAGTGTCTCTTGATAGAAATTGCAATCTTGTTTCGTTCTTTCGGCACCCGTGACCCCCATCTCCACTTTCTTTCATCCCTGCTAACATCACGCGGTCACTGTTCTCGTTCATTGTTTTGTTTGTTCTATATTTTACCAAAAATTGCACTATTTTCAAGCCATTTAGAGCGGCTTCCCTGCTTTTAAAGCTTAAATCAGGGGCACAGATCGGAAATTTGAGGGTTGGCGGTTGGTGGCTGTTGGAACTATAATAATCATTTACTTGTTTTTCTTGTCAAACCTGTTCCTTTCAGAAAAAAACGACGGTTAATGGAGCTGCCCGCAATTCATTGCCTTCATTAAACATTCCTTATTCTATCCAGGCTTAGGGCATTTGCAGAATTTGATAAGGAAAATAACAAAGACACAAGAGAGGCTTTCAGGTTAACCCAAATCAAGGTAAAAAATTATTCATTCTTGTGGGACAAATTCCCATACAATAGCAAATCAGGCAAAAGGTGTTGTCCCAAAAGGCTAAATGCGGACAATAGCCTCAAAGGGGTCGACGCAGGGGCTTAGGACAGGAGTTAATTGTACCATTTGTTGCCCAACAATGTCCCATTCCTGCCTTCCTTTTCAAATATCAGTTTTAGCGTATTTTATCCAATACCGAGAACAGAATTATCAACAGTGGGAGCCAGAAATCTAAATATTTTCAACCGTCTCACATGAAACCTCTCAATTAGATACCTTGTCCAGGGGGGGGTGTGGAATGTTGCCTCAGGTATACCAATCATGCATACAAGGAGTCATATGTTTGGGTGTGCCCTTAACACCTTAAAACGTTCTTGATTGTCACAGTCAAAGGCTCGAATCCTCCATCACCTCACATGATTTTTCTAAATCTTTTCAATATTCACACAAGCTTCAGCAAAAGTTTCGCTCTGTTTTCAAATCCCATTATCTAACGCCCCTTAAATTGAAAGCACGCCCCTTAAGTCCTATTTCCGTAGGTTTAAAAAAAATAATTTCAAATAATTTAGTTTCAAAATGTTAATATATATTTAGATTAATTAACCTTATCAAGATTAACTTTGCAGGATGAGCCAAGGGCAAATTTTATCCATCGAAGGACTTCGAAAGTATAGAAAAAAGTGATTTTTATTCTGCTGTATCTTCAGGCCTTATTTTGCGGGTCTTTTTCTTCTAAATATCTTAAAATTAACTGGCTTTTCCAGTCTTTAAACCTTGTTTTAGTTACGCTGACCAACCTATTTGATTCTAAGCAGAGATAAACATAGCTAATGCTAGACTTGTTAATTCTAGCAACAGGAGATCTTTTTTTCGGTGGCTACGTTCTCTTTGAAATCTTCGGAGCCTTGTTTTGTAAACAATAATATCATTTAACCCTTTCACACCCGGATTTATTGTCATTTAATTGTTAAAACCCAAATAAATATATTCTTTCTAGGGGGTAGCATACTCAAATAAGTTAGGTGAAAGCGTAAACTATTATAGAAAACTGTTGTCAGAACATCTACTATATTTCGTACTTTACCCTCTGAAAAATGATCTTTTACGGTTTTTATCTTAGGGCCATATGGCCCATCCGGGGGTGAAAGGGTTAATCAGTTTAAACTAAAACGTAACAACGGTCTTTGAGACTATCGCACTGTCAGCATTTTCAGCAATGAATCGCTAAAAGCTGCATGTTAATGTGTCGAATAACAAGGGATGGACATTGATAAAAAAGGAGGTTGAAAATTTAGCTAATTCAATTAGTAGGGAGTGGCATTAGCAGCGGAAGGTGGAGGAATAAGGGTCATTGGAAGGAACGTGAAGATATCCATTTGTAGTAGTTCAGGCATTAGGGAAAGATAAATTGTTGCTAGAAACCAGGGTGGTTATAAAAGCGGGGGTTTGGTATGAGTGTTTCAAATTGATAAGCGAAGGGGCCAGTAACATAGAAGATGAAGTAATGATTGTTGGCCCCCCGGGAAATCCGCTGAATCACGTCGCATGCTAAGGTAACGCACGGCATTTCACGCACGATTAAGATGAATTGTTTATGAGTCTCTAAGTAACGTGATTACGCAATATAAATGGAACGAGCAAATTGTCCAGCACAACAATAGTATCCACAGCAGAGAGAATAGGCCTTGTTACTACCATTGAAAGTCTTGGGAAATTAACTCAAGTCAAATTGGGTAAACAATGATAATAAAGAGTGGATTTCACACATCAGTAGGTGGATGAAATCCATTCAAAAGTCAAATATGCATATGTCCCTATGCCCAAACTAATATACCCTAAGTACTGCAAAATTTCAAGGGGTGTAGCTTCGTGATCTATGCTAAAAGGGCGTGGAACCTTTTCCCCTATTCAGTATTCTTCGTTTCTCCTTCAACGAGACGGTAAACGTTGCAAATTTTCTCGTAAACATGTGCCATCTAGGAGGAACTATTTTTGACTGTGCAACGAAGGCATTTTGCATGCAAGAGGACGACGCTGTGATAGTTTGGAGGGTGATGCTTTCACTCAAACATGCCAAATAACCCCCTGATCAGCTCTTAATGGGTTGATTCAATGCCTTGAAAAATGAACAATGACAAGGTTGATCAGAGTCTGGGTTATTTCAAGGTGCATTTCGTGGTCGAAAAGGTCATAATCAAGTTTAAAATGGTGATTGAAGGACATTAAATGAAAATATCGAGATGAAAGAAAGCATCAATTCAGGAGATGAAACGCTCAATCACGGAAAACAAATCAAAATGCCCGCCGCAATCAGAGTACATAGTCTCGTAATCTTGTGTCTTCAAAGTCTTCTACATGTGCGAGCAAAGAATAATCTGGAGGATAAAACAATTTCTATACACGCAAAATCCTCAAAAATTAATCTTGAAACTTGTTCTCCCAAACAATAATTCCTAAGTGCAGGCCAGACTGTATTTTGGGCGTGTAAAAGGTCTTCAGAGCGTTATGTACTGTGGACACAGAACACAAGTTCTCCATTGATCTTTGCAACGTTTCTTCACGATTTTTGTAACTGTAGTTTTATTCTAAGTCCTGATATGCAAATTATGGCTGAATAGTTTTGTTTTGCAATGAAATATTGGTAAATAGACCGGAATAATGTCAAGCCTTGATTAGAGAGAGGTATCTAACAGAATGAAACGGGGCATAATTTTGACAGAATCAACATTCCTGGTTGGCAAAGACTATATTTGTTATTCTGATATTAGTTGTAAGAATCTCAAAAAGTGTTTTATCAGTTTCAGTAAGTAAGTATAAGAAAGTAGGCTTGTAATAAACCGAGGCACTTGGAAAATCATAAGCCCCCACTCAATGTTATCATCACGCCTAATTTCACCAATATCTGTACATGAATACTAGCATTTTTAGAGAGGACCAGGTAGAGAACTGGCTTACTGAATGCTTTCTTAATAACGTAAGTCAACATCGGCGTGAATTTTAGGCTCATGAAGAGGCACAGCCTCAGGGTGGGCAGAGAACAGCGGATTGATGAATGAAGAGATCAAAACGAGCGCATTGGTTTGCTGGCATCGCTGTAGCATGAAATTGTCTGCAAAACAACATTTCTTTACCTCAAATTGTCTTCATCTAGGGTTGATTGATTGTAAACAACTGCACAAAATTAACGAGAACACATTAAAATATTTACCTTGCACTTTGAGAATTGTAACAAAAATCATGAACAGCGCTAGACCCAGAACACGCGCCATGCTTGAAGAAGTGATTTGAAATGGAATTCTCTGTGTTGGTTACTCCATAAATTTTGTTACCTTTACCAAAACTAAAAGTGACCCTCCCTTACTGGCGAGTCTTTTTAGAGCCTTGCTTAATCTTAGGTGCGCATGAACCACAGCATTGGAATTTTCGAACAAAATTCCACAATCAATAACATGTAATGCGCATTATCGAGCAATTCTATTTCCTTTTGAAATTTCATTATGTTGGATTCTCTAGGGCATAAACTGCGATTGTTCGTATCTATATCCCCTTTGAAGCGCTCTATTAACATGGGAAATTCAAAGCCTTTGTGCGCAATACAGTCATAGAAACCAAGATTCTTCAACCATGGTGACAAATGATGTCAATCCTGGTGGTTACAGAACTTGCTTGGAGTGCGACACCGCAACACCAACAACCTGAAAACAGCTAGCTCAGCACATCTATGGCTGTTGCTACTATTGTTTTTAGTGGGGGTCATACCCCTTTTAACGTATAACTAATAATCTTTTAACAATTGTTTACTTTTCCTATTGTTCTCAAACAGGGGCCCTTCAAGGCCAGATGAATTTCTCAACTCTTTTCGGAGCTGAGGTAGTTTTTTTATAAACCGATTTTCTTATAAAACTAATTTTCTTATAAAACCTTTTACTACGGAAGGCGTTTTGTTAAAAATTTAAAAACCAGACACATTCCCTATGCTTTTTTCAACAAAAAATCCAGTCACTGACGTAGATCAATCTCTCAAAATTTCCCACCATGTCATAATTGCCATGGCGCTTGTACATTCCTCCTAGGTTACATAGATGTTCCCATGCCCCTTGAAACAAAGCGATAGCATCAATTTGCGTTACAGTTTCCATGATGAAGAAAAATGAGGTTTTGTTAAGTACTCAAAACATTTGAACAATATGTTTGACCTCAGAAAGAGAAGCGCTGAAAGTCTTGTCAAAGCAAGGGGCAGTAGAGCCGCAAACTGTTCATTTTCGATATATTTTCATTTGTTAGGAGTGCCAACTGTAGAAAACAATGGGGTCTTAGCCTGCCATCAATCAAAGAAAATCTTCATTTGGAAACCCCTCATCTAGAGTTCTAGATCTACCACTGCTATGGCAAGTAAGACAGTGAGCTGGTCATCTAATGTCATGATGTCATGTGTAATGATGTCCCTTCTAAAAGGAATGATTGAATGACATATCTCAAACACATTTCCTTGACGTAAAAATGGCCCGGTGTAAGATGGTTATTACTTTTACATTTGTTACGGTAATCTGATACATCAACGTCACAAAAAAAATGTACAGATTAGAATTTCAGTCATTTCATTAATTGGATATTTCCCTCAAATATGCGTATATCTATAGCGGTTGCTAGGATTGTTTAAATCAAATCAGATTTTGCTTGCAATATTCACTGTTTATGCTCTAATCAGGCGCCCTGGTCGCACTTAAAAAGGAAAACTTAGCATTGATTGATAATAGAAACAGGAATGTAGCCAGGGGGTTCAAAGGGGGGAGCCAATTTTTGCAGTTTCAAGTTAAAATAGTTTTTTCTCTACCTACCGAACAAATACGTGGTGAAGACTGTAAATAGAAGAATGAGGCGGTTTTGGGAACGGCACAATGGTGGTGGATCATGTGTTTTAACTATTACGCTGTTACTAGTGATCAAAAAATGTTGGTAAAGATGATACTTTTTCTCTTTCAAAAGGGGGAGGGATGGCTCTCATGGCTCCCCCCTGGCTACGTCCCATTTTTGGAGAGTGTTTAGACATCGTGCCTTTGATTTCCTAGGCTAAGGATAAATAATGGACAAAAAGTTACACACGCAAAGCCATGTTGATATAACAAGTATGGCAGCTCCTAATGTACGCTTTTAAGGAGTAGAGCATGGATTGCTTATAAAAAGGGGCTTGTCCCAAACCTTAAGAGGCTTTTTGCTTCATGCTCTCTGTCTTTATAGATTGCTAACCATGCAATGATTGTCAATAGATGCAAACAAGATTAACTTTACGTCGCTAACAAATACAACGTTGCTACTAACTCTCAATTATGAAATTTTGCTGACAAGGCTCGAATTTTCTAGAACATGCTGGCAGATATATTGCCATGGGTGTCATAAGCCCAAATCCGCATTAGAAACGGACACCTTCATTTCAGGACCGCTAAGGGGGGGGGGGGCAGGGGGCAATTTCATTAAGGTCCTCATAAACTCGTATTGCCATTTTTATCGATTTTAGATGAATTAGTGGAAACTTTCACAAGCAGCAGCCTGCAAGGTTCTCAACACACCCCAAGATTCAGTACCCCCAGATGCTCTTACTTTCTGCCCCCTCTGCTCGCCTCGGAAGCGCAGGGGGCCTCATTTTTGGAAATGTCCCTGGGTGCATGGTGGCCTGAAAAATTAATAGAAGTTAAATGATTAACTTCTATTAAAAGGAAAAGTTTATCTTTGACATTGGTGAGGTCGATCTTTGGTAGGCTCATTCATCTTGGGATAGTATAACCAGTTCAAATACATAACGTCATAGAAATGCAAACAATGTCGATATCTGTAAACAATCCGAAAAGATTTTCCATCTAATAGAAAAATGCTTCTTGACAATAAAGTTGCCTTGGATAATAATCAGATTCATAATCTCATTTCTTTTGCGAAAAAAACAAAAATATGATTATGGCGTCATAATCAAAGGACACTTTATAACGGTGGGCGTTTTGTTATCCAGACACAAAGAAGTTAGAGCGTCAATATCTTTAGGGGGGCTGGATTATGGAGAACGGGGGGAATGGGCATGAAAAGTTCTTCAGAGGCGGTCTATTTGTAGAGGGATGGACAATATAAAGAGAAAAATACACGCCAAAGGCTACCAGGAGGGAAAATTAGGAGGGTTGCGGGGTGTGAAACCCGAAGTAATTTCACTGTTATGGGGTGAAATGTAATAATAATATCTGCTCTGAAATTTAATTATTTCTTTTAAATTTATTCCTGCTCCTATTAATTAAAAAACACTATTTCGCAAAATTTGGTCCCTTGTGGCTAAAAATTGGTTCTTTGAATGCAAAGCCCTCCCCTAGATATACATTGGCGCTACTGTTCACTACCATTTTTTAAGTTATAGAAATCAATTTTAATCTTAAAAGTTTTACAACTTGGGGAAGAGTAATACGCTCAAACACTGTCTCTTCTTCATCCCATTATAGTCTGTTGAAATGTTCAACTCGAGAGAAAGTACGTGGCTGCATGAAAAGACATTTGAAATTAAAAAAAAGTAATGACTTACCGTAGACATTATTATTTAGACTAAACAACAGCATGAAAGTCACCAAAGGTAAAAGAGACATCGTCAGTCTTGTCCTTGAAGCCATCTTCTGGCTATATTATGATAGCGCTTCTGAACGATGTTCTTTTTTCTGTGACGATGTGATTCATGTAATTTCTTATATAGCTTAACAATGCATTCCGAAGGGTTGTTAAGATGATAGAATTCCGTTGCCTTAACAAAATCACTGTTTTGTCTCTATGCAATGTCACAACAGAGAAACACAATAGGAAATCCTCTATGTGTAAAGATTATGAAAGGACATTTCTAATTGCCAAGTCAGTCGTGCCGGCATTTATGAGTCTTTCGTTACAAAAAATAAAAGCAAATTGTTAAAATTGAATACGATTATCAAGCAAGGAGACGACTTATTGAATGCTATTACGGTCAAGTTCTTGCGACATAGAGAGAGAGGGATAGAGGGAGAAAGGGAGAGAGAGAGAATGCTTCCAGGGGAGTGGCAATAAGAAGCCTGAGAAAATTGGAAAGATCTTTAAGGGTGCTTTATCGGTAATCTATCGGCATTTCGAAAATTAGTCCGGCCACTTTATCGGCAAATTTGTTCTGGTTACCCTCTTCAAAGTGACAAAATATGACGGCCCTGTCTACTTATGTGATTATAGATTTCTCCCTTACCGTTTACGTTGTACAAATTTTTATCTAACATCATATCAGCCTTGGAAGTCAATTAAAGGCCAAATAGAAGATATGCCCTGAACGTCAGCCTAACAATTAAACATGGAAAAGTTACAAAACAGATAATATTTTTTAATGAGTGATATCATGTTTATCAATCAAATTGAAATGTCTGATTATACGTTAAAGAGACGTTTAAAGTGAATCTAAGAATTATGCGCATGTAATGTTACTTGGACATGAAAGTCAAAGGTAACTGTTGAATAAGTTTACCATAAGCACTTCAAACTCCTAACATACGAACTTTCAACGATGATTATTAAGAACGTATAAAAACATTAATCTCTAGATTAAAAAGTTAAATTAACGTCTCTCTGTTACATGCAACTCTATATTTAGATCCAATCCAGAGTAGTGATGCAGCTAGCCAGGTGGGGGTAGGGGGGGGGGGCAGGGGATGCATGCCCGTCTTGAGAAACGCTTAAAAAGACCGGAGTAGTAAGTCGGATAGCGATTTTTTTTGTTATTGGCTCACTGGGGCCTTTCAAATCAACGTTTTATTTGGAGGGTGACTAATTAATGAACATAACTAAAAACATTGCCTTCAACGAATGGAATTTAAAGGATATTTTGTGACGTCAAGTTAAAGTGGCATGACCTGTCTTGAATAACTCTTGTTCATGATTTACCAGCGATTCTGGCTGAATAAACTTATGAAAATACAAGTTAAGAAGATATATATTACGCCACTGGAAAGACAACAGTTTAGTGAAGACAAGACCAAAGATGTCTTCTTCAAAGGGTTCAAGGGCCAGTACTCCTAAATGACGTCAAATCTTTCGTTATTATTGGCATGATTCAGTCGTTTTTTTTTCAAAAGGAGCCCCCTGTCACAAGTCACATTAATTCTTTACATGGCATTTAACAGACAGATATATCAAAGTCAATATATATACATAAAAATAGATATAGATATCAAATAAAAATAAATTGCTTGTTAAATATCACTATTGCTTAATACTTATTATATTGTTAAGATGCCGCTGCAAGCAGTGCATCCATAGCAGATGGAGCAATCCTTATGTCTTTCAATGGACAATCCTTGAATTCATATGAATAATCTTTGTATGTTACCCATTTGCCTTCACGTTCCCCTTTAGTATGATGCCCACTGACAAGTTTTGTTCCTCTATGCATTCGACAAGAAGTTACAACCCCTTCATGATACCTTTGCCCCCCTTCATTATTACCCTCGGTGCCTCTGTATTTCCCTTGCGGAAAGAAGATGATAGATCCGACCCCAACATCGTCAGGATCAGGCACGATGTCCAAGGCAACTTGGTCGTATGGTTGCACCCTACCAGAAGGGTCGCCATCATCCCAGTCCACCGTGTATTCCAAAGTGTTTGCATCGAATCGGACGATAGTTGACATGTAGTAGGCACAGCCTTGGTGATGTGAAACCACGTGATCGCCTACTCTCGGAGCTCGATACTGAATCTTCTTTCTCTGCACATTGGGTGAAGACTTTAAGTTCATAATTTTTCCCAGTACATCAAACAGATGATTCAAGCGCTCTTTAAGGATACTTTCATTCGTGACATCTTGCAAGTTGATTGGCTGATTGTTGTTACTGGCAACAAGCGCACCAATGACAGACGTTTTCCAATCATCTCCTTGGCCTACAATGATTGGTACTATGGGCTTTCCGAGTGATTTCATTGCAAATTGGAACTCCATGCGACAGTTTGGGCTGTTAGCATACTCAGTGCTGACGCAAGGAACAACTACTTTAGCATCTTTCAAGGCGTTTGTAAGCTGCTCGTACATGCCAGCACTTGCATTGGCTGAACGGAGTCTTTCGATGTCAAGCCAAACATTGAAGCCTGCTTTCCTTAACTCGTCTTTGACACGGCGTGGATCAGCAAATTGATTCCCTGTATAGCTAGCAATTTGCTTTGCCTCCTTTGCAATGTACGAATTCGTCCAGCAATACGACAAAAAGATGTCGGCCTGGCCTTGGACCTGCTTCCCTGCCGCTCCTGAATCGGTAACATCGGCAATTTTATCGAAATGCGAATTCAAGGCCGTGAGCAGTTCGTTAAACTTCATCGTTTCAACTGATCTGTCTTTGAAGTGAATATAGAGCTCTCCTGCAATCAGCATTCCCACTACAGACATTGTCCAATCAAATGACCCATCTCCGACAACAAGTGGTACAACCGGTATGCCTAATGTCGTTTTGGCATATTGAAATTCCATCCTACACTCGTTGTTCGCAACATACTCATCACTGATGCAAGCAACGAATACTTTGGCGTTTTTTATCATCACAGCAGTTTTTCTCAGATCTTCGCTATTTGCAGTTTTCCTGAAGCCAATCTTAAGACCCTTTTTCTGCAGATTATCGGCAATTTCACGAGGGTCACAAAGACTTTCAAGCATTTGCAAATACTTTTCAGGTGGATGTTCAGTCTCTCTGTTCTTGATTGCCTGCGGGCTATCAGATATTGTGTAGGAAAAATAGATGTCAACATCATTTTCTGATAGGCCATTGCTTTCACCCATGTTATCATCGAGAATATCAAACACATTTGGACCAATACGTAAGTCCTCTAGTCTTACTCCTTCGAAAATGTAGTTGTAACCGCCGTAGGTTATCCATTTCCCATCAGCCTGTCCCTTTGTGTGACACCCATCAACCAATTTTACACCATCTACAGTTGTATGAATGCGTGTAACACGCCCTTGGTGCCAACGGACCCCGGCAGTGGCACCTCCCTGGCTACCACTGTATCCACCTTGCTTAAAGAGGACAATACTACCAACTGAGATCTCTTTCGGATCGGGGGATTTGTCCAGTGCAAGATTGTAATAATCAACAAATCTCCCAGTTGTGTCTTGATCATCCCAATCAATCTCGTATTTCAGTTCTTCTGCTATAAATCTGCGAATAGTGGCGTGGAAATACTGCCATTTTGTATGCACCCACATTGCTAAGACCTTATCTCCGATTTGTGGCAGTGACCTGTTTCCATGGTTGTTCGGTTTCCCGCTTCTAAAAGGCTGGACAGCAGTGTTGAAACCTTCAACCTCTGGAAGAACCCCATTGCCTGCAGTGCCTACAACTATTTTGTTTCTGATCGCATAATCATGAACCCTTTCGCAATGATCGAGAAGAGAGGCGCCATCTTGGAATCCTTCAAGGGTGCATTTTGGGCACTTAATTGCTGCGTGGGACTTCAAATGACGATATTCCACATGAGAAATTAGTTTATCCAGATCTTGGAATCTCTCGTCACATTTTGGACATGATACATCAGATTGAGTTGGTTGGCGATTGTAAACCCTCTCTGTCAACTCATGTTCTCTTTCAAGGTGGGTCAAGAAATCTCTACTGTTGACAAGAGTGCACCCACATTTCGGACACTCTAAAGACTTAGACTGGTCGCAGCCCATGCCGTTGCACCGTCGCTTCCACAGAACTACAATAAGAGGAATATCTCATCAGCATTTATCTTTTCGTAGGCATCCACCTTATAGATAGGACAGTATTAAAAATAATCATTATGGGGTATACAGTATGCAGATATGTATGTATGTTATATTTTGCCATAAATCAAAGTTTAGAATACTTAACTACTCCAAGGAAACAAAAAGATCAAAATTACAGTATTTGCAAGAGTACGCTAATTAATAAGCATAATAGTAAGGTCTGAAGCCACATCAATCGTGCAAAGTTTGATACTAGCATGAAACTTTCCAGACTTATGTAATTTTAGCCGTAGAAAACGATGCGAAACAGACCCAAGCTGTAAAATGCCCCTAAAAGCTATTTTTAGAACAGGGGGCTCATTTCCAGTCCTCAAACTGATAAGACTGACTTTGCAACCAATTAATACGTCTATGCCCGTGAAAATTAGTATTCTTATACAATTTGATACGTACAATACGATGAAATTGATAAAAAGTTCATGAAGTACCCCCATTTTCTATTTTTAGAACAGGGGCCTTGGTCCCAGTCCTCAAACTGATAGGTCTGACTTTGCAATCAATTAATACCTCTATGCCCGTGAAAATAAGTATTCTTATACAATTTGATACGTACAATACAATTAAATTGACAACAAGTTCATTAAGAACCCCCTTTTCTATTTTTAGAACAGGGGCCTTGGGCCAAGTCCTCAAACTGATAGGACTGAATCTGCAACCAAGTAATACCTCTATACCCGTGAAATCTAGTATTTACATAAATACAAGCTGATGTATGCAATATGATGCAGTTCGTAGATAACCCCATTTTCTATCTTTAGAAGAGGGCTGATTCCCAGTCCTAGAACTGATTGGACTGATTTTGCAACCACGCAGCACCTGCATACCTGGAACATTGAATATTAATAAACAACTTGATGCATGCAATGCAATGAAAAGCACACCAAGGTCATTATCTATACACATTCTTTTTAAGCGTGTGTAACGAAACAAAAATTAAATGAATAAAATAAGAAATATGGAGTAATGGCAGCTACATCCCACAGTGGTCTATGTAGCCCTGGTAATAGAGTATAGAAATATGTGCTTTGAATATACCAGCGTGAGAGAATAGAGGCTATAAGACATGAGCACCCCGGCGAAGGATGTGTACAGAGAAGGAAAATGAGATTGTTGAATGTATGGTGCATGCAGGCTCTAGGCCACTCGTGTAAGAGAGTATGGAAAAAGTAGTGCGACTCTTTAGCTGCCACCTATGATCAACGTTTATGGGGTTTAAGGACAGTACGTTATAGATCACAGTACCCCAAGCATCCTTTAGGGATACCATCGTACTAGTTGGATAGTGGTGTGGATGGAAAAAAAATGACATGAGATAGAGCAAGTCGGAAAGAAGGTAGTAAGGTGGGGGCAAGTAGAACAACTAATAACCCCTGTGCCCAAAATTATGCAAACATTTTCATGCACTACCTGGAACAACATATCCTTTCTACGGCCCCAAGGGGCAAAAACCTTTTCTTTGGGTCCGCTACATTGATGATATTTAGGTTATCTGGACAAGGGATATCCAAGCTCTCAATAATTTCCACTCCCATATGAATTCAATGCATTAGACTATTCAATTTGAAATGTCTCATTCCATCGACAGAATTCCCTTTTTGGACACACTAACAATTCTGGACCAAAAGGGCTGTATCAACACAACTGTTTACAAGAAACCCACCGATATCTGTTCATTATTACATGCACAATCATTCCAACCCTAATTGCAAAAGGGGCATTATCTAGTGCCAAGACTTACGCAACAGAAGAATTATTTCCGATGATACTGAATTAGAGAACCAACTAAAACAATTTCTTCTATCCCTTATCTTTAGGTGTTACAATCTCTCTATGTTTTTACCTATTTTCGACAAAATTATGAGCATTGAGAGCAATGACTTATTACAAAATAAAAAAAGCACAAACACCCAATATCCTACCCTTTATAGTTCCCCTTAATACCAATGCTTGACCTGTTGGTAAAATACTTCACAAACGATGGAAACCTATTACTAAAGTCACTTCATTGACACAACAACCTTGCTTGAACCAACAATGGCCTTCCAAAAGAAAATGGATATCAAAGACCACCAGTGTCTTGCAAAGCTAAAATCTAAGATATTTTCTACTATATCCTTATTTTGTTGTATTTTATTAAACCTCGCATACGTATGTGCGCGTGCGCAATGTTAGAAAAAGTCTTATGTGGGTGTGCGAGTATATGAGCATTACTTGTTCTAATTGACCCCACCTTACTACGTTCTTTCCGACTGGCTCTATCTCATGCCAATTTTTTCCATCCACACCACCACCACTCTCCAACTAGTACGATGGTATCCCAAAAGGATGCTGGGGGTACTGTGATCTATAACGTACTGTCCTTAAACCCCTGAAACGTTGATCATAGGTGGCAGCTGAGGAGTGGTACTACTTTTTCCATACTTTCTCACACGAGTGGCCTAGAGCCTATACAAACATACACCATATATTCAACACTCTCATTTTCCTACTCTATACACATCTTTCACTGGGGTGTTCATGTCTTTTAGCCTCTATTCTCCCACACTGGTGTATTCAACGCACGAATTTCTATACTCTTCATCGCATTGCATGCATCAAGTTGTTAATTAATATTCAATGTTCCAGGTATGCAGGTACTGCGTAGTTGCAAAATCAGTCTAATCAGTTTTAGGACTGGGAACCAGCCCCTGTTCTAAAAACAGATAATGGGGTAATTTACGAACTGCATCGTATTGCACCAGTAGATTGTATATATGTAAATACTAGATTTCACGGGTATAGAGGTATTACTTGGTTGCAAAGTCAGACCTATCAGTTTGGGGACTGGGACCAAAGCCCCTGTTCTAAAAATAGAAAATGGGGTACTTTATGAACTTGTTATCAATTTTATCGTATTGTACGTATCAAATTGTATAAGAATACTAATTTACACAGATATAGAGGCACTATTTGGTTGCAAAGTCAGTCCTATCAATTTGAGGACTGGGATCAAGCCCCCTGTTCTAAAAATAGAAAAGGGGGTACTTAACGAACTTGTTATAAATTTCATCGTATTGTAGGTATCAAATTGTATAAGAATACTAATTTTCACGGCCATATAGGTATTACTTGGTTGCAAAGTCAGACCTATCAGTTTTGGGACTGGGACCAAAGCCCCTGTTCTAAAAATAGAAAATGGGGTACTTTATGAACTTGTTATCAATTTTATCGTATTGTACGTATCAAATTGTATAAGAATACTAATTTACACAGATATAGAGGCACTATTTGGTTGCAAAGTCAGTCCTATCAATTTGAGGACTGGGATCAAGCCCCCTGTTCTAAAAATAGAAAAGGGGGTACTTAACGAACTTGTTATAAATTTCATCGTATTGTAGGTATCAAGTTGTATAAGAATACTTATTCTCACGGGCATAGAGGTATTACTTGTTTGCAAATTCAGTCCTATCAATTTGAGGACTGGGACCGAGGCCCCTGTTCTAAAAATAGAAAAGGGGGTACTTAATGAACTTGTTGTCAATTTAATTGTATTGTACGTATCAAATTGTATAAGAATACTAATTTTCACCGGCATAGAGGTATTAATTGATTGCAAAGTCAGACCTATCAGTTTGAGGACTGGGACCAAGGCCCTTGTTCTAAAAATAGAAAAGGGGGTACTTAATGAACTTGTTGTCAATTTAATTGTATTGTAGGTATCAAATTGTATAACAATACTTATTTTCTGGGGCATAGAGGTATTAATTGGTTGCAAAGTCAGTCTTATCAGTTTGAGGACTGGAAATGAGCCCCCTGTTCTAAAAATAGCTTTTAGGGGCATTTTACTGCTTGGGTCTGTTTCGCATCGTTTTCTACGGCTCAAACTACATATGTCTGGAAAGTTTCATGCTGGTATCAAATTTTGCACGATTGATGTGTAAAATTGTATTAACAGACCGAACTATAAAGTTAAAAGTCTATTTAAAACACCCCCAGTTAAAAATGGCAGGGATAGCATCAAAAGGTCACTGCGACTTTTGTTTCCATAATGGTCCCTTATATAATTGGGGGCATCGAGCTTTTAGAATGGGGATTTGAATTCGGGGGGGGGGGGGGGAGGAACGTCAATCACGTATTATAATTTTCTTTTTTCATCATATATGTCAGATGCATAGTTTATGTTGGAAGACCACTCGTCAGGGCCTAATACAGTAGCATGCAGAGGAAAGATGCAACACAATGCAAATATGTAGTTTGTCGACAAATTGATACCACGCAATTTGTTAAGTCATCATTACCGCTTAGGCCCGCGATAAAGTTGAAATAACAAGTTTCATGGTCAGTGACGCAGGCTTGTGATAAATATGCGCGGCTTTTTGTTAGTTAATGTCATAAAACAGATAAGCAAACAAGAAATGCGAAGCGAATTACTTTAATCGAGTAACTAAGCTATAAAACGAAATAAAACATTTCAGTTGTATGAAACCATCAATACCATGGAAATCTTGGAGAGTCTAATATTCGAACTAAGACTAAGACACTACAATCTTAAAACTAAGCGCTGCAAGCCTAAGTAAATTGTGGCCTCGGCGCAAGCCTAAGTAAATTGTAAACATATGTTTGAATTTCAGGTTGAACTAAGCAACATTTAAAGGTTACTTAACAAGGCAAATTCGGGCGAAGGGAATTAACGAAAGAAGTTCTGCTTACCTTTGACATCAAATGAGACTAATGGCTGTTTTCCACTTTAGAAAACTGTTTTCCGCTCAACATTTCAAGATAACTTCCCTGTCTTGAAGATTTTCTTCCCTTTCATTATAAGGAGGTTGTTGTTGCCTAGGTGATTCATAAATCAATTAAGGCCTGTTGTCATCAACACTATGCAGGCAGCATGGAAACGTTATCAACAACGGGCGCCCTCCTCAAAACCATGGTAAAACATTAGATATTTTTGTTAGAAAGTCAAATGCGGAATACTCATATAGCTGAAATGCAAGAACAAAGATACATTTTTTGTTAGAAATTTGGAATGGAAGAAGCAAGAATGTGTAAAATTTCCTTGCAATCGCAAGATTCCAGTACAAAAACTTTCTTAAACAGTTTATTTTGACCAAACTACTTTTCCTGCTAATAAATATAGCCCTTTCAAAGTACCGAACAATTTTTTGAAGGTTGAATTTTTAGACCCAATTGATCCTTCGAACTACCTTAGCCTTGAATGCTGTGCTCCGCCAGCCAAGCAATGACATCTTTCAATACAACCATTGTACAAAGCAATAGAACGGTTTCTAAAACAAAACATAGTGGCATAGTTGCACTTCAATCAAATGAAATGATCAGGTCGTAGAAGACATTTTCCTAATAAAAAATCAATTTAATCTTCCATGCATAGTATGTGTTAATCGTACTTTTTTCCGATATGAGAAAAAATAGCTGTAAAAAAATGGCATTGGGTGAAAGCTCTTTCAGTTACCTCCCAAGCTCTGCAGTATAATAACCTGCAATTTATTTTGCAACTTTGTTCTATACAGTACTTTGATAAAGAGGGGGTCTCAAAAATTACTAATGCTGCAAGGGGGAAGGGGTTGATTTATAGTAATAAGAGAGAGGGGTGGTTCTGAAATATTACACTTTAATCCGCAAAAGCTTCTGGCCTATTCACATGATAATAAATGATTGTGCCCTTGGGCAGGGTTCAATGTAACGAGCTTATAAAAGCATTCTACATCTGAGATAATAAACAAGGTTTCAATGAAACGACAAGCAAATAAATAGGAAACCAATTCAACGCCTTGCGATGGCGTAGGACGATATAAAGATATCGATCTTTTCAATCTTTTAGATTTGAATTAAAATAAATACCGCATCTAATACATAAATTATGACTCGTACGCTGTGAAAAAAAGTTGAAACAGTCTTATAAAAGGAAATTTAAATCTGATTAAACCATAACAGTTATAATATCTATTATAAGCTATATTAAATAAAAAAAAGGCGAGTCAGATTATGCAATTTCATCTGTGCGGGGAATGGCCTCATTGAAACGCCAAAACAATGCTGAATTTATGAACAGCGCCCCTTTTATCAAAAGATAAAAGCATAACTTCATTCGAAAGTATGTACGGGGTTGGACTCAAGGGAGATCGCCTGTTAGATAAATGAACCCGAGGGTGATCGCGTGAGTAGTAGGAGTCCCCGAGGGAGGTCGGGTATTTATGGGTGATCCCGAGGGAGGCTGTGTGTATTACGAGCAAAGGAACTGCATAATTGGTCACCAGGTGGCGAAGTTTAAATAAAATCCCATCAAGTCTAATACCAAATTTTTCAAAGAAGTTAGATGCTTTCAATTCTGTTAACTACCCCTTCTGTTGACCAATTAAATATATATTTGACTAAAATGAGATTCATGTTTGGCAACTAAAGTCCTAACCCCACCAGGGGTCCTCGAGGGGGGTCATTCATGATATATAACACGCTTATTTTGTTATAATTTTGATATTGACAATATAAGCTGTGCAGTCCACCGCAAGGCTAGCAATGACCTCGGCTTTGGCTAATTTTGGCAAAATATTTCTCACACGTAACAATCAAGCTATTCTATCATAATCTTGATACTGTAGTGGAAGAATTCGAATGTCTTATCGAACCGTTGCAAATACTTTCTTCAGAAAACCAAATTGTGAGTTCTTGGGATTCGGTTTCTGTGAAGAAAAATTGAATAGAAAATATGTAAATAAAATGAAATCGAAACTGTAATTCACATATAAAAAGATTGTACTCAAAAACAAGACAAGGTATTCCCTTGATTTTGCAATATCTTAGCAAACCATGGGTTTCACAGCAAAACATAGGATCGAAGATGATTCAAAAACGATGAAAATTGCTATTCTTTCAAACAGATAAACTGTCTGTTTTCACAAATAGTACGAAGATTTTCAAATGCCTCGAAATAATACTGCTTTTTGTATTACCTGTTTTCCATGCAGTGGGATGTTCATCTAAAGATTGCATGCTAAAGATTAAAGAAAGAAAGCCTATTAGACTTCATCGTTTAAAAAATCAAAAAGAATAATTAAGGTCTTGCTATGGGAAAATCGAAATGATTAAAGGTAGAAAAATGAGATATAAGCTGTTTAGATAGCCAAAGAAGAGATAACAAAAAGATTGATAGGGTGTTATTATTTGCGGAGGATTTCATTTAGAAATAATGAAAGAATTCTTGACAATAATAAAAAACACTACCATGGGGACAAGCGTAAATTATTGGAAGAATCGTGGAGAATTAAAACTTTGATGAGATTGTTAGATTTGATGAAAATCCTTAAGAATAAAGGACCAACCTTGAATAATGTAACAAAAACATTTAATTCTTTATATTGGACAAAAAGCAATGGTTTTGTTACAACAGTTAGATGGATTCCAAAAAACATTAAGAAATCAATATGAGAATGGAATAAAGACGGAATTACTGTCGACTTTATTTATCAAAGCCACCGCTGAAGTCAAGGGAATATTACTTTTGGACGGCCACTGACTGAGGTGGGCCACCGAGGAACAAAATTTTATATCACACCAAGGATAAAACCATTTGTTATTCTACGTGAGAAACAGTGGCGGTCTTAGAGGCTGCAGGGCCCGGGGCCGAAATATCTGCGGGCCCTTGTTTGAACATTTTTTGTCAACCAAGATTATTCTTCAAGTTCTTTTTCGCTAAACTTGTCATGCCTCAAGATCCTGCCTTGTATTTTCCGAATAAAAGCGACTTGATTTCACCTGTTAACCATGACAACCATGGATTAGACCCCCATGGAGCCTTAAAGCCATGGTTCCCATAAAGAGAGGGTTCCACAAACATCAAATTAACCCTGAATAAATCTTGATCAGTGCTGTTATTTCAAGGAGTTTTGCATGACAGTTCCTTAGATGAGATTTAAATTCCTATTTAAAGCGATCAGATGTTGGATTTCCGAAGGCGTGAGTTAGAGGATTTCGAAATTTCAAAGCTCCATGATTTAGGAAACATTTAAATTAAAAAGATCACACTAATATCAACTGGAAATCAACGAAATGCAAAAAACAAAGAACTATTCTATTTCTTGGAATAATCAAAACAATTATGTTCTTACCTATCCTTTTGAATTGCAACTTCGTATCTGTTTCGCTTTCTACGACGTTGCTTGAGCCTGAAAGAAAAGCGACAAATGGTGAAAATGGAAGCAATAGGCCATGAATTTGATACTTGATCCCGGAGACAAACTGAAATAAATGCAGAAAGACTGGCGTTCTTAAACAACGGAAGTTTTTTCGGGACAGTATACAGTATACTCATGCCTGGAAAATACATGGAGCAGACGAAGAAGAAAAAACTGGGGTACAAACTATTATATGACAGTATTTTCTTTCAGTTTCCCTCGCAGAAATCGTGACTTCAAACTAATCTTTGGGGCAATTTCCTTTATCCCCCTTTCAGGGGGCCTACCTATCCCTATCCATGAAGTAAGGTATTAAAAAATACATTGTAATACTCACCATTGACAAAAACAGCAAATGAAAGATATCAAAAGTAGCAATAAAAGAACGGAGCAAACGGCGATAAAAGCAACCCAGTAGGGAAAATTATATGATGCTTGCTTTGTTGAAATGGGCAATGGTTTTATCATGACCAGCTCTGAAATAAAAGGGATTGAAAAAATAAGTATTTAAAAGGAAGTTATGGCATTAAAATACCCTACACAACAATTTATAATTACCATTTCATTAAATTGCATTTCATTCTTTCCATTGTATTACACTGCATTAAATTACATTACATTACATTATGTAACGTTACGTTACGTTACATTAGATTACATTACATAACATTACACTACATAATATAAGATTGCATTACGTTACATTAAATTACACAACACTACTTTACATTACATAACATAACATTACATTGCGTTACATTAAATTACCTAATGTAATATTGATTTACATAACGTTAAATTACATTACATAACATTATATTACGTTACATTATATTATATTGCATTATATTACATCAAAGCACATTAAACTAAAAAACATCACACATTATATTACACATTATATTATATTACATGGCATAACACTTCATAACTTACATTACATCGTATTACATCATATTACATCATATTGCATGATATTACATCACATAACATTACATTAAATTACATTAAAGTTGGTTGAGTTGCTACCAACCTGTTTTGTAAGGCTTTGTAAATCCTGTTTTCAAAAATGCTGCTGAACCTTTGTGTCTAAACTCCAGCTGAAATCTAATAAAAGGAAAACCAAGTTTATTACAACACATTACTTTGAATTTAATCTGATTACATCACATTACATCACATGGTTATACATCACAATACGTTAAATTATACTTTTGCACCACACTGGATTGTATTGCATTTAATGATATAAAATTCCATTAAATGAGATACGTTACAATAAAGCAAAGGTACCTGTATTGAGTACCGGGATTCAATGGTCCATTGCAAATTTTATTCGCCTTCCACACTTCCCCGCAGTCTTCTTCACCACCATACTTAAATCGCACGACTTTTTTCTTGTCGGATTGCATTTCACGACGTGCCCGTCCTCTCTTGAAACTGACAGATTTCTCAGCCGCAACGTATCTTCGGAGATAATTGTTCCCCTGTTTTCTTTTATAATACACATCATACCAAGTAACTGGGGGTAGCTGTGTGTATTGATAATCTGTGGCAAAGAAATTCGTTATAAGAATTGACTGTTTTGATATATTACTCGTATTGTCACCTTGTATAACCATAAGAATGCCAATTTGCACCCAAGACCATTTAGAAGGCGGCTGTAAAAGGGGTAGTTCAACCTCGAACGGTTAGAATATAGAGGCGATATGAACAGAGTATGAAACATTCACCTTGAGCTTTTACTCTTTATAAAATATAATTCAAACTTAATATAGTTTCAAAAAGGACAACGGTTGTCTCTACATAAACTGCAGAAGATTATTCGACGCAAAACTTGATGGATAATTATTTCATTTAACCAATTAATTATCATTTATATTAACAATTCATTAACTATTTGCTTTCTAATCTAAGCAGCTAAATAATATAAAAATATAACATAAAGCTAAGCTAATTACGGACAACTAAAACTCAAAGAAACCTAGGTTATAATTTATGGTGAAAAAACCTAGAAAATAATAAAAGTGAATTAATCTACGAATCCTAAAGCATTTGATAAAAAATAAGATGTTAATAACAACACATTAGATGTATATATTAATGCACAAAAACATAAAAAATACTTACAATAAGGATGTCCTAAATGAACCTCTTGTGCGATGAATCTTATTTCTTCATAACCATCTGAAATGTATTTTTCAATGTTAAATTCCAGTTCAATGAAAGTATAGTTTGATCCAATAAGCGTGCTTTCGATACCTCCTTCAAAAGCATCTTTTGAAACATGTATTGTAACAATACCATGGTCACATAATATCGGTGTGCCTTTGTCGCACGCAATAACAGGCAGAACATATTTCTTCTCATCGCCGATATCTTTAACTTTCAAATCACCCGATTTCGGGTCTAACAAAAACTCCTTAAAAGTTGAATTAGTGTTGATACTGTAAACAATCTCACTGCTCAGCCCAGAATCCATGTCAATTGCTTCTATCTTCGTAACAAGTCTACCCGGTTTTAACGACCCTGTTAAATAGGCTACATGACTTTTCTCAAGAAGTAAAGGACGATTATCATTAACATCAATGACATTTACACGTATCTTTGCGTAACTCCTCAGCCTCGCATCGTTATTAGCCTCTGCAATTAAAAACATTTCAAATTTCTTCTCCTTCTCATAATCCAGTTGATTTCGTAAATATAGTCCACCGCGCGCCGGATCTGTTTTAAATCTATTATTTTCATCTGCATACAAAGAGTACTTGATGATGGCTTTCTCCTGAGTCGAAGCTGCGATATCAGCCAATTTCCGACCAACCACCGCGTTCTCTTCGATAAAAATACTATATAACGTTTTTAAAAACTTTGGCTTTTTGCCTTGTCTGATAGTACTTTTTACAGGGTTATTTGTTAAAATTGTTATGTCCACCAACGCTTCTTTTATATTACCACCTTTATCTGATGCTCTCACTGCAAATATCACAGATCTCTGGTTTATTGTTTTCAGATCCCCAGCAACTTTTACGACTCCGTCTACTTTTCCTATTGAAAAAGGAAACATATTCGCACTTTTATCAAGCGTATACTGTACACTACCGAATGTTCCCGAATCAGCATCGGTTGCTATGATTTTAACGACTCGAGAACCGACCTTAGCGCTCTCATTTACGTCTACTCTGTAAATGACTTGCGAAAATTCGGGTGAATTATCGTTAACATCTTGGACCTCGATATCGACTCTCGTAGCAGTACAGTCTCCAATGCCGTTAACATCACAAGCAAATACAGTCAACGAATACTGCTTTTGAACTTCGTAGTCAAGATGCGAACTGGTACGAACCTCACCGGTATTTTCCGACACCGTAAAATTGTGGCTATGTGCTGCTGTTACAAATATGTATCTTATCGACGAGTAAGCATTATCAGGGTTATAAGCTTTCACTGTTGTCACCAGCGTCCCAACTGGTACATTTTCACGGACTTTGGTTCGATACACGTTGGTAACAAACCGCAAACCAGAGGAGAACGATGACACGATAATGGTTTTAATGACACGGAAAACGATAGTTGCTTCGTTGGAACTTTCTAGGCCATGTCCGTCATAAGCAAGAGCTTTTACTGTGAAAACTTTCCCGGCATATTTCTCAAGTTTTTGAGTAATTCTAATCTTGCCAAATTCATCGACGGCAAAAGGAATCGCTCCTTCAACTCTTTTTAACCTATACACAACGTTTCTATTTTTCGGCTCGATATCTAAGTCGTGTGCGACAATTTTCGATACGATGCTTCCAACAGCAGTGGTCTCTGTGACATTAACGTCGTAAAAAGAAGGCTCGAAATACGGCCTATTGTCATTAATGTCGATAATATTTACGACAACTTCGGTGAAAGTGCTAAAAAGACCACTTTTAGCAATAACAAAAATAGTAAGTGATCTGCTTCGCTTTATGTCTAAATTACTTCGAGTGGTTATGATCCCATCGTGCGTTCCAATACGAAATAATCTAGAGTCAAGATTCTCATGCAAGAAGTAACGAATCTCTGCGTTTACCCCCGTGTCATTATCGTATGCTTTTAATGCAATAACAGTTGTCCCAACAGTTGCATTTTCAAGGATACTTACATTATATGATATTTTTTCGAATTCCGGGGGGTTGTCATTCCTATCTGTTATTTTTACATGCAATATTGTTGAATTCCTTGCAATGCCGGAAAATTCTAAATTAGTTGCCACTATCGTAATATCGAAATGGTTACGAGCCTCATAGTCAAACTGCATCCTCGATTTCAAAGTTGCCGCAGTCTTGGTCTTCTAAGGCGAAAAGTAAAAGATTTTCCTCATATTCTCTGAAAGACAAGATGCAGCGTTAAAAAATTAAAGTAATGTAATGTAATGTAATGTAATGTAATGTAATGTAATGTAATGTAATGTAATGTAATGTAATGTAATGTAATGTAATGTAATGTAATGTAATGTAATGTAATGTAATGTGATGTAATGCAATGTGATGTTATACTAATGTTATGCAAATGCCTATTATGGGCTAAATTCTTGCCCCCTGCTTATGAAAACAACTTTACCTGGTGCGACTGTCAGATGAACCAAGGCATCTTCAGTTTCCAGGGGGGTTGCTGCTTTCACAAATACTTCAGCCAACACTTGATGCGATGGTGAATTTTCAGGAACATACAATGTCTGATTAGTAAGCGAAAATTTTGGAGCTGGATCTGAAATTACGAGATAAATATATGAGTAGACATGAACTGATTTTTCATTTCAATTAATGCTGGATTTGACTGTCAACATAATTCTTATACAGCCCCAATCAACAGCATGTATTGAAAAATCATAGAACCTATAAATATAACGAAAAAAAAGGAAACGCTTGTTTCTTTTCCAATACAAAGATTAAAGCCATATTCCTAAATAAATGTTGTCTTGAAAAGACACCACATCAGCCTTGCTTTCAGGAAAAACGAGACGGTTTCGTTGAGTTCTATTTTCTAAGGTCTACTGTTCCTAAGATGAGAACTAATAAAGAACAAAGTCATTAAGATTAGAAACGGTATACTTGAGTGCCTGTAACAAGATATCCGTTTTAAATCGAGAAATGCAAGCTTAACCTACCAAACACAATGACATTGATTCCGTGAGATGTCACAGAGTAGTCCCCAGTTTGCATTCTACACACGTAATTGCCTGAGTCGTTGTACGATGCTGATTTAATGATAAGAGTACCGTTAATTGAACTGTGTATTGTACGAACAATCTGTGTATAGAAAAAGACAAGAATGGAATAATCGTTGATTAAGATTAAGGATTAAAGATATACAACAAAAAAATTTTTAACTAAGCTTCGAAATGTGTCAAGATTGTCAAGAATGGCTCTGGCTTCGATCAAAGAAAGGCCAATTAGTACAGGGACTCATAGAATCATATAGCAAAATAACCATCATTGCATTTATTATTTTATCAATCATTATTTACACACGGTAGTCCCATCGATTTTAAATGTCACCAACAGTCTCTATAAACACATGGATACAGGCAAAGTCTGAAAGTAAAAATGCAGTCTTTATCAAACTATTTACAGGTAAATTTACTTACCTTATCGTTTCTGAGCCAATAAAAATCTACAACCCTTGAGGTTTTTGTACCGCAATGGATAATGACATCTGTGTCGATTCTCTTGGCTATTGCATTTTCATCAGATATTGTCAGTTGAAAAGGGTTTGACTGGCATTGTTGAAAGGCCATATCCTGATCTGCAATAGAAAATTACCTGTGAAATGTTGTGTTTTCATCTGCACACAGATCCAACAACTACTAAATGATAAGCATTAAAACAGCCTGTATCATTCTTAAGCCTGGCTCAGATAAAATAGTGGAGGTCCGTTGATAGTAGTAGAGGGGAGCGGTGTTGACAGTCGTGAAGGGGTTACTCATAATACTATTAAGCGCAGTGCTTCCATAAAGTGGTTCAGGATCGTTGTGGGTCGTTATTGGTCGATGTCTCTCGTTGATGATCGTGCAGTGTCGCTTTCTGTCGTTGATGGTCGTTCAGTGTCGTTGTCGGTCGTTGTCAGAGGCTTTTTTCGTTGATTATCGTTGCAGGTCGTTTTCAGCCTTTGAAAGTCGATGGTAGAGGTGATTTCATTTAACTGTTTGGATCGTTGGTGGTACCTTCCAGTTTTCTAGGGCCACATCTTTGCGGCTCTCAACACCTGAGTGCTGGTGGTCGATGGCGGCTGTTGATAGTCAACACAGAAATGTCTGTAACATTCCATTATAATTGCTAACTGCTAGCGAATCTCATCGCCTTAATGGAGCCAAGGTTGTATAGTTCTTGGTACGATTCAAACTTGAGTCGAGCCTATGACATTGTTTTAGCCAAGCTGGCACTTTGTCGTGCAGTGTATGCTTAAAACACCAGTCGCGAAAATACAATTATACTATCAAGATGATAAGTCTGCAATATTACCTAGTTGGATAACTGAAAATGAGGAACCAGCGAAAATGGTCATCGACGTAGACTGATTTGAAAATATCTTCAGTTCAACAATGTCCCATTTATCGAAATCGATCAAAGCAGCCAGGTTGATGGTGTAAATTAAACTTTTTGAAACAGGACGATATGCCAATGATATTGGAGTGCGCTGATCATTTTTGTAAAAAGCAATCGTTATATTGCTACGAGATGTCAAGAAAAACAAAATTAATGTTTTCATCAAAATAAAACTTTAAGACAAATGCAAGAATTGTTTTGTATGAGCCTAGGCAGATGAAGTGCTACCTGAATAAAAAGTGGAGCTGTAGCCTTCAAATGTCACAGGAAACAAAAAAATAATAGAAAAACTTTTTGTTCATTTTGTTCGTTATCTTGCTTTATCGATATTCCTTTTCATATCTATGTAAACACCGATGACAAGCTTCTTATTAGAAGGACATTCAGCATATTGTAGTTTCTTATGTGGAGAATATTGTCAAAATAAATCTACCGCCATGTAAAAACCAGCATTAAATGGCCTGACTAGAGGCGAAGGGGCGGCCTTTTACGTTGAAACAGTAAGCTGCTTAGATATTAGATAACATCAGTCTTTACGCCATTTAATGGCCTCAGGTAACGATTTTTGTCAGGTTAGGAAACATTTTTACAAAGATTAACAACGACGAGCAAATGGACCTAGCTTAACAGCGATGAGTAAATGGGCCTAGCTGAAGAATATGAAAATATACTAGATAACTGCTGAGTGCTTTTTCTTGTCATGCACCTGCAGCCGGTTGAAATTTGATTAAGGTAAAACCCTGAAATTTTCATTGCAGGCAATTTTCATAAGCAGATTATTTCTTCTCAAGGTAATTAGGTTTGGTGATTATTATTAATAGAGACTGATATAAATTGAGAGGTGAACGAGTTTTGAAATCATTTGCAAGCAAAACAAGGCCGTCAAATTAATCATGTATGTTGATGACAACATTACTGATTGAAATTTGTTGAATACCAATTGAATGATGCTAGACTAAGCAAGGCTGGCTAGATTATGCTTTGAATTTATGTTGTGATTTTATCTGTGTACGGCCTTGTGAAAAGGCATCCTTTTAATGCTATTGCTTAAACAAGCAAGCGTTCAATATCATTTTGATCACTTCCATCTCTACGTCCATTCATCCATAAACCTTGGCAGTCAAAAATTTATCAAATATTCTATTCAATCCTTTAAGAAACGGACAGTACGGCTACAATATGTCCATAATATTTTAATTCCGCTTTGTAAGCTTTGAAACTAAGGTCTGCTTGGAAAAAGCTAGTTCGAAGAGCAGAAGTCCTTACATTTATAATAGGAAATAGAAAATGGAATCAGACTTACGAGTTCAGTTTTGTTTTCAAGATGATATTCGCTGTAGCAAGATACATTCCACTCGTTTGAGCAATATAGCTACCAAATGGCATTTTGAAGCCACGTGATGAATCAAAACCAAGGTTCCCTACAATCCAATTATCAAGGCGAGTGCTTTTAGGCCTAAGCAGGTCTCGTCCACACTTCTCCAAAAGCATAAAATGGTTGGATGTTTGTATCACACTGAACCCTTCAATGTTCTTGGGGTAGTCAGTTAAAGCAAAGGAGAATAGGGAGTCTTTAAGCACAGTTAAATTGACGACAAAACTGCTTTTTAACACTATAGAATGCAATGAATTTAGACACAAAATGCCATTAAACTGAAGGATGTTACGAGAGCTTTGAGTAGCATTTATCACAGATAATGTGGTATTGTTTTCTCTGGTGTGATACTCGAGCGATATGACATTATCAAGTGTGGTTCTGATAACCAGCATCACTTTGAGGATGCCCACAACACAAGTTGCAGTTGCAATTCCTTTGGTATAATCCTTTAGTGAAGTTACTGCACTAAAAACGTCATCTAGATACAATATTGATACATTATAAGTAATGACATCCTTCTTGAGTCTCTGTTCCTTTGCTACCTTGAACTTGGGAAGGGAAAGAGCTGACATTGTCTGATTACGGAATTCATCGCCTTTGTTCATATTCTGCAGGGCCATGACACTGTTTGCACCAGATGGTGACGAAGGTAGTCTGCCGACTGGCATACCAGTGGGTTGCATATGCTGAACAGTTATGAACCAACCGTCAGAAGGAGCAGCGTTGCTAGAAAACAAAACCCAATAAAAGTATGAATTGATTCGTTACGCGTTGAACATAACAGTAAAATAGGACACGAGGTCAGAGAAATGGTTTAACAACTTAAAAAACAATAAGAGCTACGAAACCGAATCTTTTACAGATACGTCTTTCGCAATGTCAACTTGACTAAGGTCTGTATTTCAACTAGGCCAACATTCACATTAATTATCATGAGCAGGGAAGCAGGTTCCTTGATCAATCGGGTACAAAGTGACAATAGTTAGAGGACCGTGTGTTTCAACGACAAGACAAACCTCGCAACGGTAATTAAAATCTCTTTAAGGCGCTAGATATCAACAACATAGCATAGGTTGGTTGGAACTCACCTACTACCCTTGAGAAATTGAACTTGGTCTGCAGTATCCGGGAATGACAACGCCATAAATGACAGACTGGACCAACTTAGCCTTGAACTGCCTTCATTTGTTCCTGAACCTACCATTCTTACTACTAGGCCTAGCTGTTGCCATGGCGTCATGTAAACAAATCCAACCCATTTTAGGGTTTTAAGAGATTTGCCGTTAACCTCTGTTGTTATAGTAAAATTGCTTTTCAATTCAGAGCCAGGTGCAACAACAACACCGTATTCAACAGTTCCATCCACGCCATGTAGAACTGTGGTTGCAGCAACAAATGCCAGAATTGATCTCTGCGCCTGGATCCGGTTGCCCAGAAATTCCACGCTGTTGGATTTGAATTCACCATCATTGTTTAAATATATTCGTCTATCAAGAGGGACCCAGTTGTTTTTTTTAAATGTTAACAGCTTCGGTGAACTTAGCAAGGCTCTGTACATCTCGGGACCTTCTTCGCTCGCTGAATGCAATGAAACAGAGAGCTGACTGGATGAAATAGTAATGTTCACATCATACTGGTTTGACACTAGCAAAGTTACCAAGTTAGAGTCTTTTTTTCCTTCTAAAACACCGCTGACGCTTAAGTAGAAGTTGATTGTACCGTTTCCACTTTTGATAACTTCAGAACTGTCCTTTAAACCAAATTCAGCGCTTTTGCCATCAAAATATACAAGTAGGGACAGCCTCAGGTTATCAATGCTGACATTTGATCTCAGTACCAACTCAGCAAAGCAAGTAACCAAGTACTCACCAGTCTTTGGGGCTCTTCGGGCACCTTGGGAAGAAAACCCAACAAAACCTGGGATCTTTGGCACCCATGAGGTCATGATAAACGGTTCTTTTTTGTCCCATATGATCGGTACTTCATTCTTCTTGTGTTCACCGACAAAGGTTCTTCCTGTCTCGACAAAATCGGTCAATGATATGAACAGTGAACTCTGATTGCGGATTTCAAGCTTCGAGTTTGAGAAAACGCGGAATGACAAAATATCGTTTTCTTTCAAATTATGAACAAAACTTGGGGTAATTGCTGTCAGCCCATCAAAAATGGTGACATTGACGTCGAAAATTACAGAGCGATTTATATAGAGTGCCCTATCTACATTATGGTCAGCATTCCTTTTTAAAACTTGTATGTTTGCAGTTTTTAACATCGATTTCCTACCAGAAACGACCAGATTCATGTTGATAAAGTAGAGACCGTTAAATGGGCATTTAAACTCCTTCTGGTCCAAACTCAGCATTACATTAAGCGGGAAAACACGCGATGACGTCATATTCAAAACAAGGTCTGGAACCGGGGGGATAAGCTCATTCTTTACTGGCTGGCCTCGGATCAGAAAACTAGCAGCAAAGTCATGCGATCTCGCGGCCATGAAGCTGATCCAACTCCCTTTGAGAATCATAAAAGCATCTTTACATGCAGACTTGAGAGCAATTGTGATGAAGTCATGAGTCTCAAGGGCTAACACACCAGTTAAAACAAGTGATGTTTCCTTGTACTCCTTCGAGGCAGAGCTGCAAAAATCTGTAGTTTTTCGGCTGTAAAGCGATGTAAAAGCCTTGAGCCCTTTTTCATAAACACGTATCTCTGCTGTCAATTTATCAAACGTGCTTATCTTTATATTTAAATGTAGCGTAATAACGTAGACTCCATGCCTGGGCATCCCTATTTGATATTTGTCTTGATTGGTCTCCTTAATTTCCTTCTGTTGTATGACATTTTTTGGTATGTAACTGCTCAGAATATGCTGATCAATCCCTCCGTCGTATTTTTCTTCCTTTAAGGGCTCAACAAATTCTGCAAATTCTGATCCGGACTTTCCAATGAAAACAGCGGAAAATCGGCTTCCCTTCAAAATACGTACTCGCTTAGAAGACATTGCTCTTATCTGTACCGTGATCTTGCCATCTTTTGGGATATCAAAATTCTTTAGCACAGTTATGGTGGCGATACCATCAAAACGACAATGTTTCTTATAAGTTATCTCTGTTTTATTGGATAATATTCTGATCTCATAAATGATGTTTTTGCTTGCGTAAAACGACAGTGTCATGCTTACTAAATACATTCCTGGACATTGAACGCTCAGGTTTCCGATGTTTGCAGTTGAATCTACAAATGAAAATAGAATAACATAAAATAGGAAGAGCAGAGACAAACTTGTCAACAGATGATGATTGCAACAAGTAAAATAAAGTAAAAAATAGCGAAATAGCGAACAAGATGTCCTTTGAATGCTTATGAAGATGTGTCAGGAGAAATGGATATGGAATATAAGGCAAAATCCAAAGGGAAACAACACAAAACGAACAATGCTCATCGTCATGAACTGAATACAGTTGAATCCCGTAAACTCGGACCCTGGGTAACCCGGATACTCGCTTAGTCGTACGGATTTCTTGACCCTCTTGGACTTGACGACCCTAATCAAGACGTTGGATATCTCAGACATTCGCTAAGTCGGACGAATTCGTTGCCCCCCCCCCCCCCTGAGGGTCAGAATTACAACAACAAGACAATTACAGCCACAGATTTCTTTCCCATTACATAGAAGTAATCCAGTGCAAACTTGGCTATCGTGACATGTGCGGGGATAGAAAGTTTGACAATGCGAATAAACTTTAACATGAAAATCTCATAGACGGAATTATCGACGTCTTTCAAGATAAAAAGAATTAGGCATATTCATTGTATGTTTATCCTATCTAGAAAAGTCAAGTGAATGAGATTTAATAACTGAAATATATTGGTTTTCAATGATAAAGTCGGAGTTTGAAAGAAGAAGAATTAAAACGGATGTTGTGGTTTGTTTTAAGAAGGTGTGGAGAAAAGGATTGTATGTTGAATCTGAGAACAGAAATAGACAACTAATAAATAATGAAATAAGGGTAGGTCAAGAATGTCAGAAAATGCACCTTAGGCACCCATCTATAATAACATATCAATAAAATATGAACCTTTTGCCCATCCCACCTCCCTTGAAACGCTTCAATACATTTCCATATTTCTGAGAAAATCGATAAGTAAAAACTTTGTCATTCTTACCATCTCGTGTTTGTTTTGAATTGCTCTCATTTTCACTCTTCCCTTTCTTCACCCAACCATAAACTGGGACAAAACTTGAGTCCTTTCCAAAATTTATTGATTGATTTTTAGTTAAAACTGCAAGGAATCCAGCCATTCTGGAAATAGGGCCAAGAAATTGCAAAGCAAAACTTGAATCTTTCAAAACAGTAAAAGTTTTATCTGCAAAGAGCTTCAAGGAGATGATTTCATTCTTTGGAAAATAGTTCTGAATTGCAACGGTAACAGTGTGTTCATTTTGCCCTGTCTCTTGACAAACGTCATTTGTTATGCATATTTTTAATTTTTCAATTTCATATTCAGCTTCAATCATCAAATTTGCTGATACTAGGAACAATCCACCAAATGGTAAGATAGTTCTTTCCTTGCCTATCCCTCCAGCTTGCCCTGTCACCAATTTAATTCCATATTCAAACAGATGCGGGAAACGGCTTTCCCATTCATTGATTACCATCAAAGCTGAACCTGGCACATTGACATTTGATCTCAGTCTTGCAGAAAATCCGATTTCTGGGCTTGCTGAAAAGATTTAAAAAGAGATAATACAGTAATATTAAAATGTAATTTAAGTTTTGAAAACACAAGATAAAAAACACAACATACTCTAGTGTTGTGTCTATGCTAAGGCTTTCATTCAGCCATTAAAGAAACAAATTGTATACATGATGAATATGCTGGGTAAAGTTGACCCAAAACAAATTACTAGAAAAATATAAAAAAAGTTAAAAGTAACCAGGACACAAAACAAATGCAGAAATGTTTTTAGTTATAAACAATACATTTGAGATGTTTGTTTTATGTTCCTGTGTTTTGTTTTGTTCTTTACATTTTAAAAATCTTTTGGACAGAATTTGTTTAAAGTTGGTCACAAGATTTCTTTGAGCATCAAAGAATTAGCTTGTCCTGTAGATATTTGGAAAAAGATGCATTTTACAAACAGTTATAAACAGAATTGGATTTTTAAGATTTGAAGCAAAAATTCTCCATCAAAATAAGAAATTCAGAACTCTGATGCTGCACCATTGAAAAGTATTATTCAAAATACAGAAAATAATTCAGCATTCACAAAATCAAATCAATTTGAACACATTTCAGTACTGTAAATACTTCAAAAGTGAACAAATGAGTTCAAATAACAAAATACAAAAAAAAATATATAAACAAATGAAGGAATCTTAAAATAATGGCTCGACACACTGCCATGGGGCATTTGAGACCTTTTAGAAAAACAGATGAGATTGGTTGAGATGGGCAACTCCCAAACCCTTTTGTTTATTTTCTAGGCATTCAGGGCATCACTTGTATCAGGGGTTCTAACAGGGACACTTGCACCAAGGTGGGACAAAGTGCTCCCCAAATTCTCTCCTGCTTTCAGTTAACAACACACTCCATTCAACTTTTTAAAAATAAACGGTGCTTTGTCTGTGCAAAACTGGCGAATGTGGGCCATAAAATTCTTAGTTATTGTTATGGAATATTGTTACATTTTCAAGCGGGGGGGGGGGGGGCTCTTCGCCTATCCTAAGGTAATTGTGTTCTGAATGTGCCACAACGTTTTTATGGAATGGCAACTTGCCAATATGAATGATAAATATTATTTGAAATGTGAAACAAAGAAGACCAAATGAAGCATAATTTGTTGTGAACTCTTTTCGTTTACTTTACACACAGAAACCAAAGGATGAATACAATAATTTTTGACACGAACAAAAGTTAATTCTAAAAATAGTTATGGGGATAAAAATACCCATTCACCTAAATTTAGCCTGACTGTGGAATAGAAAATGATAATATATCGCAAAAACATACCTTGAGATTTCCAAATCAGCAATAAAATTACCATGCATAAGAAGAAAATCTTGTTTCGAACCATGATAAGTTCTTGTTTGAAAGAGGAACTGTTAGGCCAGCTGACTATCGCAACCAAAATTTTGTCTTCTTTCAAGAGACAGACTTTAAATCATCCGATTTCAACTCTCATTCATCACTGAAAAATTGATCACATTTCGAAATGTCGGTGTTTACTGGCTGATGCATTTGGCAGATGATCTTTTAAAATCAAATCCCGCTTCGAAATCAGCTGCTCGGAATGATGATGATCTAGATGACCTCGCTGCTTTCTGATGATGTTTTGACCGAAATCCTTAAAAATCCAATCCAGCCTTGTTTCCGCAGATCGATGTGAAATTAGGCTTGATCCCTGACAATATCGTGCTTTCTGAGCAGACGCAAAGGTACAATATTTTTCTTGCCAAGCACTTGTAATTTTCCCGCGTTTTCAAATCGTTCGAACGGAAGTAAACATTTGCCATCAAACACTTCAATGTCTTTGACAAAAAAATCCCCTCACTGGCGACAGAAATTCTGCTAACAAACCAAATTTGCAAATCATAATTATTGTCTGCAATGCGGTTACAACATTAACAGTATTACAATCAGATAGCAGTCTATGAAAACCAAATCACTTACTAAAACGATGTAAGGTCGATCTTTCTCGTGAGCGGATACAAGTTTTTTCAACATGAGTAATTGAAAACGCCTTCAGCAAACAATAATATGTATTATTTTCTTCAATTATTTTCACAGCTTAATTCAGCCATCTGCACCATTCAAAAGAAGGCATGTCATTTAAATTTCCCAAACAAAAACGTGTTTTAAAATAAAGAAGAATTAACGAGCGCCGCCAATCAATGCCCGTTTGATGATATGAACTGTTTTCATCGATAATTCTTCTCGAATTGTTGTCATCTAAAGTGAATACAATCCTCTTGCCGACAGTGTCTTTCAATCTCTAAAGGTTTGACGTCACCTTCTCCTAGCTTGATTGAATAGGCAAGGATGGACCTTTGCTCCTTTCAATAAAGCAACGATTATAGCAATCCATGCCTTTAGTATAAATAGCAGGTACCCATGCTGCGATATTCAGATTTGTCACGTAAAGTGCATGCTGTCCTTTATAAGAAACCAAGCAACCATACAACCATATAAAGTTTCTTACTTTTTCAGGGTTTCTTTTTGCTGGGAGAAGTTTCTAAACAGTTCCTTAATTAATGGAAATAAGTTGGAGGAAGTTGGTGCAGATTTGTAGCGAGGAGGGAAGGAAAGAAGTCAAAATAACATGAGCAAAGAAGATATTTCAAATAAGTTATTGGTAGCAAAAATTAACACCATTAAAAAGATATACACAAAAAGACAATTTGGATTGTAGCTTAGTGTCATACCACTGAACTGAAAAAGTCTCCCAATTATTTTGAGTTCTTACTAGGAAGTTTCTTTATGGAAGGTTTCTTATAACAATTATCATATTCATATGATCAGTTCCCGAATCATAAGCATATTCACATGATCAGTTGCAAATCAACTAAATTATTTATATGATCAGTTCCCATATCATTAGACAATTCACGCGATCAGTTCAAAATCAATTTCCATATTCATGTGATCAGCATTGGCACAGTGTGCTTTAAATTTGCACGTGTGGAAAGGGTAACTGTATCTCAGATAAAGAAGAAGTTGGGGTGAGTGCTTCGCTTTACCCTCTTTTTCAGATTGATTGATTGATGCCTTTTAACAAACACCGCTCAAATTGTCTCAGATGTAACAGCAGATTAGACAGATAAGTCAAGGGAATTTGTAGTTCTGTTCAAATCATTCGGTCAAATAGACGAATTCCTTGTGATTAAATGCAGAAATGTTACTGAATTAAGATTACCTACGCGAGGACAAATAAATCAAAGGATTTAAATGCAAAAACCAAGACGATCTTAGGATTAGGATTACTAGCTGGGTAATCCGAGAATCAAACAATAATGTTTCACAGTTACTAAATCCCTTTTTAGACAATAAATTCTTATATTCATAGGCTTGTTTAATTTCGAAACCGGCTTCTTCAGTCTCCGGGGTCAACTACAGCAACTTTAAAGAGCCTAAAAAGGTTAAGTTCCTTTCTCAAATCCAGTAAAGGAGCTTATGAGAAGAAATTAAAGGAAATTAAGTAGAGTGCTTCTGATATTTCTTGATTTCTTGATTCGTTTCCAGCGTCCCGGCCTCTCCCAATAAAAGATTTTTAACAGAATGGGTGGTTACCGGGGTTCATCAGCCCCCCCCATGTGATTCTCCCAACAATGGGCGCCCGTTTATATTTTGAAGGACACAACAAGAATGCTGTGGCTTCCATCTTTGAAATAATTTGATTTTATGTAAGTACAAAAGTCCTAGTTACAATGGTAATTCTAACTTCAACCATCTTACAAGTATGTACAACGAAGAAATATTTACTCAAAGGCTATCAAAACCCAGTCTAACGACCAGGCTCATGTTCTATACTTTCAAACTGTCTATCATTTTGCAAATGCGAATTGACAAATGCGAATTGGCGAATGCGAAGTCAACGAACGCTGTGCTTTCTCCGAGAAAAGTGGCGATTAAAGCCCTTTCAACTAAAACGATCCAATCTTTTTGATGGACAAAAATGCCTGCTGCAGGGTTAGCATTCCTGCTAAATTGATCTCTTTTACCAATATTGGCAGGGAAAATGTGACATTGCCTTCACGAAAAGGTGCCCTCCCAGTTGATGTGATACCTGTTATGTTGCCTCATTAAGAGACTATGATGTAAGGACAGTGGCAAAAAGGATTTTTCATGCCACTCCTTGCTGTTCCCAGCTTGCTAAAGTTCCAGATTTCGTTCGGGTATTGTTCTTGATTTCACTCTTTTCTTGTTCAATTATTGCATTGAGGTTTTCTGAAAGATAAGTAAGAAAAAACAATAGAGTGCTACAATAATAACAATATTAGGAAAACAAGACATTTGACCCTGCAAATATATTAATTTTGGTTTGGTAAAGATCTCTGTGATTATTTTAACTGTAATTTTAACGAATTAGTTTTTGAGTAACTGTTTCGTGCTACAAATGGAGGAGAATATTTGTGAAAAAGAGCGAAGGACAAAAGACAATAAACAAGTACACGAAAAAAAGATGAACTGAGAAATAAGAAAGAAGTATTAATGGATATGGAGGAGAGGTGATGAATAGAAGGTGTAGAAGTGGGAGCTTATTTGGAACAGAAACTAAACAGAAAATGCTAGCAAATGCAGGCACAATGAATGACTTACTATGTGACTGATCATCCATTGGATTCAAAGAAACTGCTATCCAACCAAGAACTGCACCAATGACACGAAATAAATTGATGACGCGCCAAGTCGATATTTGACCAGTTGATGCCCTGATCATAAAAGAGATATCAATGTACTTAACAGTGATTTTTACAACACAGAAAATAAGAAAAATATATATATAAATGACAAAAAATGTGCTTAAAATATCTTGTGCAAGGTCTCAACGTAATATACATGATGGGCAAAAATTTAAATAAATTGGTCAATTTATTAACAACGAACACAAAGCTTAGAGAAATTACTGTAAATCTCAGGCTAAGTGCAATTATAAGACAGTCTTGATGGCTCAGATCTGCCCTCTGTTACCGAGAAATCGAGCACTGTAATACAGCGATCTTCATTAAAAATAATTACGTTTGTTGAAAATGATCATTTTGAAAAGTTTCATTTATCAACGTCAGATAAAACTCCTACAGTCTGAGGCATGTTGAGCTCCAAAAAATTCAGTGTTATGCCACTCTAAACGTCATGATTTAGAAGTTAAACATCTAAAAATTGATAAAGGATAATACGGTGACAAAACTTAAATCCAATACCATAATTTCGGGACATCTTTGTACAGGCTAATTTTGTCATCTAACTGCGCCAGGCTCACAGAGAATACAAGTGCGAAAAGGTAACCTGCAAAAATAAGAAATAAATAAAATCAGATGAAATTAAATTTAAATTGATTCAAATAAAAAAAACTTTACTAACATTTTTAAAATTAACAAGCAGCTAAAATTAAAAAATATTCAAGTTCTTTTATCCTTCTCTTATCATTATCATATTTTGTATTTTCACATCATTATTTGTTTCATTTGTTTTTTAAACATTAAATATTCTCTGCTTTGATTTATTTGTTTTTCATTACTTTTGAAACTTCAAGCAACGAAACTTCGATATTTCTTTGATTCTTTGGCAGCAAACTTAAACAGCCTGAATAACAGAATCACATTTTACATTAATTGATAATACCTGATATCATATTTCATATTAATTCAGTTTTATTGATACTAATTACAAAAATGCCTTTCATATATTGCATCCTGATTCTAAACTTTCTCTTTATGTTACTCATAAGTAACTTGAAGCTGAACTCTCCAAAAATTGAAGACAAAATGTGCTCCAATTATGGCGAGCAAAAATAAAAGGGGCAGATGCTGTTGTTGTAGAGTTGCAGAGTTGGCAAAGATTAGGTCATTTCTTATTTGCTGCAGAAGGGTTGAAGGACCCCTCTTTGGCACTCTGTGGCCACCTGAAAACTACACCACGAGGGGCAGCGTGGGAAATAAAGGTCTTGGAAAAAATTCCCAAAAGGGACTCAATTGATCTATTCTCCTTTTCTGAGAATTCGATTTACAAATATCTTGTAAATGAAAAGTTTCTTGGGTCTATTATTCTAGGTATTTAGGGACCATCGGCAAACTTTCTCTGTCCCTGCACGTCATAAACAAATTCTTATTCACTACAAAATATTTAACAACATACCAACTATAGCAAGTGCACGTGATGGCCGTGACAGTAAAGCTAAAAAGAACTGACTCCACCCGACGCCAATGTTGACATATCTGAAAGAATGAGATGAATTTCAATGAGAGATATTAAAACCGCTATGGTTGTAACCATGAAGAGGTGCATAAAAATAAGACCACTGCAAGATGAAAGAGCATGATAAAAACCTTTCTCAACGTCAATCATCAAAATAAGTCATTGTCAAAAGTATGAGAAGCTGTGGCATGAGGTTTTTGTGTCTGTTGAAAAGAATCTCTGAATCAACCATGTGGTATAGCATATCTATGTTTTTTTAAAGTATAGTTATCAAAGAGAGAGAGAAAAGTTAATCTGAACAATTGTAAAGGATTATAAACACAACAAAAAAGAAATGCATTAATGCTGCGCCAAAGAAAAATAAGAAGGGATGCTGTGAGAAGCTCTGTTAGATCTTGAAACAATTTTCGCCACAACGCGGTCCCAGTTAACATTAATAGTAATGCTCAAGGATCATTCAAGAGAGCAATTTCTGAACTACTATGCAATATCAGATCATATCAGATATTTTGTAGTTGTTTATCTAGCTGCATAATTTCATGTGTAAGCCATGGGGTAGACATTGTCTTTTGCTCCTCATTGTATGGTCCTTGCAGTGCTGTATTTATGTTGGTATATACTTAAAAAGAAAAAATATCAGATCAATCAAAAATGATCAACTTTGCCGGGAATCTGGGAGTGCCAATTCGAACCTTTAGCCTAATAAGAGAACTGTTGGCAAATTATTACAGTATCTAATATTATATTATCATTACAGATGCAAAATTAACGGAATGAACAGTTGGCATCGTTAGGATAATTGCGGCAGCATTTGAACCTTGGTATTTAAAAATGGCAAATAAACTTACCGATCGACGACAGATAAGGTACAAATCGCTAACAAAAAGTAATACAATGATTGAAATGGTTGTGCCAACTTGTAATAATTTTCCAATAAATTTTTGTAACTCGTCTCACTCAATGAGTAGACAAATACGCATTGTATCAGGGCGATGCCTAGAAATACAAAAGCGCAGCAAAAAGTGTTTAAATCACGTATAATCATAATAAAATATCTAATAAAATCTTCATACAAGGATCATGAGCCTTGGGTTTTTAATTTTTTTCCTATACTTTTCAGATATTTCGGTTTACTTAGCAATTATCTGACGTAAGAAACAGTGTGACAAAAATCTTTCCCAATGTTAATTATCAAAATTAGTCAAAATCAGTTAACAGTATGATAAGTTACCAGATTTTAGGTCGTTTGTGAAACATGTTTCGGATTATTGTATCAATTTTCTATTCTTTCTTTGTTTCATTGCACTATCTCATTTATGGATAATATAATAAAGAGAGTCTGGTTCTGATCAGGACACTTGAACGTTTCCGTTCACGTTGAATTTTTCCATTCGTACTGCTCAATGGGTCCATTAGTAGGAAAAAGTCATCGATATAAAGTTAAGCATTGTTTGTTTTGTGTTGTGTTGTTTGTTTGTTTGTTTGTTTCCATGTTAGGTTTTCTTTGTGGTTCGAAACAATCTTAGCAGATCTTTTTCCTTTCAATTTTAAAAATTCAACATCCTATACATTTAGAGTTTGGATTTTGCAGAAGCAGGTTCATTTCCTTATTGAAAGGACAGTAAAAACGCAGTAGGAAACAATTTGACTATAGTAGAATGCTTGAATATAGTTCGACGTACCTGCTAGAAGGCCATGACAAATAAGAGCAATGCTACGAAATGCATTGTGAATTTGCTGTAAACGAAACAGATGAAATAAGAAACAGATACAATGGCAATCTAACATTTATGAAAGAGAAACAGCTAAATATAGGCAACACTAGTCATTCCTATGATGTGATAAAAAGCATGTATTCAACACAGCTGCTACTCAGAAAATTGATGAGAAATATTATTATTAAATTATTTAAAGTTGGTATTTATAATAGCTACTGACAGCTAATTTAAACCAACTATTTACAAAAAGAAAGATTTACATAATACTACTTATACAAAATTAAAATTAACATAAATAAAACATCGAAGGGGGCTTCCAAATATGTATGAAGTGGAGTGTATGTATGAATATATGAATGCATGCCATTATAAAAAGGAAAGAGGAAGTGGTTATTTCAAATTTAACATCTGGCTGCATAGGCCATTATTCAAATGTAAATCTGATTCCAGAAACATTATATGCTATCATAAAAAATTGCAGCATCACGCCATTCTCTAATAATAATTTAGATACCTGATGAAACTGCTTTAGCTAGAATATACTTGAAAGGTAATATAAAAGAATTGGATTTATCGTTGGAGCATAATTACCAGTGCGAATTCCATTGAAGTAATTACTCGCTCATTCGGTTGCAAAACTTCTTCTGTCGGGTCATTTTGCTCATTGAGCGGATTATCAACTTTGTTTTTATGTTCCTTGATAAACCCTTGACCATCTAATTAAACAAAACAGACTTTTAGTCGATTCTCTAGCAAGGCAGATTTAAGTTTACACCAGATTCGTACAGTATATAGAATAGACAAGTGAAGTGTACGTTGGAGGTTTTATTTAACGAGGTATTACAGGGACGGAAGCTAGAAAAACTATTTTCACAATTTCATTTTTCATTATATGCTAGTCTGTCCCGTTCCATCTTGTTATGTCCTGTCCTGTTATGTTCTATCCTTGCATTTCTGACAACCTTTTTTCCCTTTCATTCTTTTCTTTCCTTTTCTTTTCTTTTCTTTTCTTTTCCTTAATCCCTTCAATATTTCCTTTTCATTTTCAATCCTTTCTCTTATCGTTACGTCATCCTTATATCAAACTGTGTAACAACAAAAGAAGGTATTCGATGGCTAAATGACAATTAAAACCAACCTCTTTTTTCCACGAACAAAAAATCCAGCGGTTGACTCGGTAAAGTTGTTACGTTAACTTGCGCCATTTTGCCAGTGCTTTGGCTTACGTCACTTTGTATGATGTCTTCTTTGTCAATCTTAAATATTTCGGACACTAAAATTTAAACATCAGCAATTAATATCTGAATGACTATCTCATTAAGAATCTTATTAAACAACGAGAATTTAATATATGTAAGGGGGAGCGGAAACTTTTCTTGGATGTATATTTTTCGTCTGACACTGCTAAGTGCATGAAATTTTTGATGATGAGGAAAAGAAAACAGATATGAGTACTAAGATCCAGATTGGAATCACGTGGGAATAGAAATTCATCAGCATTTTTACCTTGTGAAGGCCTCTTCATATAGATCAGTCCTTTCATCGATAGAGAGACCACTTGGCTTAATGAAATTCAGTGTGAATTGGGTACTTCTTAGATGGGGAGACTAATCCCTTAAATATCTGGATGCATCTGCTTCTAAACATTTGTAAAGATTCTCTACTTTAACATTATCAATACAAGCATACCTTTACGATCTGAGCAGACGACATTGATGTCATTGTACAGCTTGATAATCACCAAGGATGCAAGAGTTAACTATTATTTCTTATTATCATTTATTAAAATCAAAAAGAAAATCGAAAAACTAAAACAAGAGAATACCTTCTCCGTCCATGTCGCCTTGATAATTCTCTTCATCACCGGATGTAAGCATTGTACTCCTGAAACAAATTAAAATTAATTTTTTTCATGTGATAATCAGTTCCCCTTAACATCTACATATCAATCGCCGCGCATTTAATTGAAGCATTTAGGCCCTAATCGTGTAGATTAATGATAGATTTTCGTAGATCAATAACGATCAAAAGTTCAAGGGTCCAGAAAAGAGTGGATTTCAAAGTTCTAAAATAGCCAAAACCTTGTTTTCTTAATTTTCTTTAAACAAAGTATTAAAAGCTACTTGAAACTTTCAAGGCATTCTATACTGGATCAACGTGTTTCATCTATAACTGTTACCATATAACTTGCTAAGCGTAGGCTGGAGACGGGCGCATCGGGAGCCAGCTCGGGCCTGGGGCTATGAATAGCCACACGGGCCCTTTAGCAGGTGTAGCGATGTAGAGTCTCAAGCTCAACTAAATTATCATCCAGCTCCCCAGTTTGAATCAATTAACGACTGAGTCACATGACTAAATCGATCAAAATTACGTGTTTTGCATGAGCAAAACTTTTTGCAATCCCTTCGTGAGACCCGGACCGGGGAATTTACCTCGGCTGATTAGTATTAAAAGCCACTTTAAACTTTCAACTCACTTCATAACAGCGTATTTCAATTCTAATAAAATTTTGATTTAATTTTGACAGGTCCCTTAATGATGCAATACTTTTTTGTACTGGCAAGGTACTTATCATGAATAACATGTATATTATAATCATCATTCTATCATAATTAGCCATAGCAGCTATATACCATGCTCTACGTACTAGGACAAAATAGTCTTTATCAGAAAATATTTTTAGCTCTAGCTTGTTTCTTTGGTTCATTACAGGGTTTATAATTTGTATTAATTACCTAGCTTTTCGTTTTTTCTTTGGCTGCGTTGGTCTAGGTCTCGATCGTGGTGCCTGTCTTTCGACGACCTGATTCTCTGGAATACTCATCTGCTGCTCTTCACTTGCATCATCATCGTGTTCCAGATCTAGAGCAAAAAACGACCTGCTCATATCGTTTTCTCTCAGCTTTTACATATTTTATTTGCAGACGGATGAACAGGGTAGCAAGCTAAGACCGGTGGGAGTTTGGTCATTCGAAAGGTTCTTGTACAATTAATTAAACATAACAGATGAGTTGGGTTCAAACATCATACTATGAAAGCAACGACTCGAGCTTGGCAGGAAACTTTCAAAATGTTTTGTTTGAAGACTGCCATAGTCTTTTCGAGTTTAAATTGATTTGAAAAAGGAAAACGTACAGAGGCCATACGGTCCAGTTTCTGAGCCTGGTATCAACTATATTTTCATAAAACTATTGCAACTTTTGGAACGATACATTGTAAGTTTTTACTCTTAGTTTAAAGCACTTGGCGACAACCAGAAATTTGGCAAGTACTGGCCCCTCGGGGGGGGGGGGGGGGGGGGGCGTGCGGTGTCCCCTATTTTTGCTTCGTAAGGGTATAATAAGTAACGATGAAGAATCTAATCAAACTTATGTAATTTTTCATCACTAGAAGAATTCATTCGACAAAACAGACCTCATTAGCAATGCGCAATTATTTATTGAAGATTTTCCCTTCACCTCTAACAGACTGGCTTTAATTTTACCCAATATGTACAATTCTGATTAAGTTACCAATTTTCGAATTAAAACACGAAAATGACTAATACCAAACTCAAATATTTGGCTAGAGACAGTGTGAAAATGACGAGCAGTTTGACATAAAAGACAAGCTTGAGATCACAGAGGATTTAAATTCTCAACAAACATTTTGAAATTCAACAATTCTAATGTAACATATTGTTCAAACTTTGGATTAAATTATCTGGCTTTGGAATCGATCCACCATGTCAAAGTTTAGATGAAAACTTCCCCAAGGCCAAGAAACTTTGCTTTGTACATGATATTTTGATCAAGAAATAAATATATTAGATTTCGATACACTAGCCTCAGATTTGTGCCTGCCACAATGAAAGGTAACCCTCCTAAATATTTAATGAAACAAGATCGTTACGATAATCCACATAATACTCCTTAATCCAAACTGAATTTTTTGGACAAGAATTTATCCATGTTATCAATACCAAGTAGCAGGGCAGCTTTTATTCACAAGAAAATATTGATCATTGATAAGAAAATGGTGCTTATTGATAATATCACAGGTAGTAGTCAATTAGAGGGAGCTTTCGCAGAACAGTTAAAAGTATGTCCACTAAAAACATCTATCCAAGCAATATCCTCATTAACTTTTGAACAAAGGCAAAAGTTTACTTGTCTTTTCCTCCAATCCTTTTCATGTTTATCTTATGTTTTCATTTCATCCTTCTATCAACTTTACAAGGACAATTTAGACTTTAAATTTGGCTAGCTACCAATGAAATGACTGTTGAATCTTCCCACATCAGCCTTTGTTTGTTGCCAAATTCATTCCTTTCTCGTCTTTCTGATCCATTTACCTAGCTCTCCTTACAAAGGTTGGAACAAGGAGGCTTTGTAAATTCTACATATAGGGGTGGTGACACGGAGAAAATGTTTAAGATGTTAACGTAGTCATGCAGTAAAGGATTCTAGTCAGGTTAGTTACTATTGCAACATACCTCTTCTTCTTGCCCTTCGACTTCTTTTACTTGGTTGCACTGGTGCCACAGCAGCCTCTTGTTCAATTTGAGGCTGAAATTTCCCCTCCAATGCTAACACCTCTTCACTAACTGATCGCGGAATTCTCTGTGCAGTTTGAGGTTTTCTCTGACGCCTTCGCTCACCCCTGCTAAGTGTCACATTTTCTTTGCTTTCCTCAGAGAGATCTGCAACAATTTTTATGATTTATCAAATAAAACTGTTTGACAAATGATGCAACATTTGATAATAATAATGGGCTGTGAAAATACAAAATTGGAAACAGCACCAAAAATTACAATGTTTACCAGGATCTGGTGTGTGCTTCCTTGAAGGTCTTTTCTTTCTCATACTGGAATCCCTTTCCATTGAAGCTGTTCCATTTTCCTTACTTGCAACTTGATTTAGTGGTTCTTTGCTTGAACTTGCCATAACAATATTTGAATTTGACACAGCATTCCTATTATCATCAGATGCTGAGTGATGACGTCTCCTTCTTCGTTCTCTCGATGAATGGGGATTCATTGGCTCTGAAAATAAAGCATTTTGTGAAAGCAGATCAGAAGCTTTCAGGCCAACCAGGGCATGACAAATTAAATCCTTTAAATCACTGTGTGTCAGACACATGATTGATATCTAGCATTATTTTAAATTTTGAATCAAACTAGATTTTATCCCTTCACATGCTTGCTTGTCCATTGTTTGTCAGTGTATGAATCATTTCAATCAATAAAATATAATCAGAACTTGTAGACTTTCTATTTTGTAATTATTTACATTAGATACTTAACAATTAAAATAGCCAATTTTCAGCTTCCTTTGACAACACGCACATTAGATTCTTTGCTCCAAACTGGGGGAATAGATTTTCTGGCTCATTTTAAAATTGAATTTTACTTGCAAGAAGTGCGCATCCATTAACCTATGAATTCCTTTTAGGTATCACCAGAAAATTCAACCATTTCCTAGTATGATATTGTTTTAATTGTTCCAACTATTTGTAATTCAAAACATATTCAAAGTTTTAGTTTCATTTTCAAATCAAATAGAGTTTAAAAATACAAATACCCTCTTCATCTGCCATTTCTGAATTCTTATGATCTGAAATGAAAACATAAATTTTGTAAAAAACAGCTTTTTGAAATAAGGTGTTTTAGTTTAAAAGAATACTTGAGAACAGTAACAAAAAAAGGTGAAATTTTGCATCTAATACAAGTTATACTTAAGACTAATCCTTTAATTCTTTAGTACTGGTAGTGATTATCAAGAAATTTGATGTACATAATCATGACTTAGGATATCTTGTACAATTGCTAAGGCAAAGGAATTTGCTGTCCCCCTGAGGGTCCAAGTTCAAAGGATTATATTGAATTTGAAAAAGCATCCTTTCATACCATGAAAAAATGTGCATCACAGCTGGAGTGCAAACGTGTGAATAAGTGGCAGCTTCATCAATAGAAGAATCAGGTGAGGGGACAAAAATGTGGAGACAGTAAAGATAAGTGAGGTGAAGATAAGATCAGTGATCTATGAGTCAGTAATTTCATTAACTAATTTTTGATTTTTATCTAATTGATTTAATAAACTCAATGTGTGAATTAGAGAAATTATCCTGCAAATGTGACGAAAGAAAGACAGATACACACGAAACAATGATTCCATGGCGACTGACAAACCGAGAAAAATCTTGAAAAATAACAGTGCACCTTTACAAAGAGGGTACAAAACAGAGTGTGCCTACCGAAGTTGCATTTGCATTCCTGCAACCCGATAATTGTTTGTACTAACACTGCTGTAAAATAAAGACCGGAAAGATAAGCGGGCCTAATAAATGAGTTACATTGGAATTGGACAGGCGCCAAAATTGCAAATTGGCAGTTGCAGAGAATTTAGCAAAAACTAATACGGATAAAAAATATGGTTGATTTTTATCTCACTTGGAAAGTAAAAATTAAGAAGCGAAACTCACATTCTGAATGATAGCGCAGTCACGGTTTCAACGGAAATTCCTCTTCTGTTGCTAGGAATTTTATGGCAGCATATCCGATCTACCTCTTTTTGAAAGAGAGGCTTATTTATTTGTATAATTGTTTTGGATTTGATGGCGGGAAGTAAGTTTAGTTATGAAAATGTCGAAGAAAAACTGATTTTTTGAACTGATTATGGCGGAGGTACAGTTAGATTCTGAGTTGTTAAGGAGAATTTCTCTATCAGAGCTTGATGAAGTAGATGTGAAGTCCTTTACGGGCCATGAAGATGATGTAAGTATAAGTTGCTATGCACCTCCGCCCAAAGTCCTCCATCGTCAAGTGTCTCCCACCTTAAAAAGGAAAATTTGTTTAGCGTGTGCATAGTTCGTTACGTATATATCTATATATAAAGAATTTTTGTTTAATGAGGTATAGATAAACTAGTATTGTCTAAAGGCATGACAATATAAATATATATTTTCCAATCCCCCCCCCACCCCCACAAGATCTATTTGCTTGGTTTATTCATGTTTTTCCCATGTTCATAATTTTCAGGTAAATTGTTGCGCATTCTCTGGTGATTTAAAGCAAATTGTGACTGGGTCAGATGATGCTACATTAAAGTTATGGAATGTTCCAGAAAATAAGATAGTACATACATTCAAAGGCCACCATGGTATGAAAAAAGTTCATCGTCATCATCATCATCATCATCATCAACTCATAACAATAATGATAATAATAATAATAATAATAATCATCATCATCATCACTATCATCATCATCATCATCATAACCATCATCATCATCATCATTATCATCATTATCATCATCATCATCATTTTCAACAACATCATCATCATCATCATCATCATCATCACCACCATCATCATTAACTCATAACAATAATGATAATAATAATAATAATCATCATCATCATCACTATCATCATCATCATAACCATCATCATCATCATCATCATCATTATCATTATTATCATCATCATCATCATCATCATCATCATCATCAACATCATTATCATCATTATCATCATTATCATCATCATCATCATTAACTCATAACAATAATGATAATAATAATAATAATAATAATAATCATTATCATCACTATCATCATCATCATCATCATTGTCATTATTGTCATCATCATAACCATCATCATCATCATCATTATCATTATTATCATCATCATCATCATTTTCAACAACATCATCATCATCATTATCATCATTATCAACAACTACATCATCATCATCATCATCTTCTTTAACACCATTATAACCATCATCTTCATTCGCAATAAATTATTCTTGTTTTTAGATAAGTATCTAAAAACATTTAAACTGGTATATCTATAAAAATCCACATCAATTATAGGTGCCATAAATTGTTGCTGTTTTTCATCTGATGATTCAATCATTGCCTCATGTGCATTTGATCACATGGTCATCCTTTGGGATGCCAAATCAGGAAACCAAATAACCATATTGCAAGGTTAGTTTTATTTGATATCTATTTTCTACATTCATTCATCATTCTAATACAAAGATTTCAATTTTTAAATGTAAAAGGCTGTTTATTCACAGCATAAAGTGAGAAAATGCTAATACATTTCTGGAGTGGGTAAAAAGTCTTACCAATGGCATAAAATCCTAAGTAAATTGGTAATTTGATGCTTAAGCTAAACAACAGGGCCTCCAAGGATGGGAACATTGCCCTCCCCCTCTTTTCAAATCTTGTCAGGGGCCCTGAATGATGTGTTGAAATTTGAATTTTAATGATTCATCAATTAGTGTTACACCATTTTTTACATCCTGAAGAAACATGTTATGTGACATGGAACTGTTAAATTTTCATAATTTTAGAGATTTATGCAATCAAATTCAAGTTTGATTTAATAAAAAATGGACTACTGATTATGCTTTAACATTAGCAAAATTAAGCAAAAACCTTAATTACATTTCACCTACATATGGAGGCATTTTATAGTCTTTGCCACATTATAGTATAAAAAGTTATATCATGATGGAAATTTGAACACAATTATGTATCAAAACTGAGGAATAGGTTGGTGATTTTCACATAATTTTGTCTGGAAATGTAGATAGATATCTTGTTTACCCTTTGGTGACTATCTGACGATTGACGCTCAGCAGAATGATAATCATTAAAGTGTATGCATAATTATCAAATTTGAACAATTTGAACTTCTGTGCATTGGATCATTTAGTCATTCTTTCTCTAGGGCATAGTTTAAGTGTAGAGACAGTTGCATTTTCACCTTGCAAGAACTATCTTGCATCTGGCTCTTGGGACAAGACTGGCATTGTTTGGAATTTAAAAGTAGGCATTCTTACCTTACTCTAATATCACCATATGATATTCTATAATTAGTTTTGATATTTAAACTGGATGAAAATTTCAGAAGCATTATTTTCAAGCATTCATAAGCAGGGATTGCATGGCAAAAAGAAAGGGTCTCTGGTTATGTAAAGGATTATCAACTATCCATATCTAGCATGAATATGTTTATTTATTACATTGTTATACATCATCTATCTTATATTCTTTAAATCATGATAGACATCACTACCAGAACTGATCATCGTTGGACACAAGGATGTTGTCCAGTGCTGTGCTTTTTCAATGGATGGTGAACTATTGGTAAGCTTTTGTAGTTTTCGTTAAAACAAGAAAAAGGCTTCTTTAGCCAAGGTAGCATTTTAATCAGGCAAAAGACTAACAGTTTTGACAGTTTTATTATCTATGAAATCGATTATATTAAATCCCTATTCAAAAATAACCAATCAAAATTTCGATACTTCTCATTAGGCAACTGGCTCTTGGGACAAAACCGTTCAAACATGGACTATGAATAAGAGTTTAGAGTTCAAGAATACCATTTTGCATGGTCATACAAGTAATGTAAAGGCGCTTGCATTTTCATCAAAGAAATTACTGGTATGTTATCGAATGTAATGATACTTTACATAACGAAAATATCAAGAGAATCGGCTATATTATGCAGTTAATTACAGTCTACGTCTATTTTATGCAAATCCCGTAGCGGCATCTTTGTACAACAAGATAGGCCGACTGATGTGCAGAGTCGAAACGGTACTTCAAATGAAACCAAGTCTCGTGGCATACCGAGTAAGGTGCCTTAAGAAGCTAAACGCTGGATTCCAGTGCCGGACCAGCCAGATCATTTATCAGAAAATCTACCATTGAATAATCATTAGAAGAGAGAATTATGTTTACTATTAAATGCTTTAAACCTGCACGAAAAACAGAAGCATAATTAAGCAAAATTTATTTTTATGCGGCAAACGTGCTTTTGGAAGAAAAAAGACTTTTCCTTTTCGTAATGCTCCTGCTATTAATGCAGTTTTAAAGATTTTGAAGTATGAAACAATTATTGAAAAATGCAGCATTTCAATGAAGGCAAACCACTCGAACAAGGCAGCTAAAATATCCAACATTTTAAGATAAAGAGACATTTTAAATTATGATCGAGCCGTTTACTTTTCTGGTTTTTTTTCCGAGTTTCAGATTTTCACTTTTAAATTGCAGTGACGAAAACAGTAATTGTAATTCTGTTGATATTGCTAGGCTTCAGCATCATGGGATTGCACAGTACGCCTTTGGAATGTATTCAATGGCACCTGTTTGCATGTTCTTGACAAGCATATTGGCTGGGTTCAGGTCTGGTTATGTAGTTACATCAGTCATTTATTTATTTATTTGTTCATTCATTCATCCATTCATTCATTCACTCTTGCATTCATTCATATTATTCATTCATTCATTTATTTATTCAGTCATTCGTTCATTCGTTTATTAACAATACATTCGTTAATCTATTCATTCCTACTTACGTTTTTTAACTAATTCATTCATTCCTCCACTCATTTATTCACTTAATGATCCATTCACTCATTCATTCGTTCATTAATTCATTCGTTCTTTTTTTCATTCATCTGTTTATTCCTCCATCTATTTATTGTTTCAATCATTGTATTAATTTGTTCTATCACTTCCGCCATTACTCCTATCGACCATCAGCACATTTTTCTTAATTTGATGCCAGATCCATCTTCCTATCCTCTGTCGATTTGCCACTTTATTTTCTTATTAATGCAAATACATCTTGTTATTTTCCTTTTTCAGTCATGTGCATTCAACAAAGATGGTTCTCTCTTAGTTTCTGCTGGTGACGACAAACAGGCAAGTAATCACATCTTCATCATGACCCGTTTTAATCTCTTTTCATGATCTTAAGAGTATCAATTGTTTCTAGTTTTTATCTTGAACTCTATAAGCTGTGAGATAGCGAGACTGCTTGACGAGCTTTATGTGATATGGTGTTGTTTAACGGTGATTGAACTTTTGAAGACGTATATTCTCATATCAAGTACTGGCTCTTGAATTACAACGAAACACACGGTACGGGAAATGGGTTTGCCACCTACTGTGAAAAAATGATTCAATTAATATGGCTGACAACTTAAGACTTAATAATTTTATATTATCATAATCATGATCGATTTGGACTTCATTCAAGCGAATGATCCTCGAAATAAGTTTAATTTAAAACTGATCTTAAACTGTCATATATACTAAATTGAATAAACCCGAGGTTTTTCTGATAAACCGAGATAGATTTCCTTGAAATTCTGCAGTCAAACATCTGCGTTCTCTCTTTGGTTTTGATGGTGGATTAGATGGTTTATTAAAGAGCTGCAAGATTTTTTATTTCATTTCGTAATGCTCGCTGTAGTTAACTCTCAATATCGTCTTCATCGATGGATGCTGTGTCAGATTCTTGTTTGACTGTCGTTTGTGCCAGCACTCTCGATTTTCCATCAGATTAACAGCGCTCAATTTTACCATGGCTGCCAGGACCATTGTGCAAAGCATCTTTTTTCGTCCTAAAGCGTTGGTGGCCACAACCTTACCAGTGATGTACTGGCCTTCTACCATTATCTGTGGCATAAGCTATCGAACAAAGCTAAATTGGCGTTCGTAGATCAGATTTATTTTTTTTTAGACTGCCCATGATTTGCAGGTCTGCTAGTAGTCTTTATTGCTAACTCTCTTAGTCCTCGATACTCTTAGGATTCATTTCAGTTGCCTCATTTTTGCATCTTCTAATCCTTTTTCATTGCCTTGCTGTTAATCCAAGTTTCACATCCATACAGAGACGTGATCTTTAGAAACGTGGCATACTTGTTTCTTGTTTCAAGCGATCGTGATTCTCTCTAGCACCAAACTTATCAAGCTTATAAAGATCATAGTATGGTTCAAAACTAATCAAGCAACGCATGTTTGGCATCAAGTATCTCTTTTACCATTTCTTGTCTCATTTTCAGGTTCGAATCTGGAATGTTGATAACGGAGAATGTCTAAAGGAGCTCAAAGTAAGCTCATTCTTCAAACGGTTTGAAACATTTTTAAGAAATGATTGTTCGAAGTAAAGAGAAGGGAAAATTTCGCTTAACAGCGTGTCCTAAAGGAGACACCCACAGAAAAACATGCTTCTCCAAGAGCTGGAGAAAACGCATGCGTACTACTTGGGCTTTTTGTTTCTATAGAAGTTAGTAAATCTGAAATGAAACTTTCATAGCATACAATGATGAGGTTAAGCATTATGTTTCTTTAAAGAAATGAGCAATATGATATTTGAATGCCCTGGCGGCCGCTTTCAGACATGTTTCTACAGGGAAAACGTTGACGTGAATGCTAAAAGGAGAAACATAAGACTAAAAATTATAAATAGCGTGAAAGATCTATATCCAACATTTGCGTTTTTTTAACAATAGCAAAACAATACTTGGACGTTTTATGAGACATGTTTAGGCCAGAAACAGACCTACACTATTGAATATTGATATTTCTGTTTAAAAAAAATTTTGCCACCCATGTTCCATGCGGTTTTTCTCACAGTCCCACATTTGAACGTTTGCTCGATTTTTTGATGTTTCATTTGTTCGTTCTTTCATTTATTCGTTCATTTGTTCGTTCATCTGTTCTTTTTTGGCAGGCTCATTGTGAGGACGTAAACACATGCATTTTTACGGACGGTGGAAATTTGTTGACGTCTGGACCTCAATTTTCTACGATATTTTTGTACTGAAAACAGTAAGTTTTTTATATTGATATTGTTGATGCCAATCCAATGCATGTCCAATTTTTGATGTAAGCCTCAGTTTCTTAACTCAGTCAATGTTAATCCTCTCGCTTTGTCATTGTATCTCAACCATCTCTCTCTTTCTTCCCTCTTGCCTTCTTAATGAGAATGAATATTTTTATGCCACATGTTGTTAATGAGCATTTATGGCTGAAGTTACAAAAATCGAATGCCTGGGGTCACTGCAGAAGCTCAAGCAATTAAACTCTGCTTAATTTTGGATTTTGTAGTTGCCTTGGTTCTTTGATTCGAATCTTTTGAAATGATCATTCACAGTTACCATGTTTGTAAATAAATAAATGAATAAATGTATAAATAAGCAATTTATGAAATAAATGAATGAATGTATGAAAGAATGATTGAAAGAATGAATAAATAAATGAATAAATGAATTAATCACGAAATATGTAAATAAATTCATTCATGAACATATGAATTAGTAAGTAAATAGATAAACGTGTAGTTTCATAGATAGATTTTTAAATGATGGAACTAATATATGATTGAGTTAATGGATATAGAAATGTGTGAATGAATAAGTGAATTACTAAATGAATGAATTACTGGATGAATTATTTAAAGCTTTAAAGAGAACATGTACTTGCGATTTTGCCTTTTTGAATCACATTTAAGAGCTCATTTAAATGTGGATAACTTTGCAGAACTAGATTTGGTTTTAAACGCATCCTCATAATACTTCAGTAAGTGCTAGTTAATTATTCCACTATTTTGGTCCATAGTTTTAATTAGGTTTGTCACACTTAGTGACCACTGTCATTTCGTATAATTAATTTGACCTTGAAGAAGAATACAGGAAAGTCCCCGAAGTCATTTATAATTCATAACATTTGGTTTTCCCTAGTCCAAATATGTAACCGGACACAAAGGACTTGGTTCCATTGTAAAATGCTTTTTTGTTTGATACAAGATAGGAAATGAAATTAATTTGGTCTTAAATGCTTTTTTCTTCGCGTAAAGTGAGATTTCAGAGCTTGTGCCATTCTGTTGCCATGGTCATAATTCTCATTTTCAAAGCTGATCAAAGAGCATAGCATTAATGATTCAGGACAGATTTTCTATTAAACTCTAACTCTAACTTCCAGTTAAACATTGTTTCTATATATTGCATTGAAATTGACTGAAAAATTTGCCGATATCGTAAAGAAAGATATTAAAAATTGTTAACGAATTAAATTTCCGCTCTCATTTTTATCTAAATAGCCTTTTGTTTTATTTTTTCATCCAAGGAAATTCTAACTTTCTAAAAGGCTATCACCGTTGCTTTCTTTCGCCCCCAATACAGTTGACTTCTGTTGATGGCAAACGATTACTGGTGGTTAACAGTGATTTTATGTGATTGCTGATGTTCTAGAGTGATTATCGGAAACTTGAAAGTCGCTGGCTGTTTTAAGTGATGGTTGCCCGTGATTGCTGGTGATTACTGATAACTGCTTATGATTGGTAGTGATTGCTACTGACTAATGATGATTAATTATGATTTTATGTGATCTCCCATGATTAAGAATGATTAATGATGACTTCTGGGCATTCGCTAGACGTTGTAAGAAAAACGTAATAATTTGTTGTAATGGTGATTAGCTATGATTTTCTGTGATTAAGAATGATTGCTTGTAACTGCTGGTATTTACTAACCTTTGCAAGTAAAACGCTATAACTGATCAGTATGATCGCGTTGATCTTCCATATTTACTATTGATTTGGACTGGCGATTTCTAGCGATCAACAACCTTCATAGTTCTTCTTGTTTTCCATGTACATTTATATCATCATCCAACATTGTTTCCTCCAAGTCTCTTTTGTTCACGAGTTCACGTGCCATGAGTAGAATGTATTTAGTAGCAATGCAATATTTTCCGTACTGAAGTTAGATTTTTGTATATTAACAGGGTTGATTTAAAGAATGCTTGCATAAAACTGTAAATAGTATTTCTCTTATTTCTTTTGAAGATATATCGCTAGGTATAATATTTATAATTCATTTCTCCATCGTATCCAACAATCAAGATATGTCTCATTTTGGTGATGGTATAAAACATAGAAATAAGATTTAAACTATTTTTGTCATCTGTAACTAAAGTAGCCCAAACATTGAACCAAGAGACATTGGGAAGAGATTATCGCGTGAAGGACATAAAACTGAAGTTTAAATGGCAGGTGTTTTGAAATAAAATTTTAAATGCATGGCATAGAAAGTAAAAGATAAGGGAATCATATAACCGTGCTTTAGAAGCTCTTCTATAAGAGCACTGAAGCCGCTTCACAGGTGCAGTCTTTTACTTGAGTGCCGACTCCAGCCGCAGCGGTACTTTCTGCACAGTTCGACGCGCGACTAAATTGTTGCCGCATGATAGTATTATAACTTTTTGCAAGATGCCCTCGTTAGAAAAACTTTCCTCTAAGCAGACGATTTTCCAATTAGATGCAGATTATTTTGATTAAAGTAGCTTGTTCTGAGCGCACAACTGAAGCTGCCATTTCATGCTGGAAGATTTAAGACCGCTTCATTCTCACGAAGTGGAAGAATCTTGAATAACAAGAAATTGTACGTTGGTGTAGATTTGCTGATAGAACACACAAGACAAGAATACAGTTATTTTCTGTTTGTAGATACTTGGCTACTCTATGTCTATGAAGAAGAAAAATATTAGAAAATTATGCTTTTTAGGAGGAGATGTATTCAATTAAGGTGACTCTGACCATGACAGCACAAATTTAGCTTCGTTTTAAATGGAAAAAAGGTTGAAAGTTAAGGAATTTGTAATAAGGGAATGATTGGATGAAGACACAAGACAAACTCAAATCTTGAATTGAGAATTCGTGGCTTCATTTTCACTCAAGTTAAGGAAATTCCCGCTACAGAAGGATTTTATCAGCTTAACAATGCAAGCATGAGGACATTTATAAATGCACTCGTCAATACAACTGTCATTTCGTATTTGAAGAGTTTTGTCTCCTTTCTAAAAGGATTCATTCCCTTTATGGAAACTTGGTTTTTGGTTTTGCCCTAATCTGACACATCCTTCCATCCTAAATAATTAGAAATCTGACAGATAATTTGAACCAATTAAGTTGACCATTTTTTTAGGAATTTCTACAAAGAATCATTTTAATCTTGATTTGTTTTGCTACTTTTAGGAGCAACTTAATCTAGAGTACCTGTTTGAATCACGGAACTGTTGCTGCATCTGAAGAGGAAGAGGCAATCGAAAGAGCTCAAACAATTTTCTATCGTCAACATCTGCTGGAAATCGTTTGAGGTAAGCATCATAATCATCATCGTTTGCTGTTGATTGTTTCGGTACGTCTAACTCGGTAATTAGCGGGCAAAGCATTACTGTTGAGGAAAATTGAGATTGAATAACATTCTGCACCTATATCACATATATTTTTTATATATCCAGTTTGTTATATCTCTATCTTAATATAAGCCACACAACCTTGATATACGAAGGTACTTTTTACATATTTGGTTTCATCAGCAAGGGAGAAGCAATTGGGCGATGATTTGTTAAAGCAGACAGCCAATCGCACACGTTTTCTACTATCACGTGGCTTGTTGGATCCTCCTTTAGTCATATCCTTATCCAACGTCAAACACTCTGCTAAGTAGCGAACAAAAAACTACTTAAGCATGCCATGTTATGTTTCCGCCATGCTCCCAGATGCTTCAATTATCAGTCAATTTCTTCAAATCTCATACTTTTAGCAAATAAATTCAGTGGTTCTAAAAATAGATGTGTATGACGTCAGTGCTTTTTAATTCTGTTGCTTCATAAAGGAAGCGTCAGTGTTTTAGTCGAAATTCCGTATTGATAGGATATCTAGTAAACCAGTGCTCCTGTGATAATGTTTGAATGACCTACGGCGACCTTTCGCAAACCAGCCTATGGGTCATCTGGGCAATTAGGCCAGATAAAAATGTAATCAGCCAAGGATATACTAGTGTGTGGGCAGATATCTTCAGTCGCCAGCGACAAAAGACATGCTTGGCTTAAGTGATCGTTAAGTGTGAGATTCAATCTTTTGTACTGGTGAAAGTTTCTAATAAAAGGTGAATGATTGTTTTTCAACTATGATTTACAAGGTTAAGCGCAGGTTTAGTCCTTAGGATTAATACATAGTTAGTAACAAAATCCATCGTTATTCCTTTCTTTAAGCCTTCGAATCCAAGGTATAAAATTCTTAATGATCCTGTGAGAAATTACCGACTTGGAAAAGCTCCTGCTACGATCGAAGCTCAGACGTGATGGAAATAGCCCGTTACTTTCTTTGAGCAGGCACCTTTAGGCTAGGAGTTTTTCTTGCAAAAATACTTGCTAAAACAACTTCAACATCGTTTACTATTTTTTAAGGTAATTTGTATACGAATCACAAAAATAGCAGCTATAATTTACGCTGCAAAATGAGATCAAGAAACTAAATTCGCCAACAGTTGCTGATATGATGAAAAGAGAGACAGTTACTTTTATTCAAAACCTTGTCAAGAATACCCTTTCAAGAAAAAAGCGCCTGATATCAGTTTAATGTTTGCGCTTGGCTACTACCGATGTACTTGTTCCAAGGATGAGCACCCCATTGGGCAGAAGGCCATATCTTTGTTGTGCAATGTTGCAGAACAGTTGCAGAGGTATTGCGCAACTTGAAAGTTGCTTGGTGTTTTTATGAATGTTCATGCAAGGTTAAGGAACTTTGTCGCGTATATTGTTGCAAGGAATATTTCAAACTGAAATTGTTTCAAAGTAAGGGGATTTGCTGATTTGCATCGATGAAGCGCGTGCAGTTTTGTTGTATTGTGTTGCAAAGTTGTTGAAGGTGCATGTGTCAAGGTATTTGAGGTGTGTAGTGAAAATTAGGGGAGGCTGGGGCAATAAACCAGCACCCCCCAAATTTGTTATGACTCGGAAAAGTTTCTTTAAAGTTGGCTATTTAAATCTGAGAAGTGGAGAAAGAAATCTGATTCAGTTTCTGATGCGGTTTCTATTTATGTAAAGTTTTGCAACTAAAGGCCTCAAATAAAAAAACATGGATTCTTCTACAATAGACAAAAAACTATTGGGTACGGGTAGGCCCACTAATTTCTTAAGATTTCCTTAGTGTTTAACTTTTGGATGTAGGGTAATTGTAAATAGTTTCTTCTAAGGGTTGTAGCATTGAAATGTTGCTCAAAGGGCTGTTTTTCCTGCACGATAAAAAGAGCCGACACAAAATGGGCGGGGTAATTTAACTAAGTCATCTTATAAGGGCGTGGTCGGATAAATTTCGGAATGTACCACGCCCCTTCTCCCCTTAACCTCTCTGATAATTCAATGATCTTCCCCCCCCCCCCACACACACACACACACAAAGCTCAATTTCCGCCACTGTGTTCAACAATGGTTTAAGAGGTTGAAGAATTGTTGCAAAATGTTTCATGTTCTTTGTTCATGTTCTCTGTTCATGTTTTCCGGCTTTAGTTGTTATGATCCACCTTTGAAGCTAGCGAACGTTATGACAATCATTCCCAATTTAACAAAAATTGTTTCTTCTACGACACGTGTTTAGCGAAAACAGAATCAATCATAGCTTTTGATTTGTCTTGCTATTTGTTTCAAGTTTTTGAAATAAAACAATGGTCAATATTTTAACTTTGTTTTTACTAATTTATATTTGCTAAATATTTGTTCTCACGTATCGGTAATGTTTTGTACAATTAAGCTGTTTTTGTTTCCATATTTTTGTTTGTTTCGAGTTTTTGTGCAAGAGGAGACAGCGAGGAATTGTTTTGACTTGGCCCAATAAAGACTTAGTTTGTTCAATCTTGTCCAACTACTTTTGTAAATAATGCGAAGTTTTTTGGAGTTATGTAACAAGTAAAGTTGAGAACAAAATAGCAGGCTGTCGACCTGATTTTCGGGGAATACTTGTGACAATGTAATGGCGTTAAGGAACAATGCAAAGCGGCGGGGGTATACAGCAAAAATGGCCAGATAGCAATTATTATCTCTCAATATATTGTATATTATTTCGCTCCAGCATGAAGGACTTCTTCAGGGTATAAAAATCAATGAGCGTTATTTAAAAAAGATGCGGCTGCCATTTTATTGGTGGGATCATGCTCAACCTACAGAGAGCTAAAATTTAATTTAACATGGCTCTGCAATTTAAAGTTTCAAATTTCAAATCAAGATGCATGTGGGGATGATGCAGCCACGCCATCTCGATTCAAAGGATAAAAATTGATTGCAATTCTTCTGCCGTACAGAGATCACAAAAATATGGAAACATCATGTTTTCATTTCCTTACTAGAAATTGGAGAGCCATTTTCAGTTAAATCCAAAAATTTCCGAGTGACTACTTTTTAAGCTTCGATATCTTTTCTAGCTTTTCCATAGCCAAATAATTCCACAAAAAAACAACGACCCCTGTGTGACGTATATTTTAACTGCGTAGCCTGGAATTTTCTTGAGGGATAGGACGTCTTTAGCCTCTGCGTAGATGCAGAGTGTTCCTATTAGCTGGAACTGGTCTTCTGCCACGCATTGATTTCCATTGTCAGGATGTTTTACGGGCTTAACTTTGTCAAAAATGTTAACGATTTTTTAACACCGTCATTGGACAATAAGAAAGCATTTAGCAGCTTTTAACAATTTATAGCTAGGTTGGTGGTTGCTGATGACAATGCTAAAATGTCCTGACATATGAAAAGTTTGTTGGCCTCGCTATTCAAATTCTAGTTTAAAAAGCTTGTTTTAATATGCCGCAGACCAAAAATTGATAGGAACGATACGCTTTGATACAGGCGGCGATTCAAAGGATTGATTGTGGTCAATCATAGTCAAATCAGTAGCTTACAAAAGTGTCCTTAAATGTAGTTAAGAACTACATTGGTCCATTATCAACTGAAATGTAAATTCACTTATTTATGGATTGGATTTCGACTATTTCTTTTGCCTATGCGCTCATTTTGCCAAGTTCCTCAAGTCTTTCCATCTTTAGCCTATTCATGTTGTCTCTCTTAGAAACGCCGATGTTGACATATGTGCTTTAGTGGTTGTGGTTACTATGATATTCGCGTCGGCCAATCGCAAAGTTTCCACGCAGCAAAGTGACTAACTGCGCACGGGAGCAGCACTGGAGCTTCTACTGATCGCATTATAGCTAAATAGACGATTGGTTTTTTATCGCTCTGTTGTTAAAGGTATGTTGCATACTACGTTCGTTCATATAAGATAACATGCTTACAATGTAAACCAAATCTAATCTTCTAGAAGAGTTGCTGATTACTTATAGCCGTACAACAGGTCATCTCGTTTATATTTAAGGCAACACCCGTTACTGTAAAAGACCTGATATCAGATGCATTGTACGCTCTGTCACGTTATCTTGCGTGTGCCTTATGCATTTGATCATGCTCGAGATAAGGTATACGTTAATTGCATAATCAAGCACTATACAGTATACCCCCAAAAGGATTGTCTTCATCTAGTCTTTGTAAGAGATGGTTGCATTATTTTGACCAAAGACGGAAATTGTGGTTTTATAGGGGTGTTTGTGTCCCCAATGTTTCACAGTTTCCGGACTTTTAAATTTCCTCAACCTGTCCAGCATTCAACCCCCTATTTGCAACCCTGCACATCCGTTAACGCGTTGACGTAGAAAGATAAATAAAGTCTAACCTATTTATGACTGGACTTGAAAGTAGTGAAATATTTAGTTGAATTTCTTCTAACTGCGCTTGTTTTAACATTTGGCTTAAAAGACAAACAGCTCTTTGTGTTAATAGTAAGAGGTTTATCCCAAAATCTACGGTACTTATTACTAACTGCTGTAACGAAACGCTAATTCAAATACTACAGAATCTATCACCTGAGCAAAAAACAGCTTCATTGCTATAGCATAACGAAAATGAATCAAATTTCTACATTAATTACATTGATACTCTTGCCTATTTTTGCATATCTTTCCCGTGAAATCTTTTTATACTAGTGTTTAGAAACCTTGCAGGTCTTTTTGCTAAAGAGCAGGTATTTGATTTTTATTGTCCTTGAAAATAAATCCCTTTTACACAATAAAAGGTTTGCACTGAAACTTTCCAGCATTTCATGTTCGAATTAAAAGGTTATACACATCGTTTTCTGTTTAACGGAAATTGAAAGAAATTACAGTTTTACAATAATCGTACTCAGCACTGCTCTTTTTTACGTGATGATGAAGGTTTCTTTTCAATTCCATGCACCTGGAAAATTGCCTCTGAAGTGATGATGATGATCGTTGCATCTTTGTGCATGATGCAACAGCAAATTTGTACATAAGATGCCACGTTTGTTCTTTTCCGTTTCTTTAACCTGAGTTTGGCCTCCAGTTTTTGATTTCACATTATGTAATCCAAAAACATTGACAAGTCAAATAATGAAAGACTACACTGCGAGGATTTAAAACATGTTAACAAGGATATGTTACTGAAAAGTAATTCCTTTTGTCTAAGGAATTGATACAATAACAAATAGAAATAACAAATACCACAAAAGGAATTAAATGAATTGCAATGCAAGGGGCTGCTGCACGTTAAGAGGTAGCTGTTGCAACAAGGTGTACCCAATCTAACCAATTTTACGTGGAATTTCATGGCGAGGATATGAAATAGGTAACAAATCCCTAGAATGAAGACTCTAGAATTTGGAATATGGAATCTATAAGCGTAAACATTTGTTGTTATTCCTTAAAACAATGTGAGCATCGAAATAATAAGCAAGTTTTATGGTCAGAGGTGTTGTTCCCTGCCTGATACTTTCGTTATGATGATGTGTAATGCCTATCTCTAAGCAAAGTAGCTTCATAGTCTAGAGTTTTTTATTTTTATCCATGTTTGACAAGCGCTGTTCTCCTTTCTCCAAAATGAAATTTTTTTGTAATTTCCAATTCTGCTGTTTATTAGTTTTCATGAATGAGCCCTTGCAGCATTAAATTGTATGTGACACATTATATTACATTAATTCATTCATTTAATTACAACTCGGTAATTAAAGCAAAAAATATTATTGAAAGAAATGCTAAAGCTTCTGTTTTCAAGGGAGTCGTGTTGCTGGCTTCAACTCTTGATAAAAATATAACCTTTCGTTTGCAATGCTAGGAGAAATCCCAGGGACTAATTTTTGCAGTTTCCTTGCATCTAAAAGTGGTGGCAACTCATTTTTGATAAGTTCTAAGTTGTAGTTTCAAGTTAGGAAGATTCAGGTATTTGTTCTATGATTTGAGTGTGTGTTTCTCTTCTAGTATTTTTTCTTCTGAATTTCAGGGGAAGTCTATCGAAAACGAATGATTTTATGGAACAGAAAAATCAAATACAATCATTTCGTTTACGTTGAATCAGAACCTAGGCCATTTATTTCGTAAAAAGGTGTCGTGGTTTTTCTAGTACTCAGGTCGTGAGAATTTTAGTACTGAGAATGGAAACAAAATTCTTTCTAGCCTATATATAATCCTTACTCCATTGTATTTACTGTAATGTGAGAATTCTTATCGTTTCACCAGATCTTTGGCATATTTAGTTTACCAACTGTTTCTCGATTCTAACATATCATAAATGCCTAAGCAGCTTCTTATATACGTATTTTTTTCGACTTCTTAAAAGGTTGAGAGACTTGAGTGCTGAGGTTTCCAACCAAAGAATATGTGCAACTATATTTTGTTTCAAACGTCTCTTTAATTTTCCCAGAAAAATTGTATTGACAAATTTCATTGCAGAATTGCTAAACAATAAATCCCTAAAAGAACTGCATAAGCTAATGGTAGCCCGAGGAAATATAACTAATATTGTTGCGAAAGTTCTAGGAAAATTTCAGTATTGGAATCCTGCGATTAGCCACAAATTTTGAGTTTTTAGATCATTCTGAACTTGCGTATAAAAACCGTGTGAGCACAGTTATATCTGGAAATCTCTTTTTTTTTACTTTTTGAATTAGATATGTGGTTAAAATACTCCTCTATAAATTTAAAACCGATAATACCTCTAGGTTAGGCTTTCTTACACATGTTGATAGCACTATTATCAGACTTTTTCTTTGTTTTTGATTCTAAGATTTATCGATAATTTTAAATTATTGATGAACATCTTCAACTCTCTAATCAGTCTTCGTGTCGTCTTTAAAATTAACCTACAATTTACTTCGACACCTTTACGGATATGAAATTTTCACCTCTGTTTATACTTGCTCAAAATACCTTAATTTGTGTATACAGGGGGTCGTTTTCTAGCTTAGAATTTCCACTAGGAGACGTGAATTGGGTGCAAACTGGTTGAACAAATCGTGCAGAAGGGATCCAGTAGGAAAGGAGATTTTATTATTTTTTTCAATCCCCTCCCCCCACTATTTTGATATACCTCTTGTTAAAGGGCAAATGCTTGCATAATATCTCTTGAATAAGACAAGCCCTCAATTTTCATGTAAGCTGCTATATGAATGCTACATTCTCCCTTTTAATATTGATCACTGCAGCTCTGCAAGTACGTGATCATTTTATACAACCATAAATATGATGAACAGCGGCATGAAATAAAAGAGATTTATTTGAATTCTTTCAGCGATATCCATAGTAACTCCATCGGTTACATAATAATTCCATTAAAAATCTATCCGTGTCTATAACGATCTTCCATTCATTTTCCATAAAAACTATCCCACCTATCTTGAATATCCTAATAATTAATACCTTCTTTACTTTTAAATTGCTAAAATGTTGTTTTTATGCTATACTCCGCTTTTCTGGCCCATCTTCTGCCTCCCAATATGTTAAAGCAAATAGTAATGGAAGCCTGCCATTAACATCTAAAGCTAGCTTTAGAAATAAACAAGTAAATTAATAGGGGAATACATATTTAAGAAAACAGGTAAACAACTGGCCCATTTAAAAACACAGTCTTAAAGAAAACGCTTCTTGAAAAACTCTCTGAAAAAATTTCATCACTACATATTGGGAGAAAATCATTATTGGGAGTAAAAAGAAATCAATTTCTATTTCTCTCACCTCTTCATCATCTTGCCTTTTCTTTTTCCTTTGTTTACAACATTTGCACTTGCTTCAGCTTTTCCAGCTCACAAAACGTTTGCGCAATATTTTGTCAACAAACGAGAAATACTTTTGCCTCTGGATATTTTTTGTGATTAATTTTCGGTTGGAGTCAACAGCAAAGCCTGTTCTCTCTAAAATGCTACCAATCTCTAGCACCAAACTGGTATAAAATTCTTGTTTTTTACCCATTCTGCACGACTTCCGAATCATCATGGTAGTTATCAGATTCTAAAGTGCAGTCAGTGGTTTTTATGCAGTTTGCTTGTAGAATCAACTAAAATAGACGAATTTAAGCTTAGTAAACTTCAAAAATGTAAACAGTATTTACTTAATGGAAAGAAGGGGGGTAAAATGTATCAATTCCTGACTTATTGAGGCAAGTTTGTTAACGTTGCATGCACAGCGGAAGATAGGGGTGTAGATTAACCTTTTTTAAAATGATTTTTTACTTCTTAATGATTTTCGTTGCTTTATTCTGACCAGTTTTCGAGTGGTCAAATTTTTAAAGGCGGTTACATAACCCCCACTATAATGTCCCTAAATGAACCAGTTTTATTTTGTATGTCGAATTAACATTTTCTTATTAACATTAACAAATGTCCACTATTAAAATGTTGAACAAGTATGCAAACACATTTATTCTTAAGTCTAGGCTAGGATTCTACCAGCCATCCTATTGATGTTGGTTTAAAATTTCCCCTTGGGATTTCTCCAAACTACCCTTTTATCGACCTCAGAAGGATTCCTAGCTGGGTCAACTGAACAGCTCGGGGGGCGGGCAATTTTGATAGTCCAGCCCCTTTGCCTGAACCACTCGTCTAAACCTCCGACAGTTACAAGTAACACTCCATGCTAGGCTTAATCCTCACTTTCTCAGGAAAATAGTTGTTTTTTTGCTTTTACATGGGATATTTTTTCTGTTGAAACATGTAATCTTCGCCGCTTTATCTAAAACCGTGAGAAATGTTGATGGAAATTAGGCCCAATTTATTTTTTAATGTTTTTCTAATATACAAAAGGTGCCTATTGATTAACTAGGCACATTTCTTTGCATTATTTCAACTCTTCTCATCACTCGCTTCCTTTCTTCAATTAGCATCATAATTGTCTTAGATGTGCAACATGTAAAAACATTTAAAGCGCGACCACAAACATTGATTCGATAGAATGATATATGAATCGCCGTCCATTACTTTGCTCCAGGCGGTGGCTAGCACATTCGGACGGACCCTTCCGGACAGGCGTATATGTTGTTTATCAGAAAGTTGGAAATGACCCCCAGTATCTTGGCAACTGCTAAAGTTCAGTACTGAAACTTTCTTTTAACTTTCTTATAAAAATTAACCCCACAATGGTTTACTTCACCAGTTAAGAAATTAAATTTTTTATACAGCTATCTTTTAAAAATAGAAGTTAATTTTTGAAGGAAAACATAGGTACATAATTTCTTAGGTTGGACGAACTCAGAGCTGAACTTTATTTAATTTCTTAGGAGGTGAGGACTACTCATATTGTAAACAGCTTTCTTTTAAAAATGCATGTTTTGGAAAACATATGTTCTATTTTCCTGCTCAAGATTTATGTTCTTCAAGGTACAGGAAAATTTCATTATTTCATTCTTGTCTTCTTGCGTTGATTAGATGTGCGACTTTAAGTTGATTTGCTCTTGAAATTTAAACAAAATTACCACTGTTAATGTTGTCGCAACGAGACCCCTGAGGCCTTGCTCTATTGACAAGCTTCCGTGAACCCGATAAGAATGACCGATAAAATCCTAAAGTCGATAGACTTAAATTAATTTGCTATCAAAGGAAGGAAAGAGATTCTGCATTAAATTCTTAGTATGGCAGTGCTTTCTCTTTGATTTACCAAAATTTGTTTTCAATATCCCGCAACTAGCTTAGCCTGATAACTTTTGTAAATCGAGATTAAATTTTGGAGTCTATTTGGGGACCTTGAGTGAAATATCAAGTAACTAACAAGCCATTTGTGATCATTTGTCTGCACAAAATGGCTGCAAGCCTAGCATATTTAATGCCACACCTAACACAGCACCCCATTTCATTTTTGATAGAGGAAATTTTGTTCAAATTAAACTTTTAGTCAGTATGAAGGTCGAGCACATAGTTGAGCTGTGCAAAAATACGTTCTTCCAAATTGACCGTGCAACCCTTAAACCACAATGGCAGCTGGCAAATACGCCGAATTTAAAAGATGTGTTCTGTAGGTTTTCAACCCACTTTCCAGCTATTCTTTCAATCACATAACAAAACCTAACCATATGTTAGCCAGTAAAACATGCACATGACTGTCATCCCTTTTCCAAACCATTCATAAATTTCCTCCTGCCCTTCAATAAAAAGATTTCATGATTAATATTTTGTTCTGTTAAAACTGCCTTTTTGTAAAAAAAAGGCTAATAGCATGAATTATTCAAACTACCATATTATAATAATGTTGATAATCTTTCATATCTATAAAGGTTAATTTTTTCAGTAAGTGAATTACTTTTTATAAGCCAAAGACCTGTACATTTGATAACTGGTACACAAGAAGCAGGCTGTAGCTACTGTCAGTGTTTTTACAATACTTAGATATTTTAAATACTTTTTGTCTGTCACTGCTCAGTATAAAATGTCAAATGATGACAAAAATAGCACGGAAATGATTCGCCTGGTGCAAGTCGAAAATTTTGCGGGGTCCAAAATCTTCTTCCTCTTTCATGCAATTATCAAACAATAATTATTTTCAATTGCAAGATGTTTCATAATTTTTCACCGTCTCGCATATTATTTGTTCTGTTTCTTGCCCAGCCTGTTCTGTTTGAGCAGCGTTCGTCCATTTGTCGTCGTGTCATCTGAATGGTCGTTACTTTTAGTGTATTAATGTAGGCATTAATATAGATTACAGCAAGCAAACATGACAACGATCATTTTGCTTGCTTGAATACGCTGAATTATCGGAGATCATTTGAAATTACAGTTGTGCAAATGTTGTTCAAATAGGAGGTAATTATGCTATGATTAGGCTGGCGAATTCGCTAAAGTTGTCAGCAAACATGGCTGATTCTTTGAACATCTGTTAACACATGGCGGTTGTCATAAACGCAGTTGGTCTCTAACTATCACGTGCCTTCTTTTCCATTTAGAGTCCTTTACGAATAGATTCTGCCTGGATCAGACGCTGCGTGGGCTGCAATGTTGGTTTATTCAGCCTCTTTGTGGCATCAATTCAGATAACCAATAGGAATTACTCTCTAAAAGATTCTCATATTCTTTTCAAAAAAATTCCTTATAATTCTCCTTATATTCCATATACTCCTTATTATCCTTAAATTCCTAATAATAATTTTAATTCTTTACGAAGTCCTTGGCAGTAAACTGGCAATGCAAAGGACTGTGCAAAGCGGAAACCCATTTTTGTAAACTATATTGTCACATGTTGCAATGTCTTGTAACCGTTACCCCCGTCTCATTCCATCGCCTTATGCACTTTCATAATTTCACAGCTTTTGTTTGTTTGGATCCAGTCTGCGGTAGTAAACTTTGAGCTTGGCTCTATCAAACACCGCATTGAGTTTTATCATTTTTTCAAACATCAACACTAAATGAGCCAAAAAAGGAAGATGTGACAGTACACAAGGAACGAAACGAGACGGGGCACTACTAACAGCTTTGGAAAATTTTCAATGTGATATAATAAACAAAAATACATGAATTTTCATTTATTGGTTTTATTGTTGTGTAAGTTATTCATTTTTATATTTCCACCTTCTTTTAAATGATGGCTCTTCACCATTTCAATTTTTCATTTAGAAGTTGCAACTGACAATTTAACTGTTAGTTATTTTGGTTAATTTCTTTTTGGATAGTTAGTAAGTTAGCTAGTCAGTTTCTTTGTTTATGTAGTTAGTATGTTAGTTAAATAGTTAGTTAGTTAGTTAGTTAGTTAGTTAGTTAGTTAGTTAGTTAGTTAGTTATTTAGTCAGTTAATTAGTGAGTTAGTTAGTTAGTTAGTTAGTTAGTCAGTTAGTTAGTCAGTTAGTTAGTCAGTTAGTTAGTCAGTTAGTTAGTTAGTTAGTTAATCAGTTAGTTAGTTAGTTAGTTAGTCAGTTTGTTAGTTAGTTAGTTAGTTAGTTAGTTAGTCGTTTAGTTAGTTAGTTAGATATTTAGTCAGTTAGTTAGTCAGTTAGTTAGTTAGTTAGTTATTTAGTTAGTTTGTTAGTTTGTTAGTTAGTTAGTTAGTTAGTTAGTTAGTTAGTTTGTTAGTTAGTTAGTTAGTTAGTTAGTTAGTTAATCAGTTAGTAAGTCGTTTAGTCAGTTAGTTAGTTAGTCAGTTAGTTAGTTAGTTAGTTATTTAGTTAGTTAGTTTGTTAGTTAGTTAGTTAGTTATTTAGTTAGTTTGTTAGTTTGTTAGTTAGTTAGTTAGTTAGTTAGTTAGTTTGTTAGTTAGTTAGTTAGTTAGTTAGTTAGTTAATCAGTTAGTAAGTCGTTTAGTCAGTTAGTTAGTTAGTCAGTTAGTTAGTTAGTTAGTTATTTAGTTAGTTAGTTAGTTAGTTTGTTAGTTAGTCAGTTAGTTAGTTAGTTAGTTAGTTAGTTAGTTAGTTAGTTAGTTAGCTATTTAGTTGGCTAATTCGCTGCGTTATGCTTAGATTTACCAAATCTAAGACAATATGCGCGTGACCAAGCTATTAAAACATCCAAGCTTCAATAAAAGATTGGTTATCTTATCTCGCCAGTCAGCCATTTCCTTCTTGCACAACCAGTCAACCAGTCAAATCAAATGGATTTGATTCGATGAGGATTTGGTCCTCTTTCTTGCTGTGAATCTATCCTCAGGCGCCAGGTCTTCTTTGCGTCAACACGGTACCTTTGAATATGCGAAGTTTGAAAATTCCATCGATGAACATGATGAGTTTTAAAACGGCGTTGACTCGCTGTGCGTAACGTTTGGAACAATCTATCGGAAGGCTAATCATAACCATGATTGAAGAGAGTTTTATTGAGCGTCCATATGATACATGCGACCATGTCTAAATGACGGAAAAAACTACCAAATTAAAAATCGATCACAATAATATTTTCTATCAGTTCGCAGACTTAAAATGGCTTAATCTCCCACTTGGCTGCCAAAGGCTGTCTTCGCATGGAGACTGAAACAGTTGTGGTTTGGTGAAAGGTCTTTGCGCTTGGCTTTTTATTTATCTTTGTCTCTGGCAAAGACTCAGTTATTGTTGTGAAATGCTTAACATGGCTTGTTCTAGGCAACAGACAAATGTCAGATTTCCTAATTTTAGCCTCTATATCGGATAATGTATGTATTTTGTTATTCAAAGTACAATGATTTTTATATTAGGCATGACAATACTTCCTTTGCGAACAAGACACTCTCCACACACCAAATCGCTTACTTAGAGATTTTAAAAATTAGTTTGATTACATCTTACAAAGCGGCCCTGTCTCATCGTCACATTTAATGCCATTTTTACAATTTTTGGTTGGGTTGTCTGCAATTTTATTATCCACTTTCAAAGCACTGTATATTGTTTTATCAGATTTGACAAGCTCCGAAAATCCCTTCTTAAAAGCCAACGTCTAATGAAATGTTTCATGGCCTGTAAAGCAAATGATCTTGATGGGTTTTTCTGCTATATGTTAACGAGAATGACACCGCGCGGTACATTTCGGCCCTGCCAGCGCGCCAACAACCACTTGCGTATTTAAGATTTGCATTCGAATGATCAAGTCATCTAAGTCGACTGGTGAAACCGCAAAATGCTGGTTCGCTGTTCCTCTTGCTATTTGCAAAACTAGGTTCTCACAGCTCGATTTTTGTTGCAGGCAATGCATGTCACAACAGCAGATGAAGACGAAGCCAAGAGCCAAGGTAAGAATATTACAATACCTCCACAATGTTTATGATAACTGGTTTGATTAGGAACCAGATCGATCTTCTCTGTCCTCCACCCTCCTCCACCTCCCGCATCAACACCAACCTCGATTTTAAAGAGCTGCCTTCACCCCCTTATTTGCACTGAAGTACTCCTGTAGAATTTAGTGTTTTATATCGCCAAAATGAATTGGAATCCAAGCATCAAGCATACCAGAACGCCATGTGAAACGCCTTTCACATTTGTTAATTAGCGCTCTCTCTGTCTCCGTTACGCTAATAGGCCCTAAAGGATTTGAAGGGGCAGTTACATAGTCTAGCTGGGCACTCTTTGCAAGTTGAGACACGCGTGCAATTTATAAATTATTAACAAAGTTCCTTGCTTCTAATGAGTCACAAGTTGTGCGGCCTAAATTTCAAGCAAGACAACGCGATCTATCCATTTATCTTGATCCGTCGCCTAAAAACTTCTCACGCTTAAAATTTGCAAAGATGCTCCAGAAATCAAATAAATAAAGCCCTTGATGCAGTACTGCGACCATTGAGATCGTATATTGAAAGTCATCCTCAATGCTGTGGAGCATTTTGGTAGTGGATGTAGTGAGCCTAGGGCAGTGCTTTTATCAGCCATGCAGTCTGCATAACTCTGCCAATTAAGAAAACTGTACTTTGCTATTGTATTATGTATTGTTGACCTTTTTGGATATATCGGGATGTACTGATCGATACAAGATAACTTGAATAAGAATGGAGTATTTGTGCTTTCTCCCGGATATTAAAAGGAAGATTTTGAGCATTGATGTGCAAGAAGCCATCGCATCTTTTTAATTGTGGTATTTCCAATTATGATTAGGTAAATTTTCTTATGTTTTGAATTTGAGATCAATTAAGCAAGGAAAGGGCTGAGCAAATTTTAGTTTGGATTCTGACACTGTTGAGACAAGCGTATACAGTATTTCTCAAGAGAAATCTTATACAAAATAGTTTGTTATGTGATTTGCTGTTATTTTATTCCCGGAAACAAGATACATTTTATAATATTTTGATGCCTAGGAAGACTTTTGCATCTACCATTTACCAAAATCGTCTGAAAGTTACATGATCATCGAAATACAAACAGATTGAATACTTTTATCCTAACTTGAGAATATTTGAAGAAAGCTACAGAAACATTTCATAAAAGTTTAATTTGAAATATTGCTTGAAGTTATAGCGTGGACATTGTTATCTTATTTCAAAACATCTCGCAAAGATAATATACTTATTTTTATCACTTAATAGCATTGATAAAAATACCTATACAACTATCATGTCTCTTCAAACAATCTTATTACAAATCTAATGATTTCTATTCACAATTTTACTTTAGTTTGAATGTCATTTGTTGTTGTAGACTATGATGTAATGCTGCGTAGGGTAGGCTGCATCATTCTTCTAAAAAACCGTTTGAAGTTAATGCCTCTTCATATTTCTTCTATATTTGAATAGTTAAAGCATGAGTTCACTAAAGTTTTCAGTCCTTTCATTATGTTGACGAAAATGGTTTGTTGCCAAAGTGAGGATGCCTAAATTGCCTTTATCTACAACAAATTTAGGACATGCCTTCGTTCTTAGGTATTTAGCTAAGGTTTACACTTCTCTTGGATATACACCCGTTTGCAGTTTATGAAAGCCATGATTTAACTGGACATGTTGTCCATATTTTATAAACGTGGGACAGTGGAATGGTACATGTTTTGGAACGAATGAATGTCATCAAGACATCGCGATCAAAATAGCTGAGATTCCAGAATAATTTTCGAATGAATTAAGAATAATTTAGAAATAATTAATAATGAATTATTAAAAAGATTAATAAAGAAGAATGTGGGAATAAATTCAAGTAACTGCCCTGACTCAAATTTCTTCAAAGATTTTATTTTTTTGTTTTCAGCTTTTTAAACTGCAATAATTGTTTTAGTGTATAGCTTCTAATTGAAAAAAAATTTGACTTTTGTATGTAAGCTTCAGAATTTCCTTGGGATTGCTGAAGAGTCATTCTAGAATTTTTTTAGCCTCTAAATTGAAGTTTTCTAAGAGCATTCTAGTAGGTAGAACCTCTTCATCTTCTGCACTGCAGGCTATGGTGTACAAAATCAAATGCAAATTGTTGATTCTCTAGGCCAATTATAAATAAAGAAAACGTGGCTTTCTTTTCAACTTTTAAGTCTGCATTTTTTTGACTTCTTGGCATCAGATGCTTTCTTGGTTAACTTCCTTACTTAATAAGTGCTATTTAAATACAGCTGTGCCTTACCTTTGTATATTAAATTGTTTATAAATAGGCTTACCATGTAACTTCGCATGTAGCGCAGGCTTATTTACATAACAAGGTGTTAGGAGTAAGAAAAATCTGTATTACCCAACTTTAGGAATGTTTGATGCATGATTTTTATTATCTAACTTCTAAAATAATCGCCTTTATGAGGCCTATAGATATGCTGTATATCTAGTACCTCATTTGCTGTATTTATAAGAGAAACTCATTTGGTGTAAGGATTGCATGAATTTGGGTATTTGCAATAACGGTTAATTCTCATATGTTCTGCCATTGCTTCGAAAACGTTGCTATCATCTAACTAATTTAGACACCGGCTTAATTTCTGGATTTAAGAAGGCTTCTAGATTTTATCTGTATTTAAAGACAGGAAATCAATAATAACATGAAACTTGGTTCATATTTCATGAAAATAGGATAATATATTTGCCTCTTGTTCACAAAACTTTCTTACAATATTTCACGATATTCTATCATCTTTGTTACTGTTATCAGCGCAATAACTTTGCAGAAACGTCCCATAATTAATGTTCCATAATTTTAATGTTGATTTGTAAGCTCATTGAGCAATCTTAAAATGCAACATTACATACCTCACCGCCGGCAGATCCAAGCAAGAATATTTTAGAATGATATAAAACATTTTAGACAAACTCTGCACATTTTGTTGTTTCATTTCAACAAGCAACTGAGCTTCCCACCGGCAAGTATGCAAAAAAGGTCCAAACACATTTCGTTGCTAGCAGGAAGTATTTCAATGTGTGTTAAGATCCTACTGTGAATTTTGCAAAACGTAAGATGCATATAACAATTTGCTGTGACACAAAAATTTTGGAATTCTGCAGCTAATCAGATGTAATATTTCTTGACTGTGATTTAACATATCTGCCTAGAAAATCTTTACAAATTGTTCTGGACAGTTCCATTTTAAGAGGTTTCATTCGTTCTTTAAAATTGAAGAGAAATATTTTACACTCATCTAGTCAAACAATCATGCCTTTTTGAAGCATGCGTCCAAGCATTGTCGTTTCCAAACTTGTTGAAATATCAAACAAACAGGTCTAATTTTGCAATATTTTCTTAGAAAGCCACCTTACAATGTTCCCGATACATAAAATGTGTGTTACAAGAAAATTGCTTCTTTCAATCTTAATTATACACTTCTTTAGTTTTCAACCAAAATCAAACGCTATTGGGTAGTCCATTTATTGCAAGAATATCAAAACCATTTCTCATGAAAATTTAGAACTTTTTGCATTGTGGACACGATTCAAACTGCACAAATTTTGCTTTCACGTAAATAAGTGGTTCGCTTACTCGTAAAGTTTGCAAAGTTTTTCTTTCCAGAAAATAGAATACTTGAAGTTTTTGCAGACTTAGAAATGTAACAAAAAGAAACTGTTCATCTACAAATCGTATAAAATATATTATTTATAAAACAAAAGTGTTGTTAAATGCAACATTTAATGAGCTGGAAATAGCGTTGCCCTAAAAACAGAGCATTCGTTACTAGGATAAATAAACATTGTAATTGATATGATGTATACTAATGCTATCAATTGAATTTGATATTTGAAACTGTCAATTTTTTGTATAATTAAGTAATGCGGTACAATTAAAAGATAACTTGCAAGGGAAATTGTATATAATGAATTTTTTAAATTGAATTGAAAGAGAATTGGGCAGTTGAAGTAGAAATGATGTTTAGAAGCAGCTAATGTGAAGAGGAAAACATTTAATAATTATGTTATTACTGCGGTGGCCTCTAAGATTTTATTAAAAGCAGTGGGAATTAAAGTGATTCTAAAAGTTGATTTGGAATCGCATTTAAGGAAACGTTAGTAGCAGAAATTTGGATGATAGGAACAGATGATGTTGGAATGAAAATGAAATACAATTTAACGAGAAAGTAAGGTCTTTGAAAGGAGAAGTCTATTGTAACAAAGCGATGGATATTACAGATTCTCGATTTCATAAAAATTTTGGACCTGTAAATGACCTTACAGCAAAGGTTTTTATTTATTATAGAAAAGCATCTTTTTTCTCAAACAAACTCATCGCAAATTCAACATATTTTGGCTAAATAATCTTCTATCATTTCAATTTGTTGCTTAATTGTAAAGATGATAGTTTTTATTAATTTTGTTTTTCACCATATTTTTTGTATCATGGTTTCAAGTAATGATGTTTGCACAAATAACTGCTTGCTTGTTTGATGTAAAATCTTTTGAATTTGCAAGATTGTATGAGGTGCGGCCATCACTAAACCAATCACAATGCTGGTTGAAATTAGATTAATATCTTAAAAAAAGGAGATCATAAAAAGGTTAACAATATTTACAAAACCATCTTGCCTTTACGTTGCACTCGAAAACTACATGTTAATTTTGTTTACAAACGACCAAACTGATATTTTATTCCTTTGCGTAAGTTGATGATAGATACTCTTTAGATTTTTGTTACAATTTAAAATAGATATCATACCAAGTTATAAACGTTTCTTTAAATATACAAGGCTAAACAATGCAAAATCAAGTGGGATAATGTGATGGTTTAAGTCAGTATTAAAGCATGAAACAATGTTAGCGTATGAGTTTTACATCCATTCAGGTATAGTCTTAATTCAATTATTCCTACGGTACAGTTAAATAATATGGTGCTAAATATCGTCAGTTTCTACATAAACATCGCGGAGTAATATTTGATGATATCATTGTAACAGATGATATCATAGTATGAAATTTAAGGTCAATATAGAGAAAACCTTAATTTAAATATTGCGATGATACAGTTAAACATCATGTTGGTAATACCTAAAGTTGCAAAGAAATATGCCTTGATATCATTGATGTAAAGCAAAAACAAGTCTATAGTTGCATCAAAATATTAGTTATTTCCATTTATAGCATGCTACCAGGTTTCAACATAGTTTCAACTAGTAGCATAATTGTATGGAGCGGAAAGTGTTGAAACATATTGCATCAAGTTTAACATCGTGGTGCTAAATATGATCGTAATACCTATAGATGCAAATAAATATGCATGGTATTGAATCTGATAATGAAGGTATTGTTCATGGAATTGAGGCATAGGCATCGTCAGTTGCATTTGTCATCCTGTTCAATTGAAATTTATGTCACCAAAAAGTAGCAAGTTTCCAAAGGCACCATTTAAGTCTTGCAGAGAACCTCTTCAAAACAATAAAAAAGTAGTTTCAAGTCATCAGTTCTAGGTCCGTCGATTTTATTTAATGGACATTCATGTTAATTCTGCACCGCTTTCTGTATAATCTGCATCTTTAATTTTCTTCAACAATTGGCAACGAGATTTCAGGAAAAATTGTGAGATATAAATGTTATATGATAGAACTTACACCTGCCAAAGAACCTGCTTATTTGAAAATTTAAGTGCGCAATTCTCTCAGCCTTCAGAATTCTACTGCTGATCTAAGTTTAAGCTTTTCGATGAAAATGTTTATGCATCAAATGAACAACTGTTGGATGGTGTAAACATAAACTGGCTTAATCAACAATCTTTTAAATCTTAGATGGATTCATCTCCTTTTTAATTGACGTTTTCTGCACAGATTTGCATTCTTAAAGTAGGTATGTAAATTTGTTTTAAGGAGCTCCTCAAAATCGAGATTATTCGATGAAAATCCTCTGAATATTTGAGAATGAAATAAAAGGAAAAAACCCAGTATGAAGCGTCGAACTTTAGCTAGGACTTGAAAATAATAAATCATGTTGCTTCTAATGACAGATTATAGCATTTTCCTAAACAGATATCAAATGTAAGACCTTAATTTATTCTCTCACATTTTTATTGTGACCAAAGTTTTAACATTCAACATCTGTTGTTAAAATTGTTAAAAGCTTTCATTAGCAAAGATATCTGGAAATCTGAAGTTTCGAAAGCGAGCTAAGAAAGCTCCAATAATTCATTCATAAATGAACTAATTTAGGTCTAATTTTTGGTGAATTTATGTGGTTATAATTAGCATGGTCTTGCTAAATTTTATAAAATGCTAATTCACATAGATTCGGCATTCATTTTTATTCAAGGTTAGCGTGCATGATGCAATCTATGCGTCAATTTAGAATTGCATGTTGACTTCGAGCTTGGCTATTTTCATTGCTAAAACGCGTGTGATATTTAGCAAAGATGTTTCAAAGCGCTAAAACGAACATGTTTTGCTTGAAGCTAAATCTGCGAGCACACTGTTAACTCGCAAAAGGTCATTAGACCATGTTATCCTGATTAATAGCATAGAAGTTAGAACAGAATCTTGCAAAACCTTCGCTGATTTTGCTTGTGATTAATGCCGCTTTTAAGCACTGCACAGTTCTCATTAGAATCTGCTCTGAACTTTTGAGCAGCCTAAGCCGCAATTCATGTATTTAAATCAATTTACTATGCCCAGGAAATGACCGCATAACGTTGTTCCATGTTCAGGGGGGCTCAGAAAGTACAGGGGTCTCACCAGGAGCCTTTTACAACAAAACTATACCAAGTATATCTTCAAAATCCCATCAAATCTGATGATTTTACACCCCGATTTATCTCTGTCCATTCAAACTTCTATGCTTGATTCTCTGGTTGGAATAACATGCATGCTTCTTTCCTCTCTAACTTCAATGGCAGCCACCATTTTGCCATTGACAACGTAGTCTGTGACTTCGCCCTATAACTTGTCACTCCTTAAGTCAATATGTTGACGATATCTATTTCTAATATCTTCGCAGGTCAAGCTACCGATATGCCATAAAACATTTCTATGTTGAATCTTTTCCTACTTCCCGCTCAGTTGTGTGGCGATGATGTCAGAAAAGCTTGTTTTAAAAATGGCGGCCTATTTGAGTTGGACAGAATGTTCCTTTAGGTTAACATTTCTTATTCATAACATAGTAAATATGCAAACGAGAGCTCTTTTTCGTTATCACAGCTCGATTTCCTTCGCTTTCAACTTAAGACTCATTGAACCCAACACTATATTGTTTGGTACGATTTAAAGAATCCTTGTCGTGGAAAATAAGAACAATTTTGCAATCTTGTTTCTACTGCAGTCTTTAGTCACTTCTGCGAACCCTTCTTCACCTCCACCTTCCCCGAATTTTAAATGACGGACCATGTCGATTGATAGAGTTGTTTTTCCTTTTCATAATGTTATTTCAACTTTTTAAACTTGCCTCCAAACTTGCTATACTAATACATCATCATTCATTGCTTGAAAATGGATGAAGCCTTAATGAATTTTCAAAAAATATGATCAATGCTTTTGCAAAATATGCCATTGTAAGATTTTCACTGTATTCAAACTGAGCATTTAAGATGCTTTTTAGATGTATATGTTACTAATGCTTAGCGGTTGCTGTCGGGCCAGTTAAAAAAGCATTGTTATGGCTAGAGATGTTGCCCTAAATTTATAAGTCAAAGTGATGGCGTTTTATCTGTGATTGTGGCTAGCAAAATCCACGTAGATTATCCATAAACACCAATTGATTCCTCGTTCTACTTTTTCGCTTCACTTCTCTTTCCATTCAGTACCTTTCAATTGATTCGTATAGGAATGCGTTTATTTCCAAGCCTTAGAGAACACCTCATTAGGTGGCCTGAACATTGCTTTAAGGTCGTTCTCTTTTAAGTTGAAGAGTTTTCAGTGGAACTATGCTAAGGGGTGTTGAGTTCTGCTTGTTGATTGTCTGGAGGATTTTTTTTGGGGGGGGGGGAGGCGGGTCATTTCCTTTTCTTTTTGCATCCCTCTGAAAATGGGAACCTTTCATTTGAATATGTTCTGTAACTTATCCAGTTCAAAATATGAGTAATCTATCGTAATTGAAAGAAGTGTCTTGGTTTGAATTGACTTGAGCGGAATTGACTAAAGTAAAAAGGAGGTAGAAAGGTGATTGATATTCGTAAATTTGCTTCACATTATTTGAGTTCAGCTGGATTGAGTTCACGTTATTATTGCAAAGGAAGACGAGAGCGTTGGAAATTTTTCAGTTGATGGGAAATCAATGCTTATTTTCTTATAAATAGATATTAATCAAAGATGAATGTAGGATGGGGAAATACTAATCTTTCTTTCACTGTGAACGTGTGGCGTCGCTTGATTTTGACCAAAGATAATCGGAAATAAAAGGGAATATTCCGAATCTGACAAAAACGATTATCCATTTCTATAATGAAATTCTAACTGCCCCTTGTGAACGAGTGAAAAGATGCACATATGCGCAGGTCGCGCAAAATGACGGCCATTCTTTAACTCAGCCAAAAGGTCAACCATGCACCTTTCATCTGAAAGGACGACCCTCTCCACCATGTGCAGTTTCTCAGCGTCACCCTGTAAAGAGTTGGAAAATCGGATTTGGTCAGCATGTGTTTCATAGCCGCAGTTAATTATTATTATCAAAGATACCTGACTTTATATGAAAATCATGACGCATATCTTGTGAAAATTCTATATCAAACGCTTTCCCTCTCATGTTTAGTCTGATTTCGATGGTGTTTATAAGAAACTGTCCACCAGAAACCGTGCACTATGAAGAAATTATTGCAATCATAATGAACACTTAGAGGGGCGTCAGACCTGGAGTACAGGAGCACGTGCTCTTACAAGGTTCTTATAACTGAGGTTGGCAAAAACAAAATGGTCTTCAAAATTTTTTGCTTGAGTCGATAAAAGAGATTTCTTCCGCATGAATTGAAGATATTCGATGTTGATTGTGATTTGACGTCATCAAAACGGGTTTACATGGCCACTTTAAATCAGGTAGATACCTTAAGCGCATGCGCGTTATGACGTCTTTGACTTGTTATGTAAGCCCTCGAGGGAAAATGGTGCCCTTCCAGTGAGCCCCTACCCACGATGCCCCTACCCCATACCACCCGCCTTACTCGTGCCGTGCAAGAAGCCATCTTGTGTTGCTAGGTAATTCAGCCTCGTTTGAGGAATTTGGTGTTGTTGCGACTGCAATCCTTATTCAAATAACGGTCCTTGTGTTACCTCTTATCCGCATAGCTTATTTACATTGTTTGTTTATCCACGATGGTTCCTCCTAGATGACCTTGGCAATGTTTCACAAACGCTATGGAGATTATTCAAATTCTTTATCACTATGATAAGGCGACGATCCGCATTACTTAGAATGCTTGGTGAAATTCACAAACTCAACAGGTCAAAAGCGGAAAACTTTGCTAGTTGGACTCAAATTTGCAGCAGCGATGCCCCGCCCCCTTTCCAAGAGCAGGGGGAGCAGCACCCCTCACCGATTCTAACTCAAATGGGGCATTAGATTTCCAAGGGGGTAAGTTAGATGGTAGAGTTGACGAGTGGTTAGGGCAGTTAAAAATTAAAACTATTTACAGTTCAATATGACAGCATTAACCTCTCTCCGCGAACTATTCAACCAATGACATATTTTATGTGACGGCTTTTTAAAAAGTTAGGTGAAGTTCAATACTGAATTTTGCCGACCCACGAAAGAATGCAAAAGCCGTGTATGTCGGGGTGAAATATTAGTGAGATAATTCATAGATATACAATCATTATTATCTGATCGTGTTTTCTTCGTATTCCTGGTGCTTTATCCGCTACTTTCCATCCTTTGAAATGGGGAAGACATTTACTGCTGAACTGATCAAATAAGGCATTCAAAGCACAATACAAATCATCAATACATTGCAAAGTACTTTTAAAATACTTATGGTAGTTAGGACTGTTATCATATCTCTTAAGAACCTTGTCAAAATGTTCCCTGGAATCCACAATTGCTAGGAAGGTTTGAGTACTAGGGCCGTTTTGGAGTTTCTTATAGAAAAACATCGTACAGGTCAATATTCCGCCATCACATATACATACAATGAATCGTAGAAAAAAGATGTAATGAAATCGATATTGTGTACATATGATATAGCTATTAAATGACGAATAATAGGTAAATGGAGTGTGAGAGCATTTGAAGTTACATTGTTCTGCATTCCATGTCTCTCAAATGGGCATGGCCTGGCTAATTAACAAGAGATTTCCAATACAACTGTTAAAAATCATACATAATTATGAAAACCTCGAAATAAAAACCATCCAGTGGAGTTTTATTTCGTTACGTTGATCAGCTCTTGTCACAGTTCAAAATCATTCTCAATCTTTCGCTTACTTTTCCTTAATGCTCAGCCGAGTTAAGGGATGGGTCAACACCGTTGATATACAGACTGTTGTTAAGGGGTCAAAGAACTATACTTCTGCCTCTACCCCATCAATAACCCCCACCCTCTTCTAAGGACGCCTCAGTTAATTCTCTAACTTAAGGCCAAATTCTAGCGCAGCCCCCCTTTCAACCTTAATTTTGGGCCTCTCTAAGCACATCTAAAGATGAAGGCCGGCGTTGAATTTTAATTGTTGTGCCTATTTAAACGACGTAATACTAACATGCCACCCAGGGTGGGTGAAATACCGATCTAATATATCCCATGATGCTTTGCCAGGTCATAACGTCAGCCACAAATCGCACCCACTTGAAGGCGTCCATAATACATTTATCCGCCCATTTTTAGCTAGAGTAGAAGCCAGTTAAGATTGTATTTGTTTTAATAGTCCCATATGGGTTACATGCTCATTGAGAAGGGCTTTATCCCGCGCCAAAATGTGCTCTTCTTCTGTCAACTGTTCAGGAATAACCAGGCAGCGTTAAAGCAGGTCTAACCACAGCCTCTTGAGTTTGACATATGCTCTTAACTGAGATATCATTAACTGCCCATCAATGGCTTGTGCTAATGATCTGTTTCCCCATGGTTTCTATCGCCAGACGTCTTTATTTCTATTTTTCACAAATCCACACACCATTTAGGCCAGCCGTTTGCTCCTCCTCATTTTAGATCATATTTTCCAGAGCTTATTAGGCCATTTTATACAACTTCAATGGAGGTACACTTTACTGTTGTGGACAAAGTCTTGTACATCAAAGAACCATGTGCTCAAACATGGTTCGAGGGAGTCGAAAGCCTGCTTGCGTTCCAAGGTACTAATATTAATAGAGCCACCAATGACTGGATCAAAATTTTCTCTTTTATTCTGGCGGTTCCCTGGGGAGTTACCCCTGTTACCCTCATTTCTCAACAGTACTGGGCAGTCTTGAGGTGCTTTAGGGCACCTGAGGGATTAATAGGGGCCTAATAAGGGTAGAGTTAAGAAAACATTGGGGACACACGGTCACTAGTTGGAGGAAGGTCCCACATAACAATAAGAAATTCTTTTGGACACGCCCAATTCACGCCTTCTTTCTATTGTTTCGCTTCATTCTAAGGTTTGCCTTCCGGAATATTCTTGTCTGGAGGAAGGTTAACAACTTTTCTGGACTTTGACTAGGGGCAATTGGAGGCCTTGTTCCTATCTAAAGGAGTTTTCGATCAACAACTGGTTTATAATGTCCCTGGCCTTTGCGAAAATTCTGAGTTTTGTTGGAAGAGTCAAAGTATTCCCAGTATGCCAAGTTATGCGTTGAGTTTTTCTTGCTGATTTAAGATTTTTTGGTATCAGAGGAATTAATGATAGATTTGATAGGCGGCCAGCTTGCTAAAATATCATACAATCTAAAGAGAATTAGAATTGAATCTGCCAATAAACCAAAGCATGGACTGTATCAATCGATTATATATGGGAACTATAGCTCGTAAAGTAGGTCCTAATCGGGCCACTTCATTAAGTTAAAGTATGTGTTATAGAGGTCTGATTTTTTGAGGCCGCACGCAAATGGATTGTTACATGCAAAATGTCCAGCAGACATTGCTAGAGGCTGGGAGATGAGATAATTATATCAGACGTTTTCAATAACCTGTGATATCGATTTTTAATCTATTTGCATTACATTTCAAGGTGATTTTTCCTTTCATTTAATTCGGCAACTGTAGCCCTGTCAACCTAATGAGATGAATTTACAAGGGGCCATGCAAACAATGATCTCGTGCCATTTTGCAACCTCAAGTAAAAAAGTGCAAAGTCCTATACCGTTTAACTCATACCCCCCTGCAGATGCCATATGGCGCAGCATAAGTTACTGCAAATCAAAGAAATACCTGGGGGCAACGATGTCAAGATTTGCAATGTTGATCAGACAACATTCACTGCAAGTTTATAAGGCAAGGATATATCCTGTATCTATGTACCCCCGTGCAACAGTTGCTCCCACAGTTAACTGTATGTGGGTTCCACATCAGGGGGCAATGATTCAAACAACTTTTTGTCATAAAAAGGCTACGAAAATATTTTTTTCGAAGCATTTTGGTATTAGTTCTATCTCACATTCTTCCACAAGAAAGCCTCGTCTTTCTTATCATTTTTGAATATTTTCAACGTGATAAAACCAATCAATGTCAATGTCATGTTATCTGTGGAGGAGCGTTGGATAGTATTTCCAGGTTGCTGCTGCGAAGGAGCACGTGATTTGTATTGCATAATCACATCGGTGTTTTGACGTTAAACTTTTTCTAGATTCCTGGTTTTCTACGGTCCTCTTTGGCAAACCTAATCAGTTATAGTTTACATAAAATAATTGACTTTTCAGCAACGAATTCTGTGTACAGGTAAAAGCGTTATGCGGCGTTTTACATGGTTTGTTATTGTGGTGTGTTTGTATTTGATGCTTGAATAACATTAGCCAACTGCATCTAATTTAAGATCAGCCTATACTCGGTAGATGCCTGCCTAAAAGAGGCGCATAATAAAAGCAGAGACAACGGTATTGTTCTTCCTAGAAACCATTAGCAGCATCAAGCATGGAGGATCAAGTCTTGATGTTAGGAGAGCCCATTGCAAAATTGAGAGCCATTTTGTTTTGTTTTTTCTACACACACACATCCTCAAAGCCTTGCCTCTCTGCTTCTAGCGAATGGGTACCATAGATTTGAGGCTCTCTGATTGGTTCCTTGCTTCAGTGACAACTGACAGGCAACCAATGAGAGTGGTAAGCAAATAAGCCAATCAGACTGAGCAAAGTGGAGCTGAGCTTGAAGATACACGTGGTCTAGAGGCCATGAAAGCAAAGATGGGCATTGCCTGATAAATCAGCTTGTTGGGAAGAACTCAACGCAGATATAAAACATTTCATTGATAATTAGAAGCTTAAGAGTATTCAGAGAAGCCGCCCTGTTACACTTTCCAAAGAAAACTGATTCTCGTTTTCATTGCTCAAGTTTTTGAGAAAAGAATTCCCACAGCCAAGAAAATAGTTAGAAAGAAGGTGCCACACCCATGTCATGCGCTTTCTCTTAGGGCCGACAAAGATTGATCGAATTGAGCTCTTCACTTTGCGGAAATCTGCCATTTCCCTGGACCTATACCTTGTTTTACATTATAATGACCTAAAGGCTTCTGACAGCTTTCACCATCTCCTGTTAATGCTTCGGCTAAAATCTAAAGTGCTTTGAGATTGCAGAGCCTATTCTACGTCAATCCACTTGCAAATATTTTAAGAGAATGTGACATTTTCTCTCGTGTGAATTGTTCTGGTATTATCCGCGTCTGATGCGCAGTGCCTGAGAAAGAGTTATCTTGGAAGAGCGAGGGCAAACAACCTCCTTTTGAGATTCTCTTAGATTTTGCCGCTGATCAAACAAACCTGGCAGGTGGCGAGTTCTGCCCGGCCCTATGAATTAGACACGTGTTTGGCAGGGACGGGCGGTCCTTCAGATCACAGTAAATATTACATCGTTTGAGAGCTCTTTTCTTTATATATTTACATTGTATAGGTTACAGGCCGTATGACAGATGTTTTTACGAGAAATTTGCGTCAAGTGCTCGATAAGTAGCCTATATTCATCGTAAACAAAGTCGTGTACCAAATTTTTAAAGTCAGGTTTGTCTTCTTACGAAAACTCAATCCTGCAATAACTTCGCTCAAAAGGGCAGGTAAGCCCTCTGCACACGACTCTCTCCCCCCTGAAATACTGGCACAATACCTTACTTCAAATTCTGTAACAGTCTTGTAACCTATTTATAAGAAGGAGGTAATTGCTTCCGCTGCTTGATACTTTTTGATTGCGCTTGATTCAATAGCACATTTGATTTTGTTTATACAAAGAAGGGAGTTCTATACAACTAGAGTTAATTTATAACCGAATTGTGTTGTGACGACAAAGGTGACAATATACTAGCACTAATTTTTTCATCCAAGGCCTGGAATGCGCTGACGTTGCTCTTACGTTTTTTTGCAAATCGAGCCTATATGCACTAATGAATTGTGTCGTTTACATACAATTGTTTATATCCGTCATTGAAATTTCAAATTCAAAATGGGCCAATTTTGGAAGAGAAGTCCCCACTTTCGATGGTGTCATCCATATACAAGACACTATGAAACTCACCCTACAAAAAAGTTTCTGGTTTGAAAAGAAAACTAGTTTAAAGCTCAAACAATTATGAAGAAAAGCATTTTACAAGCTTTTTGAATGGTGGTTCTTTCAATGACTGTTGATACAACAGTTGTGGGTCTCTATAAATGCCTAAATCAAAATTAGGTAACAATAGAAGAACGGCCTAACAGGGACCTGCCTAATGCAATGTGAAATTAAAATCTAAGGAGATAATCTACGAAGAGAAGACCAGATGGGATGAAATAAAACAAAAAATGTCGGTGAAAAAGAAAGGGATGGAAAATTAAGAAGATATTCAAGAAGATTAAACATGCCCCTTAGAGGGTGGAAGATAAGGACTGCTTCGAACAATGCTACCACTATCCCAGCACATGTTAAAGACCAACAAAAATTACTTTTAAGCCGGTTAAAATAACAGCTGAAGAATCTTTAATCTTGACATCACGTCCATTTGGTGCTCAAAAAACGACAGATTTCAAATTAAGCATGCACCTAAGCACATGGAATCGAATTGTAACCTGTCCATGATTTGAAAACGGGGTAAATATTGATCGATGCCAAACACCCGCTATGCGGTGCACTAAGTCAAAATGCCACGTCACAAAGACATCCTGGTACCAAGTACACTTGAAGACAGAGAAGCAGGAACTGGGGGAGCCTGTTCTTCTTCCAGCAAGCATTTTTCTGCTGTGTCTAGCCTTAACCATATCAACTTTTTATCTAACCTTCCCTTTGTCACTTCTGCCATTCTGAATATCTATGCTGTGGAGAACAATTTAAAGTTTTGTTCCTATTTGATAAATGTTCAATGTTCAGATATTGCAACAAATTGATTCTTTTCGGATGACCTTAGATGAGCTTGACATGTATGGATTGATTACCCCCCAATCCTGCGGCTAACAAATTCCCTCCCCCCTGAAAGATAAACTTTATTCTTGCTTGAATACATTTCTATATCCTACATTATACTACAGGACTGCCCCTGTGTTAAACATTTCCTTCGTCGATAATCTCAAATTGTCGTTACTCAATGCTCTTAATACTTTCAGAAATACAATTCAAATAGAGTGTAATGTACTGTTTGCTATGGCTTAAGATTCCCAGACCGCTAACCTGATGGTCGTAGCGTTTTTGACCCTCAATTCACCTCAATTCACTGCATCTCACCAAAGAATTCACATTGGGTTTAAATATTGTAAGGCAAACATTGCTGGATGGGTAAAAACGTATCGAAATTTGGCCAGTTTCTTAACCGGTAAAGGAATACAAAGTGGGGGAGTTTTGGAAGTATTTTGGAAGGATAAAAGTGTACGATGAGGATAATGGGGTATTAGGTTTCATGCGACTTGAGTAAAGCATAATTTTTGAGAGAAACAAAATGCGACAGTAAAAATGTTTAGAAGAAGTGCAATACAGCACACTCTATTAAAATTTTCATTAGGATTAGTTAAGCTGTGAAGTCCTAGATGTTTCCAAGAAATTTCCTGGCCCCATTCTTGTCTAGTGCACACAAGCAAACCAACCCAATTGAAGTAGAAACCAAATAGAAGGAAATATAATCATTTGTAGGACAAACCTATACATTAAGGCTTAAATAGATAAACAGAAATGCCAGCTATTAGGAATATACATTTAATGAGACCAATTTGTGGCCAAAGCAAGGAACCCATATTTTTGGACCACATTAAACTTCTCAGAGGAGAAGACAACATTTTGGACAAGGCCAGCACCTCTTATCCTAAAGGGGAGAACCAGCCATAGTTTAGTTTGGTTTAGTTTAGTTTAGTTTAGTTTAGTTTAGTTTAGTTTAGTTTAGTTTAGTTTAGTTTAGTTTAGTTTAGTTTGGTTTAGTTTGGTTTAGTTTAGTTTAGTTTAGTTTAGTTTAGTTTAGTTTAGATTAGTTTAGATTAGTTTAGTTTAGTTTAGTTTAATTTAGTTTAGTTTGCATTGAACGCACATCGAAATGGGGTTTATTGCTCCATTCGGGATAGAGTCAATTCTGTACTTCGTTGCAATTCTTACAAATCTTGATGTTTTTCCTGATCGTATGGGAGATCTTCAATCCACATAGCTCGATTGAAAGGTTATCCGAGATCTGTCTTAATCCCTTTTACACGAATAGATTTATTTCTGTTGATACGGGAAGTCGAGCTTGCCCAGGAACAGAGATACTACTAGTCTGATCCGAAACCTGATATGCAGGCCACCCCGTCTCCCCGTATGAAAAATATTTATACGCAGGGCCGTCGCTAACTGCCTGTTCAAATGTTTTTGTCAGTGGGGTGTAAAGGGGAGGCTGCTCAAGGGTAACACGCCCATTTTGACGAAGAAATTGTCCCATCATTCCCCTCACACCCCCTTCTATTGCCACGGCACAGCGTATAGATTATGAAGACATCTGGCGAGATTTAGGTCAAACATTCAAACCCAGCTAAAGGGAGGGGGGATGAACGATGAATTGCTGCCTATTTAATTCAACTCAATTTGATACAAACAAGCACGTCATGACAGACCAATGACGTGTAAGCATTGGTGGTAAGATCCAGGGTGGTGGGACCAGAGGGATTGCAAATTATGATATACTCTTAAATGGCCACTCATAAACTCATTTCATTAAGACTGTCTCCTGCCTGTCTTCATTATGAGACCTAAAATCAGCTCGAAAATTCTAGGTCTGGTCTAAGAACCCCTTCAGTACCATTTACAGTTGCTGATTATTGAAATATTTGAAAAATAATGCGAATCCAATCTTTTGGAGAGACGTTTTTACTGAGAGAAACAGTCAGTAAATTTGAAAGGCCATCATTTGCTACTGCCAAAGGCAAAGATAACAGCATATGGAATAGAAATATTTCAATAGAGAGGTTACCATTTGTGGTTGCCACGATATCAAAAAAATCAAAGCTCTTCGTCAATCTCTTTGACAATTCTTTTGAATTTAGACGCAAAATTGAACTGAATAAATAAAACTATAAGATTCAGACATTCAAGCATCTGTAGATTGTGCCAAATTTTGCCCAAGATTGCGAAATTTTATAAATATCTTCAATTTTTCAAAAAATTTTAATAAAGGGTAGGTTTGCTGGCGTTAGTTTTCTCTTTGGTATTATTTTATGTTCCAACAGTCAACAACTTTCAATAACGGTAAATAGGAGTTGGGTTATGTACGCTGGTTTTGTTTTCTCAGAGAAAAGTTAACTGTTGCGGGCAGAAATGCGGGGAAATCTATTGCCTTTTTTCTGGAGGAGAGGCAAATGCTCCCTGTTTGTAATAGCCAATAGATAGAACTTGGAGAAGGGGCTTGGGGCACTTGCCCGCCCAGTTAGTATGCTAAAAAGGTGCCATGGATAGATTCAAGGGAGAGTTTCAACTCATTATTACTTAAGAAGATAGGGAGTCTGCTGTAATGATTGCAGATCTGGGAAAGACTAAACTTTTGAACTCTCTAAAAGTAATCATAATTTTTGTTGCTCCGTGTGGTAAAGGCTTTGTAGTATTGTAAAGTTGAATTTTGGTTATCGAGATTTATAAAATAGTAATGGAATATGAAAACCATTATTTTCTCGTTTCTAAGAGAAATGATCACGGATCTATTGAAGGATTTTTGATACTCAAACTTCCTTGTCGATTGAGTAATTTGCAGTGGCAAAATTCAACCAGAAATCCATTTTAAAAAGCGTATTTACTTTTATAGCCAATCGAAAATTAATGAGCCTTAATTTTTTTAAAACATTCTCATTTTAGAAGAGATTTTCGTGGCAATTAAAGAAACTGGTTGAGTTAATGTTTAAATTAACCATTGTCCGTAGTCTCCTCTAACCATAGTCAAACACAGTTTGTTGCCTTCTGAAGGCCTCTAGGCTCCACGCAAATTTCTCGTTTTGTAAGAGAAACTATCACATTGTAATGCTGCATTAAATCCCTCATTTTTAAACTGTTCATCGCCTTTGTATTGGACAATCCATTGTGTTTCTTTTGTGTTCCTTTCTACGTTTTAACGTTTACTTACCACCCGTACATCCACACGAAAAGGAGGCCGCTAGACCATTTTACGCCGTGAACAATGTAAGTCTGAAGTCATTGTGTGCACGCACTTGTAGCTCGCGAGTAAATTTTTTGTTGCATTTACGCTATAGTAAACATTGTTCAAGTGATTGTATGAGAATAGTTTCTCAAACTGTCGACTGAATGCTATACAGAAATTCGCACAGGCGTATGAACGTAGATTGCTCCTGATTTCCGCTGTAAGTGGTCTGTGGCGAGATCTTGTAGCTAGACGCAGATATCAGATTTACCACCGTCGAATCTCAAAGACTTTGGACAAGATCAAGTACTAAGTGCTGGCTTCTAAAGAATTCAACATCGGCTGCTAATAATAGGGATGTTTCAAGTATGATGGATGTGAAACCAGACAGAAAAGACAGCCCTAAGTTCAAAGGTAACCAGCTAAATGTTGTTAACTAGGACTCAAGGCTAGTTTGCTAGTTGATTTTGTTTCCAGTTAAGAGTGGTAATTTATAATTTGCTAGAATTTGCATAATGTAAAGGTTCCGATTTGATATCGTAACTTTGTTTCGTGTATTTCGTGGAAGGAAGAAGCGAATACACGCAAAACAATTCTGCGATTCTCGTTTTTTTTCGTGCATGAATCTTAACTGACCGGTGATAAAGGTTTTTTTTCAATTCTCATTTTTACTTGTTATTTAGCACTGGATTAGTGACAAGTTCTGCTCGATTATGTTTCTATTTAATTAATAGCTGCTTTGAAGTTTCTTATTTTCATCTTAATTACATCGTTTCTAATTTTCTTTATTCGTCAAACTTCATCACCATCACTATCATCACTAGAAACTCGATTTTCTTCCATTAATTTGATAAACGCATGCCTCCATAATTTCAATTTTATCTGCTCGTCAAATTAAGTTATCTATTTTCTGTATAAAAAAGAGCAGCCACAAATTTCATGAAATTTTTATCATGAAATATTATTCCTTAAAAAGTTTGCAAAAATCCATTCTTTAATATATAATCTTTAAATCCATTATCGAAATTACGCTCAAAACCCTTTTTGCAGGTATAGACGAATGCGCTTTTTGTCTTTTGGTAAAAACCGTTTTCTTGATTTCGATTGAGTTTTTTAGCTTAGTTTGTTTACAAACTACAGTCCTTCATGGGTTTATTTACTGAATACAGTGTATCCGCCTACAGCGGGTCTATTTGCTGTTTTTCTTGTTTATCCAAATGTGGAGATATCACTCCCTGAGACGTCGTATATCTGTTTATGTCTGCCAGCAACTCTCCGTGCTACACCATATAAATTTCCGGTTGTTAGCCAAAGGTCGATTTATTTTGAAAATGTTCCTTGGTGCTATAGGGAATACAGTAGACCTTAATATACGTCAAAGTTATACTCACTTTAAATAACAGCTTATTGGAAGTAGAGGCATGATCACAGTTGAGACTTCTAGACGTTCCATTCATTTGAATTTTTAAGAGTTCTATATTCATGAAAATGTTTATTGTTTCTTCTGTAATAAATTTATGCTGAAGTCTTCCCCTTTCAAAATTGTTAACTATGTTCAGCTTATTGTTCTAATCAATCATCTTATATCTGGAAAAATTCGAATTTTTTCATCCCTTGTTATAAAACAACTTTGATTGCTGTGTGCACTACCTTTAATTTTCTGAATTTTTTTCTCATATCAGATATACATGCATGTAAATGCCTTTGAATTTGATATTTTATAAGAATCTTATTTTTCAGGGCAATCGAATGCCTACATCGTCTACAATATCTGCGGGAATTTAACGTCTTATATAGCTAGAGGCACTCCCGTTTTCTAAGGAGAATGCCCTCTGTCCGAAAAGCATCCATGACATTATCTACTCTGAACTTCTTCCCAAGTTATCATTTCCCATCTTAGTATTTTGTTTTAGTCGTTTTGAATCTGATTACAAGACAACGGATTTACTTTCGTTGCGCTTTATTGCATGCCTGAGCAAGCTGCTTACCGCGCATCTACCTTGGTCTGTGAATCAAGAAGTATTACTATTAATTTCAATATATTTAAAGGGATATCTATATACCTTAATTATGTCAGACTATAGGAATGTAATCAAGTTTTCTTGAATATGGAAGATCCTCTTCAGAGGCAGGTGGAATCACATGATTGGAAATATCAAAAAAGTTAGGCACCTGTAGACATGATGATTCGACGTTTCTGCGTTGGAAAATTCAAACACTATTCTCTTGACTTTCGTTCCGACGATGTGCTGAAACTGACTTTTTAAGTTGCCGTTTACTGCTTTTTGCCGTGTTATGCACGTTGAAAGCTGCCTCACAAAAGACGACTCTGGTAATTATTGGCATTATGAGTTTTTTTAGTTACAGGGTAGCCCGTAAATCATTGACATTGGCATAAATCGTTTTACAAAAATGCTTAAAATGACCCCAGTTTTAAGATTTTCCCAACAATGACAGGATTTTAGTCTTCAGGGGAACTTTCCTTCCTATCATAAACTTTCCCTATAACCTTTTAACTGTTCTTAAATATTTTATAGAACTTCATTGCTCTTTGAAGAATCAAATTTTCGACAAAACTGAATCTTGATAGCCACGCTTAACCACTTAAACAATGAATTAACCCAATAAAGCTGTCTTTTAAGCAACGTAAAACAGTTCCCCAAACACAGCATAGTTGCATACTTTCTTATGTGCCGAGTAATGGTTAATCACAAACTACTTTCTTATATAAAAATCTTGAATTTTGATCAATATCATTTCCATTTAAACTGAAGAAAATCAAGCTTTGTTCGATATCAGCGTCTGTCAAAGTTACTAGTTAGTTCGAAATTCATGTTAAACGTAAACTTGCTGTAACTCAATTTTTTCGACGATTCGAAGTTAACTTTTCCACCGAACCTTTTCATGGGACTGCAATCGTGAACAATGATGCTTATTCCTTCGACCTGTTCTTCATAATTTTGACTCGAGCGCCTCCGATTAGAACTATACCTAACATCTATAAGTTTATCCCGGATCAAAGTTCTTAAATGAAAATCCAGAATTTGAATAATGGTCTTGTGCCTTTAAAAAGTTGAAGTAATGCGAGATTTTCGGAGTATAGAGTTTGAAGTTTGGCTGGGAATCCGCACGAATTTTCCCAGTTTCAGTGTCTACTGGATTGGACATTAATATGGCATTAATTGTTAATTTTTAGTCTATTTAAACTGTTTATTTTTTGTCATCAACCAGGCACGCCTTTTTACAAAATTGATAAATTGTTTACTGAGTCTCAGTACTTTTATAAATATTCGATTTTATTAGCCTGATATTATTCGAGAAATTATCTAAATCTTTTGAAATGCGAATCTGTCAAGGAATTTAATAATGATTTAAAGGATAATAATTAAAAATTCAAGCGCTTAAATGTTAGATATACATATCATCAAAATTTCACTTATTTCATTCGTGAAGTTCCTAATAAAAATGAAAATGAAAAATCTTGAAATAGCTGGAGCCCTGAATCATTCCTAAACAAGTTTTACATTTCAGAAATTTAGTGCCTCAATTTTCTTTAAAATGCATTTTGCATATGTGTTAGTCAAATAAGCCTAGGGTACATCTAATTTTGGCAATGAGTATATGATAAGTCAAAGTCTGTTTGTACTTCAAAAGTCGTACAGAAGTTAAAGCATTGCATTAACTGGATTGGTAAGGAGTTTCACTTTCGTAGGCCATTTAAAATATCTTGTAAAAAGTTGCATCTAGCTAGTTCATAAATTTCCGATTTTTGGATCACTCCATAATGAAGAGTACCGAAAACATACTGCAATTTGAATTACTCAGAATATTTTCATTAAAAGCCTCTGTATTTTTCTATATTTTTGTTTTTCAGTTTTCCTTTTCGAATAATTATGTATTTCTATTTCTATTGCATTTATCTAGGTTGTTGACAGTAAATTACCACGATTTGTCCATGTCACCAGTAAGAATGTCATCCTGCTTCCATCATATTCATAACTAACTGAGGCTAATTTAGACATTTAACACAGTTACTTCATAGTTATTTATTTTCTAAGTGCATACATTTTTAAACTATTGTAAAGTAAACGTGATTATTTGCAGATTTTATCAAAACAATCACACTTTTAAGCGTTTTATTCAACGACCAGTAATCAGTAATTTCTTCACATTTTGCATATATCCGCGCTTGTTTGTCTACCTATGTAAACTGTTCGTAGTTTGTTTTAACTATATACCATATAAACACTGGTGCTTGAAACTCAACAAGTTTAAAGTTTGCCGATGTAAACATGACATTGTCTAGCATAGCTGTTGCATATGTTTGCGTTGTCAAACATTGATCGCATTTTCTTTAAGATCTCAATCGTTAAGCATGCCACTTAATGCTTTGTATATTCGAGATTGTATGCTCTCACTTGGCAGCTCTTAGTTACCTATATTATTATAACATGCGCAAGACCTTCAACTGCAATTTTATTCACTTTTTTGCTAGGATTCGCAATTTCGCTCACAATTGAAAGTTGGTCGAAGTTATCAGATAACTTTTGCCTTTTCCCCATTTTCGTTTCATCATTCCATAGTTTCGTAAGGATCCCCTTTTCAGTCCCAGTTTAAAAAATCATTGTACAAAATACTCCAAAATTGAGCACTCGGAAATCTTTACTAGCTCTCTTGCCTTTTTTATGGAATCAAGTAAACGAGAACTGCAGAAATGGCTGAAGTAAGATGCACAACAGCGATGATAACATTAATAATCAAGGTTTTGAAATAGATGGGAATAGAATATTTAGAATAACATTGGCTAAAATTATTTTGATTTGGTCTTGTTCAAATTGTTACAGATCATTTATCAAGAGCACTTCTTTATCATTATTATCAATTTCATCGTTATAACTTTATTAACATTGTTATTTGCAATCTGAAGTTTATACCTGTGCTCAGTCTTGCTCAGTCTTGCTTAGAATTAAAGTGGTTGCTTAAGCCGTAGTAGTTGGTGAAAACGTCATGAGATTCTAGATTCAGAACTACTAACTGAGTTTAAGCATCTAGCTATCAAAACTGCTTAAAACATCTGAGATTTAAGGGGCAAAGTTGATTAATATGTCGAAGATTTTAGGCCTCGATGGTGCTTTTCTGAAAGCTGTTGTAGAACGAAAATAGCGGAGTTTAAAAGGTTTTTAAACCGACAATGTTACATATAAATATCAGCAAAATGCTCCATCTACAATTCAATTTGCTTCGTAAAATGTCTTCAGTACTTGCATAATTTAAGAAATTTCTTGCTTGTGTTTTGCACAACATTTTCAGTTTTTTCCTGTCATCCATCATCAGTTGAAATCTAAATTCAATAGATACAGTGTTTCACAGAAAGACTACAATTTCCAATCGTTTCCTACCTTATTTCGATACCTTCCCCTGTGGAAACCATCTCCCAAATTCATGACCTTTGTTTTGACTGTTACTTTTCCCGGCATCAAACTTGTCAAATACTTATTTTACTATCAACTTCTTCTGGTCAAACACATTTAGTAAAAATTCCGTTACAGTTTCGAGTGCGCTACAATTTTTATTCTGTTTTTTATAAATGCAAATATGTAGATATCATTATTAACGCTATCGTTACAGAACATGACACCTCAATAATTTTCTACAGGCCCGAAGCCAGGAGGGGGCTAGGAGGCTTAGCCCCCCTCCCCAAACAGCAAGAAGTTATTGAAACATAGCACAACTTTTTAGTAATTTTGGAATTTAACCCCCCCCCCCCCCCTAGAAAATTTTATCTTGCCTCGAGCTTAATTTGCTAGCAACTCTCCTTTGTACAAATACAGGAATTCTGTTCTATACTCTTCAATCTTTCTCATTTTAATTCATTTTGAGCTTTAACCATCTTTGAAATATTTGTGTGCACTGGGAAGAGCTGGAATACCTTTTTGCAAAGCATATGGATTTTCCATTGCCGACTTGTATGGTTTCATCTGATCAAATACCAGAAGTCCAATGCTAATTTTTTCGATAAATTTAATTTCCATCGAGAATGCTCGGTGATGTTATCCAAATTAATTTGTAGGTTGATGTGAACTGAAATGTTTCTGTGGGAATGTCAAGGAAATCTTTTCACAACTTTATTTCATCTAGTTTACCTAGATTTCTCATCTATTCCTCACCTCGTTCACTCCCGGTTTTAATCCCACATTACAGTAATAAGTAACATAATTTGTCAATTTCAAAGGGGGTACTAGCTCCAATGGTTCTGGAGCAAAAACCATAATAAAAAAGTGCGAATCAGCTATTGGAGGCATCATTCTCATAAGAAATCATGCATTCTTGCTGATGGTCTTTGGGCTATACAAGTTTTCACATCCATGTCTGGTTGCTATTGATAATGTTGTTGTTTCTGTTTCTTATAGGAGACATTGAAGAAAACGAAATGAAATCACAGCAAGCCCGAGTTTGTTCAGGTTGCGAGAAGGAGATAGAGGACCGCTTTCTATTTTGTGTCAATGATGTGTACTGGCATGAGAACTGCCTAGAATGCTGTGTCTGTCGCTGCTCTTTGAACGATTCGTGTTATAGCAAAGAAAACAAACTATTTTGTCGTGGCGATTACCGAAGGTAAGTAGGATCAAACTGAAACAATAAAACATACAATGTAACATTAGCAGTTAAAAACCACAAATAGCATATAGAGCTATCGAAAGCCATCATCAGACATTCGCAAGGCCTATTGGCATATCTGAGAGTACTTTTCGAGCCTTATCCCACAGTTTTTTAACCATCGGCAACCTTTCTTCCATACTAATTCATGGAAATCTCAAGCAAAGATCGCCGTACTACCAGTAAAGCCTATCTCATCCAAATTTCATCTTGTAAGCCCCTTTGCTTAATACAGAGCGTTCACAACAACATTTTATTGACATCCTTTCAGAGCATGTCTTAGTGCCGGATCGACCTGTTCTAAGATAGCTTGATCTGTCATGAAGGTCGAGTACTAGTTGCATTTATCGTGATCAACATAGGGATTTGAAGAGCCATGATAGATGGCCTTGCTGGTTGATACACTGGTTTTAAACATCTGGTACACGATCTCTAACAGCTTGCTATGGCACATACGTATGCGAAAAGGCCATTTCGTCATGTCTGGAGACCGAGGCATGACAGATCAAAGAGAAAAGAGCGATTCTTTCAAGGCCCCCCTCCCAAAAGAAAACGAAATCAATAATCTCGGCGCATTCTGAAAGATCTGTTACTTTGGTTTTTTAAAGGCAATAATCTGCCACGTGCTCTCAAAATATCACAATTTGTAACAGTGCTTTTGGGCTGGCAAGCTAAATAAAGAAATTTCTAATTATTTAGAAGTTGAGTGAAATAAAGTGAGGCCCCTTTCCAAAATAGATGCAAAAATTGCTTTAATGTAACCAAACCACGTTATTATTATTTTAAGCGAATAGAACTGCAGGGTGAGACTTTTAATCAACAATATTTTGTGTGTTCGTAGAAAATGATCCACAATTTGAAACGGAGGCTGAGGTGTTCACATCTGATATGAGGCCCGATATCTGGGTGTAAGAAATGCTTTATTCCCAACGCAGAAGGCAGTAATAAAAATAATTCGAGCAATGATTCGAGAATGTTATGCAACCCAAGAGTTCTTCAAGCAAGGAACAGCGTTGTTATGATGTTCAAATCTTATTTATAAGAGTAGGTTTCAACGGCAGCTGATTTCTCAACTGCAAAATCTGACCCAAATCAACCCTTGAGAATAATGCTGTAGTAAGAAAGGACGATTTTCTATCAAAAATGCATAAGCTAAGAAGCTACAACAATGTAGAAGGGCTTACGAACAGCAAACTTCATACAGTCATAAAATTTTAAGTGTGAAACTCGACTTTATATTGAAAACGAGCTGCTAGAATGCACGCACGTGCTTTTGCTTTTGAGCTATATCCGAATTAAAAATGTAATACAACTGTTTCACTTTGCTAGAGAAAACTTAAGAGAGGCGGGACGAACATGAAGTTTTTATTTCAGGTTTTTTTAAGGCGGCCCTCTATGCATTTATTAAGGAAGCTCAGCTTCAGTGACATGTGCGTAGGTGGTGAATCTATTTGTTTACACACGAGGAATGTAATTGTTTCAGGCGACTTTTGAAAGTTTACCTTGGCCAGTTAATGCTGCTTTCGTTCAAAGAGTTCAAAGATTGAATGACTTTTTCTGCTCCATCTGCTCACAGCGCTAAGCAAATCTTAACACGTTTATTTTTATAAGAACACAAGTCTCTACCATGAACCACCTCTGCCCTTAGGCCTTTAGCCATCTTTATCATGTGACCATGGCAGTCAGTCAGCAATATTCTTTATTGATCATAAGTTTCTTTATTAAAATAACATCATCATTATCATCCCATTTCATCATCATCGCTTATCATCATCATCATCTTAATCATCATAATCATAGTCGTCTTCATTATCATCATCATCGTCAATCATCATCATCATCAACATCATCAATCATCATCACCATCATCATAATCATCATCATCAAGCATCATCATCAATCATCATAATCATCAATCATCATCAGCATCATCATCGTTTTTATCGCTTACAAATCATTCTTTACATTCAAGCGCATTTCTTTGAAAGATTTTTTCGCCACGAAATTTTTGCTATGATTTTGAAGAGACATTTGGCTTGAAATGGTCAATTGCCATAAACCCGTTAAAACATGATCTGTTTTGAACATCATCTTCAATAATTGATGCGAAGCTTGGATGTAAGTTGCGTATTTAAAGTAAAAAGCAGTTAGACGAATCGCTCTAATCTAATTACAGTTTTGCAACTTAAAAACTCGCTACACAATAAGAAAATAGAAAAAATGCATTCAAACAGAAAAGAAGAATGCACGTTTCAATGAAAAACAGCCTCTGTTGTTATGAATCCTGCCTATGCAGTTCCCTTCACCTTTAAGCTGCTGAAAATCAATTGTTGCTAGCCTCACTTATCAGCCATTTGGCTTGCTTCAAACATAGTTGTAGGTTACCCAGAGCAGGAGGGCAGCATTACCCACTTTCATTTCACGCGCCTGTCGGCCGAAGTTGAGACGTCTTATAATTATGGCATTGAGCTATGCATAGACTCTGTCTAAGCCTCCTAAACAAAGAGTTACAGGACAACCAGCATCCAAATCTAGCACGATGGGCGTGGTTGGATGTAGAGTTCATGTGAAAACATGGGAAAGTTCACCAAGTGAATTATGTAAAGACAAGCGTGTGTACAAGGGCGTACTTGTCCTTAGAAACTGGATCAAGACAGTCGGTACACAATATTTCAAGCGATTAGCATAGAATCCATGACAATCCTTTCTGATCCTAATGAATGTATTTTGTTCCAATCCAACCAATTTCAAGCACGTTTTACATTTCATTAAAAGATCATAGCTCACGCATATTTGCTATTGGAGCATTACTGGTCCTTACTTGGCCTCACTGAAACCCCTTTTGGAGAATTATGTCCTCTTCCTTTGCGAAGACCCTTTAAAATATTTCGTAGGTTAGTGCTGCCTCGTGTTTTCCAAACTCGTTAACAATTAACCAGAAGTTGGGCAATTAATGCACATTTAATACCCATCAACTCACATTGTCTGGCTCGCTTATATAATTGCCTAGAGACCATAGAATTTTCTTATCGATTCCCCCCACGTGCATTTAATCGGTAGCAGGTGTGTTCGACCCCCCTTATTCTATTAGCTGAGACAAAAGATGACTAACGCTATGATTGCACTTTTTAATTCGTGTAGAAAGGCATGTAATGCGATCATTTAGAAAAATTAATCATTGATCATAAGAGCAAGTTATGGGTTCCTCATGATGCTTTTGCACCGTGATTTCGCCCTTGCACTTCCAGAAAGGGAAGGGTGATATGTTTATCAGTTTTTAAGTGACTTTGTTGTTCCTATTAGCTCCAGATATTAATTTTCTAGCTTGCAAATAAGCAAGTAGATAGGTTTTATTTCTTTTATCCCAGGGTTTATTGCCAGATATTTTGCTAATTTTGGACCTGTGACCCCAAGAAATATCCCCTCAGAATTTTTCCGGAGTACGCATCAAACGAATTCAGACGGGCGAACATCTGATTTGACTGAACAGCTTGTGGAGGAGAGAGGTTCCAACCCTGGTCTTGAATAGTAAATCTTCATGCTCATACCCCAGCACCTTAACTGCCTATCCTTTCCACCCTCTTAAGCACGTGTCTGAATTGCATGTCACATAAAAATGTTTTGAACTCTCTTGGTGAAGGGTTTATAGCTATAAGACACTTATTTTTCATTAGCTCTGGTTTATCAGAAACCAAAACGTGAATTGCTGTCTACTTTGAATGGAACAGTATGCATTTAGAGATGTCAGCTTGGTTTTGTTATCCAATGTGTATTGACAAAACTAGCTTTGGTTCTCTCACATAATGTTTGCTTCCTTGAGGGGCTTGTATTATCAAAGAATGACTGTTAGAGAATGGCTTTATGGAAACGATTAATCCATACAAGATCACTTCTTTGTGTTGTTAAGGATTTGACGGCCTAATTCGCTGTTCAGATCTAGCTGACTGAGATCCTTAGCATTGTCTGTTGCAAATAAGACCGTTTGTGTCGAAGCCACTGCCACTCCTCCCCTCTATCGTCTATTCATTTGGTTCCCACGATGGAATTTTAAGCATCTCTTGTAATGCATTCCCGATCAGCTGCTAGTCTTCCGATCACTGCTCATATTCTTTCTTCTTGACCTCGATCTCTAGCATGCAACATGAGAATGAAGACAGCTTGACATTTTGAAAGTTGTCACGTTTTGCTCCCACTACCCGAAAATGTAACAAACCATTCAGGTTGCTTTTTGTCTATCCTCTGCCCAAGGGCGAATTTAGCTTAGGGGTAATCAGCTCCTAAACGACAATCCACTTCTTTGGTAGATTCAAAGGAAAATACCATTTATGTCCCGCCTATTTAAAGACATGTTAGTGGTGAGATTCCCAAGAAGTTTCTAGTTGTCAAAACTGTACGTATAAGATGTAAACTTAGAGTTCATATGACCATATAGTCGAATTAAAGATATTATCAACAGTATAATTAATTCTGGAAAACTTATTTGATTCAAAATAAACTAACGATAATTTTTGTCATCATAGTTTCGTTCATATTAAAAAACCATTGGTCATGCTTCTGTGCATAGTAAACGTAAAGAAAACCAATGAAATTTCTTGTTTATATCATATTCAAATATGGAGGGTTCTTCCTTATTTTCGATGACTTTTCCTTCGATTACTTAAACGGATTCTCCTTCATCGATCTATTTCAACACTAATTCTATGATAATATATCATTGTTTCATATTCTAGTTTTTAATGCTCTAATTTTTCAATAATGATTTTGTGTTGAACCGATTCTCATATCTAGTGATGATATCATAAAACTGCTGGTACAATTTAATTTTCGAACTACCTCATCTTACTCTGGTAAGCAGGCATCCAAATTTGGGTACCTGTCCTTCTCTTTTTAATAAAGATATACCATCTCTTTAATTAAAAATCGGCTCTTTGTTCCCATTGTTTTCGATGCAAAGAACTTCTATTAATATGATTAGATATGATCCCCGCTTCAGTTCTTAATTACAGGTGTAATGTACCTAGCAAGAAGTCACCCAGATAAATTGTGATAACAATACAGGGATATGAAACTACGTTGTACCGCGTGCACATATGCATCCCTGTGTATTCAATGCATAAAAAACAACAACAACACATGGGTTTGGGGGGTCAAGAAGTGACGCAAATGTTTAATTTCTCTTTGTATACTAATTGAAGCGAGAACCAGGAACACACCTTTTTCCAAGCATGCTTACCTGTACTGAATAAAAGAGGTTTGTCGCTTTAATGAGACGTAAATTGTTTATTTTCTTGCCGAATAAATATCAGGGCATACGTCAGCTGCAATACCACATGATAATGATCATTATGAGTCTGAGGCTTGCAGGTGCAGCTTCACAATGCCGTTTGCATTCAGGTCCTGTTGGTACCGTAATCAGTTCTACAAGTTGTACAATGTGTAGTCTCAAATCGCAAACGGCCTGCCTCGCATTTAGGTAAACTGTTTTACATCGAGTACCGTCAGCTAGTTTTCCTCATTAACTTTTTACTGTGACGCTAAGGTTATTGCAGAGGTTATAGAAAGATTGATGCATTTTCTGAATTTTATTCAAATTTGGGTTGCATTTTGCCGCTAAAGAGCAGCAATGTGCCGGGGACATGTCCTTCTTACTTGCCCACCTTACTTGCTTTAGATTCTTGCTTTATCTAATTATATTTCCTTGTCAGACAAACTTCATTGTTTGCCTCATCTTAATTAAAACGGGGTACATGTTTTCTATCAATTACAGAATTATGCTGTTTGGTTAAATACCTGCCTTTGCTTGCGTCTGATATCAATTTCTCTTAATTAAAATGTTTGTCAGACCTGTTTACGGTGAAAATTAATAAAGAAAATTGAGCGGCAGTAAACACTTTATAGTTAATGAGACACCAAGTGCAATTCTCTTGTCACCCGTTCTTCTTTTACCTACCCGTAAGTGTGGGTCGATACCAGGAAAGATGAATGAACAAGGTACAACCCCTTTCCAACCAACTTTGTTTTGGAGGGGAGAGGCAGTGCTGTTAAGATTTTTCGGCCAGCAACACAAAACAATTTTGGTGTTCCTGTGATGTTCAACATCAGTTTTAACCAGCTACAGCTCATTATATTTTCCTTGTTATTGAAAGTTTCTGAGTGTCTGGCGCTAGCAAAGTACATACTAAATGGTCTAGCGCTATATATGCCTATTCGCCTTTACCATTGCCTGAGTTAGGAAACAAAGAATACAATATCTGTCTTCAGTTTTGAAAGTTAGGAGCAATCCCATTCATTTTCTAGTTCCTCAAATTTGAAGGATTGTAAAGTGGTTCTTGAACTGAAGCTTCTTAATTGATGAAGCAGTTGATTTAAGTTTGGATTAGAACAGAGTAGCAGCGAGTGCTTTGTAACGTTCTCACATACATGTCATAATCTTGACTTTCAATTCAACTTTATTCAGGGAAAAACTGAATTTTGAAACCGCAAGACAGCACTTCTAATTCTTAGAAGAAACTTTTGAAATAGAATAATTTGTCAGGCTCTTTGGTGACATTGAACCCCGTATCTTAACTAAGAACAGGATTATTTTTAGGCAGATTTTCGGCTTAGCTGTGAATCACCTTCATTGAAAAAGTTTCACAATAACGGCTAAAGCTCCCTGCCTCGATTGCACCGACCAATCACAATAGGCGGAAGTCCTTGACCAATTTCACCAATTTTAAACAATTGTCTTGCTTTTCGACAATCTGCAATAAAATGAGTCTTGTTTTGACAATGTCACTGCAAGATACAATTAAACTCGCCCGATTTGTGCATTGTCGGCTGGTGATACTGTGTTTGCCACCAGCTTGCTAGATTGCAATTTGTTTTCAAGCCCGTCGATCCAACATCAGATTTGTTCAAATACGCGAATCTTTTGTTTATATAAAATGCTCATTATCACACATAAGATCTGTTTATTGTTTAATGTTTAGAATCAATCCCACTGTGTTCTATTTTATCGGTCTCGTCTGAGATAATTCACTGAGTTTTTACAGAATCAAACAAACCCATCGGGCAGCTGGAAAATATTGCATCGTTTCCCATAGATGCAAATTTCTGCATCATCACCACAAATACTATATCCTGCATCATTTCCCACAGATTCAAACTTTTGCGTCAAAAACGCACGCTTTTCTGCCTCTGTTTTGAACGAATTAAACTTCGCAAGCCCCTTCCCACTTCCAGTGGAAGAACTTGACTAGAGTCTATATTGACACGGTGTTTTGGGCGTAAAAAGGATTATTACATACAGGATAATTACATGGAGAAAGAATAAAATAGTATAGTATCTATCATATATAGATAGAATATGAATCCAAATAGGACATGTAACAGATGTTATTTTTTCACGTTGTTGTCCCTCTCTGCGCTTTCTCCAAAAAGCACTTTTTTATGTGAATCTAAGTGCTTTCTGATAAATCTTCATTTAGAAACCCTAATTCAGGTAGTCCCCATTATATTCTCCTGCATTCAAGCAATCGCAAAGTATCGCCGAATGTTGGAAAATCCAAATGAATGGTTCTTTTTTTAAATCTGCTCCTTTTAAACGAATTTTTATCCCAGCAGATCTGATAGGATCAAATAACCAAGATTTATTCCCAGAGCTTGATTCAATTGACAAATCTTGGAAGAAAATAGTTCGCTTTTTATTGAAATTGCAAACAGTCGAAAATTCATGATCTTAGCTGCCCTGGGCAGGCTGCGAAACAGAGTTTTTTTATCTAAGCTTTTTCGAGCCAATTAAGAACTGAATTATGACGATCTTTCAGTGGTTCAATTTTCTTAAAATTTTAATTCACCAGCATTGTTCTCTCACGTTTACCAATCAAATCAGATTTTTTCCAATAAAAAAAGAAGGAGCTTCGTTCTAAAATTAGTGCTCGTCCCATTTGAAGTTTTCTTATGATTATCCAATCATGCTAGAGCTTGTGCCTTAAACAAAAGAGCATTGTCATCAAATTCACCAATCAAATTAGATCTTGCTTCTTTTAAAACAGAGTAACACTGTCCTAAATCTAGCCAATCGAGTTAGACCCTGTGCCATCCAATCAAATTGTAAAATTTGTAAAAACCAAGAAACTAGGGCCACGCCTATGATGACGGCGCTGAGCGGCGTAGAGCGGCGTCCCTTGGCGTAAAGTCCTGTTGACTGTCGGACGACACACCATCGCTGAAATTGCCGGACGAGCGAATCGTTGCTTTGTGCCAAATCTGATGCCCTGTTGAATTTTCAGAGCCGCCATTGCACCCTTAACATAAATTAGCAATGGTCCATGGATGTGGAACTTTTTGTCGTTAGGAAACATTTCCGGCGTCATTTTCAATGCGGAAATTAGTGAAAACAAAGCCGGATGGATAAAGTATGACGTGTCTTTGAACCCGGCTGGTGACCTACTAATTCATTGCACAATTCCCTTGAGCGGACCCTTTGTTTGGACACACGCAAACGAAACTTTGGCAGAGAACAACGATTTTATGCGCAATGATCAATGAAACCCATGTATTTCGTGGAGATATAAGCTTATAAAATTTTGCTAATATAGTGATCACTTTATCCTTTGAAAATACCCGATCCTCTTTGCGCATTCTCATATCTATGGAACGTAAACATGCTAATTAATTGCTTATCGCCCCAAACATTATTAGTGGCTAAATCACATTAGCTCTTCGAATGCTTTGATAAATTTCTAAGACCATCTCGAATCTTTCAAGTTGACTTTCCCATAGTTTGTTTCTTTGGTTAAATAAGGAAGGATATATATCGAATTTAAGTCAATTAATAGTTTGTTTATGGTTTCATAGAAAAACTATCTTTTAATGTCTTTGCAGATAAAAGGATATCGCCGATACTTTGATCTTGACGTAACAAATTCGACGAATCTTTGCGCGTAAACAAAAAGTGTGGCTTGCTTTTGTAAACTTACTGTTAACACGCGGCTCACTACACTTTTTTTTATCGAATGCCTCACTAAACATTAAGAAACTAGAGCCCTTCATAAGGCAACTGCAAGCAACAAGAAGATTATAGTAGATGTTTCTTCTGCAACTCACTAACCGTGGTTTTGGTCCAAACGTTTCAGACGAATTGTAAACCGCGTTAGGTTTTCACACACTTTGCACACAATTATAAGAAACTTTCGACTTTCGTGTAACGGGAACTCCCATCTTGGTGCAGATGGACGTTAACCCTTAAGCATGCAGCGTTTAGGTTAGGGCTGGTAATCCATTTTGGTAATCCAAGGGAAGAGTTAGAGTTGGTAAGGGTGAGGTTAAACTTCGTTTTTGACATCTTCTTGTGACACTGTGCTTTGCCGTGAAGACGACAATAAATGCGATATCGTGAGCTTCGAATTTCTTTTAGAGTTTCTCGACCTTTCTGCTCTAGGAGCAAAGGAATAAGGGCCGTAAAGACTTCTGAAAATATCCAAAACGTTGAAAAGTTGTATCGTTCAATTTACACTTAGGGCAAGAAGTATCTCGATTCACCTTCTAGGTCCAAACTGATTTCCTTTGTCCTGCCTGATTCCTTTGTCCGGCCTGACCTCCTGTGACTGGACAGACCTACTGCTCGGACATGTGACTGGTCCCCTAGGGCACCTACCATTCTGAGAGTACCTTTTCTCTCACACAACGCGACAAGCTGCTGAATAGGACTCTAATCTAGTATTGCAGTTTAGGTTTCATGTATGTCTTTCTATTCAGTTACTTAGAGGATTAAGCCAGGTGTCATAGCAAATGCAAAGCTTTTACTGTTAAATGTAAAAGGATAAAACATGCCTATCGAAGCGTTTGCAAGCATTTCGTTTACAACACAAAACTGGATTAAATTCAAATCTTAAATGTTCTTTTTTGTAACCTCCTTTCATCATTTCACACAGAAAGGAGTCTTAGATCGACTGCACACGTTAGATTTAGAAAGATTATATCTTCAACCTTGTTAATAAGACATTTTCCAAATTAGATTATCTATGACTAAGATATTTATGTCCATCAAAATTTAGAAATATGAATGACAGGCCACATAAGCTTACTGTCTTTGTTTATCAACAACCAAGACATTATTCTCTTTTCATCAGCAACTGTAATTTTCCACTAAAAACTGGTTATCATCATCATCATCATCATAGCCATTATTATTATCATCATCATCATCATCAGCTGCATAGCCATGATCATCATCATCATCATCATCATCATCATCATCATTAGCATCATCATCATCATTAGCATCATCATCATCAAAAGCATTATCATCATCATTCATGATCATCATCATCATCATTATAAGCATCATCATCATCATAAGCATCATCATCTTCATCATCATCAACAGCATCATCATCATCATTAGCATCATCATCATTATAAGCATCATCATCATCATTCATCATCATCATCATCATCATTATAAGCATCATTATCATCCTAAGCATCATCATCATCATCATCATCATCATCATCATTATAAGCATCATTATCATCCTAAGCATCATCATCATTCATCATCATCATCATCATCATTATAAGCATCATTATCATCCTAAGCATCATCATCTTCATCATCATCAACAGCATCATCATCATTATAAGCATCATCATCATCATTCATCATCATCATCATCATCATCATCATTCGAATGATTCTCTTTCTTATCTTTGATATTTTGCAACTACTTAAAACTTTGATATCTGCCTTTGTTTTTACCGGACATGTTATATTCGGACAATATGAAAAGAATGGAGTGGGTGCATTGCCTTTAGGCAAAATCACACGACAATTGACTGGATGCTAGAGTTGCCTTAGGGCTTTTAAATAGCATTTGCCTGCCTCCTTACGATTTCGTAATGAAAGCAGGAAGCTTAAGTTCCTACTCCGTGATGCCTAGGTCAAAGACCCAAAATATACCATGAAAAGTTAGCCAACTTTGGTTTGCCAAAAGATATGATAAAGGATAAGATTATATATGAACATACAAGCCTTGAGGTCATCCTTTCCTCTAGACTTACTCTTAAACATGTCACGCACGTCAACTTGTAAAGATATCAGGCACGGACACTTCAGAAATCATGTTGGTTATAGCGATTTTTGTTATCAATAGATATTTTCGCTGCATAATCTGCCTATACAAGATACAATCACTTTCTCATTATAAACAAAACAGTCTCAGTTGTTTGCTGATGCTGCTGTGGAATCTGCTAGAACTCTTCCACAGCTACAATGTGTCTTGATTATCGATCGCATTGGCGACTCATGTCAAGACGTTACAAGCTGTATTTAAACAGCCAAAGACTGATTAGCATTAAATCCTATTTCTGCGTAGACATTACCTTTAAACTTTACAAGTGAGTCTATAAACGCCTAATTGCATATGATTTTGATGAACAAAGTTTCGTAAAGTCATCATTTATGTTATTTCTTTTTTCAAACAGTTTTCCTTTTGTACAGCTGCTCAGCACCTCCATCAAGCATGCTCATCACTGATATCACTAATTAAAAGTTGTTAGCCTTTAGTTTGCATTTCTTTTCCTCCAAGACAAATCACCAATTTTTCGATTTAATCAGCAGCCGTTTTGTCTGCAAATTCCTCTATTTTCACCATGCGTTGTTTTAACATAACGGCTGTCTATGTTTAAAGGGTTTGTGCGATGGTATAAAGAGCAAAACAAAAATATTATGTTTATTAGAACTAAGCTAAAATTGCAACGTTGAATGTGCTCATAGCTGCGATGACAGGAAAGGCTGTAACTGCATTATAGTATCATTATTTGACAAGCTATCTCCTCATGACCTTAATACTGCACTGATACTAAGAAACGCCTGAAGCAAATCAGGGCAAGGAAGGGGGGAAGAAAGGGGGGAGGAAAGGGGGGAAGAAAGGGGGAATATTAATAGCAAGATAAAGTAACCAAGGTTTTTCAAAGGGTAGCTGCCCCCTTTGCCCAGCTACTGTAGGGGCCCACAGCTTGCACTGAATAATACTCTTGGCCTATTTTTAAATGTTGAAAAACTTTTGGCCTGGTAAAACACTATAACTTTGCAATATCCTTTTCGTTATGAAATGAACACCATAGATGATAAAGTAATTGTTTCCATTTTAGCAATAAAACTTTTCAAAACAACCTTTTTATCTGAAGGAGACGCTAAGAACTGAATTTTCTTAATTTTATGTATGAACGATTACTACTCTCTTATAAACCATGGTTTTATAAAGAGATGTGTACTACCTTGTTCTTTTTGTTCTTTGTTTTAGATTTTTTTATATTTGTTTCATTCTTTTTTCAGGCTTTTCGGGGCAAAGTGTTCGACATGCAAGCAAGACATTGCGGCAAACGAGCTAGTAATGCGGGCATTGCATCACATTTATCATTTGCACTGCTTTAAATGCGATGAGTGTGGTCGCTCGTTGGAGAAGGGTGACGAATTTGGATTAAAGGATGACCGACTCTATTGCAAAGACGACTTGCATGGAATAAAACCCGAGAAAGGCTCGATTTCAGACTCAACACACGGTAAGCAAACATCTTACGTTACTTCCATCACTGTCAATTACCGCTGTTATGCATCTGTAAACAAAATCAGGGCATTTTCTTGATTTCTGTTCAAACCTTCAATCCATGGTTTATCCATTCTATCACAGGAGATCTCACTAAATCCAAACAAGTATTCTTCGCCGAGGATTCTTTTACTTGTGTGATCAAGCTTCAATCTAAAATGACTGTCGTGGGTTCCAACAAAGTAATTGTCCAAACATTACCCAGCCAATGTGTTTGAGAGTTACTGATATATGCATGACTTGTATAGTTGTCTTTGCTTTTCCCATCATTAGAATGAAACTTAATAGCTCAATTTCTCGACCTAAAATCGCGACTGCGTTTAGCCTTGTTTTGTATGAATTACTCCCTGGTTTGAGTTGAGATTATACCGTTCAAATATCAACCCTAAATCCAGCCCTGATAGGAAAACTATTTACAAATGTGTGAAAGGTGGATCATTGGCTTTAGCTTGGGATTTTCCGCTTAGATTGTTCCTACTTGCCTAAACGGACTAAACAAATGATTTCCATCCCATCTTCAAATCTTTTACATCATAATTGACATAGGCTATGCTTTGATAAGCTTTTTCCTCTTCGTAAAGGATGTTTAGCTTACAGTTTCTTCTCGTAGATAATTCAGTTGTTTGAGGTGTAAGATGGGCTTCCGAGCACATATCTTATATTATATTATATTATATTTTATCATATTATATTATATTATATTATATTATATTTTATTAAATTATATTATATAATATTTTATTATATTATATTTTATTATATTATATTATATTATATTATATTATATTATATTATATTTTATTATATTATATTATTTTATATTATATTATATAATATTATATTATATTATATTATATTATATTATATTATATTATATTATATTATTTTATTTTATATTATATTATATAATTTTATATTATATTATATTATATTATATTATATTATATTATATTATGTTATATTTTATTATATTATATTATATAATATTTTATTATATTATATTATATTATATTATATTATATTATATTATTTTATTTTATATTATATTATATAATATTATATTATATTATATTATATTATATTATATTATATTATATTATATTATATTATATTATATTATATTATATTATTTTTAATTATATTATATCATATTTTATTTTGGAATGAAACAATATGATGACAATTAACAATTCATTTTAGCGTCAGACAAAAGTGAACCATCTCCTGTATCTAGTGACATCAGCTGTGACACAAAGTCCCCAAAAAGACCAAGAACGATTCTGACAAGTGCCCAAAGAAAAGCTTTTAAGGCATCGTTTGAAGTGACACCAAAACCTTGCAGGAAGGTTAGTCTAATCATGCTTGCTTGTTTCCAGTCTCGTTTTCATTTCGTGTCTAAAACCCTTTTATCTGACGCTTCCCTGATATGACATCCAAAACGTGTGCAGATATTCACATCAAGATGGGAATTGAAGGACATTCTGGAAAATGATTTGAACGAAATTTTTGTATTTCATTTTTTCACATCATTATTCGATTTATGAAAGAGTTTTATATAATATATGCGATGGATCCCCTTCTTCTTGCACATCTTGAATTTTTATGGCACCAAATTTTCATTCAATTTTACCAATTAAATGATTGCAGTTTTCTATAGTATATCAAATGAGAACAAACCTGGTTTTATGATTCAATTCTGTTTAACATGAGTGACCACTTTGTTAAATTATGATTATTTTGAAATATGATTATCTTATTTTCATATTTAGGTTCGTGAAGAGTTATCTCGAGACACAGGCCTAAGTGTTCGGGTTGTGCAAGTTTGGTTCCAAAATCAAAGAGCAAAGGTAAGCAAATTCTTGATTGCTATCTGCTCTTTTCCTAATGTATATCGCATTATATACCACATTTTTTATATCATTATTGCGTTATATTTGAAAAATCATATATTTAGTATTAAACATTGCGTTATATATACATTATATTGTAGCCATAAGGTGTCTCCCAATTGTAACATGTTTTTCCTTATGGTTAGAGTACTAATGTCTATTATATTATAAATATTATTAGTATAAATATATAATATATATTAATTTTATATTATTTTGTATATCATATTAATTATATAATTATATTGTAAGCATTAAGTAACTAATAAATTATTTTATTCCTCAAACAGCTCAAGAAAATTGCAAAAAAAACGAACCCGAATCAACTTGATAACAACTCACCAAAACGTGGCTCAAAAAGTAAGAAGAAGGTGAAATCTAAAAATAAAAATGGTCTGGATTTAGACGACAAAAAACGAGCATGCAGAAGAGATTGCAGCAGCCTGAGTGACACCCCGCCTCATACCCCACTTTCAGCTCCATATTCAAATCATCTGCAACCTTTTGACAACATGATGTCAATGAACGAGAATTTCCCGCAAATCCCACCGCCTAATCTACAACCCTTCTATCCGACACCCCCTCCAAATTCAGGGCCAGGCAACAACTACTCGTGCCTGTCACCAAGTGACCTGCCCCCACCCCCGTACTCAATCGCGCAAGGGAATTACCACCATGGTGACTCGATGATGATGGAGGATAATCGATTGCATGGAATGCCTCATTTTGCACAGGGGCTCAACGGGGCGTTCATGGATCAAACGGGACATGGCAGACAAACACACATGCAAATGTTAAATCATGCACTCAATTCGTATTAATCGGTTATAGTAAACATGCATGCATTGCAAGAATTACTTAGTCATTATTTCCTGGCAGGAATAACAAACGAGTACTCATTAATAGCCAATATTTTTGTCATTAGGGGACACGGAAATAAGAAGGGAAAGCTTGATAATTCCTATTCTATTCCATTTTTTCTATTCTTATGTATTTCATTCTATTCTATTCTCTTCTATTCTATTCTATTTTATTCTATCCTATTCTATTCTTTTCTATTTTATTTCATTCTATTCTTTTCTATTCTATTCTATTCTTTTCTATTCTATTCTATTCTATTCTTTTTTATTCTTTTCTTTTCTATTCTATTCTATTCTTTTCTATTCTATTCTATTCTATTCTATTCTATTCTATTCTATTCTATTCTATTATATTCTATTCTTTATTTTTCTATTCTATTCTATTCTATTCTCTTCTATCCTACAGTCACATATTTTTTCATACTGGCCCCATCAGACCAGAATGACTTGATGCTAGGCCTATCTTTTATTTGGAATAAATCTTCCATTGCAAAGCATTCATGTTGAAAATAGACCTTATATTTAGGGCAGTTAATTGTTAATAAAATATACTGTAAAATTTCAATTTCTTAATGTATGTTGTTAGTTAGAAGTAAAACATTTAAATGATCCATGATGCGCAAGGGTGAAAGTATGTTTAATTGAAGAAGTGTCAAAAGCCTTGAATCGTGATTCATTTTATTATTATTGTGATGATTCTGCTCGTTTTCAGGTAGTATTGCACAATTTCAAGGCCTGTCTTTTCGTATCGGGCCACTTTTAATGGCTACCGCATTGGAGACCGGAAGATGTCTAATGTGGTAGCAATTACAAGTTCAACATCAACCCTGACCATTTATCTGACCCTTGGGAGCCATACGGGCGCCAAATATACCCCAACCCCAACCCTAAAGGTAATGTTTTGAATTAGGGCTGCCATTTTTCCATCCAACAGATTTTGTTGTGCTATTTTACGAACTTTCAGAGAAGAGATTTTTGCGATAACAAAAACAGGTCTTGTATTCTAAAGTGAAGCTGCAAAATAGGAAAGGCAGATTTTGAGATGTTCAAACTTGTACAAAATAATTGCCATTAGATAGATGTGTTGAACGGACAAAATGCTACCCTAATTTGAAGCAGCGCATAAACGTAAAATTGGCCTTAACTTTAGCTTTCCTGCAAGAACTGACTGAAGCAATAAAGCTGATATACCAATATAATTCTAGTTAACAAACACGAAGATAAATTGGTAGATAATGATGAATGAAATAATTTTATTTTAGTAAACCAAACGCGAACTAGTTTAAATTCAATTTCGTTCCTAGTAGAATAAGAAGTACCGTAAATCCTCGAATAAGCTCCTGAGGGCTTATTTGCAAAAGTGAATTTTTGGATGGGGGCTTTTTCGAGGGGGGGGGGGCTTATTTCAAAGTTTGGTATTTTCTTCAAATGATGACATAAAGATCGACATAATGCTGAACGAAACTTAACAGGCCATAATGATTTCTTCACCGGCATCACTGTCATTGTCTTAATCAATGATCAGTCTTTGTGTAGCTATTGTCCTATTTTAGGTGGGGGCTTATTTGGGGGGGAGTTTATTCTGCGGTGGAGGCTAATTCAAGGATTTACCGTATATACTTATTTGGTTTAAATAAAGTATCAAATTTAATTTACGATATCTACTATAAAGTAGTTTTACGATAGCAATTGCAACCTTAATCCTGACAGATATCTGGATCTGACTTAGCGACCAAATTGGTTAAGATATTTAATTTTCTAATGACGCATTATCGTATTGTGGGGAGCAGTTGGGCTGAATGTTTGACATAGGTAAACGATACCGTCCCTTTTTTAAGGTGAAAACTTGTAGCAGATCTCTGTAGTTAGAAGAATACCCCTCTCCTGATACCTGGACAAGAAAAATTGATCGATATGTTAGGAAAAGAAGGCAAAGTAATGGTAAATAAAGAAAATGGGCCAGTTTTACGAAGGCAAGGGACCATTTATCAGGTGCCTTAGAAACGGGCCTATTCAAACAAATTTAAGTGGTCAATTAACCTTTCTAGCATTCTGTAGTCAACAAATAGATTATGCTAACTGCTCTCCGATTGGTTGGCCTGAAGGGTCATTCCCCTTTCCAGTGATCGATTACTCTTCTTTTGCTCAATACAGAAGCGCTGAAACAAGCGGCTCTGTATCATTGTCAATTTTGAATGCTACAAATTAGTTCAAATATCTAATTACTAGCAGTAAAGTAGTCGCTTACACAATAAATTCAAGTTCCCACAGACGGTGTTCTGATATTGTCACTGTCTTCAAACTAGGCTAAAGTATCTGCTCTACTGAAATTGTTTACATGCATGTTTACTTTCAAATTGGCTTTCTCTGCCAGTTCTTCATCGCCTGACAAGCCAAGCGGTGATCAAAAGTTCTAAATTATTGGTACGCCCTTCCATTAGCACCAATTCAAAATGGATATTTCAATTTAAGAGTATTTCATTAAGAAAACCTCGGCGCTCTGAAGAATATCGCAAGTAATGTTGTTGTAGATATAATCACGTAGAGAATGAAGAAAAATCTATCCAAAACACGAGCAGCTTTTAACCAATCCTTTGCTCTTTTTTCCTTTAGTATTTCTTTTCTTCGCAGTTTCTCATATTCTTCCATCTTTTCTCCCGTTTCTTCGCCAAGAAGAGGAAAGGCAGTTGGATGAATTGCTTTTCTTAATGCAGATGCCGTTGATGTCTTTTTAGATTTTTTATAATGGCCTAGACCACAAACCTTCTTTCTTAGATTCGACCCAAATACGTTTTTATCTGTGAACTCTGTCATATCTATTTCCATGTTTTCTTTCACGGTTGCGCTTGTTTCATCAAAGGAATTCAAGGTCCCATTCAGGAATGATTTTTCGGCATTACTCATCCCGATAGTAATCCCATTGAACGATTCTGAATTGGAATTATCAATTTCTTCTTCATCGATAATACCCTGTGCCTTGTTGTTATTACTGTTACTTTTTCTCGTCCACTGGAAGAAAACTAAAGGCGCAAGCCATCCAAGGAGTAGCCTTTTTGCCCAGCTTGGCATCTCTCGATTGCTTCTGTGGTAAATGTTTAAAATAAGAGTTGTTGTGACGAGCGAGAACGCTGTCTGCAAAATTGTACCCAAGTAATATTGCGCTAGATACGGGAAATCATATGGAGGCATTATCTGGCTCGTTAGTTGTTGAAATACAGTAACAGATAGTAAAATTGTTATGCTTAGGCCGATGCGCTCGCCTGATTCAGGCGGCAAGATGAAGCCTAAGACTACTAGGGAGGAGAGCAATGCACATGGCAATATCAAGGTTAAAGTGTGGTTCTTTGCCTGGCGTCTTAACTTTATTGTTACTGTGACGTCAGAGAATGGATCATCGCAGCATTGATATTTGAGAATGTTCTCTTCTGTTTTGATGCTTAACAGCTCCCATTCACCGTTTGGGATGTAGAATGAATTGCTTGATGATGTGTTTGCAAATGATTTTGTAACGACCTTCGTTGCGTCAAAGGCCCACGAGCCGAATTTTAGCGTGCATTCTTGGTCGTCGAAAGGAAAATAACTGACATCTAGTTTGCAAATTTTCTGAAAAACAACTGGGTTTAACCATATATTTTTTCCAGTTGATTTGATTTGAACTTTGTGCTTGTAAACATCCAAACCACCATTAAACTGCCCGTTGCCATCAACACTAAAAGAAACACGAGTTTACTGAATTAAGTTATTGAACCCTAGGCCTAGATTTTAAAATCAAATTTACCTTTGGAGTGGTCGAAAGTCAGGGAAAAGATTGCCTTGATTTACAAGGAATGTAAACATTTTTAAGCATTTTCCCAGGGAAATATTCCCGCTCTCAGAAAAACACCCCACTAAACTATTTCTTTCCTCAGCAACGTATCGATTTCTTCTAGGCATGATTTTCAATAATGTCATCTCCAAACCGGGTCATCAGCAAGCCTTTTCATACACCGAAAAACAAACCTGTTGTACAGCACAATATCCGGAACCCAGACAAGTTCTGGTGACACATGTATAGTCTCAATCCCGCCAAATTTCGCTGGGTCCCAAGAAAGTAGCGAATTTTGCCAATACTAGAAAAAACGAAAATGATATGTTCGTTAAAAATGTAACAGATACGTCAGTCTAATTTGAAACACTGTTGTTTTCCAAAAGAGGTATTTTAGAGGAGGTCTAGGTTCCTATTTCCGTTAAAATTCCTCTTATTCAGAATATTTATCTGTCAATATAAACGCTCGAACTTGATGACACAATTTTCTTTGTTGATAATGGGGTTCCAATACTTAGGCCCAAATATGCTCGGATAAGTTTGCTTCCCTTTGCCAAAGAGGTCGTTGCAAGCTGTAAAAACTCTCCGAAAGAAAACTGATATCTTAAGGGTACCTTTTAATATTCTAGACATTGAAAACAAGAACACCCCCAAAGTAGCTGAACATATATAAAGCCAAAGGAAATGTGAACTCTGATGAAGTAAATGAATTTCCCTCAGGACAACTGCATAATAGGTATACATTATCATACCTGATTTACCCAAAGGTAGACTTTGATGTATTGTTGACGTTCATTCTAAAATAGGAGATAAATATGCGATAAAATATTATGCATTGAATTGTCATGCTAAATCATCTCTTTTGTGCCATTATCTCCTGTCAATTTAAAGCTTGTTCCAACAAAAATGCCTTTGCTCTTCCGAGCATTGCATCGTACCATTCTGATCAAATCATCAAAATTGTTTAATTTTTCGTATGGAAAGTCTTGCGTACAAACGCCATGGCCTAATACTACCTACGAGCAGATGAACGATCCAAGGACAGTCAAAACAACCATCTGAAATTCCAAGAACGAGCAACAACGACACAAGAGCAATTCGAAATTGGTTATTTTGGAAAAAGCTATGGCAGAATAACTTTGCCCTGGTGTTTTGGTAAGTGATAGAGTGCTCTTGCTCCTTCTTGATTTTTTTGAGAATGTTCCATATTTTCTGGATACAGTAAAGGGAGTCGGTTCGGGTTGGTTCAGATTAGTTCGGGTAGGTTCGGATTGGTTCGCGTTGGCTCGAATTGGTTCGCGTTGGTTCGGGCTGCTGCCACTGAACAACACTAGGATCAGGAGATCAGCAATTGAGCGGCTCTAAATATTTACTGTTCGGCAAACCTCAGCCTAATCTCTCTAACAGCAAACATGTTGTTATATAAAAGAAATAGTAAAAGTAAGGAATTACCACTTCGAGAATGCGAATAACTTGTGCATCAAAAACAACAGATACAGGCTCGGTTTTGTTCCCAATTTGTATAATCGGATGGACATCCTTCTGGTAACCTTTCATCAAAGATTCATGCAGCTTTGATTCTATCTCCAACACTCCAGAATCGGTAGCTGAAAACAAATCAATGCTATTCACAAAAAAATGTGTTGAAAAATCATTAGTAATCAAGGGAAGAGGAACAATAAATTATTGAACGGTTGATCTCAATGATATTATTTCTGGATTTTCGAAGGCTAAAAGACTTGTGCAAGTATTTCTAAAAGCTTAGAAATCTGTTTGCATGCGTTATACATTGTTGACTTTAAATCTCCACTTTGTTCGTCTATTACTTGGCACATTTACATCTTGCATCCTCCCTCCAACAAGCATCACTCCTAGATTTGTGTTTGGAGGGACTACACTTGTATTCAGAGGGTATACCCATTACATTTAGACTGCCAAAGTAACGCTTTGCCGTGTAAAACTTTGAACAATGGCCGTCTTAACAATCAAAACCTCCCTGCATCATTGAGTTTCGCCATGCAAGAACTCATTATCTCTATTTTTAAAGTGTGAACTATGACACCCAAAAAGACCCCAAACCAAAAAGCTCTAACAGTGGGTTCTGGGAGCGATCCTGGATTTAAATTCATGGGATATTTGGTGTTGCGTACCTGCTTCAGCAATTCTGAACCGATGTGAGATACACATCTCAATTAATATCATGAACTTCAGAAGATCCATAGCTGCCATACCTGCGTAATCAGAGGAAACACTAAGAAACTTTAAAGGGAAAATATCGCGATTGTGTCCTGTCTGCGCGCAGGCTATAATTAGGATGCTGTTTATTTTTCCATCTAATTTTTGACAAGACCCGAATTTGGTGACCTAGATGGGATCACATGCAAATTCACCCTTTGGTCTTGTGAAGAGGGCATGATATATTTCTTGTCGGCTTTTAAGCCTATTTGAAAAGAAGGTGAGAAAATGATAGTGGTTAAGCGAATATGGATTTACGCAATGTAGAAAGGGCTAGAGATGTGACAGTAATGCTTGCGTCATTTTTACTCTGCTCGTGACAAAATTGGAAAGATCGTGAAATAGATAGGAGGTGGCTACCGATTAGGGTGATTTTATGCTTAAATTGTTTAAATTTATAGCCAAAGTCAATGCTTGTTTAGGCGCAGTTTAGGATTATGGGTTAGATTAGGATAAGAGGTTGGCTGAAAACTTAAACGGATCCTATAATTTCGCTCAAATAGATTCCAATCATGGAAAATATTTGTTAACGAAAAAGTCATTACAGGACCATTTATGCCTACTGTTATGTCGTTATTACTTTGGCCAACATATTTTACCTCCTGATGAGAGAAACAAAAAGCTCTTGCCTAGGATACAGAGACTTCATGTGCAGAGCACAATGAAAAACTCAAGGAGTGAAGATGCTTTTGTTTCTTATTCGCAATTAGCCCATTTAAATTTAGAAATAAATGTTCCCTATGTTTGGCTAAGGAACATAAAAGCTTGATAAGAACTGTAACGTTCTTCATGCGTGAGTATGAGTCTGCAAAAGCTAAGTTGCCATGCTGCAAATCACTTTATCAAACGAACTTTTAGCCAGGAATTGTTGGCAGAATATAAAATGAAAACCTAGCGATTACACATAGCAATATTTTTTTGTATTTATCTACAAAAAGCAACCTTCAAATATTAAAAACAAATGAAATATCAATAAAAGCTCTGATACGATGAGAGATTTGAGACTCGAATCCGCAGAAAATCAATAACATTAGATTCTTTGCTCGATTAATTGGCGTTATTAAATAACGAGAGGTGCATGTTTAATTTTAACTCCTGGCCGGGTTGTACTCAATTCTGTCAAATCCGTCTTCCATATAATATTCCATGATTTATTCACAAAACATATACACATATGGAGTTATTATTTGATTAGATTTAAAGATTTTCACATTAATCTTGAAGCTTCTTACCCGTAATTAAACATCAAAAGTTGTTTCTCTTTTTCCAAAAATACAAACTTGAAATTTCTTGCACTAGTTTTGTCCTGGCAACTTGAAGCACAGCTTGCCTTTGTTAAATCTCTTCTACAATGATTATTATTTTCAAGATGTGTGACTTTCAATTGCATCATAGACCTTTTCTTTGAGAAAACAATGCGAGTCGAGCCATCTGGAATCAAATTTTCCGTCTCACCCAGCTCTTTCTCATTGATATTAACACTTGAAGTCGTTTGTAGGAAAAAATATGTGGCAATTTGTACAAGAGTGTGAATTATATCGCTTCATTTAAGCACGTCCTTTCACTTGCCTCATATCATAAAAGGTTCTCCAATTCTTTCAGGCTTATTTGTAAACCCATAATCTTCGCAGGCATTTTAATGGCAATTTAATATTACTGATGCTCAAATGGACTAATGAGCTTCCACTGATGAAATTAAATCTCATTTTATTTGGCAAATTTTTTTAAAGGGGTCAACCCTAGAACTCCCTTGGAATCCTCTGTGAGCGAGGGCGCATAACTTTTGACCTAAAACCTGGATGATCTTAACTGCTTTTGTTCATCTCCTCTGCTGATACTGATTCTCTCTTTTATTTATTCATCGAGTGCTTATTTGTTTCTGTGTTTACTTGTTTTATTTCCTTAATTATTTCTTTGTTTATCATGCTGTTTATTTTTATCTAGAAGTCTTTGTTGATTTACAGTATATCATTGGTCGCCAAAGTTGAGTTGCTTCATTGACCTCGTTTCTAAATCTAGGCAATATTACTGCGAGGCCACTCAGTAAGTTTCTCTCGTGTGATAGCCGTACTGTCAAAATGGTGGGTCGAATTATCTCTGATACACTTTATTGCAATATCAATAAGAATCAAAGACATCGTATTTCAATAAACATATCTAATCATATAAAACTATTCTACTATAAACATTTTTTGTAAAATATCTTTAAAGTCGTGCTAAATGTTCGACTTATTACATTATTACATGACTTCGTAGCTGTGCCGAGCTGAAGTCTCCAAAGAATGTCGCCTCTTTTATAATTCCTGACGATTTGCTTTGGCCTTGAGTTCAAACTTTGTTTTAATGCTCAAAGTATCTAGTTTCTACTTTTTCATTGCATGAATAACTACAGCCAAGCAAATATCTTGTCTTAGGCATCTTCAGGTCTCCCTTTTCAATCTTAGGCCTTAACGTCTGATTTGTTTTTGCATATTTCGAGGCGCATAGTTTTGGCTTATGATTTGTCAAGAATAATTGGTATGAGCAAAGTTCTTACATGTAACAAAGTAGCTCAAAACAAACCTTTTAGTGCTGTTTCCTGAAAGATTAATATGTAGCGAACCTGGATGGTGCCTTTGTGAACCACTCGGTGTGCAATTTCACATACCAATTGAGCGAAAATACCACGTAGAATGATTTCAAGTTAAAAATTGATTTGTATGCATATTAAAAAAACCACAAAATAACTTGTTTTTACTGCTCAAAATTTAACCACTTAGTGTTTATTAAACAAAATTTTATTATTGTATTCAATTCCAAAACAAATTTATTGAAAAAATCAAATGTATGTAAAAACCAATCCTCCAGTTTTCCTTAAAGGTTCTATATGCGTAAAGACTGTGTCACTAATGAAAACCCTTTTTTGATTATCTGCATAAGTGTTGAAAACATTCTCAGGGCTTCAATCAATTATATCTCAGCACTAACATTCGAAAACATGTTTCTAAAATGAGAAATCCAAAATATATTTAGCATATGGAGCAAGACAATGATTAAAACAGAATACGGAAGGTAAATTAATTCACCCCTTCATAAACAGCTCCTTCAAAACACCATCCCTTTTAATAAGAAATTATATACATATTTATATGAAAGATTTAAAAATAGTGATGCTAGTGTGTGATTGGTGGATTTACATTGGTTCGATGTATCACAAAGGGCAAAGAAAATGGGTGGATGAATTGATAGATTGTGTGTAGACAGAGGCCTATCGTGCACTGTTCCCATATTCATAAATGAAATTGTTGATTTTAGCCTATGAAGACAAAGAAGATCAAAGTGAAGAAGGTTGCAGCAGCACCTTACACAACTGCTAAGTCGCAACCAAAGAAAAAGGCTATCAATCCATTAATTGAAAAAAGGCCAAAGAACTTTGGAATTGGTAACCATCTTATTATGATTTACTAGTAACTGAGCATTACATCAAATGCCTCAACTCATGTTTCAAAGTTCACTATAAGAAGTTTCTTTTTTGATGCCTTTTGTGGTTATTATTATTTTTATGCTTTTTAAACTGTTATCTGCTCTCCCATAGGTGCTGATGTCCAACCTAAAAGAGACTTGACAAGGTATGTCAAATGGCCAAAATACATTAGGCTTCAGAGGCAAAAGCGCATCCTTTACCAAAGACTTAAAGTCCCTCCAGCAATTAACCAATTCACACAAACATTGGACAAAAATACAGCCACCCAGCTTTTCAAATTGCTTCACAAGTATCGCCCAGAGACAAAAGCAGAAAAGAAACTTAGACTTACCAAGATTGCTGAGAAGAAAGCTGAAGGTAAAGAGGAAGCCCCCGGAAAGAAGCCAATCGTTGTCAAATATGGCATAAACCACATTACAAATTTGGTTGAAAGCAAGAAGGCCCAGCTAGTTGTTATTGCTCATGATGTTGACCCGATTGAGGTTTGTCCTGCCTATTTTCGTAAAAAGTTTGTCTCCAAGTAATTTCATTGAGTCAAGCATCTTCAGCTGGAAATTTTTAGTACTTTAGAAAGGCCAGTCAACTTTAGCAGTAGTTTTCCAAAATTTATAGGAGTAATATTGATGTGAAATTTCCTTAATCTATTACAAGGAATTTCTTCCATACATTATCCCATACTCATATGGCGTATAACTTTCTCTTTCTTGTTGCAAATCATGCGCTGTCATCCACATCTTTTTTTCTATTATTTACGAGCTTTCATTTCTAATATTTAGCACTAATCCTTATCCTACACCAGTTTCTAGACCATTTGTGGCACTTTTCAACCTTAACTCAATCTGCAAAGCATTGGTTGATGCAATCAAAAGAACAAAATAAGAATCATTTCATTTTAGAATGCTAAAAATTTTTTTTCATAAAGAGTGTTACATTTAATTTGCAATTATTCCTTCTGCAATATTTTCTGGTTTTGTTTTATGTCAGCCTCATATTTGCTTGCGCAATGTAAAAAATAGAAACAAGAAACCTTTGGAAGATGGTAATTAATTGATAAACTTTTTAGATTGTCGTATGGCTGCCAGCACTTTGCAGGAAGATGGGTGTTCCATATTGCATTGTGAAAGGAAAAGCAAGGTAATTTATCATTAATCAATTTGTTCACATCATTTTTTTGAACCTGGCATAGAAATATTTTTCAGGGGTTTTAATAATGCTTATGAATCCTCTAAAAATGTCACAACCTTAAAGTTCTGTGGTACAAAGTGTAGTTTTAACTTTGTTGTAAGTTACAATTTGAAAACTGTATCCTTCCTGGTTGAACTAACATACCTGTAACAAACCTCCTGGTCCCACTTTCAAAAGTTCCCATCCCCTGCTTATAAAAACTTCTGTTTATTAAGTGTTAGAAAAGTCTCATCCTATTATTTATGGAGACCCCCTCTGGGTAATAATATAAGGGGTGACTCCTGTTAAGATATTTTTGAAAGAAGGTTTTAACAAAAGGGTTGTTGAATAGAGTATAAGTTTGGCCATATGAAATTCTCATGTTTTTAATCCATTGCAGACTTGGAAAGTTGGTGCACAAGAAGACAGCCACTGCTGTATGTTTGACTGCAACGAGGCAAGAAGACAAGCATAATTTGGAGAAAATCTGTGACAGCGTAAAATCAAACTACAATGAACGCATTGATGAGATTAGACGTAGCTGGGGAGGAGGAATCATGGGAAATAAATCTCAAGCAAAGGTTATGAAGCTAGAGAAGGCCAAAGCAAAAGAACTCAGAATGGCATAAACAGATGATGCAATTATTAAGAATTGTTACATAGAAAATTGAAGATTTTTCTCTGTTTTTACCCTGTTTGACATTGCTACCTTGCCTAGCCTCAGGTAGAGCATATAATTATGATCAATAAAGCATAATCAACATAAATTATAGTAATCAATGTTAGTGTCCAGTCCATTAAAACGTTTTGGTACTCCAACGCCTTATCAAAACTGCTAAACCATGGGCATCAGCTTGCGGAGGAGAACTTTTCCGGTAGTTTTCCAAAATTTTCATGAAAAGGATTTAAGAAAATTTATAGGACTGAAGTATCGTTTTCACCAAGTTGGCAAAGTAGGAAACGGCGAGACGATTTAGTCTTAAACAGGAACATCTAGAACACAGGAACTTGGCAAATCGACGTGAGGGGGGCAAAGGGACTAAACAGCATTTATCAACATGTGATTGCTATAATTCCTCCCCCCCCCTCCCAGCATACTGGTTGATTTTGAAATTTATGACATTTTTTTATTTTTTTCGTTGAGTTTTTTCACGAATGATTTATCATTATCATCATGGTAAGCATTTACTGAATCTGGCGAGCATTTCATTTCATTTTATGATAGTCATACAGGTAAGAGGCTCATTCAAGCATTTATTGGCGACCTCAAACAATCGTTTGAAGATGTGTCTTGATGTTAACGAAGGCAGGTGAAGAGGAAAAGTGCTGTTTAGACAAGAACCTGATTCCATTACCAAACGATGACAGTGATTGGTCAAAGGTAGCCAATCAGACGGGCTATTACTCTTCTTACCTGACTCTCCCGTAGCCGCGCCTTCGTGGAGCGTGCCACTGTGAAGTATTATCTCCACCGCTGTAACGCACTGAAGGAGCGCAGGGTAACTTCTTTAAATTCTGTTCAAAGGGATTTTGATTCGCCTGATCTCTTTTGAGTAATGTAAATCGTTGAGTCCGAGAATCAACGAAGAAGGTAAGAAACAGGCGCCATTTTAGTAAGATAGGCCCAAATGCAAGTGGATTTCACTGGCCTATTTCGATGAGAGGCCGAGCTTATGACTACAAAAATGTTAGTAAAAGATGCCAAATATGAGTGTATATCAATGAATAGATCTTTAAGCTTATCTATTGCTATATGTTTGTCAGCTGTATCTTTTCAAACGTTGTGAATTTATAAGACAATCCCAAATCCATAGTACAAGGGATAGCATATGTTTGTCTCTATGGATCCTGCCTGATATATTGAGTGCTTCATGTTAAACGACATGTAAATATCGTGGGTAGAAGAACTTTGTTTAAATTTTCACCACCATGTGCACACATTGTTAGTCTGCTGTCGACCAAAACACGATCGATCGGACGAGTTCAGTGACTGTGTGATGTGAATCATTATAAAATTAACTAATTAACACCAAGGCGAGAAAGATATTGTTATAATTAGAAAATATAAGCCTGACTTTATTTAGTGAATGTTATTTGAAATAGTTTAACAATAATCGTCGTTTTGAGAACTGTTGAAAGCTCTTACCCGGATGGATAAAGACTCTGAGTAAAGTTGCTGCGAATACAATGGATCTACTGGTACTGGATTGCCGCTAACTCATTAGATCGAAAAACAAACTTCTTGTTGGTGAGATAACTATCGCTAATACTATTTTTATTAATATCTTACATAACCGAGAATTGAACGCATTTAGAGAGTATACTCTCTGGTCGTGCATAGATGATGATGATCATGATGATTCAAGTTGTGATAATCCTCGTACTAATAGAATCCTAATTTAGATCGAAGCAGGATTAGAAAAAGTCCTTCCTTGCCCTTCCACTGGCCTAGATGCTTGATATTTAATGATCAAACAACAAACTAACTAGAGTTTTTTTGTCGCTGTGGTGTTATGTCTGTCGTTTCATTTTCACGGTGGTCAGCCGTGGAACTTTCAAATTTCCTTTAATTCTGTGAATTCGAAGCATTGAAGTTGGCATTTTGTCACCCCCAAAAAATGATCTTTGGATTATAATTTGAAAATTTATGTTCTTACATTTTATAAAAAGACCAACTCCAGCCTGTTATCTCTTTAAACTCCAACAGTTTATCCAAAATTTGGAGATGTAATGGATATAAAAAGCAAGTTAAAATTTTTTGTTTGTTTTTGAGGCAGTGGAGGATAGCAATATTTACCCTCCCCCTCTTCAGTAGGTCCTACCCAAAGCTATTTCCCTAGAGATAAAAAGATTAACTGAGATAAAAATACGATTGTTTGTGGTTGTAACTGGTTTATTAAGTGCTTGTTGATCTTTGTTTTTACTAGTTAAGTACCAGTCTATGTATATTTAAAGAAATTCACGCTTGACAGAACCACGTCCTAAATTGTAATCAACCTATTAGTCTTGTCTCGGGTATGCCAAATCAGCTAAGAACAAGAAAGTTGGTAAAAATGTCTCCCTTGCCTTAATTAGCCTATCTCGCATTTCTCCCGTCTGTTCTATTTGGCATAGAGGCGGGAATAAGTCAATTAAAAACCCAATCATTGACTAACGCAATATCTGAGTGAGGATGGGTTAAAAAGTTCGGAGATATTTTTACTAAAGGTGGATCCGAATTTTGAGAGAGAATAGTATGAATATTGTTGTTTTATTTGACCATTTTTGATCCATTAATTTGCTTCTTCCGTGTAGATTTATTGCTTTAACTGTTCATGTCAAAATCACTTGTAAGATTTACGTACAACTGCATAACAGGTGTTCGTGTACACTTGAGTGCGGTTGGAAGTGTTAATCGAGATATTTTGGGGTTATTTCCCCTTTTTTCTTTGTAAATATCTTTATATTCATGTCCACAAGCTTTTTCAGTTAACTATACAGAGGTATAGAAGAGATTCAAGTGTTTTTCAAGCATTTCAACATTTCAAATATTTCGTTGCTTGATTTTACCAACTTTGATTTCCGTGATTTGTAATTATTTATTTAATTTGTTCAATCTAGAATTATGGAGCAGAATTCAGTTACCTTCATTGCAGTTTTGCTGTGCCTTTTTGCTTTTGGCAGCTGTCAGGATGATAAATCAAACAATCAAACGGCAGAAGTAGAGGAAGAAGGTAAAACAATAAAATATATCAAAATAGTTTTGAATTTTGCAAATCGCATTTAATAAGAAAGTAAAAAATTGCACTGTTTCAAATCGAAATAACCATTTTCAGGTATGGAAGATTATTTCAAATTTATTCAAACATTTCTTAGTGATTAGTGGAGTCAAAAATGTTTCAGTTGCACTGGTGGCAAGCGTGTGAGGAATGCTGCAGAATACAATGTCAATGACTTTTCGGTTTCATCTCTCTTAGTCTTTTATTGTCTTTAATACCAAAATTGCTTCATTAAAGATTGAATCAAACCTTCATTAATTTTCATCATGTCTATATTATTCATTTTAGATTATTTTTAATCTATCTATTCTTTCTGTAGATGTTGACATATTTAACATAATCACGGAACAAAACAAGGAAAACCAAAACACATCTTCTGGCCTGCAAGGTAACTCAATTTTTAATGCTTTGATTGTTGTTTCTAACGCATTTAAACGCATCTTCTTTGATCTAATACGAGTAATTCCTGCGTGTCTCTTGCGTGTTTCTTGCGTGTCTCTAGCATGTCTCTCGCGGGTTCTCATGCATTATTGATATTATAACCTTTTAGCTGATGCAGGAAAAAACCTGTACCAGGGCGACATATTGCTTGACGAAAGCCCAGATAATGTTTTACATGACATGGGACGAAAATCGGAAGAGGGCAGCTTTGGTGTACTTATATGGCCGCTGAAAGTGTGGCGAACAAGAGATGTCCCATATACCATTAATGGACACACTCAGGACGCAATTGGTAAGCTTCTTTTTCAATTTCTTACAGCCAGAAAGCTTGGTCCACTTGCTCCTTCGCAGTAGTTCCTTACTATGGTCCAAGACACGCTCAGAAAACGTTGCTAATGTTCAGAATTTTTGCTCCTTCACATTGGTTATATTTTCCCTCACATCGATGATTTGCTCCTTCACAGTAGACGCCGAGACGTTACGAAATGCAAACCTCGAATGAGCTCAGAAGAAAAACTTATATCAATTCAACATTTTGAGATTAATTTGCAAATCAATGCGAGGCGACTTTCAAATGGTCAGTCTTGGGTTCACCATTAACCTAAAGCTGTGGCTCAGTCACTGATGTTACCTCCTTTTTATCTTAGAAAAAATCAAAGCTGGCATGAGAGAACTTGAGAAAGTTGTTTGCGTTAAGTTCAGAAGTAAAACATACAGCGACAAAAAATGGCTGAATATTTATAATGGACAGGGGTACGTTTTGGAATAACAACTTAAAAAAACTCTAACCTTAACCCTAACCCTTACCCATGTAAGAAGTCATTCGAATTCTTATGCAATATTTCCATCTTTTCAGATCATTCTAGTCGCAAAATAAGGCTGCTAGCTCTAACTTTTCGTGTTTTGTTTTACATACTCAAAATTGATAAAATATAGACTATTTTTATTGATTCGTAACTATACATTTTTCATTAAATTCTTAGGTGCTGGGCTGCCATTGGAAAATCATTTGGTCAAAAAACCGATGTTAACTTGGCTTCCTACTGCGTTAAATCCCAGGCCTTGATCATCCACGAACTTGTGCACGCCTTAGGTAATTTATTGTTCCGTAAATTTTTTGGCTTATTTTCAGTTTTCTAGCTCTCCTTTCTATAACTTGTTTCGCTCGCATTGATGGTTAAAGTAAATTTGTAGCAGTTTTTAAAGTAAAAAGCGAACGGATTTGTTTCTGGTTTTATTCAAATGATAAATCTGCTTCTTATTTGAATAAACATTGGGCTGAATGCTTTTTACTGGCCATTGGCTTTTTAGTTTCATTGTGGTTTCAATAGATTTATGATCATTCTGCTCATTGTAATATGTTGATATTTATAATCTGTTTCTCTACGAGTTTCAAGTCAGATTTGATTTCTCCCACCTTTTTGTGCCGCCTCTTTACCATTCATAACAACTTCTTTTGACCTTTGACATCATCTTTTTTTGCACTGCTGCAGTTGTTCGCTATCTGTTCCATCACTTTGGAACTGACTGCAACAGTTTTTGAGTTTTCGGGTTGCAAGTGTCCTTGGACGTCAACTGTTGACCTTCCACATCAATTTTTGACCTTACATGTCATATATTGACCTTATACGTGACCTTTTTAAACTTCTGCCCATACTTTTCAATTATAGGTTTTTTCCATGAACAAGCAAGAAGAGATCGTGATTTTTTTGTAAAGGTACTCGGATATAATGTTCGATCAGGTAAATTTGACGCAATTCTAAGAATATGTCTTTACTTTCTAGTAACTATTCTGTTGTACAAAATGGGTGCAACATATGCTCAATTGAAAAGCTGGCTGTCATAAATATCATTGACAATATGAAAGTTTTGAGTGGACGAGATCTTTCGATTGCCTACAGACTGTGATTACATGATGCAATTTCCGTGACACCGGCCCATGGGAAGTTAGCTTTGACAAATTATCAGGAGAAAAACCTGCATTAGTTCCAAGACTGTGACATCATGCTTTAACTGTCTGTGACATCAAATAATTGAAATATGTACCGTATTTATTCGAGTATAACATACACCCTTAATTTTTTTAGACGAAACCTGGTTTCTTGCATGTCAACCCAGCCCTCGTGTATAAGGCGCACCCCAAATTTGAGTTCTTTTTTCGGTAGATAATTTTGTGTGCTATACTCGTATTAATACGGTAATTGAATATTGAATATGACCTTCGGTAAGACTCTGTAGCAGTTCAAAATGACTGTGATTTAGTTCTTGAAATGTCCTTTAGGCCTGCTTCTGTAGGCATGTCCTCCCATGAGCACTGTTTTCCTGTTTCAATTTCGCAGCTCAGTTGTACAATTTTAAAAAAGTGGACAGGTACACTTCAGATACATTTGGAATTCCTTACGATTTTCAATCAATCATGCACTACACAAGAACGACGTTTACAAGAAATGGACAGAATACATTGGAAGCAAAAAATGATCCAAACTTACATCTTGGTGGATCCAAACTATCAGAATTTGACATCAAGAAGTTGAACAGCATGTATCATTGCAAGGGTAAGGTTCATCACTTAGTATTCTCCACCTATCTTCAACGCTAGCAAGTACCTATTGCTGCTATAATAGAACGGGGAAACCTCAGATTTGATGATAACAGGACAGGAAAAAGTTTACCTAGTGTTTATTTTGAATCTCTCAGGAATCTGGAAATGAGTTTAAATGCTCCACACTTGGGCGCGATTTTTTACATAGGGCATTTTGTCATCATCATGATAAATAATATTCTTTGCATTTACTGCATTCGTGCTGAATTTTAAATGGATAAATTTGATCTCGGAACCCCTCTTAAAACATGCCTGAGTCCTCACCCCAGAGCACCTCGATGGTACTCTCTGTTAAAGAGCAACTCAGAGACATCTTCATTGTACCCTCTTCTACCTGGAAGTAAATCATGCCCGCTTTGTTTTGCAGTGAAATCATCTCAAGGTTGGACTGACTGGTCTTCATGGTCACCATGCTTGACAACATATAAGGGGTGCTATCGGAGTCAGTACAGAATCTGCCTCGCTAAAGACTTGACCCTGTGCCCTGGATCTGACCAATCTGGTGTACGATATAAAACTCAACAATGTGGATCACCAACAGATTGCAATAGTAAGTGGATCGACCCAGTAGCGTAGCCAGAGAGGGGGAGCTATGAACAAATTCTCCGAGGTCGTAAAATTGGCGATCCAAAGAACCCAATTTCATCTTTAGCTTCATTGGCTCTTTTATTTGCTTAAAGAATTACCCTGGCTGTGCCGCTGGTTTGAACTGATGCTGCTAAGAATAATCAAACCTAAACTATTTTCCTCTTTCTGTGATCCCTTGATTTATGTCAACGGTTTCTTTTTTATGATAAAAATACTGTTACCAATAAAAATATAAACTTTATCACAGAGGAACCATTTGATGGTTCATGGGGAAGTTGGTCACCATGGAGCACATGTTCAAAATCATGTGACATTGGAACGAAGTCCAGATCAAGAAAATGCGATGCACCAAAGCCTGTGAATGGAGGAAAAGAATGCGAAGGAGCTTCTTCAAATGTGGAAAAATGCATCCTGAAAACATGCCAAACAAGTATCTTCTTAATTTTAGATTGTTTCATTAATTTTCTTTTTACTGCTTTGTTCATTAAACCCTTTTTCTCTTCATCTATGCTTTTTATTCTTATATGCATTCATTCATTCATTCATTCATTCATTCATTCATTCATTCATTCATTCATTCATTCATTCATTCATTCACTCATTCATTCATTCATTCATTTATTTATTCGTTCATTCATTCAAAAATTCATTTAGTTATCTCTCCATTCATTCGTTTACCTACTAACCCATTCATGAAAGATAAAGCATAAGAGGTATAGGGGTTTTCCTTCAGTTTCATCCCATCCCAATCCCATCCATTAAGATGGCTCTGGTTATCAGGGTGGCAACCAATTATTTATTCATTTATTCAATAATATAAATTATATTGCATTATATAAAGTTCATTTTGCTTGATTTTTTTGCAGATAAATACTTCACCAATTTTGATATTGGTCTTGGTATTTGGTCAAACGTAAATAACCAAAAAGATCCACTTCAGTGGCAAAGAGGGCGCGGGCGACCGTCTTCAACTACTGGCCCAGATGGTGACTATACTAATGGAAACGGTGGGATTACTCATTCTTAGTTTTGCAAAGGCTGTTATTATTCTGGGTGCAAGGACCTAGAGAAGGGGAATATTGGTAAAGGAACCAATCCCTCCCTCCAATTTTCTAATCTCCGATACCCAAGGTTGGCTGAAATGCACGTACTTTGCGCAGATGTTCTTCAGTTCACAACATGGTTTACAATCCCACTGTTGGTGTAATATCAGTGAACTGGAACGTAGGGAGCATCTTAAAAATGGGGGTAGGTCAAAGTAGGGCCACATGACAACTATGTAAAAAGGCTTATTTGGGTTTGAAAAGTGCAGTTTGGCAAAACGTAGGGGGAGCCCCTCTGCCTCCCTTTTCCTGGTTCCTACGCCCCTATCAGTAGGAAAACTTCTGACTTGATTTTAACAGATAACAAATTTCCTCCCTACCCTTATCTGTCAGTTAACCATTTGTAGTTTTGCCATTTTAGGCTGGTATTTGTACGTCTCAACAAAGAGCTTCACATCTCACCACAAGAGAGCGACATTAGCAAGTGAATACCTCTCTGGATTCAAATGTTTTTCTTTTGCATATTGCATGAACGGGAAATCCATGGGTCAGCTGACGTTCTACATTATCGAAGCCAATGGCAAGTTGATTGACTATAATTTCAAGAAGAAAGGACACCAGGGAAAGGATTGGTTTCGAGTTGAAATTTCCTTGGATAATCCAGACTTCAAGAAGTTCTCATACAGGGTAACAAAAACAGTTTGTTTTATCAAAGGCTCTCCATACCCCCAACACGGAGAAGACCACCAAAGGTGATAAACGCTTACCCCTCAAACCAGCTTACCCCTCGCAGTGATAAAAAAAAGCATTTCGGTTCCATGGCAGGCGTCAGTTTAGATGTAGCATGAACCATTTTCAGCATGCTGCCTTTTCACTAACTTCTGAAAATGCTTTAGGCCACTCTTATTCTTTCCAAACGCGCCCGTTTTGATGGGCAATTTCAGTTTACAATAGGTGGTTTGCGATTCATATGCTGCATGCAATTGATGACCATGATCAATGCTCCTATCATATCTAGGGGGGGGCTGAATTCAATAAACATTGAAATGCCACACCCAAACCAAGAGCTATTTGTTCGTTGAGGAAATATGAAGTATCATGTCAGAGAAATGTCGACCTTTTCTAACCACTACTATAGTATCTACGTGTTATCTAGAAATTTCTATCGTTAAAAAATGTTGTGAGTTTTGCATTTCTCAATGTAGCAAAGCTGATAAATCTTTCCTTCCGTAGATATTTATCGAAGCAACAACAGGCATTGCTCCCAATTCAGATATTGCAATTGATGATCTTTTCATTGAGAATGGCATTTGTGGAAAAACAGCACTGACCAAGAAGCCTGAAGCAGTAGCAGTTACTGTTGCCCAGGGTATGAAGCCTTAATCAAATTAATTGAAAGAAATTAAAAGGTCATTGTGGTTTTATATCCACGTTTTTAATATATTTATTGCAAATTTATCATCACTTTGATTTACTGGTTTAAAATATGATGGAAATCTGACACGATATAAACATTTCTTATGACTCCACAGGGACTTCGACGACGGGCCTTGCCCCTCCCCCACTTTTTTTGCAAATTATGTCTTTAAATGGCAGCTCATCATTTTGTGCCGCGATAATTTTAAGATGTTGAAACTTTCCCCCCTCCCCAGTTTTTTTATCTCATCAGTGGCCCTGCTCTTAACTCTAAATTGTCTTGCTTTTTAAGATCATAAAAGTTAGGAGCATAGATTTAACTTGATTTAACCCCTAAAAGCTATGAAAATACTTTTTATCCTGGCAGCGAATTCCGCCAAAGTTATTCGCATTTGATTTCATGATTCCCCGTTTCAGCCAGTACCCCTCTATTTGACATGCTGTCGTCTTGAAATAATTTTATATCTTAATTTATTTTTGGCAGTGTGCAAGGACACATACAGCAAGTGTGGATTCTGGGCAAGAACAGGAGAATGCTATACAAATCCAAAATTTATGGATAAATACTGTTGCCTTTCATGTAAAGGTATGATGAAGTCATGACTACATTTCCAGGAGCTGCTACTTCTTCTGCCATTGCAAGCAAACAAGCATCAAATTGTATTCCTTCTGGGATTTAGACAGCTCTCCAGCTGATGTGGACCGGGGGCGCAAAGGGCTGAGGACTTTTATCGTTTGCTTCGACGTTGGTGCGATTCAAGATAACTTAGAACAACATTGTCATCAAAGTTTTTTCGTTTATCTCCACAGGTAAAAGTGAATGCAAAAAGGATGTCTCTAACATTTTGAAATGCACGGATTGGGCAGGCAAAGGGGAGTGCATGAAGAATAGCGATTGGATGTGGAAAAACTGTTGCGCATCTTGTAAAAGTAAGATTGCTACAATGATTATCATCATCATCATCATCATCATCATCATCAACATCATTGTCATCATCATCATCATCATCATTATCATCATAATCATCCTTACATTATCATCGTCTCTTACTCCTTTCCATCAAACCCCGTAATATTTTAACTGTTTAATTTTCCTCTGTTTTGATCAGCTGTTCAGGGCAGTTGTGATGTAAAGAATGATCACTGTAAAGGCTGGGCGAATTTTGGATTTTGTTACTTAAAACTATTTGAAGTTTGGATGTGGACCAATTGCTGTTCTGCTTGTAATGACGGTGAGCAATTTATGTTACTGCTTGAGAATTAGTGTTCCCTTATTTTTAATGGTGTTACCCCCCCCCCCCCTCCCCCTTTTGTTGCAGCATGCAGCAGGCTGTTTTGTATTAGCTTTGATGTGTTGGATTTACAAATCAGGTTTCAGATAATTCGATAATTACATTTTTTCTTCTGTTTCTAGTCTGGGAGAATAGGACAAAAACCCCAGATAAACATGCACGCTGCAAGGAATGGGCAAGCAAAGGGCATTGCAAAACGAATCCTGGCTGGATGTGGATTCACTGTGCGAAATCATGCAGTAGTGGTAAATATCATTGTTACGGTGTTCTATTACTGATTTATGCATTTATTGATTATTGAATTCACAGGCCTGGCTAAAGGGGGTCTAATGATGACATTGTGCTTCTGCCTTGTTTAGTTCTGCTTATGGCGTTTTGCTTTCAATAAAACGCGTAGAAAATTATAGCATAGAAGCTTGATATTGTAAAAAACATTGATTTAAAGACGTAAATAGATTTTGTTCTTCATTCTTTTAATCAGTAAATCTAACGAAACTAATTTCAACTTCAAAACTAAATAAATTAAACAACCATCTTAATGAATTTGCTTGAACGAATTAAAAAACACTTTCCCTGGAACGACAAAGAGCTTCTATCTGAACAATAGCCTGCTGAATTTTACAACAGTGCGAACAAGTCACAAAAAATAACAACAGTGCTATGGAAAATATAAAGAAAAGAGCGTTCTAATCCTATGGAATTCACTGCTTATAACGAGAGAGCCACAAATGTCACACCCCATTGCCAGCAAATCTCAACTTTGTAGCTCCACCCCTTGTTGAATCCTTTGCTTAGTTATTTATTCCTATATCTCTTATGATATCAAATAACTTATTACTTAATTAAAATATATGTTAAGTACACTTTTTTAACTAAACACCACTCAATTTTTATTTTTAGTCTAATTTCAATGGAAGTACGAAGAAGACGTTTTGTGAACAAGACAGACCTTTATTCGTAAATATAAATATTATATCTTATGCTAATAATGTTATACAATAAAGTTTTTGTAGCACTCAATTCCATGTAACATAAAGTAACAAAGCATTCATTTTGATCATCCACTTTTGTGAGATTCTGGACTAAACTTTTTTGTATGACTAAAAAATCCCCCTGTACAGTCATCTTTATGAAAGGAACATTGTAGAACACTATTTATCTTTTGTGGGGAACGTGTGATTAAAGAACCATTGTTAAAAAAACGTGTTGAAGGAGATCTTTGGGAGATCATTAATAATATATTGGGGGAAAAAAATTTTTGGGAAAGGGAACTTTTTTTACGTTTTAGGAGAAACAAAAACATCGACCCCCTTGAGAAGCTTCGCTGAGAAGCATTAAGAATTGTTTAACTCTGCTTTATTGGAGTGAGTTTTGTCAGTTTCAGAAATATGTCATTTGCAACTTATTGCAACTTTTCTCCGCCCCTAATGGGGGAGTCCCACCCCTAATGGGGGGAGACACAAAGCGAACAATGTATTTTGTTGCTGCTGTTGTTAATCTTGCTTCAGCCTCGCCTACGATTCTGCTGTCACCTGTCACCTCACAAGTGATCAGTGTCACAGGATACCGGAAGTGGAGGAAACAGCAGGCAATCGAAAAACAAAATAAAAAGCAGCGATGTGAGGAATTCTGATTCAAATAGTGAGAAGACAAGGCTGGATCGGCAGCCAGTTCGTTATTTTCGCTGAATTTCTGCGAAGTAAGAAAGATTCGTGACAAGGTTTGCATCAAATTTTCTTTATTTAATTAGTAAAGCGAAGTATCGTCATTTTTTAACTTAATTTCATCATTTTATGGACGCAAGGAAGTCCTAGAATGGTGTTGTTATTGCCGATGAGAAGAGATAGAAATGACCTCGTCTAGAATGAAATTGCATATGCAGGGACGCATGCAGAACCGTTTATTCCCCAGTCTGCAGAGAGTGGCAGAACTCGACGACAGAGATCTCGCGCTTGCAAGGAAAAATGTTGGAAGGTGCAGAGTGTGCACACCTGACTCATTCTTTCCGATGCACCAGGCAGGTGAACCTATGTTGAGCCTATACTCATATAGTGCGCGCGTGCAAGGCCTACTTTTTGGGGTGCACTTCGATCTGCTGCAAATTATCTTGTGCGTGCAGTTGTCACGCTCTACAGACTGGGTAAATCCTAACTAATTCCTCTTTGTATCCCTTGATGAAATACAATCCTACTGTTTTTGTTTTCCCCATGTTACATGCGGGGGAAGGTAGCAAAATTTCTTGGGTTAATCGGTAATGCAATCCTTACTTGGTTGATTAACAATTTTTTGTTTTTGTGATGTCACAATGCTAACATCAGAATTCCTTCAAAAAACAACTAGAATAGAACCGTGACGTTGGCCATTGGCCCCCCTCCCCCTGTTAAATTATTTTATCGGATTTGTCGGAAAATGTTCGGTTTCACTCAACTAGGTAGTAGGTTAATTTTCAGAATATACTTAAGTGTAGTAAACTCTTCCACTATGAAACTTGCCCCCCCCCCGAAACGGAGGTCCAACGATGCCTCTGGAATAAAAGTATTTCACATCACTTGATGCCAACACTGAGAAAGACACATAGATTCCATATAAGGAAATTCGACATTTGAGATTTGCAAGGCAAACAAGAAATGTGTTGTTCTGTTTACTGAAAGCGAGAATAGCAACAAGCCAAGTAATATTCAACGGTGTAAAAACTGCAGTTCTTCAGCTAGATGCCAGAAATGTAAACTAAAAACCATTTATAGCACACTGGCAACAAATGACATGAAATGTTGCTTCATAAACATGCCTAAGGTAAGACCACCGCAGAGAACTACTAAATTGGTCTCGAAACTCCTCATGAGATCCTAATTTCCATTTCTCTTTAACGAAATACGAATTCAATTTAACCAGATTTCAATGGCTAAGTGGGTCTTGTTTTCATGCCTTGTTTTGTGACGGGGGTCGAAGACAGTCCCCTGAGGGCAACTCCTTCCTTGACCCTATAAGAACAATTCTCCTCCTCACGGCCTCTTTATATGTGGCAAGCTAGCCGAGGTCTCGCCTCACATAAACAGGACCTTAATCCTTTACCCCCAATCGATGGGCGGGCATCCTTAGAATGATATCTCCCATTCCACACTTAAAAGCATTTGACAAATTGATTTAAAAAATTAATTTGTAACAACAGGTAAGGTATTACGCTTTACTCCCATCATTATTTGGGGGGAGGGGGGCAAAGTGGGTGATACCAGCATTGTTCGGCCAGAAACAATATAGCAGTAAAAATTGACTTTTTCAGAAATGCCCCTACGATTTTCTGAAGGGACTGCATGCTTGTACAAAGTGCTACATATCTTGTAATCTGAAGCTTAGTGTCAGAGCCGCAGAAGGCATCAAATGCATCTCGGTTTTACCACCATGCACCTCATGGAAGTAACCAACGGATAATTCAAATCATTCTCAATACGTCGGGTTCTTTCTATCCTCATATCACATCGTCACATCTTATATCCGGATAATGCGACGCGTTTGAAGGTCTCAACTGGTTCAATACGACAGAGCTGTCTTTGAACTTATATGACATTATAAATGCCGTTTAAAACTTTTTGTGGCATAAATGGGATTAGCAACGTTTTTGATGCAATGTTGGCACATAAAAGAGCAGATTTGATCAACCTTTAAAAAAAAGACAAGTCAGGGAAATGCCTCAGACGTTGAACTTGCTGATGGATATCAAATGTCTTGGTTTTGATTCCCGGGCTAACTGTATCATTAGGCCCTATTTTCTTCATTCTTTTGCATACTTTCTAATCTTACCATCCCTTTAACGCTCTAAATTAGATAATTTTATTTCATGTTTAATAGATTCCCGATGAAGACGTTGCTCTTTTTCTGGACAGCACTGCTGTCGCTGTTCACATTCAGCGCATGTGAAGATATTAATCTTGAAGGAAGGCCAACACTTCCACCAGATGAAGAGGGTAAGCTTATAAGAAACTCAATTAAAATTATGGCCAATCTGAAAGAAAAATGCTATCCAAATCCTAGCCTTATGAAATAACGTTTTTATATTTATTGAATTTTACCCTTATTGCTTGAATTTAGTGGCCTTTATCGCAATCATTTTTCCATCCAAGATTATTATCATAGATGTGTTTTAATTTTGCAGCAAGATGAATCGACCAGCATAGGCACCAGCCTCAGTGACGTGGGACGGTAAAATGATGATGGGATCCACCCACTCGATTTAACATTATTTGTTTTGTTTTAGATGTGGACATTTTCGACATAATTGCAAAACAAAAGGTTGTACTCCCTGCAGCTACTGGAAGATCAGGTCAGCAATATTCCCCTTATATTTTGCTCTTTCCTTTCTTTTTCATTTCATTTGCTATTTTCTATTTTACACATCATAAAGACCCTCCGCTGAGGTGAATTTTTGATCAAATGGTGAATTATTGCAATTGTGTCTCAATGGGTTTAAAAAAGTTTTCTCTTATTTTTGCATTCTTCAGATCCAGTGGCGGATCCAGGGGGTGCATGGGGCGCGAGCCCCCTTTTAACCGCAGAACATCTTTTTGGCTGGTCCCCTCTCGCACCAATACTTTATTGAAGGGCCACCCTCCCAGTAGATAAATGGAATGAAAATGGGACCCCAACCCCCCGCTGGCTTTCGGGTTCGTGGCCCTTGCGTGAACTGCGGCGGACAGCGCCCCTCCCCTGGCCTCAATTTCATTTGAATTTTAAGATTTCCATTTTTTTTATCAGCAGTAGCACATACGGTAAATGTTTAAGGTGGTACAGTCAAATTTTTGTAATTCATCCTATCCCCAATAGCCGTAAATTTTGAAAAACAAATGTTTTCTTCTGTTGAAATCTGTAACAGAAATATGACAAATAAAGTAACAAAGTAAGAAAATAAGCGATTGGTTTTGCAGTCATATTTTTGTAAATATTCGATAGACATCTTCACAATATTTCTACTCGGTTTTTCGTATCAATGGTACTTGAATCAAAACAGTTTTTATAATAATTGTTCTTTTAAATGAATCATTCCTAGATAAATCTGGGAAATAAACGTTATTTGTAACCACGAAAATGCTTTATTCTATCTAGTTCCACAAGCTCCGTTCTTATGGGTGACTTTTTCTTTGTTACCAGCATAACCTCATTATCTTTTATGCTCTGGACACCTATCGCATAACTTATTGACGTCAAAAGTTATACCCTGTCACATGAAAATGTCGTCAACGTTCTGTTGCTTTACAGAAATAAAATATGAATTCACTGAAAAACAGCTTAATGTGAAGAAGCCCAGCTTCACTTAGATGGAATCTGAAACAAAGTGCAAAATGCACAAATCAATGCCGTTTCTGGATGTTGTTTCGTTTCGTTTTATTACATGGGGACAACGGCATGTGAATGAAAATATCCAGCAACCCCATCTATTTCTAATGTGTTTTCCTTTGTAATTTGAATTTCTCCTTCATATATCTCAATTCGCTTTGAAGATACATCAAAGACTGTGTATCAAGGGGATATAGTTTTGAATGATGATGAAGAGGCTGCAGTCCGTGGTCTTGGCAGGAGTGATACAAATAACATTGCAGTTCTTCTTTGGCCGAGAAAGTTGTGGAGAACTAGACAAGTTCCGTATCTAATTTCAGGACATTCTTATGATGCCATTAGTAAGTAACCTTGCAATTTACGGACGTGCCTCGAGGTATGTTGGGATACCAGAGTAACTTTCAAATCCATAAATTGAACCTGTTCCTTTTTCAATTCATTCGCATACTTCTATATTGCTTGATATTGTAAGTTGTTTTATGTACCCCCCACCCTCGGTCAGGCTACAAATTATGGAACTAACGGATCCCTAATTCTAGGAAAGATTGAAGCTGCTATGAGAGACCTTGAGAAGAAAGTGTGCTTAAAGTTTAGAAAGTACAATTCTGGTGACAAAGCGTGGCTTAACATTTACAGAGGAAGCTCGTAAGTTCAGAAACATCTAGCTGATACTCTAAACTAAACTAAATTAAATCTACTGCTAGTATAGATTGAGTAACTTTGATAAAGTTCTTGTCTGGCACAGGTTAAAACATATTGCTCTGCTAAAGGACTTTTCTAGAATGCAACCGATGACTGATTTTCATTTTTCTCACCACAAGAGAACCAAATCAACCGCTACTCTCATGCAAAATCAATTTAATTGAAATTGCATCTTTTATAAATGATTTTGAGAAATTCGGCATCAAATTTTTTTTTATTGTTTTTCAGCTGTTGGGCTAACATTGGAAGAAGCGTTGCATTTGGTAAAACTGACGTTAGCTTAGGGCCATATTGTTTATCTGAAACATTGATCCAACATGAACTCATTCATGCGCTAGGTATCAATCTTTAATAATCTCTTTTATCATTACCATGCATTTTCATTAAGCACTTACTAGTAGGGTTGTCATTCCATGCATTGAGTATGGTGGCATTTTGCCTCCCAAAAATTAACGATCCAGCTGAAAAAAGCTACCCTTTAGCGACCTGTTTGGCCCCGCAAGAAGCCTTTTGTCGTTTTAAAGGTTAACTGGGAAAAACCAACCCCCCTCCCTACCACGACCATATTCCCTCCAACATGCGACACCACATCTTAATGGTGATCTATTATAGTTAAAGGGTGTGTGAGGTTTTCCTGTTTTGAATTGTTGTAACATTGTTAATACACTAGCTTTCTTTTACGTGCCTATTTGAACCTAATAAAACCGTTTATTTATTTATCTTCAGGTTTCTTCCATGAGCAAAGCAGAAGGGACCGCAATAATTACGTCAAGGTGCTGAAATACAATGTCTCACCAGGTACATCTCATCCCCCTTTAATTTTGCCCTTTAAGCATCCTAAACACCCTTTCATCCTATACGGATCTGTCGGCTTGGCCGGACAGCACCCTGCAAAGATAGCTCCCAATGTCGGTTTTGCAGGCCTGGGTTGGGATGATGAAACAGGCCATTTGACCCTGTAGTCGCTGGAGGGACCATATGAATCAATGATCTTTTTGCTTTCTCATGAGTATTGCATGTTACTACTCATGAGTAACATGCGAGTAACACGAGTAACATGCGAGTAACACGAGTAACACGCGTGAGTATTACTGCCTCTTCACGATCAATGTATGCTATTGATGTTATCACGTGCTTTCAGCTAACCTGTACAACTTTGATATAACGGATAAAGGATCAGCAGATACATTTGGAGTGCCATACGACTACAACTCGATCATGCATTACACAAAAACAACATGGACAAAAAATGGACGAAATACGATGGAAGCAAAAAATGATCCCAACAAAAAGTTAGGTGGAACAAAGCTAACAAAATATGATATTTTAAAGTTGAATCTGATGTACCATTGTCATGGTAAGGTTATACAACATGTTTTTTTTTCTTTGTTGATATTAAAAGTTTTACGTTTAAAATGAATTGAATTAACTAAAGAAATAACAATGATTAATGAATGAATTAATTAACTAATTATCGTCTTGATCAATCAATCAGTCAATGAAGTAAGGAATGAGCGAATGTACGAACGACTGTACAAACATATGAAAGAACGAATGAAAGAACGAATGAAAGAACGAACGAACGAATGAACAAGCAAGTGAACAAACAAACAAATGAACAAAGGAAGAAATGAAAGAACGGACAACCAAAGAATGATTATACATATCAATTAAAAGAAGACCATATGTGAACAATGATATAAATGAATGAACGATGAAAAGAATATGGATTGAATGAACAAACTAACGAATGAATGAATGAATCAACAAATGAATAAATTAAATAAATCTAATGATAGAAAACTTTTTTGCAGATAAATCGGGAGAAAGGTGGACAGAATGGTCTGATTGGTCAAAATGCATTGAAACGTACCGTGGATGCTACCGTAGCAAGCATCGTATATGCCTGGTGGAAAGCCTTTCATTGTGTGCTGGTGCTGATGAATGGGGGGTACAATCCTCAGCACAAAAATGCCCATCGGTGCAACACTGCAAAGGTAATATACATGGACGTGTAAATGAAATAGTTCATTTTGACTCAATTTTAAAAGCGCTTATCAACAGACTTTTTATAGATTTTCATTTAAAAATATTACAGTTCATCGTATATTATACTATATGTTTCTAATTACTGTACAACTCAACAGGGACAATACCAAGAGGGGGATCGAGCGACAATAACTACCCCATGGGCAATATGAAAAGACACGCAATGTTTAACAAAAGACAGGCAACACCATGAACAGGGTGTTATCTCGTTATTAAGTGTCATAACGTAAGTAATGCATGACCGTTGAACCTGAAAATCTTTTTGAAATTGTAGTTGAACCAGTGGATGGATTTTGGGGTAGTTGGAGCTCATGGAGCCGATGTTCCAAGTCATGTGACAGAGGTACTCGAACCAGATCGAGATCATGCGATTCACCAAGACCAGCCAATGGTGGAAGGGATTGCAAAGGGTCCAGCACAGATACAGAACGTTGCATGACAGAAAAATGCAGACCAGGTAACTTGATGTTTGCAAAATACAATTGCAAACTAAAAGTGTTTACTTTTTTCAGAGAGCCCTCGGCTAGAGGCTTCCCTGTTCTAGTCTAGTTTTCATAAGTATATATTCTATTCTATTCTAGTCTATTCTATTCTATTCTATTCTATTCTATTCTATTCTATTCAATTTTCAGTGACGAATACGTTATTCAGATTCCATCAACTTTTTATATCCCTCCAAAGCACCATTTCAAACTTAATCAATTTTCTCACAGATAAATACTTTAATAACTTTAATAATGGCTTTGGTATGTGGTCTAACGTAAAGAACAGCAAAGACCCACTTGATTGGCAAAGAGGCCGCGGAAGATCCTCCAGTACATCTGGGCCAGAAAGCGATCATACCGATGGGAACGGTGAGAAATTTCTACAACTTTCTCTTACTTTCAGTGATGAATTCATAGGAAAATCCCCCCCTGCCTACCCTGACCAACAACCCCTTCGGCGCCTCGGATATTTGTTTTAATTTTCCCTTCTTGGTTTGGATTGTCTCCATTTTTCTGCCTTAACTTTGCTTGTTGGTTTTATTATTTGTTTTTTACTTTATTAACTTCTTGCTTACTTCTTTGCTAAGCTACCTCGCAAATGTCACCCCTAATTAGTTGTAATTTTTATACTAGGCTGGTATTTGTACGTTTCATCAAAGGACTTTTCCACCCATAAAAAGAAAGCCACGTTGGTCAGTGAATATTTATCTGGCTTTAAATGCATATCACTCGCCTACTGCATGAATGGCAAGAATATGGGCTCCTTGGAATTCTTTGTCCAAGAAACCAATAATCAGTATACTGTTTATCCACCCAAGAAGAATGGACACCAAGGAAAAGGATGGCACCATATTCAGTTCTCACTCAGAAGTCCTAGCTACAAAAAGTTTTCGTATAGGGTAAATGAGTTTCTTTTAGTTTGTTTCATTATCTACGATGCAGAAGTTTCGAATTTTTTACAGCAAGCAAAAATAAAAAGTAACAATTTCGAGAAGAGAAGTAACAGATGACAACTTCTTTTGCAGTTTTTCATTGAGGCCACAACTGGTATTGCTCCATATTCTGATATTGCAATTGACGACATTTTGATCGAAAATGGTGCATGCGGTACCGTTGGAATAGCTGGAGTAGTCGGAAAACCGTCTCCTCCAAAAGCAGTTGGCACCAGTGAAGGTATTTTAAAGAGTAATATTTTTATATCATTCATATCCTAAGGTACCGATTGGAGTAGGCAGGACTTGAGAGATTTATTTTTAATTTTCATTATTTTGTGAATGGCTACATAGTGCAACGTTATTGTTTAGGTACTTATAACTATCTAAACTGAGCTAGCTTATTTGCTTAATTGATCAACACGCAATCATTTGCTCACTCTAAATCAAGTATATTGTATCGTTTTTTATTGATAGTCATAAATTGCATTTCAGGTTGCAAAAACAAGAACGAACACTGCATTTCCTGGTCAAAATCAGGGCAGTGTTATCTTAACCCTGGATATATGCTTGCATCTTGCTGTCTTGCTTGTAGAGGTAAGAACTATTAAATTTTTAATTTTCTAGAGATTATCAAAGCCTTTATAAGTGCATTGTTTTGACATGCCTTCAGGCTTGCGATGGAAAGTAATCTTGCATGAAAAAAGAACTCTCTCAAAAATAAGAGCAATAACTTTTTCCAGGGATACATATGGTTTTCATGACATTTTGGGGCCTTAACTCCCCCCCCCCCCCTCCACACACACACAAAAACAATGAAATAGCTACAATAGCATTTTGCTGACATTATGAAATTAGCTGAGAATGGAGATTTTCGATTTCGAATAATAGAATTGTTAATGCACTTACTTTCGTACTGAATCTTATTGTGTTATTCATACTTTCTTCGACAATTATGTAATAATTAAATCTCATGTATTGTATGTTATATATAATATATTGCATGTAAAAATTATATATCATGTATTGTATTTTATATATTATATATATTTAGCTATGGGGAAATGTGACAATGATAAATACAACACAATAAAATGTTCAGGATGGGCTAAAACAGGCGAATGTGAAAAAAATGGTGATTGGATGTGGAAAAGCTGTTGTAAATCATGCAAAAGTAAGAATTACTTTGATGATAATTGATGATTATGAAAATGGACGATGATATTGATAAAGCGTAGAAGCACTTACTTGAAGTAATAAAGAGAAGAGCAATGTCTATTTTATATTTAACTAACGAATTCATTCTGAAGGACAAGCACAAACAACGATGTAAATACTTGTTGTGTATTGCTATGTGTTCTGACCAATCGTGCAGTTATAAAGTGGAGAGACTGTTCAATTGACTTGAATATTAGAGACATCAGTATGGTACAAAACTCATAGCAACATCAAACTTGAATTAAGATAGATGACTTCATCATTGAAACAGTCATTGCTTTGTTTCTTTCTTGTTTAAGCTTGTTGCATTTTGTGACACAATGTTGCATAGTCAAATTCTAACATATTTTGTTGGTGATCTATTCACTTGTTTACGAATGCGATGTTCATGAATTTGCTGAAGACCTTTCAAGTAAGTAGTTTCAGGATAATGGATGGAGCCAGGGGCAAGGGTTCACTCCCTCCACTTTTCGTCACATTTTTCCTTAGATTGCTTCATCTTTTTGCATGTTAATAACACGATCCAAAGATCTTACTGCTGCCTTGCAAAATAACCTACCACGTGTTTGGTCCATCACCTTCGATAATATGTTTAACACCGTAACTTCCACAATACATAAGGTCTCTTGATTGTTTTTAAAACCGATTTTAAATTTTGCCATTTGTTTATTTGGTGATTTCAGATCAAGGCAAATGTGAAAATGATAGCAGCTACAAGAGCTGTGAAAAATGGGCAAAAGAGGGACATTGTGATAAGAAAGGCAATAAAGATTTTATGTGGAAAACTTGTTGTGCGGCTTGCCATACTGGTAAGGAAAGTAGTCGTATCTGCATTTTCGATATTTGCACTATTTCTCAAACCAGGCTGTACTAAGGATCAAGAAAGATTCAGTAATTTTTGCCATGATATGATTTATGCATGGTTTGCTTCTAACCATTAGCGTTGCTTCCTTACTTGAGACTCCTTAGATCCTAGTCCTTAGAGTAAGCATAGCAAGCAAGCAATATTTATTTGTTAACTCAGGCTAAGTTTCTTGCAGCTGTTAAGCTGTTGTGCCCATGAGGTGCTGAATCCTCAGAGGTGCTTTAAAGTTGCAACCCTATCTCACAGAAAACTCCCTCAGTAACGTAAACTTTGATGAATATTTATAGGGGTACTAGACTAGAAGCAGAGAATAAGTTTGGGCGCGTAGAAGGTCTTTCAATGAGTTGAGATAAAAGTGATATTTTTTTGTAGCTTGGAAAGTAAAGACATCCTGCTCGGACAAACACGACCGTTGTAAGGAATGGGCCAACAGTGGCGAATGCCAGAAAAACCCAGAGTGGATGAAACCAAACTGCTGTAAATCATGCAATGGTGGGTAATTTTGATCTATTTGCATCTTATAATGATGCTTTTTGTCGCTCGATTGATCTTTGACTGATCATTGATTGGCTCATGGGTTGATTAACTGATTGAAAGTGATTAGTATTGATTGAATTATGATTTACATTCTCATTAATTTCCTTTTTTAGCTTAAGTGGTCAAGTGTTTCAAAGAACGACCCCAAGAAATGCATTGAAAGACATGAAAGCACTTTGAGAGTAACATTTTCTTATCATCTTGCACTTAATTTTCATTTACTAAGATTTCTCTTAGTTTTTATTCTTTAACTAACCTTCCAAAGGCTTTTTGATGCCTTCTTTACTTTGGTATATTATTTAGTAATTCCTAATTGTTTGTTATTTCGCATGAAAATATGATAGAAACACCCTTTCTCTCTTCGCCATGGCCTCAATGACTAGGCATGGAGAGAGTGGTCGATCCGGACTTTCTATGGTTCTATTCTTACGTATAACGCTACCAGGTCTTAAGTAGTAGAGGATTTTGCAGGCCATGTCACCCCAGGAAAAATTCATTGCAAAAAAGACCCTTGATTTCGTAGTGGTTTTTTTTCGACAAATTTTCCAAGTTGATAACATCTTAAGGAAAGGCCCATGAACAAGACAGCTAATGGTGGTCATGGAAATCCTGACACCCTCTCCCTTGTGCCAAGAACATCACTGATGAGTGATGCCCCCCTGTAAGCAATCAAGCGTCCCTTTAGGCGAGGGGTTAAACTTGCCCAAGTCTCCCATACGGCTTTCCTTTCATGTCACCTGGGATTAGATTGGCCACAAATTGACGGAAATGGAGAAAACAAGAGACAACTGGAAAACAAGAGACAATGCAAGTGGTTTGGAGTCTTCAGATGCAATAGGAATAAAGACAAGGAAGACGGTGTTTGCTGAATTTCTGCAAAGTAAGAAAGATTCGTGTCAAGGTTTGCATCAAATTTTCTTTATTTTCTTAGCAAAGCGAAACATCGTTATTATATAACACAATCCCATAGACAGGGGAAAGGCCCAAAAGGGCTCAGTTATTGAAGATGAAAAATGAATAGAAAAGACTGGTAAAATATGAAGTTGCATGACTCCCCTTCCTGCCCCTTGATGAAAGTAAACCCCATCTCGTTATTGTTTACCCCATATTTTGCATGTTTTTGCCCCCTGCCAAAGAAGCGCCCCAGGCGAACCTTGTAGCAAATAGATTTGAAAGGCACTTGGCGCTGTTAAAAAATTGATCCGAAATGGTTGGCCGTCCCTGAAACCCTTTATATAGCAGTAGATTGCAATAAAGGAGCTTTTAAGATTCACGGGGTTGCAGGCTTGGCCATATTTTATTGTTCAGTTTACGGGTTACTACATATCTGATGGGTTACGGGTTTTTGCCATTTTTTTCAGCTCGTTTAACGGAAATTTTGCTGGTTTTCGGGCCTCAGATGTTAAACGCTGCCCCATCTTTAAAATAACAGCAAAACGATGAAAAGATTTAATGTTTTGAGCCCGAATCCAGATTTGAAAGGGCCATAGGATTCAATTAAAAAATTGGTTTGTGAAAAATTCAATTCAGCCAGCGAGAGCGCTCTTTGATCTCTTTAATTTGGTTGCAAGTTATGGGTTCTCTTTTCCGCGGTTTATTTTTTGGTCTTTGAATTTGTCGTTGGCCAGTGAAATGAAGCAACAAAATATGATTAAAAGCAGTCTTTCTCGTTATGGATTGGTTAACGAGAATATTAGATGGAATGTTTTCGGCTTTTGTTATATATGCTCACAAACTTTACAAAATGACCGCACGAAGCACCATGGTTAATTCGCTTTCTTTTCTCATTGAAAACCCAAGATTTTGGTCTTCCACGTTCCGTTGGAATGATTTTAGAACGATACAGAACAGCAAACACACCCCGGCGCTCCGCCTTATTTTTTACAATGCGATAAATCAAAGGAGGACTGGGAAGAAAAAAATATCCCTTTGTTCTTAAAATTAACCAATGTCAAGACAAATTACATCATGTTTTAGAAGCTTTTTATTTTTTGTGACACAATGTTACACAATGGTTGAATTTTAAAATATTTTGTTGGTGATCTATTCACTTGTTTACAAAAGATTTAGTCATAAATTCGCTAAGCTCTTAGGGAGGAACCAAAGGATAATGTCGGAAGGCAAACCCTCTTCACAAAACGAAAGAAAATAGGCATGGCTTGGGAGTGTCATAGGAGTTTTCATTGTTTTTCGTAGACCTTCCTCCAGCTCGTGACCATGTGACCGTAATGTTACCCAAACTCAGCATAATTCAAATCATTCGCAAGACGTCGGGTTCTTTCTATTCTTATATCAAATCTTATATCAGGGTAATACAACATGTTTGAAGGTCTCAAGTGATGATGAAAATGGATCAAAATGTCAGGGTTGCATTGACACAAAAGAAACCGCTTATAACTGTGGCAGAAAAATGGGATTAAAAAAGCAGCTTTACCATTAAACGTTCAGATTTGATCAACCTGCAAAAACAGCTCAAAAGATGCGCATTGATGATACTTACGTCTAACGCTCTTCATTCTTTTGCATCTTTTCTAATCGTACCATCCCCCTAACGCTCTAAATTAGATAATTTTATTTCATGTTTAATAGATTCCCGATGAAGGCGTTGCTCTTTCTCTGGACAGCACTGCTGTCGCTGTTCACATTCAGCGCATGTGAAGATATTAATCTCGAAGGAAGGCCCACACTTCCACCAGATGAAGAGGGTAAGCTTTTAAGAAATTCATTTAAATCCTTCCCCTCAGAAAAATGATTAAATCGCTATATTGATTGTAATGAATTGATCAATATTAAGACATTTAATCAAAATCATTTTTGCATCCAAGACTGGTATCGTAGATGTGCTCTAATTTGTGGGCAATATGAATCGATGCTAAGCGCCCTACCTTTCCCCTATGGGTCAGCCACAAGCCCCCCCCCCCCCCCATCAAATAGAATGCCCCCAACACTAAATTCCACAAGCCCTCAATCACCTACCTCAAAAGGAGGCACTTGATTTTAACATCAAATGTTTTTTCATTTTTTAGATGTAGATATTTTCAACATAATTACAAAACAAAAGGTTGAACTCCCTGCAGCCTCTGGAAGATCAGGTCAGCAAAATTGACCCAATTCATGACGTTTCTCCTTTTTTATGTTATTTATTTTATTCTATATTTCGCATTCTAAAACACTTTAGCGAAAATGTCTTTTGATTAAAATATATTACTAGAGGTTGCTGCTTTTACAAAAACGTTTCGAAGAGTTTCAAAAATTCCAGTTTTGCATTTTTCAGATCAGAACCATTGACAATGGGGGCTGTTCAAGAACATTATTCAGCCCCTTTTGCTTCAACTGTCCCCATTTTCACCAGAATCATTGCTAGAATTTCCATCTCTTTGACTAGCAGAAACGCATGAGGTGCATGCATGAGGTGATGATGGTACAATGCGATTTATTTTGTAATTGTTCCGTCCCTAATAGCAGTAAATCCGAAAACAAATGTATTGTTTTGTTGAAATCTGTGACAGAAATATGACAAATAAAGTAGCAAAGTAAGAATATGAGCAATCTTTCTTGAAAGCTTCGAAAAACATCTACACATTATTTTTGTTCAGTTCTTTCGTATCTATGGTACTTCAAATCAAAATAATTTTAAGTCAAACATTCCCATATAAACCTGGGTAATAAACAATACTTTTAACCAAAAATATTCACTATTTTATTTAGTTCTATAACCATCTTTCTTCTTGGTCAATCTATCTTTGTCTCCGACGCAGACTCATTATCCATACTTCTGCTCTGGAACCTTATCGCAGATTTTATTGACGTCAAAAAGTTATACCCTGCAACATGAATAGGTCAACAAGTTTCCGTTGCTTTTGAGAAACATATAAATCCGCTGATTTATAAGGTGAATTTTTCCTCCTGGCATGTCAATTCGCTTTCTAGATACATTAAAGAAAACACTTTATCAAGGTGATATAGTGTTGGATGATGATGAAGGGGTTACAGGTCGTGGTCTTGGCAGGAGTGATACAAATAATATTCCAGTTCTTCTTTGGCCGAGAAAGCTGTGGAGAACAAGACAAGTTCCGTATCTAATTTCAGGACAGTCTTATGATGCCATTAGTAAGTTACCTTTGCAGAATTGCCCTCCCACTTCAAGAATTTTACAAAATTGCCCCCCTCCATTTGATATGACTCGAAAAATTTGCTTGAAAGTCAGATATTTTGATCTGGGAAGTGGAGAAAGAAATCTGATTCAGTTTCTGATTTGGTTTCTATTCATAAAAAGTTTTGCAAAAAAGAACTCAAACAAAGGGCGTGGATTCTTCTACAATGGTAAAAAAAAACCAGTGGATACGGGTAGGCCCACTAAATTCTTAGGATTTCCTTAGCGTATAACTTTTGGATGAAGGTTAATTGTTAATAGTTTCCTTTAAGGGTTGTAGCATTGAAATAATGCTAGGAGCGTCGCTTCATGGTCCGTGCTGGAAGGGTGATGGTACCCTTACCCTGGAAAAATCACTCATTTCCACTTCCAAATCGTAAAAATTGCACATTATGTCCAGCAGAGAATGACTTAAAGAGGTGTGGTCGTCAAAATTTTGGGAATGACCACGTCCCTTATCTCCACAACTTCTCCAATAAATCACTGTTTTTAAACCCCCCCCCCCCCCCACTCAAAAAGCTCAATTTCCGCCAGTGGATATGCCTCGACGTATGTTTGGTTGCCTGAAATACTTTCTGTTCCTCATAGTCAACCTTGTGATTTAAATTCATTCGTAAATTTCATATTGTAGATAGCACTCCCCCCCCCCCCCCCTCGCCACTCTGACCGGCTACAAACTTTCGAATTAACGGATCTCTTATTCTAGGAGAGATTGAAGCTGCTATGAGAGACCTCGAGAAGAAAGTTTGCTTGAAATTTAGAAAGTATAAGTCTGGCGACGAAGCGTGGCTTAACATTCACAGAGGAAAGGCGTTAGTTGAAAATATTTAGCTGATACTTTAGACTGAACCAAATCCGTCATGACAAGTGCGGAATACTTTAATTGTCATTTTCCCGAACCGTTAAGTTTGAGTTAGAATATTCTTAACTACATAGATGTTAAAGTTTTAACTGGTTTTAATTTTGAATTGTAAATTGATATGCTATTTGAATACTAAGTGTCCCCAATTAGTAAGTTTGCTAACTTTATTTGACACAGAGATCAAATTAATGATACGATAATGATGATTATGATAAACGATGGCAATGATAATGATGATGATGTTAGACTGAATCAGGTAACTGTGGGCGAACCTTAAAATTCTTAAAAGTCACTTTTATTGTTTTGCAGGTGTTGGTCTAACATTGGAAGAAGTACTGGTAAAAGTCATACTGATGTTAGCTTGGGACCAGGGTGTATTTTTAAGAGTATGATCCAACATGAAATCATTCATGCGCTAGGTATCAATCTTTGATAATCTCTTTTATCATTACCATGCATTTTCATTAAGCACTTACTAGTAGGAATATCATTTCATGCTTTGGGAAAGGAGTGGGGTGGCATTTTACTCTTCAATTATCCTTCAGAGACCAGTTTGACCCTGCAGGCAGGCCATCTTTTTGTTGTTTGAAGGGGAAGCCACCCCCTACCTCACCACTACCATATTCCCCCTTCAAGCGACACCACACGTTACTTGTGACTTATTTTTGTATAAGGCATGCTCCTGTTTGGACTTGTTTTAAAATTGTACTTACACTAGCTGTCTTTTTCTCAAGAATTTTAACCGAATAAAACCATTTATCAATTTAAATTTAGGTTTATTTCATGAGCAAGCTAGGAGAGACCGTGATAATTATGTCAAAATTCTGACATACAATATTTCGCCAGGTAAGTCTCATATTCTTGTAATTTTGACCCTGAAATCGGCTGAGCGCTTATTTAGACTATACGAGTCTGATGGCTATGGCTTGGCCAAACCCTATTCAGTAAGTATAACTCGCAATGTAGGCATTCGAGGCCTGGGTTAAGTTTATAATAAGTGCCATTCAAGCCTTTCATCGCTAGAGGGACCTTGTGACTAGATGATCATTATTAGAGATTTGTTGACTCCTTACCAGCATCATTAATACCATCTTGAAATCTGCCAAAACACGTTACTTTTACTCCATGTCTGTTTCAACACCAGGAGTAAAAGGGTTAACTGATATCAAATTAAGTTTGCAAATAGGTGAGGGGGGTACGCTGGACACCAGAACCTCTGATACCCAGGGTAGAGAGGGGGGAGGTATATAGTTGCGATTAAATGATATTCGAGAGAAAATCATAAATCTATTTGCTAAAATTTTTCAAGGGAATGCAGACCTTTTTTAGATTATGCGATCAGTAAGTGTTTAAATCATGTTATCATGTGTTTTTCAGCCCACCTGTACAACTTTGATGAATCGGAAAGAGGAGCATCGGATACATTTGGAATGCCATATGACTACAACTCGATCATGCATTACACAAGAACAGCATGGACAAAGAATGGACGAAATACGATGGAAGCAAAAAATGATCCCAACCTAAAGTTAGGTGGAACAAAGCTAACAAAATATGATATTTTAAAGTTGAATCTGATGTACCATTGTCATGGTAAGGTTATAACCTGTTTTCTTTTCTTTGTTAATATTAAAAGTTTTACGTTTGAAATGAATTGAATTAAGCTAAGATAAAAGAATGATTAATAAAAGAATGAATAAATTAATTGTCGTTTTGATTGTTGTATCAGTTAACGAAATAAGGAACGAACGAACGAGCAAGTGAACGAATGAATAAACGAAAGAGAGAAAGAAAGGACGAATGAAAGAGTAAACGAACGTGAGAATGAACGAAAGAACGAACGAACGAATGAACGAGCGCGTGAACAAAGAAAGAAATGAATAAAGGAAGGAATAAACGAACGGATTAAGAAAGATTAAATCAATGAATGAAAGAATGGTAGTACGAATAAATGAATAGTAATTTGAATGAAATAAATGAGCAAACGAGTGAACAAAGTAATTAATGAATGAACCACGAACGAATGATGTAACAAATTGACAAATGAACAGGTATAATGATGGAAAACTTGTTTTGCAGAGAAATCAGGAGAAATATGGACAGAATGGTCTGATTGGTCAAATTGCATTGAACGTTGGGGTAAATGCTACCGTAGCAAGCATCGTATATGCCTGGCGGAAAGCCTTTCATTGTGTCCTGGTGCTGATGAATGGGGGGTACAATCCATAGCACAAAAATGCCCATCGGTGCAACACTGCAAAGGTAATATACATGGACGTGTAAACGAAATAGTTTGCCAATGTATTGCTGGGTATATCATTTTATCTGTTTAGATATTTCTATCATTTGATGATTTTTTGAAAACCAGTTCGAGCCTGCAGCCCACCCCCCCCCCCCCGGGATTGTCAGCCCCGTCGTCGGGGAACTATTTTACGCCTGGCAGGGAATTTTGAACGCAAAATTGTGCCCTTATGCTGAGAAGATACCCACTATTCTCTTTTATAGCCCCCTGTCGGGGAACCCAGCCCTTCCTGTCATTTGAGAAACTTAAAAGGCACTTTGGCGCTCCTCTATGCACAAAAAGGTTGTTTGATGAAGAAAAGACGAAAGAGAATAAACAACCAGTTACGGTTAAAGGTTTTCTTCTAATATGGGCGTTTTTGAAATCTGTCTTTATAACTTGGTTTGAAGGATTTTGTTGTTTTTATTTGGATACTTCAAATGGAAAGGGATAAGTGGATGTGGATGTTTGGCATGCAATCAAATTATTCAATTACATCACGCTAACAGGGTGTCTAATCGTTATTAAGTCTAAAAACGTAAATACTGAATAACCTAAAAAAATGTTTTTGTCATTGTAGTTGAACCAGTAGATGGATTTTGGGGCAGTTGGAACTCGTGGAGCCGATGTTCTAGGGCATGTGACAGAGGTACCCGAAGCAGATCGAGATCATGCGATTCACCAAGACCAGCCAATGGTGGAAGGGATTGCAAAGGGTCCAGCACAGATACAGAACGTTGCATGACAGAAAAATGCAGACCAGGTAACTTGATGTTTGCAAACACTTGCAACAAAAAGAGTTTTTTTTTTTCAGACAGCAAGGGAGGGGGGCCATTGCTCCTTCCCCCTCGGGTATAGGCTTCCTTGTCCAAGTCAAGTATTCTAGTCTATTCTATTCTATTCTATTCTATTCTATTCTATTCCATTCTATTCTATTCTATTTTATTCTATTCTATTCTATTCTATTCTATTCTATTCTATTCTATTCTAGTCTATTCTATTCTATTCTATTCTATTCTATTCTATTCTATTCTAGTCTATTTCATTCTATTCTATTCTATTCTATTCTATTCTATTTTAGTCTATTTTATTCTATTCTATTATATTCTATTCTATTCTATTCTATTCTATTCTATTCTATTCTATTCTATTCTATTCTATTCTATTTTATTCTATTCTATTCTATTCTATTCTACTCTAGTGTATTCTATTCTACTCTAGTGTATTCTATTCTATTCTATTCTATTCTATTCTATTCTATTCTATTCTAGTCTATTTTATTCTATTCTATTCTAGTCTATTCTATTCTATTCTATTCTATTCCATTCTATTCTATTCTATTTTATTCTATTCTATTCTATTCTATTCTATTCTATTCTATTCTATTCTATTCTATTCTATTCTATTCTATTCTATTCTATTCTATTCTATTCTATTCTATTCTATTCTATTTCATTCTATTCTATTCTATTCTATTCTATTCTATTCTATTCTATTCTATTTTATTCTATTCTATTCTATTCTATTCTACTCTAGTGTATTCTATTCTATTCTATTCTATTCTATTCTATTCTATTCTATTCTAGTCTATTTTATTCTATTCTATTCTAGTCTATTCTATTCTATTCTATTCTATTCCATTCTATTCTATTCTATTCTATTTTATTCTATTCTATTCTATTCTATTCTATTCTATTCTATTCTATTCTATTCTATTCTATTCTATTCTATTCTATTCTATTCTATTCTATTTCATTCTATTCTATTCTATTCTATTCTATTCTATTCTATTCTATTCTATTCTATTCTATTCTATTCAATTTTCAGTGACGGATACGTTATTCAGATTCCATCAACTTTTTATATCCCTCCAAAGCACCATTTCAAACTTAATCAATTTTCTCACAGATAAATACTTTAATAACTTTAATAATGGCTTTGGTATGTGGTCTAACGTAAAGAACAGCAAAGACCCACTTGATTGGCAAAGAGGCCGCGGAAGATCCTCCAGTACATCTGGGCCAGAAAGCGATCATACCGATGGAAACGGTGAGAAATTTTTACAACTTTCTCTTACTTTCAATGATAAATTTAAAGTAAACCCCCCCCCCCCCTGCCTACCCTGACCAACAAACCCTTCGGCACCTCTGATATATCATTTAACTTTTGGCCTTCTTGATTTGGACTGTCTGCTTTTTTCTGCCTTCACTTTGCTTGTTGGTTTTATTATTTGTTTTTTACTTTATTAACTTTTTGCTTATTTCTTTGCTTAGCTACCTTGCAAATGTCACCCCCTAATTAGTTTTTATTTCTATACTAGGCTGGTATATATACGTTTCATCCAGGAGCTATACCTCCCATAAAAAGAAAGCCTCGTTGATCAGTGAATATTTATCAGGCTATAAATGCTTATCATTCGCTTACTGCATGAATGGCAAAAATATGGGCTCCTTGGAATTCTTTGTTCTGGAAAGCAATGGTCGGTATCATATTTATACAACGACGAAAAAGGGACACCAAGGCAAAGGATGGCACCATCTCGAATTCTCTCTCAACAACCCTAGGTACAGAAAGTACTCGTACAGGGTAAGTTAGATTTTTTCAACTTGTTTTATTGGCCACGGGGCAGCTTTAGACAGGGGCTCAATACCATTCAATCTGGTAGAAGGTGGTTGGCATAGTCCGTGAAAGTCATCTTTCACCTGGTCAGAAATTCAAAGAATACTATTTTAGCAGCATGATAGCGACCTGTGGCTGCGAGTTTTGCCTCCAAGACGAACATATTTTAAAAGTTGTATGAAGAGAGATTCTACTTTCCCGATGAAGTGATGAATTTTAGAGAAGCAAGTTGCAATATTTATGACAACTTCTTTTGCAGTTTATCATTGAGGCGACAACTGGTATTGCTCCATATTCTGATATTGCAATTGATGACATTTTGATCGAGAATGGTGTATGCGGTAGCACTGGAACAGGTGGAATAGTCGGAAAACCGTCTCCTCCAAAACCAGTTCCTGGCACAAGTGAAGGTATCATAAAGAGAAATATTTTTATATCATTCATGTCCTAAGGTACTGACGGTATTGCTTATTTCTAATCTTGTAAATTGTAAATTGCTATATTTTTCTGAGCTTTCAGTTCTCAAAGTTGCTTAAACATTGCTTATTTTCTTCGTAGGTGATCAATATTTAAGCCTTTTTTAGTTTACATTTTACTATATTATTAAATATTTAAGAGCCTTATTATATTTTGGAAAATCATTCATTACAAGTCTGAATCAACTCCAATGTAGCTGATTTACTAAGTCAGAGCGCAACACTATTGTTTTGTCGCTTATAACTATCTCAACTAAGCCAGCTTAATGCTCAATTGATACAAAAACAATTTCCTTACTTTAAATCAAGAAAGTTGTATGGTTCTGTTTATTGATACTTAATAATTGCACTTCAGGTTGCAAAAACAAAGACAAACGCTGCATTTTTTGGTCCAGAACAGGAGAATGCTATTTGAACCCAGGATACATGCTTACATCTTGCTGCCTTGCTTGTAGAGGTGAGAAATATTGTAGCTTTTAACGCTTAGAAATTCCTTTGATAACCAGATGTTTATAGTTAAGCAAAATAATGATTAATTAATGAAAAGCAATGAAAAATAAAAGCTAGTAATATCTTCTTGTTTAGCAGATGGTTTTCGTGACATTTGGGGGGCCTAAAAGCGCCCTCCCCCGCACACACAAACAATGCCATACCCACAATAGACACACATTTTTAAATTGGCGGAGGAATTTCAGATTTTAGAAATCTAAATGAGATATTATGAAGCAGTAACTTTAGTGCTTAATTATCTGTCTATTTTGTGCTTTCTTCGGCAATTTAGTAACAAAATCACATCAAGCATTGTATGTTATATTTCTATCATTAGCTATGGGGAAATGTGACAAGAATAAATACAACAGGATAAAATGTTTTAAATGGGCACTAGCCGGTGAATGTTTAAAAAATGGTGAATGGATGTGGAAAAACTGTTGCAGTTCATGCAAATGTAAGATTTACTTTGATAATAAATGATGATTTTGATAGTAAATGTTGATGGAAATGATTTAATATTGAGGTAGTTCTGGTTCGCTATTTTATCAAATCCAGAATTTCCCAAGTAACATAGCGTAGATGCACTTACTTGGAGTAATTAAGAAAAGAGAAAAATGTAGTTTATTTTAACCAACGAATTTTAACTCCTGAAAAATGTCGTGCACTTATCTTGATTACTTGGAATTGTTGTATTGACTTGAATATTAGAGACATGGCAACATCAAAATCAAATTTAGATAAATGAATTAATTATTGAAACAGTCATTTCTCTTTTCTCAGGATAATGGATGGAGCCAGGGGCAAGGGTTCACTCCCTCCACTTTTCGTCACATTTTTCCTAAGATTGCTTCAATTTTTAGCAAGTCGATAACACGATCCAAAGATCTTACTGCTGTCTTACCAAATAACCTACCACGTTTTTGGTCCACTACCTTTGATAACATGTTTAACACCGTAAATTCTACCTTATTGAGGTCTCTTGAAATTTTTTAGAACTGATTTTAAATTTTGACATTTTTTGCTTTTATGATGTTAGTTAAAGGCAAATGTGAGAATAAAGACGACGTTAAGCACTGTGAGAAATATGCAAAAAATGGAGGTTGTGATGAGAGAAACAATCAAGAATATATGTGGGCGAGGTGTTGTGCAGCTTGTCATTCTGGTAAGAAAACTATTCCTATCTGCATTTTTAATATTTGAGCAAGTAAGCTTTATCCATTTACCCAGGCTAAGATTCTTGCAGCTATTAAGCTGATGTGGCCCTGGGGCGCTAAGTTCTTGAAGGTAATTAGAAGTTAAGTCATTATCTAAAATTTTAACAACTCCCTTAGTAAAATCAACTTTGATGAATTGAATTGGTATTGGACGAAGGGGGCTTAGAATTAGTTGGGGCGTGTAGAAGGTCTTTATAAGTTAGTTTAGATGAAAGTATTAATCTTTTTGCAGCCTGGAAAATTAAGACAGCGTGTAAGGACAAGCATATCCGATGTAAAGAATGGGCCAACATAGGTGAATGCCAGAAAAACCCAGATTGGATGAAACCAAACTGCTGTAAATCATGCAATGGTGGGTAATGTTGATCTATTTGCATCTTAAATGATGCTTTTTGTTACTTGATCGATCATTGATTGACTCATGGATTATTTAACTGATTGAAAGTGATTAGTATTGATTGAATTATGATTTAAGTTTTCATTGATTTAATTTTTTTAGCTTAAGTGGTCAAGGGCTTCAAAGAAGGATCTCAAGATTTGAAGTGAAAGATTTAAAAGCATTTTGGGAGTAACATTTTTTATTTTATCATGTTGCACTTTTTATCATATAGTATATGCACTTTGCAATGTTTATTCAGTGAGATTTCTCTTAGTTTGTATTGGTTAACCAACCTTGTAAAGGCTTTTTAACGCCTTCTTTTTCTTTGGTATGTTATTCAGTATTTCAATGTTTTTTATTTCGCATGAAGATATGGCAAAAATAACTATCTTTAGGTTTCTTTCTCTAAGTCACGGGTCTCAATGACTGGGCAAGGAGGGAGAAGGAAGGTCGAACTGGGAATTTTTATGGCTTCTGGTTTTATGTACTAAACCACAAGGTATAAAGCTATATAAGATCGTGCAGGCCATTCCGCCCTCTGCAAAAAATCATTGCAAAAATATCTTTTGGCTTCGCAGCTGCTTGTCATCGGAAAAGTTTCCAGTTAACCAACATCTAAAGGCAGGGCCCCAGAATAGTGGTGGTCATGGGAATCACTTAATCTCTCTACTCAGTGTTAAGAAGTTAAAATGCCACCAGCAAAAACAGTCAGCCACCCCCCTTAGGGAGGAGTGTCATCGAGTGAAATAGGCTACCATATTGCCGGCCTTCTAAGCAAGGCTTGACCTCAATTTGGATACGAGACACGGGGAAGTTTTATCAATGGTGGATGTGAGTTGTAACATGCAAGCCACTGTAAAGAGTTTATGCGTGCTGCAAGGTAGTTATATTAGATGATTAGGTTTACGTTGTAATTTTATAGTTCTCTTAAACATTTAAAGCAAAGTCGCAGGCACTGAAAGACTCCAAACTCAAGTCTTGTGTTTTTTAGGGTTAAAGTCAATCCTTGATATACCTAAAAAATAATTTATTGACTTACCTACATGTGTCGTCTATGCTTCTTTTAGAATTCCAAAAAATGTAATCCTACGCAAATGAGCTGTGCAACTGAGTGCATGCAATATACCCACAAATGGGCCTAACCAGTACAGTAGTCAGTACAGTAGTTATCTTAGCTTTGTCGATAAAGGGCTGTTTTTTGGAGTATGGCAGTTGTAGCCTGCAACTTTTAGAGACATGCATGCACGCAAAAAGTGGAAGATAATACATAATGAATTTTAAGCTCATTATTAGATAGAATAGAATATTGACATAGATAGAAACTGGCGTTATATGTGTCAGTGTCTGCGTGCACTGATTCCATTATGGCAGAGAGACAGGTATCATCAATTTTCCTACGATCATCATTGCTTTCACCCCAGGATCAATCTCTGCCATGCAAATAATGCTATAAATTCTCTCGCAAGCATGTCAGTTTTCCAAAAAACAGTCTTATGGTAGGGTGGCTGCACCTCCCTATTCTGCCTTCTCTCCCCCCCTCCCCATTAATTGGCTCTGTTGAGAACAAAGAGTAATTTGTTTTGTGAAATTTTTTGCTAGTGTTTTGCTAATTTTAAGGACATGAAGAAAGAGTGTGGAATCTTGCTTGGAGTCCAAGTGGAAGTCTGCTAGCAAGTTGCTCTGGTGACAAAACAATATCCTTTTCAGTGTGAATGAATTTTTCAATGAATGATATTCCTTCTGGCAGGCTTAAAGTTTCATTTTGTTTTTGATGATAAGGATTGGTTTTTTTGTTCCTATCATTTATTATCAAGTTTCCAGTTTTTTGGCTGTTAAGTTACTTCTGCAAATCTCAAATTTAATTTCTGTAATTTTATTTTGAATAATTTTTTAATCTGAGTGTTCATTAGCACAAATTATTACCTTTCTCCATGCTAAATTTCGCCATTAATATTTATTTAAAAATGATTTGTTTTCTTTAATATTCATAAATCCGAATTTGGGGAAAAGAAGGAGAGGAATGGGTTTGTAAAACAGTTTTAGATGAAGGACACACAAGAACTATAAGATCAGGTAAGATCCATTTTTAATGCCTAAATCTTCCTGACATCAATCTTGCAAATTCATAATTAGCTTTGCTTCCTTTTTGAAATGGTGGGATATGCCCCTGAAACCTCCCCCCCCTAGCCAAAAAAACTATGGTAACATTAGGCGTTTGCACTTTGCTTATGACTTCGACCAACAGTTCTGTTAAGCTTTGCACCTACCTTCTTGAATATCTGTTTTTTTACCATACTCTCTTACATTCTGCCCCAGAAATGTTATCTCCCACCCCCAATATTTTATGCTTTTAATTTCACTAAAAATCCCAGACTGTAATTTACTTCTTGTGATTCTTATTAATTTTTCTCCATGTGAAGTTGCTTGGTCACCTTGTGGCAAATTACTAGCAGCTGCAAGTTTTGATGGAACTACTTCAATATGGAACAGAAGCAGTGGAGGTTAGAGTTGTTTTTATTTTCAAATGATGTAATTGTAAATAAGACAATTAAAACAGGATTCAATATTTCTCAGTATGTACATTGAATTTTTTGCAAATCTTAGCGAGATCCATTTTATTTCAGAATTTGAATGTATAGCAACTTTAGAAGGGCATGAAAATGAAGTGAAATCAGCGTCATGGAATGCTGCAGGCTCTTTACTTGCTACTTGCAGCAGAGACAAAAGTGTCTGGATTTGGGAAGGTATGATATTGAATACTGGTTTTTGATACCTTTTTCAATTCACTGGATAAGATCATTAACCTGGATTTCGAATGTACCTTTTCATTGTAATGTTAAAAGGTAAAGTAGATAGTTTTTGTGTCTACGGGCAATATCTATGTCTGCTAGCATGTAAGCCCTGACTTTTTGGCACTAAGAGATTAATTATGTAGACATAAAGATTGTTTCTTCTACTTTGAATGACTTTAATTCAAATGAAGGCAATGATTGACTAACATAATCATTTGAACTACTGGCATGATTTTTTATCCATGACTCGATCCATATTTCAATTCACCCTTTTGTTATTCTACAGAATTTTATACTCAAGATTAATACTTTAAGTGGGCTGAACTTCCTTCCATGTTTTCAAGTTATTATGAACATTAAATTTATCATTGTTCTTCGCTAGTTGAGGATGATGATTATGAATGCGTCAGTGTGCTCAACCGCCATACACAAGATGTCAAAAGAGTAATTTGGCATCCCAATAAAGAGGTAGGAAGTTTAATTGTTGGCTTATTTGCTCTAATTTCAGTTTTTATATCTTGAGCACTTGGTATTGATGGTTATGACTGCAAGAGATATTTTGTTACATTCCGTGAAATTGTAAATAACTCACTGGTAATTACATCAAGCATGACACTTAGACATGAACTCAATCTCAGAGTTGACTATGTGCTAGATCTATCTCTTGCATATCAGCTCAAATTCTGTCGTCTTTCCATTTCTTAAAATAGTAGATAGGACTTTTCTGTCATCAAGTGCATTGGTAAAGTGTTATAAATCTTTAAACTACTAAAAAACAATCCACTTTTGCGCTTTTAGTTTTAGCATTTGGAATGCTCGAGCTAAAAAAAATCTCTTTAAATTTGTAAATTTTTCCTTTAGTAAGCAGTGATTATTATCAGAATTCTCCCTAACTGCTTACGGGCAATTATCATTTATCCTATCACTGTATCTTTTCCTTGTAAGATATTAGCCTCGTGCAGTTACGATGACACAATCAACTTATATAAAGAAGATGATGATGACTGGTAAGTACAACAATAATATTACCAGTCACACATTAGCACCCATAAATTCAAACTTTGTAATAGACTGTTGATTTGCTTACTATCTGTCGTTTGGTATCGTATGCCAGGGCAAAATCTTAGTATCTCTACTTTAGTATTGTGAAATTAACCTTTTTGCACCCTGGTTTATTTTCATTTAACTGTTAGTCAAATATGGTAGGTGAAAGCGTAAACTATTATAGAAAACTGCCATCAGAATAATTACAGTATTTTATTATTAATATCAGTATTAATTTACCCCCTTGAAAAATTATCTTTTACGGTTTTCGTCATTGGGCAGAATGGCCCGTCTGGGGGTGAAGGGGTTACGCTATTATTTTCGATCAAATATGATCTTGCTTTCGCCGTTTTCGTTGTTCCTGGGTTTGTTTAATATACGACAAGCCTGGTTGAGTTTCTCCTTCTCATTTTCCAAAAGAATCAGCCCTTGGATAGACTTAGGATGATTATACAAAACGTTTTTTCGTTTAAGCCTGGAGTTTGTTAATATGTTTAATAATTATCTTTCCTTATCTTTTCAAGGTGTTGTTTTGATACGTTACGAGGTCACAATTCAACTGTCTGGTCGATTTCATTCAACAAAACTGGTGATCAGCTGGGTATGCATTGAATTTGAATTTAGAATATTCAATTCTTCAATTCTGCATTTTTCTCTTTCAATTCTTTTCAACTTGTTGTGGGGTATGTTGTGAACAATTAAGCAAACACGGATCTTTTCTTTTACAATACAATTTTGTTGTTAAGTCGCTAATGTCTTATAAAATTTCAGTTTCTTGCAGTGACGATAAAACGCTTAAGATATGGAAATGCTTTTTGCAAGAAAATAACGAAGGTATGTCCTGATATCCTCTTGATGAAGACATCAATATTTGACATCCAATTCCTTCACTAGCATTTTACTGTAGATACAAATAACCTTGGTATTATAATCACCTTCAATGCCCTAACATCTCGATTAGATATGCCCCCACCCCCCCCCCCCATTCTCAACTAAGCTCCCATGAGTAAGCCCCGTTCCTATTGCAAATTTTTTTAAAATCTCTTACCATAGAATTAATCCCTAATATTATTATAATTATCATTTTTCATACGAATCAGCTGCCTGCTTCCTTGAAATTATGCTCGATTTTTCTGAATAGATCAGATAAAGAGTTCAAGGAACTGTGCTCCATTGGGTTGTTAATAAGATTATCTGTCAAACATTTTATATCTATCCGATTATTTTGCGAATCAATGAATGACTGATACTCGGAATTTTGTTACTCCACTTCCCTCATTGCTCCCAGTTGAGTTGCTTGTTTGCCCCTACTGCATTCTATTAGATGTTTATTTAAAACAGTCTTTAACTATATATGCAGCTATATTGTTCCTTTGCTTATCAGGTATTATAACACATGGCAAAGATCCTGTCTGGAAATGTGTTTGCACTTTATCTGGATACCATAATCGAACCATTTATGATGTTGATTGGTATTAATTTGATTTGATTCATTCCAGAGTTATTCTGCTATTTGGTTTTTATATCCCATCATCTGCAATTCCTTTAAGTGTTATTTCGTATTTTTGGTGTAAATTGTTTACTATCTTCTTTTTCTATTTAATGAAAAGTTCGTTACATCAGCCCTTTTCAAGAAGAAGCACAGAAAACATTGAAGTACATGTCCGTTAATGATTGTAGGATTATTATTTTATATGATGTAGTCTAAATATATTATTAAAAAATATCGCCAAATAATGGTAGAATCACAAGAATATTAATAATAAAATTGATTGTATAAATAGAAATGAATCTCAAAAAGTTTGTCCCGTCTTTCCATGCTGCATTGATTTTCTATGATGCTACTTATACAAACTAAAATGATGCTTAAATTGAATTGTAGATCAGGTAGATTTTGCGTTTAATTTTTTGAGCAAAAAATTTCGACAAAAAATTTTATTTTCAGGTCTCACGAATCTGATTTAATAGCATCTTGTGGAGGAGATGATGCGATCAAAATATTTAAAGAGGTAAATTCAAATCGATTCTTTGTGAATGATGTCTTTTTAAACTAACATTATCGTTGCTTGTCAATTTGGTTTTATTTCTGAAATTCGCCTCACATTTATGCTAATCGTGTATTTATACCCAAGTCTAGAATAAAACATAGCCTGATAATTTCTTGTTCAAATTTCTTGTTGCACCACCGTTAACTACAATAATTATAAATTAAAAAATAATAGATCAAGTACAAAGTAGCTTCTGAATCCAATAAATTTATCTTTGTAATGATTATTAATTAGTTTTTTCCACTTCTCAAATTTTGTAGTATGTTGTCAGCCAAAGTTTTTCTTTCTGGTGTATATGTGAAAAACTTTGGAAAAATTTCAGCTTTATGAAGAGATCGATTGTCGCGAAAAAGCTTTGTCATTTCACACAATTTGCATTCTTAGGACAATGAAAATGTGATTGACAGCTGTCAGAATTTCTGTTTGGTTGCAAATGTATTGAATGTAAGTTGCAAACTTTTTTTTCTTTTCATATATTTCATATTGTTTCTTGTTAATAATTTATTTCAGATCGCGTTTCTTTTTTTTTCCGCAAGGCTTTTCCACCTTCAAATTATTCTTTAAACCAGAAAAACAAATTTCAATTTTTTGAGCCCCCTTCTAAATTCCCCCTTCTCTTGCTTTAGTTGTTTTACTCAGACTGAATAAACTGCAGAGTTGGGAAACTATTGCGGTCACACGGTCACTAGCTGGAGGAAGGTCCACAAAAAACAATAGAAACTGCCATGATATACCCAAACCATTCTTACTGTCTATTGTCTTGCGGGAAGGTTTGCCTTCTGGTATGTTCGTGTCCGGAGGAAGGTTAACAACTTTTCTGGACTTGCATCAATATTTACGCATTAGCATTACTTTTTCGTGCAGTTTATTTCCATCTGCCATCATGAACATCTAATTGTAGTTAACATTTTTTAACATTGCATCATTACACTTTTTATGTTTAGGCTCACAGTCAAGATGTAAATTGCGTAAAATGGAATCCCAAGGACTCAAACCTCCTTGCATCATGCTCTGATGACTATACAATTAAACTTTGGGAAGTACAGCTTACCACGTAGATATTTAGAAAATATAATGTTATGCCCTAAACTGCTGATTGGCAAAACCTTCACAACGGTAAAACCATCACTCTTATTCCTACCCTGTGTACCAGAACCTTCTATAAGGACGACATTGTATGCTGGCTCATAATTTCTTGTTTTCAAGGGTTTAAATTAGGGGTATTGGGTTCCCAACAGAGACCTTGCTCTTGTAGCCTGCATCTCGCTATGTTCATGAACTATGTTGTTTGATGGCAAGAAAGTGCATTAGGATGGTGGTGCAATTTTCCTGCTAAAACTTCTGTTTGTTTTGCCAAAACTTTAATGAGAACATAGTTTGCAGATAACCTTACCTTGTAGCAAAAGATATATTTTAATCTTCGATCGCGAAGCATGACCTGGACAAGATGGCATGCTATGTCACCCGTAAATTACATACCCACGATCGGACTTTGATCAACCTTGAGGAAGAATAATTCTTCAATTTCACTGAAGAAAACTCTAATATCCCTTTCGTCTATAAAGCATCTGTTTCGATTAAATTCTTCATCAACCTACTTGAATGTTGTAAGGAACTCAATATCAATTGCAGAACACCCTAAGACTGCTTGTGAGAATGACCGGTGGCAGAAACATGATGTGGAAGTAGGAATCTTTGGGTTCCATCCTGCTGCTACCGTCCCGAGGTCCCATGCACTGTTTCACTTCACTAGAATGTCAGAGTTTAAAATTTGAAGATTAAATAATGAAAGCTATTTTATACGATTGTCTTTTTTGCTTCCTGGTTCCTGGACACCGCATTCCAATGTGTTTACTTATAGACATTTTCGTGGGTGTGGTAACCTGATAGGCTTGGTTATGAAGTAATTTATATTGATATAATAGTCTCTGTTTCATGTTATGATGAAATTGTTTCTTTTTATATTTCTTACTACCGTAGAAGAGTTCGTAACGGATTGTATTTCAGCAAAGATGATGTTAGCTACACTAACAGGCTTCTAAACTAGGAAATGTACGAAAACCAAAGCAAAAACACAATATCAGACCATGCTTTTCCCATGAGAAATTTTCTTCCATTGCCCAAAGGCAGGCGTTTTTTCTTGGGGTTTTTCTGCAAAGTATTTCACCGATTTCAGAATTGTTATGATGCCTTTCTGGGTTTTTTAATTACCTCTTGTCTTCTAAAGACTTGTAACAAAACCAACAATTATATCAAGGAATTTTCCCTATTGGTCCACTTTCGAGCAAAATCTTTAAAATATTGGAAGAGGTGGCTAATTGATACAGTCCCAATCAGAAAAGCTTTGACAATAATGTCCTGGTTTTGATTCATTCCCAAATTATAACATAGTCACAATGATTATAAGATCAAGCTGAGGCATTGCTGGGGTATCTCTATTTTGTGACTGCGGACTGTTTCTGCAAGAACCTCTTCAAATGTCATAACTTGCGAGCGCAGTAGCTGCAGAATATCTTCAAAATTTTCCGCAACTTTCAGGTAAATAATATTCTAAAAACGGGTGGCAGAGTTGCGGAAAACAGGGTGAAATTTCAACTTTCATGGTTTTTCTAAGCTGCCATGTTGATTTGCTGGTCACCTGACAGGTTTGTCCACAACGTGGCATCTCAGCCTCGATCGCGTGTTCTACGTAGAAGACGGAGCAGATGATCGAAAGGCCTTTGCGAAAAGCCCTTATTGATTGTCCACTTCTTGGTCGACGGAAGATCACTTTAAGTCATCAAGATGCCGAATCAGCCACAAAATGAAATGATGTCGAAAGCTGAGGACTTTGCTGATAATTTCCTCCGTCATTCAAAGCATTATCTCCCCCATGTAGCACGCTTTTGTTTGGTATCGACCTTCTTCGAAGATGGTATAAGAATGTGGTTCCAATGGCATGAACAACGGGACTACATTGACGCACAATGGGGCTGTGGACAGTTCCTAGCTACGCTTTTTGTTATCATCAATCTTTTTGGCCAGTTAGGAGCTTGTTTCATGGTACTCGCCAGAAAGAAGGTGGAGTTTGCTGTCGCTGGCTTATTTGGAATTATTGTCTTACAGGTTAGGCCCCTTATTTAACCTTCTCATGTTTTTATTTCTCAGATAGTTGCCTTGACAAGCTTTGTTCCACATCTGTTTCATGATTAAATGATATGCAGACCAAATCATCTAAATATTTTAAGCAAATTGCAGGGTAGCCTTATTGCATGCAACGAATTTTACTTAAGTGAATGACTGATTTGTGTAGAAGGTGTGAGTAGGCAAATCGTGCAATTAAATGTTTCGGGATAAAAATGGACCAACAATATAAATAATTATGCTTCATCGTATTTTTATTACTTTATAGCAGAAATTTGTTCATTGACAGGAAGGGGAGTTGAACTTTCAAGCCTGAATGTGGTTTTACAGCATATTGAAAGATACATTGATACAGTTTAGCAGTCACTTTGTTGCATAAGCGTGGCCTTAATAACTTTTTTCATATGTTATTTCAGACTATTGCATACAGTATTCTTTGGGATGTCAAATTCTTAATGAGGTATGTAAATATTTTATTGATCCAACACAAGGTTTTGTTTATGTGTGATTTTATTGCACTAAAAGGATTTCAGCCTTTTGTTTGTTGCTGTGGCAGGTGTATAATCAATCTGAAATAAGTATCTTGTATCTTGAGCAATCCTTATTGTCCACTTATTTATACATAAGAGAAAGTTATTTTCCCACCTCTGATGGCCATGTGATACCACACCTGCTGGTAGGATTTGATTTTTGATGATTATTATTGTGATCATGGTGATGAGCAGATGATTATGATGATAGTGATTATGGTTTCAGTAGATGGTATTATGATGGCAATATGTGATGGTGACAGTGCTTATGTTGATGATGCTGATGCTTATGATGGTGATGCTGATGATGATGATATGATATATGATATGATATATGTTATGATATGAAATGAAAATTTTTCCTTTAACCGGTCTGCTAAAAATAGTGCTTGATGCCAAAGAAGCAGAGCTATAATAAACTAATAAACGTAATAACCGAACACAACAGTTGCTATTGTAACTTATATTTTACAACTTCATTCATTCTGTTCTGTTATTGAGTTTCGATATGATATGATGTATGATATGGTATGATATATGATATGATGGTGATTATTTTTATAGTTAATTCTATGTTTTATAATCAAGTTTTTATTTTAGGAGTCTTGCTCTAGTTGGTGGATTGGTTCTCCTTTTAGCTGAGTGTCACCAAGAAGCTAAAACCCTCTTTGCTGGAGTTCCCACTTTAGATTCCCCAAATAAACCAAAGACCTACATGCAGCTTGCTGGACGTATTCTTCTGCTCTTGATGTTCATCACTCTTTTGAAGTTGGATGTCACACCATTTCACATGCTTCAAAACCTAATTGGAACCACACTTATACTTCTCATCACAGTAGGATTCAAGACAAAGTTGTGTGCACTTCTTTTGACATTTTGGCTGACAGTCCTAAATGTCTATGAGAATGCTTTCTGGATGGTACCTGCCTGGAAGGCTATGAGAGATTTCCTCAAGTATGACTTCTTCCAAACCATGTCTGTTATCGGTGGTCTTCTTCTTGTTGTGGCTCTTGGACCTGGTGGAGTGAGTTTAGATGAGCATAAGAAGAAATGGTGAACTGGCATTAGTATTAAGATATCAAATTTGTCAAGACAAGAACAATCTGAGATGTTAATGGTCCTTTATGAATCCCCTAGTTGTTGTTGTAATGACTATACTTGGGGAAAATACTAGAAAAAATGCTGGACTGTACAGGTATAGAATAACCAAAAATTAATGACAAAGCAGGCTTGGGATAGGGGGGGGGGGGGGCTATTGTTGTTCCTATTATAAGGAAACAAATTCTACTATTTGAAAAGAAATGTCTCAGGCAAGAGCTGATATTTTCATCATGTCTTTCTCAATGATAATTTTACTGTGCTCCCCGTTTTATGTCTATAAACTTAACTATGTCCACTGTTCATATTGGAAAGCCCCCTTGCATTTTGATGGCAGGAGAATACTTACTTTGATGCAGTGTCATATTCTTTATTTAGTCCTATATTCATTTAGTAAATTTAGGTAATTTGAAATTTTGTGTTTTGGATCATCACTTTTATTTTAGCTTGAAGAAATCATGTCGAATTACACCTGGCTAATCTGAATGTTCCTTTTTTGTCTCGATTTTCTCAAACCAAGTTCCTCATAGTTCCTTATCCATTGAAAACCTTTTTTCACCCACAGGCCATGCACTTACCATTCAACAATGTACAGCTGCTATAGCAATTAGTGCTGCATCATTAAATCTCAATGGATCACCAAGCCAAGTGGAGGTAGAGCTTTGAAGAATCCTCCTACAGAAATTTATCTGCAAGGGGCTGCAAAGCAAAAATACACACCAATTTTGTCTTTGCAGATGCAGCCTCTCCTTCCTTCTTGACTGCCAAGGTTCAGAATGAGGCTACCAATGCTGCACCCCCCCCCCCCCCCATCAAACAAGGCAGCAGGAATGCATTTTAGTAGGGAGTAGGGTACAAGGACTTGTTCTGTTATACAGTTCTAGTTGATAGAGTATGCAAACATGGGGTTTACAGCCACATGATATGCTGATGTGACACACAAATTGCATGTTGAGAATGTAGGGTGCTCTTCTGAAGAATTGTGCAATTTGCATTTTTTCACGATTCAGGCTGCATATTTTTCCATTTGTAAATTGAAGGATGATATTTTTAGGTGGCACCCCATCTGTCTGATACTAGCTACCCAAGAAGAGTCATTAAATAAATACAATAACTTATCAACTATAAAATTTCAATTGCAAAATATTCTTGCTATAAACAATCCAATTTTACACCTTGCAAACTATGACAATTTAAAGCAACAACTTGCAAAAAGCTTGTTGACTAATAATGTCTTTATTTTTTTCGTTTTACTGGCTTTTTTAAATCGTGCCAAAGCGATAAGCGATAAACAGGTGTGTTCTTTATGCAGACTTGAGTGGCGGAGAAACGAAATCTCAACTGATTTGCAAGATTGAATGTGGAAGCCAATTGGTGTTGTCTCCGGTATATCTGCTTACGTGTTTATTATGTCATGCAGCGACCTTTGCTATTTAAGACTTCCCAGAGATAAACCACGGTGGTTTCCGCTTTCGTATTGTAACGACACATAGTCATTTATCTGATGAAAACATTCCATTGTTGTTACGGAGATGCCTTTCAAATATCAGCAGGCCATTACAGAGACGAGTGGAAACGTTGTAAAGTTCAATGGCCGTTCGTACGATGCCTGATCGCGAAACTCATTGAAACTGTCTCTGAATAGAGTTTCGAGGAAAGTAACTGCTTGCGTGTCTTCATCGCATGACTCATTATTTACGATTCTGCATATTTTATGAGGCCTAGGCATGTGACTCATATCAAAGTCTGAATCCCGCGGTCTTTTGAAAGACAATGAATTACGTAAATCGGACGATGAGTTATTCAATGTTTCTAGTAACAACATCGAGTTTTCTTGCCCCGGCATCTTCTGCCAATTCGAGTTTACATCAGTACAGCTTTCTTCGCTTTTTTTACTAATTTCGTGCATTTCACAGTCTGAATTGTTGATAACTTTTAAGTCACAAGGCTCACTACAACCACGCGGTTTCCATTCAACACCAACACTTTCAACCGAAATCGTCTTCCTGCTGAAATTAGACCTAACGAAACAAGTTTCTTTTTCGAAATTCGCTTCGTCAATGTCCAAATCGATAACTTTTGTTTCTCTGTAGTCCATCAAAATGTCTTTTCCCGGTATTCCATCTGGTTTTATTGCCTTTAATACAGAACTGACAAGCAAATTGCGATGTAACGTACTACTAGCTGTGGATTGTTTCCGTGATGCGTTCTTACGATCGATTTTTGCCAAAGAAATCTCTAATATTTTATTCGTTTCATATTCCATATTGTTAAGACGATCACCAATTCTTTTAACCGTGATTTCGATGTATAATCTTTGATATTATGATGAGTTATTATTGTCAACAGAGCGCCTTTGTCAACGTCCTCTTTTGAAGACGTTCGTCAATGGAATGCGTAACGCCAGCAACGTGCTTGTTCTATTCAACTTGAATTAACCAATCAGTAGTGTTCAATTTTAGTTTACGTCATTCTTAACCAATCAGCTTTCAAATGGCTTATTTGAATAACAAAGAGGATTTGTTTGAACAACAGAAGCCTAGAAGGTTTTGTTTCGTGGGTGCGGCAATTGATAAAAGTTGTTTTTACAAACAAATGAAAAGGCAGCCATAGAAAGAATGACAGTTTGAATAACTAGTGATGTAACAAAGGGAACTAAAATATAAGCGGTACAGGTTTTAAATCTGGTATGCAAATTCAAACAAACGACTCCGTGGAAACGCCTAATAAACATTGTAGTGAAACAAATGAACTTTGCCCTGAAGGAACTACGAACTGCAAAAATGATAGATCTTGTGATTAGCGGGGCATTTTTTGAATAAATGCGTCAAGGCAAAGCTCTTCGATCTTTCTTCCGATAAATGCTATGTATTGGGTTTCATAAAGGTGAATGAAACTTCTACATCGTGGGGGGGGGGGGACTTGGGAGAACTTAAATTCAGCAAGTCATCACTGGGCTAATCCATGGGTGCCACTGGAAAAGGGGGCTTTGGGGATGACCCTCAACCAAATTTGTCAAATTTCCTCTTTTTGCAGGGCAAATTGGCCACTCTAGGGCATTTTTTGCGCAATATTTTAACAGTTCATCAGGTTAAAAAGTGACTTTTGCGGGGCATAAATGTCGTCATCATTCCGCTGGGGTTGGTAATGGAAAATACCCAGATCTCCATGCTCCGTGTTGAGAGGGTGGGCGTGGAAACGTCCTTTCCTTTCGCCAACAGTTTCCAATTATTAGGCGGAACTAGTATATGTTTTGAAACTTATTCATTAAGATGGTCATCTGTTATCTAATTCCAATAACTTAATTTCATTTTCAAAGAGATTGTATTGTAAACATTTGACAATTTTCTTGAATCGTTGCCATGCAGTTTTACTGTGACGTGTACAGATCCAGCATGCAATTCTCAATTCAAGCAAATGTACACAGATGATCAGAATAAGAGCAATATAATTTGCATCATTAAACGAAATAATAAAGAAAACGTACATTGATAGATAAGTTATCGTCTCTTGCAACATAAATTATTCATTTTCGCAACGTGGTACTTTTTGTGTTGAAAAAATCTCGAAAACTGCTCAACATCTTCGAACTAGGCTTGCCGTTGTCATGTGATGTTTTGGGCCTAAAGTTGAAAATCAAGTATTTCGCCAGACGATATCTTTACAGCTGTCCAAAATATTGCTTAGAAGTTCCAGATATATCTGATAATTTGTTGAAAAATACAATGGTTTAGCGAGCTGAAGGATTCAGTTTTAACGTGATGTATTTGTACACAAAAATGATGGCTGGAATTCTGAATTTGTTTTGGACTTTTCTGATAGCATTGCTCATTTCGTTTCAAATCGAGGGTTCCCCAGCAAAACATACAAATGGAACAAGCACGGTTGGTAAGTCTAGCTAATAGCTAATCTGTTTGCAGTATCCAAATGTATAATTTTCAGGGCCAAGTTAGTTAGAGTTGTATTTGCTATGTGTAGAGCTTATTACATCCCCTCTCCAGATTCCAGAGAAAGCAGAGTATGGCATCATCGCATCTCCAAGTTTGAGAGGGCACCTCAGACTTGATGCATACATGCCCCAAAAATTTGCACCGTTTGCTTGCAATCTAGTAAAGGAACATTAAAAAGCCCATACTCTGAACCATAGTCTGGCTGGCATTTGAAAAATGATAGGGACAGGTAGGGAGGACCATTTATCCCAGAGGGCGCCACTTTTTAAAGACTTCAAATGGGAAAGGTAGAATTTTTTCAAAACTTTTTGCCCCCTTGTTTCAACACCCCTCCTTGATGTGTCATTAAAGATTTGACTTAAACTCCAATGGTTAAATGGACCAAAATACATGACTAATAAAAATCTTTTTAAGGGCCTACTACTTTAAATGGAACAACAGCAGTGGAGGCAAATAATCCAATGACAAAAAATTTTAAAGGGATTGGCATTCGAGCTATTTATGTGGTAGGTATTTAATTTTTCACAAATCAAAAACCACAAGACTGAATCAAGTCTCCTATGTCAGATGTTGTTACCTAGGCTGTCAAATGCAATGACAACAAAAATGTTGCAGAGAAGTGCCTTTTTTAAGTTAAGAAATAATTTTCATATTTTCTGCATTTAATTTTGATCATTCAGTTTTTGGGTGACTGGGTCAAATTTATATTTCCACAGTATTTGTGACAGCTTAAGAAACATTTTCAATTTTTGATAGAATTTCTCTAAAATGTTTCAAGATGATATATCAACATGCAGTTTTATGCCTGAACTATTGAATTAGGATTCAGGCAATTTGCCTTCAGTTTGTACTGTGTATTGGTTACTTGGTTATTCTAGACAAACTTATTGTTCTATTGCCATGTGTCTATGATGCCTTTAAATGAATATTAAATTATTTTCAGGTAACTGCTGTATCTGGTGTTGTAATTGTATATTTTGTTGTCAGAGCAATTTGTAGTAGAAGAAGGAAAAACAGGACGCGTAGGTAAGAAAGGCTTTGAAATCTTTTTAAAATTTGCACAGGATAAAGTTATTTTAATGCCAATGATAACTAATGGAAAAATGTTAAAAACACGGAGCATTGAAGGCAAAACCATCTTTGTCAGGACATCTCTAGCTTCCAGACAAATTTTTTGACCCAGACAATTCAAATAGCATTTTCAACAGATACCCTTTTGAATAAAAGAAGTCAAACTTTGCTTGCTGCAGTGTCCTTCCTTTGTGAAGAATTTCATTCAGCAACCATCTTTTGGATAGTTATTTGCATTTGGCTGCAGTGAATATGGACAAAAGGGTGCAGAATTTCAATTCTGATATGCCAATTTTTACTAGATCTTAAGAGAAACATATATAGATTGAAAAAAATAAGTTTCCTGCATCACTAACCTTTCATGCAATTGTACTGTAAATTATAAAATTTGATTTTTTTATTGTAGATATGGTATATTAAACACTGATAGCCGAGATAATATGGAAATGAGACCATTGTCAGAACAAGATGATGATGATGATGATGATATGACATTATTTGATGTGTCAAAGCGAAAAGGAAAGAGATAATTCTTTCCAGTTTTCACTAAATTTTGTGACAAAAATAGGGCAATTGCCTAAGTAAATTCCTTACTTTGTAGACCCTTAAAGTCTGGGGCTTATTCAGGAAATATCAAAAATTTGCAAAATATTAACCAGACATCAATTCATAAAATACATTTGCATGCCATGCCAAAACTTACCATTAATATCTTTGAATGGTAGATGAAAAGAAACAGGAGTGAGACTATTTCACTTTGATCATAAAGCAAAACTGATATTTGTAAAACATATTAATAAGATCAACTAAATAACATTGAAACTCGCATCCCTGCACTTGAGACATCAATACAAAGTATTACCTTACTCTTCAGTGAAGATCCTCCTCCGTATTTGATTTTTATTTTGAATTATTATTTATAGATATCATTCACGATGCTGTATGTTAGTAGGATAAAATGATCATAAAAGAAACACCGACAGATTTTTGCGGCAAAAAGGTTAATCTTAACCAAAACCCCTATAATAGTTTACTTCAAACTGGCCAATTCTGGGTGAAAAAGCAAGGTTAACCCCTTGGTATTTTGGCCAAAAATTGCCAATTTTGGATTGGTCTGATTTTGGGTGAAAAAGCATAGATAACCCCGTAGTGTTTTAGCAACGACTTACCAATTTTTGAATCGTCTAATTTTTAGTGAAAAAGCAAGGTTAACCCCTTGGTATTTTGACCAAAAATTGCCAATTTTGGAATGGTCCGATTTTGGGTGAAGAAGCAAGGTTAACCCCTTACTAATTTGGCCAAAAAGTGCAAATTTTCGATTGGTCTGATTTTGGGTGAAAAAGCCAGGTTAACCCCTTCGTGTTTTGGCAAAAGATTGCCAATTTTGGAATGGTCCGATTTTTGATGAAAATGCAAGGTTAACCCCTTACTATTTTGACCAGAAATTGCCAATTTTGGAATGGTCCGAATTTTGGGTTAAAAAGCAAGGTTAACCCCTTACTATTTTGGCCAAAAATTGCAAATTTTCGATTGGTCTGATTTTTGGTGAAAAAGCAAGGTTAACCCCTTACTATTTTGACCAAAAATTGCCAATTTTGGAATGGTCCGAATTTTGGGTTCAAAAGCAAGGTTAACCCCTTACTATTTTGACCAAAAATTGCCAATTTTGGAATGGTCCGATTTTGGGTGAAGAAGCAAGGTTAACCCCTTACTAATTTGGCCAAAAAGTGCAAATTTTCGATTGGTCTGATTTTGGGTGAAAAAGCCAGGTTAACCCCTTACTATTTTGGCCAAAAATTGCCAATTTTGGATTGGTCTGATTTTTGGTGAAAAAGCAAGGTTAACCCCTTACTATTTTGACCAAAAATTGCAAATTTTGGAATGGTCCGAATTTTGGGTTAAAAAGCAAGGTTAACCCCTTACTATTTTGGCCAAAAAATGCCAATTTGGGATTGGTCTGATTTTTGATGAAAAAGCAAGATTAACCCTTACTATTTTGGCCAAAAATTGCGAATTTTGGATTGGTCTGATTTTTAGTGAAAAAGTAAGGTTAACCCCTTACTAATTTGGCCAAAAATTGCCAATTTTCGATTGTTCTGATTTTGCCTGAAAAAGCAAGGTTAACCCCTTACTGATTTGGCCAAAAATTGCCAATTTAGGATTGGTCTGATTTTGGGTGAAAAAGCAAGGTTAACCCCTTACTATTTTGGCAAAATATTGCCAATTTTGGATTGGTCTGATTTTGGGTGAAAAAGCAAGGTTAACTCCTTACTATTTTGGCAAAAAATTGCCAATTTTGGATTGTTCTGATTTTGGGTGAAAAAGCAAGGTTAACCCCTTACTATTTTGGCCAAGAATTGCCAATTTTGAATTGGTCTGATTTTGGGTGAAAAAGCAAGGTTAACCCCTTACTAATTTGGCTAAAAATTGCCAATTTTGGATTGGTCTGATTTTGGGTGAAAAACCAAGGTTAACCCCTTACTATTTTGGCAACAAATTAAATATTTTGGATTGGTCTGATTTTGGGTGAAAAAGCAAGGTTAACCCCTTACTATTTTGGCCAAAAATTGCCAATTTTGGATTGGTCCGATTTTGGGTTAAAAACCAAGGTTAACCCCTTACTAATTTGGCCAAAAATTGCCCATTTTGGATTGGTCTGATTTTGGGTGAAAAACCAAGGTTAACCCCTTACTATTTTGGCCAAAAATTGCCAATTTTGGATTGGTCTGATTTTGGGTGAAAAAGCAAGGTTAACCCCTTACTATTTTGGCCAACAATTGCCAATTTTGGATTGGTCTGATTTTGGGTTAAAAACCAAGGTTAACCCCTTCCTATTTTGGCCAAAAATTGCCAATTTTGGATTGGTCCGATTTTGGGTGAAAAAGCAAGGTTAACCCCTTACTAATTTGGCCAAAAATTGCCAATTTTGGATTGGTCTGATTTTGGGTTAAAAACCAAGGTTAACCCCTTACTATTTTGGCCAAAAAGTGCAAATTTTCGATTGGTCTGATTTTGGGTGAAAAAGCCAGGTTAACCCCTTCGTGTTTTAGCAAAAGATTGCCAATTTTCGAATGGTCCGATTTTTGATGAAAATGCAAGGTTAACCCCTTACTATTTTGACCAAAAATTGCCAATTTTGGAATGGTCCGAATTTTGGGTTAAAAAGCAAGGTTAACCCCTTACTATTTTGGCCAAAAATTGCCAATTTTGGATTGGTCTGATTTTTGGTGAAAAAGCAAAGTTAACCCCTTACTATTTTGACCAAAAATTGCCAATTTTGGAATGGTCCGAATTTTGGGTTAAAAAGCAAGGTTAACCCCTTACTATTTTGGCCAAAAATTGCCAATTTTGGATTGGTCTGATTTTTGATGAAAAAGCAAGGTTAACCCCTTACTATTTTGGCCAAAAAATGCCAATTTGGGATTGGTCTGATTTTTGGTGAAAAAGCAAGATTAACCCTTACTATTTTGGCCAAAAATTGCCAATTTTGGATTGGTCTGATTTTGGGTTAAAAACCAAGGTTAACCCCTTACTATTTTGGCCAAAAATTGCCAATTTTGGATTGGTCTGATTTTGTGTTAAAAACCAAGGTTAACCCCTTACTAATTTGGCCAAAAATTGCCAATTTTGGATTGGTCTGATTTTGGGTTAAAAACCAAGGTTAACCCCTTACTATTTTGGCCAAAAATTGCCAATTTTGGATTGGTCCGATTTTGGGTGAAAAAGCAAGGTTAACCCCTTACTATTTTGGCCAAAAATTGCCAATTTTGGATTGGTCCGATTTTGGGTGAAAAAGCAAGGTTAACCCCTTACTAATTTGGCCAAAAATTGCCAATTTTGGATTGGTCTGATTTTGTGTTAAAAAGCAAGGTTAACCCCTTACTATTTTGGCCAAAAAATGCCAATTTGGGATTGGTCTGATTTTTGGTGAAAAAGCAAGATTAACCCTTACTATTTTGGCCAAAAATTGCCAATTTTGGATTGGTCTGATTTTTAGTGAAAAAGCAAGATTAACCCTTACTATTTTGGCCAAAAATTGCCAATTTGGGATTGGTCTGATTTTTAGTGAAAAAGCAAGATTAACCCTTACTATTTTGGCCAAAAATTGCCAATTTGGGATTGGTCTGATTTTTAGTGAAAAAGCAAGATTAACCCTTACTATTTTGGCCAAAAATTGCCAATTTTGGATTGGTCTGATTTTTAGTGAAAAAGCAAGATTAACCCTTACTATTTTGGCCAAAAATTGCCAATTTGGGATTGGTCTGATTTTTGGTGAAAAAGCAAGATTAACCCTTACTATTTTGGCCAAAAATTGCCAATTTTGGATTGGTCCGATTTTGGGTGAAAAAGCAAGGTTAACCCCTTACTAATTTGGCCAAAAATTGCCAATTTTGGATTGGTCTGATTTTTGGTGAAAAAGCAAGGCTAACCCCTTACTAATTTGGCCAAAAATTGCCAATTTTGGATTGGTCCGATTTTGGGTGAAAAACAAAGGTTAACCCCTTACTATTTTGGCAAAAATTGCCAATTTTGGATTGGTCCGATTTTGGGTGAAAAACCAAGGTTAACCCCTTACTATTTTGGCCAAAAATTGCCAATTTTGGATTGGTCTGATTTTGGGTTAAAAACCAAGGTTAACCCCTTACTATTTTGGCCAAAAAATGCCAATTTGGGATTGGTCTGATTTTTGGTGAAAAAGCAAGATTAACCCTTACTATTTTGGCCAAAAATGGCCAATTTTGGATTGGTCTGATTTTGGGTTAAAAACCAAGGTTAACCCCTTACTATTTCGGCCAAAAATTGCCAATTTTGGATTGGTCTGATTTTGTGTTAAAAACCAAGGTTAACCCCTTACTATTTTGGCCAAAAATTGCCAATTTTGGATTGGTCTGATTTTGGGTTAAAAACCAAGGTTAACCCCTTACTATTTTGGCCAAAAATTGCCAATTTTGGATTAGTCTGATTTTGGGTTAAAAACCAAGGTTAACCCCTTACTATTTTGGCCAACAATTGCCAATTTTGGATTGGTCTGATTTTGTGTTAAAAACCAAGGTTAACCCCTTACTAATTTGGCCAAAAATTGCCAATTTTGGATTGGTCTGATTTTGGGTTAAAAACCAAGGTTAACCCCTTACTATTTTGGCCAAAAATTGCCAATTTTGGATTGGTCTGATTTTGGGTTAAAAACCAAGGTTAACCCCTTACTAATTTGGCCAAAAATTGCCAATTTTGGATTGGTCTGATTTTGAGTGAAAAACCAAGGTTAACCCCTTACTATTTTGGCCAAAAATTGCCAATTTTGGATTGGTCTGATTTTGGGTTAAAAACCAAGGTTAACCCCTTACTAATTTGGCCAAAAATTGCCAATTTTGGATTGGTCTGATTTTGGGTGAAAAACCAAGGTTAACCCCTTACTAATTTGGCCAAAAATTGCCAATTTTGGATTGGTCTGATTTTGGGTTAAAAACCAAGGTTAACCCCTTACTAATTTGGCCAAAAATTGCCAATTTTGGATTGGTCTGATTTTGGGTGAAAAAGCAAGGTTAACCCCTTACTATTTTGGCCAAAAATTGCCAATTTTGGATTGGTCTGATTTTGGGTTAAAAACCAAGGTTAACCCCTTACTAATTTGGCCAAAAATTGCCAATTTTGGATTGGTCTGATTTTGGGTGAAAAACCAAGGTTAACCCCTTACTAATTTGGCCAAAAATTGCCAATTTTGGATTGGTCTGATTTTGGGTGAAAAACCAAGGTTAACCCCTTACTAATTTGGCCAAAAATTGCCAATTTGGGATTGGTCTGATTTTTAGTGAAAAAGCAAGGTTAACCCCTTACTAATTTGGCCAAAAATTGCCAATTTGGGATTGGTCTGATTTTGGGTTAAAAACCAAGGTTAACCCCTTACTAATTTGGCCAAAAATTGCCAATTTTGGATTGGTCTGATTTTGGGTTAAAAACCAAGGTTAACCCCTTACTAATTTGGCCAAAAATTGCCAATTTTGGATTGGTCTGATTTTGGGTTAAAAACCAAGGTTAACCCCTTACTATTTTGGCCAAAAATTGCCAATTTTGGATTGGTCTGATTTTGGGTTAAAAACCAAGGTTAACCCCTTACTATTTTGGCCAAAAATTGCCAATTTTGGATTGGTCTGATTTTGGGTGAAAAACCAAGGTTAACCCCTTACTATTTTGGCCAAAAATTGCCAATTTTGGATTGGTCTGATTTTGTGTTAAAAACCAAAGTTAACCCCTTACTATTTTGGCCAAAAATTGCCAATTTTGGATTGGTCTGATTTTGGGTTAAAAACCAAGGTTAACCCCTTACTATTTTGGCCAAAAATTGCCAATTTTGGATTGGTCTGATTTTGGGTTAAAAACCAAGTTTAACCCCTTACTAATTTGGCCAAAAATTGCCAATTTTGGAATGGTCCGAATTTTGGGTTAAAAAGCAAGGTTAACCCCTTACTATTTTGGCCAAAAATTGCCAATTTTGGATTGGTCTGATTTTTGATGAAAAAGCAAGGTTAACCCCTTACTATTTTGGCCAAAAAATGCCAATTTGGGATTGGTCTGATTTTTGGTGAAAAAGCAAGATTAACCCTTACTATTTTGGCCAAAAATTGCCAATTTTGGATTGGTCTGATTTTGGGTTAAAAACCAAGGTTAACCCCTTACTATTTTGGCCAAAAATTGCCAATTTTGGATTTGTCTGATTTTGTGTTAAAAACCAAGGTTAACCCCTTACTAATTTGGCCAAAAATTGCCAATTTTGGATTGGTCTGATTTTGGGTTAAAAACCAAGGTTAACCCCTTACTATTTTGGCCAAAAATTGCCAATTTTGGATTGGTCCGATTTTGGGTGAAAAAGCAAGGTTAACCCCTTACTATTTTGGCCAAAAATTGCCAATTTTGGATTGGTCCGATTTTGGGTGAAAAAGCAAGGTTAACCCCTTACTAATTTGGCCAAAAATTGCCAATTTTGGATTGGTCTGATTTTGTGTTAAAAAGCAAGGTTAACCCCTTACTATTTTGGCCAAAAAATGCCAGTTTGGGATTGGTCTGATTTTTGGTGAAAAAGCAAGATTAACCCTTACTATTTTGGCCAAAAATTGCCAATTTTGGATTGGTCCGATTTTGGGTGAAAAAGCAAGGTTAACCCCTTACTAATTTGGCCAAAAATTGCCAATTTTGGATTGGTCTGATTTTTGGTGAAAAAGCAAGGCTAACCCCTTACTAATTTGGCCAAAAATTGCCAATTTTGTTTGGTCCGATTTTGGGTGAAAAACAAAGGTTAACCCCTTACTATTTTGGCAAAAATTGCCAATTTTGGATTGGTCCGATTTTGGGTGAAAAACCAAGGTTAACCCCTTACTATTTTGGCCAAAAATTGCCAATTTTGGATTGGTCTGATTTTGGGTTAAAAACCAAGGTTAACCCCTTACTATTTTGGCCAAAAAATGCCAATTTGGGATTGGTCTGATTTTTGGTGAAAAAGCAAGATTAACCCTTACTATTTTGGCCAAAAATGGCCAATTTTGGATTGGTCTGATTTTGGGTTAAAAACCAAGGTTAACCCCTTACTACTTTGGCCAAAAATTGCCAATTTTGGATTGGTCTGATTTTGTGTTAAAAACCAAGGTTAACCCCTTACTATTTTGGCCAAAAATTGCCAATTTTGGATTGGTCTGATTTTGGGTTAAAAACCAAGGTTAACCCCTTACTATTTTGGCCAACAATTGCCAATTTTGGATTGGTCTGATTTTGTGTTAAAAACCAAGGTTAACCCCTTACTAATTTGGCCAAAAATTGCCAATTTTGGATTGGTCTGATTTTGGGTTAAAAACCAAGGTTAACCCCTTACTATTTTGGCCAAAAATTGCCAATTTCGGATTGGTCTGATTTTGGGTTAAAAACCAAGGTTAACCCCTTACTAATTTGGCCAAAAATTGCCAATTTTGGATTGGTCTGATTTTGAGTGAAAAACCAAGGTTAACCCCTTACTATTTTGGCCAAAAATTGCCAATTTTGGATTGGTCTGATTTTGGGTTAAAAACCAAGGTTAACCCCTTACTAATTTGGCAAAAAATTGCCAATTTTGGATTGGTCTGATTTTGGGTGAAAAACCAAGGTTAACCCCTTACTAATTTGGCCAAAAATTGCCAATTTTGGATTGGTCTGATTTTGGGTTAAAAACCAAGGTTAACCCCTTACTAATTTGGCCAAAAATTGCCAATTTTGGATTGGTCTGATTTTGGGTTAAAAACCAAGGTTAACCCCTTACTATTTTGGCCAAAAATTGCCAATTTTGGATTGGTCTGATTTTGGGTTAAAAACCAAGGTTAACCCCTTACTAATTTGGCCAAAAATTGCCAATTTTGGATTGGTCTGATTTTGGGTGAAAAACCAAGGTTAACCCCTTACTAATTTGGCCAAAAATTGCCAATTTTGGATTGGTCTGATTTTGGGTGAAAAACCAAGGTTAACCCCTTACTAATTTGGCCAAAAATTGCCAATTTGGGATTGGTCTGATTTTGGGTGAAAAAGCAAGGTTAACCCCTTACTAATTTGGCCAAAAATTGCCAATTTGGGATTGGTCTGATTTTGGGTTAAAAACCAAGGTTAACCCCTTACTAATTTGGCCAAAAATTGCCAATTTTGGATTGGTCTGATTTTGGGTTAAAAACCAAGGTTAACCCCTTACTATTTTGGCCAAAAATTGCCAATTTTGGATTGGTCTGATTTTGGGTTAAAAACCAAGGTTAACCCCTTACTATTTTGGCCAAAAATTGCCAATTTTGGATTGGTCTGATTTTGTGTTAAAAACCAAAGTTAACCCCTTACTATTTTGGCCAAAAATTGCCAATTTTGGATTGGTCTGATTTTGGGTTAAAAACCAAGGTTAACCCCTTACTATTTTGGCCAAAAATTGCCAATTTTGGATTGGTCTGATTTTGGGTTAAAAACCAAGGTTAACCCCTTACTAATTTGGCCAACAATTGCCAATTTTGGATTGGTCTGATTTTGGGTTAAAAACCAAGGTTAACCCCTTACTAATTTGGCCAAAAATTGCCAATTTTGGATTGGTCTGATTTTGGGTTAAAAACCAAGGTTAACCCCTTACTATTTTGGCCAAAAATTGCCAATTTTGGATTGGTCTGATTTTGGGTTAAAAACCAAGGTTAACCCCTTACTAATTTGGCCAAAAATTGCCAATTTTGGATTGGTCTGATTTTGAGTGAAAAACCAAGGTTAACCCCTTACTATTTTGGCCAAAAATTGCCAATTTGGGATTGGTCTGATTTTGGGTTAAAAACCAAGGTTAACCCCTTACTAATTTGGCCAAAAATTGCCAATTTTGGATTGGTCTGATTTTTGGTGAAAAACCAAGGTTAACCCCTTACTAATTTGGCCAAAAATTGCCAATTTTGGATTGGTCTGATTTTGGGTTAAAAACCAAGGTTAACCCCTTACTAATTTGGCCAAAAATTGCCAATTTTGGATTGGTCTGATTTTGGGTTAAAAACCAAGGTTAACCCCTTACTATTTTGGCCAAAAATTGCCAATTTTGGATTGGTCTGATTTTGGGTTAAAAACCAAGGTTAACCCCTTACTAATTCGGCCAAAAATTGCCAATTTTGGATTGGTCTGATTTTGGGTGAAAAACCAAGGTTAACCCCTTACTAATTTGGCCAAAAATTGCCAATTTTGGATTGGTCTGATTTTGGGTGAAAAACCAAGGTTAACCCCTTACTAATTTGGCCAAAAATTGCCAATTTGGGATTGGTCTGATTTTGGGTGAAAAAGCAAGGTTAACCCCTTACTAATTTGGCCAAAAATTGCCAATTTGGGATTGGTCTGATTTTGGGTTAAAAACCAAGGTTAACCCCTTACTAATTTGGCCAAAAATTGCCAATTTTGGATTGGTCTGATTTTGGGTTAAAAACCAAGGTTAACCCCTTACTATTTTGGCCAAAAATTGCCAATTTTGGATTGGTCTGATTTTGGGTGAAAAACCAAGGTTAACCCCTTACTATTTTGGCCAAAAATTGCCAATTTTGGATTGGTCTGATTTTGGGTGAAAAACCAAGGTTAACCCCTTACTTTTTTGGCCAAAAATTGCCAATTTTGGATTGGTCTGATTTTGGGTTAAAAACCAAGGTTAACCCCTTACTATTTTGGCCAAAAATTGCCAATTTTGGATTGGTCTGATTTTGGGTTAAAAACCAAGGTTAACCCCTTACTAATTTGGCCAAAAATTGCCAATTTGGGATTGGTCTGATTTTTGGGTGAAAAACCAAGGTTAACCCCTTACTAATTTGGCCAAAAATGGCCAATTTTGGATTAGTCTGATTTTGGGTGAAAAACCAAGGTTAACCCCTTACTAATTTGGCCAAAAATTGCCAATTTGGGATTGGTCTGATTTTGGGTGAAAAACCAAGGTTAACCCCTTACTAATTTGGCCAAAAATTGCCAATTTTGGATTGGTCTGATTTTGGGTTAAAAACCAAGGTTAACCCCTTACTAATTTGGCCAAAAATGGCCAATTTTGGATTAGTCTGATTTTGGGTGAAAAACCAAGGTTAACCCCTTACTATTTTGGCCAACAATTGCCAATTTTGGATTGGTCTGATTTTGTGTTAAAAACCAAGGTTAACCCCTTACTAATTTGGCCAAAAATTGCCAATTTTGGATTGGTCTGATTTTGGGTTAAAAACCAAGGTTAACCCCTTACTAATTTGGCCAAAAATTGCCAATTTTGGATTGGTCTGATTTTTGGTGAAAAACCAAGGTTAACCCCTTACTAATTTGGCCAAAAATTGCCAATTTTGGATTGGTCTGATTTTGGGTTAAAAACCAAGGTTAACCCCTTACTAATTTGGCCAAAAATTGCCAATTTTGGATTGGTCTGATTTTGGGTTAAAAACCAAGGTTAACCCCTTACTATTTTGGCCAAAAATTGCCAATTTTGGATTGGTCTGATTTTGGGTTAAAAACCAAGGTTAACCCCTTACTAATTCGGCCAAAAATTGCCAATTTTGGATTGGTCTGATTTTGGGTGAAAAACCAAGGTTAACCCCTTACTAATTTGGCCAAAAATTGCCAATTTTGGATTGGTCTGATTTTGGGTGAAAAACCAAGGTTAACCCCTTACTAATTTGGCCAAAAATTGCCAATTTGGGATTGGTCTGATTTTTGGTGAAAAAGCAAGATTAACCCTTACTATTTTGGCCAAAAATTGCCAATTTTGGATTGGTCTGATTTTGGGTGAAAAAGCAAGGTTAACCCCTTACTATTTTGGCCAAAAATTGCCAATTTTGGATTGGTCTGATTTTGGGTGAAAAAGCAAGGTTAACCCCTTACTAATTTGGCCAAAAATTGCCAATTTGGGATTGGTCTGATTTTGGGTTAAAAACCAAGGTTAACCCCTTACTAATTTGGCCAAAAATTGCCAATTTTGGATTGGTCTGATTTTGGGTTAAAAACCAAGGTTAACCCCTTACTATTTTGGCCAAAAATTGCCAATTTTGGATTGGTCTGATTTTGGGTGAAAAACCAAGGTTAACCCCTTACTATTTTGGCCAAAAATTGCCAATTTTGGATTGGTCTGATTTTGGGTGAAAAACCAAGGTTAACCCCTTACTTTTTTGGCCAAAAATTGCCAATTTTGGATTGGTCTGATTTTGGGTTAAAAACCAAGGTTAACCCCTTCCTATTTTGGCCAAAAATTGCCAATTTTGGATTGGTCTGATTTTGGGTTAAAAACCAAGGTTAACCCCTTACTAATTTGGCCAAAAATTGCCAATTTGGGATTGGTCTGATTTTTGGGTGAAAAACCAAGGTTAACCCCTTACTAATTTGGCCAAAAATGGCCAATTTTGGATTAGTCTGATTTTGGGTGAAAAACCAAGGTTAACCCCTTACTAATTTGGCCAAAAATTGCCAATTTGGGATTGGTCTGATTTTGGGTGAAAAACCAAGGTTAACCCCTTACTAATTTGGCCAAAAATTGCCAATTTTGGATTGGTCTGATTTTGGGTGAAAAACCAAGGTTAACCCCTTACTATTTTGGCCAAAAATTGCCAATTTTGGATTGGTCTGATTTTGGGTGAAAAAGCAAGGTTAACCCCTTACTAATTTGGCCAAAAATTGCCAATTTTGGATTGGTCTGATTTTGGGTGAAAAACCAAGGTTAACCCCTTACTAATTTGGCCAAAAATTGCCAATTTGGGATTGGTCTGATTTTGGGTGAAAAACCAAGGTTAACCCCTTACTAATTTGGCCAAAAATTGCCAATTTGGAATTGGTCTGATTTTTGGTGAAAAGAAAAGGGTAACCCCTTACCATTTGGGCAAAAATCGCAATTTTTGAATCGTCTAATATTTGGTTAATCCCTTCATATAGTAATTTATAATAGAAACTATATTGGGTGATAAAGATTTTATTATTGAATAGTTGGCAGTGTTGTAATGAAATGAGAGTAATACAAATAGCAATATTGAAAAATGACAAAATTAAGCAGTTCTGAGTATTAAATGAATACCCGAGTCTGTAAAAACTGGTTCACTCATTTCACCAACATTAAGTGCAAATCTAGAAAAGAAAAGTAATAAAATATTAGAGAAAATTGGTGAAAGTTCTTTGGAGCTGCAATAAGTCATAATTCATAGAATTGATTGGAGAAGAAGAATTACTGGGCACAGTTTTTTTTGTATTATGTTCTCTGTCAATGAGGATCTTTTTACTTCTCAAGGCATCAAAAATCATTGATAGCTTTCTTATTTTAAGGAACTTCTGAAAAGTGCAAAGCAGTAGGTTCAAAGTAGAAAGCAGAATAGACTTACGAAGCATCTTCAAACTTTTCTGCAAAAGAAAGAAAATGACCTGAGATAGAAGTGCAGTCATCTAACTCTTATAGTGCTATCAATATATCATTTGAGGCTTAAACCTAAAATGTTAACCTTCAATAAATATAACTTTTAGAATTATAAACTTAGTAACTACAGGCTTTCATGGAAAAAAAGCTAGTGTGCTTACAATCACATGCCTGAAGTCAACAGGCATGAGGTGGCATGTGACTATTTCTTTGCAATAATATTTTTTCCATCCAATTCATTAACATTATGTCTAATTATATCATTTTTCTTTATCTTAGAAAGGTTGCAAGCTCATTTGATATGCTTTTGTTCCTATTTGGGGCTGCTGCCATGATGCAAGACACAAATTTTTCAAAAACCATGTTTAAAGTTTGATTCAAAATACTTTCACAATGGACAAGTGATGCTTTGACAAATCATTCAAAAGTCGTAAAAAAACACTAGTCAAAAGATAATTTCATAACTATCCTTTATTTCTGATAGGCTGTGAAGCCTTTTTGAAGTGGCATTGAGTAATAGTACAAAAGTAGGTGTGTGATATTTTGCACATCTGAAGAGCAGCAAGCATGTTTCATGGTGTGGGCTTGTGTGGCATCACATGCCTTTCCCAAAAAAGCCTCAACTATAATTATAAACTTGATGAATTATGCACTGTGATTTAAATACAGAAATTGGTAAGAACTTGTATGACCCCAATTGTAAAATGCATATGCATTAAGCATATCAACTCTGTTTTTGCATGTTATCCTTATTTAATTCCAAAGGGGAATATAACATTGTTCTAAGTGCCAATTGTTCCAAGAAGCATTTATATATTCAACATTTATTTTGCTATTATATTCCAGAGTCCATTCTTTGTCGGACCATGCCAGATATTTTATCTGGACATGTGATCCATTCTCATTCTATTCTATGTCAAAAATCTTCAGACCTTGTGATTTATATTTGACATAAATTATATTTTTGATGACTTCATATCATAACCATTGATTAAAACCCACAAAAGAAACAAGATGCAAGCATTTATCTAGTTCCTCAAGGTTATCTCTTCCCTTTGGTAGCCTCACATACAAAATGGCACTTTATATCAAATGCTTAGAGGAAAATGGTAATTAAAGCAGAATTAAAGCCAGAATGGTGCAGCTGATGCAAGATGACACTTACTTTGCATTTTTCCTCTTGTAAAGAAACCAAGGTCTCCACCCTGCTTTGCACTACTGCAGTCACTTTCAGTTTCAGCTAACACTTCCAAGGTTGTTTCCTCAGACAATATCTTAGCTTTGTACCCTTCAAAATATGAAAATTAAAACCTTTAGAAGCTACTTTTTCTGCAGTCGTAATTTGAAAGGATTTAGCTATATTGATAAAGTGTTAGGCTGCATGATTTGCGAAATGTATACAGACGATGATTATTCAGGTAACAAAGTTGCGCTAAACAAACGCGCCAAAGAACATGTCCAAGAGTAAAGACCAATTATATACATAACTATATTGAACCAGCACTACTTTGCATAAATTCCCCACCAAATAGAATTATAATTGCATACCTTCGATAATTTCAAGGGCCTCTTCTTTACTTCTCGTGATTTTCTCAGTTTTCCATGAAGATGGGCGCCTAGATTGGTTGTGTTTCACAAGAAGATGAGATGCGCGCACTTTGCTCGGCTGTGAATCAGAGGATGTAGGCTCAGTTGGCATTTCCCATTGGCTTTCTTGGGTTACAGTGTTGTAGTAATAGGTCTTGCCAGTTGAACGCGACTCTTTAGCAATCCAACCGTCTGGAACGGACGCCATTTTTCAATGTATTCCAAGCGTCTTTGCGAAGGTTCATACCTCGTTATGAAAGCGAGGTATTGTTCATAATACTGTTAATAATATTGTTAAAGTCTTGTGACTGGAAGGGAGATAGGAAATGGAATAAAATAAAATCGAGAATTTTAGCTTTGAGAATGGATGCAACCGCGGTTGTTGCTCGGAGATCGTCGAAAAGACTTGCAAATTCAGCGCTTTACTGTAAATCAGGGTAGATATTTTGCGAAATCATTTGTGTTAAACCTAACCATACTCTGTTGTTATATCATCGAGTCCAGGGCCTACTTAGACAAGGCAGTACAACAAAATCAGCAAAGTTATCGCCAAATAATGTTAAGATATTGGATGTGCGGCAGAATGTTTCATAAAATAGCTAAGAATATGAATCTCCCTTATGTTAATTATAAAAGAACTATTACAAAGGCCTATGTTATAGTCTAGCGAGAGATTGAATCAGATTTTGTTACGTAAGCGATAATATCACAGTTGTAAATTATGCATATCTTATCGTGACATTGATTTATGGGAATGAATTAATTCACTAATTTAACCCTTTTGTGGGTACTGAGGTTTTTAGAAATTGTGGGTGCTGATTTTCTTGTCTGGATTTTATTGCAGTTATCAATGAGATCTCAGGAGAGTTCTTAAAATGATAGCAATTGGGACTGCCAAGCCCCTTAAGAATACGTATTTGACATGTTGCTCTAGACCATGTCAGTTTTCTTTTGTCTCTTTCACTCAATGAATACAATAGACATCATTATTTAGTCCAAAAGCACTAAATTGCTTTATTAATCATTTGTGGCTATTGTCACAAGACCTGTATGCCAAAGCACCTAATTTTAAGTATAAGAAACTTAGTTTGCTAGTGCTTGAGAGAAGAAATAGATTATGAAATCATTATAAGTTGGGTTTAAAAAGCTGAGAATAATATTTTTGTAGGTGCGGATTCTATGGTAACCCAGCTTGGGAAGGGTATTGCTCAAAATGTTACAAAGAATTTACACAAAAGGTTGGGCATAGAACAGCCTCATTGAGTTCTGAAGATTTCCTAACAAAGCCATTAGCAGCTCCAAGTAAGTATTTAGATGAAAGAAAATTCCTTTTTATTGATTAAATGGAATTAGTGAGCAAAACAGTAAATCTATAAAGTAAGACGCAGGACAAAACTGCATTGAACAGCTGGGAAAGAGAGCAATAACGATTATAATTAATTTTTATGATTAATTTTTATATGCTAACAATAATGATAATTTGTTTTTTTAATTATTAGAAGAGTTCCAAGGTGTAGAAGTTGGGCAACTTAAATTCTCCAAGTTTGCAGAGAAAAAGAAGGAACAGAAGGATTCAAAAAAGTATGGCTTACTGAAATTGTCTATTTGATGGCTTTTTCCATTCATAATCATACCTGGAAATATTGAATAATAACTTATCCTCTCTTAATTGGCTTTGATAGACTGGCTCAATATTTTTGGCAATTTGTGAATGTTGCTTGCAAATGAAATGTACAGTTCTATATTTAGGTGGGGGGGGTGTTGACTGAGTCAATAGATTGCTTAAAAACTGTAAATGCATGGAATTTGATGTAGCAATGTTAAGAGAGTTCTGGGAGAAAAGAAGTAGAGAAGAAAGCAATGATGTGGTTATGATGGTGGTGGTAAAAAGGGTTAAATGACAATACAATCAGCTTATTATTCACATTTGAAATATGAAATACTTCCCTCAGACACTTTGTCAATTTTGCAATGACTGACTACTCTTTCTGAATTTTCTCCATAGAGAAAGTGTCAAAAAGTTCTTTAAAAAAAGCAGTTCTGGCAGACCCTCCTCACCTGGAACTCCAAGTCCTAGTGCAATAAAAACAGTTTCAAAAGATGGTAAGTGTTATATGCAAATTCTGAACCACATTGTATCAATACAAATATATTAAATGTTTAATTTATGTAAGGTAGTTCAGGAAATTGCAGGCAGCTTTGAGGCCTATTAACGGAATACATTTCCTTGCTATAAAATGTTTAGGCAACATGAAATTTTGTGCAATTTAATTTTCAATTCCTGATCTTTTCTGCTACAAATTTTGCATACAAAACTTGATTTTCTGCATTTTGTAGAATTAGCTAATGTAAAAGCAGAAAGAGCAAAAGCATCAAAAGATTTTGTTGAATTCCTGAAAACTTTAAGAACTCCGGCTGTACAAGGTGTTGCAGATAGATGTAAAAGGTAATTCACTGCTTTATTGAACTTTGCACTTAACTTAATCAGCATTTACATAGGCTTTGATGTTAAAATTATGTAACAAGCATTCCCAAACAAAGAAGCTTGGCCAAAGGAGGTTAACAGGGCCGTGCTGTACCCCCCCCCCAATCTTGTTTCTTGCCCCACAAGGAAGGTTTCGTCAGCAAATGATGAAATTTGGCAATTGTCCTGTTTTGTTTTCCTTAGTTAGCAATACCATATTTTCAATAAATACATAAGTGAAGTGAATGTTCTAATAAAAGGGGAAATTCCCTGCTTACAACAAAACAGATACATATGCCATGTCCCTTCTGCCACCCTCCTGTCAGCAAATCTTAACTTTGCATCGTCCCAAAAAATATTTACTTTGCTTCACCAAAGCTCAAACTCAACCCTCTCCTTAATTTTTTGAGCTGCTAATGATGAAGAGAGTTTTAAAACACTGGTGATTCTTAATGACATATTGCTTTTGATGTGACATTCCTTCATTTTTTAACGGTCTGATTGTTTGATTTTTTATTTTCACAGATTCATAGTCAGAATTTTAAGCAGTCCACAACTTTCTGTTGAACAACAAAGTGAACTGGTTCAGGATTTCTACTCTGTAAGCAACTTTTAAAATCCCTCTGCAATTAACTTTCTATATGACTCAAAATAAACTTATTATTTATCTCTTGAGACTGTTCAAGCTTGCATATCAAATTAAGTTTCATGATTCCTCTTATGACTCAACTTAAAATTTTTAAAGTCAGTTTTCTAATGTGGATCTTTTCTTAAAAGAAAATGGCAGAAGATCTTCAGTCCCATCCTGCTTTAAAGGAAACGAATGCAGACCAGCTAGAGACAATGATTGATGGAATCGAAAAATACATCATGACACAGATTTACAAAGCGTAAGTTAACTCAGAAAACAAATGCCTAAATTCTTCATTTATGGTTTCTATTTTTATTTCAGTAGATTTGTGGGAATCTATGAACTTTGTTACCCAATAAAATTATCAATCATCCTAACATAGATGAAATAAACTTCAATAAAGCGAAATATAATATAAATGAAATGAATACCACAGCTATCATCACTGTCCTCAATGATCATTTTAGCCAAACCAGAACACGTGTTTACGTAATAAGGTGTTTTGTAAACGTCCTAATTAAAAAGATTTTGATTTAAATTTTCTTTTACATCCAAAGAGTTTTTTCTCATCCTTCAACTGACGATGAGGAGCGTGATATTACTCTACAACGGAAAATCCGAAGCCTTCAATGGATCACTGAACAGCACCTTGAAGCTGAAATCGACCTACAGAAGGAGCAAGTTCAAAAACTGGTCGAGGAAGCACAAGATGGTAAGTTGTCGTTTTGGACTAATCCAAGCCCTCCTGTCCATTCTTTAACTTCTTCATCGAATTGATGGTCTTGTCTAGGAGGGTGCACTTCCCCAAGATCTTAACCCAATAGCATTTGTTGATGATGCTTATCAATGGAAATATTTTTAAAAATCATCTCTTTTTTCATTGCAGACTTGTTAGAAATGAATACAAAAAGAGCACCTCAGGACAAACTTGCTTGCATCGTGAAATGCAGTAAATGCATTTTTCGTATCTTTTCGTCAAGTAGATATTTTAACAGTCTTTAAACTGTTACTTGGTGTTTACTTTTAGTTAACAAAAATATGACATCTTATCCCAGATCTACAAGGGAAAAGGAAGAAATTTGGGGACACAATAACATTCAATGATTTTGAAGTGTTCAATGTTCAATGTTCAATGGCAGCCCCCCTACCCCCAGTTCCTTGCGATCTATCCCCTTCCATGCTTCATCCCGGCACACCCCCCTCTACTACACTGTCAAGGAGTCCTTGTTTTTTCCTTAATTCTGTGAAGAAATCCTTCACCTATCAAGTAGTGAAATTGCAGCCAGCGCAGACGATTTTCTTCCTTGTTTGATATTTGTTGTTTTAAAAGCTAATCCGACTCTGCTTCAATCAAATATTCAGTGAGTATATTCCATCATTTTTCACGTGTTATTTTTCTCTCCTTTGATTGGTTCCTATTGCTTCGCAAATTTCGTTATGGTGCGCAACGGTCTTGCATCTTCTTAGGCGTTCAAATTTGATCAAGTTTGGAGGGTTCAGGAATCTCGATCTGTGATTGGTCTAAAAACTCAAAACTGCACAATCTTGTCTATGGAGAAAAGTAGATAAGGCCGTGGTGCAGATGTGACAATTTCAAATTCTATTGTTTTGCAAGAGCCTTTGAAATATTTCCTTGGCTCTGTTCTTAGCATTTCTTTGGCCCATGTGCATATACAATATGCAAGAATATACGAACACTTTTATCGTGATATTATAATCTCTACAGTTTTCAGCAATCCTCTTCCAGTTTGCCAATCGTATAGCCTCAGTTTTTCCTGACTCTGGTTTTAGCAATAATACTGCCGTAAATTGAAAGCTTTGTAGGCCCAAGAATGTCTTAATATCAATCTTATTGTTTTGTTTGAATTTTCGGTTGTATATAATCATTCTCTTTGCATTTAGATACATCACAAGATTTTGTAACTCAAACAAGCTCATGGCTGGTGAAGCTGGCTATTATTTTACAAATTTGGTAATCAATGGAATTAAATAAAATATGATAAATATATTAATGAAAAATTACTGTTCGTTCGTCTGTTTTACACTGACCAATGTCATGTAGACGAAGCAGTTTGGATATGACCAATGGAACAAGACATGGAAGTTGTTACTCACAAGCTAAATGCGATCACCAAACACGTTGTTATATATAATATATAATATAATATATTATATGAATTATTTTAAAAGCTCATTCCTAAAATGTTTAATTACTAATATAGAATACTCAAATCAAAACATATATATGTATTTTATCGGCCAATTATTCGAGATGTCCATGCGTTATGGCTGACATGGGGTATAAATACTAACCATAAGGGTGCTACCCGATTGAAAATTGTTGTCTGGACCGTCCGCGCTCACCACATTCGGAGTCACACGATGTATTTATATATGGCGATTTTGAAACAAGATTTTAAAAAGATCGACGATTTTGTGTTAGCCCATCATCGATAAACTGAGAAAAATACTTAAATGCATGGAAGGAGCTTGTATCTTTGTTATACTGCATTATCGCATTTGTCATTTGTTCAACGTGAATAATTTTTAAATTTATAGTGCTGTGCTGTGGCATTCATTGAGAAACTCGACGCATCTTCGCTTCAAATGTCGCAAGAAGAATTCGAGAGGTATTTGGCATTTGCCATTCAATTGTTTACAAATGTCCCCATTCACTGCTGAGCTGAAACTTTGTATTTTGAGGGAAGCACCACTTCATCAGAAATGCAAGAATAAAGACAGAAAAACATAAGTAATATGTGTAAATTATTTCAAGCACTGAATTTTTTTCTTAATTTCTAGGTATATGCGAGGTGAAAAGCCTGTACAAATCACACGTATCAATACATATCCTGTAAGTTGCAAAGGATTGGAAATGATGCAGGTATGCTTCCCGTTCATGTTTTAATGGTATATTTGTGCACAACTTATAATCATTGCCAGTTTTGAATTGATCTGTATGTCTTAATGCAAATTTAAATGGTGACCAAAATTCAGTCCCCCCCCCCCCCAACAACACGAAGCAGGTGCACTGCAAAATGCAACAGATGTGGATTTAATGTGTACCAATTTAGTTTCCCTTAATTGGTGTTGAAAGCTGACATATTGAGCAGCTTGCTTTTCTGTTTTGGAATTTCTTACGTGTTGGGATGGGTTGTGTTTAACTGGTTTTCTTGCCGAGATTCTTCCCATCCTCGCATTTTGCAATGGCCATTTAAGTTTATTTTCATTTGATAAAACAAATGCTATGGCAATGCCCAATACTTGCGTTCAACTAGAGTTAAAGCAAGAAACAGTTCTCTTAGTTTGATCTTGACAATGTCCCTTAGTGCCTTGCTGACTTAACCGGGGTCGTACATAATATTGAGCATTTAACTCTAACGTTCCAAGTTTTTCTCGATTTCAGGCCAATATGGAACAACTAGCTGAGTTGCGAGAAAGGCAGAATGATCTTATGGAAAAGGCATTGAAATTTCAAAAAAATATGAGAGATTTCAGAAACAACCTCGTCAAAGAGGCAAGCAAAAGGACTTTTATTCAATAATACTATAATAATACTATCTTATGGTGCACAAGTCTTTAATGAATCATTTTTGACAAATAGATTTTCCAGGAATGGGTCTATGTGGAGCACTTAGAGATCACCAATTGGAAAAAGATTAAGACCTGTCTTCACCACAAAAGTTTTACTTGTATTTTATGCTATAAAAAGTTCTAGATGCATTGGTAGAAACGGCATTGGTGCCCTGTGTGAGCAAGGTCCTTTTTAACATTTTTAAGTAGTATGTCACAGGCATCCTACGTCTGAGCTCTTGTGATTTATAAGGGAAGGTCTATCAAAGTTGAACATCAAATTAGATAATTGAAATTGGCCTTATATCTGAATAAATTTGTCATGCAGTTGATTGTTAACTTTGTAAATAAATATAAAGACAGCAACTTTATAAAGATCAATAATAATAAAGATAAAAAAGAAGTGTAGTATTATATTCAAGACAGCTTTTGTAGGACCATGATTAAGGAAACTTGATTGATTTCTTCTCTAAAAGAGGCAATTGGCATATTGTTTGAAGTGGTACACAACAGACTACAAGAGGCTGGGAGGCCATTTACCATTTCCATATTGAGGGTCCCGATTCTATGCCTTCACACTATTTATTTGTTTACAGGTTCAGATGATGATGAATGGAGAGCATCCTGGTGAATTGATGTATCTGCAGAGGCCAGTATCACAAAGCGATCGAGACAGTTGAGCGCTGATAGGCTAGTAAAACAGTGAAATATTGATACAACTGCGAGGAAAATCTCACCAGGGTGAATTAGTCAAAAATAAATGACATTTTCGTATGGGAAATTGCCAGGCTAGAGTTTTGCATGAATGGATCAAGCCCTCTTTGGAGAATATTTATTAGTCTTCTTACCTTAAGAATCTTGGTCTAATTAAAAGGACAGAAGGGTCTTTCTCATGTTCGCAATTACCATAGCTATGACCAGGTGCGACTGGCTCCAAGCTAAGGATTATGTAGATCGTGATTTTTGAAGTAGAATTCCAAGGGTTATCTTATTGATTTAACAACCGCATGCAAAAAAATACAGAAATGACCGCTTAATCTATGCCTAATAGTCCGCCAGACATATATGAAGGTTCGCATAGTACTTTTAGATGAAGATCTTATCATTTTTATTTTGGGCAAGCACCTAAGCCGGAGCCTTCATCATACGGATTATTTTGCGCTTAAACACAAAATGACTGCATCTTTTTGCCAATCAATGAATTGCCCATTCAACGAATTGAGCTTGTAATCGTCTTATTGGAGTTCTCCAAATTGACACCCCGTATTGCTGGTTGGAGATTTTTTCTCTAAGATGAGGGAGGGCTAGTTTGACAAGAGCAGCGAAAACATCTGTGCCCAATCCCTCGTTCTACAGGGCAGAAATTTCTTCACTTTTTGATTTATTCTTGATTTCAAGATGTACTCAAGATGTTTTTCCATTTCAACATTTCTATTAACAAATTCATTTTAGCGCCCTCGTTTCAAATCTTGAATTTCTTTAAGTTCTTGAATAAGATCATTTTTTGACTCCTTTTCGCGACCCTATTTACTCCCCCTCTGGTTTCTTGCCTCTCCCCCTGGCTTTTCCCACTCCCCCCCGGTTTCAAATGCTTTAGGTGCAAGAAATATTAAATTTTCCGCATTTTATTAATGTGTGAAATAGTTAAGAATAGTAATTAGTTAACTAGGTTTAAGGTATTTTTTCGTTTATTTCGTTTAGATTAAATACTTTGTTTGCGAATATGATTATATATATAAATATATATACGTATATCTATATTAAATTGGTTTGACGACGAAATTTAGAATATTTTCTTTCATCCTCTTCCTTTCATTTGCATCAGCATTTACCAAAAAATGTCAGCTCATAAAGTGAAGTCACCACCAAATTTTTAAAGAAAATTGAAGAAAAGACCAAAACAAACAAAAAAGAAGAGTTTTTTCGTTTAGAGAATTTAACTTACTGCTAATCTACTATATGCCTCATAACTTTCAGTATGTTTTGACAAAGATATGTTACACAATCTCCAACAAATCTCTTTATAGATAGGCTGCTCAACATAACTCCGACCCATAAGCTCTAGCAAGGGGAATTGAGATCATACAAAATACTACCAATTACTTTTCTCGTTGAAAACGTTTTTAGCATAATTTTGTGAGAGTCGTCACAAGACAAAGGACAACTCAGATATTTGGGTTTTATATTTTCAACACTTTGCTTACATATTTGTCTCAGTATCACAAAATGTTCATTAATCCTCAGGAGATTTCCCCTTCCCATTGTTCTGTGCCAGGGCCCTTTGGTAATTACCATCTTGCCCCCCATTGTGAAGCCCGATTTATTGCACGATCATAGATAGCATGATAATATGCGGATGCAGGTAAAACGATCTTGTGTATTCTGAATATCTTCCTACAGTACATTCGAGAGGGGGGAGAGCAGGGGTAAGTACCCCAGGGGCTGGGCCTCTAAGGGGCCCGTCCCATAAATGTCTGAGGCTAAATAATGTTCATTGACCCCTAAGAGCCAATAAAAAGTTATGCGTTAGAGAGTTATGCAATAAAAAGATGCGTTAGGATATTCGCCCGTTCAGCTGAAATAAGCAGGGGGGAATTAAATAGAGCCATAACATGTGTGGGCGTGAGAACTAACAGGACAAAACAAAACCGATGTCGCATTATGCACGCCATTGTAATGTCGCATAATGCAAAGGCTGAGCCGTTCTTTTTTATCTTGCCGTACCTACTCATTTTGTCACAGCTATCTTGTTTCGTCAAAAAATTCGGCAGTCTCCAGTTGCTCACCATTTCTTTTCAATCAAAGCAAAGGGTACCTACACGCCGAAACCGATTTTAAAGAATTAATGAAATATTAATAACAAACTGTTGCAACAAACCTCTCAATCGAAAACTTAGGCCAAACTTTCATTCGTCTAGCAGGCAACATTTTGTTAATTCGAACTTATTTCTGTTAAATAATTTTGTGTAAAATTTGTCACGCATTGGTCCGTAGGGAAAGACATTTGAACTTTTTTAACACCTCCCACGTTAGCGTCTTTAACAGAGAAGCTCCCCAAGAGGTTGAATTGATAATCAATAAGGACTTGTTTACAAGTAAATGAGCACCAAAAACTACTGTCACAGATTCAATGGCAATTTCAACTCATGCTTTCTGTTTAACTCCGTGTCTCAGACACCAAACTGATACTAAAGCATGGTCCCATATGATTGCCGAGACTCGATGGGGCTCTGCAACGCTGAGGAACGCTGGAATTTTGACGCGCTATTGAATAATTCTTCATTCCCATAAAAAGGCGGAGTTGACTGACGAACAATTTTTGTTGCAAGCCAGTTGCTTTGTGATGTTATTATTCAAAAGCGAAACAGTTCAACGGGCCAAAGCTGTGTTGTCCCCCTAACACCTTCCAACAGTTTATCTTCTTGTACTTATCTTTAACGTCTCGCCCAAGACTCATTTCTAATTCCAGCTATCCTCGGTGATCGGATCGTTCACGTTCGCTGAACGTCGCTAGACTTTTGACATGCGGTTTCCATAGGTTTGTTACAAATCCTTAGCGTTCCTTAGCGGTCATATGGAAAACAGGCCTAACTGAAAAGAAACAGAAAACTTCTGAAATGCCAGTTATAAATGCGACACCGCTACCAACAAAAAACACGATTGTTGTGACTCGTGTTTCAATTTTTCAAACAAAATGCTGCTTGAAACCCGAGCTGGGAGCTCCAAAAAGAATTCGAAAGACGCTTCTTCAAAAACAGAGCTTGCTGCAAAAAACTCAATGACATGTTTTATGCAGTTCTATAATGCAAAACTTTGTTTGTATAAATGTTTGACAAACTTTGAAGATTAAAATATGGAAAGACAAGTTGCATAAAGATTATTCGTAGCAGTTTGTATAAAACACACAATTCTCTGCTCTTTTTCAACCATAAAAACTCCTAAAAATATTATCAAAGTCAAATTGTTTATATGTTAATGAAATGCATGAATTCAAGGGAAATATAAATAATTATAGTAATAATACGAAGATTAAAATATTGCTATAAACACGCAATTCGCATCATCTGTAAAAAAGTATCAAATTTGAATAAAATTAATTATCAAATTAATTATTAAGTTTATAACTTGGGCTAAAAATTCAAGAACAACAAACTCTAAAAATCTAAACACAACCAGTAATCATTTTAAAGGCATTGAGTTATAGTCATAGCAGATGGGTTGCATCGGTTCAAAGTCAGCGGCATCAGAATAGTCAGGCATAGCCATAGAGTTAGGAAAGCTAAAAGACCAAGGCCAAAGGCGAAGGCCAAGAGGCTAAGGCCAAAAGGTGAAGCCCAAGAGGCGAAGCCCAAGAGGCGAAGGCCAAAAGGCGAAGGCAAAAAAGGCGAAACCCGAAAGGCGAAGGTCCTTGCCAAAATCTTCAAGGGAGCAGAACCCTTCCTGAAAATTGCCTTTAGTTGAATTTTGAAGTGAGATCTGGCACGAGACGGAAAACTTTTCCCGAACCTCTCAAGACAAGAAGAGGGCAATTTTCAAACAATTCCTTGTTCCTCTACACCATAACCATATTCGTGTTGTTCATGCGATTACCATGTGATCACCACGTGATGTTCATGTGATCAGCAGGTAAATGGTTCTATAAAAAGGACAATTCTACAACGGCAAATACCTTTGTAAAATCAACACACTATGGATTCACGTTTTGACATTAGATTGGTATTACATAGCAATAGGTCATACTTTCCCTATCTTTGCCTCTCAATGCCTTTAAAGGGACCATTTTAAAAACGTTTAACGTGCTCTGCGTTTGACAGAACACACTTAATTACACTTTATGGGATGAAATATTAAAATCTAATTAAAATGGACGCTTGGATAGATGTGGTGGGAAAACATGTAAAACATTAAGGCTAAACTTTCTTTCAAATCCCTTTTAATCGAAGACAAAAAAGCGATTAAGAAATCTCCTCTTCATTCGCCGTTATCGATCAAAAATCGCCCTCATCATTCTAGCATTATGAGCGACAGCCGGGATATACTTAATCTTTCGTAGAAATATTGCATGGTTAATCTAAAAGCAAACTATCATACAGCGGAGATTTGATAAATCTCTGATAAGAATCTTGCGCCATGAGCTGTTTAATTCTCGCTTGTGCAGTGTCGAACATATTCCGTGAAGGTGAAGAAAGGGACTCCTTTATTCGCATCCGAGTTTGGTGGTCCAAATTGATCTGTAAAACATAATAAAATATTATTCAACTTAATGCGAACCATTCATTCAAAAGTAAATTTTCTTCTTCAATTTTTTAATTAGTACAAGGATCTGTAGTTACATAACAGGACAACTCAAAAGCTAAATTAGCGACAAATATCTGCTGTAAACACGTTGTTATTGTGGTGCTATCAACGTCAGAGCAAACGATTTTCAAATAAATGTCTTGCTTCTGACACTCACGATGTTTAAGCTCCTTAATAAAAGTTTCTACCTTCGAAAAAACATGAAAATTGATCGATCAGTTGAGGTCAAGTGCAGGGTCAACTGGGGTCAAATTTGAGATCATCTGAGATCAGGCCACTGGTCAACAGAGGTCAAATATGAACTGGGACAAAGTAAAGAATGTAGTGAAATTTGGGTCAAATACTGGGTCAAATACTGGGTCAAATGTGTTTGATCATGCAAACTAACCTCACAGACGGAGAAGATTTCGATGAATGTTTTGTAAATTTTCTGCGCTGTCTTCCCAATTTTGTTTGATTTTAGCGATTTCAGATTCTCACATGCCAACCAAAAGCAGATATTCTCTTCACTATACTCTGATTGCAAAAACTGAGAAAATATTTTCACACCATCTGCAATTAGAGAAAAGATAAATTTTGACGTAAAATGCATATCTATGTCCAGTGTTCTTTACAGATAAAGTTAACTTTTGAAAGAAAAAAACTCCAAAACTGAGATGAACTTAGATAACGGCAATCTGATAGCACATGATAAAATCATTGAAAAGCTGTGGTTAATCAAAAGCGTCGATCTTTGCACTCTAGACCAAATCGAAACAAGCGAGTTTGATTTTACAGTTTTACTAAATTGAATAATAGCACAGCTGAGAATTTCGAAACTCAAACAAATACGCGATGTGAAAGCAAATATATGTTGAAGGTGTTGAACGGGAAACGTCATTTGAACCCTTTCACCCCAGGACGGGCCATATGCCCCAATGAAAAACTCCGTTAAAGGTAATTTTTCAGGGGGTGAAGTACAAAATATTGTAAATGTTCTGATGGCAGTTTTCTAAAATAGTTTACGCTTTCACCTAATTTAATTGACTTTGCTACCCCCTGAAAAGTGTATATTATAAGGGTTTTAACAGTTATGTGGAAATAAATCCGTTGTGAAAGTCTCTAAAGATTTGATCAGTTGTACAAAGAACTTTTAAATGGTCGCAAATCTATTCTTGAATGGGGGGCACTAGATTAACAAAGTCTTTTTTAAAAAGACAAACAGCTATCATCCTTCTTGAAATTCGAAAATAATTCGACAAAGTCTTTATAATACTACCATGCTCTTACGTCTCCCAAATATATTTATACCTATACTACTATCCATTCTAAAATCATTGATTTAACAACCCTTGGAAAAGAAAAAATTGTTACATGTAGAATTCCCGTTTGATTTAACAAAATGCTCATGATTGGTAGATGCGGTTGTGCCCGTTTTAGGACAAATTTATGCCTAGGCTTGGGAGCAACTGTCTCCCCTATCCCCCGTGAAGCTGCCTTTGCAAGAGCTAGAATTAGTATACAGCCAGTAAGGGCGTTACAGTGGAACTTGGGTCATGAGCTACATTTACAGTGACCGTCTACGGTAGTGGCATCGTGAGGTTTTAAGTTAAGGCTATACGGTAATCTTCTCAGCTCAAATGTGGCAAGTAACGGGTTGGCTACTTTTCTTTTATATATTTGAAAAGGTTTAAGCTGAATAACAAAATATACCTTTGTCGGCAAGAAGGCGATCAAAGTTCTGGCTCCATGACAATATTCTGCTCTGGGGAATTTTCGGAAATCTTTGCAGAACATTTTGAGAATCGAATGATGAATTGGTAACAAGTTTTGCCGGCGACTGTTTGTTCTTCAAGACAGGCTCGGATCTTGAAGTTCTAGAATTAAAAATTGATTTTTCAAATTTCGATATAGTAACAAAAAGGATGGAGAAGAGTGAAGAAGAGGAGGGGGGAGGTGATAAGTGAAGACGGAGAGGGGGGAATATGGGATAATCATATGGCTTAGGTTGAAATACATGGGTTGTAACATTGATTTGGCATGGATAGTGTCAATGGACAAGTCAATGTTATGCAACGCATTCAATGCAATTACTTTCCTTTTTATGTTTATTTTGAAGTTTTTTATGTTCTTAAATCAATCCTTACCTCATTGGCTTAGCCTTTTTTTCAGTAGTATGTTCATTTTCTCTCTTATCTGACGACTCTTTGCTAGGTTTATCTTCTTTTATTGACTCTGTGCTCTGATTATTCGTCACATTTTGCTTTTCAAAAGGAACTGAACCTTTCTTTATGGCAACATCCCCACTTTGACTCGATGAGAAACCATCACTTTCCTCTGAGCTGCCAACAAGCATCCTAACAGAAGATTCCGCTGTTTTGCAGTAGAACGTTGATTGACCAATTCTAACTGGTGGATTGGAACTTACGCTATTTGATCGCAAAATTTTTGTGATAGTTGATTGAAAGTCGGAAGAGATCGATAAATCGCTAGCGACAGAAGATGTAGTCGATGACCTGGGTCGCCCGTTGGCAAAGCCGTCATGAAAACAATTTACAACGGCACTGGCACCTTCATCTTCCGACGTCTTTCCGTCACAATGCCGTGTGCCAATTTTGTTACTATCGGGCGATCCTTCGTGGCTGCTATATAATGATCGATCACATAAGCGAGAAGACTCCTGTTTACTGCCATACAAACTTACATTCTTGTCTCCAGTTTTGTCACCAGTTTTGTCACCATTTTTGTCACCATTTTTGTCACTATTTTTGGCAATATTTTTGTAACTAGTATTGTCACCACTTGCACCATTACTAGGATCCTTCAAGTGACAAATGCTTCTAATGTCTTCCTTTTTCGATTCTAAAACACCCTTTTTTTGAAAAGAAGCTATATTTTGTTCCTTTTTCCTCGAAATTCTTGGTGATGAGAATTCTTTAAATTTTTTCTTTGCACGTGCAACTGTAACTCTGATACCTTTGCTTGAATCTTCAATGGCGGGAATTTCAAAATTCTTTTTTGACATTTGAGAATCTTTAAATTTAGAAATTTCGTTTTTAACTTTTTGCTTATCATTCGAGTTACCTCTCGTCATTCGAAGCTTTGGCGTGTCAATTCTTCTTATTTCATAGTTCGAATTATGTCCCTGAAGACTTTTCTCTCCTGGTAAATCGTCTGTGTTCTGGTATCTTGTTCTTACTGCACTCGAAAGTGGCATGTTGAAAGGTTTGTTTGGTTTCTCTGCAAAAGAGTTCTCTTGGCTTTCGGGATAGATTTTACCTAAATACCGATCCAGACGCAAATCCTCGTCACTTGTGTAACAATCCGGTGACACACTTGGAACAGTCAGAAAACCATTGTCGTTGTTGTACTGAAATCTCCCTCTTTCCGGTTGCTCTTGTCTTTTATCCGGTTTAACTTCCAGTAATTTCGGTTTGATCTTTAACTTTTCTGGTTTAGCCTGCGAAATTTCCGCTTGCGATTTTTCAACTTTCGGTTTTACCTCTTCACTCGGAATTCGGTCATTATCAAAGGAATCAATGTAGTAGTTGGTACCAAAGTCATTTAACAGGGTCGGAGAGTGATGTTGCACACCTTCCGTTGTTAGAATAGTTGGCGAGCAGCCTCTTATGCAAATTGCATCATCAACACCCGAATGAGATTGTGTTTTATCAAATTTGTCACTAAGAATTGATTGATCACGTGGTTTCTTTAGATATGATCCGTCATCTTTAGCAGAGTTTTCACTTGCTTCGCAACCAGAAGAAAAGCCATTTACAACAGCTAACTGATCATGTGTTTTATTTGTATAGTGAATATCATTTGCAGGTCCATGGATACGTGTTTCAGTTACCTGATCACGTGCTTTGCGTGTACATCTAATGTCATTCGTATTACCCTGATCACATGTTTTACAGGCAAAATCGACGTCATTTTTCACAGATAGTTGATGTGGTTCGTGACTCAAATCATTTTTTCTAATATTTCTAGCCGTAGCAATGTGGCACGTGCTATTTGAAAAAGAGTTGGTGTTGTATGTTAAACATTCCCATTCATTGTTGCATTTGTCACATCCCCTTGAATGTTGGTTGTAATTATTTTCACTTGTTCTTGCGCTGTGATCGCCACGTCGGGTGCCTCGAAGCCTGACTGGATCTTCATCATTATCTGACACCTTTGCTGCCGATACACTATAATCTTCCCTTAAATCATCACAAACTTTGCCATTCTTTTGATCACCCACCGAATTATTTCTGTTTTCTATGCGATAATTTCCCACGCAGCGTTTCTCCGAACATAAATATGAATTTTGATTTTGTGAACTACAGCTGCGCTTTTCTTCTAAAGTATTCAAAGACCTTTCCAAAATAGAATCTCCTTGCATGTCACTATCTTTCGAATTATCGGTTTTAAAAACATCGAAACTCGTTTCTATATCCTCATTGATTTTACTTCTCTTGTGCTCAATGATTCTGGGCTGTTGCTTTCGATTGTTTGGCGTTGAGTGCCAAGGTGATGAAATTCGTCTTGTGTCCTGCTTATCCGTTATTCCATTGTGCATTTCACGTTGCTTTTCAGTCGATTCGTTCACTTTTTCTTGTCTCGGCAATCGAGTCGACTTTCTGCCAAAACTTAGGCCCCGGGACAACGCACTTAATTTTTTCAACGCAGAATTATCAAGGGAGTATCTTCGTTTTATTTTTGTTGCGTTCTTCTTGCTTGATGCGCCATCATTTGTCTCCACGGGCAGAGAATCTGACCTATTCTGAAAGAGAAAACCAACATTTCTTAACGACAATTAAAAGTCGAGTTGAGCATAGTCGAGCAAAACACAGGTTTTTGACCTTGATAACAAAAAATCAAAGCCACAAGAAATATGCATTGGAAAGTTCTGAAGCACTTAGAAAGGGTTACATCATATACACATACAAACAAAAATTTTACAATATAAACCAAGACATAAACGAGAACTTTAAAAATTGATAGCTAACCTTCTCAGTCGATCCCTCTGAACTTTTATCAAAATTTCTCCGATTTATTCTGTTCAAGTCTGCAAATGATATAGTAAAATTACACAACACAGATTTTCATCAAAAAGAAAACAAAAATGATATCACAAGTTAGGACCTTCACAAAGCCAAAAGATCTAAATTGCACAATAATATAATATATTATATTATATTATATTATATTATATTATATTATATTATATTATATAATATTATATTATATTATATTATATTATATATTATATTATATTATATTATATTATATTATATTATATTATATTATATCATATTATATCATATTATATTATATTATATTATATTATATCATATCATATTATATTACATTACATTATATTATAGCATTTTATATTATTTTACATTATATTATATTATATTACATTATATTATATTATATTATATTATAATAAAATACATTATATTATATTATATTATATTATATAATATTATATTATATTATATTATATTATATATTATATTATATTATATTATATTATATTATATTATATTATATTATATTATATATTATATTATATTATATTACATTATATTATATTACATTATATTATATTATATTATATTATATTATATTATATTATATTATATCATATTATGTTATATTATATCATATATATTTAAATTACCTTAATTATAGCAGCTTCTCGACTAACTACTATCTCAAAACAAGATAAATTGGCTTCCAAAGTGAAAAACATGATACTGGAAGAAAACTAAATGAAGCAAAAGATCTGAAAAGCCCAAAGAATGTGGTCATAATATAACGGTAAAATCAATTGTGTTTCGTAGCCACTGTTGCTATGTTTCAAAGAATCATGGTTTTGGGTGTAACAAAATCCGACCACATCTATGAAAATCTTTAGTATATTATATGTTAATGGGGATGATAAAGACGTAATCATTTGCCATCTTCCAAGCATGGACTGTGTAATGTTGGAATTCTGGAACGTTAGCATGTATAATGCAGGCTTTAAAAATCCCATAGGCATTGATTTGAAACAGTCTAGTGCTCCACATTCCAGCATTTACATTCCATGTTTCGTGTATTTAATATAGCCTTCAACTATACAAGGAATAAACTATCAAGGTCTTGACTGTCGCAGAGGGGTAGATAACTGACCCATCTAACAGTAAGCATTGTTTGGTCCGGTTATTATATGCAACTGCGACAAACCATGTTAAAACTGACAGCATGGATGACCGGTTGTGACTGGGCCCGGGTGAAATATTTTATGGAAAACAAGACATCGATGTACGTCACTAGCTAAGGTGCGTGCGAGAAAAAAACTGCAATTCCATGTTAAAAAATTCGAAATTAAACAATGAGGCTGCTGTGAAAACAAACCTGACCCCTAAGGCAGTTGGGTTGAATTTCGAGACAGAGAGAGGAAAAAACTCTTCTGATTTAGATTTAGATTTACATCAGCAGAAGTGAAACACGTCCTCCTACTTTCGCGGAGGGCGGTAAGGTTACTGCCGTTAAGGATCATTGACAACTAGAATCAGCTCTCGTTTGAACAGGCTAGAAAATAATCAAAGGTTGCACTCGCGTGTTCCTGAGAATTTCTCGAAAAGTATAAAAGCATTTATTCATTTTATATTCATATTATATTTAATTCATTTATTTTGCTTATTGATGAAGGCCTGTGAACTTTAAGGTTCTAGACAAGCAGTGGGTTAAGAATTCTTTTAGCTCCACCGCCGTGGATTTTCTTCAGCATATAAATAAGTAAACAACATCCAACCAAGTTGCTAAATAATTTATTAATAAATCAAATTTTTCCAAATTTAAGCTCTAGACGAAGAAAATATGAAGGTGGCCTTTGAAAATATAAGTAAATTAGAGTTTTTTTATCGGAAATGTTATTAACAGACTTGAACGAATAAGATAAAATTGATTAGCTGGAACTTTGACTGAGAAAAGTATGTTTGATAATTTTCAGAAAATTTGTAAAAACTGGCTTATTGCTGTAGCATAATTCAAACTTGAAGAAAATTGATAAAGTTGTTGAACATAGTTTGGAAAAAGGCCTTTTCTATTAACCGGCATGACTCGAGTATTTCAGAATATGTACGTGGTGGAGGTGGTCAGGAACTATGATTGAAAAAGAAGGCATTCGCCAATGTTCTAGAGAGGGTAACTTCAAGCCATGAACACTACTCTAAAATTTGAGAGCCAGGACCATTAGTGCCTTCTTCGAAATGGGACTTCCTTACCTTTCTTTCTATTTGAACTCCATTTGAACCCGTGCACACAACTCAGCAAAATAATAACAAGTACCTTACGGTATTAAGATGCAAACGGGAAATCTCTGCCTTCAATTTCTCATTAAGACATTTAGTACTAGAGTCATGTAATGTTACATAAATAGTGATGAATCGTGTCATCAATAAATGTTGCAAGACTTTAGTAAACAAATCCTGATTTCTAGGAAGTACAAATGCTGGAGAGCTTAAATGTTAGCAACACAGCAAAGAATCTTCTTTAAACAAAACCTAACAAAATGTTGGAAGTTTGTGTCTCAGTTTAAACAACTGACGATCGTTTTAAAAGAAAAGGGGCATCGAAAATAGACATGCTGACGAAGCTAATGGGAACATGAAAATGGGGAAAATCGCAAAGTAAAAATATTACCATTCATTAATTGCGTAAGTGGTCGATGGTCAATGTGTTGTCTTGGAGTGCAATATAAAACATATTTGATGGACAACTGGAGTCGAAGAAAGTACTGAAATGAAACAAAAGGCAATTAATGACGTTGTTATTTCAGATAAAATCTGATTCCTGAATAATGGCAATATTCAAAAGAAACTTGACAACGAAGATCACATTTCTAAGTTGTGTTTTATGTCAACTTCTTCACTTTGTAATTAAAAATTAATTGAAATAAAAATTGAAATCAAGAACTGTTCAACGGCACTTCATGTAAATGACAACGGGTGCCAATTGCCTTTTTGTCTCGGTTTTTCAGCAGTTAAGTTTTTTGCCTTATGAAAGTACAAGAAGGGGTATATCTCCTAGCTAAAATGGTTAAATGGACGAAAGAATAGGTGAATAAACTAACGAATCGATGAAAGCTTTCATGAATGGAAGAAAGAATGGACGAATGAAGGAAATAATTAATGAACTAAAGAATCAGTTCAGCTCAATTTGAGTTTGAAGTCAAAATTTTTCAACACACAAATTAGAAAGAAGAATACAGTACTACATAAAACAAAAGCCAAAGCACAGCTTCTACAAATGAATGAAATGAACAAATAAACGAATGAATGAAATGAATGCATAGAGAATGAATGGCTGAGAGTAAAGGTCTTCTTTGATCCTCGCTGTGGCTAAAGGAGACATGTTTTTTGTTAATGGAAATTCAAAATTGAGAGACAAGAAAATAATGTTTCACAAAGAAATTCCAAGTACATTTGTTACGTATTATTTTTCTCCCAATAAGCAGCGGTACATCCCATTCATTTCCACTGACCGCATAAGTCAAGAAATTATGAAATGGCTTTCTGGGATTACTGTCCCAAAATAGAACACTCAAAGCGATTATTTCGCCAATTTTGTGCTACGATTTCACAACCCGTGCGAGCTATAACCGCAGGAAGATGCGTTTTGGAGCATCCTGCTCGTGCGTTTCCACTCACTTGTGAGAAAAGAATACGGTTTGATGGGAACATTAAGCAATGGATAAGCAATATGTAACTGCTTTCTCTGTGAGTGTCAGGCTAGTGGTTAGGATAGACCCTGGCTGAGATTATAAGCTATGGCTTAAAAACATCTGTCAGAAATCGGAAAACAAAAGATGTACCTGCAACAAAAGATACTATTACAAATAATCAAAGTAAAACGATGAAATAAATTGTTAGGACTAAAATATTTTTTGATTAAAACATATGAAAAAATTCGCAGCAATCGAGAAGTGGACTCATGAGCAGATGATAAATGGAAGCATTTATCAATAAATCTTTATAACATTTTGAATAGAACTTTGCATATCATATTTTCTATTAATCTCCTCAACAATTGTTTGTTGCGTCTGCTTTTCATGGAGCAGAACAAAACATTATTCAACACTTTCCTTCGATTACGGGCCTAATCCACGATGAAAAGTTGTGAAAAGCATCCCTCAAAGAGTAGTCGATCCCCTAGATTACGCACCCCTTGCAACTCAATCAGTTACGTGAATTAATTATTCAAATAACTGCCTACCCATTGCAAGTTATGATTAATTTATGTAGATTATTTCACACAATAACCTAATCACAAATAGGCTCGATAGAATACTGTAAAATATTCGCATAATATAGCATAGTTTACCTCTCTTATTGTCAAAACTGCATCATTAAAAATCCTCTGCAAATATTCATCATTGTTTCCGTTATTATGTCGTCTTTCTGCCAAATTTCCATTTTCAAGGGATTCGAAAGTCTTGAAAATATCTTCAAGCTAGAGGAAAAATGTTTAAATTGCATCGAGGTATTTGACACAATCTGCCGGTGATCTGCGACTAAGTGGTGAAAACATGTTCCACCTCATTTCTGCCGAAAATTTATACTTAACGGCACTTATCAAAAGCAAACGGAATAGGGCGTGGTTTGGATGTGGCATTGTTTTTCCAGTTACTTACAGCAACATTCATCATGCCTACCAGGCATAAAACCATAATGCTTTCCGAACTCTTAAGAAACATTTACAAACGTTGACTTCAGAACGTCACCTTGGCGAAGATGCAACTTTTTTGGCATTCTGCTTCAGCTTTGATTGCCCTGTTCTTTGATAAATTTTTTAATTCAATTTAGTAACAAAAACAATTATTATGTTTGCAGTTGAAGGGATGTTTTTCGGTACCAGTTTATGCCCCAGTTTATACATAAGACATGTCACTGTTTTGAAGCCAGTCTGGGTATCACTTCCCATGCCACAAGTGAGAAGATACCAACGGGAGATTACTGAAACTCTCATCATTATGATAATAACATTTCTGATTCACGAGAACTCTCTACCTTTCACAAAAAAGGATACACAATATATTTACCTTGGTGCCCAAGAGATATCCAAAATTGCCAATATAAAACTCAACTTCATCTCCCGAGGATCCCAGTTCTGTGAAAATAACTTTTCTTGCAATGATTGAATCGGTTAATTGTTGAAGAGAGTTTGCAATCTGAAAATAAAGGGTTCTCGTTAATGTGCCATTCAACAGAAACGAGAAGGTGATTAAATTTAACAACAAACTTGTTCAAAATCGTACATTGAGAATTGAATGATGAAGCTGAAGCAATCTTAACATGCAATCCTATATTCTAACCTTTTCCTTCCTTTTGAATCTTAGCCTCATTTAATATAAGAACACCCCCCCCCCCATAGAATGCTACAGTAGTCGTTATGAGCCCGTAAACTCATCTTTCTCCAAAGGTGGGCGAGAGAAGACTCTTAGGCATAGCATCTTTTAATAAAGTGACGTAGAGACAACTGACCTTACTAAAGTTAGCTTTTTTTATTGCCAATTTATTCGGAATGGCATTTGAGAAGATCTTCTTCATGATGACTTGCATTTGCTAAAAAGCAAAAACTATTATATATAATGATAAAACAACAGGTCTTGCAAAGTCCTTTAATTCGTTATTCAAATTAAAAGAGACAGAGAAAAGAAAATTTTTCAATCAACAGTAAAAAGATGAGATGAATCCATTCAATCAAGTAAATAAAAAAAATGGAAGAGGAATAAATGAATAATCTCATACTTGAATCAGCTCATGAAATCCATTTGCAAAATTTTCCAACAGCTTAACCAAGTCTTTAATCCTCTGAAACATTAAAGAAAAATAGAAAAAGTTACATATAAGTAAGAGCATGGCAGTTTCTCTCCCTCCACCAGGGCCTCCTATGCCAACGATGGGCATGCCAGCCACCCCCCCCCCTTAACTCACCATTATATTGAAACTCCATCTGCATCTATCAAAACATTCGTGCTAATTGTGTAAAACTGAACTCATAATAAGCGGTTGTTGAATCGAAGAATTTACATTAGTTCTGAAAGGCAGCTTATCATGTTCTCCTGTTGTAAATTCTTTGTATCTAAATCTCCGCCCCTCATTTTATGCTCTTTTCGGAGGCCCTAAAGTGCCCTTTTTTGTAACAAGCCATTTTTAACGGTCTTTTCTCCTTTTATTTACTCTCAGAGTTTTGCTTTAATTCAAATCATGAAATGCGAAGCAGTTGTGCCCCTTTGCAGTTATCTCAATTGGCTTTGCAAAGTGGCTTGTAGAGGTAGATGTGAACTATTTTCAGGGCATTGGTTGACTATACTTTCTAATGAAAGTATAATCTTTTTTGTTAAACTTTATAAAGGGCTAAGTTAATGCTAAAGCTTGAGCATGTGTCTGGATTAAGACATTTCTCGGCGACATCTGCTGCAGTTACAGCGTAGAAGATACATGAAAAGGTCAAGGATCCATCAACATATATTAAGAAACACAGATTGAAAACAGAACTTAGAATGATGTGAAGAGGAAAGCGTTGTGGAACATAATCAAGCAAAATTAATTTTACTTTTACAAGAACCGTATGAGAACAGGACCATATGATTTTCGTGAATCTATTGCAAACTTAGATTGACACACGTTCATGACATGAATTATATAAGTACCTTAGATATCTGACGCAGATGAATAAAGCTAGGTAAATTAATTACAAGTGATAACTTCTCATCGGAATACAAGGGTTGATGTTCTCAACGTAACATATTGGCTCCCTACCGATGCATGGACCAGACAGGGCTTTTGCCCTCGCTCTTGGAACAAAGGATAAATCCTATATATTGCGAAGCTTATGCCCCCCTTACCCTCAAGTGCCCCAGGCATCCCTTAAGCGAACTGTGCACGTTGCCAAAGCAACAAGCAACTCACCCTTTGACGTCTTTGTTCTAATGGTGGCAAGGAAGTGAAGGAACTTGGAACGTTTCTTGTAATCTCGGTCTCAAATTCAGCTTCAGATTCAATAAATCCACTTTCGGTGCCACTGTCTTTTCTCAAAACAGAATCTGGATTGCGATTGGAAAATGATGGAGAAAGATCTTTGTTAGACATCGATCTACCATCAATAGTATGGGCTATTTCTTTGATTTCGTTTAGCGCCAAACAGGAACGCGATGAAGTTAGATCTTTCCGTGCAACTTTTGCGCTGTTTTCAACGACGTTTGCCAGCTCTTGAGATCTGGAAGCAAATCACAGTTGAATGAGCATATCTCCAAACTTGAATATTTATCCAATCACTAGACGCTTTCTCATTAGTAAGCCACTTTTCAGAAATGGAAGTTAATTGATTTTGGTTAAAATGGCGAGATTGTCATTCATCAAACCGTCTAATGCCACTGTCATATTGCTTACAACTCTGAATCGGTTTAATGTTTCTATTGAAATCTTGATGGGGCTTAAAGCAAAATCAAATTAAGGCATTTATTTGAAATCAGGGTCAAGGTCTGCAAAGATCTACACTACAAAGGCACGTTTTATAAAGTGATTCGGACAATTGAGTAGAATAAAAGGTGGCTTCCTTCGTCTTTTTTTGCTTATTTATCATGACCGTTACTTCGTGTTCGGGAATCTCATCGAACGGCTTTGATGAGGTTAGGGTTATGGTAATTGTATCTTAGGTTATGCTTATTTTTACAATAGCAGTTATGAAAAGGATCTTCAAGTTGGAGCTACGATGGATTTCAAAATTGTAGCAAGAATGGCCTAAGAGATAACGATAACCATAAAGTCATTGGCACAGAAAAAATGTTACGCTCAATGATAGCAATCATATTATATTGCAACACACACCCTAAAGACCGCATTACAAAGGGTGATTGTCGCCAAGTTAAACCTCTTGTGACGCAGGCTAACTTCAAAATTTGAATTATTTTACACAATTTTGTCATTTTTGTTTGCATTTTCAGACAGAAAAGAAAGTAATGAAAGTAAATCAATTTCTCTTTACTTTCGGCATAAAAAAGATCCTCTGGATTGAAAAGAAGCACTTTCTTTTAAAGACACTGGAGTCTTTTTGCGCGTACGAAAATGACAAAGGCACAGTAGATAGCAGGGCGTTCAAAGATCCGAAACACTAATAATATAAACATGTGCTGATAAGAAAATGTAATATTAGCATTTGAAAGTATGACAGATGTCTATCTCAGCACATTTGCCAATTTATGTTGGCATAGAAGAAAAATTTTTAAACTGAGATCAATAATTTCCTATTCAAATCATGTTTCATTAAAGTACAGTCAAGTATCCATCCTAGAGCCTCTGGGAACAGGATAATGAATTAAAATGTTTGTGTTCATTCTTAAAAATCTCCTAAAATCTTCACTGTCTTGTAGCTTTCATTCACGTCTCTTTCTCCGCATTCTGAGTAGCTTGAATTTAAAAACACCTCATATTAAAATGATACTGACAGCAACTCCTCTCTCGCTCTCATCGCGTTGGCTTTCATCTTTAAAAAATAAATCTTCGAGGTCGGAATCAAACATCTTTGCCATTATTCTTACAAGTGCCGACACGGAAAAGAAGCTACTTGGCGGGTGCTTTGATAAATATGAACATGGTAGGATATTTTTTATCTCAGTTTAAAATTTTTTCCAATTATGAAGCGAATCTTAACTTCAAAAAGACAAAGAAGAAACTTGATTTATGATTGCGTAACCATATTTTGCATTGTGAAACAAAAGCTCAGTCAATACTGAGATATGCTCACAGCCAAGTATTAAGCGCGGGTGATGAATTATTCATTTCAATGCAGTTTTTGGCTCCAAAATACTTGATGTTAGTCCCTCCAGTTCATCCATTTCCATGAAAAAGCAAGCAAAAGTCAACCTTTGTTTGCTTTATCAGAACTTTTTACGCTCTTTCACAAGCAAGAAATTTTGATTAACAGATCTATCAGATCTAAGATATTTAAGAGAGAGTTTTTTAAGCAGCTATCGATAAGCTGTAATGCATCATGCAGCAGGTTGAATTTATCATTATTACATTTCATGGAAATTGCAGTGGTATGCAATTTAATCCGAGAATTTCAAAAGACAACATATTCTAACACTTTAACAATAATAAAAGTACATATTACAAAAGACAGCTTGTTTATGTTAAAAGCATGATCTTTAAGATTAATCTTGGCTTCATTTTCACGGTTTTAAATTCTAATGATACTTATGACCTAATTTCAGTTCATACAAAATTTCCTTCCAAGACTGTTATAGTAAAACTGTTTGTCAAAGGATTAAACATCCAGAGCTGAAAATAGGATTTTTGTGAGAATCGAATGAGTTGGTGTTGGCTGTCCTTTCCTTACATGTCAGGCTACGCAAAATCACATAATCTACAGCTGAATGGTTCCAAACATTCATTATTCATCTTAAAAGCATGGAAAACTGGCAACAACAAAGTTGAAAAGCAGCTTGCAGGTGACTTTCAAGGGACAGTAACTTCCACATCAGCAATAGTCAACAGACATAAAAAATATTCACATATTATTTCACAAATTCAGTGCAGACTTTAATTTGACTCTGTTAACTCTTTCTTTTTGCAGCTTAAATTTTTTCCTATTCAGATTCTTGCATAGTTCACACTACTTTATTATATACTTGACTTAAAGTTGTGATTTTCGAGTATCTTCAATAAAAATACTAACAACAGGGCAAACTTGCAATAAAAAACCAGGTGAATTAGTGAGAGAGAGCGTTTCTAACACTAGCACACACAAACAAAACAATTATAAATGAGACGCAATTAATCTTACTGAAAAACAGTAACCATTCCAAAGTTTCCCATCTGCTTTTTGCTTCCCTTTGGTGTCAACTTGTCCTCCCTCACGCATTCTACAAATAATGTGTAACACCTTATGTAAGAAACTGGACAAAACTGATAAATGGGCAAAAAGCAAGTTCCCTTCATTTTTAGCAGGTTTCCCTTTAGGAAGGTGCAGCTACATTTGCTAAACATCACCTTTTGCTGGGGCAAAACCAGACAAGGACTTGCACATTTGGCTGAGAAAATTGTCGACAACAATCTACTATGCACTTAACAAAGTTTTTCAAATGGGGGAAGGGGTGAAAACATCCACAAAACCCCATCGGGCTACTGAATGGTCACCATGGTCAATAAGTTATAAAACTTAGAGGTAAACATTAACACAAAGATAGATTTATCAAATAATGAATAAATTTGAATTCATTGCCAATTTTCTTACCTGGTAAGGTACCGTAAAGGTGATCATCTTTGCACACCTCAAAAATAAATTCACTTCGTGGCATTGTGAGATTCCATTTATCTAAAAAAATAGGACACCAGATCCCCTTTATGTCTTTAAAATCAGAGATATAAGGGGTTCATACAGGTCAGGGCCCCTGAGTAAAACTAACAAGGGCAGGATCCCTGATGTTCTTAGATCATCAACGTTATTAAAGGCATAAATCACCTCTTCTGAAACTAAGGCAACTTAAACCACAGAAAAGCCACTGATTATGTGTTTTAAAACAGATGTCTCCATTGATATCCTGTTTTTTGCCCAGGATAAAACAAATCTTTAGATGGAATAATTAGATTGGGTTTGCCTGAGTTGTGACTATAACATTTCATTTGGCTTTCCGTTATAAAGACAATATTTTGATCTCATCAAAAGAATAGCCTGAAAGGCTGTCGAAAACAGTTTTATTTCTTAAAACTATTAAAACCAAACAGGTAAAAGTACACTAAAGTATGTAATTCCTTCAAATTGCGATGTCAGCTATATAATTGTGGAATCACCAGCTGTTATTGTAACCACACAATTGTCAGAAAATGGTTAACATGTTTACCATTCAGGGCCGAAGCCAATGGGGGGCAGAGCGCCCCCCCCCCAAGGACCACAAATTACCATTTCGTCATAAGTTTGACCTGATTTAAACAACAGATTAAACAATAAGCTATCGTTCTTGAAACAATGGATCTATTGTTTTGCATAAATTGTTGAAAATTTTGTCAGAAACTGTCGAAAAAATTTTGTCTTTCTTGCCACCCTGTCCAGATATGGCTGGATTTTGCCCTCTTACCATTGCATTGACGGCCACAAGAAGGTTCCTAGTCCTAGGGCGTGTCCTGGACAAAATTACAAACAAATTTGGCCAATGACCCTTTCTTGGCCAACACTTTAACAAAGTTTGATGATGAAATCATGGCCAAATCCACCTTGGTTTTGAAACAAATTTTTTTTGCCAGAGGGTTTCACATTGAAGCTACAGCCTGCATGACACCAAGAAGTGAGTTAAAGGACCTTGCCATAATGGAAAAGTGTGGAGCATTTTATCAAAATCTTTCAAATTATAGGTCAGATGAGTCTTTGCAGAATTTCTATTAAATACTGCCAACATATAATCCTATGCCAGTTATTTATTTTCTATTTTTAAATGTAGCCTTTAATAAATTATTTGAATTCAAAAGCCATTGATCTTATGAGTTGGGGTGAGACAAATAATTAATGAGAATATTACTCATTGACGTTCAGTTAAGCTGTGACAATATTTAAAAAATAGTTTTCCTGTCGACATAAAATATTTACTGCTGCTCACAGTTTTGCGAATTCTATTACAAATATTACACATATTTTCGCAGCTTATTTATATTTTCAAAATGTTGAATGATTTTGGACGATGATATAGGTCAATGAACAATCGCCAAATCCAACAAAACCGCTACAACAAATCTTTCAGTTGATCAACAGATTTCCATCCTATTCGACTAGATTTTTAACCACAATCTGCAATTTTCAAATTTGTATTAAATCAAAGAACTTATTTGCAATTAAGATGTGTTAGGCAAGTTGAAATGTAGGCTTGTATAGTAAATTGGCATGGACAGAATATGTAAATAGGTTTAGCTTTAAAACGTGGCCGAAAAGCTCCTTCAGAAAAGGATTTATGAAGGACGTATATTATTGTTTTGAATGTCTGATTTATGATTCTAAAAGCTGCAGAGTAACAATAAGATTGTATCCTGGTCATTAGAAAAAGGTTGATTAGCAAATTGGCAAGATCTTAACTTAAACGTGAAATTTTCTAATCAGTATTTTTGACATGTTTTCACACAAACAACACCTGAAAGTGGGCCTAAGTGCCGTGACCCGAACGCGCCAATCTTCACTGAACTGTTCTTCAAACCACATACCTGTTGACAATATTGGAACGCATTGACACCATAGAGTTGAAGGATCCTCATGCCATGTTCAAATAACGAAAGCAAGGCATCTACACGTTCTTTCAACTTAATAGTTTTTTATTTTGTTTTAACCACATGTGTTCTTTATCTTTCTTCTTTAAGCTATGACGTCACACAACACATTTTATTCAAAGCTCAGTCATGCGCAGCATTCTCCTTCACAACGGACATCCTATTCAAGTTCAGCAGGAGACAGGGAAGTGAAACCAAATAAAGCGGAACTGCCGGTTAATAAAACATCTGAAAAGGATTGAAAAATATAGTTACTCAATCTACATCTTGATCCCAGCCTGTTTCTGCAATCTGCCTCCTTAGCACATACCAAAATTGTCGACAAGTGGTTACATTAACAGGTATTTTTGGGAAGAGAACGGTTCAAGGTTAAAGCAGTTTTTTGAATTTGCACAAAAATCATAGAGCAGAGCAGTGAGAATTTCATGCGAGATCTTGCTTCAAAAGTCTCATATTTGTCGGAAAGAAAGAGATCCTTTTTTCCGCTCTACCTTTTTCTTGCAGGTAGAGAAAAAAGATTTCACCTTTGTCGCCTTCCCAAATTTCTCATCCAACGATCGCGAATCGATGTAAAATAGAGAAGATGTTTGCCATTCATAACATACTCTCACAACTCTGACGGATGGGGGCTTATTCAAATTGTCAACATCGAGTGAGGGGGCCTTCAAGAGAGGAGGGTTAATAAGCACTTATTTAAAGGGATGTTTTTAGAATGCTTATTATTAAGGATCACTGGTGAAATAAAAGTGAGATATAGTGGCACGCAAGGTGTCTGGGACACTGATCATTTGGCCGGGAGGGAAGCCACTCAGAACGGTCCTGAAACAGCAGTCGCAAAGCAGGGCTCTTGAAAATCCTTGGTGAATAAAACATGTATTTAGAGTGATATGAGAAATATTTGCAATACAGTCACTTACTTACTAAGAGTCCAAATCTTAGAATGTTCTGATGACATTGGTAGCTGTGAAGCAGGTGCATCTTAAGGATTTAAGGAATAAACTTCAAAAGCTTTCACATTCTCACCTGCTACAGCTAAGGAACAAACTGTTCGTCTTCGGTCTAAACAATCTCTTCTAAAGAGGAGGAGACAGTATTTGAAATCATCTTATTTCTGAGGGTAAAGCAGATCATTGAAAGCAAATATTAAAATTAATTAAATAGGAATGGCAAAAGTTGGCAGGCTGATCTAAAAAGGTGCGAAATTCTTGAAGATGACAGAACAAGAGAGATAGAGTGGGCAACAAGGTGAAAATACGAAACCAAAATGAACGCATCTCTGTAAGTATGCTGATAACTTTCTTGTCATTCTCTGCTTTAGTTCTGCTTGCTTGCTATTGCAAAATTTCAAGGTTGCACAAGAAAAGGGAATCGTAATGATGCATAATGAAAGTACCGCTTTCACCTTTCGACGCATCTAAGAGTTTGAAACGCAGGCTTTTTGAGAAAGGTAACTTCTTCAACAAATTAATGACGGGTTATTGCAAAAGGTTTGCAGTTTGAACATAATCAGACGAAAAATCAGCAGTTTTAGTATAGACATCTCCTCGCTGTTAAAAAATAAGTTTTAGTGCATCGGAGGATGAATTCCCAAGACTATATAATCAGTTAAGTAATTATGTAAAATTGTTAGAACCTTCTTGTTTCAATTGTCACATCTAGCAGAGGTCTTTTTGACAATGTCTGCCACTAATTCTATAGCGGTACAAAGAGGTTCATAAACTTAATATATATCATTTTCTATGGGCACATCCCAACTATCTATATATAAAGCAAAATAAAGAGCGGCGCTCTAATCAAAAGCCCCCGTGAACTATACGACATATCTATAAGCACAAATATAGACTGGCTTTGCCTGCACAAAGATAACCGATTGATAATAAGCATATTTGCAGGGTTGATATCCCGAATTTGCCCATACTCAGTGCGAAACGTGTAGAATTAAATCTTTTATATTGACATTCAGAGGTCATTGCTTTGGAAGGAGTTTTCAGCTGCCAACATAGACTTTTAGTTTGAATAAAAGCAGGCCGTCAACATGTGAGCAGTTTGGTCAACATAAATTAGCAGTAGGAACATATTTAAAGCAAATTCAGAAGAAATGTGGATATCAAAGAAAATTTTTAACAAAATAATTTAGATTTGACGTTTAAGTGCTAGAGAGACAATGCATCATACAGAAGATTTCGTTTGTCCGAAAAAAGACCTCAGAAACGTTGCCAGAGTAAGGACAATCAAATCATTTACATCTCTACCTCCGTTCTTCTAATATCTGCTTTGCTCCTTTTCTCTGACAATGAATCAGCCGTTGACCAAAGACTGCAACTTAAGGATGAGCGAAACAGAATTGAAGCAAAATGAATTTAAATGCTACATGGAAGGTGCTTTTGAAAACCATCAGTTTTTCAGTGATTTCTTCAACCTCTCTGATTAGAGTGCATTTACGCCAAGTCCTCCCTTAGATTTTTAACTGTTTCCAAGCTTTAAATAATACATGTTTTTAGACTAAGGAATCATCTCATCGGCTCTTTGATACTTACGGCGACTTTGAAAAAGGGTTAATGTTTTACCGAAATAAAAATCGCCTCAACAATCTTCTTACAACATTTGGTGGAAAAGGGGGATGAGAGCTTTTTTCAATAAATCACGGAATGATGGCAATAGGGAACGGTTTTCCCTATTGGATAAATTACCATGTACAAATAAATATCGTCATAGATATAGACCATAGAAAAGATGTTCTTGATTCCAATCCATCTTTCGATTCATCCTCAAAATACATTGACAGCATGCGTATATTAATTATGCTTATTATGTTAATTATGCTTAAACATTATAAGAGAGTTGTACTTTGAATCTCTAATGAGCTAACGGCATAATCCTCATTCATTTTTGGGGCTTTCGAGGGGGGCTTTACAGAGGGGGAACTTAAAAGTTATGAGATTAAGGGCAGAGGGGGCTTGATAACGAGGGACACTTAGTAGAGCCTCCATGCTATTATCACATTAAAGATACATCCAATTAATTGAGAAACAAAGTCATATAAATCTCATTGCTCAAGAGATAACAAAAGGCACTGGATACCCTACAAATGTTAACCCATTTATGTTTTTGGACTGAAATGGTGGTGGATTTCGCAACTTTATGATAACTGGCATGCATGTGCCGAAATGAAAAACGATGAGACACCCAAATAATCGCATCATTTAGGCATAATATTGAGCGTTTGTTGTGGTTCAAATATACATTTTCTTACTTATTTAATAAAAACCTTCCGGTAAGAGGCTATTGACAAAGTAATTGAGTCTTAAGTACTTATTCATTACAGTTGAAAATAAAACGGCGGTTTAAACGATAAGAGTTCCGGATAGATATTGGGAAGATATGATTTGAATGGATTTGAGATCACCGGGGTACGAAAAAGTACTTGATTATTTGATGATGATTATGATGATGATGATGATAATGATGATGATTATGATGATGATGATGATAATGATGATGATGATGATTGTGATGATGATGATGTTTATAATATGATATAATATGATATAATATAATATAATATAATATAATGTAATATAATATAAAATGATATAATATAATATAATGTAATGTAATATAATATGATATGATATAATATAATATAATATAATATAATATGATATAATATAATATAATGTAATATAATATAATATAATATAATATAATGTAATATAATATAATATAATGTAAAATAATATAAAATGATATAATATAATATAATGTAATGTAATATAATATGATATGATATAATATAATATAATATGATATAATATAATATAATGTAATATAATATGATATGATATAATATAATGTAATGTAATATAATATGATATGATATAATATAATATAATATTATATAATATGATATAATATAATGTAATATAATATAATGTGCTATAATATAATATAATGTAATGTAAACATGCTGAGGCAAATATGGTTGTTTGCGTACAGAATTTGGTTTGCAGCGAAAGTTCAAAGATTTATAACTATTTTTTGTTGAATTATTTTGGGAAGAATGCGTGTGATATTGTCTTTGATTTTAATGGGTTTCACTTAGTTGATTTAGTACAAAATAATGACGCGCGCGAGGAAATTCTCTGGGAAGCAGACAAAAGTGCCCAATATCGTTCGTTGAACAGCTGTAGGTAGTTGGTACGATTTAAAAAGGAGGATTTACAAGTTGAAAGCGAGACGAAAACCTCAATTAAAAGGAAGGTTTTATAGTGAGCATCTTCATGACATAGGTATGACAACTCATATCGCTTCTAATTCAAATAAATTGACTGAAATTTTTTCAAGCATCCTTTAATAAGGGTAATAATAGCAGGGCTATCATGGCAGTAAAGTTTGAAAGATAATACATTCTCAGGTCCTTCGCCATGCGTTTATTTTTAAGCATTTATCTTATAAAAAACGTAGTACTTGGGAAAGCAAGAAATTGAATCTTGCTAAGGAGTATGAGAAGTTGAACTGTGCCTATAGATACATGTTTAGGTTGCTTTAAAGATTGAAACAATTGTTTATCGACGTTCTTGACTTTAACGGGGCAATAGTACGTCAGTACGACGTAAAAAAACTTTGGGGCTTTTCTAATTCTGGGGGGAGAGAGATTGATAGAACGGGAAGCTTGGATAGGGCGATGAATTATTGGAAGATTTCTGATGGGGTGACTCCAAGGCGACTTTGTTTTTCCATTTATAAAAGTAAACATGTTTCTTTGCTCAAGGTCTTACGAATTAAGAGAAGGGAGACTTGGAGATGCTTGCAGCACTTTGGAAAAGGGTGGGGGGCAAACCATCAAATAAGGGGCAAACAAGGGGGCGATTGCTTCTACTGGCATTCTCCTGATCGATCGCTCCCCAAGTAAGATCAACAGTATAACGATAATATACGACATTTATCAGTCACGAGATGGCAATTAATTAGGGACTGCAAAAATCAATCCAAATTTCTCTATTTCAGAGCGATGATAAAACACAAGCTTGACTGCTGTATACAGATATCATATAATAACAATAAGGAAAGCATAAGCAACATCACAGACATCTATTTCCACGTAAAATCATGCTTCCATCCAAACCAAAGCTTTACTGACGTCATCATGTACGTTTTGACGGAGCACAAACCGGTCGAGAAATGCACTCTGCGAAGCACCAAGGCCTTTGAATGCACAAACCAAAAGAATAGTATTACTCCTGTACTCATAGCACTTTGGGTTATCATTATGCTGGTTGCAGTGCTAGGAAACAGCTTGGTCTGTTACGTCATTCACTACACGAGGTCCCTTCGCAAGCTTATCACCAACCATTTCATTGCATCATTGGCAGTGAGTGATCTAATGGTCGGGCTACTTTTGGTTCCCATCCGGACATATTCAACGGCCCGGACAGGTGGTTTCTGCCTCGACCGGGTATTGTGCCATTTCTACATGACATTGGATAACATCTGCTTCGTCGCATCGATCACGAATCTGCTTGTCATTACAACCGACCGATTCATTGCCATCGATTGGCCGTATGCATACCAAGACATCGTGACAAAAAAACGCTCTAAGATTGCCATCATGATCGTATGGCTCTATGCTGGGTTGATGGGTGGCCTGGCCAATGTCCGTTGGGAGAAGCAGCCTGCAGATGCCCCTGACAACATTTGCTGGACGCAGAACAAAGGCTACATCACATTCGTCTTCACCACCGTCTTCTACTTACCAGCCTTGTTCATGGGCATTGCCCAGGCGCGCATGCTGATTATAGCCCTTCAACACTCGAGGGAAATCGTTTCTGCGGTTCCATTACAGGATATCAGCAAGGAGCCTGATGATGAAGAAACAGCCTCGTCAAAGGTGCACGTCAAAGAGTTTGTTACAAGAGTGAAGAAAGTCCTCAAGGAATATCACGCTGTGAAGATGGTCATGATGGTCTATGGTACATTTGTGGCATGCTGGATCCCCGTGTCCGTGATTGCACTTTTGCATGTGTGGTGCCCAAAATGTTCCAATGTGAAACAATGGCATACGGTCGTGTTCGTGGAGTTTTTGCCCATTTTGAATTCAACAATGAATGTCTTCATATACTCAGTGATGAATCGGGAATTCCGCAAAGCATTCAGAAGGTTACTACGAAAAGCATACCTCTGGTGTACTGATGACATTGGGTGAGTGATCGTATGGACAAATTAATATCTTACAAGACTAATACAGAAGAATGTAATTCATAATGGGATAACATGTAGCTAAATAACAGGGTAATATGATTAAAAAGGCAGCATCGTAAAAAAGGGAAATGTAGTAAATAAGGGTGGTATAAGATAACTAATGATTAACAAATAACATAGAAATATAAAAAAGAGGGCATTAACATCAAAAGGAAAGCATCGTAAAACAGGGAAATATAGTAAATAAGGGTGGTTAATACAAGTAGTCATTATCATAAAACATAGTAAGATTAAATATAGATGTAATATACACATTAACAGGGTAATATCATTACAGAGGTGGGGGTGGCATTTGAGGGGGAGTCTTGGAGGTGGTTGATCCCCCTCATATCTTGGTTAAGGGAAATCGACATCGCAGGTAAAAAAAAAAACGCAGGTACGATATTTATTAAGATGACACAATTCAACAGAATTAAGTGCTGTATGAATTTAATGCCATTCTTTTCATTTGCTGATTGGTAGTAAGTTATGAAACCTAACCTAACACTTAAAACAGGTGCAGGCTAAATAATGTACAAGGCAACATTATTTGTGCTGGGATGTTTCCATGGATACGATGGAACATTTTCGCCATTAAATAAAATATGGCCATTGAATTTTAATCACTGTGTAGCTGCTCAGCTTTTTGCACCGTTTGCATGTGTACAACACAGCGACTTTCTTCAAACTAAGAGACCAACAAGTGAGCAGTAAATAACATACATAAAGGAAATACCTTGACTTTTCGCACACAGACTTTGCATCGTTAGAGTCTATTTGCTGCTCTTCCAGGGGGTTCTGTTTTGATCATTGTCAGCAAGACATTGCTAGCCAGTGTCATGGACAATATGTTTTAGTCATAGTTAGCCAAAATTTAGCTGCATAGATATTAATCTTTTAAACTGAATAACAAAAGACACGTTCGCATGAATTTGGAAAAGGGATTAAAATAGTCGTTAACATGGACGGATCATCACATCGGTACAGGGTGTATTAAATTTGCATTACAAAACATTGAATAGCAAGTACAAAACATTGTAGCAGGTGGTAAAGGATTATAGCGTATAAAGCAACTGTAAATATGGAATTATGGTAAATCAAATTTTAAGGGAGGATAAATTGTTTTTCTGTGAACCAATCTCTGGAGCTATTCCATTTTGTTGCGCGCAAAGAAAGGTGCCAAATGAGAGCCTTCCTTATTAACTCATAGCCCCCTGCAGACGCCATATGGCACAGTATAAGTTACTGTTAATCAAAAGAAGCCTGGGGGCAACAATGTCAAGATTTGCAAAGTTGATCAGACAACATCCATTGCAAGTTTGTCGAAACAAGGATATTTCCTGTATCTGTGTACCCCCCTGCAACATTTGCTTCCACAGTTATCTGCATGTGAGTTCCAAATGGCATCAGGGGGCAATGAGTTAACTTTGTTTCTGTTTAGAGTGTTCCATATTTCATCAAAGCTCTGTCTTGTGCCTCCGTTTGGAAATTAATTCAACTCAAGCCTCTATTTGCTGAGAAATCACGATTAGAATTTAAATAAAAATCTTCCTGGATGTCTTTAATTTTGTTGTCTTTCAAATAAATCCTAAAAACTAGTTTTCCGATTGATTGATATTGCCTTTATGTAGCGCCTGTTCCCACTAAATATTGGCCTGTTGGCGCAATTCTCTTTTGGGCATCTGTTTATATCAGGTTGGTCTGTTTGTGCGTGCGAGACTAAAGTGGGCCAGAGAGGATCTAGGTTTTGACCGCCCCAGGACCAACAAGGGACTCTTTTCTTCTATCCAATCGCCCCTCCTACCCTCATGAAGTAATTCTTGTATTTCACTATTGCTTGTTCTAATCTTTTACTGTCTTGCCCCCTTGCCAAGGAGTGCAACATGCATCAAAAATCGGTGAGTAATGCACGTCAAAATTCCCTAACCTGTGCGGACTAAAGCAGAGACCAAACAAGCATTTTCACGATAAAGATGTCTTCAATGTATCTAGTTGAACAATATCTTGAACAATGTTCTTTAACCTTGTCAGAATCTGTCCAGGGATATGCTTCTCTTGCAAATACTCCTTTATGGCATGAACTGCACTTTTCAAATTGGTCTCCATAGCTTGCAATTCCTTAAAAGCAGAACATGTCTATCATAAAATTGAACCGTACAGATCAGGGGTGGCGCCAGGATTTGCCCGACGTGGGGGGAGGGGCTGGGTTCCCCGATAGGGGGGCTAAATAACAAAATAGAGGGTATCTTTCTGTGCATTATAACACAATTTTCCGTCAAAAATTCCTCGACAGAAACAAAATTTTTTCCCCGACGAAGGGGCTACAGTCCCCTGCCCCCCTTATGGGGGGGGGGTCTCTTCTGAAATATGCCTTAGCGTTAATAAAAGGCCAGCGAGAGGAAGCAATGCTATCATACTGATGATATTGATTCATCACAAAGTAAGCATGTAATATTCAGAACTAAGAAGCCTACCTCTTGATTAAAATCAAAAACAGGACTGCTGGGAATGGAACCTCTTTCATCTTCACACGCTTCAGGCTTTTGAAAGAAAATTTGGGAATAGTTCAAATAACACTTGGTTCAATAGTTGAAATATAAAAATATCACTTCATACTCTTTGCTTGTACATAAACTATTACAAAACGAAAAAGAGAAAAAGGCTAAAATCAAAAGCAAAGAATAAAGAGGCTAAAAAGGATAGAAATTTTGTACTATTGAAGCTACTTATCCTTTACTTCTAATAAAACTACTTTCATCAGATCATTACAGTATATTCACGGTTATCCGACCACTTTGGGACCAAAATTTCAAATTTGCATTCGAATATGTGGATAGACAGGTTAGTCTAGAATGTAATTTTTTCCAAATTGAATATTTTTTATACCAAGTTCCTTTCTTACTCCTTTCCAATATTGGTCCGTGGAGAAAAAAAATATCAATTTCTTTATTCTAAGGAACAATCGATCTAAATGGTTCACTTAATCCAGAAATTGTTCAAATAGTTGACAGACAGCCACTTTTGGTCAATCGAGACTAGGATAAATGAGGATGCATTTTAATGAGATCTTGAATTCTAACGATTGAAACAGTTTGGCATGCAGTGCCTTTCAATTTATTGCATGAATGGATATGTTTAATACTATACTTTAGGGGCCCAACGCCCTCTCCCCGAAGACCCCAACCTTAACACATTCCCAAATGTACCTTGATTCTGTTCTCCGCTAATGATTTCAAAGTCATTCTCATCCGTTCTTCCTACAAAACAAATCTCTTTCATTAATAGTTTCGAATTGGCTCCTTTTCTTTCAGGTTTTCTTGAAAGGCAATGCTACCTGAATAATTTTTCTCTTCCGTAGGAAGGACGCGAAACATCTGTGAAAGAGAGACCTACTCAAGGGAAACTACTGGAAACCAATGGAATTTTTGAGAAAAGCTTCAGAAAAAAATATTTATTTATCAAATCATTCAAATTTAGTGGTAATAAAATGTCAATTCGGTGAGACAAATGCATGAGAGGGGGGGGGGAGGGAAATCAAAGGTGATTTCAATAACCAAGGCTCTGGGTTTTAGAAACAATAAATAATTAAGAAAATATCGGAATGGGGTTTAAAACTTTGAATTGAAGAACGTTGAAAATGGCTACTACCTGATCAGCTGTGGAAATTTCTCCTAATAGCCTGTCCTGCAAAGTTAGATAAGAAAAATCTCATTTTTGGTTGGCTGGAAACACTCGTAATTATTAGAAAGTTTAAATTTCAAAGGAAGCTGATCCTTCGGTATTTGTTCCAAAGGCCACCCATTCTAGGCTATGCCCCCGAGAGCATTGTAAAACAGCAACAAGGGGTCCTAGTAATGTCATAAGGCCTGATACCATAGTACCGTTAAATGCATGCGAGACAAAAACGGGCTTAAATCTCGAAAAATGCTTACATTATTGAGAAAGTCTTTAAATGCTTCATTTGCACACGCAGGTAGACAGTCGGGTATAACTTCAGAATGATGAGTGACCTTAAATGAAAAATGATGAAATTGTGATAAGATTAAGAGGCAAATATATCATATAATTGTAAATTTTCAATTGAGCCCAACTAAGTTCTACATTGCGGATGAGCAATTCTAAGCCAGTCCACCACTGTCTTAAGGTTAAGGCAAGCTATCTTAAGCTAAAGTTAAAGGTCCATCTCTTCATTGCAAAACTAAGGAAACATCATTTTACGAATCCTTCAAACCAATGTGCGTATGCATAGTGCTTATGACAGCATGAAAGTAGCTCACCGCAAGCACCATGTGTTCAGCTTCAAAAACTATAAGCAATTCACGATGATTGATAAGCAGAATGGCAGCGAAACCCTGTTTTAATCTCTTTGATGTATCAACATAGATCTAAATACGCGGCCTCCCATGAACAGAACAAGCATTTGACAGCTGAAATTCTTAACTATTCATATAACAGACCAACCAGAATAGCACACAGTATCAAAAACATGCATTTGCTGTCTGAAATTGCAGTTGAAATTACCTCAGCGAATGCTTTCAATGTTTTCATTGCTTCTAATTGCACAAAGAACGACTGATGCTGCAGCAAGATATTGAATAAATTCGATACAAAACTCAAACAGCATCTCTGCATGGAAGAAAAAAGCATCATTTAATTGATCAACTACATATTTCCGACAATTTATCAACTATTTTGGTCAATTTCGCCACAAAAATTAGTTTTTCAGTTTTAAGCAAAACTGCAAATCATTCAAGCTAAGGGAATATTACAGGTAGAGCATGTGTTTTAGAAAATGTAACATTGATGTTGACTGTTCAAAATTTATGAAAGAGATCATCATTTGTTTAATTGTACAGGTATATAGGCTAGGTGAAAAGAGGGTGACAGGGCATTAGGTTTTTTTGAGAAGATTGAAACAGGGTCAGCAGGTTTTTGTGGAAGAATTTTTTTTTTTTCACTGGCTATGTTGTAAAGTTAATTTTGCAGTGTGTTCCTAACAGAAAATTCAGATTAAACTAGTACAGGGTGGTAAAACTGAATGAAGAAGAGCCACTGCTAAGAGGTGCTCTTTAATCTCTTTTAATCTAAACATGAATTGTAGCTAGAAGAGTCTAATGAACTTGCCTCGTACTCCGTTTCAAAATGAACCGACTTCAATGCTGAAAGAAGCTGAGAAACTTTGATAGAAAGAATGCAAGAAGTGTTGCATTGAAGTAGTTGATGAGTGATGTGTAATATCTATGAATAACGAAGTGAATAAGAGAAATCAATAAACAATATAATGGTTATCCTTAAAGAGTAATATAATATGATATTATATGATTTGAATATTGAAATTTTAAATAAAAGATGATTTAAATAATAGTTATACGAATTTAGATAAAGAACAAACGAACCTATCTATTTACAGCTATAGAAAAAGAAATAAATGAGAAAACAGAGGCGTAGGAACGTTTTGAAAAGTGGGGGGGGGGCATCTCGAAAAAGAGGCATCCAAAAAAAGCATTTTCACAATTTTCACAACGAGAGGAGAATGAAAAGGAGCACTGTTATGGCAGAAGGCGCACTTTCCAGAGAAAAAGGAGCACACCGGCTGCTGCTGGAAAAAAATTGGCCTCCGGTTCCTACACCACTACAGACAAGTCAATAAACAATAGTTATCCTTGAAGGGTAATATAATATAATATTACAAGATTCTAATATTGAAAAGATTAGATACTGAGATACAGAAAAACTTACCTCTTGTATTTGTCTTTGCTCAAAGGTACAAATTATGTTACTTGTCACTCCTAACAACAAGCAAGTAAACTGCTCATCCTATAAATCAATCAATCAATAAATCAATCAATGAAGCAATCAATCAATCAATCAATCAATCAATGAAGCAATCAATCAATCAATCAATGAAGCAATCAATCAATCAATCAATGAAGGAATCAATCAATCAATCAATCAATCAATGAAGCAATCAATCAATCAATCAATAAATCAATCAATGAAGCAATCAATCAATCAATCAATCTATTAATCACTCAATTAATCATACAATTAGTCAAAAATGCGTGACAACATCTAAATAGGTAAAACAACAGCATATGGATGAAAAACAGATTGAAAAAGGCATTTGAAATGGGTCATTATGATGTTCTAGCAAAACATTGTTTAAGAGTCTTGACATAAAAAGTATAATGGAACGTTCAAAAATTTCCAACGAAAATTTGCGAAATCTTTCAACCAAAAGAGTTAAAGGGATAAGTTAGAAGAACGCAGCACAGATGGGCATGAAAAATAAAATGTCTTTTTGCTTACGATTTCTTCGCAATCAGAATTTTTGAAATTAAGAAATACTTCTGTTATGACATTTTTTAGGCCATTTCTTTGAACTAGGGAGAGGAACTGGAGAGCTTTGTCTTTATTAAGGCAATTCTCCCAAACTTTGAAGGTCATCATCTTAAAAAAAATCAAAATAACTGGTACAAATTGAGTAAACATATATGAATATATGAAGTAGGAAATCATGAGACGAATCGAGGTGATCAGATGGATCAATTAATCGGCTAAAACATCAATCCATCAATGATTCAATCAATCAATCTGTGATCAATTAAGTTATCAATACATCAATCATTCGGTTAGTCAGCAAATCAAAAGTTCAATCAGCCAGTCGGATATAATAATCAACCAATCAGTCCATTAATCAATTAATCAATCGATTGCTAAAATGTCCTGTATCATCGTCCCATTAAAAAATCAACTGCATCTAATTACGAGTGATTCTTACAGATAAAATTGACGTTAATCTAGTGACTCATCTCATCACTCGCAAAACTCTCACCATCATTTTACGTTGGCCATTAGTCTCGTATTCTTCTAGGCCTTCTAGTGTTGCATTTATAACCAATCCTATATACTAAAGTAAAGAACAGTTATAAAACATAAATTAAGCTGAAAAAGTAATCAAAACCATGGGAAAGTTATTACGGTCGTGATATTGAAGATGAAACGCTAGTTGCCTTGACCCTAATCCTTTCATCCAAGGAGGGACGAAATGGCCCTTTGATCTTCAGCGAGAATAGGTTACTTCTGAGGAGGAGGGGCTTCAATACCTGATTCATTTGTATATTGTCTTTGCTCCCGCATCATCAATTATAGTACCCCCTTGCAATCTAGCCAAACGCATTGGTTGATACTGTGCAACTGTACAATCACCGGGAGTGAAAGGGTGAAGCAATGCTGCTAAAAACAATTTTTCAGTAACTTGAAACAAGAACGCATTAGTCAGACCAGGCCAAATTTATTTAATTGAAGAGAGTCCAGCAACTTAGAGTTTCTAATTTGGAGAAAGCTGAAGCATTATTCTCAACTTGTCAAGGCCGTACTTTGAAATCATTAATAAACACAAAGGGTCTGTAATTTAGTAAATAACCATTTAGAACTGAATAAACAATACTGTATTTGTTTTTATATTGAATGTCTAATGTTGCTGTGCTCTGTTTTGATGTGTAAGCATGATGACATGTTTACTCTAGCTGTTCCTCTCTCGTTCTCCAAAGAGATTTTCAATAATTTAAAAGGGAAACAATCTTCTGCAGAAAGTTATCCGCCTTTGACACCAGAGGATTTTCATCCCAGACGGGCTTTTTTATTTCTGTCTCTTTTCCAAAAAGTTCACACACGGTGTTCATTCCTCTTTCTCTGAACGCTATATATTTTATTCAAAAGGCCTTGGCGATAGGTTACTGCATAAATGGCTAGCTAGTGGGACATATTGACGCCCTTCATTTGCAATGTCAAGGTGAAGGTTTGGCAAAATCGCTATTTATGGAGACATAGAGGACGCTCTGTTTGATGCGTGTGAATTGCGGCCTCTAAGTTCGGGTTCTATTATGATGGCAAATGAATGATTCAAACTGACGAAAACCAGAAATTAAATATTCAAAAGAATAAATGCGAGAAATGCCACATTAAATCAAAATTTCTTGCTAAAAAAGAAGGTAACTATTAAAAATTTATGAACCACTTAATCTGGCCTGATGTGCAATCGCAAAAAAGGCCTTCCGCACGTCAGTAAAGATACCAAATGTCCAATTACCTTCTTAAAGGACTGTTCATTGAGATTTGCAATTGGTAGGGAAATCCATAATGGCATGCAGTCTCTACTTGCAGCAATGCAGTTTCTGAGAAAGTGCTCCTAAAAATAACAATACGGATTATAATGAAAGAGGCTGATAATGATTTGTCTTAGAGTTTTGCTTTAAAATCTGCCTTTAAAAAGATTTTCAAAATGTTCTACCTTTTTGATGTCACCAAGCAGTAAAAATAGTCTTTGCATCATTGAGAGGCTCCTATTTAATGGTTCCGAATTTAGTGGTAATTGCTTGAACAAAGCCAAACTCTAGAAGATGAATGAGTGTGATGTCACAGTATGAGGGAATAATGAGGGGAGATAGTGAGAGTTTGGTCATCCATCAAACCTCTTGGAGCGGTGATCACGTGTAAGTGCATTGTATGATCACGTGTAAGTGCATTGTATGATCACGTGTTAGTGCATTGTTTTACGCAAAAAAGGAGAAAAATTGTTCTTAATCAGGGTATGGGAAAAGGGCATGTATAGAGGGGTAAAGGGGGATTCCACAAATGATTTACAACGGGGTCCCCTAACAAGAGAGCGGGTAGACGGGGGCAAGTGCCCCCTCCGCGGTTTAGAAGTCCAGCGTGGACAATTTTTATTTTGGGGGTAGTTCTTTTTGGGGTTGTTCTTTTGTTATTGTGTCCACTCTCCGTTAATTCAATTGCAACTCAATAAAGGTGCCAACCCAACACAAGCATTTAGTACGACAAATGATAGAAAATCTTAAGCAGAAAATCACTTACCAAATGCGCAAAGAAATCAGTCAATTGCAAGCAGACAGATTCCGGTCCCCATCTAAATATTTCAAGATCATTTTAAGTTGTTATGTATTGATTCAGGGACGTTTCTAGAAATGTTGCTGGCAGTGTCTTCGAATTTAGTGACCTGGTCAACGGAAAAGCGTCACCCCCCCCCCCCGAGGGAGAATTGGACTCAAGAAAGAGTTGGACTCTAAGGGACTAGGTTTTTTGGCTCTACCAAAGGGGGCTCTCCCGAGCGGGGGCTTGACTCTAAAGGGTGTGACGCTAGGGGCTTTACCCAAAGCGGCCCGACTCCAAGTGGCACTAACGAGCCACACAATAGTAAGAAATTTCAAAGTTCAAATTATCATGTTATGATTATACGGTGGCCAAATAAAATCGAATGCAAACCCAAAGTACTTGAACAAGGTGCAAGAACAACAATATTTTGAAGAAAAAAAGGACCAGTGAAAATGGTCAAGACAAGTTTAACGAAAGACCAAGCGTCCTATGTGTATACACCTAATCCTTTCCTGATCAATTCTCAATTTCTTTTGCCATATATTCTATAATTCGTTTCCTTTTTCTAAATTTGATTTCCGCAGCTGTTAATAATTAACTGCGCCTCAATTTGCTTGAAAATTAGCCATCCGAAGCGCCTAACAAATTGTATTAAATGAATAAATTAACTGAGTTTGTCAGTTATCAATTTAGTTGTCCGAAAAAGGTAGGAATAAAGCTGATTTGGAAATCTATGAACCAAAAAATATTTCTCACTAAGTTAGGTGATTAAATGTCTCTAATTTCAATTTCAATTGAATCTTTCATGTTTTTGGGTCATCCAATTGCTAAACAACGACAGAAAACACCATTTACACTTGTTATGCTCCATAAAGTTTTGCTAATATTACGTCATGGGTGTTGTAGGCACGTGCTTCGAAAGGCTGGACTTTTGTAGCTATTTAGCACACTGTGGCTGACTATTTGGTGGGTGAGGTTACAACTTCAGCAGGGTGCCTTGTGTTTAGGTCATCAAAGGGGGAGCTCTTTCCTACACACCCAAACCTTGAAATAGCTTGAAACAGTCCTACCTGTTGCATTCTTTAACACCAGGAAGTAGCCCTTTTTAAAAAAGGAATTTTCTTTCTGATTGGATGAATATTTTATTATTATTTTAGCTAAACAGAATAGTGTACCTCGCAATAAATGACAACAAATCCGCAGAAAGAATATGTAATGATTTCGACACCATCAAATATCGCAATAAACATCTCTCCTGCAAAAAGTAAGAATTTCATAAAATGATTGCAAAGGCCACATAAAGCATTTATCATTTATAGCGCTAGGAAGTGGCGGATCCGGGGGCGCAGGGGGCGCGAGACCCCTTTTCGCCACAGAGCAACGATTTTTCAGGGCGCTTTTCGAAATAAAAGTGTATAAATTCCTTCTGTAGATGCCAGGATATCCCATCTGTGGCCCACTGAAATCCAAATTTTCTTGGGAGGCCCCCAGGCCCCGCTGGGCTGTGAGCCCTACAGATTCGCGTGAACTTTGCCGGATGTCCCCCACCCCTTTCCCAGAATCCTGGATCCACCCCTGCTAGGAATAGGAGTGATCAATGCTAGAGATCAGTGCTGACTGTTTGTCTTACGGTATCAACAAAAAAAGAACTATATGACATTCCATTTAAAATTATTGAAACAAGTGTTTAATCCAGAGGTGTATGGATCCAAAACTGCATCAGTCAACCTCAAAGTACAAGAGGTAAGACCTAATCATTATAAAGTCAAGATAAAGTCAAGAGAGATCCTGTGCTGCAGCATCCTAAGGTCTTAGCTTTCGCCTAAATGTTGGCTGTTCTCGTCTGAAACTGCACCACCTTTTTTGCCTTCAAAACAGGTGTTTATGCAGTTTGTTAATGTTGGTTTCTTTAAATTTGCATCTAAAAAAATTTTCCTTCATTTTAATTGGTAAGGCTCTTAATGGAGAGGTTTCGTTCCAAACCCTTGGATCAGGGTTGGTGCCAGAGGGGGCCAGAGCTTTAGCCCTTCCGTCGAGGAATTTCATGCCTGTCAGGGAGTGTTCTATAGCTGAAAAAGAAAACTGCTAAGTTCTGCTATAAAGCCCCCCCCCTCTATCGGAGAACCTAGCCCTCTCTTCGGGTAAATCCTGGGCTATCCCTGCCTTGGATGGATGGCAGTCGTTTGAATAACTGTTCAGATCAGATGGATTTGCTTTTGACTGCTGAACAAAGTTTGGATCTGGAAAAATCAATGTGTTGAGAAAAGTCTGGAAAATCAATGCTTGTTTGGTACAGAAAAGATTAAAGAAATAATTCTCACTAATTTTTCAAAGTTTGATTGTTTCAACACAGCAGCATAGGCACATAATCCAATACAGACATATTCATGTAACGTTGTATTCCTGCAAAACAAGGGCACGTCTCAAATAATAAATTTTGCTTGATTAAATGGAAATTTGATGGCATGCAGCATGGTTGGTGATTTATGTCATTGCTCAGAATAAGGTCAGGAATAGTTGATTGATCATACAAATGTTAATGATCGATTGATCGACAATCAACAGCCCCAGTCTTCATATGCCATAAGTGCGGTGCTTGAAGTTTTGTAATCAAAGCAATCGTATCACAAAACTGATATGAAGTGATTTCTAGAACAACCTTATTTTGAGCTATGGCATAGATCATCAACCATGAAGGTAAAATAGAGACATTATAATTTCGCCTCGTTCTAGAATCTGATAGGTTTTTAATAGAATTAGGATAGTGTGTAACATAAGACGAGGTATAAACTTTAAATGAGCGACCTTCTTAGCCGTTAATGACACTACCAACCACCCTAATTTCAAAATGTCTGTGCTATATACAAATGAATTAAATGAAAGAATTCATCAGGGGCATTACCAGTGGCGTAGCTACCATTTTTTAGTGAGGTGGCGAAACCCGAAAATATTCCTCAATAATCCGACAAACTATAGAAATTTTGATACATTTTCCGACAAACACATTTTTTGAAGTTTGGTTGGGGAGGCCGTAGCCCCCTCTGCTCCCCCTCTAGCTATGCCACTGGGTAAAACGTCTCATTTTGAAGGGTTTGAAGAGGGGGCGGCTAACTCTTATAAATATGGTCTTTTCGCAGGGGAAAAGGGACTCTGGGAGCGGGCAAAAAGTGACTTTTGAAGGGCATTCTGCTGCCAACCTTACAACAACAACAAACATGAAATGACGTCACATCAACATATTGCAATGAAGGATCGTGTTACCTAAGCGGTCTTTCTATTTCCACCGACATGGGTATCATGACTGATTCCAAGCCTCTTTCTTGGCCTATCAAAAAAATGACATCATGATGAAACTCACATGGGCAGAATGTTAGAAACAGTGGGAATCTTGGACGGGCAGCTGCCACAAAAATAATTCCTACCTTTTTATGTCTCCAAATTATTTTTGTAATGCAAAAAATTTCAGTGGAAAATTGTTTGTGGGAAATAATATATTTAACGGTACAGGGGTGACGCAAGGAATTGCCTGACGGGGGGGCTAGGTTCGCTGACAGGGAGGCTATATAACCAAAAAGAGGGTATCTTTCTGAGTATTAAAAAAAAATTTCCGTTAAAAATCCCCCGACAGGCATAAAATTTTCCCTGACGGGGGCTACAACCCCTCTGTCCCCCTCTGGCGCCATCCCTGTAATGGAAGATTGGTATTTTGATTTTTCGTGATTTTGATATTTTGGCAATTAAAAAAGGTGTGAAGGTTTATCTCCTGAGTCGCGGCGTTTTGAGATCAGTTGTTACTAACGTGAATATGTATACGGTTGCTGATCTACTCTTACATTTTTCATAAAGTTGAAATGCAATTTCAACAAGCGACTGACGCGATGAGGTTTTTATCTGCAAAATAAAATATGTAAATGGGTAAAATAAAGCAGGTTCAGATCTCCAAAGGGTTATTTAACCAGAAATACAGCGAACGAATCATTAGACTGCCTAGCAGATTCTCAAAGAATGCTTGCGACGATGTATGCAAATCATAAAAGAAATGAGCAAAACAGAAATAAATACTACAAAATGATTGGGATTTTTTACATTCTAAAAGAGAAAAACTTCCTTTTCTCTTGTTATATTAAGATTGAAATATGAAGTTTAAAATAAACGAAAAAATTTGTTCACAATTAGTTTAATTATCCGAGACATACCTCTTTTATCCACTCTTCGTTTGCTTCGTCTATAAAAAACAAAAATATCATATTTTGATTCTTATCTCAACGTGTAGTAACAAATACTATAAATAGTCGGGTATAGAAATAGTCAGGTACTATAAATAGTCAGGTTTAGAAATAGTCAGGTACTATAAATAGTCAGGTATAGAAATAGTCTGGTACTATAAATAGTCGGGTATAGAAATAGTCAGGTACTATAAAAAGTCAGGTATAGAATTAGTCAGGTACTATAAATAGTCGGGTATAGAATTAGTCAGGTACTATAAATAGTCGGGTATAGAAATAGTCAGGTACTATAAATAGTCGGGTATAGAATTAGTCAGGTACTATAAATAGTCGGGTATAGAAATAGTCAGGTACTATAAAAAGTCAGGTATAGAAATAGTCTGGTACTATAAAAAGTCAGGTATAGAAATAGTCAGGTACTATAAATAGTCGGGTATAGAAATAGTCAGGTACCATAAATAGTCGGGTATAGAAATAGTCAGGTACTATAAAAAGTCAGGTATAGAAATAGTCAGGTACTATAAATAGCTGGGTATAGAAATAGTCAGGTACTATAAATAGTTGGATATACAAAAATCCCCCAGCTTAGAGATTTTCCTGCTTGCAGGATGGCAGTGTAAAGGAGATAGATGAGCATCCGTTATGGGGGCTGGGTCATCTTAAAAGAAATTCATTTTTTCCTCAGAGCCCCCTCGAACTAATATAAAATTTTGAGGCCCCAAAAATTTAAAATTCAAAGCCTTCGGATCCCCATATTCGATTTCAGACTTTTTATTGTGCCATTGTGCCTATAAAATTTATTGTTGATATAACAAAGCTTATTGTTAAATCAAACTTATAATTCATGATCTTGCGTCATCCAGCAAATCGTGTTTCCGCATTTTGCGCAATCTTTTTAATTTGAGACGCCTCCACTGTGAGTAGATTCTTAGCAATGTTAAGCCCACTTCTACAAAAACTAGGCATTTAAGTGGGTCTACAGCGAGAATATACTCGAAAATTTTCAGATAGGGTGAAAACACTCACTACCTAAGGCGTAGGAAAGATAACAGATTAATTGAAGGTTGGATAATACGCATAAATGTAAAACTGACGATTAATACCAATCACCGGCTAACTTATGACCTTGAGAAAGTGGCGTCTGGAGCAGGAAATTTGCTTGTTTGTGACTAAGCGCATTGAAAAATTATTAAAATTTCACGAAAAGCCTACTTTTGCGAAGGAAAAAGCACTGGGTCATTCGCTAAAAATCTGAGTTTTTTGTTAAAGAAGCTTGTTTTTAATAAAAAAAGTTGGATTTTGCAGCGAAAAAGTGGGTGACAACGCCATCAAATAAAAGGATGATGGATCTTGTGGGAAATTGACAAGCAAAAATATGAGCAATTAGACTCGAACAGGAACCGAGTTCGTAGTCTTTAGCGTTGCATGTCAACGTGTAATGGTTAAGGTTCAATACTAATCAATGTAAACGTTGCTGGTTCTGAACATCGCCCTTGCTATTATTCATGATTATGGCACCCTTGGGCAAAGTGTCAACACAAAATTGTACCACTCCCTATCCAGGTGCATGAATGACTACCTGGTCCGTACTTTTGAGCCGCTTCTGGCTGCACCTTTACAAATTGCCATCACGCACCACTATGCAGAGAAAACTGTAAACAACGGTAGAGAATCATCTAGCTAAAACCAAACTATAAATCATCAAACTTCCAGTTTATATTCTTCCCTGGTGGGTCAACTCCCATTGTCAAGTGTAAGCACCCGTATCTTTAAAATCTCTGAGAAAGGGATTCAATTTCCTCCCAAACCAAGCACACAGAAATTGGAAAAAGGGGTGTTTTTTGAAAAAAAAACAAAAAAGTTTAGAAAAGGGGCCTTTTTAGGTCCAATTCATCGTATTAAAAACAACATGTTCCTTGGCTTCAGAGAAAAAGGAGGGTAAAATTTGAGTTAAAAATCAGAGAAAAGCTTTAATTTTCTGGAACCTTAGACTTGGGTGCTTATATTTGACAATGAGAGTTGACCCATCCGGTAATCTTCATTCCACGGACCCGACACATCCATCACCATCTCAAAGAGACGGCAGGCGTCTTCACCAAGCGAGTTCGCATGTCCGTCGATTTATGTGCATTATCTATCACATCACACTAAGCCAAGTGAAATCGCCAGTCAAACATCTTTTTCAAAATGGTTCTACCACAATGTCCCCTTGGATAACTCTAGAATGTAGCCCTTCAGCTGGAGCAGCTTTACAAGGGACCCTCCATCTAAATACAAAATACACTAAAACATCTATTTAAATTTAAACCTAATTACAATTTCAATAACTTAAAAAATTGCCAGACAAAGTTGTTTGCCTTTTGATAAGATGTAGTCTTAAGAGACTTACCTTTTCCTTTTGCCAAAAGAGAAGCAATCGAAACAAACAACTGCAGGAGCGATAAATAATGCCTACCAGATTGATCATCACCTTTAGGTCCTGTAAAGAATTCAGAATATGCAAATCAGTTGAATATGTAAACCAACTGGTATAATTATCAATAAAATAGCAAATCATTCAATCAATCAATCAATCAATCAATCAAACAATCAACCAAACAATCAATCAATCGATTGATCAATCAGTCACTTATCAATCTATCGATCAATTATCCAATACATTGGCTGATAAATTAATTCATCAATTTGTCAACTAACGAACAAATAAATCAATCAGTGTATTAGTGAATCAATCAATTAGTATATCAATAAAGCAGTCAATCAATCAAACAATCGATCAATCAATCAGTCAATCAATCAATCATTCGAGAATAGAATATAGCGCTTGGATGGTCACTTGTTCTGTTCAGTTTCTTGCTCTGAAAACTCTCGTGTGAAAAATGACATTTTCAGTTTCGCTTTTACTTTTTCGGGCAACTTTTTTATAAATGCCAATTAAATTGAAACAGGATAGAGATAAACAACCTTCAATTCGCAGAAACTTTTCAATAAAATCTCTTTCACTGATCAACTCCATAAGAAGCGGTTCAATCTGAAAAAATAACAAGAGATATTCATATCTCCTCAAAAATGTTTAAATCTGAGTTTACGCGTGTCCTCCGGCCCAAGGCATCTCTCCCAGACTGGGAAAACATCGGACCGGACGCATCCTAGAATGAACGTGGAATTCGTTTAGAATGGAAATATATCAGAGGGGACAGATCCAAGAGCGGACAGATCCCGCCCAAAATTTACTTATGCAAAGAATGGACGGGAAAGGATCAAAAAGATAACTCATAGACTATGATATCTTTACAACGGAAGATGTGACACATTGGGTTAATGATCATAAGAAATATTTCTAGCTGGTTTCTTTCATGTTAATTCTTAGCATGTACCTGCTGTTTATTCTCTTCAAAAGTGGCATCCATGGGGAAAACCTTTGAGATAAAGAGAGTTCTTGCTACTTGAGTTCTTAAGATGGTTGCCAACTAAGTTTGAATTAAGTTATAAAACAGCAAATTTGGTGCATGGATTAATGAAACAAACGGATTGCCACCTACCACGATTAGAACAGAACTACAAAACTCCTTGTAACTCTGATTTTCAAGAAGTTTTTTATGAACAGTCTTCGGAGTCATCCTTTGAAAAAGATAAAAATATATATAACATATCACTATAGTCATCTTCATCATCATTATAATCACAAAACATTGTAATCATAATCATCAATCATCACCATGATCAGCATCATAATGAAATACCATAAAACTTTGCATTGCAACTAGCATTGATGGAAAAGAGAAAGTAAATACACACCATTGTAACAATACCAGAACATCGATTATGCATTGCGTTGCTTTACCATATATTTCATTTTTGTAACTCTGTTAGAAGACAAAAACATTTATGACATGAATTTATGACAAAAACATTTATCAAAGAAAGCATTAAAATCAACTTCAGTTTCTTAGACTTCTCCGCGTATTCGGTGCAAAAAGTTACAATCTTTTCCTGTCTTAAGCAAATCGAAAATATTGAAAATGTCACATTACATTCTATCGTGGGCAGTCATTTGCAAATTTCGTTGACTCCTAATCTTGGAAAAATAAAACAACAAACCTTTACTAGTTGAAGCAACATGCCAAGGAGATACCTCAAGACTTTGAGAACTTTTGAAAGTCTTTTGGGATCAATCTAAAAAGTGAAGATTGGTCAAAGAATAGCAAACGTAATCACTGAATAGGCTTACTAATATCAACAATTATGGCAAAGATTTTGAGCAAATAGGCAGCATACGTAAGATTTAGGAAGTGCAAGTACCCAAATCCCCTCGCTATCAATCCCTTGCTCTGATGCAAATATTTAAAATAAGCACCATCTCTAAATAGCCCTTTGATTTCAAAATAGGGCTTAAATTGAGGCCTTTCTTTATTAAACCCCATGATTTAATTCCCTTTGAAACAATCCAAGAGGAAGATGCGAGTCCAGAAGAAGTTCCAGGTCTTCATTAGAACTGGATAAAAAGAAAATTTTTTTGCATTAGGTAGCTGCTAGCTAGCTATTTTAACAGATTGTTAGCCCAACAAACACCACAAAAAAGATTTTATTTGTGAATTTTTATAAAATCCCCCTCTCTTATAAGCCCCCCTAGGACCCCAAAAATTAAATACGCCCCCCCCCCCAGGGCTAAATAGATCATTAACGGTATACATAAAAGAATAAACCTGGTTTTGCAAAGCAGTTTCTTCAATCAGTGACCAGCAGAATGCAAGTTTATCCAAAATACACAAACATACAACATTAAAAATTTGAGTCCCATCTAGTTCTTCATGAAGCAGATGTTTTTTATTGGATATGATTCTAAAGAGCAGAAAAACCACATACTAGGCAAGTTGATATCTATTACATATATTTATTTATCTATTTTTAACCTAGAGGAAATAAGTTAGTAACAAAATGAAGATAGAAATGAGAAGGAAAATGTCAGATAGAGTGAAAAAAGCGATCGTGAAACAAACAAAGTTTACAGCTGAGAATTATGAAAAGTAGATGTCTTATGAATCATTGACGTTCAACTCGATTAAAGTTACGATTAAAGTTACGATTAAAGTTACGATTAAAGTTACGATTAAAGTTACGATTAAAGTTACGATTAAAGTTACGATTAAAGTTACGATTACAGCCTGCGGTAAGAGATAATATAAGGGTAAGATAAGGGTAAGATAAGGGTAAGATAAGGGTAAGATAAGGGTAAGATAAGGGTAAGATAAGGGTAAGATATGGGTAAGATAAGGGTAGATAAGGGTAGATAAGGGTAAGATAAGGGTAAGATAAGGGTAAGATAAGGGTAGATAAGGGTAAGATAAGGGTAAGATAAGGGTAAGATAAGGGTAAGATAAGGGTAAGATAAGGGTAAGATAAGGGTAAGATAAGGGTAAGATAAGGGTAAGATAAGGGTAAGATAAGGGTAAGATAAGGGTAGATAAGGGTAAGATAAGGGTAAGATAAGGGTAAGATAAGGGTAAGATAAGGGTAGATAAGGGTAGATAAGGGTAAGATAAGGGTAAGATAAGGGTAAGATAAGGGTAGATAAGGGTAAGATAAGGGTAAGATAAGGGTAAGATAAGGGTAAGATAAGGGTAAGATAAGGGTAAGATAAGGGTAAGATAAGGGTAAGATAAGGGTAGATAAGGGTAGATAAGGGTAAGATAAGGGTAAGATAAGGGTAAGATAAGGGTAAGATAAGGGTAAGATAAGGGTAGATAAGGGTAAGATAAGGGTAAGATAAGGGTAAGATAAGGGTAAGATAAGGGTAAGATAAGGGTAAGATAAGGGTAAGATAAGGGTAAGATAAGGGTAGATAAGGGTAAGATAAGGGTAAGATAAGGGTAAGATAAGGGTAAGATAAGGGTAAGATAAGGGTAAGATAAGGGTAAGATAAGGGTAAGATAAGGGTAAGATAAGGGTAAGATAAGGGTAAGATAAGGGTAAGATAAGGGTAAGATAAGGGTAAGATAAGGGTAAGATAAGGGTAAGATAAGGGTAAGATAAGGGTAAGATAAGGGTAGATAAGGGTAAGATAAGGGTAAGATAAGGGTAAGATAAGGGTAAGATAAGGGTAAGATAAGGGTAGATAAGGGTAAGATAAGGGTAGATAAGGGTAAGATAAGGGTAAGATAAGGGTAGATAAGGGTAAGATAAGGGTAAGATAAGGGTAAGATAAGGGTAAGATAAGGGTAAGATAAGGGTAAGATAAGGGTAAGATAAGGGTAGATAAGGGTAAGATAAGGGTAAGATAAGGGTAGATAAGGGTAAGATAAGGGTAAGATAAGGGTAAGATAAGGGTAAGATAAGGGTAAGATAAGGGTAAGATAAGGGTAAGATAAGGGTAAGATATGGGTAAGATAAGGCTCCGGATTGGATATGGGATGTATTGCGATCAGAATAAATGTTGATTAAGGATTAGACGTATGGGTTGGTTTTTGGCTTGGCTTTACGCTCAGTTTACCGCCTCGAGCATTAGCTTTAGAAATAAGGCAAAATTCCATACCTATTCAGACATCGTAAAGTATTGCCAAGTGGCATCATATCGATGTCTTTAAGAATAAGAGACACGTCAAAGAGTTGCATGATGCCTGTAAAGCAAGATATTTCAATTTGATTAGAATAATATATTTGCATTCGGGCATAAGATTTTAAATAAATCTTTTTCAGTTGTCTTTTCCGAACTTAGTTTTTAATTATAAGGTCCAAATGGTTCTTTTCAGCTTTAAACATGCTTTGGAAGAACACCCCCATTATGTAGGTGTACATTTGCACCCCCACCACTCTACCGCGGTTTAATATGAGAAAATCGTGTGATTTTGGGGCGTTCAGAACACTTGGAAGGTGAACTGTTTTCATCCCTTCTTTTGATATCTGATATATGATCATATTTTTTCTCGTTTTGTCGCATATAATAGGCAAACTATAAAAAATATTTAAACTTGTTTTGAATTTAAACACATGATGGCACCACTATGATGAAACTGAAATCAAAACAGTTCTCTTTTTAATTACAGTTGTGCGTATTAACTGTGATATAATCCTGGTTGTGGAAGGAAATCTTCTACAGTATGAAAAAGTGATTTTTTTTAATTATAGACGATAATTCATCTTCTACAGTATGAAAAAGTGCTCTTTTTCATTATAGTGGTGTGTATTAACTGTGAAATAATCTTGGGAATAGGTATGGAAGGACATCTTCTTCAGTTGCTAACAGCTGTTAAAGTGAAAGACTGTTGGGAATTTTCCAGTTGTTTCAGATTTTCGTGCAATGCAGAGCCTAAAAAGCTCTTAAATGGATATTCATGCAGAGAAAGTCCTCTGGTCAAATTTCTGATCGATGTGTCTTAAGTCAAATCTATCTGGTCAATCTTTCTAATCTGCTTTGCTTAATGGAAACTGTCTGAAAAAGGAAATTTCTTAATGTAAGATGGTAGTGGAACAAGTATTCTTCTTAGAAATGTCTTAATGGATACCATTTTAATATATTTCTTCAACAAGCAAAATGCTCCTTTAGATTAAAATCCTAGTTATCAAATTCATTTTTAATGTTTAACCTTTATATTGAATTGGTTAAACAAACAAATATGCCATGAATCTATTGCATCTCTCTTTCTTACAACAGGTTATCTCTTAGCTAACTGAAAGGCAATTAAGAAACTAAAAGAAAAAACTTCTAAGCCACCACGATTTTTTTCATATTAGAAATTTTCTCTTCATAATAGAAACAATCTCCTCTGATTCTGCAGAAAAAATAAGCAATTGGTCAGGAGGCCAACTCACTCTTTTCGTTTTCTCTAAGGCCAATAACAGCTCTCTTTTGGCTTGTAGGAATATAAACATGAAAAGTGGTACTTACAATTTGCATATTCGGAGATAGCTTTTTGATTGCTCTGCTCTAGATTGGTCTTTCCTAAATCATCAAGTATAACCTGAAAGACAGACGCAAATGATACTAATTTAAATAATTTTTAAAATTATCTTCAAGTGATGAGTCATTCAATCATTTTATAATAAATCAACTATGAGAAGTTTAGAAGAATATTTCCCGCTGTTAAATTGTATACATAAACGTACCTTTAGTGTCTGATATGTAGATTTGAATAGATTTGATAATGATGTAGAAACCTCCAAAAAACATCTCTCATAAATTGTTGTGCTTTCCTAGATGTAAAAAAACTGGAACTAACTAATAAGAAATGGGGGGTCTCTGAAAAATAAGCAATGTTCCAGAAATTAGCAAAAAATATAAATATGGTTGATGATACATTCTCTTTCTATAGTCTATCAAAGGGAACATTTCATTTGTCCTAGTAGCATTTAGAGCTGACAAACTTTCAAAAAAAAGGGAGCTTGGTAACTTAATTTATTTTTGTTCACATTTATCTGTAGTAGAATCAAACTGTTTATAAGATAATAAAAAAGATACCTTGCAATGACATAGAACCTCAGCAATATCATGTATAGCATTCTTAAGAAGATGAAACACAATAGGGGAATGCGATGAAGAGCCAGTGAAATGTTTCTCAAGAAGAGAGCTCCAATCTTTCATGTATAATGTCAATTCCTGTAAAAAGTCATTGATAAATTTGTCGTGATGGAGAGAGGAATAAGATTGGAGAAGAAGAAGAAAACCAAGCATAATGTGATGATGATGATGATGATGATGATGATGATGATGATGATGATGATGATGATGATGATGATGATGATGATGATGATGATGATGGTGATGATGATGATGATGATGATGATGATGATGATGATGATGATGATGATGATGATGATGATGATGATGATGATGATGATGTTGATGATGATGATGATGTTGATGATGATGATGATGTTGATGATGATGTTGATGATGATGATGATGTTGATGATGATGATCAATCAAATAGATACCTGAATAAAATTACATGCAACAAATACAAGCTTTTCTTTCTCAGCATTAGAAGCTTGAAGAAGACATCTTTTGAAGTCACAAATGGCTTTCTTTATTCTATTTGCCTATTTAAATACAAAAACCAATAGTTAGTAAAACAGTTTTTAAAACAATTGATAAATTGATATGTTTTTTTTTTAAAACTGATATCATTTTCTCAGATAAGAAATTTTCTCATATGCATTTTCTTTTATAAGAAACACTCAATAAGAAACCCACCCCAAGGATGGCAAAAAAACCAGAGTACTAATCATACTGAAACTTAAAAAACTGCTCCAAAAGTAGAAATTTCTTTAATTGCCGTTGTGAGCATGATATCTTTAACAAATCAGGAAATCTTTGCTTATCTACTGCAGGCTGAATGAGACAAAATTGAAATTCTAGATGTTTAACATTGAAACAGAGTGTTGACTGTTAATGACATGTTCCTTTAGCATGTCTTTGTACTCTATCAATCAATCATCAAATCAGATCAAGAAATCATAAGCTGTGTAGTCATAACAAGGACACAGCCCACAATTCATTCATACCTGTTTCTCTAATAATTTCAGAAGATTTTGATTTTCTTCCGAGAAGCTGTCTTTTTCAAGTAGTTCATTGACACTCTGAACAAAATCTATGAATAAAACAATTCATATCTAGAATGTTGCAATTCCTGAAGTTTAAAGATAGTCCTTCATTGCAGGTGAGAAATATTGAGAAAGAAAAAATACTCATGTGGTTTACACAACACATCATGAATCTTAGTTAAAATATATTTTGAGAAAAATCATCCTGCCCAGGGCCTTCGATGACGGGAGGGGGCATGACCTCTGCACTTTTTTGTTGCGTTGGTTGAAAGGACCAATTCAATTAGTACATGCTAAAATAATTAATTTAATTGCGTGAGACGCAAATCGTACACATTTCAAATGACAAGAAGACCTTTAGGTTAGTTGTGAAAGGCAGCTCCTAATGTTGTCACGTGGTAATTTTTTTTGCATCGAAGTTCCCCCTCCCACTATTTAAGCGTAATTGGGTGTCCTGCTTCCTTAATTACCTTTGGACATTTTAATTTCTTCCATGTAAACAGTCGAGTTTTCATTAATGTTGGACATTTTCTTTGCCGTCTTTGATGATGCTGAGGGCCTGGTGTCTTTCTTCTTGCAGAGTCAATTGCAAACCTAATTATTTCTTCGTTCTTTTAACATCTGCGTTTCTAAATTCCAAGGATTTCTTCAAATTATTCAACATTTTGAAATCTTTTTATCTCCAATTGCCGTCGTCATAACTCGCGCCAAAATGATCCGGCCTCTTCTCCACAAAACCTCTTTATCGATTGATTTCATAAAGAGGCGTTACTTAGAACGAGGTACTTTGTTATTGTTGTTGGCTTGGTGTTTACATCAACTTGGCAACAACACGTTGATCATTCTACGAAGTTTGACAATTTCTTTCAAAATTTTATTAACTATAGGATACCAAATGATCTAAGTAGGGTTCAAAATGGTCCGTATCACTGAAGACCTTGTAAGGAAGAGAGCAGAGCATAATAACTATGAAATATCAAGCCTTGAAGAGCTGTCACTTCACCAGCAAGATTTGGAGAAAATCGAGTATTTGGATAAATGGTGCAAGGAACTGAAAATATTATATCTCCAGAGTAATTTGATACCACGCATTGAGAATGTAGGGAAATTGAAAAAATTAGAGTACCTTAATCTCGCCTTGAATAACATCACAAAGGTTGAAAATCTGGCTGGGTGTGAATCATTAAAGAAGTTGGATTTAACCGTAAACTTTATTGATGAGGTTACTAGTATCGAAACATTAAAAGAAAATAAGTTTTTGAGAGATCTCTACCTGACTGGAAATCCATGCACACAGTATGAAGGCTACAGAGAGTATGTCATTGCAACACTTCCACAATTACATCAGTTGGATGGAAAGGAAATTGAGAAATCTGAACGAATAGAAGCTACACAAGATTATTCTGCTTTGAGAGACTCGATTTTACAGCAACAAAAAATTAGCATTAAGAAAAGGGAAAAAGAAAAGAGTAGTGATGCTAAGGTTAATAAACAGCCTGGATTTGATGGAAGATGGTACACGGATATTGGGAAGGAAAATGAGGAGAAAAACTTGAAAGGAAATGAATCAAATAAAGAAGGTGAAGAAGATTGGTCTGATGATGAAAAGGAAAAGAGGTATTGGTCACAACCTTCAAAATTCACCCCTGAGAGTAGGATTGAAATGCACCAACACATCCAGGAACAGAAAGAAAAAAAATCTGAAAAGAAGGAAGAATATTTTGACAGAGAAGGAGGAAAAAGGGAGGTAAAATTTTTCAAAGATGATGGTGAACCACTTAATGTGAATACAGCTAAAATTGAGTTTATGCTAACAGAAGATGATGAAAATGGAGCTTTTGTTTTGGATGTTGCATGCTATAGGCATTTAGATACATCATTAATAGATGTTGATGTGCAACCACACTATGTAAAAGTACAAATAAAAGACAAGTTCCTTCAGTTAGTGTTGATGGAAGAAGTCAGCCCTGACAGAGCACGGGCAAAAAGATCGCAAACATCTGGTCATCTTGTTGTAACCATGCCAAAAGTAACACATGTCATCAGTAAACGACCAGTCACAAAACCAGACGTGGAACAACAATGTGTAAGAAACAGCAAGAAAGAAAATTCCAATGTGAAAGAGGTTAAAAATGACTGCCTCTCATTGGCTGATTTGTCAAATATTGTAAAGGAATCAGAAACAACATCTATTGCTAATGAGAATGAAAATTTTGTTGATGATCCTGATGTTCCTCCATTAATTTAATTTAATCTAGTCTTTGATTTGTTTCAAATTTCATGTGAATGTTCAAAATTATGTAATTTGATTGGATGATTTTGGTCATACCCTTCCAATACCAGCTTTATTTGTTTCTTCTATGCAACCACAAAAAGAACGAAGCTGAGCATGACAGAGCCTCCTTTATTTCATTCTCTCTGTCCCTGCTTCCCACCTTGCCCTATCTCAGAAAGCATCATTCCTTCTGTCCCTCCCTCTCTCCCCCCTAATTATTGCACCCTACCTTTCCCCCATCTCTGCCTCCCCTTCTCATTGCATTGATTCTTGCACACAGGGTTGCTCATCTCATGCTTTTATGGATCGAGAAGTCAGCCAACAAATAATCTCTTATGTTAAAAAAGCGATTCGCTACTTTTTTCGACCAATCAGCAATGATCACATCGCACAATAAAGATATGCTGTACAAAAAAACTCTCTTTATACGATTTCTTTTCATTTGTTGATGAGTATCTAGGGTACAAACTTGTAGAAAGTCTCTGTTACAAAACTTAAAAAAACTTTTTTTTTAGAAAATAAGGTCTGATATAACGTGCTTCTGGTAATTATAGGCAGCACAGAGGATTTCAATACCACTGCAAGTTAAACCTTTGGTGACACAGTCTGAAGATATGTATTCCAACTTTTATCATTTAACACAGGCTCCACTTTATTTAGCATCGATTTAAAATGTTGACAGCACCTATGGGCAAAGTTACTAAGATCAGCAGAAAAGTTTGACTATTTCATCTACGAATGTTCATGGAGCGAAGCAAAACGTTTCCTTTAAACCAACCAACAAAGCGACATCTGTTTGTGACCATAGAACTTCTCCACGTATGTACGCTCATCAAAAAGATGCATTGAATTACCATTCGAATCCAAACCATTTTGACCAAAAACATAGGCCTTCCCAGACGGTACAAATGGCATGCAACTGCATTCATTGCTTTGTCTCTTCTTGAAAAGGGTGATGAATTTGCTTTCGGTCTCTGTTTCACTAAGTTTGTACATCTCTAACATTTTGAAAGTGAGATAGACACCATCTTCAGTTTCGTTCAAATTTTTTAGTTTGCCAAGGAAACCTAGAATACAAAGTGTTGCCTCATCAAAACAATATGGCTATTTAGGCCATGTTGTAGCTCTTGTTACAACATTTTAATGTGTAAAGTAAAGCGAAAGAAATGACTAGTCAAATTGGCTCTTTTGCATATGAAATATCGTTTCTTCGAACGTCCCTCCCATAATCGGCCACATCAAAACTAAGAGATACCCACCAGTTTAAAGTTTCTTGTTTGGTGTAATTAGGATTAATTTTGTTTTCTCGAGCGCCTTCTTTCCATTTGCTGCAGTTCTTAAATATTAACAGTTTCTATTTACTCCAAGAGCTTTTTTACCAATTGCCTGCGATTTGTAGCTGGTTACTATCAGTTACTTAGATGTGATTCATTCAATTTTTCCAGTTTTAGTTTAAGCACGGGAAAAATCTACTTAATGCCAGAAGCATTATCTGAGGTTAGATTTTGGTTAGATCGCAGGACCCATGCAGCCTTCACACTAGGGCTAATAGTATCTAAGGTGTCGAAGATCAAACCATGTACGAACCATATTGACTTTGATAAAAAGCTGGGCAAATGCTGATTCTTGGGCATTCGCTGCAACCTGCATCTTCAAACAAACCTGCAAAAAATATATCAACAAGTGTCAGTCGTTTCCTGCAGCAAAGAATTGAATCTTGTGGCAAACATAAGATAAGTTTAAAGGGCTGGAAATTCTGGCAAATTCATTGTACTAAAACATACGTTGCTAAATCTAGTTTTACTTTATCTAACGCTGTCTAAAGTTTTGACTATTAAGACATCATCAACATCATTTTTATCAGGTGTTTTGAAAACAGTATTTGCTATTACACAGTTCAGTTTCATTACATACTTTATAATGAGTAAAAAGTTAATAACGGCTTACTCAAGATTAATGGCTCAGTGACACAGCTGTTAACAACTAATTTCAGCATATTAGATTAGTTCGTTCGTTTCTTTACTTTGCTATTTCCCTGTTATTTTCTACTGAGCCCCCTTTGCGCTTAACGAAGCAAACGTCTTCAGCCTAAATTGAATTGAAATCCCCACCTTTAGGACAGAGACCGTCTGATAATTTCGTGATCTCGGTTCCTTTCTTGCATGCCGTCATTCCCATAATGCAACTGCTTGCATAAGTCACATGATCAGATCCACAGATAGGCTTGTGCACGAATGGGCATTCAAGTATGTTTTTGCAAACACACTTGGGTTTGTTTGTGTGCTGACCAAGAATGCATTTCTGGCCTTCATCGCATGTTTTGAAATTGCATAACGCTACAAGGAAAAGACAATAAGAAAATTAAGAAAAAAACAACATCAAATTAAAGCAAATTATGAAGATTTTGCCCCATCAAGGGGCATCATTCAATTCTATATGTTTTGGCTATGGAAGTAGCCCTCCAACTCTACTAATACGTATTGCAGCACAAAACTGGTCTTTCCAAGTCAGCTAAATCTTCCCTTGTGAAGAAGTGCATTTCACACAATCAAAATCTTGTGGGAAATTATACTCCCATAAAACGGGTTTATTTCTACAATGATATGTATCTCTCCATCCCTTGAAAGTGGAAAATGAATGTGAAAAGGGATGCCCGTTGCACACATCACAGCTACACCCCAAGGCAAGGGGCAATACGATTAGCAATAAAAAGGGAAAATTATTAGCAAAATTGCCTCCTATGCTCCTGCTGTAGGTGTTACTGAATGTATGTATTAAGCTAGCATTGTGTAAGCAGAGTAAAACTGGAGCTGGAAGGGTCAGCTAACAGAAATTGCATACCCCTGCCATATCAAAGAGTAAGCACACCCCTTCTTCACTGAGAAAAAAATCTCCCCCTAAAATGACTTACATTTGCACCATGGCACACGCGATGCCCAATTTCCACCTTTGCATGTTATGTTTCGTTCACCAATCATTCGATAACCGGCATTGCATTTGAAACTTGCTGAAAATTCTCCTGGCTTCGTCTCCAATAACTCTTCAATTTCCCCATTTTCTGGTGAGTACAACTTCAACCGGCAGAGCCGTGCCAAATCTGAAAACGAAAAGATAAGAAAAACATTTGAAGATCAGATGACTTGCAATGAAACAAGCTGTATCATCCAGCGACGGCACCAGACTCTGCAAAATGAGGGGGGAAATGATGTTGGGAGTCCCGGCTATGCCCTTCATATTCTAGGAGACGCCCTTTTGAACACAATGTCACTGTTGTATAGAAGATTATAGAGGTCAAATCTTGTTTGCACTTAATTTGCAAGACTGTTAGTGACTAAGAAACGAAAGTTAATAGGGGCCTCCCTCAACCTTATATTACTGACGAATCTACATATTTTCAGGAAAGTGGGGAGGGGTGATTACCCCCCTTACACCCTTCTTGCTCCACCACCAGTGTAATCATGTCATGGAAAGGTCAGCCAAACCACGACTAATCTTAAAACAATTAACTGTTAAGAAATAAATCTTAAAAATAAGTCACGGTTTCATTGAAGTTTTACTTCTGGCCTCAGGCCCTAAAGAACTTTAGCTATTTTTATGCATAGGAGGTAATTCAATAGGAAACAATTAATAAATAACAATGCTTCGCAGCCACATGCAAGTGGTCGTGAAAATCTTTTAATGGATTTAAAATGCTTGATTCTTATGTGCCAGATTGAATGAATGAAGCCTAAGTTTACAGTGACAAATTAAAAGTACGTAAAATCTAAATACAACGGGGAAAAATAGGCTGTGCTTTACCATATTACCTTTCCCCCTTTTTACTGATGCTTTGACCCCTCCCTCTTCGTATTAGATTGTTTAAAGGCCAAGGTATAATAACATTATAATAAAGCGCTTTTCTGAAAGGTAGGTGTTAACTTTTTTGTGCAAGGTAGGGGTGGTTTAATGATTACTTAATGACCAATTGCAACACTCTTAGCCAAATTCGTGCCATTTAGAAGCCCCCCTCTCTCTACCGGGGCGACTAAGGCAGGGGACAGTTGCTCTTCATGTACTTAAAAATGCTTGACTTCTTCTATTTTGGTAGTGTTTTGCCTTTTGCCCCCCCCCCCACCCACACCCTAGAGCATGCGCTTCGCACTTGAACTGTTTATTCGCGAACATTAAACTGAGTTGTTACAACATCGTTTTTGTCTGATTTTCTAGGGTTCATGGGGCAATCTTTATCCAATTAATTGTAACTGACTTAATTATTTGAATAAAAAGATCTTTATTCCTTTACACAAGGCGGGAGCCAAGCCACGATTCTTTCTCATCGGAAATCAGTAAGGCGATTATTATTTCAGGTTTGTTTGAATATCCAGAATGAGCGAATATACACGGGGACACAACTTATCCGTGAGTTTGAGGAACCACTTACCCTATGAAAGCCACTTTCTTTTACCCTCCAAGTTCTCCAGGGGCACTCGCTACTCTTCGATTAAGGGAAATTCAATCCCAACTTGTCGTGCATGCTTTCGTTTACTTTCATTAGGTCATAAAAAAATAATCTGGCAGCTAAAAATCTGACATTGACTCTTACAACTGGAAATGTTAAAGAATACATTTCTGGTACGAGCAACATAATAGTACGATATTTTGTATAATCCTTGCAAATGTGAACAAGGAAACATGCCAGTTCAAGTCCCACAACGCTCCACGTTTTAACTATGAATGACGCAACTGGAAAGCAAACAAACAAACTTACCAGGCATTTTGATCTTCGATTTTTCACCAAAAGCAATCTGCACCAAGCAGATGAAAGCAAAAACAACTTTGATATCCATTTTACTACTTACGCAGACGTTTTCCAAAGCGTATAAAGGTCGACAGCCAACGAGTGCGTGAGTTACTTCAATGAAAAGAGATTAGTCCTTGTGTAACGTTTTTGCCAGAAATCCAAATATCAAACAAATATTGAAATGACAGCAGTTGACTCAGCTTTGTTCTCCCACCGATTCTTACGTTCATACGTTCATTGACCTTTGTTTCTAGGGATTTCAACGGAAGTCTCTAAAATGACAAGTGTAGAGCAGAGAATAAAGGAAAGAGCCACATAATATCATTCATATTGTGAATTGAAAAGCCTGCGGGTGAATCGCCGAATGGAGTGTGTAATCTTTATCCTGTTTTCGGCAGGATTCTATCAAAACTGATAACCCAGTCTGAAAAAGGAAAGATTACACAGTGTTAGGCTTTTTGTGGTGTTTCCTTCTCGTCAATAACAACAAAGTGAGATTTCGTCTACCATCATGCAATCAGGGCAGCAGCTACATTACAGTGGGGGTAAGAGGGTGTGGCACAATGGTGGCACTATAGGGATAACAAATTGCGTTTCAAAAACAAGGCGTTTATGGCCTTGAAGGAATATTTCGTCAATAAATTTTGCAAACACGTCGGCAAATAAAGGATAAAAGCACTACTTTTAGGTCAATGAAACAGAATTTACCTTGGGAATGTTCCAGGTGAGGCTCCTTGGCCTACTGAACTAGGCCCATGGGTCTTTGAAGACACCTTTTTGAGTAAGGGTAAAAAAAAGCTTTGTTAACACCGTGACGGGCCCGGGCAGCTAAGTTTGTTTGCACATTGAATAAAACGTAGCTCTAAAAATAGTTGGACAACATTTATTTAGCAAGCAGCTGTTTGTGTGATGGACACAAAGAAATGAAGAATATCAATCAAATATTTGAGAACGTATAAAAAGAAAAGGTTTTTAAGGGAGCTAGTATTAAACGTTGCACTATTTGCTTGATTTAGTCCAGGTTTGGTAGCACAGCAATGCGAAAACATTGTCTGTTGATGATGCAGAAACAAGAGCTCTTACCATAAGAACGAATGCTCAGGGAGTAAAACATAGTTCATAGGATTTAGTGCGATGGTAAATGGGATTTTGCAGAATGATTTTTCAACGATCATCAATTTCTGCAAATGAAGGGGAATGAGAAAGAAGGGAAGGCACTTCGAAACAGCTACTGAGTAACTTGTTTGAGTAATAAGACTTTCTATGGTTTTGAACCTCCATTCGGAAAGCCGATTGGGGATTGCGGCCTAATATTTTGATCCTAGCTACAAATACGATGATACACGTCTTAGAATTTGGGATTGTAAGGAGATAATGAGACATGATGTAGTCCCCATTTTATTTGCTTACCAATGCCAGTGGCATTATGCCTCCCAAATGCTACAAAGCAGATACCACACACAACAATATGCGTTTGAAACAGAAAATGCAAGAAATTAGACAGGTTATTATCAAATCTCCCACCATTATATTTAAGCCTCTTTCAGAGAGCGAGAGCTTTCGCGTATAATAAAAGCGATACAAAATTAACAGACTCTCTTTCAAACATTGCCATCTTCTTCTTGGATACCAAAGAACTTATTGGTCAAGAAATCCATTTGTGTGATTGACTGCAAAGCCTGGAGCACGTGGGTTGGGGTCACAACGATGGGATCCAAATTCGATTGAAAGTTCTTTGAATGTGCATAAGACTGAGTTAATATATCTCTGATAAATGATTTCATTGCTTCTAACAATAACTGCTGCAGTACAGGGACCTTACGTCCATTAACGTTGACTGACTTCAGATCAACCTCAATCTGAGCAGCAGCCTCGAAGATCCAATCCGTCAATAAAGATGGCGCTTTAGGATCGAGTTCATTTATATCAATCAAAGGCCTGACGATTTTTTCGCTTTCTCCTTTTCCTAAACCAACAACATCAATGATAGATCCGTCAGAATCCTCAGAAATATCGTTTAATTCCATTAAATTCGATAGTTTGTCTTCTTGCGTGGAAATATCGCATAGAAGCTCATCAAACGAAGTCAATGTACTTGTATTCTTGATGTTTAAATCCGAAAGACAATTGCTACACCATTTATTTACAATTTCTGGGTCAGCATATTTGTCATTAGTACTATCTGGGAAACATTTACCGCATTTAGGGCAATAATCAACAATATCTAAGCGAACAACCAAAGTTTTATTCTCAGCTGGTGTGTAACCATGCTTTCTGCACCACTTCATTATGCTTTTAGTTGTTATAACATCACAAACACCAGTCTTTAAAACAAAACGTTTAACATCCAATGCTCTTTGCCATTCACAAGCCCTTCGTTTTGAAAACGACCAGCCACAATATTGTTCCATTGATTTGGCACAATAATGCAGTTTTGTTATGTCCCTAGTTGCACAAATTAGAGGAAAGCGCCCGATATTCTTTATCAAGGCCTCCTCGACGAAATAATCAAACTGCACCGTGTCTTCTCCAAAGGTGGGTGGAACTGGTGAGGAAATGCGGCTATTTGGTCCTGATAACGACAAAAATGTATCACTTGTCACACTTGATGCCCCTGACCACAATTTTCCTTCAACCTTTTCACCTAAAATATCTTTTCGAAGCTCGATTACTTTCTTTGGAATAAACATGTCTTCATTCAAAGTAGAACTTTTCACAACAGAGTTTTCGAAAACTTTTTCTGGCTCTTTCTCCGTCTTTATTGTTGCAGTTGGAAAATTTGTTGGGGCTGAGACTTTTCTGGACGCATCCCCATCATTACTAAAACACGATGTTCTGTCAACCGTCACTTTTGTCTCCTTCAAATTTGTTGTTAAAGTGTCCTTTTCTACTTTCTCACCAACAGTATGCCGCTGCATCTCAATAGCTATTTTCGTCTCTTCTCCAAGTGTTTGCAAACCTGTGTAGGTCTTGTCTAGTTTCAAGTTATGAATGATATCGACAGGCTTATTCCGGGGGTCGTGAAAAACAAGCTGGATACGGACAGGGAATTCACCCCAACCCCTTCTTGTTACAGTAAATGGCGGTCTTGCGACTTCAATCATGTCATTCGGCATATAACTTGGATGAAGAATGAACCATACACGCTGTATAAATGTTGAGATATCTGGATCTCCAGGGGATGCCCTAACGTAAACCATCCATTTATGAGTTGCTTGATCGTTTTTGTCCCGTTTTTCCAGTGGGATGAACTTTGAAATATTCCCAACAATTATGTTCCTTGTCACATAGAATCGATTAACAGATGTGAAATCGTTAATTGTAGTTTCGGACTTCAAGCCAGCACTGTTTTTAACATCATTTCTAGGAAACTGAGGTACCTGTTCATTTTGGTCGCGTTGTTTCTGTGAATCTTTCATTCCACTTTGATCATTAGACAGGTTTATTTCTGCTTCTATTTCTCCTTCTGTCGTGTTCTGATTTTCATGGGAATATTTTTTCTTGAACTTTATATCATCTCGCTTTCTTCTCTTCTTTTCATACGTTTTTCCTTTAATCATCTTCCCATTGCAACCATAATAATTTGCTAATAAATATGCCCGTAGCTGATCCAGTAGAGTTCTTGTCTCTGATATTTTCTTTTCGATATCAATTACTTCTTCTTCTTTAGCTTTGATCTCTCCATTGAAGTGCCTTTCTAGAATGCCCCTGATTTTCTTGATGCTGTCTTCTCGTTTAGAGTTCTCTTCATCACGCCGTCGAGATGATTCAGGGGTAGCAACAACTTCGTCATAATCAGGATCTTGCTTTGAGAAGTTCTTGCTTGCCATCTAAAAGCATAAAAATAATAACAGCCTATTGATAATTCTGAGAGATGGAAATTGAGAAGTAGCTAGAGATATATTCATACATCATAATTAGAAATTGAAAGTTTTCGGAACCCATTGCCTTGCATAATCAGATACTGAGCTTTGACAATAAAATGATAATTGTAAATAATTAAACCCCCTTATTTTCTCTGTGACTACAAAATATTACATTCTAACATTCGAAGTCCTACATTAGGCAGTAGTAGGTATCACTTAAAACCTGTTGTGTATTGAGCATGGCAGAACTTGACGAGATTTCGCGCGTGCAATGTAAAGGATGGAGGGTACACGACGTGCACATCTGATTCTCGCTGGTGCACCAAGCCGCTTTAGGTAGTATGAAACTCCAGGTAAACCTATATTGATCTGCTGCAAATTTTCTTGTGCGTGCAGTTGCCACACTCTGCAGACACGCGCGCGAGATCTCGTCGAGTTCTGTCATGCTCTGCAAACTGGGCTCGGCCTTGAAAGATGATCAACTGCCTCACAGCAAATGCAAAATTCATGAGAATAGTTTTCAAGTACCTTGCTGCAAATTAGCAATTTAGCATTCCTTTAAAATAGAAGTTCTCCTTAGTTTACCTAACAGCTCTTAATTTTTTGTTGGCAACATGGGCCTTAGTTTGTCGCGCCAATCTCATTATAGGCCTTAGGCCCCCTACGAGTTTTATTTTTCTTTCGCTTTTGCAACTTACGCCCCGAGTTTTAATCAGCAATAATACCGGAAAATATTTCCGTTTTCAAAGAGCATTTTTTCTTAAATGATTCTAGAAACGAAATTTGCTGTTAACGCACCTTTCAACGATGTAAATAACTCATCAGCATGACTGCTGCTACATTCCAATCGCCGCCATTTTGAAAACAACATGCCATGGCATCTCAGCCTCTAATTGAAAACGCGGCATAAAATTGAAAGTGAAACATGGCACAAGAGGGTCAAAAAGTGTTAGAAATTGCACATGGGGGGAGGGCTCCAGATCATCAAAGTGGGTTCTAAGATAAATTTGCTGATAGAGCTGGCATACATCCGTTAGACGCTGAAAAGCCTGAAAGCATTCCGATAAATTTCTAACGTGGCAAGGAAACTCCTCATTTTCATAGAAAAATTTTTTACTTTATGTATCGCCCTGTTTGTCCGGATTACATTATCCATCAGTTCGTGGTAAAGTAGCAACAATATTCCCCAGCACTGCCATGGAGATGTTGATTGTACCCAAATTTATGGAAATTTCGATCAAACGGTACCTTTTTTTCGGATTATTTTGGTACAACAGATTGCTACAGGCCATCCGCATCTGGTCTAATTTGCATATAAAAAATATGTTATGAATCGCCTTTGACTTGCTAAATTTGATTTTTTCATCAAGTCGCCTTGCAGAATTTGCCATGGAGTCCAGCAGCGGCGGCTCCGACTGTTTGACCCGGCTCTAGAATTTCCTCCTACAAATGCTACCCAGTTTTAGAAGAAATCGGCGAAAAGTATACTCCAAAACGTAAAAAACACCCCTACTCTTATAAAATTTCCCCTTTGGCAACCGGCTTCGATACCCGGTGTTAGAAAAAAGAGACGAAATCGATACCCAGAAAGGAGTGCACATCCCGTCAGCAAAATATACTAATTACCCCCCCCCCCCTCTGGGGTAACGCTATCGAGTTTTATCATGTTTCTCTATCAAATTATTCATGTCTAAAAGAATAAATAAGATTAAAAGAAATGCTTTAGTTTGCTTTTATTGTAAAAATTGTGCAATGTCAATTATTGGTAATGAAATTTCAAAATGATCTTGATACAAAGATGATTCTTTTTAATACATTGATAACAACAAAATTACGAAACAAAAGTGTATATTGTCCAAATGTCATAAAATAGACATAATGATTTCCTTGTTGACAAGTGACGTGGGGTCATAACTTGCCGTATCACATGTCATAATGGCCTTGAGCGCGCTGTTATGGGCGTAAAACGACTATGGAAGGAACAACTTCCAGATAAAAATCGAAGGATCGAAGGATGTTTCATTCTAGAAGCTACAGTCTTAGCGGAAAAGGCAGCGATAATGAAAGAAGTATAGAAAAATTGACTTATAGAAATGATATAACTGATGATGCACATTCACCGTTAAATCCATTCCATAGACAAAGGCCTGGTACTCTACCTGCACGATACCGAAGGCCAACGCAAAGATCAGCATCAGCGCCGGGGACATTATCAAATCCACCATCACCTAAAATAGATGTAAGATTTATTTACTATTTATCAAGATTGGCACGTTTTTCTAGTGTGAAGTTGTTTTCATGGTAGGGAAGCGAGCCTTGATTAGGTCCAATAGTCCATAGCATGCAAATGAATCGAGAACTTACCTTAATAATTTTACTTTTATACCTTTCCAGACCATGAACCATCAAAAACAATATTTTTGTAAATGGCATTATCTCCCAAATTACCCCTTAGAAAAGTAGTTATGAATCGATTGTTTTAAGGAAAATAGAGACATTTGAAACTCGATCTCGAGCAAAACAAAAAAATCTGTGCTGTTTAACTTCCGCTTGCACAAGGAAGAAACGATCTTCAAAGTATTTTGATGATTTTGTTTATAAATTATTACACTCTTTTTGTGACTTTCGTCGAAAGAAAAAGTTTACCAAAATGTAACAAATTCCAAGGCAACTTTGTTTCTTTGATACTTGAAAATAAAATCCATCTATTTGCTTTCTTAATGTTTATATTTAATTTAAGATTTAATTACAAACAGATCCGTATGAAATGAAAGCTCTAAAAAATACCCCAACAAAACTTTGCCATGTGTTTAAAAATGTTAATTGATTATATTTTTGACATTACATTTCTCGTTTTGTTATTTATTTACTCAGGTTTTTTAGATAATTTCTTTTTACACATAAGCACGATTTAAATTTTATTTTCGAAAAGAGATAAGCTTACAGTTCAAGGGTGTTTTCAATTTTCCCACCAAATTGAAATTATGTAGACCGTTTCCTGCATTTTTCACACCGGGAAAATCCGTTTTCTGTCTATTTGAAGGGTTTTAAATGTATGCTTTCCGATGTCTCAAGTTTTTTTGGTGTTAAAATCTCGTTTAAATCTAGTGGATAGAAATTTATCCTTTAAACAATTGAAATTTTGTTAACTGAAATTGTTTATCAGCTGATTTTCACAGTGTTTGGAGTTCTGCAGTCCTTGCCCAACCCAATTTTATGAATCATTCATAAAATACCCTGAGAAATTTCCCGTTGCCTGACAACTTACATATTGGGGATTACTGGTGGCGTAATACATGAATTAATAATTTTTTGTCCTTTCTGAATCCTTTACAAATGGTTTTTATTCCCGATTATATTTTGCTACTTCCAAATCATTTCACATCGGCGAGACATCATGGATTTTATGAGTCCTTTTAGAATTATCTTCTAAAGATTCTTTGTTTTTGTGAAACAATTAGTTTCATTTCATCTTAAATTGACTATGGCGAATTGATGAGGTGACGTGAAAATACAAGCAAGTTTCAGCTGCAGATGTCTGCAAATGACACGAAAACGGAACAAGATTCATGAAACAACGGGACACCAATTTTTGCTTTCACCTCTGTTGTCTTTCAAACAGGGAAGCAGAATCTCGTGCGAAGGACCTGCCTGTGCAAGCAACGCAAAACAACGAGGAGAAAATTTTCCTCTTGGCAACGAAATTGTATCTACTAATTTCGCAAATTTCTGACATTTTTCTTATCGCGATTAAATTCATTTGTAAATGTTGGTCGAACAGAAAATATTAGACTAGATATCGCAGCTAATATGGAGAAAATCCGTGCGAAGATTCCACAGGCATGGATGATTCCTAATAAGCAAAACAAACGAGATCGTTCGATGAGTGATCAAGAACTGTACTTGACTGGCGACGAAGATGACGATCTTGTAAGCAGATTGGCTCAATTATTTTAAAAATAGTCTGGTTTAAAAATTTATTGCTAATATGTCAACACTTATTATCATATTTGAGTCTCAATGAGTTGAATTTGACGTTTTGAAGCTCCCCATGCCTGGAATGAAATATTTTAGGCCAAGCACGGAAATTTTCAATCGGGGTTGTAAATAGTTGAATCGAAACCACTGTCAAATACTGGTAAACAATGTTGCAAATGATTTCTGAGTTGAAAATGTTATGCTATGCTAAATCGTTTATCGTGGTTTTAGTGATTGTGATTGTGAATACGATCATGATTTACCATGATCGACGATTATGATTTTGATTATGATTGATACGATGGAAGTGATGATGACGATGATGATGATGATGATTGTTGATGATGATGATGATGATTGATGTTGATGATGGTGATGATGATGATTGATGATGATGATGATGTCAGTGATTGCGATTATTACTATGATGATGATGCTTACCAAGGGAGTACAATTGAAGGGTAACCACCCCCTTGCAGTCTTTCCTGATGTTTTCTGAAATTTTCTTTTTAGTCTAAGTTATGGTCAAAAGATGAAGTTGAAGATGGAGCAATATTCAGTGCCACACTCAAAAAAGTGAGATACAGATCGAGTGTTTCACCAAACATTGATAGAGATGCATCATTTTTGCAATGGGAAACATTGAAGATACGAGTTTTAAAGGCTGGATCGTTATTTAAATTGGTAGAGCATTTGACACCAGGAAATGAAGATATATCGGGGGATGATCCTGGGTTCTTTGTTTGTTTTCTCTGCACTTATAAAACATTTGCATCCACTGACGAAGTGCTTGATTTGATACTGCAAAGGTAGATTTAAATTGAAATTATTGTAAAATCATCTAAATAAGTAGCTTTATGGTTGCTTTATTCATCATCAACTAATAAATGGGACAGGCAATGCAATTTTGCATGATTAAACAGTTATTCAGTAAATCTTCAAGGACTTAGTCAAATTTAAGACAATGAAGAATGGAATTAGCAAAGAATTGAATAGCTAATTAGAATATTGAAATGAAAATTGAACTAAAAATTGGCAGTTGATGAATAAATGCATGATGTTGAAAGAAAATGCTAAGAAATTTTCTTCCTTGGATTTCAATTTTATTTCAAAATTAAGCTTTGTTTGTGAACTTTATTATCTCAACTGTAACAAATTTTAACATTTTTTTTACAATTTGTACAATAAAAATTTAATTTAACAGATATAAATCAACAAAAAGCAGTTTACATAACGGAGAAATCAATGAAGATGTTGCAAATAATATCTTTAGGTTTGCCAAATTAAATTTCACTTTATTTCCTATTATTGATGTAAATTTTTTTTATTACAAATGATTCAATTCTTTTTGCAAGTTTATCCTTCTTGCCTAATTGAGGCCTAAAGTTTCTCAAATCGTTACCAAAGTCATGCTTTGTTGAAAAGAGAACATTGGACTTGTTTCGCATAAATGGAGCACAAATCTGCCAATTCTGAAAAATTTTGAAATAATAGAGGTTAAAATATTTAAGTAGTGTATTGAATGAAGCAGGAAATTTATTCTGTATTTTTTTTATTTTAGTGGTGTCTGCCGGGTTCTTTCAATCTGGTTTGATCAATATCCATCTGATTTTGAGGAGCCTCCATACTATCCTTCTCTTCACAAGACAATAAATTTTTTGAAAAATGAGGAAACAGGAGACAGTTGCCTGAATGTACTTCAAAAAGCAACTGAACTACTTGATAAATTAACAGTCAGCCCATTTCTTTGTGAAGGTAAAATTTGAAAATATCACTTTGTGCTTAGTGTGAACATGCTTTTTATAAGTGATGGGTAAATGTTGCATGGTACTTATTTAATTTACCTTGCACTTTCCTATGACATGTATGCTGTTCTTCTCAATATAGTTGTGAACAACAATTGATTCTCAGTGTTTGAGTTATTCTAGATGGAATTGTTCAAAATATCAAATTAGTACTTATCATGCCTGCCCTTACATGATCTAGCTGGGTTGTTCACAAGAATGCCCACAACTTAATTTATCTTATTTTTTCCATTTATCTTTTTCAGATCCGTTTAAATTCAAATTTTGCAATTGTGATACACCAGTTGGATGCAAATGTGAAATAAATACCAGTCCCACGCTGAAATGTGATCTGATAAATGCTTTTGATGAAAAGGATATAACCTCATTTTCTTCCTCCCTTATTGCTGAGCAACTAACACTTGTTGATGCTGTAAGTATCAAATCTCGATTCTCATAAATCCCCAAATAAGTCCCTTGCCAAATTTGACCAGCAGGCAATATGAGAAATACGAAAATATTTCCATGGCTCGGGATCGTTTTTTGTGATTTTGTAAACAAGAGATTAGATCGTAGGGAATTATAATTGAGATGCACGCCATAGGCCTGTAGATAAAATGGTTTAATTCGGATTTGAAACACCCTGGGTTTTCATAGATCAAATTTTGAATCGATCATTTTACTCGACAAAAATGAACTTTCAAGTCATTTAAATTGTCACCTAATTATGCTCAACTTTGCCCATTCATGTCCATTCGTGATAAAAGTTATTAGGGAAGAAGCTGAAAGAGATTTTGCAAGGTTAAATGCTTTTATTTGCATTGAGCAACAGTCCCTAAAAATAGATGTATAACAAATAGATTATGAAGATAGATCGAAAATATTGACCGGTGCGTTTACAATATAAAATTGATCTGAAAATTACACGTCATAACATGAATTCTAATATTTGCGCTACATTCTACCCTTATCTTAAAAATAAACGTCATTGAGCAATTTCATGTGTTTTCCTTGCTTGCACAATTCCCTCAACTTTAAAAAATTTTCTTATCTCCTAGGAATTATTTCGACGTGTTGTTCCAAGGCACTGTTTAGCATGTTTTTGGTCCAAAAGAGACCAACTCACTGGCACAAGAGCACCGGTGACAATCAAAGCAACTATTGATCATTTTAACGCCGTCGTAAGGGCCGTAACTACATCGATATTAGACGCTGTGGGCGCTAAAACGAAACTAAAGGATGCACAGGCGAGAGCAAAGGTCATTTCAACTTGGATTGAAATTGCACGGGTAATTTGATATTGTTGGTTTAATATAATTTTCATGCTGAGATGTATGTTGAAACACCACTGCTTAAAGCTTATTGCAACTCTTTGTTTTGAAGCTTTTAAATTTACACTCAAAGCTATTTAGTTGCAACATCTTTTACCTCGATTTGTTATTTCCTCCTTTTATTTGGGCCACTTACCTTTGCGTGCGGAAAGTATTTCTGCCCCAGGGTATACCCTTTCTGCATTAGGGTATCGTTTCTACTTTTGGGTAGCGCTAATTGCTGGATATCAATGGGTAATTATGGTTTTTAATTTTTTAATTGAAATATAGAAATAAACGCTGCTGAGGAAAGAAAATGTCTGTGGAAATCTGAGATAAGGAAATGCTTTCAGGATTAAAGTATTTATTTGACCAGTCATTCATCTGCCTGACATTTCAATAAGGAAAAAAGAGGAGAAAAGAGCTTGATAATGTGATCTTGAAAAGGGGGCAGTGGGGTGTTAGTTATCTACGGCTTTGCTAATCATTTCTAATGTTGTTGCTATGATAAACATCGTTAGGATTTTTGAATAGTATTATTATTCTGACGACTAAAAATTTATTATTTTAAGGAATGTCGAAATTTGAAGAATTTTTCAACCCTAAAGGCGATAATATCTGGTTTGCAAAGCACGCCAATTCATCGACTGAAGAAAACATGGCCGCTTGTTTCAAAGTAATTACGTTAGATTTTTATCACTCTTCTTTTCATTTTTGTAATTTTGGTGACCCTTTCCCCCTTTTTCCTTCCATTTTCCCTTTTCCCCTACTTGACAGTTGTTTTCCTGAGTCATACGAACCTTCAATTTCATCTTTGTAGGGAGACGCAATTATTATTCGATGAACTTTCAGAAATATTTTCAGATGATTTGAATTCAAAAGCCAGCCGGGATATTTTGATGCAGGTTTGTAATGGTTAATATTTCTTTTCACGCAATCTTCAACCAAATATCCTTTTTCCAATTCAACGATATTAATGTGTATAACTGTAATATCCATCAATCATATTTAGTAATTTCCTGTAAAAATTAATCTCCTTAGGTGCTCTTTTTAAAGTAATTAAGCTAAGGAACCGTCAAATGGGCCTACCCTTTCCACTATTAAGAATATAGGCCTAAATTGTTTGTTTCATGACTTAGAAGTCCTTTGATCCAAATCAGAGAACTTTGATTAGCCACATGAGACTGGGAAGTTCAACAAATAAAAATGATGTTCTAAAGATAAGAAACACAAAGAAAGTGCTTATAGAAGTTTCTAGAGGGCCAATCAAATTTTACTAATTTATCTTCAAGTAATCTTACTTTTTACGGAGACGTAAATCTGAACAATTATTGAATCCGAATTCGACGAGATATTTGTTGTGTTGCAGGAAGGAACAGCTAAATACGCCACAGTTGATGCACGGTCAAGTCGAAAGTCACTTAAAAAGAGAGAATCTTGGATACGAGAGGTAATTCAATTTAAACGATTTGTTTTGATGCTGAAAAATATTGAGGGTAAAAACTGTAATAAAGAGCCTCGATATGTTATTTAAGGAGCCATCTTTTGATATAATTGGATGCTGCGTAGCGAAAATGCATTAGTGTTTTAAATTATTTCTAGTTGCATTAGAGTACTCGTAGGAAGAGGCTGTTAATAATGTAGGTTTTCCCAGGCAGGGACTTGTAGTAATGTACATAGTTTTTTTCCTAGCAGGGACTTGTTTTGAAGACAATTATGCCTTCAGCCTGCTCTCAGGTTATTTATTTTCGATACCAACAAATAGCAAGTAGAAGTGCAGAGTGCAAATCCATCTTTCTAACCACTAATGGACATGATTTTCAATGAACCCGGTCGCGTTTATCTTTTTCTCATATCCTTCAAGATTATATTATTTCGTAATACGATCATTTTTCAGCTGAAATCACTATTTTGCAAGATTTTTTGCATCAAAGGGATAAATTTCTAATTCCATGGATAGCGAATTTCATTGCAGGAGTTAATCTTGAATTCCAGCTGCGCTAATGGGCGTTCTAACGATTATTTATGTTTTTAGCCCACGAAACATCTGGATTTCAAGCAGTAAAAATCTTTATTTTTAATTTGCACAGCGAGAGCATGAAAACATCGAATATTGAATGAAAAGCTAACGCCAAGATAAGCGAACAGATCGTAAACTACGTGAGATAAGCCTGCCTCGTTTGTACACTTGCCTCGTTTGAACTTTTGCCTCGTTTAAACACTTGTCTCGTATTCAAGATGAAATGCAATAGCGCCCTACTAAGCTTTCATACTAAGGCATGCCAATAATTGTTGTTTTTATTCACATTTTCAGGTCTAACTTCACATTCTAAATTTGCTTTGTAGGGGGTCGTGCAAGGCACTGTACCTTACTTGGGAACCTTTCTTACTGACCTGACAATGATCGATACCGCATATCCAAATAAATTAGAGGTACATGATTTATGACATTTTATATCTTATCTCATTTCTTACCCTGAGCAAATCATATTGCAGCTATTTTAACTTGCCTTCTGACATGAGCCTCCAATTCCAAGCAAATGAGTTCGATTTATCATACTTATGCACCTGCTATATGTACGATTTTATGCTAATGGTCCTTGTATCTGCAGATCAGCAGTATGTAAACGGGAAATGTGAAACGAAATTATGATTACTTAGAGGGGTTTTGTGCCTTCCCCCCCCTGGAGAATCGTAATTTAACGTGATTGGTTGGAATCAACTGTTTTCGTGTTGCTAGTGTGCTAAGAAGATGAATCATGTTATTGATAAAAATGTTGTGAACCAATTTGTAAATGATCATTAGAATCTTCCGTCCTCCTCTATATTTGTTTGTTTAATGCGAGTTTAATTTTATTTTCTCAGAATGGATACATCAACTTCACCAAAAGAAGAAAAGTAAGTTTAATATTTATTATTATGAGGAGCTAAACAGAATGTTCTACTATGGATACTACTGAACATGTCTCAATTTCATACTTTTTTGAATTTTTTTGAATTCATAAACAAACGTTGTAAATTCCTCTCACATTTATCTCGAGAAGAAGAAACACGATAAAATGATGATATAACATTGATTAAGTAAAATTGTAATGCTGTTTAATATTGCCGTGGCAAAAATTCTAAGAAAAACCCGGCGAATAGTCCTGTTTCATGTTACACTAGCATCATCATATTATTGCAAAGATATCGCTTGTACAAAATTCATAATTTTCTAGCCTTTTTATCTATGAAGTAACACCTTCTAGCTTTTCCCTAACGATGTGAAAATATTCATTTTAGGAATTTGAAGTCATTGCTCAAATAAAGCTCTTTCAGGAGGCTGCAAAAAATTATAAATTTAACAAAGACACGCAATTTTTAACCTGGTTCCAGAAAATCAAACCGCATTCGGAAAAAGAAAGGTATATACATGCTCAAATAGAATTCTGTTTCATCGTCATTAACTCTCTCAGTTCTCATCAGTTTATAATCGACTTATTTACTATGTGTTATAGAAAACGTAAACATGACATCAAATCGCAATAACTTCGTTATTATTACTTCAAATCACACTCGAATTTAATTCGAAATTGTCGAATTCGAACTTTTATGTATTCGAACAAAACTCTCCTTCGAAATGTCAAACATTTTCATGAGCTGAGTTCGAGTGAGGCAATAAAGTTTTCACCAGTCATAATGCAATATATATATAATTCTTCATCAAATCTTTGACATGATGTGAAAATATAAGTACTGGTCATAAATAGAAAATGTCTAATTAAAATGTAATAAATTTTTAATTGTGTAATAAATCAGAAATACCCTAAGCTCAGCCTAGAAACAAAGTTATGTTGTTAATTTGAACACTCGGTTACGATGGATGGAAAGAATGCAACATGTGTGTAAAGTCCTCATTAGTTATGATTCACTTTTTCTGGCTCATTTAATTCACCTTGATATTGATTAAATGTTTTGATATATGAAATAAAAGTAATTATATTCATTGGGAAAATATATTGATTGTTCCAATCGCTCTTACCCAGCTTGTAAAACGCAATGAAGATCATTAGTTTACTTAATTTCACGAGTGTGTGAAGGTGGGAAAGATTTCCAAGTTAAAGTGCGTTTTCCTTCCAAAAATTTGGCTGTTGGAATCACCTCCATTGCCCCAGAACCCCCATGACTTATTTCCCTACTGATTTCGTGTATGACGTATATTGTTATATATTTTTAAGTTACAAGAAATCCTGTGAACTTGAACCGGACGATAGGGCAATGACACCACAAGCTGAAAGACGAAATGGAAATTTAAGGTGTGAATTTATGCAAAAGCTTTTCCCTTACTATCAAGAATTCCCAGAATGATATTATTGAATTGTTATCTTTCATATTTATTTATTTTTTTATCATGGGTTTGTATCTTATTAAGCAAGAAGATACAAACATTTCGAATTGTTTTTATTGCTTTTGTAGAGCAATGACTTATTAAATCAAACCCATGTAATTTACAAGATTTAGATTCTACTGATCTGATTTTCATAATTTACTCAATGTAAGAAATTTAATAGCAACATATAATTATGATGCAATTGCAGGCAATCAACCCTTTTGGCCTAAAATAACCTTTTGGTCTAAAACACTTTCTATTGCATAGCTTCCATCTCGCTTTAGAGTTTTTCCTTTGTGGCGAGCACAACTCTCCGTTAATTACCATTAATCTTCACTCGACAGTTTTCTTTTCTCAAGATTCAGGCATTGTGTGAAAGATTCTATTTCATCAATGATTCCTTTACATTTTTCAATATTTTATTAATTCATATTTAATATTTTAATTTCTTTCCTTTTAATTTCTTTCTTCCTATGACTTTTTAGAAAACATTCAAGCGTTCCAGACCTTTTATGTAAAGTTTTAGACGAAGAAGATGGCGGCAAAATGTTTCAAAAATTTTCGACGTTGTTGAACAGAAAAATCTCTAAAAACGTAATTAAAAATTAAATTTTGTTCTTTTCCACATGTTTTTTTCTACCACATATCATTTCTTATATTGCTGGTAAATCTCATTAAATTTATTCATTTTTTAAACAAGACCAAAATAGTGTTGTATGATTTTAATTTCATCTCTTCACAAGCATATATTTTTATTGATTATTAACTGTAATTTACGGGTCGGTAAAATTTTCTTATTTTTCGGACGATGATAAGAAGAAAAATTGCTCTTTCTTCGAAATGTTCCTCGTTAAATAAAATCTGTTTTTTTAAAAATTCTAATTTAAATTTTGGCTTTTTCCATTTTTGAGTGGGATCGTGTGAAAGAGTCTAACAAGGTCTACAAATGACATCATCTTTTACCTTTGATAAAATAACACCTGGTTATCATTAACACTTTCACCCCTGGACGGGCCATATGACCCAATGACAAACATTGGGAAAGATAATTTTTCAGGGGGTTAAGTTCAAAATATTGTAAATGTTCTGATGGCAGTTTTCTTTAATAGTTAACGCGTTCACCCAAGTTATTTGACCATGCTACCCCCTGAAAAGCGTAGAATTATATGAGTTTTAACAGTTAACTGAAAATAAGTCCGGTTGCAAAAGGGTTAAACTGATGTTTTTTTTCTAATCCAACAGCTGAATGACTCACCAACACTCAACACAAAGGAAACACTCTCCCCAGATTGCAAAAGATCCTTTCAAGATGAAGAAAGAGAGATCGCAAGGATTATGGTAGAAGGTTGTCATGAGCATGTTTATAAAAGTGTTCTGGTAAGTAAAGGGTCTTGTCTTATTATCTCGATAAATACACAAAGCTGTTGAAACAGAACCTTTGCTTATTCCACTGATAGTACCTTTTGTTCGGCACTCTACAGAGAATAAATAAGTTATCGGCTTTTATACTAAGTTATTTAATGTTACAGAGCAATTCCTGGAACCAACATTGATTTTATGAAAACTTACACGTGCAAAGCTGACTGTAAAAGTACAGTGGCCTCGATCAAGAATTTACTTCTCTGAAATTTCATGAAAGGAGCTTATGTTTGATTTAAGAATGCAAAATCATCGAAAGTATCACAAATACACTTAAAGAGAACAAAAATCATTGTCATTAAGAGCCTAGATTTTGGGGTTTCCAAAATAGGATAGAGCAATTTGACTAAAGTTAACTTCATCTGCAAAATATACTTTTATTGAAAGAACTTCTAGCTAGTATTTAATTCATGCAAGTGATTAATTAATTTTATATGTAAATATAATCTTTAAATAAGGATGAAAAAAAATTAAAACATTAACATATAATTCCGTGACATGGGTGTTCAACAGGATGATGCCATTTTACCTTGTGTCAAAGACTTCAATGTTTTCTTATGTATTTTTAAACATGTTTCTCTTGCAGATATCATCAAGTGATCGAACTCACGATGTTATCAAAAAAGGTCTTGATAAATATGACATGACCGGAAAACCAGAAGAATATCATCTCTACCAGATTGTTCCTGGCTCAAGTAAGTCACCGCTTCCTTTCACAGATAATTTTTTCTCATTTCAACTTTTTTAAGGAATATGCATTTACAAAGTGGAAGAGTAAAGTAACTTTGACACTTGGCAAGAACATAAAATATTTAAAACATTCTATTTGCTATCCCACTTAGGGTTACCAGAATAAAGATATTTGAAATGTGAGAATTTCACAAGTTTTATATTGATTTCGTCTGAAATTTAGTTTAAAAATACTATAAATGATGCCCTCTGTGGAAAATCACTCAAAATATATCCAGTTAATTTGATTTCGTCTTTTTTAAAATGATCAATCCATTTCGTTTTGCAGCATTTTTCTGTCTTAAAACTATCTTTTATCTAAAATGTGTTTAAAAATTATTATGTTTTTATTTTTAGAAGATCTTCATCTTCCACACAACACGAACATTTTTTATGCAGTCAATAAAAGCGTTGAACTGAAATTTCGTCTGAAACATAAAAGAAAAGAATCCTTAAATAAAAGGTAGCAAATAGAATTATATTTTCTTATAACGTTCTCGTCTAAGCAGATTTGAGAGTAAACTTTTACTCATTTTGTACATATATTTTAATTTTCAAGCTTTTGGAAATACATTTGATTTTTATAAGATTTAGATTTGTAAATTTAATATTTAGAAACGATTCCTTCCCCTGTTTCTTCCCAACCTAAATTAATCTCGCATTCCAAAATTCTTTTTGCAAACTCATCGCCGAATATGTAGTTAAAATTTACGAACTTTCAACCAATTGGAGATTTTTAATTCAACCTGCTTCTGCACGTTTTCTCTGCATATTTGTTAAAAGTAGGGGACAGGGAAGGAAGAACTTGAAGTTAGAAGCGATTATATGGGGGCTGGGAAAAGAGGGGGGTCTGTTCTGATAGAACATAAGGTCCCCTAGTATTTTTGTATGCGAGGGTGGATGAAAAAAATTAAATTTTTTCTGACAAAAAACGGTCATGTATGGCCTATGTCTTACTGATTAACTCAAATTATAGATTAAAATGACATTTTTTAGAAACTTTGTAAATTAATTTTTTAGAATGCCTTGTACAACTAATGGATTTTATCACGATCACGATTTATGGCTTTGATCTTCATAATTTATTTTTTGAGAAATTATCTCTTAGGTACAATTCAACTGCTTGTTCTCCCTATCATTTTTGTTTCTTTTATACCAATACCATGATGAGAGATTAAAGTTCACGTTCCTAAATTTTGAGATGGGAGCTCTCTTCAAACATGGGAACATGGGAACACGAGATTTAGAATATGTTTTTTGGGGCAGCAGGGGGACAGTCTTGTAAAACCGTTGATTCTGTTGAATGAAAGCGAAATATTGATAGGCCACGTGGAATCGAAGGTTTGTACATCATCTATTTATACCGGACCAACCTTTCACTTTAGCATGGGCCGATGCATGGAAGACCAGTGCTCTTCGCCGTTTCGTAATACCAATGATGCTATCGAAAGAGTAATAAGAGAGCAAAAATAACACTTTACCTCGCAAAAAACATGAACTAGAACGAACACATCAAGTGACTTCTTTCCAAGCTTCAAACAGATGTTCATAACTCATCGAAATGCTGCCATGCATGGTTCATAATTGCAAGGTGAAAAATCCAACTTTAAGCATGTTTTGTTCTATGATTTTCACACCATTTGTATTCTCACGGGTTTCAACTGGGTGAAATACAAAAGGCAGGTAAAGTACATTTTATATTTGAATTCTTGCGAAAAACTCAATCAATTTTTTAAATGAATGAGTGGAAAGGGAATGGGTATTGGGTCACACTTCACAATTGCAAAATGCTGGGGAGGGGGAATTATTTTCATCATCTTGAAAACGGCTCCTCGATGGTCGATGTTCAAAACCCCTGTTTAATTTTTATTTTAGACGAGGAAAATACAATCAACCCTACCCCTATCCCCCTCCCCAAAACCCTGCGATTGAACTATTTTCTTTGCAGTTTGAATACCCTACCCGATGGTATCATGGTACCCCTTCCAAGAATGACACAGATCAATTACTTCAAATTTGAACTTATAGTTTGATTACATGAAAGTGAGTACTATATTCTAGGTAAATGATATGAAGTTAGAAGCGGTCCATTTGCCAAAGTTCAAGTCTCTATTCTGGTTGTGGAGTGACACGTATGTACTCTTTTCCAGATGGTACAGATTTGACCTCATGTTTTGGAAACAGTTTGGCAGCCTCATCTTTAGAAATGCTAGGGATAACCATGCAGCTACCCCCACTCTGTGAAAACACAAAATATTCATGATAACATTATAGAGGTTCTTTGAATTGCAGAATTAGACAAAACAGAATTTCAAAGCTTTTGATTCAGAAAAAGGCTCTAAGTTGGGTAAGCATAAATGATTGTTTTGGCAACTTTATAAATTTTTCTGTAAGGTAAATGAAATGGAAAGTACTAATTGACAAAGTCAGCTACACACCTGCCAATCAACTGGAGTTGCGACTTTCTTTTGTGCCGTCAAATGGAGAGAATCAATCACTCTCAAAACCTCACTGAAAACAAATGACGCAATAAAATAAGTAATAAATTGAGTAATATATAAACTAAGTAATGAATGAGGCAATGAATAAAATAACAAACGAAGTAATAAATTGGTTGTTGATGATGCACTTACGCAAAGTTTCGTCCTGTTGTTGCTGGATAAAGAATTGACAGTTTCACCTTCTTATCAGGACCAATGACAAAGACCTTCGAAAATTGAATAAATAAAATTAGACAATAGATAAAGTTTACAATTTATAATGACAATGACAGTACAGGTAACTATCACTTCAAGCTGCTTCTGGATAAGAACAATCAGTGTTTTTCTTATAAGGTTTGGCTTGGTACTCCAAGAAGCAGGAGCGGGAGCAGGGGCAGCAGCTGCTATCTCTCTATTGACATTCTCTATGCCTCAGCTGCCGTACCATCAGGGAGATATCACAATTTCTCAGCATCAACTGTCCAAAATTAGGTGGATATGTCCCCAAGAAATATTGGAATATTTTGAAAATTTTCCTTGAATACTACTGAAGAATCAACAGCCCATTTAATCATATAAAGAAGGGGTGAAACATCATTCATGCTTTGCTGCCTAATGCCTTGTATATCAACTGAGAATAATTTACTAGGTTACAGCGATATCCTATCCTAAAAAGTCACAAATATATACAAATAACATACTGCTCTGCAAGTTAATGGCATCCCCTTTTTGTCCTTTTCATCAGCATCCAACATGCCAAGTGAAGTGGCAAGTTCCCGATTTGGATCGGCAATAATTGGGTATGAGAATGATTGAAGACCATTGTAGGCTTTGATGTCTTCGATCCAACCTTTGTGATCCTCAACACTGTCACATGACAAGGCAATAAGTTTGATGCCTCTCTTCCCAAACTCTGAGGACAGCTGTTCAACTCTTCCAAGTTCTGTTGTGCACACTGGGGTGTAATCAGCTGGATGAGAGAACAAAATGCCCCATCTGCAAAACAAGATGTAGGTTCCAAGGTTAATGGGGTGGGTGGATAGTGAAAAGTGGTCAAGGCACAGGGGGCTAAGAACCTAAAGACCTGTGATTCCACAGACAAAGAAGAAGCCTTAATCTCTAAGTTGTTTATCCAAACCAGCCATTAAACATTCTTGAATATAGGCACTAATGCGGAATCTTGGGGGTACATGGGTTAGCACCTGTGGACCATATCAGCCAGATTACTGCAAGAACCCTGTCCTTCACAGATTGAGTATCACCAGGGCCAATCTGGCATCCTACTCACAGGGTGGCTAGGAAATTCAAAGGGCCCTTTAGGCACATTTTCTGCAATGAGGGAAGGTTCCATGAATCCATTCAAACTGCATTTTCACAAGGCCTAGGTGACAATCTGTCTCTTGGAATCATGCTAGCTTCCATCAAAGGCTGGGGATAGCCAGGGGGAATACCATGCCTCTGAAAAGTACATTTCACTTCTGCCCTAAACTACATGGGTTAAATACATGCACATTGGAATGAAAACAGGCAGCATTCATAACATTTGGCAAGTTGATGGAATTTTGTTTTTCTTCCTCTATGCAATGCCATACAAATAATGTCATTCAAATAATGCCTTAACACAATGCTTATCCAATGAAAGCATTGCTAAACATCAGTTTCTTTTCAAAAGAATTGCTTCATGATAAAATTGTGCAAATCACCCTGACATCAACAACATTTGTATTGAAAAGGTCGCTGTTATACTGCCAATTGAAATGATAATTGTCTTTTTTTTGTTGAACATTTAAATGCTATAACAGAAGTGAAAAGACAAATTCTTCCCAGGGGAGCATGAAAATACTGGCCAACTTAAAACCATCGACTGTTTTTTCAAACCAGGTGCAGTGAAAATCGTTTCAGTTCTGTGAGAAACAGCAACGTTATCCTTCAAATCCGACGTATTTACGTGCTAACTTATTTATAGAGTTGTTCATTTTGCACTAATCTTTTTAACTTGATCGACTAATCACTGTTCTAATGGAATGAAAAACCATCTTTTTGTGAAACTCATTTATTATTGATGATGAGTCAAACGGGACAAGGGCCATCCCGATAAACTTGAAGTTTTCCAAACGATTTTGCCCCGTTATCTAGCAGATTTCAAAGAATGTTTGCAAACGGGGTGCAAAGCATCAAATATTGTGCCATTAACACTTAAAACATTTGCAACATATAACCCAAACCCGCCTACAATCCCATTTGCGTCCAGTCTTGACTGCCCTTCTGTGCACGCTTACCCTCTTCCTATAAAGTCGCTTCGGGGTGCTGCAGAGTTCACCATCCTGAGCGCGCAACATGCAATTCGATATGCAACATCTGAGCACGTGGCTCAGATTTCATTTCAAATGGCACGAAAACTCACTAGCAACGTATCCCAACAATTCGTTCTATCAACGCAATCAAGTTTGTAATCTCATGTGTGCAATGTCCTTAGTCTACATGGGCGCAAGCCGTAAAAGCACCCCACATTCCAGTATTTGGTGTGGATGGGGGCATGCAAAAACAAAACGTCTACGCCCATTTACATAACGAGTCACGGTCGTGAAACCGAATCTGAAGAAACAACGTCAACAAGTATTGGAGCTTCATAGAATTGGAGTTACATTAGAAGCGAGGAAGCAAAATGATGATCGAAGCAACTTCTGGGGCATGCGGTCAATTTGAGAATCGATGTAATCCCCTCAAATATTTGTGCAACAACCTAGTGAAATTATATCAAAACAGCTAACTCACGAGTCTCCGAGCCAGTCGTGAAACTTTATTTTACCAACGGTAGTGTCTGCCTCAAAGTTTGGCATCTCATCTCCAAGATTCAAAGGCATTTTTGCAGTCAGTTTTGTTTGTCTTCCTCTCAGCTCGGGTGCAAATGGAAAGGGGACGTTGTGGTGGCTTCATCTAATTTATGCAAAATTCATAATATATTCAGTGTCTGCTGATTTCGTCACTTCCTGTCCACCGCAGCGTCCATTCTTGTCTTCATGTTTTTATTTACAGTAGCTTCTGTGCCAAACTATCAAATTTGCAAAAAAACTTGCAACCTTATCTGGCATCCATTTAATAATTTATGAACACCTGAACAATTTCAGCTTAAGCACCTGTCCCATAGTCTAAGCGAATAAAACTTTTGTGGGGTGCAGAGGCATAGAAATTTGGGCATAAAATAGATCGATTCGAGGGGGCACATATCTCTGCCAACTTTCTGTCAATGCACAGATCATGTCTCTTATATCCAGGAAAAGCTCCCTTAAGGATTCACAGGGAAACACTGATGTTTTAAAGGTAGAACCAGAGACTCCTACAGCAGGGGGCGTGGCAGCGATTGCTGGTGGGAGCCAAATTACCAGGATACCACCCAAGCTTTGTAGGGTATTTAAAGATCCATAAAGAAGTCATATTTATGTAGACCTAATCATACATCTGGTATGTTTTATGGGCGTACAAAGGCTTTCGGGTAGCAATAGTTCTGAAAATGCCTTTTATAACACGTCAAATTAGGTTTGCGTTAGATATCAAGTATTGGACACCAAACAAAGTATCTTCTAGAAGAATGAGTGCACATGTTGAGAACGTAAAACCTTGCTGCATTAAGGCAAACAGGGTAGTTGTAATACAAAAGAGGAAGAGACGGCGACAGAAGAAACCAATATCTAAAGATAAAACCGTTGAGGATTTTAAGGATAACCCACCTCATGCATATATTTCAGTCGTAACTTATGACACAAAATCTACTAAGTTTTCTTTTTACCACCCGGACGAAGTTCAATTTTGGGCTCTGGTCGATTCAACAGAATGGATGACAACTATTCGCGTTGGAAAAGGCTATCTGCAGAAAAGACTCATCTTTGCTCTTCACGAGCTGGGAAAATCAGGTTTATTGATGCAGTTTGCTACCGCGCAAACGTATCGCAATTGTGAACTTCACCCGAAGTTTGGTGGCAAATGGATTCCTGATCACAGACTACCGCGATTGATCAGTGATAATGTAAGTTGATTAACTGGTCACTTAACAGAACCAAAACAGGATATGACCATCGAAATCTCAGGGGTACCTTCGTCCCTTCTACGACTCAGGGAATTTTGTGAGTGTTAAGACCCTAAGAATATCTTTCCAGCAGCGTTTATCGATTTAAGAAAAGGACAACTGCATCTTGATACTTGTAGTTAGTGATGCACTCCTAGGAATTCCCATAATATTGTCATCATTATAGGGGAGTACATCAAATTATTTAAATTACATCTAATCGCCCCAATCTTGATCAGGGACTATGATTTAAATTCACTTGCTGAATTATTGGACGGGTGGCATCGGTGGTGTTTTCCTTGCTTAGTTTAACCATAGAATGCTTAACAATATTGCCATGTACAAATGTTAACTTTTTTGGATTGTTAGTGTCGCAAACCCCCGTGCCGTAGAGAAGTTTCAAAAAGGAAAGATTTCTTTATAACACAAAATTCAAAGATTTTAAATCTGCTCTCTGTTTTTATCTCAGACGCGCAATATTCGTGTTGTAAGGACATACTTTGCATTGAAGAAGGAAAATATTCATCAATCAAGCATTGGTACCACCCAATCTCTAGCTGACTCATTTCACGACCCAGTTGTGGATGCAAGCGAAGGTTTTCCGAAGCGCCATCAAGGAAAACAAGTTACACTCCTTCAACAGGATGGCTTTGGAATATTTAAAGTGTTTTCGGACAAAGAGTTGTATGCAAATGTTCTTAGTTGTTTGAAACAATTTACAGTTATCATTGAAACAGTTACTGACAGCAAGGCATTTACCAGCATTACTTATGTAACATTTGAGAAACGAAAACAACGAGTCTTGGTCTATCTCTGATAAAGTGATTTCATTCTCTCAACTGCACTTTACTAAATCCTTGTATTCACTGCTAATGAGAGGGTAAATTGGGGGCGTTTGATGAGGGGAGCATGATGGTTCAATGTAAGGTGAAACAGAAGCATTGCGGATAGAGTATAACTACATAGCGTATCTGAGAACACGTTCCCCTTTTACCGAAAACGGAATCGTAAGATACGGAAATCAACGGAGGTAAATTATGATATGTATGAAACGAAATAAAGGTAGCAAAAAGATCAATATATTAGAACGTTTTTCGCAAAACACAATAATAATATTTCATAAAATACACATGTTTACATAGCTTTGTGAAACATTTAAGAACAGTATTCACATGAAACAAAACTTATTTTCTCAGTTCAGAATCTTATTTTCTCAGTTCAAAATGGAATTTTTTTTCTTAAGTGATAGCTTACAAATATCTGATGGAAAATATTAACATTTAAGCACAGAAACTACAAGTTAAAAAAATTCAGTCCATTTCTCCAGAACAAGTTTCCTCCTCATATCTGCGATTTGCTGATGATGTCATGACATCTCCTAAAATTCTGCATTTTGGTTCACATAGTAGTCAGCAGAATTTGTAAAAATTGTTTAATGTCTGTAACTGCGAGAGGAATTTGAAGCATTGTGTTTTGAGAGATGAATTTAAGAGACGTAAAAAGACAGGATTAGACAATTTCAAAGAGAAAGTTAAAACTCTTGTTGATTGAAAAACAAGAATTAGCAGGAGCTTAAAAAGGTTTTGTACCGAATAAAAGTGCTTAAATTCACATTATTTAAACGTATGAGAAGTAATCAACAACTGAGAGAATTTGTTTCGAAAATGCATAAATGTTGTAAAGTTATTTTCAAGAACTTTTATGTAAGGATTGTCATTTTATCCGACAATTACGCAGAAAGAAGAATTTAATTGCCAGAAATTTGAAGATGAAAATTCGGCTAAAAAGTTAAAGATAATGTAGGGTATCAAAGTTCAAACAGGATTTGACGGCAAAAATTCACAGTTCATAGTTCACAATCCAAAGAAGGGCAAGGCTCAAAGATGACATTACAATGTTATGCATTGTGACAAATAGTGATCTATATTTGTGTGGAAGTATCATTAAAGCCCCTCATAGATTTGCAAAAAAATTAGTTCGAAAATTTGATAACAAAGGATAAAATCATAACAAAAATAGACAGCATAACAAGTGAAAACTGAACACAGAAATTTACAAAACTGTATCGCATGATGTTTTAGAAAATCTTACTTTAAATTTTGCATTATCACGGCTGCTCCATCACATCCTAAAAAATATATTTCTGCAAAAACGCGCTGTGGTAATATGATACCAATGCAAATGAAAGAAAATAATAAATTAGGAAATATCTTTAATTAATGAATGGAAGAAATCGCAAATAAGAAAAAATTGAAACCGCATAAATGGCATAGCAGAAGTTCATCATTTTCCAATATATGTATATTAAAAGTTAATGGCATGATCACTCTCAGCAAATGTAATTTGAAAACAAGAAAGTTGAATATTTCAACAAATATTTTTTCTGACATTGAAAGATTTGCACACCTTATGATACTTAAAATTGAATAGTGGTGAACATATTTTTTTAAATGCTTACATTTCATCATCAAGTTCAAAAGCATATATAAATATATACCATAGCGAAAAGAGGTTTGGCAATTGCAATATATTCCAAAATTATAAAGTAGTTCAAAAAGTTATCAAGAAGAAAGTAAGTTAATAATTTCAAAAACATTCTTTGGAAACTTTGCAGTAAACAACCAGAAAATATTGCGAAAACGTGATATAATGCATAAAAAGGAACGATTTATGCAAAATGTTAAAAAGAAAATTCACAATGCATGGAAACTGCATCAAGAACAAAACTAAAACTTAGTTATAGCAAGGTCATGACAATCGAAAATTCACTTCATACAAGATGAAAAGACATATGGATTGCAGTTAGCACAAGATGACTTAAAATTGCTGGCAATAATTTGTAACAAAATGTTGTATGGAAGAGAATGTAGTTTGGCATTGCAGAAATCTATGTCATAGTTCCTATTTCCTCTCTTACGTCATTAAATTTCAAGATATCAAGGGTGTTAAATGACATAAATAAATATCACAATTGTTAAAATGGAATAATTGAGATGAAGACAATATTGGAAACACGCTATTGGATAGTTTAATTGGAAAAATCAATGCCTTAAGCAATGAAAGGGAGAAGATTGGACAAAACAAGAAAATTCCAACAATTTTACACGATTTTAAGGGTGCTATAGGCGTGACTTACAAAAGGCCCATTTGGTTACAGCATTGTGCACCAAGGTTAGCCAACGAATGCACGTTTCCATTGTTTTCTAAAGCGAAAATGCAACGAAAAAGTCAATGAACTGAAAACATAAACATGTAACCAGTGCAAATGTGACGTAATAATAGACTCTGGAACCAAATTTGGGAACCTAGCCGCAAAAATCCTTTGGTGGATTGCAATTAATTAAAATAGATACAATTGTGGAAGGGGAGGTGTTCATAACTTCAATAATACCAAGAAAAAATTCAGTAAAGATGTAATAATGTAAAATTCTCTATTCCATGTCAAGAAAAACAAAGCATTTTTACGCTTTTTGATTAACAAATAAGATGCCAAATTCAATGGATAGCAAAAAGTAGTTGGTTATAAATGGCCTTTCTCTAGCTAAATCATAAAACGTTGAATCGATGGCACAAAAAGATTAGAAATGACGAGACACTGTCATCAACAGAATGTGTAATAGAACATAGATAATAAATTCAGAAAAAACGACAAGAATTGATAACCAGTAAATACATTATACTCCCTTTACCTTCAATAACCTGAGAGATACATCTTTATATCATACAAGGAATAGTAATAAAAGTACATTTATAAAGAAAACAACGAAGCATTAAAAGACATGAAAGAGCTGCTTGCTTTCTCTTGTTCATCATGTTGTTTCAATTTTTGACAATAAAATCATACAGGCATGAAAATAAATTGCACATCAACAATTGCAGTAGAAGAATCAATCAATCAAGGAATCAATGACAATCGATGATTAGCATGATCAATCACATGGTATTTACAACCACTACCTGCAAGAAACAACAGAAAAGAGAGTTTGTCACACATGTTGTAAGAATTCTATGACTTACCTTTGCCTTCGCGTAATCAATATACTTACCAATGTCGTGTAACAAAAGACGTCGCAAAGGATTTACACATTGACAGTCTCGTACAAAACAACCAGTGATCGTGGCTGCTACGTGGCTCTCTTGGAAAGCAGAAGTTGGGACAGATTTGAATTTACCCGACATAACTTCACTTCAAGAAAAACACCATCCATGGAATTCATATGAAGCAAAATTACTTCCCTAATGTCCCTCAAACTAACTTCCACAACATGGAAATTAGCAAATCAAATATATACCAAAACAAACAAACAGATGGGTTAAAAAACAAAGAAATGGGTGTTACCTTTAAATGACGTCAGAACTTCACTGCGGAGCTTGCTGTTGTTGTTGTTGTGCTGGTTGTTGTTGCTGTTGTTGCGCCTGGTAACCTGGGTACATCTGTTGGTAATAGGCCGCCCACGCAGCAGAGTAGTCTTGCTGCCCAGCAGTGGGTTGTGCTGTTAAACAAGTAGAAATAAAGCTTCATAATTAAATGCTGATTTATAAAAAAAAATAATGCCAAGCTTCAGAAAAAACCCTTAAGGCAGCCAAAGGCGGGACCATCCAAAGGGGAGACGAATGTAAGCTAAGAAGGAAAGTTCCACTGAGAAGGAGGTCATTATACAGCGAAATGACAAAAAACAACAGCAACAAACAATAATAAATCAAGTTTTGAATTTAGAAAAAACGGTCGCAAGCCTCAGCACTTCAAAGTATTATCAATGTAATGTCAAAAACACGGACCGAAGTTGAATCATCATTGGCAAGGACCAAGTCAAATAATTTGAATGTTTGGACCTTTCAGAATCGTAATTCTTCAAAATCTCAGCCTGTAATTTGATCAACATACATTCAAAGATTAACTATCTTACCTGTAGATGCAGCAGCACCAGGTTGCTGTGCAGAAGTAGCAGGTGCTGCCTGAGTCCCAGCAGTTGGTGCACCGCTATACTGATTATAGTACTGTTGATAATATGCCGCCCACGCAGCTGTGTAATCTTGTTGCGGTTGTGCAGCACCTGCCTGTGGATTCACTGGCTGTTGCGGTGTTTGTTGCCCATATTGGTGGCCATATTGTCCCCAAGGTTGTGGTGGCTGCCCATAAGGCTGCTGCGGGGGTTGTCCGTATTGCTGTGGAGGAGGCTGCTGGCCATACGCATTGTATCCTGGGTATCCCCATGCCTGCTGTTGTTGTTGCTGTTGTTGATTTTGCATTCCGGGTTGCTGATTTTGTGATACTTGCCCCAGGAATTGTGTGACGTCAATGCCGCATTTCTCGCTGATCAATCGCTGTGCGTGTTGAATTTGTGAATCGTTTCCTATTTGAAGATCAAAGTATTTTTAGCATGTTATCAACCAAGTGCTTTCAATCCCTGTTTTAATTCAGCTGTACGTTAATCGACAATACATTTCGTCAGATTTCAAGGGGGCACTATAATTAATGGTGTTGGAGTTAGGAAGTGTTGTAGATGCTGAATTTCAGCTGCATTCAAATGCCCAAGTATTATCCCCCACAACAATTCAACAATTATCAGTGGTGATCATTTAGACCTGATGTTCCCTCCACGTGTAATTAGGCTTATTATTAACGAGAGTTGTATATCCCGCCAATTAGGACACAACTTTAAACTACAAAAGCAGACAACACCATAATAACCACAGACCAGGTTTCTATTCATAGAATCATGATACGCTTTACGTCTATTTACAAATTTCCCAATCGAAATAAAAACTTTTCGGCCCTGCATAATAACAAACAACTTACAATAACAAACAACTTACAAAAACAAAAACCAACCTCGTATGACGAAATGCTTGAAATCTGTATTGCCTGTAGTTGCTTTGTTGATTTCAACATGGGCACCGCTTAATTGATTGATTTGTCGAATAGATTCACCACCTATAATAAACGTGCAAATACATTTTAAAAAGTATGTAATCTGAAACTGATAGCATCATGGCGCCTTCTTGGGCGGTGTTGCGATGGTCTAGATATGTTAACACAACCTGGCGTCTCAAACCTATCTTGTCATATGTTTCCATGTGCTACAAAAGTTCATATCTAATCAATTGTTCATAAAACCAGGTGTTATTTGGGCATTGTATCTTAGCCTTTTTTTGTTTCTAGCAACCTTTGCTCGGGTGCTAGCCGTGGAACCATATCTTTCTCCAGCGTTTGCATTAAACATATAAGCCTTCTTTCTACTTAACATCAAAAACCGACAAGACTCACCTTTTCCGATGACAATTCCACATTTATTAGCAGGAACAGGTTGCTCCACGGTTCTAATTCCAGGGGCATTTGCAGGCGGGCGACTGGTTGGGGGGCCTCTTGCTCGCGACTAAAAACAAACATGGTTATAACTAATAAAAAAAAAGTGCAATCAAAAATATAAATAGATAGATAAATAAATAAATAAATAAATAGCAAGATAAACTAACGAATAAACATATTAAAAATAAATAAATTAATAAATCAATCAATCAATAAAAAATTCTCAAATCGAGTTGCTATTGTACTTAAATGCCTCAGCACTTCAAATTGTTATCATTAACATTTCAAAAACACGGACCGAAGTTGAATCATCTTTGACATCAAGTACATGCAAGAGGTAACCTGAATTCTATAAATAACAATTGATACTCACTGTTTCGATAATTTCTCTTATTTTTTGTGTCGCTTCGTTAATCTGTTGTGGATCACCTTGCAATGAACACATTCGATCTTGTCCCCCAGTATCGGCTGTAAAACAACAAATAACAATTGACACAATTCCACAATCACCACTTTACATCCCACCCTTTCTTTTAAACCCTTTTTTCTATCCTTTCTTCCCTCCAATACCTTCCCAATTCCACAAACCATATAAGATCGAAGAGATTTGCGAAAAACAAGGAGTAGATTGCATAATCTCCCGCCTTTGGATCAGACTAATAAGATAAATTCATTCAATCCTCATTCGTTTATCATATTCCATCTAACCAGATGCAAATCCTTACCTCTTCTTTTGCAAACCAAGAAGGGCGGCGCGGGGCACGGTCGAACGGAAACATTTCTGTTCCAGAATAATCAAGTGCGCAGCAATAGTGTGTAAAATAGATTTGCAGTGTCACTTACCCATATTAAATTGGACTTTGCATCCAGTTTCTGCTTGAATACGCTTTATAGTTTCACCGCCTTTACCAATCACGAAACCAACAATTTCCCTCGGTACTGGAACCTTCAAATCAAAAAACCAATCAACCAGTATTAGAAGTTTCCTTTAAGTTTTTGATTACATCGATGGGGCAACAATTCGGCTAAGTATCAACGGTGCATGAAATAAAAACATAAAAAAAATAATAATCCTTCCTCCGTATTATCTAACTAAAGAACAAATTCTACTTTTTAAAAATTAACACAAATTGCTTTGCCAAGTCCAAATACTTATGTGAACATTTTCCCTTATTTCTGACACTTCGTATTTGTTGGGAAACGTGAGAGCATAACCTTGGATTTGAAGGGGTTAAAGATCAATCTATAGCCGCTATGAATGCATGGAAGGGAAATTCCTTGAGCTATGCCTCAGCACTTCATAGTATTATCACTGCAACTCAAAAACACGGACCGAAGTTGAATCATCATTGGCATAACCATGCATAAAAGGCGGAAAAATCAGCCATTAATTACTTATCTTATAATGCAGTTCACTATATATTGATAAAATCTATTTGTAACTAATTATTGTTGACCATCTATCCTTACTATCAAAAATGGTTTCATCCAGAATGGAACTTGAGATTACTGGCTTTTTAACAACATTTACAACTTTTATAGAACTGTAGCGGATAACAAAATAAATATGGTTCCAAGGACACCAAGCCTAAGCATCTTTATGCCACAATTCTAATGAGATATATCTACATACCTCTGTGCTGACAGCTCCCTTTCTATCACCGCCACCAAAATTCTGATTTGGTCCTCTATTTTTGAAATCCATTCCAGGCTTTGTCTAGAGAATAAAAACGATTTGGTATTGAGTAAGTTTATATACGGATTAAATGAAGAGCAGCTTCATTTTTCATAATAAAAAAGAGCAAAGGTTATTGATAGATGGCTCAAGATTTACGCAATTGTAGAAAAAGCTCCATTTAAACTGCTTGATTGACATCATTTGGCTCAAGATTCAGACATAACAATTTTTTTATTAGTGTTTACACAGTTTTCAAAGTTCCTTTTCAAGGTTCCAACAGGCAAGAAGCTTTAAGTAGTGTGGAAAAAGACTAACATAGCATACGGGAATCCGAGGGAAGATATAGAAATTGCTTGATTAAAAAGCATCCATAAGTTCTACTGTCTCAGCCACTCAACTAAATATTATCACTGCACGTCAGTAACACGGACCGTTGAATCATCACAGACAGTAATATGAAAGGAGTCAAGGTGATAAAGAGCTGAAGGGGAAGGAAAGCCAACATTCTATTTCAAAGGGGGGGGGGTCAAGCTCGATCCTATGATAGTCAATCATTAAGTTAATTGGCCTCCCACAATTGGCTCTTGGAAATTCTCACTAATATGTAAACACTAACAAGATTTTTGCTTGCCCTCAGGCTTCGAGATTGTTACATGACAATTTTGTATCATTAAATATGATCATTACCTCGAGTTCTTTTTCCGTTAGTAGATCAAGCACCATCTGTTTTCCATACTAAATATCAAAAGAAAAGTGAATAATTGAACGATTACAAATCAATATGAAGAGCAGATCCCATAGAATAAAAATTTAGTGGCCATCTTTAGCACCAAAGTTGTCTCTTATTCGCGAAAATATACTTGTTGGTGTGTTATCTCCTCCATTACCCTTGTATCTAACATGTATTGGTTAAGTTGCTATGGCTTCATCTTTTACCCTTACATAGCCTTTTAAGCGTACTCTGGTTTTATACCCTCATTTGCTATGATATATACTTATCCTATTCCTTGCAGTAGCCTTCCAAGTGTAATAGTACAGTTGATGTAGTTTCACTTTTACCCCAGCAGTACCCTCATATACTCCTGCATACCAGGCACGAACATATCAATGATCATGAATTGAAGTCCTTTCCTGGTGTCTTCTGCAGATCAAACATAAATGTGTAAACGATAAAATTCCAAGAACATACCTGACATTTTTGATGATCACCAGTGATTCTTAATGGTTTTTCAGGAGCATCCAAATATGGTCCATCTTGGATCATGACCATTCGGCAGCCCGCACGCTCCTAAAAGTTTGGAGATATAAAAATGTCTACAGCAGTTCTATAAAAAATCTCTGGGCCTAGGTACTGAACTGTGCGTCAATAAAAAAACAGCAACAAAAATGAAGAAAGTAACAAGATATTTTACATAAATATGAAATGCAGAAAACCTTTCAAATGCTAAAAATATATATATTGACAAATATCAATAAAAGATTGATAAAAAATTGTTGATATTATCAAATGTAAAGTGAGAAGTTCTTAATGACTCGTTTATACCTGCAAGTTTCGAATTGTTTCGCCACCTTTACCTGCGTGCAATGAAAATGTAATATAACAAAATCAATCAACAGCCTCCTTATTCAATACAATGATAATCATAACTCGCATACATTTGCTGACTAAATAAGCAGGGAAAGGCCAAACAAGAAATTAACATCCATTCACAATCTGAGTCCCCGTTTGCACAACAAAGTTTTCAAATGAATGGTAAAAAAACAATGCCAAAATGCTTTAGAGAGAAGTTGAACTATTTGATCTGCCTCAGTATTCAATACTGCAAAACCTGGTTATCTATCCAGTAGCAAACCATATATATTACATATGTTTACACTATACCATTTTCATGTTATATGATTACACTATACCACTTTCAGAAGTGTTTTCGTTTCATGCCGTTTTCGATAGCGTTTCCGTGTCAACAGATGGCCAAACAGTATGGTTTTGTACCGCTTTCAATCTTTTATTTACCTATACCTTTTTCAACTGATTGGTATAAGTGGGGCCTCTATCTTATCAACCAAAATATGAAAATGGATTTTCAATTTGCTGTCGGCCAGATGTGCAATAGTCAAACCCTCTTTAGACACTTGAGAATGTCATCATCATCCATACATATTGCAACAGTTTTTCATTATAATGCCACATAGAGAATCTTAATAAAAAAATATCAAAAATAGAAAAATATACAAATGAAGAGTAGTATACAAATATATTTAAATTAAGTACAAATTTTACGAAAGAGTTTCCAAAGACAACTCACCGATGATTAAACCAACTTTGCTAGCAGGTATCATGTGTTCAATCACAAATTCACCAGGTTGATTTGCCGCAGCAATCTAAAATGAAATTATCACCAAAATATAAAGAATCTGTATTTTAAAAAAGTTTGAGGAAGAAACTACTACCCAAACAATCAGTTAAACAAGTCAGATAAAAAAGTGCATGTAATGGAAGTTAACTGTTGTCACTATATCAAAACTGTGAGAAAACAGATATGCAATTAATCTTCAAAGAAATTTTTGTGGCATCCATCTCACAGCTAAATTTGTAAAAAAGTATTTTGTGGCACATATTGTACCTTTTTTTACCTTACATGGCCAAAAATGTATGTGCCTAGAGGCAAGTACTACAAAGCAATATTTCTTTAATATTCTTTACAACTGGTTATATATCGACTGGGACATATTAATGTCAAGGCTTTAATCAAAGAGTTGTCACATTTCTTTAAAGTGCTTGCAAAGGGAACTTAATTCAAAATAGCACAAGAATTCCCTTATTGTGCTCATCGTATTTGCATGCTTTGGACCTATTTGGAAGCCTGGAAGAAAGATTTACTCACATTGGACCACAATGCTTGGCCCATGCCACTCCCAGATCCATGAGACCCATGCTAAAGGGGAATTGAAATATCTAACTCATCATATTCAGCCATTTCAGGTGAAAGAAAAATTAATAAAAAGGGGTTCTTTTTCGGTCTTTCATTGTGATGCCACCGAAATAAACTTCTTTTTCCAAACAAATCAGTTCTCAATAAAGCTTAAGTTCTTAATGCAACTTATGCTTACAATGGCAGATGAGTTTAGCAAGGTCTGTTGTTCTAAGAATGCAGGGATTCCACATAAGGTATCATGCAATATTGGCAATAAAGTTAGCCACTTTTGTACTTCTCTGTAATCAAACGATGATCATTGTTATGCAATGTGTTATAAAGAGCATGACCCAACCAAGAAGGGAGTCATCATATGCTTCACAGTCCACTGTACCAAAACATAGCAGGTGACAAAACAGTGAAATCCTAAACTAAAGGATTTTGAAAATGCTGTTAACCAAAACAGCCAAAATGTCTTTATTTTTAGGAGCAAATGGGCTCCTTGGTGAACAGACAATTTCAACAACATATGGTCTTGTGGTCTAAAATTTTTTCCAACCCAGTTTATTTTCATGTCATTAATCTTCAAAATAAATCATCCCCTTTGCACTTTAATGAGTTGCAAAACACAATAATTCCAAGATTTAATATAAGTATTACAACTCACCAGATGTTCTGGAACTTTTCCATCATCACAAATTTTGTGGATCAGTTTTTTAGCAGTTCTGTGAATACAGAATTGATTATCAAAATCTTTAAAACAATCTTGACCACCAAATAATTACTCATGTGAATTAGCAACATTCACGTAACTGTTAACAATTTTGTCACCAGTGACATACTTCAAAAGTGAATACTTCAAATTAAGTGTAAGCAACTTACTCAACAGCAGCTGGTGACCCAGTGATGGTAATATTTCTATCTGGTAGAACAACTTGACCAGGAACTGGATCTATAAGGAACATAATGGAGATCAATGGATAACATAACAGAGACAGTTCACTGTAACAAATCACATGTAAAAATCACAACGATTTAAGGTATATTCAGAATGCTAGAAAGAACAGATAACTTTTGGGTAAAGAGTAGCAGTTGGACTTACCAGGGGCAACCTGGATCCGTGCACTTGTTTCTGATTGGAGTTTATTTATCATTTCTCCTCCACGGCCAATTACTGAAGGAACCAAATATAGCATTGGATAAAATCATGATTTTTTGTGGACTCATAAAAGCCAAAATTATAATTATTAAAATCACTGCTAAGTAAATCTTAAGTGTAAAATGGGATGACACATACTTAGTCCAACAAATTTGTTAGGAATCTTTATATCCTCTACCACCATGGATCCAAGGCCAGCTCTGTAACACAAATTCGTATCATGTCACAAGATGTGAATTGTAACCAAGACAAATAAAGTATAGTACAAAATGACACTCAAAAGAGTAAAATAGTATAACCTTATGAATTCAATTAAGTTTAAAATCATTAACCGTTCATTTTGCATACCCGCATTATTTAAAATTAGAAAAGGGTTCCCTTACCTTTGTGCTATATTTGCTGCAACTTGCATTGCAACTTGTTTTGGGTCTCCTGGCACTGGGAAGAATTAAATGGTATCAGAAACATTCTCAAAAATGAACAACAACCAGCTTTTATTGCATGGGTAAAAAATAACAAGGATGGACAGGAAATGATGAAGAAAGGTTAATTTACAGAAACTTTGAGTATTCCAAGAACATAAAATATTTTTCATTTCAGGGATGTGAAGAGATGGTCAATATTAAAAAAACAGTTTTTTGAAACTTACCTCCAGAGGGTGATTTTTTTGCTGCCTCTCCACCATTTTCAAGACCTATAACACAATCATATCTAATTGATATCAACATTTCTGCAATTCTATTCAGAAAATGGAGGCCAAATGCCCCATGAACACTCTATGTAACCATCTAAGTAACCAGGAATCAAACCTGCAATCCTTGTAGTTTTACAACACAAGCTTTGTCCATAATTTAAGGTTGTAGTGTTTTTTTGCTACATTGAATTGCAATTTTAAGGAAATGAAATATTAAATGTGATTAGTTCAATAAATGTTGCACTTGCAACCTGATCACCTACGAAAATGTAAAAAAAGAGGTTTTAACCTGCATCCTCTGCAGTTCTTTTTCGTGTTTCATCAACAACCGCTATGGGTGCAGCAGTGGCAACTAAGATTGAAAGATAATATTTCATGGGCTTGCACGGGATAATAGACTAGATACATGGATAATGTCTATCAGGGCCCAATTAATATAGCAGACACTTGTAGAGGCAAGGAGAAGCAGCCATCCCTAATACTTAAGAGGACAATGGTATTTTGTTCTAAGACAATGGACAACTATGATATCATCTTATAAAAACAAAAGGGTTGCCTCAAATTTAGCAAATTAAGTGTCTGCCTTTAACAAAAACGTATTAAGTACTCCAGTGTAGCCAATTGAAAGTTTCAAATGATTTTGTCCAGTTTTATTTTAGTCAATGGTCTTACATGTGGACCTGGTGTCAGCAGCATCATTCCTACACAACAGGGGCAGTAACAACTTGTAGCTTTAATGTCATCTTATTTGTTTTATGTAATGGCCTTGGGGATACACATATCTTTCTGCTCCCCAGGGCATTGTTAAAGTAGCATCATATAGTAGTTTTGTAGTAGTATATCTTGGAATCTGTAATTTGTAACTTTCTACACCAGTAATAAAAAGCACTTTGGTAAAAGTAACCCAAATAACTCAATGAAAGAGAAATACCTGGTGCACCACCGTTCAACTTTGCTGCAATCTACAAAATTAAAAGCGTTAGTTAGAAATTAACTTGGACAATGACACATTTCATGCAATCAAAATCTGGATAAACAATTTCAATTCGCCATTTTTATCGATGACTGACGTAACCTCTCCTTACCGTCCTTATGGAGAACTTTATTAATTAACATTTGGTACCAAAATTAGGTATACTTTTTATGCATTTTAATATAATTCGATTCAGATAAGCTAACGTTTCAAGTGTTTTAAATATTGTAAGCTATAAAAATGTCGAATCAAAATGAATTGACAATTTCGTTTTCTAAACGAACAGGGCCTAGGCAACATGGCGCTCACAACTTTGCCTTGTTTCTAGTGAAAATTGACGGTATGGATAAAGAATGTTACCTGTTTCGCACGGGCTAATGCTTCTTTAATCGCTGCTTCTTGGTCTGGAGTGGCAGTTGGGGGTGGAACAGCACTATAATCAGCCATAATTTGTCTATCTTTTATTGCGTCTTTTCCTCCTTAGTTTTTATTGCAAAGAAAGAATCAGCGTGGCTGCGAATGGAGTGCAGTGCATTGTGGGACGGATATGTGACGTCACTCTATCGATGTGGGAACAAAGATACGGGGGGGTTGAGGAAATTTGAACTCTTTCAAGTTTAAAAGAATAGGGATTATCAGAATAAAAGGGGGTCAAAATCACCCAGGATACAATTAACGGGGGACCAGAAGCTGGCAAGGACACTAAGGTAAACATATTTTATCGCAAGAGGAATTGTAAATAACTCTTAAGATTTTTTTGTCTATAACCGGACATTTATTGATAACAGCACCTTTGTTACCGAAAAGGCAACCCAGTATAAATACAACTGTATATTATAAGCTGGAATGCCAGCTGTTCTCGGGGCAAGGGTAGCTTGTGTTCCAGACCTCCGACCTGAAGGATAGGACAAGGGGGGCTAGACGGCAAGTATTAGAAGTTAGACATCTTTGACTTCGAGGCTACTACGACTTTGTGATCGTTAATCAAAATCCATACGAGGCATTGGATCCGCTAATAGCATTATAGCATTAGTCAGCTTATTTGAATCTTCCCTCTCCCCTCTCTTATCATCACCGAATGAACTTGACTATTAAAGGCCCATTAATTGCCCGGTATTGTTAGACGAAAAGGTGTAGAGTATCTGGTGCAATAACACGAGAGATTCACGACCGCATGACTCATTGAACTAAACCAAGGAAATAGGAGTCCTGGCTGTTATTATTTAGAAATAAAAACGTTATGGCATTCGTAATCCAGTTAGACTAAATCCAGGATTAAGTAATTAATGATAAGCATATCAAATTGTTGACGCACGATAAAAAATTAATATAATAAGCTTTAGAAAATTGCTTTTAGCTGGCAAAAAGGCTGGCTTCTGGAAACAAAATCGGTCCCTTTTTACAAATGTTTTATCTATGGAATCACCCTGTTTGGGCATGAACAGGGAAAAAGGACGCGTGACTTTGCAAACAATAGGCAAAATTTTCAAAAAAATTAAGCGGTAAATAATAACATGCCCACATTGATTGCATAAAAGTTGCTTTATAGCGAGTATGCAATGACTCATGAGTGTTGTTGATGATCGCAACCCCCTGCAGCCTTTCCAAAATGTCTTGCTACAATCTGTACAAAGCCTGTAAAACAGGGACATAATAAATATCAGAGGCGCAAGATAGCACTCCTCAGGAGCAGCAAAAAGAATGATTTTCAAAATTCATATCAATCTACCTACAGCAATACGTTACACGTAATTTGTATCTCACGAATACAAAACGAATAAATATTCAGCCTTTGGAATGCTGGAACAGGAACACACCAGGTTTCGTGTCCTTAATTACTCTCTGCTTTCGAATTGTAAGTGAACGGGGATCAAAATTAAAAGGAAGTGAAGTAAACAAAATGAATGGGATGGGGTGATTGGTGACTGGACTAGATACCTGAAGAGATGGGAGTTGGACAATATTCTTACTGTACAATGTCTGAACTAAATATTCCTATAAGAGTGGTTGGGAAATAGTACCTTTAGTAAAAGCTTTTCAAAACCAAATGGTAAGAATGCAATATTAAAAACTAGTGGGTAGGAAATTTAATGTCTCTCATCGAGATGTAAAACTTTTAATTTGTTCATTTCTAAAATGAAACATTTTCCACTCTGGCTGCTCCTCAGCACCAAGTTTCACGTAAAACTCTTTAGATGGGTCGTTCCAATCGAGGCAAATAAACACCATCCGACAGCATTTCATCTCTAATGCGATCTAAAAGTAAGAATTGTGAAAGAAAAGATCGAAATGAGCTTTGGGGATTATTGCAAACTAAATTTACAAAACCAAGCCAACAAAGAGCCGACTTTTGCTAGTAAGGACATCAGGCACACAGTTGTAAGCAGTTTCTCACCTGTCCTAACTTTTTGAAGAAGGCTGTACCGATGCCGTTTCCTACAATGGTAAATAATAGGTTAAGCTTGTTTCTCTTCAAGCACACAACTAAGCATGGTCAGAGGTTTGCAGCAAAATAATTTTTTTCTATTTGATGAATCTTTTTATAGAATTTAACATGAAGATGAAAAATAAAAAATAAAAATTCTTATGGGACATTCTGTCTAAAAAAGAATACAAAAGTTTCAATTGGCACTCTGAATTCTGGTAACAAATGATTTTTAATGTACATTGTATTTTGGCAAGATCCAGCCAAGTTTTAAGATGATTGTGGTAAACACTATGGCGTTCATAGATAGACTCAGGGGCGTCGTGAGTAGGGACTCTCAGGAGGGGCACAATTCAATGATTTTCCGACGTCATTGATATCCAACGACGTCATCACACGCAAGCGCAGTGTATTTAATGGATCTGCCTGCTTTAAAGTAGCATGGATATCCTTCTCATGACGTCATTTCACAATTTACATCAAATTTCTTCAAAACAAGTCATGTGGAAGAAATCTCTTTTGTAGACCCAAGAAAACGAAGTTTGACGATCACTTTGTTTTTGTCGAAATCTCAAGTTGACCTTTAGTCTTTGTGCCCTGATTTGTTACATAAATCATATAAAGGACATGTCTACATTGGAATTGCAAAAAAATCGTGACCCTTTCATAACCAGTAAATGATAGTATAAAACTCAACAAAGTCAATAACAAATACCAAAAGCCGAATAAATCTCATATTTCCCAAATTTCTGACACTCTTCCGACACACTGGGGGGGGGGGGCACGTGCCGGCGCTTCTGGATGGAGTGCTTCCCAGGGAGTGCTTCTGGTTGAAAATATCATTATTACGTCTGAAATACCTTACATAATGAAAGACCTAGTACTCTCTATTCTGAATAATCATTACCGACTTCAGTTTTGTTGGTCTCCAAAGAGCTTTCCCGCAAACTATTTCGTTGTTATCAAAATCTAATCAGCATTAATTGGACTTGATAACGAAATATTTTGTAAATTACGTCTGATAAAAAGTTTCAAAATAACAGAAACTAGACATAATAACTGACGTCTCAGAGTCGGTTTATTGAACATAATTGCCATAACACATGGCCTACATTCTAGTAATTTGCAAGCGAAATGGCAAGGTTTAAACTACATTGAAGTTTCGCTAACTCTTCATACTAAGTTCAGTTAAGCCCAGTTTATTTTAGAATTTTCTCCAGCTACAAAACCACTTGAGCTCCTATCATCCACGTGTCATGTCCCTTTGCAATCCACAAAAAGCTTATTCACAAGCAACACTTAATAGTTGGTAGCCGTCTGACAGTACACCGGCCCCACTATAGGCTTACTTGCCCCCCAACAACGATGTCCTTTTGAGACCCTGACCCCCTGTCAGACCACCACTAGAAACAATGCATCTTACCCCTGACATTCGGTTTGACATAAATGTCTTCAAGGTAAAGGAATTTTCCTTTCCAAGTTGAGTATCCAAAGTAATATAATGCATATCCGACGATTGTATAACCTCCAGTCTGATCTGTGCTCTGACCTGAAAAATGAGAGAAAATCTGCAATAAATTTTGATTAGATTGGAAAAAGAAATAGAATAAGGACGTAAGGGGTTAGGAAAATATATATAAAGAAAAAAAGAAGCAGGAAGGATTTTACTTGACAAGAAATAAATAATACATCAAATGTTTATGACCTCCTCTTTCATTTTCCAAAAAATTGGACGGAATTTCGGCAACCATGCATTTGAAAAGGCCATTGTCTTTAAAACCATCGTCCACAAGATCTGGGGAAGTAAATATAAAATTTTAGAAAAGAAAGCAATAAATTCCATCATTCATTAATTCATTCATTCATTCATTCACTTACTCACTCGCTCAATCACTCATTCAATCGATCAATCACTAGATCAATCACTCATTCAATCGATCAATCACTCGATCAATCACTCATTCAATCCATCAATCAATCAATCAATCAATCAATCATTCAATCAATCACACAATCATTTAAATACTCACTCACTAATTCACTAGTCGCTCACTTACCGTATTCTCTTGAATAGAAGCCACCCTTGAATAGAAGCCGCCTTTGATTAGAAGCCGCACAAATTTTGTAAAAACAAAAAATAGAAGCCGCCCTTGAATAGATGCCGCATTTTTCCCTACTGAAGATAACAGAATAATAGAATAATAGAAGGCGCGTATTCCTTTCATCATATCATAACGATTTCCACTTCATCTTGCTCTAAAATTTTATCAGTTAAATACTCTAAATTATGAATATCATAAATATCGGTTTCTTCTTGAAAGTTGTCTTCTAATGTTGGCCTTGGTACAAACTCGATGCTTTGATTCGATTCAACCAAGAGTACCTGGCTTCCTCTGTTGGCTGACCCTTTCCTAGACAGTGAATTTTGTCCGGATCGCTCGTCGTTATCCCGCACTTTACTAAATATCCTTCGATCGATGACCATGATCATAATATCTTGTGGCAAAATCTTGAAAATTATTTTATTGGATTTCTTCGGAGCAAAATCAATTTAGAGCTGCAGTTACCTTCAGGAGTAATTTGCACTTCAGATAAAGGTGTCTTCTCATAAGTACACAATTCCTACAAAAAAGTTTAGTTCACCACATTTGAATTTAAGTTTTGAAGGGGAAGGGGTTATGACAGCCTAGCAGACGATTTTCCTGTCGGTGAAATGAGATGGACATTGTTTGTAGAGGCTGAAAATAGGTGACATATAGTAATGACACATATTCAGGTGAATCACTGCATTTATTCCTTGTTGTCCTTGTTTATTCAGTGGCCCTAGCTCTTTAAGACAGCTTATTCTCATAATTATGCTGGTACATTTGAAAGACAAATTGCAACTGAATCCAAATCACTTAATATCAGAATACCCGCGCTTCGAAAAGATCACAGAGCAAGCCAGTTGGAGACAAAAATCCTCTGTGGAATGCCATGAAATGCATACCATTTGAATGATAAACCATGTACTTGCCTCTATCTCCTAAAATCCCTTCCTTATATTGACTATATTGAATAAATGGTTTATTTTTCCCAAATATTGGATTAGCCCTAATTATTAATTTTATTAGAGAACGTTGAAAATTCCTAAAGAAAACACGAGAGATTCATTCGTCTCCTGACAGTGACTTTAAGTTGAGAAAATACTCTTTGAATGATGAAAGAGGCCAATAACCGGATCTTGTGGAAATATTTCAAATTGTTATTTCAATTTCGCCTTAAATGAAGTTCATTTCATTCTTTTTCATTCTTTCTAATCCAACTTCATCTCAGCTAAAGTTCATCTCAGTTCAGTTCACTTTATTTCTGAAAATTCTACTTTATTTTCAATGATTAGTAAGATTTTATTCCTTAACTTCTATTCTATTTCATTTAATATCGATTTGATTTGATTTTAATTGATTTCTTCCCAAACCATAATAAATCTTTTTATTCAGTTCAATTTGTTTAGTTTCTTGCCAAGCAACCCATGATCAAGAGTCTGCTAAGAATAATTAATCAAACCATGCTTACTGGGTTAGGGGGGGGGGCTCTCTCCTCGGTTAATCTACTTATTGAGAGAGCTCCTCCTTTAAGTAATTCCCTGCATGCAATTTATCTAGTTCCTCTTTTAATTGCATTTCTATATTGTTTTAATTTTTTGTAATATCGTTATCTTTATAGTTTAGTTATCTGTTTGTATTGTTAGAACTATACATTGTATGTAGAGGATTTAAATAATATGAAACTGAACTGAACTGACTGAACTGACTGGACTGAACTGAACTGAACTGAACTGAACTGGAATGAAATGAACTGAACTGAACTGAAATGAACTGAACTGAACTGAACTGGAATGAAATGAAATGAACTGAACTGAACTGAACTGAACTGAACTGAACTGAACTGAACTGAACTGAACTGAACTGAACTGAACTGAAACTACTGGTTTTCAGTTTAATCAGTCAACTTTATCAAAAGTACAATCTTTCATTTACTGGGGGTTTCCCCCTATTTCTTGATGCACATGATGAGATGATGTACATGATGAGATGATGTATATTTTAGATAAAATATTTCTCAACTGAACTATACCCAAGATTTTGGAAATATTGTTTTTCTAGTTCCTGAGTTATTTACTCTTTGGATTACTTTAGAAAATTTTACCAGACAGTCAGTGTAAAAACTATCACATAAAAGAATAAAAATGTTTCACATGTTAGCTCTGTGCCCTTCATTAAAATCAATTGCTAGAAGGAAAGTCTTCTCTATTCAAGAAACAAAGAAAATCTCGTTCTCTCATCTGCAAAGAAATGCATTTTATTTGCAGGCCACCAGGGTTACTGGAAGGAATGTAAAAATTTCCTAATCAGTAGGCATGCAGACATGCACTCAATAAACTCTTCCTAAAACCCTGCCTGATATCCTGGAGTTGAACTTTTGAAAGCGATGCCTGGTAGGTGGCACCATATCTTCAGAAAGGGTTATTTAATTGGCGAAATCTCTAGATTTAAGCTAATTTGATTATACAATCAAATTAAAAACACCTCTGCAATATTTCAATAGATCCCCATATTTACTGATCATTACTAAATGGCGCATACAATATCTCCTTTGGGTAAACAAAATTTAATGGTCAATGACTTTGTGTTTGCAAAATTTAATGGTTAATGTTACAATGCAATTTCATAACATTGAAATGTACCATCAACAAGCTGATTGCTGCCATAAAAACTAAGGCTTTGCCTGTGATAATGACGCTAAGTGGCATTGAGTAATATTACCATCAATAAATACAACATTTTAAAAATGAAGCAACCAATATCTTCAGATGTTATGGCTTTGCATCCATTGATTTCCTTTATTTTGTTTTGAGAAAAAGATTAGATACAATAGGCCCCCTGCAGATGCCATATCGCACAGTATAAGTTACTGTAAATCAAAGAAATACCAGGGGGCAACAATGTCAAGATTCTCAAAGTTGATCAGACAACATCCATCTCAAGTATATTTAAACTAGGATATTTCCTATATCTATGTACCCTTGTGCAACATTTGCTTCCACAATGATCTGTATGTGAGTTCCAAATGGCATCAGGGGGCAATGAGTTTAACAATAATTCATATTATAAACATATTTAAAGGGTAGATCCCTTATCAGTCAGGGGAATCAAAACCAGGGGGCATTGGTGCAAGTGGCCTAATGTTTGGGAGAATGTCCCTTCTCATATTATTGCAGTGCTTTATTTTTACAAAAAACTACAAATTTCTAAACGTTGCTTCATTTTTAGTGGACCCTTTCCCAATAAAAACATTTTTAATTACAAAATGATACATTGAACTAAAGTCTCCAATTTTTGCTGGATGCTTAACGATAAATGTAAATCTGCCACTTTGCCAATTAAATTTAGATATAGTTACCTTAATCATTTCATGAATATAAGGAGCATCTGATGATGTAGCTTCTCTTATTTTAAATTCCATTCTGCTTTTTTCATTTGCTTCAAAAAAAATGAATGTTAAACATTTAGTGTTAAACTTTCGAGTCGAATCGTCAGAAGACTTTGAAACGCCTCGGAAGCTTTGCAAAATTGGCGATTTTTGAGGGGCTCGCAAAGGTTGAAGCTCCCCTCCAATTAGAAAACAAAGAAAAATACTCCTAGATAATTTATCCAACTATCATTCTATGAAAAAAAATCGAAAAAATTCGATGTTTGTGGATAGTTATTTTTGGGAAACCAACTACCACTTTCGAGTCGAATCGTCAGACCGAATCGTCAGAGAATTGCTCGAATCGTCGTAACAATTCAATTCAGTCGTTGGTGGACGGACCCAAGAATTTCGCAAGGGAAAAGAATGGTATTCTTGTGCTAATCCATAAAGGTTTTGCGGAAGCGGAGGGTTCATCGTGACATCTCTTTATAAAAGGGTAATACAAGACAAAATTTGTCTGACAAATGCGAACATAACTTTAACAACAAAATCACCTTTAAATTCAAATTAACTTCTGATCCCTTTCTCTTGCGTCTTCCCTTCTTCATCAATCCTCTCCTTAGAATTTTCACATAAATGAGGTTAATGTGAAACGAGGTTACTGTGAAACGAGGTTATTAGGTTCAAAGGTCATTCTCTAAAAGCTTTCCGTTCCCTAAAAGCAACTAAAAGTTTTCTTTGTTTCCGGTGTTGCTTGAATGTTCATAATAGCTATAATTTGTTCGCAACAATTCACATCCTTACTTAGAACATCCCATATATCATTTTCTGATTTCCATTTCCAGGTATATGAACCCAATACCCAACATGATAGAATAAAAATGGCATGCTACCTTTCCAGGCATATAAAGGTTCTTACCTTTCCATAACTTATTCTAGTTCAAAAGGGTAAAAGCCGTAGAAACACCACAGATGATTCTAACTATAGATATAGCATCAAAAAATCTTATAATAAGCTATTTTACATAGATATAATGTTGTTATACACAATTTACAAGCTGATTTGGGTCTTCTACTTGGACGAAAATAACCCGTGAAATTATTCATATACAAGAAATTAAATTTGGTCGTGCAGTCTAAAAAGCTTAACTGTAAATAAGACCCTTGAAATATCAACGGAAAGGCTCTTTTCTTTGTCTTTTTTGCAGGGAGTAGAGGGGGGCTCATCCTAATATATTAAATATCGTTTGATGGTTAGAATGTGACCTCCACGTGTGAAAGAATATTCTTTTTAGATAGATTATAAGAGTGCTTTAAAAACGATACCCGAATGACCCAGTTTCTCATTGGACTGATGTGTTGTTAATTTCCCCGGTACCCTAAAAGACCCACTTTCTCCTTTCTCCAGGGCTGCATAGGAAGTGGTATCGCAATTCTACAAAGATCATTTTTATTGCATTTACTACTAGACGTACAGATGAACTGAACCATACAAAGATACAACTGTATGTGGTTGAAGCGTTTGAACTAGTTAAGCGAATTCGTGAAGGTTGAAATCCCCAACGCATGAAACGATTTTGATGGGTAGGGGATATATAAGTGAGCTTATGACAACCGTGCGTTTAAAAGGCTTAAATTTCTGCTACGTGCTGCACCCATAATACGTTAATACATTTTGCTAGGTATATATTCATTACTGATTAAAGCATGTCCTTCTCACATATTTTGAACCACGATCATTCCAGTAGGATGGAGAAGCATATGTCTTCCATCATTGAGAGTAGTGACTCGCTCTTTAACCATATCATATATAATTTGCTGCAAAAATTTGGGGATACCTGAAAGCATAGAAATAAGTGGTAATTTTGGTTAAAATTGCAATTACTTGAATTGTAATATTAAGGTTATTCCAAGCTTTTATTTGTGATCTATTTTATCCAGTCGAATCTAGCTTTGCAGCTATTTTCATGCTGAAAAGGTTTCGGGCCTGCAAAGAAAATAAAGAGAAATTGCATGGATCTAGAAGGGTACATTTACCCTCTTTTAAATTAGCATAACAACAAGGCATTAACAGACATGATAGGTTGCAACAGGTTTTCTGTACTTTAAAAAGAAACGTTATTATGGAAATTATATTAAATCTCCTATTGCCTGGCAGGGGGGTCTAATGGATTTCTTGAATAGAGGCTTTGGTCATGCTGTCACTTCTGGGTGAATCTCAACTAAGCATCACTTACCTAAGTAATCTGTTTGAAGGAAGAAGGTAACAATATCATTACGAGTTGGACTTGAATTTTGCTGGATGAAGTCAGTAACATCAAGATGGCTTGGTCCTTCTTTGATTTGGTGTGTGATTGCGTTGTTTGACAGAGCCTCTGAAATGAACTTGCTAGTCACATAATGATCGTTGATTGGGCGATCCATTTCCACAGACTTCCTCATTCGGACAAACAGTTCATGTCCCCCTTTCTCTGTCTGACTGAACATGACAAGTTGGCCGCTTGGTTTTAACAATGATTTGGCTTTGATTATGACAGCAACAGGATTTGCCATGCAGTACATGGAGTGAGACATGAGAATCAGATCAAATTTCTTCGATGTTTCATATGTCTCGTCAAAGTATCGAGAATCTATTTCCAAGTTGATCTTGCCCCAGTTGGATGCAGTCTCTTTCAGTTCTTGAAGATGATCATCATTAGGTTCAATAGCTAGGAAATTGTTCACTTTCAAACCAAGATTTTGTATGAAATCATTTTCTAGGAAACCAGTCCCAGCCCCAATGCTCATCAGATCGACAGCCTTGCCTTCAAAGCCATCAATCAATGGCTTGGCAAGCTTTTTGATCTCAGCATATTCAGTTGAACACATAATGAATGTCGAGAATACTGTTGCATACTCTTGCTCAGTTAAAGGTTGGCAAATTTCCATCGAACCCATATTGATAACTACAATGCAAGGCACAACTACATTACCATTAGAGTATTTACCTGAGTAAACCTTTATAAAAAGAAATTTTCTCGAATTAAGTCTGATTTGTAATCACAGAGTTAGTCATTACTAGAAACCGCCCTAAAACGTGTCACTGCGTAGCATCCACATTCGATATCTTGTCATGGATAGTTTTATCGTACACAGCGTTGAAATTTAGGACAGGAAGAGAGATGAAAAACTGTACCTGTGTACGAAACTGATATTTCAATAAACTCAGGGCCGCCGAGAGCCAGTGCGGGCCCTGGGGTGTTTCATGGCACCGGGCCACAGTGAGCAATCGATTTCTTCACGGAATAAAACTTTTGCGGGGCCCGGACCCCCGCCTACCCTCCCCCCCCCTCTCGACGGTCCTGAATAAACTATTTTTGGCTGGGCTCAACTGGGTATATCATTGAATGAAAAATATCTTGTTGATATCGTGCAGACAACAAGGCACCTAGTTGCTTACAGTTGCTCAATTGATGAAATATAGTTTGCGCAAGCGATCAGTATTGATTGTCGATGAGTATGAGCGCATGACTTGGGTGCGGCCTGTCTCCCTCGCTATTGTCACAGAATGGTGCCTTTGTCGTTAAAAACTAAAACTAAATTAAAAAATATCGGTCGATTGATTTCATAACAATCAACGTTTTTCTCAAAGCTGTTTTCCGGCATGTATTTCAAATAGGGATCATCCATCAAAGCTAGGCGCTTTTTTGGTTTTTAATTTACGTTATCACCTGGTAAATAACTTTCCTAGTGCTTTTGAATGTGTAACAGGTGAGTTTTTCATTTCATTTTCATTTGATTCATTCGTTTTTTTTTAATTTACGTTATCACCTGGTAAATAACTTTCCTAGTGCTTTTGAATGTGTAACAGGTGAGTATAAGGATGATTGGCTTATGTCAACAGGCAAACTGTATAAAGTTTTTTTTTATAAACTGAATCAAAATTGTGTGACCAGATAAGCTTGGTTCCCCCCTAGGCGTTTAAGTGCATTTAAGTGGGTTTAAGTGCGATTAAGTTTGAGATAATAAACCCTTGAAAAAGATAAACGCGCAGATCAAAAAAGTTTGTTCTTCGCGTTTAAACATCAAAGACACCGAAGAATTTAAGACAATTATCGTGCATCGGTGCAAACAAATCAGCATGGCATCAGCATCGCATGTACATCGGGCATTTTTCTCTCTCAATGAGTTCTGGGTAACTTGGGAAATTCTCAAACGACTGCATACGATTTGTCAGAGATCTTGTTAGTACATCCAGCTAGAATATTTTTGGACTTTAATTAGCATGAAATTACCTTACATTCGATCGAATGCACACTTGCTTGGCAACGGTTTTGTAATCCTTGTATATTAATCGCTACTTATTCGTTACCGTAACTCGCCATTATGCTTCCAATACAGACAAATCTTCGCTTTCGTTCAAAGGTTCCGGAAGCTCAACTCTACCTGCCAATGTTGTACGAAATAAAGGGAACCCAGCTTTATAAGCATACATCGTGCAAAGTTGCTTTATACCTTGCATGCAAAATCATCTTCATCATCACCATCATCGTAAATGCAAGTTGGATACCTTATCTATGCAATACTTACAAATTGATTATTCCCACGTAAAGGTACTAAAATTAGAGACTTCTACACAATCTAACTGAACGGCATTTCAGCAACAATGGTATTTTATAACGGTATTTTATAACCATGCCAATAACTCTCACACCGGAAAATAGTTAAAAAAGATATTTTTATTATACAAAACCAACCGTATTTCTAAAGAATAGAAAACAATTTCTGCAACAAAACATAGCCAGATACTTTATTAGATTGGAGAAAATCAACATTGATTATTTTCAACTATTTAAGAAGCAGAGTAGTGCTTTCTTATAAACAAATTTCTTACCACTGAAAAACGTCAATTTTTTCACAGTTGATCACACTCAAGTTTTAATGTTCTGCTTAATATGAAAGGACAGGTTACACTATCGGGCAGAAGCTGAGATACAGCAGAAGATCTTGTTTTATCGTGATGCCCTCTCTATGACTGAAGTGATGACACTCAATTATGCACAGAAAAAATTATCGTTGAGTCAATTTTTGTGACATTTGGTGAAGTCGATACCAGAAAAAAGTTTTTGTTTCTATAACAAAGTGGCTTAAGCGAAAGTAATATCGTTCTTTGTCATTTCTAATATCAATATAATAAATGTTTTTTGTTATGAAGATATCCAGTGGGAAAACATGCTTCATTTTTTTGAACAGAACAAAGACTGGGATTTTTCCCGTAATAAACTATGTATAACGCACCAAAAAACTGTTTCACTGCCTAAAAATGTGACGTTTACAGATGTAGTCAAAGTTATCTTGAAATGAAAATTACAGTTTTACAGGATGGATCACTATTTATGGCCTCTGGCCTCAATGTCCAGGGGGCCTCATCAACTAATATCAAAATTTTATTGATACCCTCTTTATATATATTCAAGGAACCTCCAAATAGGAGCAGCCTACAAGGTATAAGAGTGCTTCCAGCTTTCCTCCCCCTCTTCTCGCTTCGATCACAGACACAAGGGGCCTCAATTTGCAGTTTTCCCCCCGGGCCTCGAATACTCCTCGTGGCACTGTACATAGCTTTAAACTACTGACATGTTATTTTTCTATAAGAAAGTTTCTGAATAACCCCTTCTTTCTAACTTTTATATTAATCGCAAGCTCCCAGAATTAGCACCGTTTTAAAATATTCACTAATTTTACTCCACTACTCTTGGTATTTGAAAGTATTGCACAGATCTTGAAAGGATGCCTTCATCGACAAATTTGAGCCTTTAATGCTTCACTTCATGATTTAAGCATTAAATTTAACAATACAACAATTTCACAGTGCACCTAAAGGCTATGCTTGCAACAAAATATAGTTGCAGACATTCCAAGATTGGAGAAACTCAGCACTGGAATTTCGTAAATTTATTTGGGACTAATATCTAGACTTCGGCAGCTAGATTTCCTGATTTAAATTATTTCCTTAAGTAACTCTGGAAGCAACTATTTGCGAAGAAACGCAAGAACAGGGTTTAACTCTAGATTAGGTACTTTGAGGACACGATGACTAAACACACAGTTATAAAAAATTGTCAGTGCGAACGCATAAACTGATCCGTTTCATTAAATCAAGACCTTAATAGGAATGCTACACGAATCCTTAGTTTAACCATGATAAACGTTGAAAAGAGAAGTGAAAGTTGTATAAAAATACAGTACATCGATTATAACTGACTGCACCTGATGCTCGGCTTACCTTTGAAGAAAATGACGCAAGATATTTTGTCCTTTCTTCGACCTGTTTCGCTTCTCGCTTGCTTCTCTCTTCTTTTCAGTTTAGGTTAACGTGCATCCTTCATTTAAAGCTTTGTGGTAGTCACGTGATGACGATGATTGAGGATCTCATTGGCTGATCTTGATTGCGTTTGATTGGAAGCTTGCACCAAGGACGGTGGTGCCAGCTAGTCATGCTTAAAGACCTCCAATTACAAGTCTGTGTTAACGGACTAATTAAGAGTCTGTCTCGCTCTTATCATTTGCATCGATAAGTGCCTTGTGGCATCGTTGACATCGGTCATCTAATGAAGCGCAATTTATAACCAACCTGTCCTCAGACAGGAATCCGTAGATCAGGCCTAACATGAGTGCAACAAGCTAAGCATGTCAAGCGAAGAATGACTAAAATATATTACTAGGTGGGATGACAAATTAATGTTTGGAATTTTAATTCCTCTTTGTTTCTATCTTCGTTCTTTCCTCTTGACGGATTTCAAGGCAAAGGCTTGGCCAGTAAGGGAGTCCAGTTAGGGTATGGGGCCAGAGTGCAGAGCATGGCAATGGCGCACCCAAGAAATTCTTAAATGCCTAAGATAGCGCACCTGAGCGCCCCTCAGATTTTGGAGTTTTCATGTTTGTGCAGTGATATTCATAGTGTAGTGGCGCACCTGACGATTTTTGTACGGTTTTTGCGCACCCGCACCTGAGGTGCGGTGCTGTTGGCGCACCCAAGATCTTGTCAAGATTGGCCTGTGAATGACAGCATTCCCTGTCACATTTTCAAACAGAGATCAATCACCCCCTGGGGAAACTCATTCAAGAAAAAGGGCGGGTGATAAATGAATCCCTGGAATGTTCCTGCCTCGAGGCCAGACTGCTAACTTTGCTTTGCGCTAGGAATTTCCTCAAGATGGCTCCGATCACACACCTTAATGTAAAGAGATATTCACGCGTTATCGACTTACTGTGAGTCTTTTTGGAAGCTTGCCTGCTTATTATGATACTTAAAAAGTTTAAGCAGACCCCGTAAATCCAATTTGATCGATCTAGAAATTTAGTTAGGCCCCGTAAAACCAATTTGAAAGATCATCTCAGGGTCAAGCAGCAGCAATTTTTGTAAATCTTAATGGTCTTATCTTGTCTAGTCGATTACAAATCCCATTAAGAAATATGTGAGCCACTTCTTTCAAATCGCAGGTTAAACATCGAGGTTTTCCTGATGCATTGCCAAAAAGTATTTGGCGCGGTTCGCGAGGTAATTGTATTTGTCCGTACTCAATATTTTGGGTACATGCTAGACTACTTAATTATATATACTGGGGGTCCATCCGCGGTTTTCCACATTTACCCAATAGTATGAAATAGAATTTCACAGGCCCAATAGATCAACTTTATATTTGTGATGAGACCAAAAGATATCAAAAATATAAAACCTTACAACTGAGCATGCAAGGAACTAGTTTTCATAGCAATTTAGCTTACTTTGCTGTTGTCGGTTTTTAGCTTTCAAAAGAAGGGGGAGCGATGGCTCCCATTGGTTCCTCCCCCCCCTGGCTACGTCACTGAACAGAAAATAATTCATAAAAGCATAGCACAATCACTTAACTTTTTAGGTATGTAGAACTCAGTTCTAAATTTTTCCAAATTCTTTCTAGTACTACTTACAAAAACTAGTGAATAGCCCAATATTCATCAATAATTCTTTGTCCATCCAAAATTGTAAACATTGCCCATTTTTCAACTTAAACCGGTGCTGCAGTATCTATTTTTGCCCTGCAAGTGGACGCAATTTTCATAGATTGGAGGGTGAGCCACCCTTGCCACCTATCCTCCAATAATACCCCTGCCAGCGAAGTGCAGACAGATGCTGAAAATATCAAATTTCGAATAAAACAATCAAAGTTAAGACAGTGTGAACTGGGTTGTCAATGTTTTGGATTTGCTTAGGATTTTAAGACTTATTTCAAAGTAGGCATATTTTTAAGAAAACAAGCATTGAATCAAAAAATTGTTAATTGAATCTTAATCCTGCCAAACTCGTAATTTGTTCTTATTAAAAGTATGTTTTTAATTTAAATGTCAAGAAAATTTCTGGATGAATCATAATAATCTTCACCCTTCACAAAAACTAAATGTCTTAAATTTCTAATCCAATAACATTGAGGTTCCTTTTGGTTCACCAACGACCAATCCCAATTCAAAGAAAATTCTAAATATTTATAAACACAATGTCGGCACAAGTGTGGAATGACTTTTAAGAGAAACTGGTTCTCATCTCCTCAACAAGATAAGAAATCTCAGAGTTGGTTTTGTCCTACTTAAACAAGAGTGTAACTATATATAACTCAGGCAGTGAGCATGTCTGTTTGGAGTCGATAAATACTTTTTCGATTTGTCTTCAGATCATTTCTACTGATGAAAATGGGTCTATTTCTACCAAATGAATGAGGATTTCCCTACCAAAGTGAAGGGTTCACATTTTGGGCCGTTCAACAAGTAATTAACGGAAAAAATTACCATTTTAACCCCATCTCTCCATATATAACGGCCTCTCACGCTTGAGCTAATACCCCTCCCCCTGGGACCCTGATTAGAACCAAATCTGTTGACTAGATCTTGGTACCCAATACATAGTTTACGAAATATGATAACATAAATGATATCGTCAGGCTTATCATGAGAGACAGAAGTAATAGTCATGTTTTTAGCAAAAACAACAGACGTGTATCGTTATTGACATTTTTGTTGAAACTTCAAACCAACCAACAAAGTTGCATTTATAAATTGTTTGTCCTTCTCACACCGAGGTAAACCCATCAAGTGCTTCAAGGTGTTCTTGTTGCAAATAAAAAAGGGGCTGAAAAGGTGAGCGTCCACTCTCTCCCTCCTCAAAGTGACGATCCTGTTCTTGTGATGACCTTGTTGTTATAAATAATATCAATCTAGTTCCTCCAAATTACGGCGTTTTCTCGGTCATTATGTTAAACATTAATGATAATTTGTCGAGACTTGGTTATTGCAGAGTCTGCCAGCCAAAAGAATGTGAGTCTCCCAGACAAGCTCTATTCCATAAAATGCGCCTGGTTTTACTTTAAAACTAAATTTGATTTAGAAACAAAGGATAATGACACTTTATATTTGCCAAAAATGAGACCAACGCAACATAAGTCGCACCCATTAACGATAATGGCATGGTGAAGCTGCAAAGGCATCTCATCTTAATACAATAAAGGCTGGAAGAAACACAATAGAAAGAATGCAAAAATAGATCCATACAAAAATTGTGAAATTGTTATGAATTTCTAACAATCACTACAGTTGCTTATTTTTTTTAGATTTTCATATTTTTATTCATCCCAATCCTTCAAAATTTGACGATTTTTTGTGGCCTCTTACATGACATCGCAGAGTTGAATTTGAGAAAAATGTTTTTTCGCAAATTTTACACCTAGAAGCAAAGATAGAAATTAATATTTTACACAACCTTTATTTCCGTTTCCGATTCATTTATTAATCTATTAATTCATTCAATCAATTATTCATTAATTTAATAATTGTTCCAGTTTTTCATTCGCTGCTTTATTTACTCAGTCATTCATTTACTAATTGATTAATTAAATAATTAATTAATTAATTCATTCATTCATTCATTCATTCATTCATTCATTCATTCATTCATTCATTCATTCATTCATTCATTCACACATTATGGCATAGAGGCTTCTGCAGCGTAAATGGGTCCGACAGAGTTGACAAGGAGAGAAGTCAACTGTGATATCTGCAGAGCAGAACTTAAGTTTATGACTAACCGGTCTAAAACTCGACTATTGCGCAGCAAAACAGCATACTGATAAAATCATTGGTCACGAGATACAACAAGGAACTGCTTACGTAGATAATACGTGCAATCTAACATAAATACATTGCTAGAGCATTATACAGAACTGCGACAAAACATGAACGCTAATACAACAGCAATATCAAATAAAACAAACAATCATTAAACTTCTGACTGATTTCCTCATCCTTCAAAATGTTAAAGAGGAATAAATACAAACTTACGTAAAAGGTCGTTCTTCGTTGTGGACATGTTCATGAACTCTGAGTTGAAATACTTGTGAGAATGTATCTGTGCAATAACGACACTTGTATGGCTTGAAACCAGAATGAACTTTCACATGACGAGTTAAACACGAAAATGATGCAAATTCTTTCGAGCAGATGCTACAGTTGTGCTTCTTTGTGCCTGTTTGAAAGAAGCATCAAGCGCATAAGTAGGGGGTTGGGGAAGAAGGGGTTAGCCCCATCAGAACCGATAGTAGTGAGAGACCCGGGAAGAAGAGGCTATTTTTGTCTTCAAGGTTAAGAAAATCTTGCCTCATTCAGTTAAAATGAGCCCCAACCTTGGACATGCCCTGTAAAAGTGTTACATACCTGAATGCCTCTCTTTGTGCAAATTTAGATTGCCTTTTGAGGAATAGTTTTTCTTGCAGATATCACACTCGTACAATTTCTTACCTGCAAAAAAAAATTAAAAAAGAGGATGTGAATTTGGAAGAAAAGAAAATAGAAACGAACAATTGCTTGCTAATTGTAAAAATACTCTCTGCATGCTGCTTTGCGATACCCGTGCGTGCGGGTGCGTACAGGGCAGATGCGGGGCAATTAAGAGGGATTTTGGCCCCAACATAATATGGCAAACCTGTATGCCTCCAAGAATGTTCCTTTAGCTCTCTTCTGGAAGAAAATGTTTTTGTGCATTCGAGGCATTTGAACGATTTCTTGGACATGTGCTCTGCATCTCTATGGCGTTGCAAGTCGCTCACATAGGTGAATGTTTCATTGCAGTAAACACAGACAAATGGTTTCTCTTCGTTATGCAGCCTCAAGTGTTTTTCATATTTTGTTTTGGAGATGAAAACGGCCTGGCAGAATTCGCAAATAGAATTACCTTAAAGGATAAAGTACAAAGATAAGTCAATGGAAGCTAAAACAGCAACAGACTTTGTCATTTTGTGATGGTTCTTAAATAACAAAATGTTAAGAGAGAAAGGCACTTGAGTATTATTGATTGCACTGTGTGAATTTTGTTTTGTTGCAACCGATAATGGCAGATGAGCGAGCAAAAAGTCAGCCAAAAAGAACCTTAGCTGATTTATTCTCCAAAATGGCAGCTTTATTTCTTCATTCCGTCAGTATTCACAGGTTGATGATTGCTTTTTACCAGAAGTCAAAACAATTCAGGTTTTCTTATAATGTTACTTGCCGAGTAATTCAATGGATATTTGTACTCCTAGTTAGTGTGTTTAACTTATGTTGGATAGGGCTAGTCCCAGACTACTTGCCTCGCGCGCGGTTTCCTTTATGACACGTGTTAAGTTGTTTTTACGCAGAGTTCGGTTTTATCAAGCGATAGTTCAGTGTGTACGCGAGGTTTATCCTCAGATAAGAGAATGAAAGCAACTCAAGATGTAAATAGTGTTTGTATATGATTTATGATTAAGTCGCATACACTCGAGTTTATCTCAGACGTCTTTCTTGGACGGAATCAAGTTATATACTTTACAACATATGGCGCCCAACGTGGAGGCAAGAATTCACAAATAGACTAAGAAATGGCAGAAATTGGTCGTATAAAGAAAATTCGCGCAGGACATCGTTCCTCATCCACAAAATTACAAGGCAAAGCACTTGCAATTCTTCAGGCAGAAACAGACGACCAAGACAACGCTGTTAAATTAGAAACTATCGCTGAAAATCTTCGTTCGAAAGTGGAAACCCTAAAGCAACTAGATGAGCAAGTTATTAACGCTATAAACGAAGAAGAAATAGGAGACGAAATCGATTGCTGTACAGACATCGAGATCAGTATAAGAGAAACAATAAATAAAATCGAAAAGTTTACGTTGAGGAATCAAACTCGAGTCGTAGAACAAGCTACGAGACCTAGAAGCACATCGAATTCATCAGAATCGCCGTCAGTAGTAAGCTCAGAAATAGCAGAGAGCGTTTTGGAAACTTCAACACGAGGAATCCAGCCATATAGTAAATCGAAGTTGCCCAAGATTCCTTTACCCAAGTTTAATGGAGAGATCACAAAGTTTTTTCCTTTCTGGGAAAGCTTTGAAAGTATAATCGACCGAAATGAATCGCTAACTCAAGTCGACAAATTTAACTATCTACAAAGTTCGTTGGAGGGTACAGCCGCAAGGGCACTTGAAGGCCTGCCTGTACGAGAACTCACATATGACACTGCCGTAAACATCATCAAGGAACGCTTCGGAAACAAGCAAAAGGTGATCAGCGCCCATATGGACCAATTGATTAAGATAAAAACTTGCGAGAACGAAAATGCTACGCAACTTCGCTTGGTCTATGACCAAATCAACATTCAAATCAGAGGACTCGAAGCGATAGGAGTCACAGCCGACAAATACGGAAGTCTGTTGATCCCGGTTATCATGGCCAGATTGCCTAAGCCAATCTCCCTGCAAATTGCACGTCACACTTCCAACGACATTTGGACCTTGGGAGAGCTAATGGATTTATTACGCAAAGAGGTGGAAGCTCGAGAAATCAACGACGAAGTTTCCGTCAAAGAGAAAATTCCTACGAAAACCCACCAACAACAAATGCCAACCACTACATCACTATCAGTTAAAACCAAGGAAAGGTATTCGATCCCTACTTGCATATTTTGTAACAAGAAGCATTTTTCCGCCCAATGTCGTACAGTGGTTGACATGCAAAAGAGAAAGGAACTAATCCAAAAATCTGGTCGTTGTTTTCGTTGTTTGGGAACGGGACACATTGCGAGGAATTGTCAAACTACGTCCAACTGTAGAAATTGCCAGAAACGACATCATACTGCGCTTTGCGAGCCAAAGAAAAGGGAGCCGGTGAAGGAAGAAATGTCAGAAAATGTGGTGAATCCGACAAACACCAATACGGCAAGATCTGGATCAAGCTCAATGCTGCTTCAAACTGGACGCTCGTTTGTATATGGGGAAAACCCCGATTACAAAATCCCAGTAAGAATAATGTTTGACACAGGTAGTCATCGTAGCTATGTCAGTAATAAGGTAGCCGATAAGTTAGGACTTAAGTCGGAGGGTACGGAAACACTAAATATCAATACTTTTGGTAGTTTAAAGTACAACAAGCACGTCAGTAAGCGCATTAGTTGTTATGTAGCGACGCAAGATAGGGAAAGCGTTCAGGTCACAGCGCTCACACATCCGCAAATTTGTGCTCCTGTCCAACCATTACCAGATACCTCTAACTTTCCCGAATTGCTAGGTCTTCAGCTGGCAGATCAGTTAGTTGACGGTAATTGTAGGGACGAGATAGACATGTTAATAGGAATAGATTTCTATTACAGTTTCATTGCAGGTACTATCATTAGAGAGGAGACAGGGTTAGTAGCACTACAGAGCAAGTTAGGGTGGATAGTTTCAGGACCTTTGAGTTCAGAGTCAAAGATAGCCAAGTCAGATAGTCAGTCGAATCAGTTGTACGTAAATGCCAATTTAATTGTGGAAAGGCCTTATGAATTTAATGATTCTCTTTCAGAAGAAGACACACTAATTAAATCCTTCAAACAGGCATTTGAATTTCAAGACGAAACGAACGAAGAGAACGTAGAGGCCGCAAGGAAAAGGTTTATTGAATCATGTAATGTTCGACAAAATGATGATCGCTACGAGGTAAATTTACCGTTTAAGTCAGTAACGAAAGATAATCTTTCAGATAATCGAAATCTGAGTTTGAAACGATTGAAATCATTATATTCACGTTTACAGACTAGTCAAGATTTGTTTTCAGCTTATAACAAAGTGTTTAGGGAGCAATTACGTGATGGCATAATTGAGAGAGTTCCCGAAACAGAGGAGAACAATACTGAGATGTTTTTTCTGCCACATCATGGAGTCGTAAGGGAACAGCGTCAAACAACAAAGTTGCGTATTGTTTTTGACGCAAGCGCAAAGGATTCTTCGGATACTTTCTCTCTGAATGATCTCTTAGAAATAGGACCTAATTACGTGCCGAATTTGGTAGGGCTTTTACTTTCATTCCGGTCGAATTTAATTGCTATCACGGCAGATATTGAGAAGGCGTTTCATCAGATTTCAATTGACACAATAGACCGTAATTATCTCAGATTTTACTGGTTTGAAAACATCTCATCTGAGAATCCAACTATTGTGCAATACCGCTTTGCAAGGTTGCCCTTTGGGTTAACATCATCACCTTCTATTCTAGGTGCAGTTATTGATACGCAGATTAAAAAATACAGTCATTTGTATCCAGGGTTACTTGATAAGATTAATCGCTTTTACGTGGACGATTTGAATACAGGTTGTAAAAGCATTGAAGAAGGTATTCAAATCTATCAAGTCGCCAAAGAAATCACTCATTCCGCAGGATTCAATTTGAGAAAATGGACTTCAAATTCTAAGGAATTAATGAATCTCATTCGTGCACAGGAAAGCATTGAAGTTAATGAGAGTTATTCTCCCCACCCTTCCCACAAGATTTTAGGGATAAATTGGAACGTAGATCGAGACGAAATCTTTTATGAATTTCAAGAAATTCATGAATATGCAAGCAAGTTGCCGATCACAAAAAGATCGCTTCTTAAAATCACCGCTAAAGTCTTTGACCCATTAGGCGCCCTTTAACCTACATTTATGATGATATTAATGGTATTTCTTATCCTTTAACACCAGGAGAATTGATTTCAGGTTATACTACAGCAAGATATCCAAATGGCAAGCATTTCGAGGTGATAAGCACTAACGAATCACTAACCAGAAGAAGCAAACATCATCGCCAGCTTTTAAGTCATTTTTCCAAAAGGTGGAGAAACGAGTATCTCATCAGTCTTAGAGAGATTCTTAGTCAATCAAGACAGTCAGTTGAGCCAGATATAGTCGTTGGAGACATTGTAGTTGTCAAGAACGATTTCAGTAAACGTCAGTTCTGGAAATTGGGAAAAATTGAAGAGCTGATAATCGGAACGGATGGAAGAGTACGCGCAGCTAAGGTTAGAATCCCAGCGAGCAAGGGATCGCAAGTCCTTATGCGCAGTCTCAAACATTTAGCGCCTTTGGAAATACGCGCTCATAACGCGAATTTACCGCAGCCAGCACGCGAACAGTCTATCAGTAACAATCCGCAAATAGATACGGTATCTAAGGTAAACACTTTTGTAGATAGACAACGTCGTAATGCAGCAGTTATTGGTGAACTCAAAAGACGTGATACTAATGTATAATCTTGTAACGTTTAGTTGATGTATTTAGACTCGCATATATTGTAAGAATTTAGTTGCATACTTCGTAGTGCAACCGGGGGAGTATGTTGGATAGGGCTAGTCCCAGACTACTTGCCTCGCGCGCGGTTTCCTTTATGACACGTGTTAAGTTGTTTTTACGCAGAGTTCGGTTTTATCAAGCGATAGTTCAGTGTGTACGCGAGGTTTATCCTCAGATAAGAGAATGAAAGCAACTCAAGATGTAAATAGTGTTTGTATATGATTTATGATTAAGTCGCATATACTCGAGTTTATCTCAGACGTCTTTCTTGGACGGAATCAAGTTATATACTTTACAACAACTTATATAAAATTATAATAAAAGCTGTACTTTCAGATCCATTAGTTGGAAACACTTTTGTTGTCTTTAAGTCTTGTTGTTGACCACTACCCTTCTCCATACCAAATGTTTGCAAGACTTGCTAACTTTAGCGAACCAAGATTGATCTTAAATTGTCCTCCTTATTTTACATATACGTGTATATGAATGGATATTTTAACCTAATGTATTCATGTTTTTTGCTGTGGTTAGCCATTTTATACTGAATAATTAACGAGCGTGATATAAATATGACATAAACATGATATTAATAAAATATATTTGCTAAAATCTATTGTAATCTTGATGTAATATGTGCTCTTATTTCACACCAGAAACAAAAATAAAAAACACACATCTTTATATCACTTCAAATTTTAATTTCTGATTTGAATATGATTTCATATCAAGTGAAGTGTTTTAAATTCAAATGATTATTTAAAACAAAACTTATAGGCTTGATCTAATAATACCTTTCAAACCGGGGCGCAGTGGGGGCCTGATTTTTTCCGGGGGGGGGGGGCTTAAGACAGAAGTTTTTCGACAGACTTTCTTATACAATCAATTCCTGTCACTTGAGCTTTTCGGAATAGAAACTATGAAATTTTGTTAACAATCTAGTTCAACATTGAAAGAAAATTGGACCCAACAAACCAAAAATGCAGAAAAAATTCCTACAAAGTGGTAAAATTACCGAAAACTTCCAATAGAATCGGTGCTTGGAGCATTCCTAGTAAATTAATTATTTTTTCACACCATTTACACAAATTTTTTGTTTTTCCTTTAAAAATTTTATATTTTATTTAATTTTGATTTTTAAGACTTTCACAACTGAACAGCATTGCCTCGATATCACGGTGAAAGCCTCACTTCAATGATTCCTTCCAAGTTTTCCTTCTCTTTAAAAAGCTGTATTTGACGAGAGGCCCTACAGCCGAAGCTACCTGCTAAAACATAAACCAAACATGGTGAGCTTATTGGTTTTTCCCACCAGAACAACCCTAAAATGAAATTATGCCTTAATTTGACCTACTCGAATTTATATTTCTATGTTTCTGTCCGTGATTACGAAGATTTTGATGGATGCTTTCTCGTGACCTTTGTGCGTTTTATTCTCCAGGGTTTTGTGAAAGTCATCAAGAACAAAGCGTACTTCAAACGATTCCAAGTTAAATTCAAGAGAAGGAGAGGTTGGAAATTTTGTTTTTTGAAATGATTGACAAACAGTTTGCTTCACTGCGCTTCTCCTTGCAACTTGACACAGAGTTTGGCAAGATATGCAGACAGGCAATTTAGGCCATGTCGCAATTTAGGCCATGTCCTCAAATGTAAATGCACGTGGCTGTTCAAGTTCGCATAGCTCTCACAATGTCAGAAGTTATAAGCTTCCAGTTAAAATTTTGAAATACATGTTGATAGAAAAGAAAACAACTATTAATTGCCTGCACCGGTTGCAGAAACCTGAGATTTATCTATCTATCAATCTACCAATTTATTCAAACTTCAATAAGTTGAAGGTTATTGCATATAAACAAAAAGATGAATAAAGAAAAGCAATATGATTTACCCCTCTGGGTAGGAAGTTTCAAGACTGGAAAAATTGTCCAACATTTCAACAACTCATGCCTACAAAAACCCCTCACCCCACCCTGTCCATATCAACCTATATGGATGGTATCTTTTGATTTATATTTCCTTAATTGTTCCTAATCTAGAGGGAAAGACAGACTACTATGCTAGACGTCGCCTTGTTGTTCAAGATAAGAACAAGTACAACACACCAAAGTACCGTATGATTGTGCGTTTCACAAACAAAGATGTTATTTGCCAGATAGCGTATGCCAAATTGGAAGGAGATGTGATCATTTGCTCAGCTTATGCTCATGAGCTCCCACGATATGGCATCAAGGTCGGGTTGACCAATTATGCAGCTGCTTATTGTACTGGTCTTTTGCTTGCAAGAAGGGTAAGTATCTACCGATGGTTTTGTCCATAATTTATTCCACAACCCACATCTGTCATGGGCTCAGATGGTATCCATTTGACCATAATACTGGCCATATTAGGTAGTTGATGCCAATATAATCATCACAAACTCTACCGAGAAAAAGAACAATTTGTCATTTCTTCCTACTTAAAGTGTTAAATGCCAGTTTATAAGGAAAATAAGTCTTTGCTTAGTATATCATGAGGTACACAGATTCCACTCTGGGTCAACCGTTATACTCAAAAGCAAAATTATCTGCATCGTTAGTAGTTGAACTACACAGCATAGAGAAAATGGGGTTAATTAACCATATGGAAATGCATTGTCAATGATTATATTAAAATTTCTGACTAATATGACGACAGTTACCTTACCTACAATGAGACAATGCATCTTCTGGCACCAGAACTCATATAAGTTTTGTGTGCCATTGTTGGTCCAGACATGCTTATGGAAGGGGGATTAAGGGGCCACATGGTTAATATTCCATTTTACAAAATAAGTATATACAAAATATGTAATTGTTTTTGAAAAGTGCTTTAATGGTTTTTTCTTTTTGTGCACTAGCTCTTGACCAAATTGAAGTTGGCAGACACATACAAAGGATGTGAGGCACCAGACGGTAATGATTTCTTTGTTGAAGGAGTGGAAGGTCAACCAGGACCATTCCGTTGTTACCTTGACATTGGTCTTGCCAGGACAACTACTGGTGCCAAAGTTTTTGGTGCATTGAAGGGTGCAGTTGATGGAGGCCTTGACATACCACACAGCAACAAGAGGTTCCCTGGCTATGACAATGAAGCTAATGAATTCGATGCTGAGGTTCACAGGAACCACATCTTCGGACAACATGTTGCCAACTACATGAGATCACTCCAAGAAGAGGATGAGGATGCATTTAGAAAGCAGTTCTCCAATTTTATTAAGAATGATATCACAGCAGATTCAGTAAGTTGATCTTCTGTGTAGTTGATTTTGTTATATACATTAATACTGTGGTCGGTTTTCATGCAGGCTCTACACCATAAAATAAATTTTTTCTTCATTAAATACCCTGTAGAAAATTCTGATCATTATGTACTTGTACAATTACTTTTAGGTGGAGGAGATGTACAAAAAGGCCCATGCTGCCATCAGAGCTGATCCAACGCCAAAAGCACCAAAACCAAAACAAGAACGCAAGGAGGGTGAAAAACCAAAGAGGTAAAAGCTTCTTCTTTTTCACAAAATCTGTAAGAAACTTTTTGGAAAATGACACATGTCCCCCCCCACAGCAGTTTTGTTTCATTGGAGCCAGAACTTTGGGACATAAGATGCACACAGCCCCTTTTGCTCAGCCTGTGGAAATGCTGAGTGCACGGGACTAAATGTTAATGGGTCTTCAGTCTGAGAATTTTTAAACAATTTTCGTTGTTGGATTCACAGTCAAGTTGTTTATCAATTAGGGTTATTTTGATATCTAACTAACCATCTCATGAGTTTTGCTTCTCACCTCCTCCCCATCTTTGTCCCTTACCTCCCCATGTTTGCCCCCCAGTTTCAGAATGCTTTTGATGCCAATGGTAATCACGTTTTGATTTTTTGTAGATTCAACCGCAAGAAGATGACCCTTGCTCAGAAGAGAGCACGTGTTGCCCAGAAGAAGGCTGCCTTCTTGAAGAAAATGGAAAACGATGAGGAAGAAGAAGATTAAATGAGAATGATCATTGATATCTGAAATTAATCGAAGTCTGATTCGTTTCTTTGCCATTACTTTGATCAAAATCAATCGAAGCATGATCAATATTTGGTCTTTACGTAAACACATCCGTTTTGAGAACGGCAGTGAAATGGATTTTAGAATAGTCGCATGCTCTTTTCAAACAAGAAAAATTGTCAGAAGAGGTTGATTTTTCGCGTCAAAAGCGTATAAATCTTAGGGTGGTAGTGATGTGGGGAGAATTATTGTTTTATCACAGACCCTAGAACAAGACTCGTGTAGGCAATTTTTGAACATCGCTACTTGCTTTAACGCACCTTTCAAACGAGCAATGGAGAAAAAACTCTAAGGAGTTTACGAAACGGAAAACACGGTCTACTATACCAAGTTAATGATGCAATATGATTCATGAATTCATTTGTAAAAATTTGTCGTAAAATCGCACCGCGAATTTTGCATCTCCATAGGACGTTTTTATGTCCTCAAATTAGGAATATGAAACATAATTATGAAGACAACATTCTAAACATGATTATTTGAGATGGTGATAATTGACATGGTAGATTTTAAGCAGCGATTTCAAGAAAAATGTCAATAATATGAGGCGAATAGAATATAAAGTTAATCTTCCCTATATACTAATGTGCTTTTCTTTATAAAATGTGAGATTAGAAATTTCCGTGTGCAAAATTCCTTTATAAAGGAAACCACGATTTTTTGTTTCTTTCAAAAAAGTTTATAATATATCTTATTGAATATTTATTTTTAATTAGATTCAATCCTTTATATTGCACAATAAATGAAAAACCTTGAAATTTATTTTTTTTGTAAGGTATTTTCGTCAAAAAATGCACAAAATCAATTGTAATATAATGCTCCTTCGTAGTAGAAAGTAACACGATTCCTGAAACTGAAGAAGAGATTGTTGAAAGAGGATTGTCTTCGGCTTGGATTAGAGTTTATCTTTTCTACTTAAAATGGTAAGAATAATATCCAAATGTTTATAATACTTTATCAATATTCATCCCTACTGAAAGCATTTTAACTCTAGATTAATCTGGCGCTTTTATGTTTTACGAGCCGGTGCAGCACAATCTTCTGTCTCGCAGTGTGTACATTCACACAGCATGAAATTTTAACTTGTTGATATTTGGGTTTTCAAGCTGTTAAAATCGATTCATTAACTGCCACCGCGATGACATCCCTCAAATTGATATTGTTGACTTTGTAATTGTACCTGTGTGAGATATCAAGCGCCAAATGAATGAAAATGGGAAGGAATGAAAACGGCCTAAATTTCAAGAGGAGATGGTTTTGTATGACCAGATCGCATGTCGCTCTCCGCCTTTGAAAAATTGTAAGTTTAAAAAGATAGAACATGCTCCTTTATTTGGATGAAAGAATATATGAGTAAAACATGGTTATTTCGAAAGAGGAGTTTATTTTAAGTTTTATTTATTTGAATCATTCCAAAGCTTCAAAGGGGAAGTCAACAAGTTCAAGTGCTCGTATGAAGCGAATGATTTACACAGGTGCCTTATATTCAAGCAATGAAATATAATTACTCGAAATCAAATGAAGAGATTAAACAGACTCTTGTGTGCGGTTTTATTCAAATTATCGTCTAAATATTCGAAGGAAACATAGAAGGAAAGGGTTTTGCAGCAAAATAGAAGCTGCTTGATACGTTGCTTGCAACATTGCAGCACCTGTCGCAGAAAAAGAAACAGTCTCTTTATTTCAAACACTCTCGAGAGACTCGTCAGCAAACCCCAGGGACACTCTACAACGCTATTCAACACTGTGCAGGAAGCGAAACTGCGTTTTCATTGTAAAATTTGCGTTACTCTTTGATCAGCTGGGGAGGGGGGCTTGGGCAAAATTTCCACTTTTTACGACACTGCAAGGCTGAATGATCCAATTGGAGCCAGGCATAACTTACCAAAGATGCAATTTTGCAAGAGAATAAAGTCGACAAACAAAATCAAGAATGAAGTAGGATGCATTTGTTTGTTTCCTTTACCCCCTCTCATCATTTTGCAAACTTCTGTATTTATGTTCCGTATTAGACAAGATATGTGTTTGAATGTATTGGATACTTTCTTGTAGATCAACTTCATACTACTGTTTAGCAGGCAAGGCAAATTAAGATTGCAGAAATGGTACAATGCTATGACACTGAAGGAGAAGAAGAAGATCACAAGAGATCTAACAACTATGATCCTTTCAAGAAAACCAAAAATGTGTAGCTTTTTGGAATATAAAGACATGAAAGTCATTTATAAAAGGTTTGTGGAAGGATCAAGTAATCCTTTAGACAGAGACAAACTGGAAAGTTTTCTGACAAAGTTCCCTTTCAGGACTCATAACTGGACATTTTGAAGGAAAGTTTCTTCCAGGGGTTGTCTCGCCAAATGTGTCCAATTTTGCTGCAGCCCAGTTCATTTATAATACAAGAGTACATTATATGATAAAACCGGTTTATTGTAATTCTTGATCTGATATAACCTGCAGTATTGAATTGAAGAATATATAGAAACACATGATTTTTGATTGATAACTTTTTTTTCAGATATGCAAGTTTGTTTTTCTGTGTCGCCTGTGAAGCAGATGATAATGAGCTCATTGTTTTAGAAATCATCCACCGATATGTAGAGATTCTTGACAAGTATTTTGGGAATGTAAGTACCATCATTGCACCTCTTGTATTTTGCATCAGATTGTTCTCCATTGCAAGTTCCATTAATTTCTCTTCTTAACCTACTGAAACAGATGAAATCAAAAGCTGGGGAGCTCTTTACATTCCATGTTTGTTTGTGCAAGTGGACACTATAGTGACAAAAATTGAACTTTTGTTTGTTATCAAACTGTATTGTTCTTAAAATTAAGGATTTTTACACTAAGGTATGTGCCACTTAACTCTTTTGTATACCATGTATTTCTGTTATGAAGGTTTAATTATACAAGGCAAAGGAGCTTCAATAAAATCTTAATTTTTGTTGTACTTTTCTGAGTCTGTAAAATGTTTTGCAATTCCATAGAATTTGATGCTATAGACAGTTTTGTTTTGCTTCAGGTCTGTGAGCTGGATATCATATTCAACTTTGAAAAGGTAAAAATGTTTGGTGATTTTTCTTACTTGAATTAGATGTGGGAGCATAATATTAATTATAGTTTTCAATTTGTTTCTCTTGTTTTATTTGTGTCTCTCATTGTATCACAAAACTCAAGATATTTTAGATTTACTTAAGATTCAATGAATATCCATCTCTAACTTACACCAATATTTTTTTGGGCAGTCTCCATTTTATGGTTTACCGAATGGAAAAGAATTCTTAAAATGTATAAAAATCTTGATCTGCCTCCAAATGTTTGTTTCAGCCCCTTTCTTATAATAGAAACAATGGGTCTTTCTTGCCTTTGGGAAAATGGAGGTTATCATTTTTCTTTCTTCAGATTTCTAATTATTTTCAGGTGCTTCTTCAAACATTGCATTGTTTCAATTGTTCAAATTTCATATCCTTTGACAGTTTTTAAAAGAATTTACAGTTGTTTGGTTGACAGGTAAAGTAAACAAAGAAAAAAATTATTCTCATTGCTTGCCGATTTCAAAAGGCGTTTAGTTAAATGTAGTATATTTTGTTTCTTTAAGGCATACTTTGTGCTAGATGAATTGATACTGGGAGGGGAAATACAAGAAACAAGTAAGAATGCTGTTTTGAAAGCAATTTCACAGCAGGATGTTGTTCAAGAGGTAACTGTTTTTATCTCAACTTTTCTTTAACAGTTTTTTCCTTGTTCAAATGTACAAACACTAATGTTGATGATAATGACAATGATGACCATGACAATGACAATAATGATGATGATGATGATGATAATAATTATGGTTATGATTGTCATGATAACTATGGTAATTATAACAATATTGATGATTATGACAATCATGATTATGATGTTGACATAGATTCAGATGATTAAGATGAGGTTGATAATGAAGATGATTATGATGTTGTTGATGATGATAGCTGTTTTAAGTGTATAATTAAATTAGAATTGTGCTTTAATTATTAGTTATAATTATTAGATATTATAATCATTTCAAATAGTATGTTGCATAGGATGGAGAAGTCCCTTCACTGAAGAATGTTCTAGAAGAGCTCGGCCTCTCATAAGCAAGGTGCACCTCACCACAGAAGATTCAACCATTCGCATAATAAGGGCACTAGGACGGTATAAAAAAGTGACATTATGGTGTTGTTATTCGTCAAATTTTAGAATTTCTTTTCATTAGTATTATTTTGATTTAATTTGATATTTAATAGTTCATTTTCATAAATGTATTTAGGTAAAGAATAAGATTTAGGCCTTTCACAAGGTGCATGAAATGACTTTTTGAGATGATGCATTGAGAAATGATACAAAGTGAAGAATGTCCTTCAGCCCAGAATACTTTGAATTAGCTGGTATAAGCAAAGACATGCTCCAAGCTATGTATTTTATCAGTAAACAAATAGTAACTTAGGACTAAGCACCAGTTACTAGAATAAATACTTTTGGAGCAAGATTGATCAGTGCAAAGCTTTTCCCTAGGACAAGTGCTGTCATAGAACTTCTTAACATTTCGCTTAACCACCTCTTTAACTCGATAATTATTCCTCAAGACAAATGCATGTATAATTACCACCTTAAATAGCAATATCAATATTTCTTTGTCTTTATGTAGACTATTGGTTTATGTTAAGACACTATTTATTGTTTCGTTTTAGCTTGTAGTTATATCAAAATCGTTTTGCATTAAGTGACCCATGGGGTGTATTTATTCAATTTTTCATTTCATATGATATACTCTTCATTATGATTAGTTCTCATTTTTCATTTAGTTATTCATACGTTTTGAGGCTTATATTCGAAAAATTATCAATATTTTCTTCATCAATTTAAAAATGTCTTTACTTGCCTTTATTTTCAGTTTTGAATAGTTCCATCATCTGACGGATTTTAAGAAAAATTACCCATCAAGAGTGTCTTTTTCTAGCCCAAAATTGTTCCCTTTCAAAACCTAAAAAGTTTTAGAAAAAGGCCAAGGGGTATTCTCCCAAAGTCGGACTCTTTCAAAACTATGAAAATGCCAAGGGGTTAACCTTAATTTTTTGCCAAAAATTAGACCGTTTCAAAACTGATGATTTTTTGGGAAAATGCCAAGGGTTAACCTTACCTTATTGCTAAAAATTGGACCTTTTTAAAACTGACGATTTTTTAGGAAAATGCCAAGGGGTTAACCTCACTTTTTTCCCAAAAATTAGACCTTTTCAAAACTGACGATTTTTTGGGAAAATGCCAAGGGGTTAACATTACTTTTGTCCAAAATTTGGACTTTTTCAAACCTGACGAGTTTTTGACAAAATGTCAAGGGGTTAACCTTACTTTTTTGCCGAAAATTGGACCATTTCAAAACTGAAGACTTTTAGACCAAATGCAAAGGGGTTAACCTTACCTTTTTGCTAAAAATTGGACCTTTTCAAAACTGACGATTTTTTGGGAAAATGCCAAGGGGTTAACCTTGCCTTTTTGCTAAAAATTGGACCTTTTCAAAACTGATGATTTTTTGGGAAAATACCAAGGGATTAACCTTACATTTTTCCCAAAAATTGGAACTTTTCAAAACTGACGATTTTTTGGCAAAATGCCAAGGGGTTGACCTTACTTTTTTCATAAAAATTGGACCTTTCCAAAACTGATGATTTTTTGACAAAATGCTAAGGGGTTAACATTACTTTTTTCCAAAATTTGGACTTTTTAAACCTGACGAATTTTTGACAAAATGCCAAGGAGTTAACCTTACTTTTTTCATAAAAATTGGACTTTTTCAAACCTGACGAGTTTTTGACAAAATGCCAAGGGGTTAACCTTACTTTTTTGCCGAAAATTGGACCATTTCAAAACTGAAGACTTCTAGACAAAATGCAAAGGGGTTAACCTTACCTTTTTGCTAAAAATTGGAGCTTTTCAACACTAATGATTTTTTGGGAAAATACCAAGGGGTCAACCTTACTTTTTTCCCAAAAATTGGAACTTTTCAAATCTGACGATTTTTTGGGAAAATGCCAAGGGATTAACCTTACTTTTTTCCCAAAAATTGGAACTTTTCAAAACTGACGATTTTTAGACAAAATGCAAAGGGGTTAACCTTACCTTTTTGCTAAAAATTGGACCTTTTCAACACTGAAGATTATTTGGGAAAGGCCAAGGGGTTAACCTTGCCTTTTTGCTAAAAATTGGACCTTTTCAATACTGATGATTTTTTGGGAAAATACCAAGGGATTAACCTTACTTTTTTCCCAAAAATTGGAACTTTTCAAAACTGACGATTTTTTGGCAAAATGCCAAGGGGTTAACCTTACTTTTTTCATAAAAATTGGACCTTTCCAAAACTGATGATTTTTTGACAAAATGCCAAGGGGTTAACCCTACTTTTTTCTAAACATTGGACCTTTTCAAACCTGGCGAGTTTTTGACAAAATGCCAAGGAGTTAACCTTACTTTTTTGCCGAAAATTGGACCATTTCAAAACGGAAGATTCTTAGACAAAATGCCAAGGGGTTAACCTTGCTTTTTTGCAGAAAATTGATCTTTTTCAACCCTGAAGATTTTTTGGGAAAATGCCAAGGGGTTAACCTTACTTTTTTCCTAAAAATTGGACCCATCAAAAACTGACGATTTTTGACAAAATGCCAAGGGGTTAACCTTGCCTTTTTGCTAAAAATTGGAGCTTTTCAAAACTGATGATTTTTTGGGAAAATGCCAAGGGGTTAACATTACTTTTTTCTAAAATTTGGACTTTTTCAAACCTGACGAGTTTTTGACAAAATGCCAAGGGGTTAACCTTACTTTTTTCATAAAAATTGGACCTTTTCAAAACTGATGATTTTTTGGGAAAATGCCAAGGAGTTAACCGTACTTTTTTCCTAAAAATTGGATCATTTCAAAACGGAAGATTTTTAGAGAAAATGTCAAGGGTTAACCGTACTTTTTTGCCAAAAATTGGACCTTTTCAAAACTGATGATTTTTTTGGGAAAATGCCAAGGGGTTAACCTTACTTTTTTCATAAAAATTGGACCTTTTCAAAACTGATGATTTTTTGACAAAATGCAAAGGGGTTAACCTTACCTTTTTGCTAAAAATTGGACCTTTTCAAACCTGACGAGTTTTTGACAAAATGCCAAGGGGTTAACCTTACTTTTTTGCCGAAAATTGGACCATTTCAAAACGGAAGATTTTTAGACAAAATGCCAAGGGGTTAACCTTGCTTTTTTGCAGAAAATTGAACTTTTTCAAACCTGATGATTTTTTGGGAAAATGCCAAGGGGTTAACCGTACTTTTTTCCTAAAAATTGTACCTTTCCAAAACTGATGATTTTTTGACAAAATGCCAAGGAGTTAACCTTACTTTTTTCCAAAATTTTTGACTTTTTCAAAACTGACGATTTTTTGACAAAATGCCAAGGGGTTAACCTTAACTTTTTGCTAAAAAATGGACCCTTTTAAAATTGACGATTTTTGTCAAAATGCCAAGGGGTTAACCTTACCTTTTTGCTAAAAATTGGACCTTTTCAAACCTGACGAGTTTTTGACAAAATGCCAAGGGATTAACCTTACTTTTTTGCCGAAAATTGGACCATTTCAAAACGGAAGATTTTTAGACAAAATGCCAAGGGGTTAACCTTGCTTTTTTGCAGAAAATTGAACTTTTTCAAACCTGAAGATTTTTTGGGAAAATGCCAAGGGGTTAACCTTACTTTTTTCCTAAAAATTGGACCCTTCAAAAACTGACGATTTTTGACAAAATGCCAAGGGGTTAACCTTGCCTTTTTGCTAAAAATTGGACCCTTCAAAAACTGATGATTTTTTGGGAAAATACCAAGGGATTAACCTTACTTTTTTCCCAAAAATTGGACCTTTTCAAAGCTGACGATTTTTTGGGAAAATACCAAGGGATTAACCGTACTTTTTTCCCAAAAATTGAACTTTTTCAAACCTGAAGATTTTTCGGGAAAATGCCAAGGAGTTAACCTTACTTTTTTCCTAAAAATTGGACCCTTCAAAAACCGACGATTTTTGACAAAATGACAACGGGTTAACATTATATTATTGCACTAAAAGTGGACTCTTTCAAAACTGATCAATTTTGGAATAATAATAAATTTTTAACCTTAATAGAATATCAATTGAAATCAGGTTTTTTTTATTGATTTTGTTTTTGTTTGTTGATTATTAGGAAGTTAAGAAGAATTCAGTGAAAGATAATTGGTGTAAAGTTTCTGTAAATTATGCTAACGCATTATTATTTATTTATCTATTTATTTATATATTTATTTATTTATCTATTTACATATATCAACTACAAATTGCTGATTACAAAATTCCATTTACGTGTCATTGCTAAATGTTATAGTATTGTTATTGGTCTTGGGTCCATATCTATGTTGGCGAAGTTTACCTCTGACGACATTGATTGCAGTTTCGGCCTGGCCCTTAATGACATCTTCTGTCTTCTTGCGTGTTTCCAGTTTGAGAGCCTGTTTGCTATGGCATCGATTGGTTTTCTTGGATATTTCCGATATGCATATTCCAAAGGCAGCAAAAAAAACATCGAAGCAAATGAAATCGATACGAAAAGCACGAGGCCACCAAAATATTCCAAGGAGAGGCTTTCCGCAGCAAACATTGAATTTGTTTTTTCTAAACACGCTGTAGCAAGCCACTTTTTGTCTAAATCGATTAATTGTCCCGATTCCTTTAGCTTTAGAATCTCAAATGAGAGTCTATCAGTCCACACGGATCCCTTTTTGAGGGCTAATCCGAATCCGGATTGTCCTATCGGTTCTCCTGTTATTTGCATTTCACATTTCGATTGCTTTGAAAGGAAGTACAGAAGAAATGGATACTCGTGTATAAACGCCTGTAATTGCCTATGAAATAAATATATGATTCCTGTTAAGCAGCGAAATAAAAAAACTGGTCAAATCTCGCATCATATTAATCAAACATGCAATATGTTTGCCGAGCTAGAGGTTGGACATACCCCTCCCTTATTCTCAAAACAATGAACGACGCCCACATTTGGTGTACATGCTCACACTTGTTCCTACAAGGGAGAGAATTTCGAGATGAGGTGTTTACCCAGTAAATAGGATCATTATAGCCAAGAAGGAAGGCATGCTCTCATAATGCATAGAAGCGGGGGGATATTGTATATCGTCAAAGAGATATCTTTTCGAATCCCTCCAAAAATACGTCTAAAGAACTAGTTTAATATGACATTAAAAAGAGATGACGATCAGACATACCCAGATCTCAGTTGTTTGATTCCTTCTTCGACTGTTTTAACGTTATACTTTTGCATGAAGAGATACATTCGAAAAAAGTTTTCATCCGGAGCATTTTTGAATAAACTTTCGATGCTCGTGCTTGGTACTGTGGCGAATTTGAAATCAGGTGTTGGGTTAGTCATCTTGAGTGAAAAAATAGAAACACTCGTTAATTTACTAAAAGTGCACATCAAATTAAACCATTAAAAGAAAATCAATCAACCAATCAAGCAATCAATAAAAAATCAATCAATCAACAATCAACAATCGATCAGTTGCGATATGGTCTGCTATTATAATTGTACATTTCATCAGTTGCTTATGAATGTAAAAAACTGATTTATTCACCACAAACTCTCAATAATATTCATATTTCAGGTGTTTTCATTGATTTCAAACGAGGCATTGTTTGTGTACACTCGTGCAATACAATATTTAGAGTCTTTCTTAGTCAAGTAAAATAAGAGAGGAAAGCATTTGATATATCTTGCATTGTTATATGAATCAAAATACCCTTCCATCTTTAATTCCAAGAAATGGGTTAGGATCCTTCTGCGATACTTTAGTAGCAGTGAGTACAGCTGTATATGTTGTCATTATGACCAACATGGCAAATGCAAATCCTATCGCAACAACCCGACTCCCAAATTCAGCTGGATTCTTTCCGCCAAGATCCCTTTGAAACGTCAGACCAGAATAGTAAGTGAAGCCTTCACGCCAAAAGTACCTCGGTGGAAATTCTTTTGGGTTCACCAGCCTTTTGAGGACGATTTCCTGGTTTTCCATAACATACGTTAGAAATGTTCCAAGAAGAATTCCCAAAAACACGGTTATAATCACGCTTGTGTCGACTGGATACACAAATTGCCAGTTTATGAACTCAAGTTCTTTTTTCTTGGACATCGTCACAATGCCAACATCTTGTCGTATGAAAGGTGATGTAAAGTCAACTGCAGTCGACCTGAGCGATGTTATTGTCAATCCAGCAATTGCAATGTCAGCTGTCCCTCTTGCTACGTCGCCAATCATTCCATTGAAGGAACCGTTTACAAGAGAGCCGTAAAAACCATCCTCTACAACGTACAGATCTACAGAGAAGCTTAACCGCTTCATCAAAATGTTGAGCAAATCTATGGAATGGCCGATGCAACAAGAATATCTCCATTTAGAAGTGGTATTTACAGAACGGTTGACAGATTCTGGCAGTCGGCAAATTATACCACTCTCACAACGGTGAATACCACCCTCGTTTACAACAAGGTACGGCATTTCCATCGTAAATGGCGCATCGATAATCGTAACTACGCGAAAATGCGCTGTCGGTGCATCATTTGCAAATAGGCTGAGAACAATTCCATTGTTTGTGTAGTACTTGTAAGGGCTTCTTTGGTCCTTCATATAAACAATCGTCCAATTCGACTGCCTATCAGATTTAGCTAGAACGGTGACTTTTGAATAATGATTGCTTCTGCATGGAAACGAGGTGCTGAGCTGATTCAGCCTCACTTGTTTTCGCCTGTAGGAAAAGAGAGGCAAATTAGATATGGCAGATAAAGAGAGTTCTTACTTTGTCCTGGTGATAGATTCTTGTTACAAGGCGCTATTTTACCAAATGTAAAGATGTTAGAGTAGATTAATGTTCGACATCTTTGAGATCTGATCAAATCATTACCTCTTTGCATCACAGGCCATCATTTCATTTCCATATTTCACAGCCATTATTATCTGGTCACTACTCAGCATTGATCTCTCTCTGGATTCAATTGTTCGTCTTATGGCGATAACTTGCATAGGAACGAGGCTTTTATTAATCGTATCTTTTATTCCTGGCACTATCCATATGTTGTTGTATCCAAGCAACTGATGCGTCGCAGCTACCTGAAAAGAGAAAAATACTTCACATCGATCCAAGGACACATTCTGTCGGTTAAGAAACGGGGTGATGCCAATATGGCTGAAGAGAGGCCACAGGTGTTGTTTTGAAACACATATTTCGCTCACTTTAAAGCTAACTTAAAGCAAATAACTTACTTGGAAAATAATCTCTTGTATTTCACCAGGAGACACCAGAATTATAACTTTCGGTTTTAATACATTGACCTGTTTCAATGAAGACCTGATTTCATCTATGTTCAAATTCGCCCCTGAAAAGAAAAACTCTGAAACTGTTGTTTTTTGGCTGGTAGGAAGCAAAATGTTCCTTTGTGAAAGCTCTTTAACAATTTGCTTTGAGAATGATAAACTGCATAGTTCGTTGCTGGAAATGATAGCTACCATTGCGCCATTAAGATGGCGAAAGAGGATAAACAAGGCTTCCTTCACTTCTGACGACAGCGAGGCACAGTTTTCGAGGCCATGAATATTACCATTGTATTCCTGGAAGAAAAACAGGTTTGGTAAAATTGAGCAATAGGTAATTAGGCCACCTGTGGACTACGTTTTCCATAGCCATGAAAACCTCATGGTGTTATTGTCAATAACCACAGAAAGATGTGAAAAATAATGAATTCATATCAATTTCAAATTCTTATGCATCGGACCTTTATCGTCAAGAATGTTGGATACTTTATCTTGATTCAGCTGCTTTCTGTAACACTGGATATTATGATACTAATATGATAATGTAACAACTAGAAATGGTACACTGAACTATGATACTAATGAAGCATTGTGAGCCATCATAAAATATGAGGATCTTTGTCTGTGGAATGGTTCATCATTACTGCTTCCCTCCCCTAAGTGAAGTCAGGGTACCCCTGAACAAATAAAGTTGAATGCAAAAACGAGACACGACTAGAAATTACATTTTTGATTCAAGAAAACATACCTAAACCATGATAAAGGGCCTAATTTTGTCATCATTACACGATTGATACCAGGCTTATCTCAGGCCTCTCCTGATTAGTGAGTTTTCTTGTAAAGAAATGAAACAAAAATACAAACTTACCAGGTGACAGTCCTCTGGACTCAGCGAGAAATGTCTGGCATCGTATGCGTCTAAAATTTCATGCAATATTTGGGACTCTTTTCCGCTCAGAAACGAAATGACAAAATCATTTTTCTTTAGCATTTCAACCATGGATGAATTGAGAACTTTTTGATACGAACTGTTCGTTTTCTTCAATGTGTAATAGTTCGCTTGAGTGTTGCTATCAATGGCTGATAAGTTATTGTTGATGTAGGTTTGGTTTACATCTCGCAAATCTTCGTCGTAAATCACCAAAGCAACGTTTTTAATACAAAACGTGATGAAAGGGCGAGTGATGAAGAAAATTGCAAGAATATTTCTCAGAATCATGTTCATCTTCCAAAGTGATATGATAAGCTTGAAAAATATCGACTTCCCGACCTCCACCAACTGGCAGTCTCAAAATCGAATGATTCTGCAATGAAAATAGAAGAAAAAAAATCAAATACAAGAAAACTAAACAGCATACTGTCTTCCGATCATTCAACGATATTTCAGATCTTACGTAGCATTTATTGATTCCTTCCTATATAAAGACCTGTTGCTTCCGCCATGCGTTGAGCATGAACTTGTCGAATTTTCCTTACATTTTTAATTTCTTCAGCATGTCTTTCTGTATACAAGATAACTCCAACAGTGGTTCATTTGGTAACGCGAAACATAAATGCTCACATTCTATCAAGAGAAATTGCAGAATTTAGTTGAAATAAAAAAGTAGTATATTTTAGGAACACAAGTATCTTTTCATTTAGTTAAATTGAAGAGTATCGTTGAAATTTTGAGCAGCACATTTTATTTTGTTGTGTTCATCCAAGCAATACCAAGCACTTACTTTCTCCTCTGAAAACGGAAATTAATCGGAGCAATATGAAATAAAGCATCACCAACCAGAAGAGCTTCCCGAAGAAAATATCATGATTTTGCAAAAAGTCCACATGTGGACCTTATGACTGCAGAGGCTTTACAATTGCTGGTTCAAATTTGTTAAAAAATTTGGCAACATACCGGAAAACGCGATGTCTGGTCGTTTTTTTCAGTTCGTCTTGGTTCGTGGCGAGAATATCAGCAAGTATCTAAATACTGCCGCAGAACAACAACGAAAGAGAATCAACTTAATCAACAATTGCCCTTGAATCAAATTTTTCAGACAATTTCTTTCTCAAAAGCTTCGTTAGTCAATACACATTGTGATTTTTACTTGTGTTCTTCCTCAAAAACATCCAAATTGAAAATCTATGTTTCTCAAAAAGCATCTGCTAATCAATTCCTTTGCAAACTTTACCATAAGAACCTGCTTTTTCTTTCAATCGATATTCGTAAACCCGTTGAAAGTTCTCTGTGTGATTTAATACATTTCTCTGTAAAGCAGTCTTCCACTTGTAACAAAACTGTCTGTCGAATAACAATCCCCCTCTGTGAATGAATCCGAAATATTAAGCGATACACGATATGCATCTTTCGAAAGTTATTCCTCTCATGAATTTGTAATGAAGTATCTTTGTCTGTCTAAACATCTTCTGTGATGAGAATGCTGCGTGCAATTTGTGATCAGAATAATAACTACAATTTAACTGTAGATATTCAAATTTTTTTGAGGGCCGAAGCAAACGAGGGCTTACGAGACTCTCAAAAGGGGGCACCCGTCCTTACTTGTTTACCGTTATAATGACCATGTTTACTTAAAGTAAGCTTGATGCAAGCTTTCAACCATAGAGAGAGGGAGGTCTAAACGGATCAAGGGGCCTTATATAGTAGAGATCGAACGCCCTCAAGATCGTAAAGCTGTGATATAAAACTCCAAAGCAGTGACAAGGTTAAGCTTAAAGCTCCGCGTTACTTTTCTTTCGATGCATTTGATGGATGATGCACTAAAACGGGCAAATACATAAAATTTGTACTTAGATAGTAACACGAGGAGGACAGGACATCAGTAACTTTTACAAGAGGCTTGCTTCGTTGCAGATAAGTCGTTCTTGCGTTGAAAGGGTACATAAATCATACAAAATTACAAATAATGGTTTGGTTTAGAGCCTAACTCCTTATGCCTAAATGTAAGAAATAATACCAGCAAGAACAGTGCCTGGTATTTACATTCACCATCAAATGTCTTATAAACTTCATCGAATACTGTTACCAGCAGTTTGCGCTCTTAATCTAATGGCCAAACCACAAAGAGGATCCACAATGAGCATCATTATAACATTTTTTAAAAACAATTAAATATTAATCCTCTTTCTTTTGGAAAATTTCTGTTTATGCGCAAGATTAATGTTGCCACAGCTATTTTATCTAGTTGTAAGCGTATGAGGCAAGTGGAGGGGCAGGGGGGGGGCTTGAGGCGTGACTCCTACATTTCGGAAAAGAAACTAAGTCTCGTCCGAACATAAACATCTTTGAAACCGTCGCTCACTCAATTATAAAGGCGGCCTTTATTGGCTTCGTTGTTTCCCTCACCTTTATAACTAACTGCTCATCAGTTTTTGCGAGTAATGAGTCTGAAGAAGCTCAACAATAAAAACCACAATTCTGCCTAATTTCCTTGCAAAAACTAAGTCTATACTTCAAATTAAACATCATTTCACGCAGACGTCCTTACAAATCAAATAATTTTCTTACCAATAAAATTTTTCTACTGCATGTCAGCTGCTCTAATCACAATCTTTTGAGTATCGTCTAAAGTGGCTTAATGCTGAATTAGGTACATTGGAAATTCCTTTTTTTCAGTGATCCGCAGATCAAATTTAATTAAGAGTGTAAAGTTGCACCTGCATGAGGAGTCGCTTCTTTGCCTTATTGCTTGCTTAACGACTGAATTTACTGAGATTTAAAATCAACAAAACTAAAGCCTTGAAAAGCAAATCGGGAAAAATTGCCACTTGAAACACCGGACAGCCGTGTGAATATAGTTACTGTCCGTAAAAACGAAGCGTCCGTTGAATTAAGCGTTTTCAAAACCCGGGTAGCATCCAGAACACCGCAGGTGAGGAGCCTAGTCGAGTGGTAATAAGGCTTGGATCTATAAATGCTGCTTTCTAGCTCCGCATTCAGCATAAAATGCAGATTAGTGTGGTAGCAAAACGTACAGGTGTGGCATTGCAAGATGTTTAATTGTCTTGAGCAGACGAATGCTTAGTGTTTCAATCTTTAATAATCAATTTTTGAGTGAGTCATACATTCCTTTACAACAACTCATAAATATTATCGGCTGAATCTGTTCGCTGACGAAAAATTTCAATAACATCATTCACACAGAATATAATAGAACCTTTTCGCTGCCTAGGCCACATGATTTCAAACAAGTTCATTGTATCTTCCATGACCAAGTTCCTGTCCAATAATTACACACAGACTATCAATAATTCTGAATTTTTCGATTCAAGCATCCTGCAAGAAAACCTCACAAGTCATAGACATTCAATTAATCAAAATGTTTCCAAAGAGTATCGAGAAACCACATTGATACAGTGATCCCGTTGAATTCATATTGCAATGGTTAAAACATACATACAACAATTATGATTACATATCGCCTATAAATATTAATATATATATATATAAAAGCCTATACCAATCTATCAAATATAAAATTATAACTAAAGTTAAAAAATCTAATTGATTGAATTAATGTTGTCTTATATTGGAAATTGAGTACAAAAATGAGGTGCAAGTTAGAAAATATCCTTATTCTGAACTGTCCAAATCATTACTGGGTCTATTCTTAACTTATTGCATTGGCAAGTGGATGTCTAAATTCGATGAAAAAAGATTAATTGGGATTTAAAGGGGGAGAAACCGTTGTGCATTGTCACATACATGTTCGATATTTGGCCGATAATATACTGGTCTTTTATTCTCAGGATAATGAGTCTAACGTCATAGCATACATCTCATTGCTCCTTGTTGGGAACATGGCTAAATCCTCATAAAAGTATGTTAAAGTGTGCACCAATTTTATCTCCTCCATCGTGCAAATACAATTAGACAATTAAATAGCCCCTTTTGCAAAAATTATGCTACTGAAAGATGCCTTTCTTGGTGCTATATCGAATAAGATTTAATTTGGCGTAGCAAGAAATTAAACTGGAATTCTTTTCACATTTTGCAAGCCCAGTAATTACAAAAAGTATTTTATTTGCAAAACCGTGTAATTTAATTACAATATCAAAACGGTACCTCCCCTTCTCATTGCAACGTAATAATCACACTTTCTGTTCATTGAAAGCATACTTTACCAAATTTAATGCCCACTTTTTCATCATCCCTTCGTAAGGAAGTCAATCTGGCATCTATTACAGGTAAGTCCTTTAGATTCTCAGTTGTTGATATTTCCAAGAAAATACTTCCTCTTCGGCTTGAATTCTGAGAAAAGAAGAAAGAAGATGTCAGCTATCAGGTTAAAAAAAACAGATAAATAACTTAGAAAAAACATTTAATTAATTTTAATTTTGGGTATGTGAAAAATGTTATAAGTTTATAAAAATATAAGTTGATAAAACAGTTTAAAACTTCAGGTTATTAAAGAAAATTATTGTGTAGTTTTATAGTTTTATGTCCAGAAAAGATCTGAAAGGAATTTTACTGCTATTGGGGGCAAGATTTCTTACCTAGGCCCAATTTTGAAAATATGGGGAGTTGGGGAGGGGTTACATTGAAATTAAGGTCAGAAGATTTTTGGGTATGCCAAGACGTACCTTCCTACACGAGTCTTTGATAATTTGAATCATATTCAAATTATTCGATCCAATGTGTTTATAATTCCATCCAATAAACTCAACAGCTGAACTCTCTGGCATTTTCTTGAAATATGAAACGACTGGATATCTGGAGCAATCGATGGATATTTCCTGTCGAATCATCACACTTAGCAGTCTTAGGAAATTGATTTGTGCTTTTCGTGCTCCGTATGTGATCTGAAATTAAATGAAAAAGTAGAAGAGTCTATGGAAAAATAAACGAAAAATAGCGCAGTTTTTTTAAAAATTGTACGTTACCCAACAATCAATATTTTGCGATCGATACAATGAACTTGTTTACATTTTTAGAAAGAGGATTAAAAAATAAAATGTAATGTGGAAAATAGGATTCTATTTAATTAATTCCCAACCTTTTCACCTCCCAATCTATTAATAAAATACATGGATACAGCCCGACCTTCAGTTCTGATATAGTTAAGCTAAATAGTTTGAAAACAGGTATCCTGGTAATCTTTATATTGGAGGTTTAAGACATACAAAACTAGAAGATAGGAGTTAACTATCGCAGATCAAATGAAATGCAATCATACCCTTTCTATGCCTAAAAGATCTGTCAGGCTCAGTACATTCTTGCCACTTTCTTTATGCCATCGTTTGAAAGGGAGCTAAAATAAATATCATCAAAATAATAACATAAATTTATCAGGAAAAGATTTTCACGTCTAAACCAATTTAAAAGTTAAGAGTTGAAATAAAATTGTTGAAAAAGGCAAAAGATATAGCAAACAGCTTGGCTTTTACTGCAATATGGCATCAGTATAGGACCTCATACTTACATTTGAGGTATTAGATTCAATGCACGTTTCTCCGCTTGCAGTAAAATTGCAGAACACGTAAATGGCATCATTAATGCAGCCTCTGTTTGGATCAATCCAATAGTAACCTGTAAAGGATGGAAAACAATTGATATTAGAAAGGTAAGTAGTAATGATGTAGTTCATTGGGAGAAAGGGATACTTTTCGATGGCTACAAACAAGAATATGATTGAAAAAACTATAAACGATGCCTTGATCTTCTCATAAAGTGGTTAGGGGGGGGGGGGTGATTAGTTGCAGAGGATGAAAATAACTGAAATGATAACAAAATGATATAGATCTCACCATCATCAGCATTTTCAAGGTTATCGAAGATTTCGGAGCACGTAGTAGCAGGGTGTTTTCGAGAACCAATTGGGTACTTGATTCCATCAACTTCATTTGAAAGATACATTAAGTAATGGTTCATGACAACTTTCTGAAATGAAATGGGGAACATGAGCAGGAGATAAGGAAGAGTTACAAGATAAAGGAGAGAACTTTAGGGAAAAACATCCGGGAGAAATGCTGGATAAGAGGAAGGTGGGAGCGAAAAATAGGGTTGTAGCATGGTGATAGTAGATTGGGTTGCGAATGACATGCAATTCGTGAAGATGAAAATGAAAATACAGCTTTTCAAAATAAGAGAAAAAACCTTCAATGCTCTTTAAAAGATGCAGAGGCATTCTTTCATATGATCAAAAATGGTAAAAAACCATTCCCAAGTTCATGACATTTCTGTTAGAATTTGATCGTTTCTTGTAATGTTTTAGGCTCTTACTACTTAACAACATTGCCTCGATCTGGTGACCGTCGACCTCGATGCAATGAAGGCTTGACTTATTAGTCAGTAAAAGCATTCAAAATTATTTGCCACAGACTTTTGGAATCAGATTAAAATTAAACTTGGAGGAAAATAATGAGAGGAAAACGGTTTACCGGAGAATCAGCAGGAGCTATGCCTCGATAATAGTACAGCAGCTGTTTTGAATCAGGCTGAAATTATGTAAATAATTCTAGTGAAATACTAATCTTTGAATTAAAAGTTTGTATTTTAACGGTAAAATTGAAATGCAAAAGAGATTAGATTTGAAATAACATCGGCTACATGACGGGAGAAATTCATGTCTGATACATTGATAGAAGTTAAATATTGTTGACCAGGAATCAAATCTAAGTTAAAGAAAAAAATATGGTATTTGCTGATAAGTTTCAAAGAAAATGGAATACAGACTAGAGATGAAAAGCAACGAAATTTGAAATTAATTCTTAGATTTCTATGAGGGTTTAGGAGAAATCTGCCTTTGGAATACGGTGGGTAAACAACATAATTGAATATTTATTTGCAAGAAATAAGAAAAGCAATTCCTCCGGGTGAATTTAAATTAAAAAGTAAATTGTACCATCCAGGTAAATAATTCTTGAGCAGTATTGAATATCGTAAATAAAATTTTTTGGCAATAGTCTAGCATGTCATGCCTGTTATGAAACAAATAATATTGACAGAATATCGCAGAAAATAAATCAAAAGAAAAAAAAATCGGCAGAACTCACAACAACACTGTAGACAGGAGCACTAGAAGCTGGTCCCTGGGGATAATGAGATCAAAAATAAGACAAAATCAAAGACAAAATAAAATTTTAATCAATTGGTAATTAGATAGTTTTTCCGTGTTTGATTCGTAAATGAAACGAAATCAAGTGGCTGCTAGTGATGACCTTTTCTGATGGTTATGAATCTTTTGCAAATCGGAAAGCTTCTTTTAAGAAAATTCAATTGAAAACTTTATGCAATTTGGAGATATCTAATTGAGTCTTCAAAGTCTTGAGCAAAGAAAGGGCCTAATCAAATTTGATTAAATCTCTGGGAAGTTAAAGAACTAAGCTGGAACGAAATAAAAATAGTGAACATGAGATCTTGTTTATATTTGATGGAAAATATTTGAAAATTTGAATTTGAATTTCAGGAAAATCTCTCGCCTGAGGGAACAGTTTTCTTGATGAAATCATGATAAGACATAGTTACAAAGTATATTGACAAAATAAGAAACAGAATGTTTTACTAAACCATGTTGAGGATAGAAATTAAGACAAATCCAAACGATGTTGGTAAGACGTAAACTAGTGACTAGGCCACATGTTAACATGATGTGATCCATCGTCGTTCTTCCCTTTTTATTCTGATCAAGCTGCGATTTTAAATGATGTTAAAATAAAAGAAGATAAAAAATTATACAAAATTGCTGAAAACATACCATTGGGCCATCTGGTCCCTAATGGAAAGAAAAATAGTGAGAGGCCATCAACAAGAATACAGTGGCAGGCTTTGTTAAATATGGAAAAATCTTAATCAAGTTGATCACATAAAGGACCACACCCTAACAGGTGGATAAAATGATGTAGCAATTGATCAAAACAGATGGATGAAAAAAAGCATGAAATGATATCCAGCAAGCATATATGATATTAAATTGCTTAATTACATAGATGAAAATAATTATAAATTGTAAATGAATTGTCAATACTTACCACATCGCCAGGAATTCCCTGCAGAAAACAAAAATTAACCTTCGTTAAAATTCAATTGGTAAAATAATTTTGCTTTTGAGCAAAATTAGAAAAAAAGCAATGATGTTCTTGAAGAGTGGAAATCGCGTTAACCTTCGTTTCAATTATATGGAATCATGATATGGAAGATTTTAATTCAGAACCACTTTTAATTTTAAAAATAGGTACAAATACTATTTTACATACCTTAACACCTTCAGGACCCTGAAAAAATAAAAATAAAAATAAAATTCGGATAAACAGTCAGCTTAAAAGCAACAAATATGATAAATTTTCAAAAATCAAAATAGTATGGAATGAAATGCGAATAGTTCTATAGACATTATTTATAATGGTTAACGGAGTAAAAGAAAGGAGAGAAAATGAAAATAATGGGTTAAAAATAAATTTAAAAAATATTTGATACCAACCAAAACTCCTTTTTGCCCCTGAAAGTACAAAAAATCATTTTAAGAGATTTGTTCCAATTTAGGTAGAAAAGAAACGTTCGGTTTGAACAAAGATATCGATAATTGTGGAAAATACAAAATATCTAAAAATAATATCAAAGATCTTTATTTTATAAATGATTCTTTTTTACTAACCCTCTCTCCTGTAAAACCCTATAATGAAAATGCAACAGAATTAAATATAAAAATAACGCAAAGGATTGAATAAAAAATAACAGCAAAAAGACATTATATTCCGTGAATTGTAGTTGAATGAAACCTTTTGAAATATTATGTTTGAAAAAAAATTGATGAATTTGCAAATTAAGAATTTGATTACTAATAATTAATAAGAGTTAATTAAATGTAGTAAGGTATTATAAACTATTGTTTACATTTTTTGTTTTATATTTGATTGGATTTCAACTGTGACTTTTGGATCTAACACCAATTCATTGATAAGCAGTAATATAAGAAATGTTTTGAAGAAATGAGAACTAACCTTTTGGCCTTTATTACCAGTAGGCCCTAAAACGCCATCCTTTCCTCTGTCACCCTGCATTGAAAAAAGAAATAAAAAATTGATGATTTAACATCTAAAAGATTATTCAATTGCCCAGATCTAGGATTGAGACCACTCTTTGGAATGTGGGACAACACACCAAAATGCAAAGAGGAAAAGAAAACGGAAAGTACAAGGTGACTTACATCTGGACCACGTCGGCCGCGAAACCCAATGCCACCTGGCTCTCCAGGATCTCCCTGCGACAAAAATATCACCAAATAGTTGCATTACAAAATCGGCAATGTTCTAGATTAATAAACTGCATCATCTAGCGATGCTATAGCACGTATTTTGGTGTTCAAACCAGCAATTAATAACTTGAATTTGAAAAAAAAAATAACAGCAAATGTAGAGGCAAATGTTGTCTTTGAATATTAGGATTATAAACTTAAAAATACCTTCAAACCAGTCGCTCCTCTCTTGCCTTTATTTCCAATATCTCCTAAATCTCCCTAAATGTAAAAATAATATAACTCAGTTGATTCCAAATTAAAAAAGGAGGAAAGGAAATTAAACGATTGGAAAGCTACGAAGATTAATTTCTGTGAAACGCATAAACAAATTGAATCCATTTACCTTGTCACCAGGTAATCCAACATCTCCAATTAGACCAGTTTCTCCTCTTTGTCCCTAAAAGTTTCAGATAAAAATAAAATTAATACCAAGAGAATTTCTTGACCCTAAAAATTAATTACATAACAAATCATCCCAAGGTTACATATCACTATCCACACAACTTTATCTAATTTGCCGTCTGTTCATTCTAAAGTGCTGGTTAAGTGTTTATAAGCGTATATATACGTACAGTGACACCATAGGCACCAATGTTTCCTGGAAAGCCTTTAGGACCAGCAATACCCTATAGACGAAATTAAGAAGATGTAAATATATAAGAGAAACAGAAAAAAGATTTATTAATGATAGTATCATTTTTATATTCAAATCCAATAAATTCTTCAAGTTTCTGTTCTCTTCCTTTCCTTTATCTTGACTCCTGCTTTCCATCTACTTTTCTTCTATTCCTTTCCTTTCCTTTCCTTTCCTTTCCTTTCCTTTCCTTTCCTTTCCTTTCCTTTCCTTTCCTTTCCTTTCCTTTCCTTTCCTTTCCTTTCCTTTCCTTTCCTTTCCTTTCCTTTCCTTTCCTTTCTTTTCTTTCCCTTTCCTTTCCTTTCCTTTCCTTTCCTCTCCTTTCCTTCCCTTTCCAATCCTTTTTTGCAACTCACAAAATAACCAAATCAATACCGGAATACCACGAGGACCCTGCATTCCTTTGCTGCCTTCATTACCACGCATCCCCTTGAAAATAACAGAAATCATTAATTACGAGTAGAAACATCTTTATAAACCAGTTTTAATCTCGTATCATATGAAATGTGATGAAAGAAGATGAAAATAATTAATCTTGAAAAAAAATTAAATGAAATGAAATAAAATAAAATACAAATCAAAATTACCGTTGGACCAACATTTCCCATGATACTTGGCATACCAGGACTACCCCTCTCTCCTTGTTCACCTTTTTTACCTTTCCTTCCTTTAAGTCCTTTGTAACCTTGAAAGCCCTGAAATAAAAAAAAATTGAATCTGATAAAAATATAGACCAAGCTACACTGACTGACAAGCCAATTAGGCGCGCAAGGCTTTAGGAGAAAGAGGACTGGGCACTAAAATGACGTAGCTCAAAGGTAATTGTCTAATGTGTCTGTAAATCACAGCGCTATCTTAACATACAAAAGATGAGCTGCTACACAATTTGAAAGCACGAGAAAGGATATGAATGAATTTGTTTAGAGCTGTGAGTGATAATGATTGACTTTAAAAATGGTTGTTTTCACATACTAATACTTTGAGCATAACTGTGCAATTTCCTTACATTTAAGTTCGCAGCTACTTCTAATGTTTACTAGTGGGAAAATGAAGCAGAAGAGTTCTCACTTACCTTAGGCCCAGTTCCACCTTTGATACCCTTCTTTTTACTTTTACCAGCTGTTCCCTACAACGAAATATTCAAATAAAGTGTTCAGAAATGCTTTCAATCCTTCCTCAGCCTAAAATTCTATCATTGTTCCTACCTTCTTCATTAAACAAATTGATATGTTGCTTTCTAGACATGGTACTGTAGTTTCTGTTTCTCCAAGCAAATATCTTATCATCACGTTCATTGGCTTTGAAACTCAAAAAGGAAATATTCAGCGTTGAAAAGAAAGGAATTCAAAAGAATGTTAAGGTACTCACAGGATCACCGAGTGGGCCTCGTTTACCATCAATGCCATTCTTTCCATGCTTACCCTAAAAATATCAAAAAGTTATTTGTGGCAATGATTAATACATCTGTCAAAAAGTGAGTTAGTATTTGTTGAAAATGAAATTTCAACAAGCAAATGCCCAGAATAGCAATTTCATGATGAAGCTGAAGGAAATTATCCTCTTTAACTAAAATATATTTTTCTGGCATAAACGGCAAGGCACATACCGCCAATCCACGATCTCCTTGTCGACCAGGTGTTCCAGGCAGCCCCTGAATACGAAATATAGTAATTTAAGTAAATAAATAAGTAAATAAACAAAATATAGTAATATGTCTTAGTTCCTTATTCATTCGGCATCTACATGATACAAAAAGAACAACAGAAATGGATAAGGAACAAGGAATTATACCTGATCGCAGATTCTGTGACTTTTTTTATTTTTATAAACAATTAACAATTATCAGGGATCCGTAACTATTCTTTCAATTGGAACAAAACCCCTTGATATAAGAAATTTATTTTAGTGCACTCCACATGATATTATTTAATTAATTGCAAAAGGCACAATTAACAATGGGATGCTAAAAATAATCATCAAATTTGGGTTCATTAACATGCGAGCAATTAGACGTTGTGGACAAGTATAAACAACAATGAATGAAAATAATTAGTACCGGAAGGGCTGCAAATCCTGCTCTGCCTTCAACTCCAGCTGGCCCTTGTGGTCCAGGTTCGCCCTAAAATTCAATTAAAAAGGAAAATCAATCGAAAATATTAGAAAATAAACAAGTAATGGTTTAAAAGAGAAAAACATAAAATGAAGAGCTGCTTGAATCGAGGATAGGATAGAGAAAGTTACGCTGCTAAAAGAGGGTGATTAAGGAAGCAGATTTTTGCCTTATTGTTATTGTGATGTCAGCATCATAACAAATGAAAAAAACGTGCTCCAACATTCCTTACCTTTGGTCCTATATCGCCAATAAAACCATTACCTCCCGGTTGTCCATTTTGACCCTGTAAAGATACAAAATTTTTAACTGTTATAAAACACTTAAGTGACGTTTTTACAACAGATTCTATCCAAAAAAACTCTCCAATATACTTTACAAGATAAAATAAAATGCTACGAAATAAAATTAAATCACGCAAGATCATTTTGAATTACAAAATTACAAAATAAAACAAAATTTCCCCAAACCTGAACGCCTGCTGATCCGGGCTTACCATCCAATCCATTTTGACCATCGTCACCCTTATTAAATCAAGAAAAATATAAAAAATATAAAATACGCCTAATACGCTCAATGAGAGACATCCTGTCAATTCTTAGATCTTTCATTCACTGATTTGTCAGTTTAACAGACACATTTTTTCTAAGACAAGTAAACATTCAATAAAAATAGCCGATAAACTGATACTGTGAGGTAAATGTACACAAATAAAAAATAAGATTGCAGTTTGGTAGTTTAATTGTACAATGCTAGACAATTATAATAACGTTGAACCGGAAAGATCAAACCGTGATTGTTGTTTTAGAAATCCTGTTCTATAAATGTATCACCTTCATGGAAAGTTTCTTCAGATAAATACACACGCTACAACGGTTAGTGTGGTTGGATAATGAAAAATTAATGTTGATAAAAAGTAACAAAAACATCAGGATGAAAATGGGACAACAGATGTCTGGTACTTACCTTCTCTCCAACTGGACCTCGCATTCCATCGATGCCAGTAGCGCCAAAACTTCCCTGGTAACAAAACCAAAACTTTCAAATATAGGAAAATAAACAAGTTGATACTTAAAATGATTTAAATCACTACGAATTTGATGTGACTGAAATCAGAAATTGAAACGAGAATCGCAGAAAATATGAAAGTTATACCTTTTCTCCTTCTGGCCCTCTTGGTCCCACTGGCCCATAATCACCTGATTTGCCCTATCAAAGGAAATAGACTCAAAATTATGAAGAAATTAGACACTCAAACAAATGAAAATTAATCAAAACACCCGTCTAAATTGCCTCTGCATTACAAGAAATCAATTATTGTGTATAACCAATGGCGAACACCTGGAGGGGCGAGGGGGGGTTACCCACTCCCAATATTCTGGAAGACAATTGTATTTTGTTCTAAAAAAATGGAATAGTGTGATGTCATAAGTGGCTAAATGCCTGCCACTGTGTATGAGTATAACACAAAAATATTAATATACAAAAAGTGTATAAAATACCATACCAGAGAACCAATGCTCCCCTTTTCTCCATTTACACCAGTCATACCAGGAACACCCTTTGACAAAAATTGTATAAAACTCTAGTTTAAAGCTTTTTAAGTTTGGAACAATAAAAATAAATTAAGAAGTCATATGTAAAAACGTTGCTCAGAGCTTTCTGAGACCTTAATCGCAGAAAAACAACTTTGATTTGGATTGGAACCTTTTTTTACAAAAACGAGCATTTTCAATAACCTAAAAAGGTTAAATTGGGTCATATCTTTTATTGTAAGATGGCACAGTCAAAAAAAGGAAACGCTCATCTGCATGACGACTCTATTTCAAAGCTATTCTTCCCTTTTATTCTTTCAAAAGGCAAAAGTAACAAACAGCAAAGAGCTCGATTTGAATCAGAAATTTAATATAAATTAAGGCTAAACTCACTTGCAATCCACTTGGACCGATTTCACCATCCGGTCCATTTGACCCTGGTGGTCCCTAAAATGAGAGATCATTAACATAAGCCATAAGTCAGATATATGGGACACCATCGTCAAACTCCACTTAAAACAAAAAATAATCAACTCAGCAGAGGCTGACATAAAAAATACATAGATAGAGATGGGTGCTACTCAAGTCTATGTATATAAATATCAACATTTCATCCTAGGAGGCACCAGATGACTCTCTGATCTTCAGCTTAAATTCGTTACTACTTAAGAGGAATGGCTGATGCTTCAATATCTTGATTCAGTTGCAGTTGCTTCTTCGCTTCAATATCATCAATTATAGTACCCCCTTGCAACCTGACTAATTACAGTAATTGCTACTTAACAACTGTACCATCATCGGGGGTGAAAGGGTCAAATAACTGTTTCATGTTCTGTATTATAGTGCTCCGTGACTTGCCAAAAGATTCGCATTCAAATATATATAGATGTAAGGATATATTTTTCACACTTAGACAAAATTATATTCGTTTGATATTTCGCTTTCACTTCATCAATACTCACTATATCCACTTATTCACTAAGATTTTAATTATAATGTCGATAACACAAATAAATGTTGAAAATGACTCACAAGAAATCCTTTTGGTCCATTTAAACCAGGTAGGCCTAGATCACCTTTTATTCCCTTAACAATAACAAGAAAATAAATATAAAATGTTCATTATATGTGTAAACAGTTTGCTTTGAAAATGTTTATTCAGGAACATTTCATTTGTGATTGACTTTCGAGTTGGATTGCAAATATATACAAAGCATATATGAAGATTATTTTGTACATGAGGGATTCAATGAAGCTAAAGAAGTTCTTTATAATTGACCTGCTGGTCCGAGATTGGTCCGTCGTTGGCTGGATCCTGCTTAGCGACTGGGCAAAAGTGTAGAAGCGGTAGAGGAGCTTCTGGCTAATAATAGCTTTAAGCCTTCACTATCGGTAGAAACCCTAGTCACAGTACCTGGTAGCCTTTGTACCCTACTGGTCCAACCATTCCTTGTTCTCCTTGAGGGCCCTGAACATAGAAAGAATTTATCAGTTAATAAGCTCTACAAATTACTATCAACTATCCACTATATAATTATATTGCACATCAAATTATGATATAGGTATAACGTGCAATGGTTGGTATGTTAGGAAAATTAAATATGTCAAAGATTAGGAAATTATAATCAGAAGAAGTGGGGGTAATATTGGGAATGTGACAAAAGAACAAAATAAAAGAACAGTTTGGTTATGATAGGCATTAAATGAAATACTTACATCATCTCCTGGTTTTCCTTGCAATCCAGGGGCACCCTCTGATCCTGGACTACCCTAAAACGAAAAGGAACAACGCGTAAGATTGCAAAACCAACAATCCAAATTTAAACATTGAAATGGCCTTTTATCATGAGGTATAAAACTATAATAAGACTTAAATATTATTACCTTTTCACCTCTTCTTCCCATTTCTCCTTCATCTCCTAGCGTTCCAGGGAGTCCCTTACAATTAAAACGTATGTAATGAAGAAGAATGAATATTCAACTAGTAATAAGATAAATTTATATAAATTAAAAAAATCAAAAATTTAAAGAAAAAAAAAATAGAAGGAGTGAATTGTGACAAAGGCAAAAAAAGATATAAATGTATTACTGTTAGCCCGTTTGCTCCAGACTTTCCTTGACCACCAACGGCTCCTTTTTCTCCCTGCAAAAACATTTTCTTGGCTGCTTAAAGATTTTTTGAAACAGAGAAAGCATCGGTTAATTTAAAAAACAACCTTGTTTTATTGATGGCAGGAAAAAGACTCCAAGTCATGTAATGTCGATGACAAGCATGTTATTTTTTATATTTTTAAAATTTACAAGCAAAATCAAAGGAAAAGGAAATTGAAGGAAGAAACATGCATTAAATACCTCTGAACCATCGTCTCCAGGGATGCCAATAGCACCCAGCAATCCAAATGGTCCCTTAAAAAACAGAAAATTGATTAAGTATGAAGACCCAAGGCATGCCTCGTTCAGAAAATGTCATAGGATGATTAATCATGTTCAAAGCTGTTTAAGGCCCAAGAAAGTTTTAGCTCAAAAAACTGATGAAAACCAAGATAAGATACACTTTTTATTTAATAGAAAACAAACCAATTTTCTTACCGGCATCCCAGGGGGTCCACGTCTTCCTCTTTTTCCTTTTTTACCAGGGTTTCCCTTAAAAAAAAAACAACATGACTGATGGTACAATTGTTGAAGATTGAAGCTATGATAGTTGGTAACAGATAGTAAAACAAATAAAGAAGAATTAAAAACATGAAATATAAAGTGCAAAATCTCATGAAGATAAACCCCAAGAAGCCAAAACAAGGTCTAGTTTTGTACATCTGTTGTTTTGATTCAGTAATGAAAATAGTCTGTTCAAGTAGCATGCATATTTGATGATTTTAAACACAAAATTGTGTGGTCTTCATTTCTGTCTAATTTTAATGTTGTTGTCCTGCTCTCGTCTTCGTAAAACTGGCATTGTTTTTGCAAATTAAATTGAAAAATTACTATAATTTACACATAGGCCTTGTAAATGAATAAAGGTATAGATATGAAGTTTAAGTTAAAGGTAACAAATTAATACCCTTGGACCGGAAACTCCAAGTTCACCATTACCACCAACTTCGCCAACGAGACCCTGAAAGAAAGGAAACAGAAGCCACATCAAGAAAATATGATTTAAGTGAAAAAACAACCATTAAATATGTACTTTAGTAAACTTTCTACTTTTAATTCTAACGATCAGCTTAAAAAGTTATTTTTCTCAAAATGACATAAATTTAATATAAAATTTAGCAAATGTAAATGTATAAGTAACCTGTTTTCCTAATTTTCCAACTTCCCCCTTTCTTCCTTTAACACCCTGAAAAAATAAACAATAAAATTGAGGAAATTTGCGGAAAATATCAATTGAGAATAATATCAATTAAGATACTATGAATTAAGGTAAATTAGAACTAAAACCAAATAAAGTCATTTGTATGATTAAATGATTGATTGATTGATTGATTGATTGATTGATTGATTGATTGATTGATTGATTGATTCATCGATTCATTAAGTGATTGATTGAATGATCCATTGATGATTGTATCATGAAAAATCATCTGATAGATTGATCGATCACTTTACTGAGTGATTGACTGATTGATCACTTGCTCGATTGATTGATTAGTTGACATGATTAATTGAAAAAATAATTACTCATTTAATTTATCATTACCTTGCTTCCCAGCTCTCCTTCTTGACCGGCGAATCCTTGTAGTCCCTTGGAACAAAAACAAATAATTTAATCAAAGGAAAATTCATTATTCCACTCTATGAAATTGAAAAAACGTGCAGTTACTGCTTCATTACATTGAGGAACAGTGAGTCTTGTGAGGAAAGTGAATCATAAAAGCATGATTTTAACAAAACTTTTTTTCCAACAGACATAATACCTTTTTTCCTGGCTGCCCACGTTTCCCTTTACGCCCACCTTCACCTTTTAGTCCCTTGTGAAAAAGAAACAAAAATAATGAAGGAATGGAACAAATTTTAAAAACTCTACATGCTACAAATAACAAACAATTACATAAGACTCATATTCCAGTTTTAAAAATAAACTTTTTAAACGTAAAAAATCAAAGGAAATTACTGGATATCCTTTATGTCCTGAAAATCCGGCTTTGCCTGGTGGACCAATATCACCCTGAAAAACAAAACAAACATTTAACATCAAAACATCTTTGGAAACTTCCAGCATTATTTTAATTTTGCACTAACAGTATTATTTTTGCAGAAAGACAAAAACAAAGCATAGACTTGAAAACATTTACAAAAGGAATACTTTATTTTGAGAACTTCACAGGAAGGCTTTCAGAATAATTTAGGATAAAAATAAAATCATTCGCCTTTCTGTTTAACTTACATCTTTGCCAGGTCTGCCCATGTCTCCTTGGTAACCAGGTATCCCAGGATACCCCTATGATGACACAAATAAAGTAGTTTTTAAAATTAAATTCCAAAAGGCCGCTAAAAGAAAGCTATTTCCAATACCAGTTCACCTAAAGACAGGAAAAGTTTTAAATTTTGTTAAAACACAAACATTTATCGTTCGGTGCTTGTCAGAGTTTCAAAACAAACATTTGTGATCAAATGAGCGGAAAATCGCCAGAGCTTTTCGCAAATGTTCCTTTCCAAGTTTTGATGCCTTAAGCCTCATTTTGATATCATAAAAATGAAAATCAAGGTTACCGGTTCGCCTTTTATTCCGTGTTTCCCAGAAGGTCCTTCTTTTCCGCGTTTTCCCTAAACAATAAAAAAAAAAATAATAAATCATAAAATGAATGGGAATTCAAACATAAAGTTTCAAAGCTTAGTTTTCACTGAGAGACAAGAATGCTAATGAAGATAATATGGTTGTCTTGTGGTCAATCAATACCTCGATGTTTCCATTTTAGTGCCAACAATCAAAATTCATGACTTTAAATCTACAACGTAACTTCTTAAAAATACTAAAGTTTCGAATCAGCTCCTTCATAATTATTCACCTTCAGTGTGTGCAGAATAAGTCGCGAATCAGGAATCAGGCCTAGAATTAGGTTAGCAAACAAAATAATGATTGATGCAAAGTTGTTCATAATCAAGTAATAAATCAAAACAAATGGACTCACACGTGATCCTTTAGGACCCTTAAGACCTGTTATGCCCAAAATGCCTTCATCGCCCTGTAAAAAGTTAGCAAAATACGTTTCAATTAGGTATTTGTGGCTAGTATTAGATAAATTGTATCCATTCATGGCAGTTTTTCATACAGTTCTAACATAAAAGCCACTCATTCCGCGCAAATGCATTTCAGATGGTTAGAAACCACGTCCTTAAAAGGGTTATTAAGTAAGGTGTTAAAACCCTGACACTTCCTACCAGGAAATAACTATTGGAAAATAATTAGTGTTTATTAATCTGTCATATCATGTAGTAACGATTACTGTCAATTGCATGAAACAGAGGCTTTAGATAAAGATTTCTGATAAAAGGAGAGTGATATCTGAAAATGGTGATACATCCATAGCAAAACACAACCATACCTTAGGCCCAACTGGCCCAGAATCGCCAATTTCACCTTGATATCCCTGTAAGACAAAGGATATAATCAAGGATGTATTTTCAAGCATCCTTAAAAACTCAGGGCTAGAAGAATCTAAATTTAGTCAAAGCATATACTAAATCACCTTGCGGAAGGAAAGAAGATTAATTGATTGATGAAATAAATTGACAACATTCGTGAGGAAATTCTATTCGATTTAAAAATACAATTTAGCTTCTTACTTTTGGTCCCGAAAATCCTTGTCTACCTGTAAGGCCAATGTTTCCAGTTTCACCCTAAACATTAAACAAATTTTTGATAAGTTCAATAGCATTGAATTGTATTGTATTGTATTGTATTGTTTTGTGTTGTATTGTATTGCACTGTATTCTATTGCATTGTATTGTTTTGTATCGTATCATATCATATCGTATCGTATAGTATCGCATCGTATTGTATCTTATCGTATCATATGGTATCGTATCGTATCGTATCGTATCGTATCGTATCGTATCGTATCGTATCGTATTGTAGCTTATCGCAACGTATCAGATTGTATCGTATCGTCTCGTATCATATCGAATCGTATTTTATCGTATCGTATTGTATCGTATCGTATCATATCAGATTGTATCGTAACGAATCGTATCGTTTCGTAATTATTTGAAGAGTCTTACCCCTCGTCCGACTGGTCCCTCAGATCCAAATGAGCCCTGAGCACCCTGGAATGAAAACAAAAAATGTCAAATGAAATCAATGCAACAACAAAAAATATGGCTTTAATCTTATTTAGTCTTATACTGCTGCTGCTATTCTGAAAGATCGGGAAGCTGAAGATAATTTGTAAATAACTCTTAATTTTTCAATTTTCAATGCTCCCTTACCTTGTCACCTTTTTCACCTCCTGGTCCAATAACACCTTTATTTCCTTTGTGGCCCTAAAATTAACAATTGACATGAACAATAACAATAAAGACCAGTGAAAACCTTGAAAAAGAATCAGTAAAATAAAGAATTATGGCAAGGAAATGATAAAAAACGACATATTTTTGTATACATACTGGATTTCCTGGAATTCCATGCAAAGCAGGAAGTCCCGGCAATCCTTGTGCTCCCTAAAAACAAGCAAAATATTGTAAAAATTTCCTTTTGCCAAGGTTTCATGCATCAATGGTGCTCTTTTCGTTGTAAAAAAAACAAAATCATTATAGGCACAATATGTTGAGATGGCAACCATATAAACAACATAAATTTAACTTTAAACGCTTACCTTGTGTCCTATAAAACCAGGATACCCTTTTGTGCCAGGAGAACCACGAGGACCCTAAGATGAGACAGTGAAATCACTTTAAGCCGCAATTTGGCTATTACAGGACATCAAAATAACATTCAAATATTGTTTGATCTTGCCCTATACGGTTTATAACAGATCTTACGAAAAACTAATTGAGAAACACACTACCAAGGCGATAGGTCTTTCCCCCCTAGAAAGGGGGAATGAAAATCTCCTCTTTAGAAAGGGGGAGGGAACCACCACTTAAGAGAAGCAGAGGGGCGGATAATTCCTTCCACAGAAGTTCAACTTAGTTCATCATTTTCAACCAACTACCTTTCCACAACGCCAACAATAAAATGAAATGAAAGAAAATCATTTCATTAATAATACAGAAGTACTTCACTTACCCTTTTCCCTGGAGGTCCTCGATCTCCAGTGAAACCATGCCCTCCTTGTTCTCCCTATGATTTGAAAAACTGTAATTCTATAATTGTTTTATGCAGCGTGAAATTTTAAAAGGAAATTGATTCAAATAAATATAGTTCTTTTCAATGTCCATCGACTAGATTTGGTACAGCTACAGATAAGACTTAAATCACAATAGACGGAAAATGCGCAAGATACGAACCAATTTCCTTCAAAAATGAGTACAAATATTCTGATACTATTTCCTACCCGATGCCCACTGTCACCAATTTCACCATCTCTGCCACTTTTGCCTCTGCTGCCCTAACAAATTAAGAGCAAACTTGAAAAGCAAATTCGTTTGAGACGCATTATAGTCTCTGATTTCAACGTCCGAGATATCTTGTGTTCCATGTAGTCAAAAGAGTTTCAATCAAGAGAGTGCAAAAAAGATGTCCATTAAGTAAAAAACTTTCTGTCCATGTTAAAGTAAAAACTACAAAATCAAAATTTAATGTCTTTTTTCATGTCTTACTTTCTCTCCTTTGGGTCCTCGTTCTCCAATTTCTCCATCTAGTCCCTAAAAATTGGAGCAATCCATAAATGTCAAGCCGTTTAAAGGTTATAAACATGGGAAATGTGTCTGAATGTTTGATACAAGATACTCAAAATAAAAAGAACTTTTGAAAATATTTCACCTCCTCTCCTGGGAAGCCAATTTTACCAGATAAGCCAATGAGACCAGGCTCTCCCTGAAAAAGTAGGAACAAATCGAAAACACAAGTAGTCTGTTGAGCACCGATATTGTCATTCGGCCGCAAAGGATGATTGCAAGAAGAGTTTAGTATGAAATCCAAACAGCTAGGGAGATTGGTACGCAAAATTCTAATGACAGTCACAGTCGTAACAGGAAAGAAGCAAATATAAAATTAATTAGTAAAAGATCATTTTTTATGTATTAGAACAAAGGTAGAACTAGATTTTAAAAGAAGATGTTTCTGTCCCGATAAAATCCTTCACTAAAAATTCGCTAAAAGCAAAAGTCTAACGAATGAGAGTTTTTTAACATACTTTGTCATAAAGAATCTAAATTGTGATCATTCATGAAGTACTTACAGGTGGTCCGGGCTGTCCCATTGGTCCGGGCTTTCCTAATAGACCCTGTGAATGAAGATAAAGATTGATATAAGAAACTGTTACGCTATGAGGCTATGTAGCAAATATATGTGTCTGCCGTTAAAAGTATACCATATGCGTTGCGAGTTACCAGTGAAAAGATTTAACCTAATGAAAGACTATACATCAAACATCTGGGGTGCAAAAACATCGGTGTAAAGGTAGTTCCCACATTTCATATTTTCATATTTATTTATTCTTTATTTCTTTCTGGAAAAACTTGATCGAAAAACTCATATAAACGAAACTTACTGGCTTTCCTGGTTCGCCTGTTTCACCATAGTATCCAGGGTCTCCACGAAATCCCTACAAAAGTAATGCAATTTTGAATAGCTCTAACCGTACTCTAATCTCATACAGTACTGTACTGTACTGTACTGCAAAGTGTCTTGTATTGTATTGAATTGTGTTGTATTGCATTGTATTGTATTGTATTGAATTGTATTGTATGGTGTTGAATTGTATTGTATCGTAATTTTATTACCAACCTTGATACCAGGATCTCCAGGAATGCCTTGCTTTCCACGTTTACCCTAAAACAGAACAAAAATGCTCCAGTAATGATTGGCAATAATTATGATGATTGATCATGATTAGCGATTACAATCATGATTCATGATTCTTTTATCATATCATACCATTGGTCCATCGTTTCCAATTCTTCCTTGTCTTCCCTCTTCCCCTTGTGGTCCCTTGATGAAAAGAAGCGACAATTTATCAAAACCAAGTTGACATTATGTCTCAAAAAATCTTGACAAAGAGAAGAAATGAAATCAAAGGAAAAAATTATGAAAAGCTCAAAGAAACTGAGAAGAAAAACAAGAATGAATAACTATAAATTAAAACCTGTAGGCCTCTTTCACCTTCGACACCTTTTGGTCCAGGAATACCCTAAAACGAAAAATGCTAATGTCTTAAACATCCATATTTCCCTGGCCTAGTTATTATTTATATTCATGACCATATTCATATTAAACAACATGAATAAATAAATGAGTGAAATGAAAAATGAGTGAAAAGAGGGAAAAGTAACATTAGAGCCTTATTTTTACGTTGTTAAAACGTGATCTAGTTATCGGCTGGTAGTTTCAGTTTCTTCCTTGAGGTTTTGAGTATAATTGTTTAAAAAATTAGTGTCTTTAAGTATGACATTCATGCCATATCGAAATTGATCTATGAAATTCAACAAATAAGTTAAATACAAAACGAATTTCCTTTGACATAAAACAAATCATTGATATCATCTATTCAATCTAAAAGTCGGTGATTGAAAAGGATTTTAAATAGCTTGTGGTTCTTCTTAACAGTTTGCGTTTATACGTTTGACTTCAGAAACTAAAATTTCATGCCTCGCTTCACTAAATTTAGTTCCTAAGTTACCTTTGGGGTCAAATAGAAAGAGATTAAAAACAGCTAATATGGCGGCATCTGAAGCCAGATTGCAATAAGCTCTGTTGTACAAAGCTAGCCTCGTTTCAAAGGAAAAGCCTTTTGATTCGCCTACTTTCAGATGGGTTCCTTTTTACATTTTAGCTCCGATTTTTCCATCTATGTGTCAAAGAAATAGACGGCGAAAGGTTTTTTAAAAATGAAGACAAACTCACTGTAGATCCAGGGGGGCCTGGTTTTCCCAAAACACCATTTAGTCCCTGTAAACAGAACAATAACAATGCAATGAAAATTCATATCATTTTGAGCATACGAAAATGAGCAATGCTTTTTCTTACAAAATGTTTAAACTCTCCAAGGGATTGCTTCCATACAAAATCATCCAGACAGTTTCGATTCATAGCCTGAACTCGGTCTCATATAATCTGTAAGGAGAGTTTTGTCTCGTAAACGAATACTAAATTGCTCTTTACTAAAAATGTTACTCTCCCACAAAGTTAAGAGCATTTCAATCGTAGTTTCAATTTTTATTAAATTAGCTTAAAACTACCTTTACTCCTCTTGGTCCTCTAGATCCCGAGGGACCTGAATATCCGATCTCACCCTGTGAAGAGAAATTTTCAAAAATCAAATGCTTACAAATTTGGTCAAATATCGGGGGTTCAGTAAAAACAAAAATTATGTCTCTCTAAATGCAAGGATTGAAAAATAAACAGATTATTCTACCAGAATTGCAACATATTTGAATGACGACCAGAGTGATGATGACAAATGAAAACAGAAAAATGACAAACAGACGTCATATTAAATGATGACAACAAAACTGGACCATGACAAATGAGTAACTTTGATCAGCAAAAAGTAACAATGATTTTGAGGGTTTCAAGTGTCTCTACCTTAAATCCCTTCGGCCCAATGGGTCCAATTTTGCCAGCATTTCCAATATCACCCTGAAAGATGAATAAAATAAAATTATGGTCGTTGGATATTGTCAATCGGATTATGAATTATCACAAAATTAAATGTCAATTAATTAGCATGGATCACTTTCTAGGGTTATAGGATTATGGTCAAAAACTTGTTGTGTAAAGACCACATTAACCCATCAACTAAACCACAAATACCAAACAAAAAGTCATTTAAATAAAATTACATAACAAGACCGAAGATCTTTTAAATATCTGCTTTGTAAAACTTTGCCTATGCAGGACTAAGAAACAGATTTTCAAATCTTTGCACAAATAAATGAAGTTACTTTCGTAACCGATTTAATATAGAGAATGTGTTGTTACCCATGGCTAAATTACTTTCATGGTCAACATTTTGTGCTTATGCATATTTAGATTTTTTTGTCTTGTAGAAACGTGATGCTGCGATTCGCAATCAATGCAAACAAAGTTGCAAAGCAAAATAAAGTTTATATACTACATTTTTTTTTTTATTTTTTTTTAATTATTTTTGAGTTGAAATTTGCAAATGGTCAAGAGAGAATACCTTGAAAATCAGCTAAGAGAAACCCTCCCTGTATACCTAAACATGAAGTGAAATGAAGCATTCTAAATCAAAGTGCCAGTTAGGCTAGTGATCTCGCATTATCACGGTTATCATTTCTGAACATTTAGTAGCTACAAAAACACTAATAAAAAGTATTAATTTACCCTTTGTCCATCTCTACCCAGTCTATGAATCGCTGGAATACCAAACAAGCCTTTCATGCCCTTTGGAAACGAAAGAATGTCGTGAAAAATGAAAAAAGTTCAAAAAAAGAGGAAAAAGGAAAGAGAAGTTAGAGAAGTCATGCGGAGAACAAATAATAACAATAGTCAATTTTGCATCGGTTTTGATAATAATCTAATATGTATAAAATGAACGCTGAGATTGCTGCAAATATCAGGGCAAGAAAATGGGTTAATGGACCAATGTTTAAAAATATCAATATTAAAAAAAGCAACATACCGGTGCTCCTGGCAATCCAGGAAAGCCAGGCTCCCCCACAGGACCAGGCGTTCCCTGTTTAACACAGACAAAAAGAAGATGCAAAAAGTTATAAGCATGCTCATAAAACTAGGAATAATAACTTTAAACATAAGCGAATAATGAAAGGAAATTCTCTGTACAATGCAGATCTTAACGAAATCAACTTATTCAAATTAATTGCTAATAGCCTGCAATCATTTTTTAATGATTTTCTTCGTGTTTATGTGTGTTGCAAATACAGTTCATGTTTGATTGCATGTTAGGAAGTTTGTTTAGTCAAAAAACAGCTTACATCTTCACCCCTCTTGCCTTTTCGTCCTTTTTCTCCGAGTTCACCTTCAAGGCCCTATGACATGTATAAAATACTGTCAATTACTTCAAACCGACACAACAAACGATATTATTATAACAAAACAAAAACTGGCTTTTACGAAAAGACAATATGTGATAAAGCAACAAGAAAACTTTTATCCTTACAGGGAGTCCAACCACACCAGGATATCCTTTCGGCCCGGGTTTTCCTCTGAGGTACCAAAACTGATCGAATCTCTGCAATTTAAGAAGATAAACATTGAGTTATGAAAATAACAATAAGGGCAAAAGAGATCAGGTGTAACAACATGGATTGGAATAATTAAAGATGCATTTGCAGAATGTTAAGAATATATAGATATTAAGTGTATGGCTCATGGATGTATCAGCCCTGCATTGATCGACTAAAACTATATCAGACTACAGGAATCTTTCAAGGCTTATGACTACTTGGGTGTGAAAAATACATCACAGCTATAGAGTTATAACAAGATGCAACAATCTATCTTCAAGTGAGTAAGCTCCTGGCATAAGCCACCACTCACAAGGAGGGAAGATGACATCATCTTATCACGCTGATGGAAAGAGCTGTTGATTCATTTATTTACATACCGTTGGATGAACCGAGAACGGACTTGGGTGCACAGTTGCTGCAATTGTTGTGTAATTAAGCAAGTTGGGCTGTGGACTTTTGGTCATCTTTTTAGTTAATGCTGTGCTGTCATTTCGCTCCACTGAAGTTGAGACAGTCTTAAGCGGTTGTTTAGTAGTGCCTAGGTCTTTAGGCTCCTTCACCATGCTCTTGGTTGTAACAGATGCAGTTGTTTTTGGTGGCTGTTTTGTTGTACGCTGAGAAGATCCAATTAAAACCTCGGGTTGTTTATCTTTTATGCTCTTTGAAGGAACTTCCTTCATCGTAGTCTTTACTTCTGTCACATATCGTGGAGTTATTGGCTGAGCAACATCTGGTGTCACCAAAGAACGAGTCGTTGTCCGTAATTCTTTACCTGCCAAAGTTGTTCGACCCCTTTTTGTCGGCATCACAAAAACTGGAAACAAATCTTTTCGTTCAAACTCTTCTGGTTGCCTTGCTAAAGCTTCATCTAAAGTAAAAAAAGATTTCATAGTGTTACTAATTTGGTCTTTTATTGAATTGATTTGGTGTATTCCTCTCGAAAACTGCATTTATTAAAAGCAAAGGATGCAGATCTATAAGGTAATAGAATTCGGCTTCGACAAAGGTGCATCAAAACAGACTGGTGCATGAAATGGAAAATAAAAACTTTTTTAAACTAACCTTTGGTAGTAAGCTTTAATATTTCAACAAGTGCTGGCTAGAAGTAAAAGAATAAAAGATACAAATATTGATAAGAAATAGAATTAAATATTGCAATTACTCGCATTAAGAGAATGACAATGTAGCTCTACGTCTTGTTGATACGTCTCCAATAATATTTCCGATGGTTTAAGCAAAGCAGAAGTATCAATAATAATGATAAAAATATTAATTTCAATATCGTTAAGTCCGAAAACTATCAAAAATCAAAATCACCTGTCCCCCGAATTCCTCCAATACTCCGGGATCAATATTAACCCTAACTTGACCGAGAGTAATTTCCAATGGTGCCTGTGCCCTTCGAAAACTTAAAAATGTTTTCGATGCTTTCCATTTATCATCGCCCTAAAATCAATAAATAAATTTATATGATTAATGTTAACCTTAAAATAATTTACTATCAAGCATGAACAAGTTAGATCTGGGCATCCCAAGACATATCTTTTAATGCTATATGACATGCCTGTCCTACTGCTGTGAAATAAAGTACAGTAAAAACTCTCCACAATTACCATCGTCAAAAGAAAATGAAAGAAGCTTGCTAGCAAATAAACATCCTTCCCGTGCCACCGTCTCGTTGCAACACAATTCGTCATTGCTTATTAATTGTGTGCATGCTTTCATCGTTACTTTGCTTTAGCTAATAAGAAAACTCTTTTAAGTGGATGAAAAAATTGCCTTCTTACCGTCGTGGCTGCTTTTGCAATTTGGAAAGGTTGATGACACTCTGGGATAACTCTTTGACAATCCTTGACATTTGACACGATAGATGAAAGTAATGCAGCATTGCAAAAATATGCCTGTAACACAAATATTTGCATTCATTGCGAATGAAAGATAACTTGTAAATTTTAAACTTAATAGCTTATAACACTTTTCCTTACGGTAAAACGTTTTATCATTTTTGCGATATGCTGTAAATAGAATGCTTTAAATTTGAACTTACTTTGGTTTGGCGAAAATACCAAAATCGTGGCCTTTGATATGGATTGGTTTCAAACTTCAACAGCCTGCTACCAATTTTTTTACATTTTATGAACAGGTCAACCATATTGACATCCTTTGTGAAAACAAGATGGTGCCATTTGCCAGGGAGCAACGTCAGACGAAACCTAACTGCTTTGTTGTAATATCTAGGATTAGAATTTAAAAGTTTAAAAATATGCTTATGGAAAAATTGTTCACATATTTTGTACTTACGATGAAATATCTTGGTATATAAGTAGTAATTTTGCCTTTGCCTAAGTGTTAGTTTCCTTATTCATTCCAAAGATGGCAACACCATTCAAGGATGTACACAATGGCATTTTGATCAGAGTAACTTTGTTTCTCTAACATTAAATCAAGATTAAACCACTCAATATATCAAACCCTTAACTTAAATTCATTTTATTATTCTGATTATTGATGCAACTAGTAAGTAAACAGCTAGAACAGTGAATTAAAGCTACAATGTCTCATTTAAAAAAGAATCTAATTTTGATAAAATATAAAAGGCCAAAAAATATAATATGGCAGCATCTGTTACAAACCTCATTTCAACAAATGCTGAACCAACTAAAATGACAACGAGCATAGTCTCTTCCTTTCCATTTGGTCTCTTTATTGATATAATAGTTTTTGGCACCATTGGGAAAGAATCTAACCAAAAGCTTATTGAAAAAGAAAATTTTCTACCAAAATCGTCTTCGGAAATTTGGCGGGCAACATCGCTTAATGCTTTTGTCATATCTTTTGACTTAACTTTTGATTTATCAAGGATGGGACCAAGTAGATTAACATTGCCACCTAAAAGAACAAATTTCAAACCAAATTACGAGAAAAGTCAAGATATTATCAACCTTATTTGTAAACAACCCAATTTTCAATGAAGTGGATGCATAAAGATAAAATATTTTACCTCTGATTGGGCATCCAAAAATCTCAACTTTTAAGAAAACATTGACATCGGCATTTATTAGTGGCTTGAATCGAATATATCTGGCCAGAATTGGTGGATCTAGTTTCACTGGATTTTTTAAGGCCACAGAGGATAAGATATTGGCCTAAAATGGAATGAAATTGTAAAATTCCAACAAATGAAAAATGGATCGTATACCAGAAAACATGAAATATCTTATAATATGATATAGGCTATTAGAAACAGGTTGGAAAGTCGAAACATTCAGGGAAATGCATCTCAATGAATTGAAAAATTAGCATCATTATCTACATCTTCTTGAGGTAACAGGAGGCAGAGGTTACATTAATTTTTCTTACGTTCAAAACAAATTGTTAAAAAATTATTGTTGAAAAAAGCATTGTGATCTATCATGATCCCCTAACATTTCTTGAAAATGAATATTCTCCATCTTTGGTGGTTTTCTATTTTACGTTTTACTGAGTTTAAAAGTCTATTTCAACGCTACAGATCATCATCAACAAAGAATGATAATTCTTGAAAAATACCATGTTTCCTGAGCTGTTCTTGTATACCAGCCATTCATTAGGTGAAACAGCATACGTTATTGAAACACTCTCTGGATTTGCCAGCTTATTCCCTTCATACACAGGCTGTATCATTTCAATTTCTTTGATGATATAAATATGAAGAAGATCCACATTTACAAATTCAGCCATTTTGCCTGCATTTTGATCTGGCTTTGGACCCCAAGGAAAGGAAGAGATTGATCCAGCAATGTATTTGCCATAAAAAGTGGTCCCTGATTCAGTTTGGAAGGCAGAAGATTCAGTGAAATTCATGTGTGATGCAAGAATTGGGCTGTTACAAACTGAAAGATAACATGATGGAGAACATGGTTGAAAAATGTTAACAAAAATTCCTGATAGTGTGATTTTAGTTAATATAAAACCTTTGAGGAAAAACTCACTGAATAAATAGAAATGAGAGGAATAGATCAAGTTTAAAGAGTGTGGATTTGTGGTCCCAACTAAATGGCCACAACTGTTGAGCAGTTTTCAATAAAGTCAATTGTAACTAAGCACTTTGGGTTTCAGACTACAAATACAAAAGCTTGGGGGATTAGAAAAGATCCAGTCAGACCACTGAAGTAACCTTATGTTCTTTATCCCCATAATGTCATGGTGTCTAACAGTTTTTCTCACAGCTATAACAGAAATTATTATTTTATAGGTAAACGAAAGAGACCCTTGTCGTTTGGGCAGCAAAATCAACTATTTTAATTCAAATTCTGCTTTAAGTACTCCTGGTTCTAATTTACATAACTACAATGAAGAAAATTTACTGATAATTACACGCACCACTAAGTTGCCTGTTTTTCACATTTCTGTGGAGGGTCTATTCAGCAGTGGGCTATTCAAGGCGATTCAAGGAATTTCTCACACTTTGGCTAGGGGCTGGGCAATAAAATGGGCTTATTGACATAAAAAGTCACTCTTACAGTGGGATTGACAAAAAAAAGATTCTTGAAATTGGTGTAATTATTACAGGAAAAGGAACACTAAAAGGAGGGGAAATTTGAACAATGGTGAAATAATGTACAAAGGTGAATGTGAAAAACCTTACCAACCTGCTCCAGAATTCGGAAATTGAAAAAATAATCGAAATCAAAACAAGGTTGTCCGGGAGAGCGTTTGGTTTTTTCTTAATATGGCGGTGAGATAGTGTGGCGATTAAAATTACTCATTAATATGTAGGTACACAAACAGAAATAATGTTCTTGGGGTAGTAACGAGCATGATTTAGATACCACAAAATATCTAACATATTCACAAGAAATAGTAGGCCTCTAATTAACTATTCTTGACACCTTTTTATTCAAATACATTGCTGCGGGTAAGGCCAAGTTGCAGGGAAAATTCAGATTCTAATGCAAATTTACTGTTCAAGTTTATAAAATGATGCAGCAAATGCCACTAACCGTTTCTCTGACCCGCAACGAATTTTTCTTGAAAATTCGCGAAGATGATGATCGTCAAAAATAACATCATAAAAAGTGAGCTGAAACCCATTTTGATTGAAAAATACAGAGAATTGAAAAAAATTGATTTCAACTACAAGTCTTCACAGCTGCCTGATGTCCAAATCCAACATCAAACTGTGATCTTTCAGCGTTTTTAATCTCTGATCAACTGCCATTTGAATTTCGCAGAAAGTAAAATATCATGTTGGACTTGCACAAGCCCTTGGGCCATTTTTTATTTTGAAAGTCACCAAAACGAGGCGGAATTTGGCGGCAAAAACAATTTCAAGAAAATACCCGGAAACGCTAATCTATTTCCGGTTGCCCTGTAGTTTTGCCAATCACATGGAAAATTGCGATGAATTCCAGTATTCTCTTCGATCGCGTGACAAAATGCGAATTTTCAAGGCTCATGAGTTAATTTTACTAAATTCAAATCATACAATTGTTTAATTAATCCGTGACCAAGATGTAACCACAACATTAAAATGTTTTCAAAAGAGTAGTGCAGTTTCATTATTAAGGTTGTCAGATTTGAAAGAAAATCATAAGAATGTAAGGAAGTAGCCAATTTGCACTAATTTTCTAGGCTGCACGCTTAAATGGAAACATTCCCCATCGGTTTGATAACACAAACCGCGAAACAAGATCTAAACCCTGGACAAAAATGACCTTGAACACGAAACTCGTTGAGATTATGAGTTTATAACACGGGCAAACAAATAAAAAATAACTTAACAAACAACTTGTAATTATAGTTATAATTATATTAATAATTTGATGATGATGGTGATGATGATTATGATGAAAATGATGATGATGATAACGATGATTATGATTCTGATGATGGTGAAAATGATGATGATGATAATGATAAATGATAATGATGAATGATGATGATGATGAATGATGAATGATGATGATAAATGATGATGATGATGATAATGATGATGATGATGATGATGATGATTATGATGAGTGACACAGTGATCAATAATTATCATTAATTTAATAGTATGGACCTCCTCAATGACTGCTTATTATAATAACAAATAACGTGGTACATTACAAACCTTAGAAACTCAAACATATTTTATGCAACAAGAGCTATGCGAGAAGAAACGAATCGAAAAATAAGAAATACGTCAGTTTACATCAGATTGGATCCGAGGTATTTTCAAAACTACACGGCAATAACAAACATAGGAACTGTCAACAACATACAAAACTACCAGCAATTAATTAGGTTAATAAAAAATTACGGAAACTTAATAACTTCAAACTTTGAATATCAGGGGTTCTGGGGGTGGTCAAGTATTAACTTTGTCCAGCAGGCACAAGCATAAGCAGGCCAGCCTGGTTCAAGGCGTTATTCAAAAGAGAAATCTGAAAATAAGCCAGGATTCTGGGAAACGACCTCTAAATAAAGGCTTTACCGAGTAGTCGGAAAATATTTTTTCATGATACATATTCAGAGGCAACAAAATTAAAGGCATTCAGAGGAACTCTCCATTTTTGGAACAAATCGGGTACAGGTATTGAGAAGAAAAGGCCATGTTTGATGAACAAAGGAAGCATCCCTTCTCATATCAACAAGAACCATACCTTTCATCTCAATTTACATAAATTATTGGCGGCTAAAATTCCACAAATCTAGTTACAAAATTTAAACAAGTAAACTCAACACAAACACAAAATTATCTTCAACTTCAAACAAAGTGTTACTCGCAAAACATTAATCTAACAAATCTCATACTATGTGTTAATTTTTTCGATACAAACAACAACTGTGAACATTTCAATAACTTTATACTTCTTTGCATTTGAATTCATTCTTAATTGAATTCTCACGTGTAATTCCTCATGTCAAACATATCTATTTAATAATATTGGTAATAACCTAAACCAATCCCATTTCAGCCATCATTTGCCCAAAGCCAACGGGAATCACATCATTTCAAAACTTTGGCTTTGGGGATTGACATTAGTCAAGATGTCATTTCTGAGGGACAAATACCCAAGGAATTATATGAAATAAAAATTATCCGATTTGTTGCTCCTAAGTATCAGCAGTGCCCTTGCAACAAAACTAAAACCAGACAATGGCATTAAGTCTTTTCAGAGCTGCGATATGACGAAAATACATTTTGGATTCTAATCAACAAGGTGGGAAGTCCACAAAACATTTTATTTCAAATGGTGTACAAAATATGATATCATCAATTTCTGATTAGTTCGGATTAGCTGTTTTGGGAAATACAATTTTGTAAATTCAAGATTTGGGAATTGTATCTGGTTTAGCAACCTACCCATGTGGCATTTCAAGTAACACTGCAGAAAGAAACTTAATCAAGCATCGTGTTCTCTGCATCGAGTTCAGTTTTTCCAATAATGATTTGTTGACTAATAATTAGCTACATAATCTTTTACAATGCATTTTTTTATTTATCTTAGATTCTGACATATTGTACAACAGTTACATAATTTATAAATTACAAATTAATATCATCATTAATCTATTTGTTAGAATCACAACCATGGCCCTTTTAGGTTCCTAACAGGTTGGGAGCCTGACAGAATCAGAGACAGGAGTCATGAATACTTTGGCATGTCACTGGTCATCTTCTCACATTCCCTGTACTTTCTCCATTTTTGTAACAAATTCAGGTCTCTGCTATTTTTATTTATACACCCACAGCGATGACAAAATCTTTGTGGACTCAAACGCTTTAAGAATGGCAAGTGACAAACCAAAAGTGACAATTGCTGTTGTGACATACCAAAAGTGACAATTGCTGTTGTGACAAACCAAAAGTTGTCAATCAGCAAATTATTTGACTGCGTAAGTCAAATGAAACATCATGCAAAAAACTGCCAAAACTGAAAAAATACAGAGCAAAGGAAACCAGCTGAAGTGTAAACACATCCATTGGGGTAACTTTCCTCCTTTTATCATTGACTTATGCACACTGTACATCTTAGCAGCAGTAAGACCATCACCAACACCAACCAACCATGAAAAATCACAAGGATGCAAGTAGTCTAAAAAGACTGGCAAATGTTGAAACTGAACAAATTTTTCTAGTCGAAGTGGAACAACTCCAATTTTATTAAGTGAAATACCTAAGTAAGCATCGTCGATGTTGAAGGGTTTAACATGAGAAAAAACATCGACAACCCTTGGCAACAAATCTCCTGAGAGAAGTACCATCGATCCTTTGCAAAACAGAGGATATTTCGTTTCAGAGTAGTCAAGTTTGGCAACATAATGCCTGTGCATTGGATCTCGTACTACTTTCCCAGTGTAAGTGGTTCCTCCATAAATTGTTGCGAAGAATCCTACCCCTGTGGCAATGTACTTTGTAAGTCTTGGAAGATAAATGTAAACATCATCGTCAGTTTTTAAGATGAATTTTGCATCAAACTGTGATATAAATTTGATTGTTGTTCGGAGTTTCCATGTGATGTTTCGATAATGCTCTTTGACATCTACCACAATAATATCATTGTTCAACATGGCCTCTTCTTCAATGCCTTTATTTTCTAGACTATTCTCACTTTTACCAACATAAAATATAATTCTGCATCCACTATACTTGTTTCTATATTTCAGATCCCCAGTTTGACTAAGCATCGTATCATTAAACGTTTTATCACGGCAATTTCCCCAGGTATGGCGGATTGCGTTCCTCCTATCCTTATGTTTTCTGCCTTTTGCAGATGATGAAATGATAATCAAATAAAGAAGTTTATTGGGAGGTCTTTCTGGTTGAATCACAATGTCATTAAATGAAAATCTTCCAGGTTTTTTCAGTTCTTCAGGAACCGCAATGATCTGCTTCTCGATCAATTCATCTTCAATTGTGGGCCTTCTTTCATTGAAAATCCAAGCAAAAATCGATAAGAACAACAAGGCAGTTACAAAGTACAAGAGAAATTTTGCAACACGGACATAATTGAAATGAAAGAAAAGGCCAATGTCTCTTACATTGAACTTTTTCATGTCTTTATTGTTGACTTCCTCCACTGTAAAAGAGAAGAATTCTTTTGCCAATAATAAAATCAAACCACACTCACTCAACATCACAGCAAATAAAATTGTGTAACATTACATGTACCATAATCTCAAGGTTTTTGATATGAAGCTCTGTTTCTTGGCATTATAATGGTATGAGAAAGCTGTTTCAGTCTTAGCTCAAAACTGCCTCAGATTTTTTATCTTTTCTTCTAGTTTGATGCATTATAAAAGAATGGCTATAAAATAGCATTTATTTTCTGTTTGGAACTTTCCATAAGCTTTGCAAGTGAAAGCTGCATTTGGGCAGTGAAATTTGGCATGCATTTCATTTGCAAAAGGTGTAACTTTAATGTTATTTTAACACATTATGCACCATGGCAAAAGAATCTACATTCAAAAGGGTTTCTCACTATTTGGCATATTTCTCTTAGCTCAGAGCTGAAAGTTTGAGACGCCCAAAACAATTATGATCAATTTTCATTGCTTTTAAAAAATATTCACACAGACTTAAATATGTTTTTCTATTGGATCTACATGCCTTGGATATAAGTGATAAATTAAACCAATCTTTCTAGCAATCTTGAAGAAGAACATTGTCTCATTCGATAAAGATTATGAAGTGTCAAACCTTCTGTTCTTAGTTAATTTTACATTGTCGTTGTGAGCATCTCTTTACATACTTTTAAAGTTCATAATTTTCGCATGGCTTTCTAGCAATTTGCAGGGATGCCTGACTTAACTAAATTGAAAATAATCGCAAACGTTGTAAGATTAATTTGACATCTTCCGTGCATACGATTGTAAATTTAACCCTCCCGCAAATAAATCTGTCTTATAGGAAGCAAATTGACATTGAATGCTACTTACTATTTCACTCCCGAAATTGCTGGAAATTACTTACTTTCGATTCCCTTCATTGAAATACACGACTGCAGACCACAGAAAAAGCTGAATTTGAATATGAATAGGAGCACATGTTATTGTTGCACGCAATTGTTTTTATCAAAAACTTTCATTAGGTGCAGTCTGTTGTTGTATTACTAAAACCCAACCGCCAACTTAAGCAACTTTGCAAATCTTTTGCTATTCAAAGATGAAATCTTTCCTAAGACATATTAAACCACTCGAAGCTACACAAGACTGAGACGACACGCTTAATGTAACAATAATTTACGCCCTTTTTCCGCTTTGCAAGAATTGCCCCTTTGTTTAGTTGTCAACACGACTTTCGTTTCACACTATACTTCCTGCCAACTTCAGCTCAGTTCGAGTACAAACAATGACAATTTATAACATTAAATACTGTTTTGTTTAGTGAATAAACAACATAATACTTACACAATGGCGTAGATTTATTTATTTATTTTTCAACCTGTGATTCCACATTTCTTTCGCCATGTTCTCCCCATCCGTGCAATTTCCAAAGGAGGCTAGTCATTCTGTGACGTCAATCGATGAATCATACCAGGGGGTCGCATATAAAATACAAGAGACAGCTGCAAGGTATGATACCCCCTGGGATGGAAAGTATTTCAAAAGATCGAAAATTTTTGGTTAGCTAGTTTGTTGTTGACAACTTTTGAGACCGAAACATACTTGATACCTAGAAAAAGTCAATTAGAGAAAGCCAATGCAAAAATTTTATACCAGATTATATCAAGGCTTTTAAAATATGTGAAGTAGAAAGTTAATTTTCTAAGACTTCTTCGAACGCTCAATGTACTTCTGTAAAGTTTTGCGTCAAATTCACATGTATAACTTCTTTTTCGCTTTGTCTAACATCATAACACGAATGGGGGCATGGGAGCAATTACCCTGTGCTACGTCACAAAACAGTTCCCAAATGCTCCTCTCATTTAGGAATTTTCATAGATTATTTGTCACGAAGGGGTGGGAATTTGAACCCCTAGGTGTTGGAGTCATCATGTGGCCCATGAAACCTAGGACAGTGCATCGATTCTTATTCTTTCCAGGTTTTAAGAAGGTGAGAAGAGATATTTGGAATCAAATCCGAGGCAACGTTCCTGTTTTACTTTGTATGTCAAATGATTTCTTGTTTATCATGAGACGATTTTAAGCGGAATGCAGCGGGTACCTGCATCTGTGAGGCAGAAATTGAAGAAAACAAAAACAAATTTACGTTTTTATATATATATAATTGAGGTAACTGCTGCTAGAATAGACGTTTAGAGAATAGACTGACATCTCTGCTTATCAATAAAATATTCTAAATATAGAATTGATCGATCTATACAGTGACGAGTTATCCCAAACAGTTTTCGAGTTATGAACAGGTTTTGTTACCCAGGTACAAAAAGAACAATCATGAGCCCCAGAGCAGCAGTATAGCAGACTAAATCCCCATTTCACCAACTATTTCACGTCAAATAGATGTTGAATCTAGTAAATTTAGTCCTAGTTCATGCTAAATTAAACCCATTACAGGACTGTCTTGGACTAGGCCAATGGCTATTTGTCACCCTCGTCCTCTTTTTGGTTATCACAAATTCAAATTTAGTATAACCTTGGTGGTTTCATGCAAGTTAGAGCAGGTTGGAGCATGTTTAAAGACTTCAATTTTATCTATTGACATCACAGCACGAAACCTTTGACAGCAAAAATAACTATCTATGAGTGTAAGTGCTAGAAATGAATGCCAAAGATAACTAAAACTTGGTCAAAATTCAGGGGGTAGAATTGTAAGAGGGAACACTCAGGTCTTGGAGCCTAGTTGGGAGACATGTTAACGAAATATACTCCATAACACTTGTGGTTACAATATCATGAAGTGTTAACATCAAAAAAAACTATTGAATGACACAAAAATAACAAGTCTATTCTCAAAATATTGCGCAATTCTAAATAACGTGTTAAAATTTGAAAGTTCTAAGACATCTAAGACTACGTAGTCCGTAATTTTGCAGTTCCCAATAGCCACAGTAAAACTCTGTCAACAAGGAAAGCTACTGCAGCATCCAATAGTAACACTTGCATTAGGGTCTTTCGAAACTAAAACGGAAAAGACAAGGATTTGATCATCAAATAAAAAAAAACAGGTGAATGAATGTGTTGATGAGTTCGGCTTTAATCGATTTATTCGTAATATAAAAGATGGTCAAACAATTGGTGATACGTGAATCAATGAATCAGTCAATAGATCAAGCGAGCAATGAATCATTTATAGAATGAATTAATGAATCGTTGAATCGCTAAATCAATCAATCAATCAATCAATCAATCAATCAATCAATCAATCAATCAATCAACCAATCAATCAAGTGATCAATCAATCAATCCATTTATCGATCATCTAAATCAATCAATCAATCAATCAATCAATCAATCAATCAATCAATCAATCAATCAATCAATCAATCAACCAATCAATCCATGAATTGATCACTCAACCTCTCTAACAATCATTAAAAATAATCTTGCAAAAATCATCATTCACTAACCTCAGGTGGGAAATCGATAATTTCAAATTGTGCGGCAACATCGGGCAACCAGCCAGCTGCCAATGAAAATATAACGAAGCCAGATCCACAAACACTGTACAACAATGGCTTGTTTTCTCTCAGGCTTTCCATAAATGGGTGACCCTTAAAACCAACAAAAAGGCAATTTGGTTATACAAGAAAGCAAAATGTTATGGTGAAATTAGTACAACGGAAACATTGCTTTGAACAGCTGTCATAAAACCAACAAAACGTTTATCAAAACCATCAAAATATCGTTAGAAGATCGCTTATTTAATAAGCCAAGCAAATAAAGCATAAAGTAAAATGATAATGGATTATTTCAACACATTTCTTTGTCTCAGAAAAATCAACACTTGACGACCCTTTCATTGATTACTGCTGCAGCAGATGCTAGCTGTAGAATGAAAGTCAAACAAAACACTACTTGATCACATGCTTTCAAAGGAGGTCTAAATATCACTGGGTTAAAACAAAAGCGAGCAGAATCTCTGTAAATGTCAATAGGCATCTTGCAATTATAGATATAATGTGGAAAAATGGCGAAAGGAACCGTAGAATAAACAGAAACAAATAGAGCCAAGAAAACAGGACCAAAGTTTCTTTGTAAAGAATTTACGACCAACTGAAAAGTTAATGAGAACAATTTTGCAGGCCAATAGGCTTTGCAGTCTATTTTGTATAAGAATAAGATCATTGAGTGCAAAGGGACCACATCTGTGGAATAACAATCCTACTGAAGTAAAACAATGCGTTGATGTTGAAACATTTAAGAAAACGTTAAAGACAATTCTTATTAATAACTTTGAATTGAACATTCTACGTTTTTAGGGACCTTTAGCACTTTCAAACGCGCTTGAAGATGATATATCAAATCTGCTCATTATAAGTGATTTCTTTGTATTTTTTTACATGATGTAAGAAGGAAAGAAAGGCAAGAATACACAGTTAAACAGAACATCAGCTAAATTTGACTCACTCTGTAATTAACTGCAAATGTAGATATTTGTAATGCCACTGAGATGATGTACACTGTGCTGTTGATAAGTGAAGGCTCAAACTTCTTTTCAAGGTCTATATTTTTTCTGAAAAAGAAACGAGAGATTTTTAAGAATTATTGAGGACAAGAAGAATATGTTCTGCGTTAGTTTATCATAATAATGATTTAATCACTGATGCTACAATGTAAATTGCTAGAATAGGTGCTAAATAAAGTTATCACAGAGAAATGAAATAAAGAAAGAAAAAATGAATGCATAAATGATTATCAAGCACTTGTCATAACGATGTTTGTATTGAAGTTAGAAACGTTTGTGGGGAAAGAAACAAATGCAAACTAGTCTAAGTTAATTCTATGTCTATTAAAATCATAATGCCATACTCTCTTGGTTCTAGCTTGTAAGCTTCTTGAGCCAAAAAGACCAGAGCGGTGAAATGGACAAAGAACTGTGACAACACAGTTCCAATAGTGTAAATGTTGAAAATGTTTGGAAGTGGTCTCTGTTTTGAAAGTGTTTTGAGTGGCTGCAAATTAAAAGATATCAAGTTGAGCGCGATAAGAAGGCTTGACAGAATCATAACTATAAAGTGCCTGCCAAAAAATATATATTAATTAAATGGCGAAATTTGATACGTCTAATGATGTGGCGTGCACTTAGGGAAGGCTTTTTGTGAAAAGGGGGAATTTGACAATGGACAATAATAGGATGATGTTCAGTATACAGATAAATTCATTATAGTTCAATAAGTTTGTCAATAGTTATTACGAAGACAAAGACTAAGAAGTAGTAATTATAAATGGATATGTCAGTTTATAACAGATTTTGATAAAACGTGGAAAGATTTGAATTTTCCTGACCCTTAGAACAATTTTCAAGTATGTAAAATACAAAGCAATATATAAGAAATAATGATTTAAAATGAAGAAAAGAACCTTTGATCTTGATATGAATAGAAAGCATCCTGCTAAAAGAACACCTTGAAATGTTGCTTGCCTGAAAAAGAAGTTATTTATTCATTTATTTGTTTATTTATTTATATATTTTTCTGTTGATTTATTCATTTATTTATTCATTCATGGTGGCATGGTTGTATGGATTGAGAAACATCTTAATAAACAGTGTTGGAAGAAATGCAGAAAGGTAGTTCTATAAATAGTTCTATAAATATGCCTCATCTCTCCCGTTGAATATTATTTTCGATTCTAACCACAAATGATTCTCTACTCAAATCCTCGTGTGCTATTCACATTGTCCGTTTGAATTAAGTAACAAAGGCACTGCCGCATGTACAACTTCACAACTATAATCCATCGAAAATCATAAGAAAGGCCTATCTTAGACATATCAATTAAATAATTCCTAGTTGAGGGCACAATAACTCAGATTTATTGACGAACGATGACGACTCACCCGTCACTAAATTTGACACCTTCCAAGTAAAGGACACTTTGACAGTAAGCCAGAATGAGGGCATTCAAAGCAAGTATTTTGAACATTTGAAGAGTTGTTACCAAAGTGCATCGGCCTTGCTTTATAACATGGCAGACTGAAATAAAGACATAATAGAAATGAAATGGGAAGGAAGGATGTAAGAAGTAAATAAATAAACAATTAATCGATGAGCCAACCAATAAATCAATGAATTGATGAATTAATCAATCAACCAATCAATCAATCAATCAATCAATCAATCAGTCAATCAATCAATCATTAGATCGGTTGAGGAGACCATTTGCTACGTTATACGGATAATGCTCAAAAATTGATATTTGTTAGTATTTTTCAATAATTTTGTTTTACAACATTAAAGTATGTTAGGATCTAAGTTTTAGTCAAGTTTTTTTTCGAAAAAGGTGAATTTTTCCCAAAATTCTTTGGAAAGAAAACAAGATATGTTGCAAAAGGGCACCATGCAGTGTAATCTAACTTATACTATAACTATCGAAAAATGCGCTTTTGCGAGGAAAAAACCCTCAAAATACACTTTATTCATAATAATTCCAACAATCAATCAATCAATCAATCAATCATTCATTCATTCAATCAATTAACACATAAATCGGTCAATAGATCAACCGATCAATCGATCAACCATTAAAGCGTTGATCAAAAAATCGTAAAATCAAATAAATCAAGGTTTAGAAACTCACTGCATCTGATGCTTGCAAATCGAGAAGTAAAAGGAGATGCAATTGAAGCATCACCCAGTTTCACAATTTGGCCTTGCTCTTGTTCTTCCAGTTCTTTCAGCAATTCCTTTAAACGTCTCTGAAATTAAATAGGAAAAATTGATTTAATATCGCAGTTGACTTACAAGCAGACCAAGCCACTGCGCTAAAATTTACTGCCAAACACGGGAGAGGCGCACTGGGGAAATACATTGTATACAATGACCGTAAAATTTAGTGGGGTTTAAAATGAAAGGACAAGTTAAGCTAGCCGTCTTTATATTCATAAACGTGATTTTGAACCTGATGTTCATTGGCTGCCTTGAGCGCTGGTGATTCAGTTTCTCCTCTTGTCACTGCTCGCAAGCGTGCTGCCTTGGAACCTTTGCCAACCACAGCACCACGTGATTTCCGCGAATCCTCACTGATGGCGGCCTAACGAAGATATTCAAAATAATATATACATTAAGAGCATGACATTTTAGACTTGAAACAAATAGACAATCAATGCAGTTTCAATGTTTAATTTCAATGTCACAGTGTTTTAAATAATGTCGTTCTAAATTCGTGTGCAATTTTGTATAGGAAAGGGTGCCAATCTCAGAAGGCAATATATGTCAATTTTGAATGGCAATTTTTTCCACATTAGTGCTACATTGTAAGGGAAAGACATAATTTATCCTACCAATTCTTTGTCTCTTTTATCCTCTTTTTCTTTTCTTCGTTTTTCCTTTTCTTGCTGATCTTCCCACTTCTCTGGTGATCCGGGCAAAAGTGCGACACCTTAAATGAGAAAAGAACGAAGGCTCTTGCAATTGATTGGTTTAATGCTATATAACGCTTGATCCTAAACGTAGACATCGATAAGACAATAAATAGAGCCAAAATAAAGAACATACCAACATGTGAATGTTTTAATGCACCAACATCATTTGTCCCATCTCCGCACATCAAAACAACGTATCCAAGATTTTTCATTTTTGTAACAACAAATTCCTTTTGTTTCGGGTCGACTCTTGCAAATACTCGAAAGTGGATTAAAGTCTTTCTTAGCAAGTTTTCATCAGATTTTAACAAGAAGGCGAGACCCTGAAAAAAGGGAATAATCTTACTTAGAACAGATAATGGTAATAGAATGCTCAACCAAAGACACGATAAACAAATAGAGGCAAATATGAGGAGCTAAAATTTCCCAATGAGGGTGTTAGTAGGAGTGACGTAGAAACCACCAACAATGAATATATATCTTAAATTATGGACTATTGCCTGGAAGAAACTCATGCACTTTTGTGTTCATCTAGTCTGACACTGTAGGCGGAATTCGTCGGGGGGGACATGATTATGAAGTTGTGTCTTTTAACAAAGGTTAGGCTTTTCTCTATCTTAACTTTGACAAATCAAACTGCCTCTAAAAGCTGATTTGATCACAAATTGATGTGATATCTTTAGCAAAAACAGGCAGCCAAAAAATGATAAATTCCGAGAAAAGTGAAACAAATTAAATCAAGAAATATGTAAATCCATTTTCTGATATAATGCACGCCTAAAAACAAACAAAAAAACCAAGAAACAAACCTCCCCAGTTAGAGCTAGGTCGTATTCATTTAAAAACTGATTCATGTCTTTCGGATAAAGATCAAAATGAGTGCTCTTATCAGTCGATTGCCAAATCCATTTTTCTAAATCCGCGTCATCAGATGTACATTTCGTCAACGCCAGCAAAGTTTTCTTTGTCAGATGTAAGGATCTTGCAACGTGACAAGCTGTCAGAACATTGTCACCAGTTATCATTACAATCTATGAACCAAAACAACAGATTAAAAACTATTAAAATGTAAGCAGGCATCTGTTACAAGCAAAGTTGAGGACAAAATAGTTGGCTGCCTACAGGATTCTCGCGGAACACTTGCGATGAAGTATATAAATGGCAGTTATAAGGATCAAAGCAAAGTACTACTGGGCCACATCCTCCTGGATTCTGCACATAACTAAAAGCTTGTACTTCCATGTTACATGGGTCGGTGCCAACCCCTATAAGACTGGATCATACAATCCACATGCTTTAGATTTTTGTGTGCCACTGAGGCCAAATAAAGACGGGTTTGAGACTTACATGGTGGGATGAGTGCTTGATTTCTTTGATCGTCTGTTCAGAATCCGCTTTGAGGGGACAGGATAGAACAGCGAATCCACCAAAAATCAAACCACATTCAGCATCGTCACGGTTGACGTCACGGACCTGAGGGCAGAGTGATAATAAAGATTGAATGAAGAACAAGGGACATAATAGATTAAATAAAAAGGAAAAGGCATTTTGCGGGAACGGTAGGAAAGAGTATAACAAGTTGTAGGCAGATTTGTAGAGTAACACAGAATATCACTCTCATACTTATATTTAATACCGCATCAGGTTGCCCATACCAAAAATTGATGCCCATTGCTCGTTACCTCGCATATCTCTTATGAATCCAGGACAGCTAATCGAAAAATGAGTATCTATCATAAAATGTTTTGGATGTTAAATTACTTACCTCTTTAGAGCTAAGATCACCCATTGTTTTGTATCCCAAAGCGAGGACACGGCCTCCTTCGCATGATAATTTTTGATGCAGATCATCATAGTTGAAGGGAACTTCGAGAAACTGTCAAAATAAAATATTAATAAAATTATAAATAATATAAATATAAATAACATAAATATAAATATAAATATGAATATAAATATAAATATAAATATAAATATAAATATAAATATAATTGTGAAGAGAAAGTTTGAAATAACTGAATAAAACATGAGAAGGGAAAATTAGCTTGGTCGATCGAACAGGCCTAGATTTGTGACAAAATCTCTAAACTTTATAGACTCACCATTCCTTTCAGCGTTTCAGGTGCACCTTTACAAGCAACTAAAGTTGTTGAATTGGATGCATCACTTGTTTGCATCGAGACTATTACAGACATCCTTCGTAAAGCACTCGTGAAATGAAATCGGTGAAGAATTTTTAGGGACTGTCGAGGTCCTTTTTTAGGCAAACAAACATCACCTAAAAAGCAAAAGCATGAACATTTTATAATTAATATTTTTCTGTTTATTGCTTTCTTCAAACGGAAAGAAACAGATTAAGTCTTAAATGTATTTATTCTTTTCGTGTTCATCTTATAATAAGCCAGTTGAGCTTAAAGGCTAGTCGAATTTATGAGTCGTGTAAGTTTTGATTTAAGAATCTTGATCAATAATAATGAAGACGGTTTGAAGGAAGGGAACATAAAAGATGGAAGCAACTGGAGAGGGTTGTCCATCAATGAAGACATATTGCAGATCAAAAAATATATTGAAATATATTATAGATATATAATAAAAAATAAATAAATTGATATTTCAGTCGATAATTTTTGTATACCTTTTGTAAAAGTCCAATCCACAGAATGTAATAATGCCTTTTCCATAGGATCTCCTACTAAAACATCATCTACATATGTAAGAGCATGGCAAGCTGCTAATATCCTAAGCGTTTCCATTGGGATTTTCTCAACAGGTTGGATGTCATCTACACCTCTGAATAGAACAAGATTAAATGTTTAAGCAAAAGAAATGAATGCAAGATTATATTTAAAGAATATTGAACAAGTTTGAAAATATATCTCCTTGCTTGACAAAGGACAAATGGTGTGTTAAGGATCTAAACATATAAATTTATATTGATTTATCATGCATCCGCTCTCTTAACAAGAACGAGATGAATCCAGAGCATTCTCAGAACTCACCCAACACCAGCAACACCTTCAACGACCAAATTGTCACTTGTCAATGTCCCAGTTTTATCAAAACAGCAAATATCAACTTTGCCAGCAAATGGAATCCTAAAAGGTTCTGTGCAAAAGACACCTGGGAAAACAAGCAGAAAAACAAATACATGAATTTGTGCTAGTTTTGGCCATGAGTACTTTAGAAATAAAAAAAAAACAAATAACGCATTATCAGAGAGAATTCTGAAGGAAATGGGGTGAAAAACCGTTGTTATCGTTTGCAGAAACAAGTTCGAATCCATCAACAAGTTCTCTCCTTTTAAAACTAGGCAGCCATTTCAGATGAACCTCCATATTATGGGCCAACTACGAGAATTCTTCCCCGCAGAAGCAGCTTCAGTGCCTGCTGCCGAAGCATGCTTACGTCATAAAACAAATCGTAAAGCAATGTAACAACAATAAACAAACCTAATTTGTGAAGAGCAAGTAACGATGAATTAACAGCCAAAGATAATTCGATTGGCAGTTCAGGCGGCACAACAGACGTCAAAATTAAAGTACATTCCAAGAAAAGCTTGTATCGGTTTCTTTTTGGGTTCTCAGTTCCTGGAAAAAAGAAAGAGCAAGATCACATGATCATATCTTATGTATGTGGTAAACGTTCCAGGTCAATTAAAAGAATTAATATATATTGACGTATCTTGAAAGCCTAAGCAAATGGATGACAGAACAGGTGGATGAAACAGAAAAATTGCAAGTAGCAAGGCTGAAGATCCTGAGAACAGCAAAGGACAGAAAGTTGTGGAGGACTATGGTCGTCAACGTTCGTGGAGAAAATGGCACATAGAGAGAGAGAGAATATATATTGGGTATGATTTGACTATATTTAAAACAACAGGATAACAAAAGTAAAGAAGTAATTATAACAATAATAACAAAAGTAAGTAGCAAATTAATACCTTTGATCCATACATACGATGCAGCAGTGATGGCAAAAATCAACAAAAACAAAATAAACATGAACGTCTCTAGATTATTTGCAGTTACTCTCTTTACGCCATATAAAATCGTTTTCAGCAGCCTTCCCTGTAAGAGATTTAACTTCAGTTTAACTTCAAAAGGAATTGAGCGTTTATATAAGTTACCTCCGAATAACTCCGAGATAAGACGTTTAGTTTAGATTTATTTTCTTTGAAAAAATTTTAGCTCAAGATTCGTTCATGACAGGAGCTAAAGCCTTGCCTAATACTTCACAGTAAGACAACGAAATGACTGACAAAGGATTGGAGATGAGAGAAAACGAAGAACTTAAAGAATCATTGGAATTTAGCGTGACTGTTATGAAGTAAATGCGTAATCCTAAAAAGAGCGTTCGAGAGTAAGCTAGGGGTTCTGTTATCCTGCGAGATATGAAATAGATATTTCGGATGTGAATGGTGGCGTTAAATCGATAAATGTGTTACCTGTGAAGTATGGAAACCAGTTTTAATTACATGTGCAACACAACCATTATCAGGAGCTGCAAAGGAAACATGATTGGGTAAGAGATATATATAAATTGATAAATGGAGTACGATACAGTAAGAATGCGAATTTTGTGCGTTTTTCTGTATGTAATTGGAAATGATATTGAGACAATCGAATGCATAAAAGATGTTTTGAACGCTAAAAACGTTCTAAGATGTTTTACAGCATGAAATATAAACAGTATCGCAATCAATCAACATGTGATTTGAAACTTAGAATCATTGTCTTGCAGGTTAGTTTCAAAACTAATAACCCTTAGAACACAAAAGAGCTCAAGCCAGCAAACCTTCTAATAGGCAACATATCAAACAGGAAAATTGATTTACCTTTAAGACCTGATGAAGTTTTAGGAACAGGTGTGTGATTGACAACTTTTGTGCCAGAGAATAGCACATGCAACTTTCCTTGGGTTTCCATTTCAAAAAAGTCGTCTTCTTTGCAATCTTCGATTGGCTCCTTCAACAAACAGATGAAGAATTTAAGGCTACGGATATAGGTTTACACACATAGAACAACATGAGTACCACATGAAAATATAAATTAATAGAATAATCTCAAAATTAACTGTTTTTCTCTTTTTAGCCATTAAATAATGTCTCAAACTCCATAAAGGTCGCAAAAGAACAAGCACTTTTGTAGTTTTTACTGCACAATAACTTGCTAGCTTACATCTTTCTCTTCTATTAGAAACTTTCAAATCTGTTGCTCTTTACATAAACAATTAAGTTACAATAACAAACCTTAAGTTGTGGAACTGATTCTCCTGTCAACATTGATTCATCAACAATGCAAGAGCCTCTTAACAAAATCATATCGCATGGAAGAACAATATCTTCTTTGGATCTCACTGAAAACGAAACATATCGATCATATGATTATGAGAAAAATAGCATGTCATCTGAAGCAGAATTTTTGGGATAAGAATGATTGCACCTAGGATAAAAAGACTTTTTGCAGAGTTGCAAATGATATTTTCCCTGGTCTGTAAGTTTTAAGGTATTACAGTTTTGTCTGTTGTTTGCTTGAATGAATCTTTTTCCATACACTTTATATGTTTGTATACTTTATCTTTTATATCAAAAATAATAATTCAAATCCCATTAACTTGGACCCTGCGTTACTCGGATATCAAGACTTTGGACATTTTGGACATTCAATAAGTCTAATTTGCCCTCCCCCCTGAGGGCCCATGTTAATAGGATTCTACCTTATCAAGGCATACAAACCAATAGAACATATGTCTCCCGGGAGCAATTCTTCACTGTTTATTGGTCTCCATTTACGATATCTATAAACCTGCATGGTAAAAAGTAGATTGGTGTGCATTATCTAGAAATTGATAAAATGTGGCAAATGTGAAATAACTAGAAAACATGCTTCCTTTACTTATGATTAACATATTGTTTTCAACTGTGATTTGTTTATTGGTAGCACACATTCAGTAGTTGCAATCTTATTTACAGAAACAGACATCTTAACAGAAGGCAATTTTTTCATAGCCTTAGATTTCTCAAGAATACATTCTCTTCATAAAAATTTGTTTGCCAGAATTGGTATTACAATGAAAACAGCACCATTTGTGATTATGCAAAATATCATTCACAAAAAAATCATGAAAATATGAGTCACAAAAATACCTGAAGTTGGAATGGTTTACTGCTCATATTCCGGATTTCCTTCATGTTTCTTTGTTGCTAAAACAATTTGGATATTTACTTTTAGACTTTGAAAGGAAAAAGGTGGTGATATGTATGTTATTGTAGCCTTAAATAAAAGATGAACAAGCAATATTAGTCCAGATTTATTCTTTCTGCAAATTAACTAAAACTGAAGAAAAAAGTGATGCAAACCTGTTGCACAAGTGTTGCTTCAAAAATGACTAACATTGCAAGTGTGAACAAACTGTAGTACCAATATTCATCAAGGCACCAAAGGCCAACACAGAAAACTTGAAAAACAAAAAATGGGGCAGTGGCTCTCTCTTTAAAAAGTTCCATAAAATCTGGTACTGTCATTTCAATCCTAGAAAACATGAAAAATGAAAAGCCATAATATAAAGTATAAAATGTTGAATTGAAGAACTAGATTGTTATTTGCTTGTTTCAACTATTCTATATCCTGCATGATCAAATTGGAGTGAAGATCAAAATCAAGATGATTGAATACTTTCACAAATTGGCTCGTATTGAAAAGGAATCTGTAGAAAATTCATGAAAATTTTGTGGTAACACTTCCTGTTCCTCAGACAGCCTGTTTAGTATTAGAAAAGGTAGAAGAGGGCACAAAACATTAACATACTTATTAGCTCCATATTTCCGAATAGCAATTGTAACATCATCTTCCTCTTGGTATCCTTTTGATTCTTGATAATATTTGAATGTATGGTCAACAGGGAAATCAATTTCAACAAATTCTTTCTTTTCATCTTTATCATAAAGATACTTTAACTTTTGGAATTCAAACCAAATAACTTTCCCAAACACATCCTGCATTAAAAATAGAAATGTTTGATTCAAAGTTTTGCTATTACATCAAATTTAATTAAATAAATAAAATTTCAAGCCAACTGTGAGGTATATTTAAAGCTTTTCTTAATTAATAATTTAAATCATTGTATCAATGATATCTAATACAGGTGTCATTACTTCTAAAAACCAAAAAAAATATATAACATTAATTTACAACTCAATAATTTTTATGAAATAAAATGTAACTTACATCATTATGATACAGAGTCACTAATTCAGGACTACCATTATTCGGGGTTGGTACAACTTTCACTACCTCTGCTTTCTCTATATCTTGTTCCTGAAATGGGGGATAAAAAATTTGATCATACAAAAGTAACAATCTATAAACGATTTAAATCTAGATGAGACAAATCTAGTTTTTAAAAAATGATTCAAACAATGCAATCGTGGGGAAAAATATCCAGTTAGAGAACAATTCCACAGGCAACATTATACATGGTGCTATAAACCCATATGGCTTCTAGTTTCAGTTTTATCGAAACTAGTACGCAAAATATTACCAAAGAATTGATTAAATATCATTGGAAACTCCATCCAAACCAAAATTAGCCGTAAACCTCACCTTGGAACATGTAAGAAGGGCACGCACATGGATTGACCAATGACATGAAAGACAGGCCAAAACTTGAATCACTCCAGTTACAGCTAATGCTATGCAGCCAAGTTCAAAATAATCTGTGATACCATAAACAAATATCCATGAATAAAGGATAATTAAATGAATGATAAGAAAAGGTAACACGTATCCATGAAAAATTAGCCGTTTTCTTTGGTAGAGTTTGACATAGTCTATCTCATTATTGAGCGCCATCTTTGGGTTCTTTCAATAGTGCAAATGATTAATGCCATTGATGTGAGGGAGGGTTGGCCTCCGCAGTAACAGTAGCTTCAATGCAAGAAGAATGGGAAAATTTGAAATTTTGGAGAATGAAATACATCTTGAAGAACATGACAAATAAGAAATTCAAAGATGAGAATCATTGAATATTTTGTTCAAAAGGAGGCGTTTTCAACAGAGCTGCCTTTGGATACAGTGGTGTTTATCATAACCACTGATCTCAAAATAGGGACTGGATCGAGTTTCTATTGTTTCAAAAGTGAAGCCATCAAAACACCAAGACGCCATGTTTGATGGGACCACTCTCGCTACGCTGCGGTAGAAACACCTTACTGACTATTAACGAAAAACAAGGTCACAAATGCACCACTTATTCAGGGAAAAAGCTGAGGATGATGAAAATGCCGCTTCACGGAACCAGTTATTGTCAACTGGCTGCAAAGTAAGTTAAATTACGGTTTTTCTGTCGATTGATATACATCGTTTCTGTTGATAGGCCGCCCAGTTATCAAGGCTTTATTTCGAAGGAATGAATTAACATTGTGAAATATTATCATGTGCGAGTAAGAATTGTTGAGGAACAAAACTTGGGCCTTTGGTAGCTTTTAAAAAAGCTGTTTTTATTAAAAGACGGTAAAACCAGAGCAGTGAAACCAGAGGTTCAAGTGGCTTGGAAGCTTCTCGGCGAATGCAGCTTGGAACGACAGCTTATTGACCCTTGAAAAGGACCAATTTGGTCAGCTTCTTCCTTACATTGACACCAACAACGTTGGCTGTATACTCTTTTCCCAGATGGTGCAGACGTATCTTGCAGTAGCTCTTGACAATTCCCTTGACCAAGCTAAATACATGATTGTCATTGACAGCAGTGTCAAACATGTGTGTGTCAAGTTCCCTGAAAACCAAAGACATATTGATCCCAGCCAACACTGAAGTAGCAATAGCGTCTGGAATACCCTTTCCTGAAAGAAATTAGCAACGTCAAATTATCACTACTTTTGACTTTAAAGAAATTGACATAGAGGCTGCTAAAGAAACCCTGTAAAGTGAGGCTTAATCTTTTAAAAAGTCAGATTTATTTCTCTTTTTGTGGTTTTTGGAGCTTTGAGGTGTTTCTTATTAATCATACTCTTGTGTCTATAATAGGAGGGGGAACAGAAATAAAGGGGGAGGGTGGTCCAGAAAATTCTGAACATTTTTATAGCTAATTTTGGTCTTTTCCTGCAAACAACATGGGATTGGCTTGTGCTTTTGTAATTGAATTCATAAACTTTCTCTTTATAAGGACCAAGGTTTTACATATGTACAAATCTGAGCTTAAAAAAATAATCTTATAAAACTCTAGCATAAACTGGCACACTATTGATTTTTTCATAACTTTAGCAATTGAATTACCTTGAGGAAGTTTCCCTTTAGTGGAATACAACAGTCGCTGGAAATTCCTCTCAGTTTCTTCGCACACTCTAATGACACTCTGTGTTGGCTTGAATAATCCCCCTCTGTCTTTCATTTTCAGAAAGCTTGATACTGTCTTGCTTTGTTTTGAGCCAAGAGATTCACAACAAGTTCTACAAAATGTAATCTTCTCCACCATCTTTGCAACATATCCTGCAATGTAGGAGATAGCAGCCTTCTTGTATTCACTTAGTTGACCAATGTTTGGTGCCTTGCAGTAATCATGATCATTTTCAAGAGATCCTGTGCCATCAAGGCCATACTTTCTTATAACTGCTGCATCAGTTATGGAAAAATCACTGTCGCCAACTTTGCAAGTATCATCGAAGCAGAAAAGAAGCTGTGTTTCATCTACCTTTTGACAGTTGCCTTTGCCCCCTTGTATACTACTTCTGAGCAGTAACCTTTTGTATGCTGAAGTAAACTGAAGTGCTGTTGGGTTATTGTTGAATCCCCCAGCAGAGCGTATAGCACCAAAGAACAGTTCAATGTGATCCTGGCTCAACTTGTATGTCAGCAAGTACTGCAGAGGGGCTGTTTCTTTCTCAACATAATCATTGAAGATCTCTTTTGTGCTTTTTATTGCCATCAAAAATCCAAGGAAACCAGTTTTCCTACGTGTTTCATACATGAGTGTACCTTGAGTATCCTTTAAGCCAAGAATGTACTCAAATGCACTGTCAAGAAAGGAACTCCAAGATGCCTTATTTTGAACTCGTAGAGGAGCTTTGTATCCCTTTGCAAATGGATTCCTTGAATTGAGGATGTCAAACAGCTGGTCAAAAATACGAATAAACTTGATAGTAGCACTAGATCCTTGGAATTGAGGCAGCTTCAAGACATCAGAGCAGTACTGTATTGCATCAGCAACACTTGAACTTAGAGCCTGTGCAGCAAGGTTTACTTTCATCTTTTGTTGTTTCCATTGTATGTGTGCTGTTTTGAGCTTGTTGCCTAGTCTGAGACCTTCCTTGTCTTGGAGTTTTTGGAGCTCAGTGATAAACTGCCAATAAACTTTGTTCCCAGATTTGTCAACCAGTAAACCTCCTTCACTAAATGTGTTCCTTATGAGCTTCAGCATGTGACACACATCTAGAAGAACATATACTTTTTCGCTTGGATTCAAGGGATGAGGGAAGAAAGTTTTCAGTTTCTTTGGTTTCAGACAAACACCAAGCTCAGAAAACATGGTAAGGTGACATGCAGGACCATCACATATCAGTGATACAATTTTGACGCCCTGTTCATAGAGCTTTTTCAAGCATATCTTTACTAAGTTGGCTTGCTCTGCACCATCAAGTCCATCAATGAAGAAATAGCCACAAGGAACTTTCCAGGAGCTATTGATACTAACAACCATAAAGACCAAAGCTTCCTTGGCAACAGGGGTAGTATCATCAACAATATCATTTCCAATGTCGACATAACCCCTATACCGTTTACCATCCCAACAAACATGCTTCTTTATAGCCATTTCATCAATCATAAGGGAACATATAACTTGTTTGCCATCTTTCTTTGACTGGTCAACTTTGGATGCAAGAGCTTTGAATGCAGGTTCTGTGAAGCCTGGTTCTGCAGGGATTTTACTGTACCATCTTCTGATTTGAGCTTGATGTGGAAGGGCAAGATTGAATGTCTTTCTAACAAATTCATATGCTTTTGAAGAATAAAACTGCAGAGTCAATGCGAATGACCTCAGCTCAGGTGAGTATACAGAACCTTTTCCTGTTCTTTTGCCACTCGTCATCCGCTTCATAAGTTCTCTAGGGACTCCTGAAAAGGTGGTATTCAGCATTTCTTCACATGCTGAGGTGATAAGATTTCTTTGTCGTAAATCTTTAACAACTGTTTTCAAATGTTTCACCCTCAATTTCATGCGTCGTGCTTGCTGTTGTTTATTTTTAAGTTTCTTTCGTAGTTTAATTATTTCATCATTGCTCCTATCTAGCTGCTGCTTTATTTTTCTAGGTGACTTGTTAATGTTGTAGTCATGATCCACAAGTGCAGTCAAATCAGATGGGACAAAATTTGGCTGAGCTGGCTGTTGTAACTCTAGACCTTCACTTGACTGATGAGCAACTGAATCCTCCTCATAAAGACGCTTTGCTGGCAGCTTGCGTTGTTTTAATTCCTAAGAAAAATCAAAAGCTTATAAGCATAACAAAACAATACTTTTATTTTTAGATAAATATTTCAGCCCAACATTTTCAGTGTGACATTTATGTTCTATATTAAGATTGACCCTTATGATAACACCAAGTAATTGGTCAATATTAATAAACAATTTGAAACATTTGTCCTTTAAGCCAGTTTAGATTCATTTCATTATCTTGGTATAAATGTGATCCCTTATTTACGATGTATTTCCAGGTTTTCTGATATTTGTACAACCTTGTTAATATGTAATAATATATATGCCTGTTATACTTATTCATAATCAAATTTTTATGTTGAATTTGATACATACCTTTTTCATATAAGTTGGAAATTTTTTAAATCTTGTAGGAACAGCGTTGTTTGTAATTTGTACTTTGCTCTGTCCATCTCTCTTCATAAAAACTTCTTTGAAATGATCAGAACAGATCCTCGAATGAGTACTCGGCGTCCATTTTTCTCTTTTCATGTGCTTCAACCATTGAGCTTGTCTTTCTGGGTCTCTTGGAAAGCTGTTTTGGAAATAGAAGTCATTTAAATAATATTGGGATTTTATGGTTTAGCTCTGGGCATCACCACTAGAATGTATAACAATACATATATATGTATCGCTAAATTTATTCATTGATTATGTTATTTATGGATGGTAAATCCTTTTATACTGAGAGTTATGAAAAGGCTTAGGCCTAGGATAAAAAATTTCGTTACTTACGAGTGAAACGTTCTCGGAAATTTCCTTTTAATTGCACTTTCCTCGTCATCGCTTCCATCACTGTCACTACGAACTAAAGTAGCATCAGATTTCCTTTTCTTACGCTTGTTACAGCCGAATGCACAGCATTGCGTTCCATTTTTCCCCATATTGTTACGTACAGAGCCGCAGTTAAAGTGGTCCCAATGAAAATGGCGGCGATTGAAAAGCGCGGGCTTCACTTTTTGGGATTCGAAAACAATAGGTTGCTCGATCCAGTCCCTATTTTGAGATCAGTGATCATAACAACATTTTAAAGTTATCAGATCTGAAATTGCATCGATCGAAGACTCATTGAAATATTAATTAAAGTATATAATGGAAGTAGAAATTGATACTGAGAGTTTAGAATCTGGATCGGAGGCAAACACTGAAGGTATGATTTTAGGTGTCCAAAATACGGTACAATTAATGACGGGGTTTAAAAAATGTGGGCCTAAATCTATTGGATAACCCGCTTAAAATGTACTATGTCTTCAGGGTTATAGCATACTTTATGATAGAGATCATTTTATTAGTTATATTTAACTTGATTTTAAAAGAAAATTTGGTGTCATTTTAAGTTTCAGTTTCATCTCTTTGTTTCAAAAATCAGAGAAAACTCATTAGTAATTCGCCATCTTTATATTGCAGAACTTCCAAAAGCTTTAAATATCGCTTTACCAAGCGCAACAGACAACGTTTCAGAGAGTGGAAACAGAGATGATGGTGCTGAAGGATCAACCATTGTGAAGAAAGAAGCAAAGAGGCCACTGTTGTGCTGGTTTGACGGGCTGAACATCCAAAGCAACGAAACAGAAAATGCGACAGAAAACGTTGAAGTTGATGACAGTGAGGAAATCTTTGGAGTCGTGCCTGAAGTGCGACTGTCACGTACGCGAATTAATGCGGCAAAACTTGCTCGGAATGGAGATTTTTCTGAGGCAGTTGACGAGAAAATCAGAGCAATTGCACTTGTGAGGATAATTTACGGTGATTGGAGCGTCCAGTTGGCACGTGCTTATGTTGAACTTGCAGAAGGATACTTGAAACTGCGAAAATTGCCATTGCAGGCAATAAAACATGCTGAACATTCAAGAGACATCTTGCTTGAGATAGAATCATCCAGGTACAATGAAAACAGCGCAACGGAGAACCGAGTTGAAACTGCTGCAGTTTTAGAGTTGATTTACTTCGTGCTGGGGAAAGCTAAAAAAATGCTGAAAAATTACAAAAGTGCGGATAACTTTCTCCAAAAAGCACATTTGGTACAAACAAAGAAAGCTAATGATTGTGGCACAAATTTGATCGATGCTTACAAAACATTAGAGACTTTGCTGCTTCTTGGAGAAGTCTCGAGGTTGAGAAAACAACATGGCCACGCAATGGAATGGTTCGAGAAAGCTGTCGAGCTTGTCGAAGTGAAGTTTGGAAACGATTCTGGGGAACTGGTTGGACTTTATCACCAAATTGGCAAAACAGAGCTACAACTTGGCAAGCATGCAAATTTTGAGAGAGTTTACGAAAGTTATGAAAAAGCACGAACAATTGCGAGCTCCACGTGCGGCCGAATGTCGTTAGAATACGCGGATTCGTGTGCGTGCTTAGCAAAAGCGTACATCGTGGAAGGGGACAGAATGCGATCATCATCTGCTGAAACGGCGTTGGATGAAGCAATTATGATTTACTCATCGAAGTATGGCGATAGCCATCGCAAAACGCTCGAGGCCGAAGAGAATCGTTGTAGATTGTTGCTGCAAGGGCGTAAATACAAAGAAGCGGAAGAAAAAATCAAACATTTGATCAGGGGAAAATTAGAGAAATATGGAGAAATAAGCGAACCGGTTGCTGATTCGTACAAAATGCTGGGTGGATTGTTTCTTTCTCAAAACAAGTTCAGATTAGCAATGCCCAACCTAATGAAAAGTAAAGATGTGTATAAAGTTGTTCTAGGGCCGCAAAACAAGAAGACAAAAAGTCTTTCGAAAATTATAGAATCAATCAAAAAATCGCCAGCATCGAATGAGTTAAATATACCCGAAGACAAGCTGAAAGAGAGGCCGCGGTTTAATAACTCAGTTTCGGGACCGAAATCATTTGCTTATACAAAATCGGCAGGAAATTTTTAAGATTTTGAGATATTTGGAGTTGGCCTTAGTTACCAAAGTCCGCTTTTGAAGCAATGGAACAGTAGGATGGAAGAGTTAAGTAAACAAGAAGACAATTCATGATATGTGATTTACATCAAAAACAGTTGAATTAAATCTTCACTTAAACGTATAATAATTTACAACTGGACTTAATTATTTCACTTTGGTATTTCTTCTTTGCATCCTAGCATCTAGAAATCAGATTATTTATTCAGAAAGCAGATATTAAATGCAATTTCAGATTCCTGTCTATTGCCTACTGCCAATTCCTAGCTACAGACGTCGATGAAAAGGGAAGGTTTTGCTCAAAAATTTCTTTGCTCTCCACTAGAATAGATTAACATCAATTATTTGAAAACCTTTAGATTTAGATTTCAAACTTTCAAATCCTATGTTATTTAATAGTTTAAAAATGGCAGTTGCAGAATAATGGACAATTTCACAGCGGAAAAAAGATTAGAAGTCTTCTATGATGATCATATGTACACCATGAAGTGCATTCTTGCCAGTAACTAAATATAACAGTTGCTGCGCAAACCTTTAAGAAGTAACAAATGTTGGGTTTGTAATTTAAGGTTCTGTGGTATTGTGCCTATAGATGGATATAAAGATATAGAGATAGAAGCTTGATATGAGCTGGGAAGTTTTTATCTTAAGGGCCTGATCCTATATTACATAAGCAATGATCTAAAGGTATGGGAAAAGGTAAATACAGTTACAGTTATGCTAGGCTTGACATATTACAGTTAGGCAAATGCTTTTCTAACTTTAACTCTACATTAACGAGCATTTCGTGACATTTTCCTCGTCACAATCTCAACGCGTCCATTTCAACTGAATGTCATTTAAAATATTTACAGTTTCTGAAATCAGACTTTCAAGGATCCCTTCGGTCAATTGTTCCTTCACTCTTATTTCATCTTCATCATAGTTCACCCATCGCGGTTCTTCTTCTCTCAATTCTTCAACTAAAAGCGCGTCGATGTAGTCTTTCTTCGATGTATTCAACGGAAGTCGTTTCTTCAACGATTCAAGACTGGGCCTACCATTTTTTAAACCTAAACAAACGCAAATGTGTTCCTGGAAAGACTCGACGAGGTCAACACCGGATAAATTGTGAATTTGTCGAATGAATTTTGCGAAAACGCGTCGATTCTGTTTAGTCCATGGTCGTTGTGCTACCGATTGGAAATTTTTAAACTCTTCGACTTCTTTCAGAAGATCTCTCGTTACATCGAAAATCATCTTCGTAAACATCATTTTACTCGAATTCTCCAAGTTTCCATCCGTTCTTTCGATGTCTTTTTGAAGAAAAAGTTCATCTGGTGCGACATCGTCGTAATCTTCACCGCTAGCAATACGCGCCATTACGATTTTCGCGGAATCAGCGACAATGTTTCGAATACTCTCTTGCGTGTTTGGCACGTGTATGACAGGTTCGAAATCATAAATGCGGACCGGAGGCAGGATATCGGTCTCATCATCATCATCATCATCATCAGGAAGGACTCTTTTACTTATTGGAGAGAATGGTTCATCCTCGTCTGAATCTTCACCCAATAGAACATCGATTTCTTGGTCCATTCTTTTCAATTCGTTGAGTTTTGCTGCCAGTAAATCAGTATCGATTGCCGATTTTGGTTTTTCAAGGTCGAAATCTGTCGGCGACTTTGGTGGTGAAGTTGAAAGCTTCGGAAGATCCCCTAAATGTTCTTTAGGCCCTGCTCTTCTCGCTTCCGGAAGATCATCTTCCAATTGCTTCTCCTCTTGCTTCTCCTCTGGCGTTCCAGTTCTCAAAACATCTTCATCTTTCTCCTTCGCAAGTTTCACTTTCTTGTCCTTCATTATTTGCATCATTTGCGATATTGCTTCCAACACCAAAGCTTTCGAGACATTTCCAATTTCCTTTTCAGTGATACTGGCGGCTGATGGTGACAATTCTATCGCATTTTCGTCCCGTTTCAAAACCTCTTCCACTAATCCTGGTCTTCTATTCTGATCATCTCGAAGCCTTTCAAGCGATCCTTTTTCATCATGAGTTTCCGGCATCGATACTTGTTTCTCATCTGGTTTCAAAATGTCTGATCCGGTTGGAGTTATGAATGCCTCGCTAACTTCTAAATCTAAATCCTCACTCGAATTATGGCCACTCATACGTTTGATGGTATCACCTGATTTTTCGGAAATACTTTCGATAATCTCTTCCGATATTCCATTTGCCGATTCGTCATGCCGGTCATTTCTTGTTTGTCTGGTCTGAATCTCATCCGATTTTGGCAGCAAAGACGTCACTGGTGACCCCTTATTGTCACTGATGTCCTCCTCACCTTTCTCTCCGACAAGGGAACTCGTAACTTCTATCGATTCAGCAAGTAATTTCTTCAAAAGTCCTTCTGTCAAACTGTCAGCAAGTTGGTCTAAATTTACCCTCGGAGGGTGCGGAACTGCTTCAGCATCTGATGATTCGACCTCAGAAAGTGTCGATGGGCTTGCAAGATGTCTGTCGTCCTTGAATGAGACTTGCAATTCGTCTAGATGATGTCCCTCTTTGCCATCTGATTGTTCGCCGTCCATGTCACTTTTAATAGAAAGATGTTCTGAAATACTCCCTTTCGTACTCTCTTTGCGACTGTCGTGTTGAGAAAGATCTTTTCTAGAAACTGACCGCTGATCTTCTTTGGCTGAAACATCTTCAAAATCGTCAACATAAGATAATTCTTTATCAGTGTCTGTTTCTTCTTCTTCTTCTTCTTCGAAATCTTCTTTGTACGAGAATTCTTTACTGATTTTTGAAGATGCACTTTGTTTTTTGCCGGTTGAAATTGTTGCATCTGACACTGACCTCTCCTTCAAGCTTGCAAGTGGCTGCGCCTCCCCTTCAACTTGATTTCTGATTGACAACGACCTTTGACTTTCTCCTTTTGACATGTCACTCACCCCTGACCTTACACTTATCTCCTCTTCGATATCCGTCTTGACTGACTCATCCGGAACATCTGCTATACTGTCATCGTGTTTCCCCTTTGACACATCGCCCTTCCTCTCTGAATCTTCCTTTCTCTCAAGATGTGAAATATTAGCAACTGGACTGAACAGTCCATGATCGGGATGACAAGTGAAATAGCGTTTATTTCGGAATGTTCCATCGGTGTTACCGAATTTCTCATCAAGTTCAATACCGGCAACAGCAACTGGGGAGAATGAAACCCTTCCAATGTAGCGAATTGTCCCTATTAACGCACCATCGACGACAACTCTGTCATTGACTAAAAATCCATCGTAGCTAGACAATGCTTGAGACAGCTTCTCTTCTGCACTCGAATCTTTTGCCTTGGAATCAGATTTGGTTGACTCATCTCGGCCAGAAATATCCCTGGTTGATGAAATCTCTTCCCTAGTAGACCTATTCTCACTCGGTATATCTTCTTCTATATCACTGCCAATGCTCTTACCTCTTGCACCCTTGCTTCCTTGGCTTTGCAATTGTTTACTTGATGAAGAACTTTCAAAGAAATCATCGTTATAAATATCATCGACTTCCTCTTCTTTTTTATCATCATTCTCAATGGAAACATATCGATCTTGTGATGATTTCGATTCTACTTCTTCCTCGACGCTTTTATCTGAGAAGATGCTTTCTGAAATTGAATGAAGACTATCAGAACGATCATCGAGGGCTTGCTCTTCCACCACAGAACTATGGGAAGATCTAGCAGACTTTGCTGCCTTTGACAATTCTTCTCCGATACTTTTGGAAGATAAACTTTTGGCTTGACTTAGCAAAGATCTACTGCCTTTTGATTTGCTAGAAACAGAACTCCCAGTCTCGGAATAAGAGTATTCTTTTTCAGGGACTGAAACCACCGATTCGTTACTTTTTGTTGAAATTTCCGTCGAAAGCGATTCAGATATGGATTTTTCTTTTGCAGAACTAGACAAAATGCTTGCTTCTTCATCGTCATCAACTCTTCTCTCTTCTCTTCTACCTGCATTGACGTTTTCCTCACGTCTGCTAGATATCCCATCATCAGCTGATCTTAATTTCTTAAGAGCATCAACCTCCTTTGACAGACTACGAATCGCAACATCATCATCACTACTCTTATTTTCAGTTTTCTCTTTCACTTGTTCAATCACCCTATTAGCTATCTGTCTCGCCAGCGCAGCGTCACGTTTACCTCGCAATGATTCATCCGAGCTACTTTGATCGCTTTTTCTCGTCTCCTTAGCATCAATCGTCGTCCTCGATTCCCTTGATTGCTTTTTGATCAAGTGATCATGTTGATTCGCTGGCTGCAATACTTTCGGTGACATGATTTTTGGAGAGACAGGGGCCTTGATGAACGAGTTTGATTCGCTGATTGATCGATCATAGTTCACGTTCTCTTTGTTTTCTTGTTGGATCTGGTTTTCTACTGCCTAAAATTCAGAATAATGATGTTAGATTCAAAGAAAAATAGACCAAATTTCAAGAAACCCCCTTGGAGCACCCTTTAATTGGGGGGGGGGGGGCTAAGTTATCACAAATTGATGGGTGCATTTATATGTGTTATGCTGCTTTGCCTTGATTATGTTCTGCATAGGATGAGAGAGAAATGGAAGAGAAAATGACGCGAAGGAAAAGAGAAGACAAGTTGAATGGAAAGAGATAAGAATTATAAATGCTGATTGATTAATGAAAAACCTAGTGAACAAGTAAATACAAAAATACTGAGAACTCACTAAAAACATAATTGGTTCTACCTTATATAAAGCTTTCATTCATTTACTCAAACATTCACTCAGATATTCACTCATCAATTCAAATCTCTTATAATTGCCACTAATGATTTAGTATTAAGTGAAATTCTTTTGCTCAGATCTTCCACGATCATCCTAATGGTACACTGTGAGCAACTGCGAGATTCAATGAGAAATCTATAAATTATAGAGGATAACCATAGTAGTCTTAGCATGATATCAAAATTCATGAGAACTTTTAGTAGAGAAATCCCAGACATCTTTGGACACAGTGTCTCAAAAATAAATTTGCCTTAGCTACAAACAGCGATCTCTCAGTAGGGCGGGGGGCTGGAGGATTTGACATGTCCTGAGTCTAGGGGGGGGGCATTAAGGGTGATGGATCATTACACAAGTATAGCTCTTCTGTGTTGATGATGATTATTATTATCATGATCTTACCTGTAATTCTTGTTTTAATTTCTGTTCCTGTTTACGAAGTTGATCCTTTTCTTTCTTCTTTCTTATTTTATCGAGATCTCTTCGCCGTTTCAAAAGTTCTTCTTCCAGTTGGCGAATTCTTTTCTCGACATCACTTGCATCTGATGTTGCATCTAAAAAATTGTTATTAAACCATTAACATCTATTTACAATATTATTAATGTCAATTCATTACCTTTTAGGACATAAAAAAGTGGATAAATATTTGAGCAAAAGCGGACGAGGAAGAAACATTTTATAAACGGGTCAACCATATTATGATTTATTTCTCATAATATTATTATCCTCATATTATTAATGGCCTTCTTCTAAAGAACAAGCAAAATGAATAATTAAATCTGCCTCAATCTAGAATGTAATTACAAGTCGTCTGTTAGAAATTATAACAAAATTGACGCTACAGCCAGGAACGATGAAAATATAGAAGAACAGATGACAACTGTACACTTTTTGAGATGCAGTGATTGAGCATTAGCCGCATGAGAATCAGATTCTGGGCAATCAATAAAAGAGGACTTATAGGACCTCAAAAAAGGAAGGTCTGCTAGCAACAAAATGGCCTGGAAGTGTCGGTATATCCAGGAATGTAAAGGGGATCCTGACAAATGACACCCATGAAATCCTGTCTTCTTTTTGAATCCCGATTCATTTCCAGCAATGGAATCAGTAAGCTTTATGTTTAAATGTTGTGCAATTTATATGAGAATAAGATCTGCAGTTATCAGTAATGTTGCAAAATTTTGCATGTATTTTACTGCAACCTGCCATTTTTGAATTAAGAAGACGTGGTATTTGAATTCTTTTGATAATAAGATATGATAACAAGTACAATATATTACGATGTCCTTCAAAAAAGAGTGGCAGGGAGTTCAGGTAGGGGGGGAGGTTGTCCCCGGCTATCGTGGTGATACTTTATTATATCAAAAAACGCTGGGGTGTCTTATCAACCAGTTCTAATCGATTACGCGGAGTAGATAAGAAGCTAAAAAAAACCTCAGTTATATATATAGTGACACGTGACAAACAAAGTCTTGAATTCGCAGGGTGTATGTCCAATAAAAAGAACCTTGTGTTATTAAAGAGCACATTGTCTGCAGTGACTATAACTATAACTGTGAAATTGGTAAGATTTCTATCGCTATTGATAATACCGGTACAGCCCCCTTTTTTTTATTTTCGACCCCCTTTAAAACACTGTTAACCATTGTGGAAAATAACGGTGAAAATCGGATTGAGGCCCGGGGGGTGAGGCGAAAAAACATTAGGTCCATTTTATTCTCAACAAAGAATAAATTGCTTAAAATCGATTTTGTTGTTTGGAGCAAGCAAGCTTTGCCTGTCCTCCGCGCTACAATGTTTCCTGGTCAAGACAAAGTACGAAAGGTCAAACAACTGATGTAGTCTAATAATATTGGATTAAAATAGTCCAAAAGGACATCGTAGTTGACAAATTGATGAGCGAGGTTCAGTTATCATTAAACCACAAGAGCCGATGAAAATAAGTCGATATGAAGACGTGATGAAGCTATTTTAAACTATTTTTAAAGATAATTGCGGAAAAGTTAATACCTTTCGAACAAATAAAATCAAAGGACTTTATATTGACATGACATTCAGTGTTTTTGAGAACTTTAGGTTATCTTGGAAGTTTAAATCAAGATGTAAAACGGAAGAGGAGGGGAGGTTAGGTGGGTCTTGGGTTGGAGGGGGTCTCCAAATAATAGGCCGGTATTTTAGTCTCTCAAAAAAAATTCAACGGAAATTTGCCGTTTAATTTGCTCAAACTGGAGGGATAATTTACAATTTTAAAGGCCAATATTGTTAAAAACGATAAATAAATTCAATTCCCATAAAAAATACTATAATTTGTTTGAAAAATTGTGTCTGCTTGGAAAATCGAAAATAAAATAGATAACGCCCCGAAAATTGGACCAAAGACCAAATTGAATTTTTATTGACTTTCTAAACACACGGATGAAAATAGGAAAAATTTGCATATATTTTATTCTCAAATGTTTCTAGTAGTATAAGCAAAGAAATACAGATTTTTTTCGCAAGAAAACTCAACCTTTTTAGATACATTTTATACTTACTACCGAAACTTCCTTTTATGTTTACGAAATGTTCTCGACAAAAAGAAATCCTTTTTCGAATACTTTTAACATAAAAACTTTCAATAAATTATAGTTATTTCCAGCAATAAAATAGAAGGTTTAGCTTCTAAATGATAACAACAAAGAACCAAGGAAAGGCCAAGTTAAAATAAAAGGCTGCTAACAAATAAAAACTTACCATGCTTCAGAGACTGTAATGTAGTAAAAATACAGGATATAATTAATCCCATAGTTTATTAGCCAATCAATTTAGATGCAAAAGCAATTTATTCCACAATTCAGCGCACAGAAAACGATACTTTTTTCCAAACAATCAGCTGATTTTAAATTTTTCTCAAAAGAATTTCAGTCATGTGTAATATCGAGCCGGGGAATCACCAATATTAGTTCAGCATGATTGATTTAAGTGCCAACAACACATCTCCTACGCCGCGGCATTGTTAGTCACTTCCTCGTATCTTATAGCGGCTCCTTCATAGTAGCCTGCCCACAGAATTGCAAAATCTGCGCAGCTACCTTCGAAGATAGCTTAGTCGTTGATGTTGAATGCATTTGGCAATGAAAAAAATGTACGGAATTGCTAATAGCCAATTTCAAAATCATGGAAGAATTATTGGATGCAGCCGGAAAAAGACAATGCTTTGCCTTAGTCAAATTCTTATTCATCGAAATTCTTATCGAAATTCTGATTCAAAGAGTATCCCTACCCCCTCCCCTCCCCTCCACCACATCTGAGATCCCTTCAAAGGGAATAATGATGATTACGAGCTTGGTGAGATGACCTTTCTGGCTAGTGGAAAGGAAATAATGGTAGGAAATGATAAATTGGTATCAACATCTGATGACCTTCTGATATCCGCAAAGTATTTATTTAGGATAATTACCAAGACCGAAAGGATTTTCTCACAATTAGCACATATAGAAATGATCTCCCTTTGCTGAAAACTGACTCAGATTCAGTTGAAATTCCACTTATTGAATTATTTTCTGAAAAAGCTAAATGGAGATGAGAGACAAAATGGGGCATGGTGCAAAAAGAAGGGGGGGAGGGCAAATATTGCCCATTTTCTCTTTAACAAAGGGCCTGCCTTGAATCCCGATCCCCATCTGAAAGAGGAGATTATGTGGCTTATAAACCCCTCCTCGGAGAAGCAAAAAGGCTCAGATAAAAAGTCTAGCACAAAAGGCAAATTTAAGCCATTTCACGGGGCACCCTAAATTTAAACGATATAAGCCTCAGATTGGTTTTTAAGGTCAGACCTGTTACTACTTTCGATTCTTTGTGATATTTCGAGAAGTTTTGTAAACCGATTTGGAATTCTGAATGTAAACGAGCAAAATCGAGATGGTTTTGCAACGAAAACAAACACAGGGTGAAATTTGCAGCGGGTGGCAAACAAAAAATGGACCATCACCATGGATAAATTTTAACAGCTGCAAAAATGCACGATGATACATCTCAAAATATGAACAATCGTATCAAAAATCATTGAATTTTGTAATTTTACACCGGCGATAACCCTTTAGCTGAAGATTTTACGTATCATAAAACGAAACCAAGAGATTAAATAAAAGATATGACGTTTTACGTGATTTACTCAGCCATAATGCCCACACGCAGCCAACCTCGGACAAAAGAAGAATTAATCCTCTTTTTAAGCCGATATCAGCAACGTCACATCAAGTTGCTGCGGGGGAGCATATGATTGATTTAGAGGACACTGTGATTTATCTGATAATGACGTGGATTGCTGATGTCAGATTTTTTGTTTGTTCCTAAACTTCTCGACGATTTTTTGCAACAAAAAGACATCATCCCCTTTCTAACCTATTGTTCAGCCAGAGGGGGCCGTCTCCCACTACCTCCCATTCTCCCCCCAAAACAGCCCTTTGTTCCAAGTAGAAGAATAACTACGAAACACTTATGTAAATTAAAACCAAACTTCTGCATCAATAAAATGACATTAATATTTAATCATCCTCTTTCCACCCTCCCGCTCCTTTTGATTGTCCCTCTCCCTCCCTTCTCCATTTCCCTAATCAGCAGCTCTTTTCGACAGCTTTACGAAAAAACAAAAGCAGTAGAATTAACTCACCAGCTAAAGACACATCCTCTTCACTTTTCGATTCATCGCTGTCTTTCAAGTACTTTTTCTTCGATGCAGTTTTAGCAGATGACGTCACTGCAGTGTCTGCATAATATGAAATACTTTTGCTTTTCGATTTTGTAGTCGATGGCGAATCGAAAGTGTCTTCAGCATAATCTTCTGCAATCGACGTTTTCGATGTTTTATGAGCAATTCCTGATAACATGCTTTCTTCCGATATAGCATTATCTGTTTCATTTGAAGCTGTTTTCACATCTTCAATCACTGATGTCTCGCTCTCCGATGATTTCGATGATTTATCTTTGCTTAAGATTGATTTGGTTGATGAGGTTCGTGATGCAGCGGAATTTGTCTGGCTCTTGATCGTTGATTCGGATGATTCTGAAGCCTCTGTGAATAAGAGATGAGTCTTTAAAAACTCATAATGTCACTCTTTTTGGTCTGTCGATGCCTCAAAGTGTATAAATACATGGTAAAAAGCTCTAGGCAAATGCTTAGTGAACATGTCAACAAATAATTTAATACGAAATGCCCATGTTTAAGTGACTCTTCCAACCGATACTTCCTGCAATCATCTATAACTTACTTGTTATGCATCAATTCTTACCTTCACGGGTTGATTTTTCATGAGATGACGGCCTTGTTTTTAACCTTGTTTTATCAAGTGCTTTTTTGATGTCTGATTTCAGTCGCATTTCCTCCAGTTCAATTCGCTTCTGCCAATTTGCCATTTCATGTTGATTCTTGACAATCGATTCGAATTTAATCCTTCGTTCCTTCAAAGCTTGTTCGCGTTTTATGAAATATCTGTAAAATTAAGTGAAATGAAATCAATAAACCAAGTAATTAAGCAACAGATAAACAGACCCTTTTCCGGGAACAAACTCAAAACTAATATAGATCGAAAACTATCATTTGGCATCCTACTTTTCTTTTGGTACCAGAGCAGCACACAAGAGGAGGGAAACAAAGCGAGCAAGCAGAAGGGGCTGTGGTTTCGCTCCTCTCTTCCCCTTCAACCTTTCGAAAGGAAGGAGTGTATTCCATTGCGCTTAACATAGGACAAAGGTATTCCCACGCGTCTCGCTCTTTTGAAACAAATTATCTCAAAATTATCTCATGACTTTGAAATCAAAAGATTGTGTTTCCAAGCCCATAAGATAACGTGAGTTAACATGGGATAAATTTCGTGAGATAATTTTTCAACAGCGTTTCCACCCCGGGTTAATTTCTAACCCCTTTCAGAAGGCAAAACTATCTCACATAATCTCATGTTTAATTATGTAACTTATAGTGGAAACCAAGCTCAAAAATCTGTCGCTTTCTACTGGAAATGGGGCACTTAAATGCATTGATTTTATTCATGATGTAATTTAATTATAATGCTGATCCGAAAAAGAATTAATCCAATGTTTATGCTACAAAGAACGCAAGCAGACTAACTCAAAGGGAGACGATCAGACCCGCGATGATTTTGTAAAAATTCAACCAACTTACTGTTCACTCGCCTTCTTCTTCAGTTTTTTGAGATCAACAATCATACTAGATTGCGTATGTTCAGTAACTGAGACATCATCAGTTGTGCTCTCTCCTTCCTCCCTGTCATCAGGTTTAGATGATTCCAGCTGGCTCTCAGGCGAGGTTTTGTCACCTCCGGAATATGTTGGGAAGCTGGCATCTTTCGACACTGGAGTTTGCTGCTGAGCCGAAGAAGCGAGATCTTCTGGCACCTCTGCTGTTGAATTTGAAGATTTTGAATCTTGCCTCAATGATTTGCTGGGTGTTAAAGATTTTGATTTTGAATTGAACGACTGCGATTTCTGAGTTTTGGAGGGGATGCTGGTTGAGTGTGATTTCAAGGCTGCAGCTTCGTAGGAGACAGATGTGCCTTGATCAACAGATGCAATCTATCGAAAGAAAGATTATGTTATCAGATTGCAATTCAAAATGATAAACCCAATGAGATGGTACGAAACCAGCTGACCCCTAAGGAGTCACCCATCTCACTTTTATATGTCTTTTATTAAACGTATGTGTTAGCTCAGTGAATGCTACCGCTTGCAGCTAGGTCAATGGTGGCATCGTGTGTTTAGCTACCTTAAGATTCACCTTTGTTGCGGAGTGTTAAGCAAGAGAGCAGTATAACATCTCTACGTCTGGTATCATCTGAACGATGGCTCAAGCCTGAGGCATCCCAATTGCGCATTGAGCACTCTCCTATTGAACTCATTATTGAGTTTATATTTAAAGAAAACATTGCAAAAACAATTGAAGTCAGCAAATTTCACACAATACCATTTTCTATTTCGAAGTGCTGAATCCATTTCACTCAAGCTTGCTTTAAACACCGCAGCACGACACAAACTCACTCATGATATACGGTAATTATTATAACTAAGGCCAATACAAAATGCTTTGACAACAATCTCTTAAACATAGCATAAGATTGAGTGGACATTCGAGTGAATCAAATTGCATTAATTTCAATTCCTTTTAAATTCTTACCGATGATGCTTCACTAATGGACTTATCAGCGTTTTCGCTAACATCACCAGGCTTTTTGTCATGAACGAGAACAGGTTTATCATGACCTAACTTGTTCCATATCTTCTGAGTTTCGTCCTTCAAACGAACGATTTCCCTCTGTTGATACATCATAAATCTTCGCTCGTGGCTGGCTGCTCTGTAAGCTTGCTTAAGACGTCGAATTTCATTCTGTACAAATAAAAACCCAAAACTAAAATCAATAACATTATTCTCTAAGTTCCTCCACATCTCATCAGAAGCCGCTGTTTTTAATTACATTAAGAGCAAGCTATGCTACGTTGTGCTAATTTTGGTCAAATTATATCAAGTTGAACTACTTTCAAAAACTTTTAACTTTATGCTACGGACTTCTATGGTACGTTTATGTCGATGAGCTTGCGTTCATTCTCATGTTTCGCTAAGTTGAGTTGGAATTTGTCAACTACGCTTAGTCAATGTACACCACCGTTAAGCCAAATAAAATTCACTTCAAATTAAGTAATCTAAGCTACAAGTCTTGCTTACAACATTTATGAGATCAACATGATGTTGAGTCTATCAAGCAACTGTCACCATATTTCTATTCTTTTCATTAGCATCAACATACGTAAGATTTCTCGGATATTTTGAATTTGTTTTTTACATGAACGTGTTCCATGTTTTATTAAATAAAAACAGCTGCAGGAATTAACATTGCAAATGAAGCCTTATTTTGCACAAAATCAGACTCATCATAACTGAAGGAATTTTCCAGGTGTTTCAAAAGTCTGCAATTTAGATCGACGTAACAAGATTATACTTGTGTTTCGATGGATTTAGTTGAAATTGAAAGAAGTATTGATTATGAAGAAGACTGGTTAATCTAAGGAATATAAATAATGAATGGTCTAAATGGGGATGACAACCATTAATTCTCGGCAAAATACCCGGATTTGCGGTTTTTGTTTAGATCTGGGTTTCAATCACAATGACAGCCCCGTCATGATGGTTCTGATGATTGCTGCCAAGATCAGAAATTGCACTCTGAGAAAATATAACTGCACAATTATTTTGCCTAGGATATAGGATTATCCTATTTATAAGAACACAAGAGGAGGTATATGTGACTTATTGCCTTGCAACAAAACGCACATGCGAAAACAAGAAATAGACTTTCAAATTGATCCAATTAAAAAAAAAATACCTGCCTTTAGACCCAAGAATTTGTACTCTCAATTCCACTCTTTGACCCTATGAGGGGGCAGGGGTATGGGGTGGGGCAGCGCTTCATGCTAAAGTCGCATGGCAACGATCATTCAGTATTCTACCAAGAAGTCACCCACTTCCCTAAGCAGAGACTGTTGGCACAATGTTTTCTAACAAAACCTGTTACGACGCGGGAAAACAAATACCTGAAAAAAACTCATGAAATTAGATTTTTATTCCGTACCTGCTCTGACTGTAACTTTAACCACAACCCTCTTTGCTTTTTATTCAATGGAGGCATCAGATCATCAGCTCCTTTGTTTCTTAATGTAGATTTCTGCATTTCTAGCCATGCCATGTCTGCTTTTGCTTTTTCTATCAATGCCTTTTCCCGCAGCTTGAGCAGAGCACGTTGATGCTTGCTTCTAACTTCCTCTTCTTGGATGCACTGCCTCACAAGATCGTATGTAAATTGATTGAAAGTGTCTTCGCCAGCAAATGGAGAATGCGAGCCATGCTGAATTAGAGGAAGAATATGCTATTAGATAATTGGCTTCAAGAATTCTGGAGGGTGAGAATGCTGCAACCATCCAAAAATCTTGTTTAAGAATCATCTTCAAACCAAAAAAACAAAGAATGCTTATTGGTGGTGAAGCAAGAAGCATGAAACATGGGGATGGTGATGCTAAAAAGATTCAAGCAACAAGATCTTCTATGTTGTAGCAAAAAAGAAAAGATTTATAGGGATTTCAAAATTTTGAGATACTGTCGCCGTATTTCAGTGGTAAAAAACAAACATAGAAACTGACTATCGCAGCCTATTTTTTGTTACTAACCGTAATAACAAACATCTTCAACACGCAAGAAAATGTAAAGTAAAATAAATGTAACATACTTTAGCAACTGATTTTGGTGTCTGGTTCATGTCATCCTGAAAATTGAGCAAAATAATTAGATTATCTTTCGTTAATTTCTAAATTTAATAAAAGAGATTAACCTCGAACCTTGACGATTTCAAACCCAAATACATGATCTAAACTTCAGTTAAGAAGGGAACACAAAATAAACACAAGCCTAAAAACAAGGCAGTTCCTCATTTTGATTTGAAGAAGTTGTTTGAAGGTGTCTTTTACGTGATGTAAAGAGATCTTTAAGTGTACAATATGAAAGCGAAATTTTAGTCATTCAAAGCCTTGGGGTTGTCGGATGACAGAAACCAAGAGGGTAAATATCTAAAACGAAAATACTGCCCAAATCATTCGGAGAAATCTTACCCCCCTCTTCCTATCTCAGTATCATGGGTATTTGAAGTTTTTTGGGTCAACAATAGGAGGGTGAAAGGGAGCTGGTTTTAGGGTCTTTTGCAGTATTGCTTGTGGTAGTGTTTGGCCATTTTCTCATGACATGTATCCAGGATTGTAGGTCAAATATTTCCAGTAAGGAACCAAACTACGATCACATTTCCAGGCCCTGACAGCCATCTATTTCCCTATCATTTGTATACAAAGAAGATATGAAAAAGATGTGCCTACGAAGAAGATATAAAAAGAAGAACATACTGATGATGTGCCATTATCTGATAAGGCTTTGCCTCGCCTAGTTCTCTTCTCCCTCTCCAAACTTTTTCTTCTGTGGCTTACAACAGGCAAAACCATTCGAAATCCATCATCAAGTTCATCTTCCGTCAGAGATGACGTAATGTGGTCATCAATTTTGAAACTTTGTTCTTCGATTTCGGATTGTTGCAACAAATCTTGAAATAAAACAGCAGAAAGTAATACCGATGTATATATATATATTTAGAAACCTTTCATCAAAAGATATCCTTTTCAGGAATAGCCACATGTAATGTATATTACTGCATTATAGGGCATGATGTTAAAACATAACATTAAAAATTTTTCAATAATTTTAATACAATTATAATCATTTTAAAAATAATTTTACAAAACTAACCTTCAAAGTTTGTATTTTGTTTGTTTATTTCTCCGACAGGCGTGCTGTGTTTTCCAATCTCAGATTCAATTGTTTTGGAATGAATCGTTTCATCACCTTTGCTTTCATTCATGTCCTCTTGAATGCTCTCTTCCATGCTTTCGTCAATATTCTCATCGGTTTTTACGCTGGTTGGTGATCCTGTGAAATCTTTTGAGACTCTTCCCGACTTATTCGATGACTTTTCCGCTGAAGTTGTCTTTTCTCTTGTTAAACTCTCTATCACTGAGCTGAAATCGTTCACAATACAAGTTAAAATTGCAAATAAACAAATTAAATCAGAATATGATTAATGTATTAGCATTAGAAGGGGAAAGTATACTATCAACGGCTATGTTTCCACTTCCACTTGACGTTTGGGCTGGGGACTCTGTCATAAGTAAATCAAGTGGGTCAGGTAGATATATTAGTATTGTATGTATTAAAAAAGGGTGGGCAAATTCAAGATCAATTTCAAGACAAACAATGTATTTCTTGATTCTCAAACAAGAAGAAAAATATTGAATCACCTTTTTTGAAAAGTTGGCTCCTCGAAATCATCATCAGCATAAGATGTTCCATCACCTTTCGATTTCTTTTTATCTGTTTTGGATTCTGTAAGAGTTTTGCTTTCAGTTGTTTCAGAGCGACTTGATGTCGATGAATACGTTGAGTTGGTGTAACTTCTTGAAACTAGAAATAAAATGTTTATCATATGAAATACACTTGAAATTAGCAAATACTGGTTATTTCAATTCTTAGATGATCCTGTTTGGCACGGCTTTTTCCAGTTAGATATTAAACAGGCCACGATTCATAAAGATAGCAACGAAATGTCACAAAAATGTCAAACTCCCTTCTTTAGCCAATTGTCATCATCAAAACAGATAACTTATGAGACAGAATTCAGATGTTGCAACAAAGATTTGCATCATTAAATAGCGAGCTTCAAAAGTGTATACTGGCGAAGTAGAAGGAATAGAAAAATAATACTAAACACAATGCAAGAAATCAAAGAAGCATGTTATAGATATTCAAACCTTTCTTCAATGCCTCGTTTCGAAGTTGTTCCAATTGTTCACGGTGCACTTGCATTGCAGCTTGAACTGCAGAGGAGGCTGCCGCGGATGCAGCAGCTGTTGCCATGGACTGAATGTCATTCGAATAGCGATTGGCTGACTCCATAGCAACATCGGTGGCCATCTTGTGGGCCTAAATGAACGAATGAAAGCGAAAAGACACAATTAAATAAGGAATTAAATAAGCAAATAAATAAACAAATACATAGAAACATGACAGTTAGAATGAAAACAGCATGAAATAAATCACCAAAAAATGCAATACTTTCTCCACTGTTAGTTGAATTTTTCTGTGTTCATAGCTCGGATTTTAATGATTCATTTTCAAATATATATTCTAAACATTTACGGGAAATTAAAGAATTGATAGGAGCAAACCTTTTCAACTTTATCTGCAGCTTCTTCTGCTCTCCTTGCTGCCTCTTTTTGCACCTGAGATTAACAAATAATTAATGAATTCAAAATATAAACTCTGTATTCTAACAAACTATGCTAATAAAAATACTACATTTAAATCATTAGTCACAAAGATAAATACATCTTGAAGTTTATCAAGTTAAAACATCGATATAACTGGGCAATGGAATTTCAACATTTCGATGGCGTCATGGATGGTAAATTGCACTAAAATACTTTGCTGAAAACGAAGATTGTAAAATGAAAATCACCTCTTCCAGTTTTTTTGCTGATTCTGCTACTACTCCAGCCGCTTCAGCACGAATCTGGAAATAAAAATGCATCCGATTATTTGAAGCAAAAACAGAAAAATCATTTTTAACTTCAAAATTATAAAAACAGATTATAAAATGACTTAAATTAGACTTAATTATAAGAACAGTTTCAGATGAATAATAACACATCTTTGCCTCAATATAAAACCAATTAAAAGCAATACACTTGACACATAGATACATTTGTAAGCTGATTTATTTCATGAGCAGCATTTAACGGTTATATAAGACAAACATCTCACCTCCGCTAGCCTTTTTGTTACGCTCTCACTGGCCTGGGTTGCAATTGCTTTTGCCTAGGATGAAATTCAGTTTTGTTAAGGATAATGTCAACAAAGATGGTTTAAAAAAGAACATCAATATTCTGCTACATTACTCTTTCACTAATTTATTTAAAAGATGAAATTGTTAGTTATCAAAAAAATCACTCTTTCACTCACTCACTCACTCACTCACTCACTCACTCACTCACTCACTCACTCACTCACTCACTCACTCACTCACTCACTCACTCACTCACTCACTCACTCACTCACTCACTCACTCACTCACTCACTCACTCACTCACTCACTCACCACTCACTCACTCACTCACTCACTCACTCACTCACTCACTCACTCACTCACTTACCTATGCCAGTAAATTAATTTGTCCATTACCTGGTCGACCTCTTTGGCATTCCTAGTTGCTTGTTCCGTTGCATCCTTTGACAATTTTTCAAGTTCCTGTTTGTATCCGAGTTGTCTAGCCTGAAAAATCATAAATGAAAGTTACAAATCGCACTCATCAATTGTTTTGCATCTAAATATTTTTCCTAGATGCTTGAAAATTCATGACACCACTCAGGCAATATTGATGCTGCAAAATATAAAATGATGCATAGTTTCTCATACCTTCAAAATCTGCGCCAAAGACACGGTTTCTTGTTGGGCCAAAGACACACCCCGAACCCTTTCGATGTCAGTAACTTGTCTCAATGCATCGTCCATGGTCTCTAACTGATTCACCTCAGCGCGTAGTTTTCTCTCTAAAGCACTTGGAGAGAATTTTTCAGTGACTGAGTTTGTTGTTGTGATGGAACTGTCCTGTTCGTTTAGACGCCTCCTCTCATCATGGCTGACTGTTCCAGTTCTCTGTTTAGTAAACAGATTAGATTTAAGGTGCAATTTATTCGATCAAGAACTAAAAAGAGTCATAAAGAGTAAATAAATACCCAATCTGAGAAATATACTTGGTAGATTCAAAGAGCGATGAAAAGGTAACATCAAGAGAAGATACAACTCCTTGCAAGAACAGCAGTTATCTAAATGGATAGCTTAAGCAATAAAATATGGATTATTAGGTGTGTAAAATGGCGAAGATTGCTGTTTTCTGTTCCGTACAACAGTGTGCGATGACTTGCCAATAAAGCTGTATCAATAAATGAAGGTGTAATGCGATATTTGAAGTTGCTTGTGAGAGTTTCAGGCAAGACGCAAACAAACTACTGTGATGATCATACATAAATGTAGAGAGAACACAATCGTTTAGCAAAAGGAATTTTAAAGGATTTAAAACAAATGAGAAGCATTCGCGGAACAAATGAAATAAATACCAGTGTAGATGACATGACTGGCTCCTTTTCATAATCAACACTTCCTTCTGTCAGCGAAACAGGACTTCTTGCGGGCGAAATCACATCAGAAACAGACCTAATGGATTGTTCTTCATCGCTTCGATGTGTTCTAACTTTGACACTTGGTTCTTCATCTGCATGTAAATCTTCCGGAAGTAAAGTCAAAGTTTTATCAGGGTCTTCTTCGACTTCATCTGACAATGCTTCACTATCCTACAATCAAAAACGATTTTTTTCATTCAAAATGCTTTTAAATATCTAACACAAAACTCATTTTAGTATCTGAACCATCTGAAACATTTCCACATTCACATATTTTGTATCGTTATTCACATTTTTTACGTCATCATTTGTTTACAACGTAATTGGAATCCTTTTGATCAATAGCTTCATTCATTACATCTGATTGTTGTCTCATTAATTTCAGCCTGCTTAACTATGTTTTAAATTCATTGTACAAATTCAAACAATTCTTCACCTTTTCAGTTAACACAGTTGTCCATTGTTCATCATCACCTTCACCATCATCTGGAAGATCAGATTTGATTGTTGAGGATAGACTTTCATATTCACCATCTTCGAAATCTTGTTCATATAAATCCTCATTACTCAAATATCCTGCTTCGTGCTTCACATTGTCTCCCTTGCCTGATATTTTCGCTTCTGTTTTACCCTTCTCCAGTTCATTCTTATTTGCTTCTTTTAATCGCCTCACAAGAACATTAATCACACTATAACGATCTCCTTTCTCTCCTTGATTCCTTTCAAATATCCCTTTAAGTGGGTCTTCATATCCCTGCCTGCTACTTGAAGCCTGGTTCTGAAGGCTTTTGAACTAAAAAAGAAATTTACAGAAGTGTGAACAAATACATCCATTTTTTAGGACTAAAGCTCGCTTAATTTAAAGGAGTAGAGAGACGTTACACGCGACCCTTTTGTATTTTTGTTTATAATTATTGAAGGTCAGGAGAGCAGAAATGCCCTGGGTAATGACTTGTGCATGTGAGCACGACCCCGTGAAGTATAAATTCGAGAATAACTTTGGTTCAGTTTGCTACAAATGAGCTAACGAAGATAGTAGACTTGCAATAAGAATTGTACAGCCATTGAGGCTGCAAGTATATGATTGTCAATATATGTTGCTGATATGACTAGAAATGTACGGACGAGTCTGCATAGATTATACAACCACGTGACAATGACATGACAACGACATGACATGACATGACAGGACATGACACGCAATTTAGAACAAATCTCAATTTACCTTTGGTTTTCCTCTATCTTTTAACTTTGAGGTTTTTTTTGCTTCTTTAATTAGCGATTCTGTGGTCGTTCTATCCGAAAACAAAGCAACATCACTATCAGCATCAAACGCAGTACTATAACTATCAACAGCTAGTGGTTCAGGCTGTGTTTCTAAATTCTTTTTATAATTCAAAGCATCTGACGACTTCTGCTTTGCTTCTCTCAATGATGCTCCAAATGTTTTTCCAGAAGGCAGTTTCCATGTCAATCCTTGTCTTATGCTATGGCCTCTGAAAGCAGCTTGGATTTTCGTTGCAGCTTCTACTTTGCTGGCCTGAAATAAAAACATTTTAGATCATTGTCAATCAACTGACGAAATTGAAAATGTAACTGCCCTAGGCTCCACTCTTGGACAGAAAATTACTCACATCTGAAACATTTCCACATTCACATATTTTGCATCGTTATTCACATAATCTACTTCACCATTTGTTTACATTGTAATTGGAAGCCTTTTGATCGCTAACTCCATTTATTACTTCATTAATTAACTTAGTTCATTCACTCATTGATTCATTCAATTATTCATTCATTGATTCATTCATTCATTCACTCATTGATTCATTCATTCATACTTTATTACTTTCTACCTTAATTCACTTCTTTATTTTTTCAAAAATTTAAGTGCTGTTTATAGTTGTTAAAGCATAGAAATGAAATAAAATTGGAAAAACTATCTAAATTAGTATATAATGTATTAATGAATAGCTCTTACAATTTCTTCATTTGTTTTTGCCTGTTCATGCATGCTTCCAGTCCCTGTTAAAAACAATTTTCCTGTAAAAATCATACGAAAACATGGCAAAAAGATTATAACATATATACATATGGAAACATTTGGTGGATCAAACTTTAAATAACATATCAACAAATCTTACACGGAACAATTAATGATGAAATAGGTTCCTGGCTGCAAGGATCGTTAAAAGAGCATTTTCTTACCTGGCAAAGCCCCCCTGAATTCTGTTGATTGCCCAGTTGCGGAAAATGGAGGTGATGCTGACGCAGGGGGTTCCTTTTCATTTGCAAGCATTCGTAAACTTGCAAGTCTATCAGCTTCAATTGCAAGTCGTTCTCTCAAAGTATTCGCAGTTGCGGCTATGGCTGCGATTCTCTCTGCTTTCGACAGTTTGCTACGATCCTCTAGATCTAAAAAGTACGAACGATTTTAAAAAACAAGAAACTCTAGCTGACATTTCGATTTCAATAGTATGTCGGGCCAGCCATGAATCGTAAACAAATTGATAACTGGCCTATTGGATGTTATAAAGGTAATCTTGTAATCACAAATAACCTAGTAAAAAAAAGCAACAATTGCACAAACCATTTGCAGCTTTGCTTTCAGCTTTTCTGTTTTCTCTTGCTTTGGATTCAGTCGGTCTGCTTGCTTTGTACTTTTCAAGAAGTTCGCGAACTTCGTTTTCAACAGATCTTGCTAAAGTACGTATATCTACAAAAAAGTTTATAAACAATCGTAACATAAAAACCAGTTTAAAAATGAAAAAAGGGAGTCAATCATGCCACTGAAAGAGTCAAAACAAAGAAATAATTATGAATTAAAAACAAGGTCCATTCAAAGGCTACATCCCCCCTTCATTCAGCCAAAAGTCAATTATTTTCACCTCTCGGCTCACTAACTGCAGGGGGTTTCGCTTGAATTGGCGATCCGCTCCCTGCATTCTTCACAGTGATATTCTTAATTCCAGGAACTTCGAATTTATCAAACTCCAAAGAATCTTTAAATTGTTCTTCTAAATCATTTTCAACCGTTTCATCATCTTCATCTTCCTCCACATGCTCACGTTTCGAACTTTCTCCGATCGGTGGAGAGGTTGGAAAGCCGATGCTCTCCACATCTTGACGATGACTGATTGAATCTAAATGAAAAACAGATGCAAAGAAATTATGAAACAAAATAAGATTCATTTCAAGGGATAGAAATGAAAGCTCATCCAGGGATGAAGATATCATTAGATTCTTCAAATCATAATAATTTTGAAATCGAAACATCATTGAAATACATAGTTGTTACCTGTGAATGCTACCATACGTAAATAAGGTGACCAAAGACAGGGTAGAAAGTAATAAACTGTCTATATCTTACGTATTTCTTACATATAAAAATTAAAACTATTATGAGCAGAAAAATGTACCAAAAAATTTTACGTCCCCATCTTTCATCAATTGTTTAATCAATGTTTCAGGCTGATGTCTGTCCTAAAATATAAATTAAATAAACATCAGAAATGGATAGCCAAAGATGGATGACTAATTCTATCCAAAACAATCTTCTAACATTAACATACCCATTATAAAAGCCCTAACCATAGCGATGATCAATGCTTAATGTCAACTGCAAGCAAATAGAGCAAGAAATCTGCGATGCGAAAAAGTATTTGAATGATCATCACCTGGGAAGATTGACCTTTTTCCTCATGTTTGTTTTGTTTTGTAAATGTGGACCCCATCGTTTTCGATTGTCTGCTGGTAACACTACCACGTAAACTGCTTTTTTGTTTCATGTAAAGTTCCTAAAAATTCAAAATAAATCGAGCGTAAAGGATAAGCGTTGGTTTCGTCAAATGATCAAGCTTTCAGATGAAATGGAATCGTAACTCCCATGGCAGAAGATTTGCACGCTTTTTAGAAATGATAAAAATCATTGTATTTTCACCTTGAGTTTTTTCTCCTGTTCAACTTTCATCTGTTGTTGCTTTTTCTTCTCTTGCAGTCTCTTCTTTTTTCGTTCAGCCAACTGCCTTGCCATGTAACTCTAAAATTTGAGCGATTTGAAGATTGAAACTAACATTTTTTTTGAATAAAATGTCACATTTGCAATGATAATCACCCAAAGTAGAAATAAATGAAGAAAATAAGAAACTTTGTTCGAGAAAAATAGATAAAGTAATTGCCAGCTAGACCAACTAAACGTGGCTCAGGTTTTAAAAGAAGAAAGTCAAAAGGGAAGAAATGAAAATATTGCTGGTGGGTTTACCTGAATCTCTTCTTGATCATAATGGCGAATTTTAGCCCGATTCATTTTATCTTCTTCTGCAAAATGAAAAAAATTCAAAGTCAAATGAAACGCTCAAATTGCGTCCTTTTTGGACTTTCTTGAAATTTAACAAAACTTAGATTTAAGTATTTGAACCGAACCCTGTCAAGATTCCATTTTCGAAATTAATGCAACGTATTTTCACTTTTTTTCAGAAACCTAAGAATCAATATTATAAATTGATGAGACATTCCATAAATCGTTCTCACCCTGCTTTCGTTTTGTTTGTGGTGCTTTCCGCTTCGTCCTCTTTTTCATAATTGGACTTTTTACAGTCCCCTGGGAAGTAGCTTTTGGAGGTGAATCCCTTTCTTCTGAATCTTAAATAAATAGGGGAAAATGAAATGAGAAAATGATGAAAGCAAATGAATTGATGAGTGATGTAAAGAATGAATACAACTGGATGTGCAGGCAGAGGTTAGTTAGCTCAAGGGGGAGAGAAGTTGCCGTAGAAGACAAAGGTTTTCGGTTATCTTCCTGACCTTAATAATAAAAAAAATTATTACCTGAAGGATCCATTTGCAATTCAGCAAGCATGCTCTTTGCTTCATCGGGTAATTCTTCATTTTTTAATAAATCTTTGTTCATTTTCTCTAAATCATCTTCAGTATCTGAATCTTCTTTTAAAACTTCTTCCGATTTTTCGGATGTTTTGCTTTGGTGTGATTCTTGTTTGGTACGATCTGATGAAGAAGGATCTGAAACAGAATGAAATAGCTGAGATCTTTCCAAGACACCTAACTTCAAGATTGTATGCCAGACCTTTCCTTTATTGTAAGTATTAACCTCATTGGGTGTTCCTATTGGGTAGTTTTTTAAGCTAGATATCTCCAATGTTACGATTTTCCATTAGATTTGGCAACAGTGTAACAACATGGTACAGTAAATTGTTGTTTATATGATGCCTCTTGTCTTAAAAATATCATTAGCTTGAGATGCTCTGTCTTCAAATGTATAACCTTGATCTCTGAAAATAAATGCATGGATTGATGCTCCGTTAATAAATAAACCCTCTACAAAAATCACCTGATCTCTGTTCTTCCGATCTCTCAGCAGTTTGAATCTCTGATTCTTTAGATTGTCCTTCATCTTCCGGGACATCTTCCAAATCTTCTTCATCTTCGCTTCCACTGCTCTCCTTACTAAAGCTTCTGTTCTCATCCTTTTCTTGTCTGGATGACTGCCTCCCACCACCTTTCATCGACTGCAACACTTTCTTCACCGCCTCCTGTCCTACACGCCATGAACTTACAGTAATTGATGGAACGGGTTTTCGACTGGCCATAATCCTTTGCATTTTGCCTGAAAGAAAAGTTTTCAACTGCAATCTAGATTCATCGAGAAGGTGAAATCATCGTTAGATACAGTGCAATAAAACGTAGATATACTATGGTCTATTGTTCTCTTTTTTCTCTCATTTCATTAAAAAAACAAAATGCTATGTATCTTCACTTGTTTCCAATCTCCTCTTTTTGAGCATACATACAAATGTAACCAATCAAGAGCTAGTCAATGTGGTCTAAAAAACTAGTAGATGGAAATGAAGATTTTACCAGGAGACTTTTTCACTTCTTTCTTAGCAATCTTCTTATCTTGATTGACATTCTTCACAGCTGGCCTTCCCTTCTGATGCGAAGTACCAACTCTTTCCTTCCTTTCTTTATGTGTGGCTACTTTTCGTTGTTGATTATCCGCCATCTTGATTATTTCTGTGACATTTTCTTTTGCTTCTGGCATGTTGAATCCTGCATTTATCAAATTGAAAAGTGATCTTCTATATCAACTGATGACATGAAAACAGTTTGGTTTTGAAAGAGCTTTAGACAGGAATTATTGAAATGCTTGTAGTCAACATATCAAATTTTTACACCAGGGTCATTCCAGCTAACTTCAACTAATCCATGTTAAGTCATGTCTTCAGAATCTCATCAAATTCCAACCATTTATACTTACCAATAAGATATGTATACAGTTAAAATTTCAGCTCAATATCTTTAATGGTTAGAATTTTTTGGCCATTTATAAATGCGTCAAAATTTCAGAAATCAATTTAAAGAATTAAATTAATTATATCAAGGAAACAACAATAAATCACCGTCCTAAAACAAACAGTTTTGATATTGATGCACAAGAAACCTGAACTGCCATAGTATATTACAGTTAGCTTGTATAGCATATGATTTAATGGAGGGAGGCAATTTGGGCATCGCATTTCATACCTTTGTAACTTGGTCCACGTGAAGATGAAGCAACTTTACGCTTCATTGGTTCCTTTGGTTTATCATCATTTACAATGACGGCATCATCTTCTGTGTGTCTTGGTTTGGAAGGCAAAGCTGGGAAGAAAAAAGATGCTTTGAACCTTAAATTGATATACAATTTATTTCAAAGGATGACTAAAGAAATACTTTACATTATCATATAGCAGAAAAAACATGTGACAGACCTTTCTGAGAATAATTTTTTGAAGAAATGTTGTTATAAGAAAGTACTAGGAATCATCACAAGTTTTCGCATCAAGTAGGGTCTGGCACTTTGGCTGGGGTTTGTAGCTAGCCATCAATTTCATTAACACTGTATAAAAATCAACAAAAATTGAAATTAATACAAGTTGAACAAATCATAAAACCTTAGATTCAATTTACCTTGCATTTCAGGTGATGACAGATGCTCTTTTTGCTGTTTAATCTGTTGTCTGATTCGTTCAATTGCACCTGAATTTAAATAGATTTAAAATCAAAATGCAAGTGATGAAGATTGCCTTTTTTGTTTCATTGTGTCTCTAATTGTTTGATGTTGTCATCACAGAGCTATTTTTCAAGGCACAATACATTAGCAAACAAAGGACCTCACAATGGAATTTTACCTTACAGACTACTAAAACATGCTGTTATCTGGGCTATATGCTGTTACACTATCAAATATTAAATCTACAAAATCTCAGGAGCTTCCAGGGGCTGTGCCACCTAGATACCCACCAGGACCCTCCTTGGGCAAGCTGGGGGCCTTACAGCACTTCTAGACCACTCAGTTCAAAGGCTATAGTCTTTCCTCAAACACTTCCCAACACTATTTAATAACATCTTAATTTGGAAATCCCCTCCTCTACAATTCTAGATCTGCCACTGATTCTTGCAGGTGTTTCACCAAAAAGATAGAGAAGTGCAAAGTTCAGAGCTTGAGTATAAATGAAACAAATAAATGCGATATAAAAACCTACCACTGTCTTTTATGTTTGAAAGAAGAATCTTTCTGTTTATAGAGGAATCCAGCTTTGGTATTTTTGGAGTTGCAGGTCTTTCTGTACCCAAAATATCACCCTTTGGCTCATAATCAAAGTCATTTTTAATATTATCTCTTGTTGCAGTTTCATATCTGTCCCCAAAAAAGGAGCGTTTAGGCAAAGATGGTTCTTTTGGCGCCATGTGAGCTGTTGCCACTAAAAATAATGTGAATGTTAGTGTATCTTCATCAGTTTAATAGACTTAAATAGAATAAAACATAAATGATTGATCATTAAGAAGGACATAATATAGCATATTGAAAGGAAGTCTTCATTTGCCATAACTTGATAAAGTAAATAGCAGAAAAAGATAGCCGAAAATGAGCAGAGAAATATATCAAAAGAGATATCAGAACAAATTTGAGGCCTGGTATGACTTTTGAAAAATTCTCAGGAATACCAGCTTCTTAAGCTTTTTCCTTACCATATCTTTTAAACTTCTCTTTAGCACCTTCATCTCTAGAATCCTAGTTGAAGAAAACTTCATGTTAAAACCAAACACAATAATGAAGAGAAAAAACGTTTACTTCTATCAAAAGATTTCTTCCAAACTTGTTTATTCATAAAATTACTTTTAAAAATTAAATCTCAGATTAACAGATTTTACAGAACAACAGATTTTGCATACTTCATTCTCACTGGAATATAATTCTTCATCTTCTCTGTATCCTATTTTCGGATTTGGGTCGATCGTTACTCTGTTTCCAGATTTTCTTTTTCCATATTTTCTCACCAATTTCCCCATTCCTTGCCTTCTTCCGATTCTTGGCTTGCCAGTCAAATCATCAATGTACAAGTTTTTTGCATTCCTAATTCTTCTGTCAACATTGTCAAGCTAAAATTATTATCAAATATTAAACACTGCTGCATTAAAATATACTATTCTAATATGTCATAAACAGAGGTGATGCTGGTTAATTTCTTAGCAGTAGAACTGTGCTTAAATGTGATTCATAAAATACCTTATAGCTTGCACCTTCACTGACAAAATCCTAACAGGCCTGGCAGTTTAAGCTGAAAATAACCCCATGTCTTTGGTGGCAGAATATGAAGTTTTTACATGTGTGTAGGTATCCTATGGGCATACAAACAACCAAAGCAAGGAAGCTAAAATGCTGACAAAGAAGCATTGACAGCAAGTGATACATGCAGTACAGCTCCTTTGTAGCAGTATGAAAAATTAAAAACAGAGCATGCTTACATTCTCTTTGGTTGAGGCAATGTTACTCCAAACATCTTCAATGGCTGAAAAAGTAAACTAAGATTGTGGTTTCTGTATTTTTATTTCCTGACCTCAAAAATTACATTGAAAATTGGAAACCATATCAAATATACAATGGAAGCAAGAAGTGTTTTTTGGATAGAATAAGTCTAAGATGAGTTTTATCTGGGGGTTAATAACAAAAGTTACCCCTCCCCAAGAAAAACTTCTTGGGATCGTCAGTGCCAACGATCGCATTGGATTCAAAGCTTTTAAACAATTTTTAAAGAAGAAAAATTAAGTGTCATACCTGAAAGCGAATATTTATAATCAGAAGATGCTTTCCTCGCGCCTGATGGTCTAGCATCAAAGTTAACCGCCATATTTCATCAAAACATTGGGCCTAAGGGAAATTCAGCGAAAATTTCGAAAGTCAATCATCAGATCCAACTATTATTCCACAAATTTGATAATATCATCTAGCAGGAGTATAAATCTACACTTTTCGAGCTGATTTTTGTTCATTATTTGGCCCATATCAAACAAGACTGCGTCAGATGTGTTTCAGCGTTGCTTGTTTCAAATCCACCATTTTGTATGTTGCCACTTGCGCCAGCCTCGCTGCGCAATTAGATTTTCCATTAAAGTCATACTTCTAGATGTGGTTAAGATTTGGAATGGCCAGAAGAAAATGTATTTTGGCACAATTTTAAATACTTTTCAGCAATGCAGTTAGCTATTCAGACGAATCCGGATGGGATGAAGGGTCTGAATAGTTGCCCCAACCTTCATCAAATAAATTTGGGCAGCAAAATGCTGCATAATGGTTATTCAATTCTGCCTTATTCATCAATAAAGAAGCTCAATTTTGGCCTGTGCTAAATAAAGATCTTTCTATTCTATCTTGCATGAGACACTATTTCACCGGTTTTAATGTCTTGAAATCCATCTTTTCTAATTTTGCATGCGTCGTCCACAAGCCTGTGACGTAGTATACTCGAGGTGTATGACTTTTGGCAGAAACAAAGCATCATGGGTAAATTGTCTTCACCCGCCGAATGTGAATGTTTGACTTTTTAGACAATAGAATTAATGTTGTTTAATTTTTTGTTTGATTTGTTTTTGTCTTGCTTATCTGCAAACTTGCTTTTCTCAACATGCTTGTTTGCATGCATTCGCCATCATGGGCTTTGTTAGATTTATCTGTCACTGCACCACCTTAAGCCTCTATTCTTTGGTTTTGCGGTTGGGAATTTGAATAAGTGATTCCTTTAGCATAATGGGCTGGTTATCAGGCTAGGATTTTGACTGATTTCGCTTCTTCCAAGAAGTCTCGTTTGCAGCTCCTCTCTCTTTAGGAATTTATATTTTGCTGTGAAATTTACGGAAGTATGTTACTTTCCTCGTTATCTGGTCCACTTCAGGCATTCTATGGTGCTCAAGAATCCTGCCAGTTGTTGAACTCAAACTTGAATTTATTGATGCTGGGAACATTATGCATGACTCGTGTTTAGATGCACACCAAAATATACAGTTGCACACATATGATTGATGTCATGATTGGTGGCGTAGCCAGGGTCATATCTTTAGGGGGGCAAAACAGAGGTGACACCAGGGGGACAGGGCAAAAGGCCAGTATGCTGGCAGAACTCGACGAGATCTCGCGCGTGCAAGGTAAAAAATAAGGGGTGCACGGCGTGCATAGCTGACTCTCTCGGGTGCACCTATCCCCTTTAGGTGGTATGAAACTCAAGGTGAACCTATATCGAGCCTACATGCATACAATGCGTGCGTGCAAGTCCTAATTTTTGGGGTGCACGACAATCTGCTGAAAATTTTCTCGTGCGTGCAGGTGACTGAATTGAATTACTCTGACGATTCGAGCAATTCTCTGACGATTCGCTCTGACGATTCGACCGAAAAGTGCTGTGAAATTCCTCAAATGTAACTTTTTCATTACTTTGACAAAATTCGAGATTTTTTCATAGAATTGAAGTTCGATAAATTTTGTACAGGTGTTTTCTATTCATTTTTCAATTTGGGGGCGGAATCGTCAGAGGAGCAATTCAATTCAGTAAGTTTACGGTTGGTGTCAATTTACGCCCCGTATCAATTTACGGACAAACATTCCATTCAATATACGATTTACTGTTACTTAATCCCTGCATGACCTTGCTTCGCAGAGGGACCAAATTTGGATTCATTGGTAAACAGAGACAGACAGGCAATCATAAAAACCAGACATATTGTCCACAACAACCTTTACCAGACCAAAACTAAATTTTATTAAACATTCCCAAGCGTAAAATGTTATAAGGATCATATTTTAAACAACGAGTTTGTCGCTTTGCTTTCATAATCTTTTATCAATACAGTTTTCTATTAAATTACTTGTTAGTCCCTGTTTCTATTATTGCAGTTTCAATTTTTGCTTTATTACACCCTCCATTTTTTGCTCTACTTATTTTGAAAATTGTTGCAGGATATCAGCAACTAATATGTATTTTTCTAATTAAGAAAAGTCATGGGCAGAGGAAAGACTGAAAAGCCTGGGAGAAAAGGAGCATTCCATGTTAACCAATAATCTCCAAATAAAACGTTAAAAACAGAGCAAGGCTGTAGTGTAAGGAAGATACAGCTCCAATCTATAGAATTGCCGACTGCCAATGATGATTGTTTTTTCTTTCTCAGTTTGAAAAAAGCTTAGAGAACTTATTTCAACTGTGGCAAAATGCAGAGAATGCGATGCAGAGTTATCACCATACCACCAGAAAGAAAAGAGGATGGGACTTAGTCATCTATGAGCAGTGTGGATGGAAGTATGAATTTTACTCATCCACTGAAAAAGAGATTCACAATACACAAGGGAGAAACATGCAGGATGTAAACTCGAGGGCTGTTCTTGCTTTTTATGAAATTGGAACATTTTGTATCTAAGGATTGACAAAGTGCGCTACATCAAGAATAGGTAATAATTCATTCAAAATCAACTGAGAGCATAAAAAAAGCAGAAAGTAGCTCAGGCCAGTCAGAAGGTGACTTCTGGATAAAGAAAGAGAATCAGAGGGTGGAGATTCTAATATGCAAGAGCACCACTGACAAGCATTCAAGTGACATTTTTTCTATCGCGATTTTTACAGAAGTTCATTTTTATATATGCCATTACCTTTTGCTTGGGCTATTTTGAATTTCATATGAAATATCTTGGCAAAACTTACCAATGATATCTATTATGTTGTATTCTAGGGCACTAACCTCTCCAAAGGGCTTAATTTAGCTCCCAAAAAAATTTATGCAGGTATATATGAGCCGGCATTAACAAGTTTTTGCTCAATGTTCAAAAATTTTCAACTTTTAGATGAAATTAGATGGAAGTGTCCAGTTTTTTAGGTTAGTGCCCTAGATATGGGCAAAATGAATATATCTGAAAGGTTATGGCTCTATATCTTGTGATTTGACTGATACATTTGAGAAAAATATTACTGCGGTATCGGCTAATTTTTGCTAATTATTCCAAATCATTCAATTACCCCCCTTAAATCTATAAAACATGAAAGTTTTGAAATATATTCACTTCCTGGGAAGTTTGATCTAATGGGTAGGAACCACCTTAACAATTTATTTTCCTGCGTCTCGATTTTTTGCTTATTTGCTCAATTCTTTGCCTACTTGTTTGATTGATTTTCTTCTATTTACTTCCCGGGCTTTCCCGAGGTAGTCTTGATTCCTTATATGCTCAGCCCTTTGCTTAATTCATATGCTTGCTTCTTTGCTTAAAATTGCTAGCTTGCTGGCTTGATTTACCACTTACTTACGCCTTGCTTAATTTTTTGTCTGGTTTGTTTTTTTCTGGCTTATCTGTAAACTTGTTTTACTCAACATGCTTGTTTGCATGCATTGGCCACCAAGCTATTTTAGATTTATCTGTCACCGCACCACCTTAAGCCTCTATTCTTTGGTCTCGCGGTTCAGACATTGACTGATTTCGCTTCTTCCAAGAAGTCTCGTTTGCAGCTCCTCTCTCTCAAGGAATTTATATTTTGCTGTGAAATTTACGGAAGTATGTTACTTTCCTCGTTATCTGGTCCACTTCAGGCATTCTATGGTGCTCAAAATGGAACAAACAACCCACCGGATGCCGCCTTGTACTGGCAAGTTGTATCATCTTCTACTTCCTGTGTCTTGTTAAAGTTTATTGTAGTCTTTGCACTTTTACTTTACATTCATTATGATTTTAATTAATTGCTGAGAATCTCAATCAAATTGACTTCTAGGGGAAATAGTTCAACAGAAGCTCGCTCAGGAAATGTTACAACAGAATCCTGCCAGTTGTTGAGCTCAAACTTGAATTTATTGACGCTGGGAACATTATGCATAACAGCGGTTAGTTTTGAAATTTGGATTTTCCTTGGCAAAATAAATTCAAAAGACGTTGTACCTATATTTATAAGCTTCCCGACTCTTTTTACAGGAGCTTGTTCAGATATGACTCGTAGTTATCAGGTGAAACATTATACCTTGAAATATAACACTTTTAAATACGTTAAATGGTGCCCAGATCTCTGACCGTGCACCACGTTTTTAGTTAGTTCGGTTAGCAAGATGGTAGCTACAGTTATCTTGACATTTTGTCATGTTATGTTAAAGATAATACTATGTGTTTTTATCTAAGTTTACCTCCGTCATGAGTACAGATTCAACAGAGCTTTGGTCGAAAATTAGACGCAGGCCAATGGAAAAAACTTTGTTTCAAAATTTAAGAACTATATTTCGCATCAAAAATTTACCGTTTTTGTTCCTTCCTTTTTTAGATTATATTTCTAACGTTGATGTCGGCCTTTGAAAAGAGGTCAAGTTTCAAATTGCATTGGTTTGATGGGAGACCTGGACCAGTAATGTAAGCCATTGTTTTCTAAATACTGTCTTAGGTTTTGATGTGTGTATTGTGGTATGCGGTTGGATTTGATAGAACATAGACTTTGCCCTAGGGGTGTCATGATGGAGGGGGGGGGTCTATAAAAATGATTTATGGATGTATAAAATGTTAGCAACAGAGATTGGAAGGTGTGAGTGTGGGATTCAGATTGTCACTAGGAATTGCCCAACTGGAGGGCTAGGTTCCCCGACAAGGGGGACTTTGTAACGCAATAGGGGGGTATCTTTCTGAGCCATATAACACAATTTTGCCTTTAAAATTCTCTGGCAAGCATAAAGTTTTTTTCCTGAAGAAGGGTGTCTAACATTTCTTGAGAGGAAGGCTCTGGTGTCACCTGTGATGTAAGTGGTATCGACAAAGATCAGTCGATCTATCTTACCCATAGTGTCAAAGTCTAGAACAGTCAGTAGAATGGAAGTTCTAGCCTAATGTATTTGCAACTTTACAAACAAATTGTCTTCAAAGTTAGCAGTAATTGAAAAATATTTAAGTCGACTCCGGTTACAGTCACTCCGCTTATTGTCATACTCCGGATATTATCACAATTCTGCTATTTCCCATCAATAATAGTAACTACTTTTTCCCTCCCCAAACAAAAAAATACCCGTTGGCGAAAACGTTGGACATTGTTGATCGAGATCAGAGACGTAGGAACCGGGGGTATTGTAATATAAAAAGGATGCCATTGCAAAGCTGTTCCTGGTGCGCTGCCCCTGGCTTCTCCACAGCCATAACCAAGTGCCTCTGATCCAAAAACTTTGATATACGCTGCGGCGTCACTTTCATTAGCAAACTTAGACCAAAAGCGGCGAGGATGAACAGTGCCCTACGTCGTGCCCCCCCCCCCCTAACTTGATGCTTCCTTCTTCTCTGAACGGAATTCATAAAAAAGTGGAAAGGGTGCCTTTTCTCGATTACTTCGCTGTTGTAGATGGCGAAGTGTTTTAGGACTAATTTTTTGTGCTGCACTCTCCTTCACAAGTATTACATCATTTGTGTTTTATTTTGCAATTATTATCGCTCTATTCCTTAGTTCCATCCAGTGTCACGCAAAAATACTACGTAGCTATTGTACGTATGCGCCATTAAAAACATTTGTGATGGAAAAATATTTGTAAATAGCCTTTGTGCAAATGCAAAGCTACCGTCATACATTTTCTGTAATCTAAATCGCTATTTTGGGCAACTCCGCTTAATGTCACACTCCGCTTACAGTCACACTTTTCTTGAAAATATTTGATGTAACTATAACCGGAGTCAACTGTACTTACATAACATCTCATATTTTTTCAGCCCCTTTAATCTTGTTGATGGCTATGAGAATCGGTTTGCTTATGCCCTTGCTTTTGGCATTACAACATCTTACTGCATATCAATTCTTTTTGCTAATGCTCAGTCAGTTCTTGGTCAAAGAATAGCTGCCGTTATCAGTGCTTCTCCACCGTATGTTAGGGGTATGTATCTTTCTATCACTGAATGTAAGTAAAGACAAGACAATTGTGAATACAGGTATTAAGTTGCTTGAAAAGATGTTTGTGATGATTTCATAAAGTAATTACGTATATATTTTCTCATTCCAATAACATGCTTGCAGGAATATAAAGCTGCCTTTTTCAAAAATAAGTAGAATATCTAATACTTGAGTCTTGAAAATCTGACAACACATACCATATAATTATAGCTTTGTATAACGATAAATACATTGCAAGGATTGTAATCAAAATATATATTTTTAATTAGTTTATTCTTTCTTTTAGTCTTTTTTAAGATTATTGCAACAATAATCATAGCAACTGGTGCATATCCATTATTCGTTTGCATTGGAACCAGGTACAAGAGACATGGTTCATTTTTTGGTCTTATTTACAGTATCCTGTGGTATGTATTTTCATTCTGTTCTATTTGTTTATTTATTTGGTATTATTTAGCATCAATAAACCCCTAGATCTTTTATTTCCTGATTTTTTCAGGTTTTCGTTGTTCTGTTACAAGACATCAGAGGTTTTCAAAATTTGCAAGGTGAGTGTTTAGACTTAAAACTAAAGATTCATTCGATGTAATGGAACCATCCAGTTCACTTGCAGAATAGAGAGATGGCAACCAACAACTGCTATAGATAAGAGGACAAAGGAGTTGATCGCTAATAGCAGAAGAGTATAGTGACGGAAATTTGAGGGTTTGTTTGAAGGGTAAACTTTGTGTGTAGAAAAAAGGATCCTATGTTTTATCTTACATGAAATTATTCTGCATGTTTGATTTTATTTTAGGATCTCCCGGAGTACGATTTGATCGCTGAATTCCCTCAGTATATTTCCTTGCTATTGCTGATGTTGCTTTTTCTAAGAAGAATAGTCATTTCATTCAAACAACCAGTGAGTTTGAAAATACCTATTTCTTCCGTTAATTTTTGTGTCTTTTCGTGGCTATCCAAGGATCCAGCCATTCATTATCCTCAGGAATTGTGTGAAATGGTGACAAAGACTCTCTAATTGCTGTAAGACATTACTTGGTCTTTGATTTCGACAAAGAGAAGTTTTACAAAGTAGATTTATTCTGTCAGCAGTTATTTTTAAAATGGCTTATGACTTGCTACTTCTGCCCACAATTATTTTCAAATAGATACAGTAGTTACTTGGCAGTTGCCGACCAAATTTGACTTGAGGCATTGGATTGATGTTCTTCACTAAAAAAATACTCTTTCGTTTGCAGTTACTGCCAATTTTATTTAGCATCTTTCTTTTTAATAATTGATTTGCAATTTTATGCACCTTCGTTTCATAACATTATTTTTAGTCTTTTTTTCATGGATTGGAAGAGGCAACGTCGAGGAAAAATAAATCCCATTTGTATCAACATGTCAGAAGCTTGCTTCAAAGAAGAAAGTATGATAGCATGTAGGTAGTTTTTTAGTCAGTTACATTGGAGAAAATTGCTACCTCAACAAAGTAATTGTATGTAAACATAAAAAATCTGTACTAGTAAGATATTCAAAAAGATAATTCCAGTGCTACAAGATTTCTATGCAGATGATAGTTATTGATTGACATTATTTTAATGACCCCCCCCCCCCCTGCTTCAGACAGCACTGCTTTCCATCTGCGGTACAAATCCCTTGTGGTGTTTTAAAGTTTGTGAAGCTCGCTTTACTTCCAGGCAAACCTTTAATGAGTCGAAAGGCTGCATTAAAAACATCATAGCAAAGCTGAAACATGCCATGTATAAACCAAGACAAGGTTAGTAATTTTGATTGGTCTTTGAAATTATATGTTAAAGAAATAGAATTAACAAACCAATCAACATTGGGTAAATTAAATCTCTGTCTATTGCTATTCCGTATGGGTCTAAATTTGGAATTATTTTTTGCAGAATTCAAATATTCTTCCCGAATTGTTTGTACAATTGTGGTTTGTTTCTTTGCTATCTATATGGTAAGCTCTGCTTTGATCTGCGGATAAATTTTGTTTGTAAAATATATCAATACCTCTTAATAAAACCAAAAGACAACTATATCCTTTGTCTAGCAATTGCAACGAAATAGCTAGCAACAGTGCCAGATTTAGGCTATAATCTTTTTTTGTTTGGCATGTTATGATGGGTAGATCGAAAATACGAAATTCTACGTCAAAAGAATACGCAAAACGCGCGTCGATTAATTACATGGCATGGGAATCAGAATGAATCTAAAAACCAATCGATGTCTTTTTTCTTTCTTTCTTCCTCTCTCCACCAGCTGCCCTTTTCCCACTGATACTGGGACGCTGTATACTGGGGTGGCTTTTTGTTTAACCAGCTTTAAATTATCTTATTTTTGCAGATCTGTATAGGTTTTGTGGTATTTGCAATCTGGGTGTTCGACAAGTCATTGACTCCTCTGCTTCACTCTCCTGAATTCAAAACAACAAGCATTGGCAAATTCTTTGGCAGTCAATCTTTGGATAAGATACAGACCCAGATTAACATTTGGAGATGTGAGTCAGTGATTTCTGTTCCACTGTTAATTCCCATTTACTCATCAAGCAATCGAACTACCTTTGATTTGGTCTCGGGGACGTCAGATCCAAATAGACAGGGACGGTCTGGCGTCATAATCGCAGGGTGGCTAGAAATCTTAAAAGGGATCCGTTTAGGGCATTTTCTCCAATGGGCAAGGTTCCGCAATGATTTTTGGTCGCAACTTCGCCCCCTGGGGCAGTCCGCCACTGCCTCTTGGGCACCCACAGACACCCTTGGGACACCTAATGCATGTGTCCTCCAATAAAATTTTGAAAATGCATTAATGGTATGGTATTTTTGATCAGTAATTTTTATTCTCATTTTTTTTCATCTTTATTTCTTAGCCTGTCTCTTTCTGGCAATCATTTTTTCTACAATCAAAACTTGGATTGTATTTCTTAACATGCTTGCTTGGTACAGGTATTAGCTATTTATCATTTATTACTACTTTTTCTTGTTTATTACTGTTTTTATTATTTAAACTTCATAGACTTGAGCTACGCTTTCAATTGACCCATCGTTTTATTTGCATAAAGACGAGGGTATGGGTTGGTCAGTCGTTTTTTTTTGGGGGGGGGGGTTATTGACGGGGCGTAAGGTGAAGGTGGTCAAATGGATGGTAAAAAAGGTCTTAAGATGAACTGGATTGGTTTCGATAACATTTTTTGGCCCACACCTATGGCAAACAACTGATTTCTTGTAAACAACCCAAACATCACAAATGATTCAGGAGATTTTAATCCATGTGCAAACCAGGGTACTTTAAGTTAGGGGCATAATTTGGGGCTAACTATATGCGCTATAATGTGGGGCCAACTGGAAATAAATCTTTGCCCCACCCCGGCCAGGGAATCGTTGCATTAAAACTCATTTATTTTCCTATTTGAAGATTCGCGTTCCTCGCTGCTCTTTATATTGAACACTTTTATTCATTCTCAGAAACCATTTGACTCGTCTTCGACAAGGTGATCGCAAATGGCTGCCCAAATCAATGTGGACTTTTAATGGTTCTTTGTCAAGCTTGACGGTAAATATCATTATGTTCAATTCTTAGTTCAAAGTTTTTTCGACAAGTACCAGAGCTCAAAAACTTCCAGATCTCTCCTCTCTTCTGGCCTAAATGCTCAAAATTATTTTCTCAGGCAGCGAGTATGAAATTTGGCGGTTATCAAGTTGCCTATGCAGCTTGGGGTAAGTTTGATTTTCTGTCTATGTTTCCTTGAAACTTTTTTTATTCAAATGTACGTACCAAACCAATCACTGGAACAGATTTACCCTTGACGCTCTCGAAATATGAAGATATTTAAGAGGATGTAGAGCCTGGCATTTTGGAATGAGGGTACCAAAGAACGTTATGTTTAAAAATTTCGGAAATTGGTTCAAAAGTGATCTTTCTCGATCAAAGTCTTTGTTTGGCACTCTTTTTATTTCTACACAAGTTTTCAAGTGTGTACTTTTTTTTAATTTCTCGATAGAGCTGCTCCTTGTCGCGGGCCTGGATCCTCTCTTTTTTATCTACTCTTTAAAAAGCGAAAAGAAACTTTTGTGCTACAAATACATTTGTACTTTTTCAGGATATATAATTTTTGTTATTGTTCTTTGGATTATTTTTGGATTGACTGTATCATTCATCGCAATGGGTGAACCGTCATTTTTGCTTGTTTTTCTTTACAAAATTTGGTAAGTTTTCAGTTCTCAGTGCTTTTATATACACCGACCAATGAGTCTTTTAAATGCAGTGAAATTTTGAGAGGCCAGACCAATGCTTACCTTTATCATGTTATGCACTGATTAGATTGACATGTTTTTTACTTGAAAGATGATAATAATCATTATATGCAAAATAATGGTTTTCGTGATTTGAGATTGATATAGTGATAATGTTAGACCTTAGTTATACAGGATAACCTTTCCAGTAAAAATGTTATTGCTATTAAAACGTAACAAAAAATTTGAAATTTTAGATACATAAGGAATGAGATAGCATTATTAGAAAAATAAGGTACAAATGTCAAAAAGATTTTATACCAATTGTAATCTTTAGCAACAGCAACTGCATGCCTTTTTTGTACCCTTGGTCCTCTTAGCTGTACTCTTGTGATCTAGAAATTCAAGTAGAGAAATTGAATGGCTAGAAACCAAAACAAACATTAATCAAGTCTTTTTTCTTTTCAAAAATACTGACACCAAATTTGATTTGTTTTGACACCAATGTATTGTTAATTTTAGGCCTGCAATCGCTATACCAACTGGCATATACTTTGCGCAGTGGCTTACTGCAAAGTATTGCTTTCTCATGAAAAACGGAAAATTCTTTGCAATAGACAACAGGTATGGTCATTTGAGGGGTGATTTTTCTTCTAGTAGGTCTAGTGTATGTTTTTTGCTTCTTCGGCGGTAACTATGAAGTGCCTATTTATCACATACCTCCTGGTCCCAACCTATACTCAGGCGAAATCAAAGTCTACTTAATTTCTCTTACCCCTCCCCTCCTCCCCCATCATGTACTCCTAGCGTCTCTCTTAGCAATCTACCAAATAGGGCGCTGAACCCCATCCACACTCTCCTTCAGGCATTTCTTATTACCTTATTATTGTTTAATCTATTTCCTTTCTTTGCATCTTTCTCTTATTTATCCACCAAATGTATTTAGGCATTTTTTTGGTTTTTTTTCAGGAAGGCGTTTAACATCGTCACGTACTACTTGTTTTTCTTCAACATTTTTATTGGTCTTTTTTCATGTCTCCTCCGAATCGTAATGAGTTTGATTTTTGGTGTTGTGTTTCTTGAAAGAGTTCAAAAAAGTGTTCTTCCAAGTTCTTTTGAAGTATTCGATCCAGGTAATCTTTAGCGATAATTTTTTGAGCCATCAGATTTATACTTTATCAGTATCATTGGTTTTCTGTAATGGAAAGCAAAATTAAGAAACGTTCTTGCCTACGCCCTTACCCCTCTATTTTCATGGCGTTAAGAATTGTGGCGTGTTATGACAATGGAATTGCTACCGTTTTCATCAAAATTTTTTCATTTTTCCAGCCATGGAGTTGTAATGTTTTCATTCCTTCCAGTTTTGGTATTTTCAGCAACCTTCCTCATTGTTCGCAGTCATTGAATCTTGGTATTTTCCGCAAAGTTTCGTAAAGTTGTTTTACCATTCACGTTTATCGTATTCTTTTTAGGATATTATGCATATATTGGGTACATTCTAATTGAACATGTACATTCAAATCCTGTGCTGAAAGTTTTCATATATTTATTGAATGAGAACCTTGATAACAAGAGAACCATTTGTTCAAATCCAGGTACGTTTCACAGGTTTTCAAGGCATCTTTGAAAGATATGCTATCATTATTATACTTACTTTACTTACTACTTATTATATTATATTATATTATGTCATATTATATTATATTATATTATGTTATATTATATTATTTTATTATATTATATTATATTCTATTATATTATGTCATATTATATTATATTATGTTATATTATATTATTATATTATATTATATTATATTATATTATATTATGTTATATTATATTATTATATTCTATTATATTATATTCTATTATATTATATTATGTTATATTATATATTATTATATTATATTATATTATATTTTATTATATTAAGTTATATTATATTATATTATGTTATATTATATTATGTTATATAATATTATATTATATTATATCATATTATACTATATTATATTATATTATATTATACTATATTATACTGTATTATATTATATTCTTGATAGAGATCCAACGGCGATTGCAAGATGAAAACTTCTCGCTTCTTTTAGTAACAAGTCTAAAATATGATATAAACAATACTGTATTAAATATCGTAACACTTAGCTAAAGAACAATTTGTAGTCTAATTTTCGAGTTAGTTTATTTTGAGCCGCCAATTAGGCGACTCCATCTTTAGTTGCTTGGTTGACCTTGTGCTTGTTTAGAAAATTTTCTACTTCATCATTTAGTCCTACAATTGCTTTATGTGACTCAAGTATGGCTCTTTACTTACTGACTAGATGTTGGAATCTATGTTTACGTTGTGATAAGGCATACAAATTTTTCCTAGGTGCAATCCTTTTGGTAAATGCTGATGAACCAGAGCATGCTGCCACAAGACCTGATCTTGCTGAAAGGTTTAGAAGATTTAAAATCGTCAGAAATCGATGGAATGTTGCTTACACTTTGATTAAAAATCCTGATTTAGTCAGATTGCGGAAGAAGCACAGAAAAGATGATCGTGGAGAGAATTCCAGCACTGAAACTTCATTTATTATGATCACCACGTACAAATGAGACTTCGAGGATAGTTTGTAGATCTCTCATATCAAGAGGCAATTGAGTTAATGTCTTAAAGAGACGTAACTTCTTCCTATATAAATTATCCCTCGTTTTATTACCATAGATGTACTTGCTCTATTGGAAAAAATGGTTTGCAGTTTTAAGTTCTAGATGCGGAGATTTGCCTTAGAATTTTGGGTACAGTGAAATGGAAGTTTAAATTTTTGCCTCCTGACAATAGTTACGTAGCCATAGGGAGCACCAGGAGGGAGTGGATGCGCCCCAGTGGAAGGATTTTGTTTTTGATTTCATGCATAGTGCTTATTGTAAAATGGACAAGTTTTTAGGTAAACACAGATCTATCATTACAGTACTTGCAACAAAGGCGTTTTATTTCTCTTCAACACTCTATTCAGACATTTTATCTTCAGACATTCAAACATTCACATTCAGCGGGTAAAGACCATTTACCCATGATGCTTTGTTTCTTGCAAACGTCATACACCTCGAGTATATGTACCTACGTCACAGGCTTGTTGACGATGCAGTCAAAATTCAGGGCCTACTGGAGGTTTTTCAATCGAGCATTGTGATTGGTGCAAATGAAATGCTAAAACGCATAACAATAGAGATCCAGTCTTTTGGCCCCCTTTTGTCTCGGGCCTCAGCAATTTGCAGAGGCAATACCTGGCCAACTAAGAAACAAACAATCACATTGTTCTAAGCAAATAGAACGAAATTCTAAAACCAATAAATTGCATCGAATAGTATCTATCGCGATATTTGATAAATTTATGCAATGGTGCAGTCATTTTGTGCTTTCTACTGGGAATTAACACAACAATAATTTTATTGTCTGAAAAATGTCAATATGATTTTTTTACTCAACATTTGATTCAAACTAAGACTTCATCACAGCCATGAAGCTTTCGTTAATCCACTCTCGCCTTCTGAAAAGTTGAGACTGCTGTCGAAATGCTTGAGCTACAGATGTTTGATCGCTTGAAAAGACAACTAAAAATTCATCGAAAGAACTCGACTTGAGTTACTTGACAAAGCTAGGGTCTATACCATCGTAACCTCGAAAATATTTCGAGACAGATTCAATTTTTCAAATGATGGAAATTAACAGCCACCAAGTTTTCCTGGTCTGCTCTAATAACACACTAGGCCTGAACAATGCTCCCGTCGCAATATGTGCGGGAAATGATAGAAAACATCCATTGATGACATTAAGGTTACAAGCTGTAGGGTAGAACGGATATCTGCAAGCTTCACACCTTTTTTAGTCTGCCTCTAAATCTATTTACCAATATATGAAGGTGCAAATAATAAAAACATAAATAATGTTAAATGTAAATGGAATTACGTGAAGTAAATTTATGACGATAGATTGTGCATATGCGTTTTTGCTTAAAAATGATATAAGATAATTAGCCATCAAGACATCGTTGAAAAAACCTAATTTTCACAGTGATATCAACTGTGAATTTACCGTAAATTTACAATACAAATAATAATTTGTAGACCATTACCATAGGCTCAAAATTGGCGTTGCAAATCAAATATCATAAACAGCCTTAATAAAGAAATATACAAAAGTTTCACTGTTATTGGTTTGCAATAAAGTGATATCAACGTTTTGCAAATGCTTTCTGTAGATTAAACCATAGTCAATGATTAAACCCAAATGTTTCTCGTTTTGATCTTCTGATACGAGGCAGCGACGAGCATTAACATACCCATTACAAATACGATTGAATTGAATTAGGCCGTGTTTAGGTTCCAGATCATCTAAAAGTGCTTTAAAAAAATGATTGTGGGTAATTTTCAAGGAATAGCCAATAGCAATTCATTAGACAGACACATCAGGTGCGGCTTTTTTGACGACAACAGACCATTCAGTTCCATTTGATAATGGCTCCTTCTCTTCACGGCCCTCAACAATTTCTTCTTCGCTTTTTGCACCATAATTTTGCTTACGATACTGACACAATGATGGATTATTCACCAAAGTGTACGCCAAATTCCACCGATTTCTTATTATTCTCCATCTTTCCTTCTTTTTCGATGCATAAGAACCCTTTTTTTCATTAATACCATTCAGCGACTCTAATGGGTAATCTTCAGTTTCCGGAAGAATAGCTGTTGCTGCAAGAAAAAATCAAATACATTCTTACTAAACAGTAAAACTGCTTATAAATGAGAATATTTTCAATAGTAAAATGGTATTGTGAGGTCAAACTGAATTAATTTACCCTACACAAATAATAACCACCCTTGATGAAGATGAACCTTTTTTAAACTCCCCAAAATAAGAAGGCCTTTGTGCAAAAAAAAATGAAATTGGAATAAGACAAAAAGAAGCCTTTCAATAACACAAGTTGGAATAACATCCAATAAACTGTCTATTGAAATCTCACATTTTGAATAAGCAACATTTGTTTTATAAATTGAATAATAAACGAAACTACAAAACAATAATCTGAGCTATCATGACAAGAAAAGACACATGTACTATTCCAGACTATGAATTGCTCTTACAATAAATACAACAATAATATATGTAGTGGGTTTGAAAATTTGAAATGGTTCCAGTGTCACACTTACTTGATACTGTTCCGTTCAATGCCTTGTGCGTCATCTTTGCATGTTGTTTAAGCAAATAGAAGAATACAGAAAGAACTGGATTAGCATGAGAATGCTCGATCAATATGTAACCGACGTAGGCAATATAACCTAAAAAGAAAAAAAAGATGCAAAAAATCAGGAACATCGCTAGCTGCCGTGGTGAAGGGGTTGGGGGCTGTCAAGGATATCCCTGAGCAGAGGTCAGAAAAGTTCCAAAATTTCTGAATTTTGTGTATTTAACGAAGAAAATGAGAGAGAAAATATAACAAGTAGAGTTCATGACAAACTTACCGGGGTCCATCTTTTCAAATGATCTTGGGAGTATACTCTTTTGCACTCGCTCAAGAAACAGAACTCCAGCAATGGCACTTTTAACTATTCTCAAGAGACATGAGATCAGTCCGAGGAAAATGTTGAAATAGAAAAGAAAATAGGATGTGATGTGGAAGGCATTCCTGCAAGAAAAAAGGCAACAATTGGAAAAGTCAAGTCAAGTTTTAAAACCATTTTTGATGCCTGGATAAATCAACAAAAGATATATTATGGTTACATCTGGTTACATATATGCTTACAAAAAAGGTTGGAATAGATTTCGTCAAGGTTCGGCCCCTAACGACGGACCCAGGGGGAACACTATTCCCTAAGAAATATTAATGCGCATCATATAATGCAATAACTTACCTATTGTCAATTGAAATAATTGCACCTCTTTGCTGCAGAAAGAAAAACTTTGCGGCAAGTCGCTGTGAGAAGTTAACAATCAATGAAATAAGCAGACCAGGCCTAAAAGCAAAATAAATTTGAATTTAATGTCATTTTTAGCTCTTTAGATCAAGCGAAATTGTGCTTGACGAAAAGACAACGTAAGATATTTGGGGAAAGATTTATTCAAACTTTATAGGAACCGATCCCTTTGGGAGAAGTAGGCTTAAAACCATGGGCTTATGAAGACTTGTAAATAATATTGAGCGGTACAGCAGGAAATCGCTAACTTCGTTTATTGTATTACTCTCTCGCTGCTTTGCAAAGTTCATGGACTAAACATTAATAAGCAACGTACCAAGCGGTGAGAAGCAATTTCAACAATGGTGAACTCTGTTTGTTGAACAGCGGGTAGAATATGAAGGAGATGGCAATACTCAACACCAGCCATATTAATAACGTAAAAATAATGTATCCTAAAAGACATGAAATAAAATGAAATAAGATAAATGAAATAAACTCATTTGATTTGACATACAGTGAGTATAATGGGTATGAGTAACTCAGAATTGAAATGGATGTTTACCAATCTGGACACTTTGGGAATAAAGTACCATTCCTGTGAGAAGAAGGTACTCCTCCGATCCTTCTCACAGCAATAATATGTAGTTAGAGACACCAGGGTCGTAGCCAGGGGGAGCCGCGATCAAAAAAATTACAACAATGCAAGTTTGTGATGTTGCAGTGTTCCCGACAATACGTGGCCTTCTAACGTTGCATCCATTCTGCTTATATCCACGGCAACTGTTGAGCGGAAATTTTCCACCTTACAATTCCTCAAAACTTACTTGAGAAATAGAATGTCGAAGGTGCCACTGAATGGAATTGAAAGAATCGACATTGATCGCATTATAGATCGCTATGCAAGCTGTAAAACACGTCGATTGTTGTTGATTTGAATTTTGATAAACTGATTAATAAGTAATAGTGAAGCATGCATTGAAATCATTTATCCAGTATGAACATTACAGAGGTTAAAGAGCGTTGCCAAAAAATTTTTCACCATGCAAATTCAGATTCCGTTGTTAGCATCTGTCGGCTCCCCCCCCTTTCAAATTCCTGGCTACGTCCCTGAAAGACACAGATTTCTTAGAAGAAAGATAAATTTTCTTCGGGGGAGGGGGAGGGGGGTTAGAGACTTTTAGTTAACAGCATGATACGCTGATCAAAATTCTAAACATGGCAACTCATTCAAAAAAAAAACACATTAATTACCCCACGCAGCATAGCCGACTTGAAAACCAGCATATTTCATGCTTGCAGCCTGCGAAAATAATTGTTCTCGTTATTAACATTTTTGCTTAGCGTTTCATTGTAAAGGGATGTTATCGAGATTAATAAATTTACGTGAGAAATATGATTCTGAAGTTTAATATGGATTGAGATTCAAAGCAGTTTACTATAATCTTAAAATATCTCCTTCCGCAAATTTGAATATCTGTATTTCAACTGTTCAGGGCATTCTGTCATACCAGATAAACAGTAAATTTAATATAATACGTCATAAAAACTTAAATAAACTTTATTTGATACTATGATGTAGAATACAACAGAAGTGGGTTGGGGGGGGGGGGGGTGGAGGGAAAGCTGTAGCTACTCACAACCAAACTTGCTGGAGATGCACTCAGAGTTCGGATGGATGTTGGCAGCCAAGATCTGTCCCCACGTCTCAACCTCATGATATGGCCCCTAAAAAAACCACAAACACAATCTAAAAGAACAGAAAGCTGCGGAGAATATAAAAAAATTAGATATCCTATTATCGATAGAGGCGCTTTGCTCCAAGTCATTGTGTGCAGGGCCTGGGATAGGGGCTAACAAAACTAACCACAATACACAACATCATTTTTAAAAGCGCACAAAATGCACGCTGCTCAAAATCAGGTATTCAAGAAACCTTTTTATATTTTCATGTGGCCAGGGGTTTAGTCTTGAAAAAGAGTTGGTTTGTATGGCTATATACATGAAACGTCTCTAAAAAGGGCCTTACCGGTACCATGCCAACATGTTCAAAAATACAAAAACTGTTTTGAATGTAGTGAGAATTATGGCAGCGTACAAACAACCTGAAAGACAATAAATAACATCTTATAATAAACATTTGATAAGCTTGATTTGATTGGCTGGTTAGGGTATACAAAATTGAGCAGGAAAGGTAAAGTATTATACTGTTAAAGAGTTAAAGAATTAAGAGTTAAAAAGATATATATCAAAACTAAAATTGGGTTTATGAAGTTTATTATTCCAAAGATTCCATAAAGTAACCTCAACCCCCGCCCCAGATGGTATCTTATTATAATTTTGGCCTTGGAAGGTACGACACATTCAGGTTTAGCGTATAACACTATGGTCATTGACATGTTTCTCGTATTGGCACGTGATTATTGCAAGAAAAACGATTGATGAATCTGATTGGTCAATTTCATAGTTGCTATAGAAGGCATTCATAGTTCTTTGAATGCTTTCCTTATATGGTCACACTCCTCTTCAATCAAATGTACATTATTACAGAGAAACCAAAAGGAAAGTAACAACACAAGTTGAAACAGTGCCCAAAGACTGTGATTTCATGCAATTATGCCTTTGAGGTATTTTTCGGCAATGCACTATTGATGCGTTCCTACTAGAGATGAAAAAGATTTTCTAAAATCTTGATTAATGCACTGTATTAAAGTCAAAACTTATTTGATAAAAATTCTTACTTGTCCAGATATTCACATGTGCTCTCACAATCTTAACTATGTCTTTCTGATTATCAAAAAGTTTTTTGATATAAACTTCGAAATCTTCAGTCTTGGTAATGCCTCCGATGATCATATCGACGAAAAACCAACACAAATACAGCAAATATAAGGTTAGCTGAAATTAGATGAAAAACTGATCAATACCAAAAGGTTATTAACACATGAAACTTTAAGTAACAACGCAAATTGGCACGAACGCAAAAAAACCCGAAAATTATTCATTATAACTATTATTGTCAAGGTAATTTTATTTTTATTTTCATGTCCAAAGGGGAATAGAAGAGGCCCATGGGTTGGCAGGAGACGGGGGATGGTAAGAAGAAGAAGGGGTAGAAAAGCTCTGGAGAAAACATTTTAGAGGTGACAAAGCTACATATATCAACGGGAAATCTGCGCCATTTTGGTCACTCCTTGTTCTTAGGATTCCCCTTGTACCACCATCCTGGTACTAACATTCATTGGCGAATGTTATCGTCACTGGGAGACAACATTAGTTGTTTTTCAGCCGGTTTCTTTGCAGGGATATCCCCCTTCCTGTCTCGACTGTCACTAAAAGAGGAACCAATCGAAAAGGAGCTATCTTTATTGCTATTTTCACTGTTGTTTTCTTCGGAAATTTTGCTCTGCATGCTAAGTTCTATACAACAACTGTTTGTGAGTTGAAATGAGTCAGTAGTTGAAAAAATTCGATGTTTTCTCGAATTGGCACGCTGAGTTGAAACGAGTTTTTGATTAGTTTGCTAATCTTACGCGTACAATTGATTCCATGGTGATCTTCATCGTCCGATCAAAACTTCTTTTAATCAATTGACAATTTTTGCGACATCAAATTGAGATGTTCAGTAAATCAATCTTCTTCCACTCAGTAAATATTTGCTTTTGATATTATTAAAAAAAACCCTCCTTCTTGAGTAATTGTGCAGCTGCGTGAGCTAAAACTATTTATCACCTGATTCATGGATGCTATTATTTACATGGTATACAAAGAGACTATGTGTTAACAAGAAGTCTTTTAAAAGCTTCCATGAATTATTAAACACCTTGAAGCAGATAATCTCCAGATAACCACTTTTGCATACATACAGCATTAGGCCATGGTAAAAACAGGAGTGGAATCTGTTTTCAATCCTTTCGATGGGCGTAAGCTAAGCCATGTAAATTTCCTGCAGTATTTTTGCAGCGTTTCAGTAACATTTTTGTTGGAAAATGCAAAAAATTTTGCCTGTTTTCACAAACCAAGGGCTGATTAAAAGCAGCAAGATCTATTAAAATAACTATATGTTAAGAACCGAAAATTTTAAACCGCGTTATTGAAAGGGATGATGGGTAAGAGGGAGGTCAAACAGGATTTGGAATTTCAAATGAAGGTGGTACCTACCAGATAAAGGACAATTGAAGACACTGTAAATGCACAGATGACCCTTGTTGAATATTTGAATTCTAAATAAGACAGGAAGATTATAAAGAAAATAAATCAAAATAAAGAACCACCTGATCGACTTCAAACTAATGAACTGCCAGAAAAAAGGTGACGTTAAAGAGTCAATATTTATAACTGTTTGTAAGGAGATATTTAATTCTAAAAGGGAAATTTTATTCATAATAGTGAAAGGCTATTGCTATGCAGATTAGATTATCGAGAGTGACATATAACGGTAAAAACTGGTGTAGCTTAATGAAGCAAGTTGTGCAGTTTTAACTGCATATGACGTTACAGATAGATCACAAGTAAGCAGACAATTTTATAAGTGAAATGACCCGGTCATTTTAACATCTGTGCAAATTTTTGGTTCACCATGATGTTCATGCACATACAACAAAAAACAAAATTGTGTTCTAATCGTCTGATTTTCTTACCAGGCTTCCACTGGTACACTTTTGATTTTAATTTTGTTTTGAAACTTTCATCCGTTTTCATAAAGCTACAAGGATACAAATACAACACAGATATAAAAAACATCAGAAGCTGACAGGAATACGACCAAATGACAATTTAATACTTTTTAATTAGGACCGTTTCACCTTTTCAACAACTGTTAACAGAAAACAAATAACTTTTATAAAGAACTTTTTTATTTTCTTATAAATTAACAGCAATGACAATATAACAGATAGGAGATCACTGGTAAAAATAAAATATTTTACAAGAAGACAACATACCACAGGGTAGAAGTTACTAAATAGCAACTTCTTTCAAATACATACCTAGCTTCTGGCACATGTTTCAAAAGATTTTTAACATGTCTAAACATATAGCCTTCTTTGAAATTATCATAAACATCTTCAGCCTCCCCAGTTGGCATCTAAAAATATAAAATAAAATTAAAACATTTAAAGACACAAAACAAATAGAAGAGCAGATTGTTGAAACAGAGTTCATCAACTTTTTCTTCCCACTCATGCTGGGGGATAGCTGATCAAGCGTAACTGTCCATCTTGGATGAAGGAGAGAAGCTGTGTGACAGGAAAAGGATTTGTTAGAAGTGAATTTAAAACGGATCTTTGTAGATTTCACACGGGTGATATTTTGATACACCTAGCATCAAACAAACATTTGTTATCTTTCTGCCATTTGGGTTCGACAGAGAGACTTCAGAACAAAGCATTGCATATCATTGATAAGTAAAGAAAAAAGCAATGAGGGTTGCACAATAATAAAACAACAACAACAAAATGATGTTCAATATAACAATTCCTACCAAAGCTCGTCTGCGAATTGCTTGGATCAAAACTTTGGTGAATTTTGCAAGCAGCAAAATAATTGCAATTATCTGTGGAGCTTCTCCCAAAATTGTCAAAATTAAGGTTTTCTGAAACAAAACAAAGATTAAAAAAAATTATATTAATAATTTGATGCTCAAGTACAAGATAACAAGTTTTAAAGGCTTTTTTCAAGCACAAACAATGCAAAAACAAAACTGCATTGAAAAATACTTCCTTCAAGTTTCAAAGCTTTTCCAAAGATTGTGATTGAGATGAGTTTTGAAGACGTTTTGCATCTCCGCAAAGGAAAGCCAATTTACATACTTGTTGTAAACTTAAACTTCTTGGTTATTGCAAATAAATCCTTTACAACATTACCTCTTTAGCAACCCCAAATGTTGTTTGGTTTATACATGCATCTGCAAACAATGTAATTTTCAGAAACTCCAAAAGAAGCCTAACAGAAACAAATTGATGTAAAGATTTTATGGTTCAACATTACATAATTAAAGGTATAATATGACAAATGAATGAAACATGATTTATAAAGCAAGATGCGTAATCAAGAATTCTTCCCAACTGATTGAGGTAAAAGATGTGCTTTTTCATACCTATAGCCACTGAGGCCAAGCTGATATCATGGCCCAAGCAATAACTCATTAAAATTTTAAATCAACTTTAAGTAAATTAAGACATATAAAAAGGAAACCAACTGGAACATAAATGATAGCAAAGCATTCTAAACCTAATATGACTGGAAATTTGCAAAGGGAAACACCCAAAATAGACATCATATTTCTATTTGATATGGACTTGGGGCCAAGATCCAAGAGTTGCCATTGGTGTAGTGGCTGTGTTAATATACATCTAACCATTCATCAAATGTAAGCCAGAAATTACCCTGAAACGGGTTCTCTATAACTGAATGCTTTTTAAGATGGAAAAGCATGGTGTTAATATCAAAGTAAATCATCAAAAGCATGTACCACAGAATACAATAAAAAATGCCAAAGATGGAACCAGCTCTTTTATGCGGTGTTCTCATGCAAACAAACAAAGGATATGCAGCCAATGATATCACCAATGTAGCAAGCATTTTGAAGAATACTATAAGAAGGTAAACATGAAGAACATTATGTGAGAAAATGAAGAAATAATTTGATTAATTTACAATCAACATGTCATCAAGCAAGCAATATGAAAACAAAACAGCCCACCCCCTAAAATAATATCAGAAAGCATTTTTGTCATGTAGTAAATGGCATCTTTAAATGTAAGGAGTGGAAATGGCACAAGGAAAGCTCTGTAATATGTGTTACAGCTATGATTTATATCAGGCAAAAACTAGAAAGCATGAATCACTTTGTAATATATTTTTGAATATATTGTGAAAGATCCATTAAGGTACTAAGCACTAAATACCGATTTGATCAGGTCTATGAAAGCGAATCACAAAACTTTGGTTAGGTAGTGAATTGAGCAAAAAATAACAGCTGAGGGGAGAATTTTGTTAGTTTTCAACTTACTTGAGACATAGCTTGGCGATGAAGCAATAACATGACCCCATTTAGAACCCAGTACAAACTGAACACTACCAATAAGCACATTAAGGCAATGAGATGTTGTAGCACCAAATGCCAATGCATAGCCAAACCGATTCTCATAACTATCAAGCATATTCAAAGGCCTAGCAGGAAACAAAATAAACTTAATATTCATTGGAAAAATCAATCATGATCTTATCAGACAAAATTACATACATTTTGTAGTTTGGTTCCTTCTCAAAAATACCTCCATTAAAGCAATACTATTCACATATTTCAGGATCTTACTTTAATTTTCTCCCTTTCCACCAGAGACTGTGATTTTATAATTTTAGACATCAATTCATGCTGGATAGGAAACATTAGAATACGAATTTATACATACACCACAACTCCAGGACGCCCATTGCAACAATTTCTTCGATACTTCCTTTTCTCAACGAAGGACATTACCAACAGAAAGATAACCTGAAAAAGGAAAAAAAGGTAATTTAAGCACACTTATCTTGGTCATTCCTTATCTAATTGCAGTTGAAAAGTACACAATTGTGACAAATTCAGATGTTTTCTTTGATTCATGAAAAACACAAATCTCAGTGAATAAATGTTGCGTTTTTTTTAAAAATCATATGTACCAACCTTGTGTCATTAAATGAAATTTTTTAATGATGATGATGATGTGAAAATTAGAGAAGACACACCAAAACATGCTGCATTAATTTTTCCTACTATAAAACTACTAATAATAATCATCATCCTTAAGCACCAGCTCAATTTTATTATTGCTTGGAGTTCCTGAAGGTGAAAAGTGCTGAGAATGCATATTTACTATGACTCATGGAAGAACAAAGGCAATGTTTTCTAAATAGCTTCATCTACCTTTTCTATAATTCCCTTTTGTATCTACTAATCTGATTTTAACAGTTTATTTTAAAGAATAATATACTCACGGAAATGGGGACCAAGGTAGCTAAAACCATGGAATTCAGATCATACTCCAGGTTTTTACAGTAAGTAGACTTATCTGTTTTTGCAGTTGTTGGAATGATGCTGAAGGCAAAATAAGCTATTAAACCAAAAATGCATTTTTTGTTAAAATTTTAAAAACGCTGAGTAAGGAGTTTGCCCATCCCTACTCTGTCGCAGTAAAGCACTAGTAGGAAAGCTTAAATCGATGCTCGAGACACAAGAGAAAACAGTCGCTGCTTTCCGCCATTGCTGAACGAAAATTCTTTCGCAACGCACCGACGACCTCTTCGCCCTCGTACAGAAAGAGACGACAGCTCAAATTTCAATCAGTCAAATTTACGTCACAGTGTCACCATCCCGAGAATTTTTCAAATTCAACTTTCAAACTTTTAACGCCTATAACTTTGAAATGATGCAAGTTACGGGAAAATGAATAGCAGATTCATGATCAGCACCTTTGAATCCATCAGATTAGATAATAAAATGAAGTTCGAGATTTTGGCTGGAGAGGCCCTTTAAGATATCATCCTTATCATCCATCGCAAAATTTAATTTCTTACTCAACAAAAGATATGGGAGTAAGCCCAATGATCAGTGTGAAATAGCGGGAGGAATTGTTTAGGAGGGTTGCTTTATCATCAATTCAAAAAGGGGTGTCCATTCAGGGGGGTCTGATATGGATTCTACTTAGAAGGGGTTCGCAACTTTCCGAAATGTTAAGAAGAATGGAATTACTCTAGACACGCTATTGCGTTAATGCACTGATGTGCTAGAGAAAATATATGAATGGTTGTCAGGTTTTCACGCTTTATTTGTCAACCTTACAACAAAAATGGAAATACATGGGGCGATGAATTTTTTCACTATGTCTATTACACATTTTTTCCTTAACGCACATCAATCGGTTTTTCGGTGAAATACCCGGCATTATATATCGACTAACTAACTTACAATATCATGCCTGTCGAACATGAAACTAACTATTTACAACGACTTTTGCTTGATTTTAACACAACCAACAAAGAAGATAACAAGTACCATGTCTGCGTTACACAAACAAAATCGGCCACAGGGCTTAGAACCTTTGACTTTCAAAATGTTAGAAGACTCACCCTCTTCTTACACGATCAACACAAAAAAATCAGGGGTTGAATTTTCTTCATCTTTTAATACGAACAAAAAATCTGAGAAGTGCAGCTTACCATGTCCAAAATTCCTTGGTGTTGTTTTTTAAGATTGTCGAATTCACACAACCATAAAGCCAGAGAATTGTTTGGTTGATTTCTTTGGCATGTTTGCCGGCTATGCTTGCAAGATAGTTTGTGTCGTTCGGCGAAGAAATTATGTATCCTAGAACGTCTAGAGCACCTTTAGGGTTCATAGAATCTTTCAAATACCCATTTGTCCATAATGCTGTGAGAATTGAGTATAAAAGTTGAGGAGGAATCCCTTTGGCTGTCGCCATGCTATCTTGTTTATTTTTCTGAGTATCAAGGCGTAATCGGTGGTAATGCGCACGAATGTGACTGCGCAACCAATGCGATTAGACACAGGTAACAAGGGGGGCAAGGAGCATGTCCAAAAGGGGGGGGTGTAACGTGGAAATCTCTCCCAATATCTGCTTCTCATCTATAAAAAAATGTTTCAAATTTGGAATCATTTCAAAGTAAAACAGGTTCAAGTAGAGGTGGGGGACTCTTGACTTTACCAATAACTCTGTTGAAGGTATTGTAAAGTTCTAAAAAGAAGGTGTTGTACTGTAAAACTTTAGGGCAAACACCCCTGCTAACTGGAAAAAATAAATATTATGAAAAACAAAATTACAATTTCTTTTATAGTTTTGATTTAATTTTCTTTTTGTGATAAACTACTTCATCCCAATCTGGCCAGAATGTCTCCTTCATTGCTATGCAAAACTTTTCAATGTTTTGACAATTTGTCTTGATCATAGTGTGCATGGGTGAATCGGTATCAGCCCATACAAAGTTTGCCATGATGCCAAATACTGCAGCATCCACCAAACTTGCCTTGTTACCCATCATAAACTTTTTCTCTCCAAGGTAATCAGAAACAGCTTTGATATCTTGATTGGCAAGGTGAAAGACCTCATCACGATTATGAAGGCCAATTCCATGTCCATTTAGCTGACCCCTGACTCTTTGCTGCATAATTCTGCATATCAATTTATCAACCATTTCAATCCTTGTTATTTTAAAGAATCTACAACAAGAACAGATATACCATGAAACCTCTATTAAGTGCCACTTTAGAAGCCACAAAATTTCAAACAAACCCCCTTTCTACCAAGCCCCTCAGTGAAATAAAGCAGATGTGAGCGATTTCAACTTTGATCCTTTCAAAACAATGTCAAAGAAAAATGCTGGTTCAAAAGATGTACCAGATTTGCAAGTTGACACTGATGATTCTGATAAAGATGAGGGCATTATCATTCATACAAAACCATTTTATTAGAGTCCTATCCTCTGAAACCCCCAGAATTAAATAAGCTACCGGGCTTAAAAATCTTTTACAGTTGATTCTAAACAAGATGACAAGGCGATACGTGCTTTCTCGTTTCATCGAAATGATCGATCCATCTGTGGTAAACCATTGCCCAATATGTATTTTCATCACACATTCTGCGGAAAGCGACTGAAGCACCACGTTGCTCATCAGTCAGATCTTCATCTAAGTCCACGTTAAATTCCTTGTTTAAGAATTCAATACAAAAATTAGAATCAGGTACACCAGTCCATTGAAAGTGATCCATGGAATTTTTCCTTTACTTGAAAGAGTCATTCCATAATTATTCTTATATGGAATCTTTGCCATTCTCAAAAATGTCTCCAATTTCAAACATGGTGGCGAATTGCTAGGCAGACCTCTTATCGGAAAGAATTGATGTAGAAGAACCGTGTCTTTTCCTACATCAGGAATACTTCTCTTTTTCTGAAATTTCAGGGCAAAATCGACAAACTTTCGTGTTGACATTCCGAAAGTGGAACAACTGGGACTTTGCTGGACTGTTTTTATACCAGCCTCATAATCAAGAAATTAAAACGAGACTACAAGGAATTGGACCTTCGGACCCTCTGACCACTTAACCCTGAACACACATCTTATGAAGTTATTTTTTTAGTCAATGTTTTGCCAAGCCAAAAATCTATCAAATCTTCAATTTTAAGCCTTAAATTTTTCGGATGATAATCCTAGTGGAGTTAATACAAAACTTTTTAGAGATTTAAGTTTGTGATTTTTTGGGAATGAACTTTGAAATTAAAAAAAACGTCGTCTCCAAATCGAGTTATTCTTTGCATCTAGGTAGTTTATATATACCACAAACATACTTTGATTTATTGCAATGTTGCGGATTTCAAACATGGATAAGGTAGTCCGTGTAGCTAGTCCATATTTTTGTACAACAAACAGGATACACGTTGCAATACAACACAGGGTGTCCAGTTGGGCTGGTGCTTCATTGAAGAACTGTACTAGTTTACAAGTTGGGAAACGGATTGAAAGATCAAGAAGAGCATACAACTAAAACGCATAATCAGTCGACGTCTTTAGTTCAATCTGTGTTTATCTTCATAATGAGACTACTTTTCATTGTTACTTTTGCTGTGTTTGTGGGTGATGCCACGTTAGGCCATGATCATGGGCATCATCATCATCATCATCATGGCCACGGAGCGGAACATTTTCATGAAGATGAACACCTCGAAGATCATAGACACTGGTACACAAAAGAAGCAAATGAAAAGCTCCAACAAGATTTGAAAAACGCCGAAAAAGAAAAGACCAAAGCAAACCAAGAAGGTGGTGAACATGAAACGAATTCGGAACATGGTGAAACGAAAAAAGATGCCAATTCTAATTTGCCCGAAGATGTACATACTAAGGAGGAGCAAATAAAAAGTAGTGCTGGCCACCACTCCCATGGACATGAACATAGACATGAAAATGGACATGGTCACCATGGACATGATCACCATGGACATGATCACCATGGACATGATCACCATGGTCACAGTCACCATGGACATGATCACCATGGTCACAGTCACCATGGACACAGTCACCATGGACATGATCATGGACATGGTCACCATGGTCACGGTCATCATGGACATAGTCATGGTGAGGACATAACACAACAAGATGCAAAGACAATTGGACACAATGAAAATGGACCAAAGATACAACCGATGCGTTACATTTGGCTAGAATCTATATTGTCAACTTGCTTGATCAGTGCTGCACCATTTTTCATCTTATTCTTTGTGCCACTTGAAAGTAATTCTGCAGAGCAAAGACCATTGTTGAAGGTTCTTTTAAGTTTTGCATCTGGTGGACTTTTGGGAGATGCATTTTTACATTTAATCCCCCATGCTATTTCACCACATTCTCATAATGTTGAAGGAGATCACTCTCATTCGCATTCCCACAGCCACCATCATGAGGGAGAAAGCCCTGAACATGCTCATGATCATTCTGCAGACATGATTGTAGGTCTGTGGGTGCTGGCTGGTATGGTTGCATTTCTTATTGTTGAAAAGTTTGTCCGTCATGTTAAGGGTGGCCATTCTCATAGTCATGGTCACGGACATGCCAGTTCAAAATCTGATAATGATGCCAAGGTTGTAAAGTCAGACAGAAAGGATGATGAAAGTTCCAAAGTGAAAGAAAGAAAGAAGGAAGATAAGGACGATGCCAAAGAGAGCTCTGATGATGGTGAGTAGCACTGACTTTTTTTACATACAAATTGGCAAGAAAATTTAATTGAAGCTACTGTAAAGTGTAGTATGCCACAAGTCATATTTTAATTGCAAATAAGTTTTAAGTGCATACCTCAGGCAGTAGGACCCTGAATCTTTGTACTTAGATAAAGATCTTATATTCCAGACATCCTTATTGACTAAAACGATGTATTCTTTATCTTTAAATGTTAAGAAGCCAGATAGTAAGGGCTTGGATCAAAATGATATTCATTGTTTCTACCTGGCTACCTAAATTATTCATTTGATGACATGATCTATCAACAATTTGGTCCCCACACTGGTCACCAGTGTTAACAAGATGAATGTTGATATCTCATTAAGTTGTGTTGACATGCTTATTAATCTCATCAGTGTACAGAAGAGGAAAATGCTTTAATGCAAATTTTTGTAAAAACTTTATCATTTTTCTAGAAGCTGAAAGTCATTCTGATGAAATCGAAGGAATCAAGGTGTCTGGTTATCTAAACCTTGCAGCAGATTTTACACATAATTTCACAGATGGTTTGGCAATTGGCGCATCTTACCTTGTGAGCAGAAATGTTGGATTGGTAACAACGCTCACAATACTTCTTCATGAAGTTCCGCATGAAATTGGCGACTTTGCAATTCTAGTTCAATCTGGATGCTCAAAGAGAAAGGTGAAAATTTTGTTGTCTAGATATTGAATAATACATTGTCAGCAGTAAAATATCGAAACAGCTTGTTGAAACTCAACAATGGGTCATTGTAAGAATCAGAATTAAAATTTTTATTTTTGAAGCCCAGCTTGTTATCCTTGTACCAATAAATATCCTTCTTTTGATGAGATGAAGGTGTTTTTATTTATTTTTTTATATTCAGGCAATGTGGCTACAACTGAGCACTGCTACAGGTGCCCTTGCTGGCACATTATGTGGTCTACTTGCAGAAAGCATTGGAAATGCTGCTTCCTCTGGGATTCTGCCTTTTACAGCTGGTGGTTTTATCTACATTGCAACTGTTTCAGTTATTCCTGAATTGCTAGAAGATTCCAATCCAAGACAGTCTTTTAAAGAAGTTATTGCTCTCTTAGTTGGTGTTCTACTTATGGTTTTCATTGCATTTTTAGAATAATTACAAGGTGACATTTATAAGTGAAAAAGACTTATTAAGTATTATTATTCCAATTTAGCTAGGGATTTGTAGTCTCATTTTTTGGTAAAATCACTGCAACATATTTGAACCAAACAACTTTTGTTTTAAAAATTAAATTTATGTTTGCCTGCTGGAGAATCTTTAAAAAGAGAACTTACAAGTTCTCATTAGTTCATCACATACCAGTTTGCAGAGTATGGCCGATCTTGACAATATCTTGGGTGCGCCAACAGTACGTCAGGTGCGGTACAGTACGCCGAACAAAAATCGTCAGGTGCGCCACTAAACTATGGGTACCACTGCATAAACATTAAAACTTCAAAATCTGAGGGATGCCCAGGTGCGCTATCTTACACATTTAAAAATTTTCTTGGGTGCGCCACAGCCATGCTCTGCAATCTGGATCACATATTCCTTCAATATAAATGGTGACAATCTTTCAATTGCTCAAGAAACAGAAAAGTAACAGAGTACTTCTTGAAAAAAAATCGTATTTAAAAATGCTGTTGTTTTAGTATAACAATGCATGTTAAATATTGAAATTACATTTTCTTTTGTTGAGTTCAACCTTTTTTAGAGACAAAAACCGGATAGAGGAAGTGATATAAAATCTTTGCATAATACACTCCATATCTGTAGCAGTTCAAACGTCGCTAAATATAATATAGCATTTTAGCACAAATATGCCTTCTCTCCCTCAAACAATGCATCGCCCCCCCCCTTTATCATGTATCAGCACCCTTTACTGCAGCAACCACAACCGCTACAACGGTTGCCCTGGCTCAAGACAACAAACATGGCGGATGATTGAAGAAGTAGTGGATAAAGAAGATTGTTGTTTTTAAAATGGATTTTATGGCTGCATAAAGGCGATAAAATCAAAGATTGCAATTTATTTTGTAAACAGAGAAGGGCAGTATTAGTATATTAGCTAGGATTGACCTGGAAAGAAGGAAACATCTCGATAAAAATAACGCTTTTCTCATCAAGCAGTTTACAACGGCCTAAATTTTTATTCAAAACAATAATGTATACGATAATGCAATGACAGTATTAAGTAGAATCTTATAATGGAATGCCTCACAATTTTGATAGATAAGTGTAAATAGCAACATTTGGTTTTGGGGACTACCTAAACAGAGAGCCTTTCTGGACAGTTGTTGAATTAACTTCGACTTAGAAGGGAACAAAATGGAATTTCATTTTGACGTCAACTATCTATTACCGGATGAAATCACAGTCATCGATTCAAGGCTGTATCCATTCAAAGCACATCATGTGAAAGAAAAGGGGTATGTACAGATTTTAAGAGTCCTAAGCTATTTGCATCCCCAGCTTTAAGCTGAAGTCTTTTGACACATTAAAGATGATGCTTCAATAGATTAATCCATTCGTTCATGAATTCATTGTATTTTATGATAAGGAACGTTTGTGTATAGTAAAATTTTAAACATAGAGCTATATTTTAATCCTTTTATTTCTCATTGTTAGAGTTGATATTCTAAAAAGGAACCTGGAGCAAGTAATAGATAAAATGGGAATGGCATCCAGTAGGGTAAGTTCAGTAATTTTATTGAACTTAAGAATTGATTTATAAGTTCTCAATGAGTGCAAATGGAATCTTTAATTGATTAAAGCTAAAAACATATCCTTTTCTTTAAAATGGATCTTTATCATGATCTTTTTCAAGGCACAAAATTTGAACACTACAATAACAAGTTATGGGAAATTGTCGGTCAGTGATCATAGATTGTACCTGCTCAAAGACCCCTTGGCAAATGAGTAGGTCATTTTTTTATATCTGCAATCTTTGATGGATATTTTCAATCATACAATACAAAAATAAAAGCAATAGACTTGCTTTAAATTCAATCTTCCTCATGCTTTTTGATGCATTAAGACGATTATCAATTTAATATTGATATAAATTGATTACTTTTAGTGGCAAAGGTGCCATTCTTGGTTTGATCAAGGTTGGCAAAAAGAGGCTATTTTTAGTGGTAAGTAAAAAGTTTAAGTATATTACTACTTTAACTTTAACTTCAATTTTTTACTATTGTCTTGATTCATTTGATCATGTTCGAATTTATCCCAGCTCAATCATTGCTGATCATTATTTTCATGATGATTTAATTTCATCATCTTATGGGTAGTCCAATTTCGTTTTCTCATAGGATATTCACAGTCAACAATTAGAAGTGAATCCCCTTTGCGTTCTTGACTTTTACGTCCATGAGCATCATCAACGAAGTGGGTATGGTCACCGTCTCTTCACCTTCATGCTAGAGGTAAGTTTTTTTTTAGCTAATTGAAGTGTTTTTTGCTCATTGGAAACAAAATATTGACTGAAATGCTGCTAAAGGGATTTTGGTTCATTGGAGTTTATTATTAGCAAAACATTAATCTCATTTCAATGATTCACTTTAATGTCTTTAATCTGTTTATTTCTTTTAGAAAGAAGCTGTGAAACCACAGTTCTTAGCCTACGACAGGCCATCATCAAAGTTTATAAACTTTCTGAAAAAACACTTTGATTTACAAAACGCCATAAATCAAGTAAGTAATAAATTTTTCTTGGGAGGCCATATTCTGCTTTCATCTTGAAGAGGATACTTATCTGTTTCTGTACCAGAAAATACGCCCCTTTACGTCGCACAACCACGCCCCGTCCATTTACGCTACTCTATGCCACATAACACCCGTTCCTTTTTTATATGTTTTGGTCAACTCAAGGGGAGCATGTAAAAATTGTTTTGCTAGGACCTAAGTGTTTGTATTTTCATTTTAGATGAACAAGTTTGTGGTTTTTGATCTGTTCTTTAGAGACTTATCAGGTACGCTTGATTTAAACGAGATTTCTGTAACGTTGTATAGTTATGAGTCGGAGCTGTTACTATTATGCAAGAAATTAGGTCGTCAAGCGTTAACAAGATTGACGGCTCAAATTGAGATAGTAATCGAACTAAACATTCTTGTAAAACTTCAGGCGCAAAAATCATTTGGAGATTTATTACCTCCTTTTATTTGAACGCATAGTCATTCATCGTCATATAGAATTCATTATAATTCAGTTTGAATAGTTTTTGACTGAAAAAAAAATAAGTTAAAGTATCTTGCCATTTGAAGCATTTATGAAAAGGTAAGACATCCGATCTAATGATAAAGTTTGTTGTGTGCCAAGAGAAGAATGTGGTGCTGAATTGGTTTAAAGATGTGACGAGAAGAGTTACTGTGGCAGAATGAAAGAGACATCATGTGATGAATTCAATCTTCTAATCACCTTACACTGAATTAGAATTGTTCGATGTTTCTGATCTATTGCTAGATCCGATCCGTTGCCAATGCTTTCTTTACCCTTGCACTAGCCCTATAACTGTAAGTTACTTTTGCCATTCTTTCAAGGGCATTTAAGCCATCAATGTTTATTTTCTTATTTGCAATTAGCTGTTGGCTACGTTCCGCGAAATAGACGATTTGTTAGCAGTGCACCATCAGACAGTCGAATGCATTCTACACCAGGTATTTCTTTTAAAATTCACGTTTATGTAGCCGATTGCTATTTTACACCACCTTGCTATGTTTCTACCGCTATACTTTGTATATTAGGAAGTCGGTAGGGGTATCAATTGAGGGAGTACTTATGATTGCTGTTTCATCTCTCCAAGTAGTCAAATATTGGCCGCTTCCAGGGCAAAGATGGCCATTTAAGGGGTGTTTTTGTATTTTGGCAGTTTAATCTTAAACTAAACCTTTTATTGTCCCATGGTATTGTTTCTTCTAATACGTGTCATTCTTATGTTTAACTGTCCTCCATTCGTCTTCAATTTCTTTCTAGATTCACGACTGGTTTCCAGTGCAAGCACATTTGGTAAAATGAGAAGTGGAACTCTTACGGATTTACGAATTAATGATAAAACATCAACCGGTTATGTTTCAACTCTTACTAAAGGTGACAGGAATTCACCACAGTTTGCTGGTCTTCCTCCTAAACCACCTGGGAGAGCGTCAACCTACCGTAGAGAAACAAATTGGTCTCGTCGTAATGCTAGTCATGTTCCATTTGGCAGGTTTGTTATGTTTTCACAGGAAGTTTGTCAACTAAAATAGCGAGAAAAGTAGTAGCTGTTGTTTATGAAGATGAAGAACATAATGCAAAGGAATTTTGAAAATCAATAAATAGAGTAAAGAAGATAATGGCAAGCAATTTGCATGAGTATTTGCTGGAGTTTTCTGTCGACTTACGTTGATAATATATAAGAAAATGTAGAAGAGGAAAGATCAATAAATATTTTCGTGCTTATATTTTACTTTGACATACACATAAAAAATGCTTCAATACTCTACAAAATTGATGAATATCTTGACAAGAATTTCAGGGCTTGCTGTCATAAGGCATAATTTTTGAGACCTTGGTATACTTTTTGAACCCACTTTTAACAAATTTTTGGCTAAAATTAAAGGTTTTTTCAAAGTATTTTCTTTTCAATCGAACTATTCCTTCTTGTTGATGTTTTCATCTTGTTGATGTTTACGTACATGTTAGTCTTATAGATCTCTTTTTGTATCCATTTTACATGGACCTTGTTTATAGTTTCATTTGCATAACTTTTAGAGAAAGCACATATGGAGCCCAATCCCCTGATCACAGAAAAAACCTTTACAGCAGGCATAGTTACACGGGAATTTCAAAAGGACAAAATGCACCACCACAAGAGACAGGCAACTCAGCATTAGCGACAAAGAGTGATTCTGCATTGAGTGTTCATGGAAGAAATGAACAGATAAGGAAACAAATGTCGCCAAATTTTAACAAAACTGCTGCAGAAATGTAAGTCTACAATGTGTGCATCTAAACAGTTGAAATGTTAATCGTTTATCTAGAGTTTCAGCTAAAATCACCGAAGTTTAATCCCGTTGGATTGTAAATATTTGGAGCAAACATTTGTGTTATTTTTGAAACAATTTTTTCATTTCCAGGAAAAGCTCTTCTTTCCTTCCTGCCATAACAAATGATAGAGGTAGCCAATCGCAACACAGAAAGGATCATTCATCATACTCTGTTGATAAAATGTACAAACAAGCAACACACAGCAACAACACTTCAAATGGGACTTCTTGGAACTTATTTGGAGTGCCTGCAAATCTTAACAACCATAGTCCAAATCGTTCGTATAAGAAGAATCAGTCTGGCTTTTTGTACTAGCATTCCGTCATTTATTCAGTTACTTTCCTGAATCAGATTCGTATCAATGTAGCATTTATAAAGTAAGCTTAAAGTCTGCAAAAGAAGCATGCCTCTAAAATAGAGAATCATTGACAAATTAACCATGGAACAAGAACCTTTGCATCATAGCATTTGATGACAAGGGAATTTAAAAGTAGGTTTTCGGCTTGTCCTTTTTATTTTCTTTGTTTATTGACATCAACCAAAACAGTGGATGTTTCCATTTGCATACCTTGTACAAATCATTTTCAATTAACCTTTTTTTACCTACCCAACTATTTCAACTGTGTTTAAAGGTTGCTATTTGATTTAGAGTTGACAATTCATATGTTTTTTTTGGGCTTTAAAGTCTTAATTATATGTAACAGATTTCAACCAAGGTGCAATTGATCTAGATTATTCAACCCATCCTGGAAGAGAAAGAGAGACAAAAAACATGATCTGAGAGAGAAGAGAGAGAGATTATAACTGTTTAGAATCAACAACACAATATTATCCTGAGTTTAATGAACCTAATACATAAATATGGATATATTGTTATATATTGCTATCATATAGCCTAAGAAGGCCTGATACAAAAAATTTGTTGAGAGCATATTAGATGCCATTTCCAAAGCAAAGATGCCTCCCACATTTTTTCTATAATGTAGGACATGAAAAGTTTATGTTCACATGTAAAATACAAAGGTTGCTCATCAAAAATGGTGTTAATTTTACAGTTTGTTTTCCTAAAAGACCAAATATTTATCATGAGTTTTCTTCATTTGCTTCTTCTGTTACTTCTTCCATCGATTCATCATTTTTTTGCTTCTTTTCTTGTTCACTTTCAGAGCTCTCTTGCTTTCGTTTCTCTGCAGCTTCTTTCTTCCTATTTTCTTTACCTTTCTGTTCTTTCTTGAAAGCTGGCAAAAAAATTACCAACCTTATGGCTTGCAGCAGATGCAGTAAAAGTATATCAAGTAATTTATGAATTAAGAATTGAGATTTCAATGAACAAACATAGAATATCATACAAAGGTCATTACACATTAAGATGTGATACCAAACATCTTATAATTGGAAAATGGCATAAAAAGATGATTTCATTACCTTCTAAACTTTTCTTTAATGGTTCAATAAACTGTTCAAATTCCATTTCTTCCATTGCCGAGAGAACATCTTGACCTGTTAAGGTTTTTCTTTTCTGCTTTTGTGCAAGATTATTAGCACTAAAAATGAAACCAGTGGATTACACATCAAGTAGCAGAATACCAGTTTAGCTATTTCTTCGATACTAACTTCAATATTTTGCTAAACTTATAACAAATAAAGTAAACCATAGAAATTAAAAACATATGACGTGTCATTACCTGAAACTTACTGATTTACATCAGGTGAGAGAATTAAACTATAAAAGGAAAACAGAAAAAAGAAATTTATTAAGTAGTTTGGATACAAACCACGATGTTGTATAAAGAACAAAAACACTGGCAGCTCTGCTGATTGATGATCTTGCCTCTTTTGACACATTTACACCATCAGGAAGCTAATTAAAAATTCAAGACAATCATAAACAATTCAAGGCAAAAACATCTAATTGTTACAAAAGCTTGGACCACACAAGTAGGTATTTAACAATAATGGAATTTCTCACAAGATGGGTGTAAAAAAATAAGACTTGGAATGGAAACCAGTGCTAGCCTATTTGACTAATAGATCTATTATTTTGCTACTGTTCTTTGCAAAATTATGCACTGAAGACCTTTTTTGATCTGCACATACAAAAGCTTCCATTCAGGATATTTAACACCTTTCTAAATAGGCCTTTTGTTCCACACACTCTGACTGGAACATTTATTGTTACACACACATGATGATTTCCCATAAAGTAAAAGACAAACTTACTACTTCCTTGATAAGTCGAGTAATGACAGCATGAGGTAAATTCAAATCTTCAGGCTTTTCAGCCATATTAAAATTCTTTCTTTTTATGCAGCGCTTCGGAAATCTGTTAATAAAAGAAGCATTCAAGATACGTTCTATCTCAGATACTAGGCCTAGGGCTTTAATTTAGATTCTGTTTGCTTTACATTGAGTAGCCAGACACACCAAAGTAATGCAAAGGAATTAATGCTGAATCCTCTTTTAAAAAAGCGTTATTTTTTCTGAGATAAAGAGAAAATAAAACAGAATGATAATTCTGACTGTAAGATCTTACCTTTGTTCACAGCTTCTGTCAAAACTTTCCCGCCATTATCGAAGTCAGGTTTGTCTCATTCCCAGTAATGTACAGTCTCGTTTCAATGAATTAGTCTTATGACATGACATTGGACATTACGTAATCGAGAAATTTTGCATTATTCAGCAAAAAGATTTCAAAAGCGGAGGGGGCGGGTTTCATCTTGGGAGATTGATTGGCCCCTAATTTTAGAGAAGAATCTAGCTTTTGGATACGTAATTTCTGAGAAAAATGTACTGTTCTTTACAGCAAACCCCAGAGCTAGCCAAACTCAGTCAATTTTTTAAAGTTAGGGTCGTACACAAGGGGCCATTAAGGGAGGACACAATTATTTATGAAACGTCCCATTAACTTGCAAAGGTATTCGTAAATTGAAGTTTCAATGGAGAAAACTGCTTGCAAAGTGCTCAAAATTTACCCCACATGCCATTTCTTTTTTGGTCGGTTTAGAATTCAAACAAATTACCTACTTTTCATAATCATGGTTACAGATGCACTTCAAACAAAAGTAATGATGTCCCTTAAAATGCTTTGGGATTGTTTTTGTACTTTTCCCATTGCGGCCCCCTTTTTTTCCGCAAAAAAGTCCAATTATTTCCGCGACCGACGCCTCCCACTGGTTAAATACCCAAAACAAAAGATGTTAAATACGCAATTACCTATATGATAATCAGAAACCAAAGCAAAAGAAGGAAGAGAAGTAGAAAAACTGACTCAAGAAAATCAATATCTGTATGAATATTTTGTTATGTTTTTGTGCTTTTTTTTGTTGCACCGTAGCAGAATTATGTAATGTACTCATTTGCATAACTATTTAAAGAACAACATCACAACCATCCAACTGTATGGCCTAGGTCCGCCATCACACTCGTTTCACCGTCTTCAGCATTGATTTGAAGGCCAATCTCTTATCTTAAAGCATGCCACTGTTCAGAAGAGGAATGGGAAAAGAAGAAATAAAGCTTTTTGAAAAGAAATTCCAAATTGTAAGTATAAATCTTTTTAAAGCCGCTTTTAGCCTAGTTATACCAATGCGGGAGTTGTAGGAAAATCTCCCGCTGCAAGAAAGTCGAACCATTGCAGCCAGACACTGCAAGAACATGTGTTTTGTGGTCTTTAAGTTTATTAAAAAAAGATTTCGATAATTCATTGATGGAAAACAAACTCGAAAGCCTAGCTTGCGTCTAGTTATCTTCTTGTGGCAAGATGAATTTAGCTTGTGTAGTGTCTAGATTGATTTACCTTGGTGACAGATGTCATCGATACCAGACGTAAAACAAGTATTTCGTTTATATTAATTTGATCAATTTGTCTATTTCATATTTTGTATCAGTCAGCAAAGGCAACGTATCTGTAAAAGAAAGGAAGATTTTAAAAACCTACATTTTTAGACCCTTAATCTTATTTGTCCTATGTTATATTATTTGTATCTTTTTGCTGACAACAGCGATTTAAAATGAAATGCGCAAAAATATTCGACTTTTTTGACAGGCCCAAGAAAAACCAGATGATATTTTCGATTTGACACATTGTGGGCTAAAAAATGTAAGTCTGCATAAATTCTAATCATAATTGAAAAGTTTTGATACTAGAATTTTGTATTGTTCTTTAAGACAACTTTTAGATAAGAGAATCTTGAAGTCAAAAATATATATGTTTCACAGTCAGAGGAAGACATTTAATATCTTTTCCAAACAGGTTATTTTTTTTATTATTGTTTATCTTTCAATAGATTCCAGAAAAAGTTTGTGCCTTCTGCAAGATTCTACAGAAAAAGGTTTCCTCATAAGAATTATTTTCATATTCTTTGACCTTGTTAATTTCATATTCATGATGTAAACATGGCAGACATGGGAGGTAATAATGATTTTGAGGGGTATTGAGTTAAAATATGGGATGATTTTGGCCTCTGCCCACACTTAAAAAAATTGTCATTGCTTGAGTCCCAAAGTCTACTTTAATTTTTACGTTAAAGATGTTTTCTGTTTTTTTAGGTACTGCTTCTCCAAGAGAATAAACTGCATAATTTGAATTCATCAAAAATTGAAGAACTTTCAGGCTTGCAAGTATGTTCCTAGTTTTCTGCATCCACAACCGCCCCCTTGCACTTGAAAAAATGACCAAATTCTTTTGTTTTCCCATTTTCTTGCCCTGTCTATTTTTAAGCATCTGTCTAAAGTGCCCTTTGGTTTCAAAATATATTTATAATTATTTGATTCTTTTTTCTAGGTTTTAGATGTATCTCACAATGAAATAACTGCATTGCCAAAACAGTTCAAAATATTCGTCAATCTGCAGGTTAAACAATTTTTATGATATTTTAGCAAAAGTTTTGTCATAAAAGATTTTGAAAATTAATTATATGACACACTTGATACAATATAGATAACCAGTTTTTTTGATGGAATTTGATTCAATAATTTTTTTTTTAGAAATTAGACTTGTCATTCAACAGAATAAGACAGTTGCCAGAAGACATTGGATGTTTAATCAATCTTCAAAATTTAAATGTTAGAGGTATCATCTGTGATGTTTAAATTGAAAAAATAATTTCTATTTTTTGCATTTTAAAGAAAAATGTATAATAGAAAGACCATATCAATTGTAGATTTACATGTTACTTGCAATTCTCTTTTATCGACATGTTTATGGTTATCACATTTTATGTTTCATCAACATAAATAGAATATTTTGAAGATAATTTGAACCAAGCAAAAAAATCATTGGATTAGAACCAAAAATGATCCATAAGAATCTCTCCTTTTGACATTACGATAATATTTTCTTTTCATTGCACTTTTAAACTTTCTAAAGTCTATTTAAATTATATCAGTCAAAATTAGAGATGCCATTATGCCATATGTTTTAGGAAACAAGCTGACGTATCTTCCTCCAAGCATAAAATCTCTCAGAGATTTGCACATATTGGATATTCGTGACAACAATAGCTTGATACAACTTCCTGTTAATCTTTGTTATCTGTCCAATCTTGAGGTAAGAAATCAAATGTTTAATATCTCTACCTCCAGCCATGTTGTTCATTAAATTGATGCATGAATCGTTTGCAAAAGATCCTAGTTTATGCCACAAAACTGATTTTTAACTTTTTATTAACAGGAGTTTTATTATGACAAAGAAAGGATCAAATATCCTCCTAAAGGTGAGGCAGTCTTTCAAGGAACAGTTTTCTTTATGCCTTATTACTGTAAATCTTTGAAGAAAAAATAAGAGTATTTTTTGTATATTATACTTAAGGCTGAAATACACGATCATTTTTTAAATGACAGTCTTCATTTTTTAAATGACGGTTCTCATTTTTTAAATTAAATGATTCATAACTACACGGTCATTTTTAACTGACAGATATCATTTTTCGAATAAAATAGCACAAACGGTCTTCATTCAATAATCAATTTTCTCACGGTAAACATGGAAGAAGAAGCTGCTGTTGGTTCCTTTTTGTATTTTCGATTAAAAGAAAGAGAAAGCAGCGACAACGAAGGCAGAGATGCATTTGGGTGAAACCGTGGTTGAGTAGAAGACATAACTTGGGAGTGTTTGACACCCAAAGACAAATTTCATTTTGCCATGAATAACGACGTATCGATTTTTTGAGTCATTTCTTCTTTGCTTCTCTTCGCTTCAGTTCGACCTTTGCACGTCGACTTTTCATTTACTATGACATGGCACTAGATATTCATTCATTTCGCGGCCATGCGTCATTAAATTTTTCAAATTTTTTTCTGGCGCCAGTGAAACAATAGCAATTCCATCATTTAAAAATGACAAAGTTGAACATGTTCAACTTCATCATTTACGACTGTCATTTAAATATTCCGTCATTTTCTATCATTTTTTAATCCATACACGATCATTTTTTATCATTTTTTGACTGATAAATGAAGACTGTCATTTAAAAAATGATCGTGTATTTCAGCCTTTAGTTATTTAAGTCATTTGCAGTTGCAGCTGTTAAATTTGTTTTTTTACACAGAGCAATATTAGCTTGCAAAATCCCTCTAGATTTTGTAAAAATATCATGCTTTCAAAAGTAATTGAATCTTAGAAAATAATGCAGTGCTGTTTTGTATAACTTGCAATTTTTGTGTTCATAACTTTTCTGTTGTCATATGATAGAGGTTTCCTGGCATGGAATTCAAGAAATCAAAAGATGGTTTAGGCTGAGTAAGTAATGTCAAAAATCTTTAAGATTATTATGCTATTTAAAAAGATCCTTGAACTGTGATTGCTACCGGAATACTTTCACCCAAATATAAAATGTTTCAATGTAAATCAATTTAGATATAAGCATTATATTTGTAAATGTTTTCTATTAAAATTACACTTTTCATTTTAACCTTGTTTTATCCAAAATAATAAAGTTTACAATTCCTCTATTCTAATTTAAGTAAAAGGCGATGAGTTCAATGAAGATACGGTGATGTTCGAAGCAAGTAGGTTGTCTTCTCTTGTTTCAAATAGCATGAATAGTTTCCTTGTATATTTTGCTTATGTATTGACATTGACCTGCTTTTAATTTCACTTATCAAGTTGATAACTATTTATCTTGTATATGTATTTTTGTCAGAATTTCCAGACAAGCAATCGATTCATTCATCTTCCAGTTATTCAGATGATGGCGGTGCATTAGAGGTAATTCTTTCATGTATGCCTCATACTGTCTCCCTTTCGCATCAGTGAAAATGTTTTTTTGCCATTTCTTGCTTCTTATTTTTAGAATCATGTCAATTCTAATCATCTTCTCAACTGTGTTTCATAACATCATTCTTATAATTTTAAGTTAAAGCTTCACTCCTTTTTTATGTCATAAATATAGACTCTGATACAGAACACTCATGTTTATGTTTTATAACTAATGAAAGGTCCCCCAACGGTAAACATGATTTTATAAACTAATGCTATGATGTACAAATGGTAAGCCAGCTGGAAACACCATGTTTGCAATCCAGTGTCATCATCACCACTTTGCTGTGCAATTTACAAACATAAATGAGTTATTATTAATTACAATATTGCTGGAAAATTGATTAAAATCTCTTTCTTGTTTAATCAAGTTATAAAATGTGGAACAATGATTGTTTAAATGTGCAACAATGTTATTGTATTTGTAGGAATCAATCAAAAAAAGAGAAAAAGAAAAGGTAGGATGAACAAGATTGATTGAAAATGTTGATTCTAGTGATTTCTCTAAACAACGTCTTTCAGTGCTGCCTTGTTTTGTATCCCTCAGTTTTGGAAGAAGGTTTTCATAGGTAAGGTCCAATGTAATGGAAAAGCTATAGATATTAATCACAGTTCTTTCCAACAGCGTGCAGTTATAAACATTTGTAACTGCTAGCATCATGTTTAGTAGCGCTCCTTTTTATGGCAATATTATTCATAACGTCCGAACTAATCCTGAATGACGTAATCTTTTAGGAAGCCAAACGACAACAACAACTGGAACTGGAGAAGAGGATATTGGATGTTCAAACAGAGAATGCCATTTTGCTTTCAGCTGCTGCGAAGGAGCGACAGTCTGTTTTGGCCAATGTTGCATTTGTAAGAAATTTGCTTCTCCGTTATATTTGCAATGAATGATGGCATATTTGCCCTTTGACATTAGTCCTTTGCCCTTTGTCCGTTGGCCTGCTAAGTCACTTTTGCCCTGTCAAAAGTTGAATTGTACTACTGTATAATAGCATGACGTTTTATCACTGCTTTGTTATTGTTTTAGTGCTAGAGCAACCTTATCATTGTAGGTTAGCCTCATGAAAGCTTTATCTAATGCACGTCATAAACGTACTTTGATTCTGTCCAGCTTCCATCTGTATATATCAAAAGAGCTTATGATTCATTTCTAGGAAGAGATGCGAAATCAATCAGAGATGCATCGTGTTTATGAAGAATTCGAAGGAAACAGAAATAGATTGTTCCAGGCTCTGCGTCATGGTAAATATTTTCTCATGTCTTTGATTTTTTAACTGCTTCATTGAAGTGAAATTCATTGCCAGTGGATGTTTGTGAATAGCATTTTTCAGGTGGCATATCATGATTAAGCATAGAATTACGTCATCATTCCTTGAATCAAGCTCATGTTGTTTTTACTTTTTTCCAAAGATGAAGAACATTTCAATGATACAGTCTCCCTTGTGCTTCAAATGACAGAAAGGTAATATTGAAAAAATATCATGTTTTGATGTGTGATTTCCATTAATAAGTGAGTTTTGAAAAGAATTACAACCATCAACATACAATCAATTTTTTTATTTATTGAATATTTAAAGCATGGATAGCTTACATGGATTTATTTGTATTTCTTCTAAACGGAGGAATGAAGAAAGGAGTACAAGAAAAGTAGAGAAAAAATGAGAAAAATTGAATTTTATGTTCAGTATTAAATGGATCTTTATTACTTGTATAAAGGTTAGTGGATTGTAAATTATTTCATTATAATAATGATGTTTAAAACATTGATTTTAGAGCTCGAAGAACGGAAGAATTACTTGATGAAATGGAAGCAGAAAGGTTTGTTCTTTTTTATGTAGGCCTGATTTTACGGAGAAAAGCAAAAACCTTTTAGGCTTATAAAAATATTTCTTTTGTTTTTATCTATCGATATATCTATAGTGTTTAGATCCATCTTTCTATGAAGCATTTTTAATGATGCTCTGTTTTTTTGCAGGGAAAAAACAGACGAGTTGTTTAGAATAACGCAGGAAGAAACTGAGAGGTTGAAGAAGGAGGAAGTCATACGTAAGCAGTTTTTCTAAGTCTGTTTTTTATTCCATATACGATGTATATTCAACATAGTTGCTGCTGATAATAACCAATAATGGTCCTTAACAACCACCACGATTTTTATAGCGTATCACTGATAAAGCGGTTGCAGCAGTGATTACTGTTGTAAGCTGCACAATGTTTCTACGACTTGCTCATCTGCTTATCTGAATTCCGGAAAGGTAAAAATATTTAATTAATCTATTTAATCTACAGGTTGTATGACAATTGTAATGGAAGAACTGGAAAAACATGAAATTAAATTTGCAGAGTATGAAAGATCTCGTGACGAAACAGCCAAACTTGCATTACGGAGGTTTTTAAATTTTTTCTAATTTTCCAACTTCAAAATTTTTATACCCATTGCTGCTCAATTGACATGCAAAATGAATTGATATTATGCTGAACTTCTAGGCTTCATAATCATTTATAATGTTTTATTTCTGTGTAGTTTTACTGACACAAACGAAGGAATTGAAACAATTCTTACCGAAAGAGATGAGCAAAGGCATGACTTGCTTAAAAAGATTGCCAACGAGGTATCTCCTCAATTTTTTATATCATCTGAAATTCATCTTCTCTGTTTGGTTCCTGGAGCTTCAAGCTTAATTCCATTGATAGAAAAAACCCGTAAGGTTGAGAGGAACCGCTCAAGCTCTCAAAATCAGCTTATTGTTGACCCCTGATTTCAGTAGCACCCCATGCAGCCTTGTTTTCCAATATCTATGAATATCGTTGTTTCTGTAATTATCAGGAAAAAAATTTGCTTTGATGCTGTGATTTTTTATCTTGATAAACAGGAAGAGTCTCAAATGGCCGTTTTCATGGCATTACAATTCCAAAAAGATTCAAAACTCACTCGTATTCGACAACAGGTTCGTAAATATTTTGCTATTTATGCATTTTATCTGTCATGGATATTCTATCTTCTCAGTTTAAACCATGACAGTTACTATATAATTAAATGCTACTATGATAATCAATTGCTTTTTTGTAATCATCAATCGCTTCGTTTCAAACAACATATTTCCATAGCAGGTATTTGTATCCTCCCTGAGTAGGTCTCGAATGGATAGCACTCCTATGCCTTGTCTCTTTCTTCACAGTCTCCAATATTTTGTTTATTTTTAAAATCTTATTATTTCAATTAGATCGAACTGATAGAAAGTGAATTACGAAGAATTTCCTTGCTTGAAATGGAGAAGAGAGCACAGAAGGAAGATGATGAAATGGTAAGCTTTTGTTATTCATTTCGTTGCCTGCTTTATTTCCATACAAAAACGTAAATATGGTTTTTATCTTATTGTTTTCATTGACTATTGTACACCCTTAAAGATATTTAGAGAGCCAATTCCCCTCTCTCTACCATTTGCCCCATGGCAAACGTTTAACCCTTACCGTGAGGCTATAATTCTGCCCCAGGCTTTACTCACACCTTTATTTCGCAGAATCAACTAGCAGAAATGCGTCTCAACACAGCTATTATACTCAGCCAATTGATCGATGAGCAAGAAAAAAGAGAAAATGAACTCGTCAAACGATTGGTAATTTGATTTTCTACTTAACTTTTTTTTTATATACACAATCTAAAAATTTACGATTCAACAATACATATTTACATCAACGATACCATTGGGAGCATGATAGGCATGGCTACCTTAAATGATTTGCAACAATACAGAAAACATTACAGATAATAAAGGCTATACCAAAGTTCTGGTCTTCTCATAGGGAGAAACAATTCACAGTTGGATAACACTTTTACCGGATCGGAATTGAAAAGTTGACAGGCTTTTGTATAGCCTAACTGTTATCAGAAAAGTCAAGAAGCCTGTGGCATTAATTGCAATTGACCATTCATTGTTTATGTTTCCCTTGAACTTTAAATAAATACAAAGTTGACTTCTTATTTAAATTATAAAGAAAAATATTTAAAAATGTAACAAGAATGTAATTTTTTTAACCAGTAAAATTATATTTTTTTCGCTTGATACCGGAGGCTAATTTTTTTTCAGTACTTTTTATTATTATCTGCTAAATGTGTTAATTTACTTTTGTAGAAAGAAATGGAGAACTACAGAGAAGACGAAGCTAAGGATTATTGGCTGATTCAGTTTCAGAGACTTCTTGACAGCAAGCCCAATGTACTTGTTGATGATGTAAGAATTGACTTGAATTAATATCTCCCTTTGAACTGTTACATACGAATATCATTTGTTAAATAATTGACATTATATTAAACACTTAATACTCCATTGATACCATAAATTATGTATTTGACTGTTGAACCTTGATTGTTGGCCCTTGATATTCAAAGACGTTTGATTTGACTTTTAATGTAGTGACACCTAAAGTTTTGTCCTTTCGACTCTTTTCCTTTCGCATTTCAACTCTCGCATTTCTCATTCCTTTTTCATAGTTTATATTGATGTAGTTCCTGAACTGAATTCATTCTCACATGCCGAAATCAATTTCCTATTTTTAGGAAAATGAGCTTGATGTCTATGTTGTTGAAATCTTAATGAATGCCGATGCCAAAGAGTATTTGCCGATGTTTGGAAGAAGAAAGATCACCAAAGATCAGATGAATTTGATGACTCACGATGAACTTAATTCAGTGAGTTTTATTTGTTCTATTTCGCCCTTTGATACTATATTCCTTGCTCAAATTAACTGCCATTGACTAATACCCTAAAAATCATTAAATCCTAAAGTAAAATAAAACTTGTTTTGCAGATTGGAGTTCATAACGAAAAAACACGAACAAACATTTTAGCTGCAATTAAGAGCAAAATCCTAATGAGTCATCAAATGGAAGAAAAACAAAATTTGCTTCGGGTCAGTTTTGTCTCTTACTTTCATTAATTTTCACTTTTCAAAATGATTTAATACAGGACTTTGTCAATGGAATAGACTATCTCTTGCTAGCCTTTAGATTTATCAAAATACGAATCAACCTTGAAAAAAACGAGCTCAAACCACCATGATGCGCCGTACTTTTGAATTAAAAAAAGTAAACGAATTATATCTAACGTGGGTCTGTTTTTTCGATGATCTCGTTGAACGTAACTTAAACGTAACAAACTTTTCTGTAGGTTCAACCTTGTTCAACTGACGAAGAAGTCGTGGAAGTAGCAGCCAGTGCTCCACCAGTTCAAGGACTTATTGCCAGATTTGAAGGCGAATGTGTTGTTTGCTTGGAAGAACGGGTAAGTTTTTCTCGACTTTCCCACTTCTTGGGCCTTAATTGAATTTCAAGTATCCTAAAAAGAGATTCTAGAAGATGAACCCTTTTCTTGGTCTAGAGCTGCACAAAACTTTGGTCGATTACCACTTCTGCCACAAATGTTCTCAATGGCATGCTTTTTTGCTTCTCCCTTGTCTACATTTTGGCTCAAAACTTTGTCTAAAATTTTCTTCGATTGCATTGGGTTAGCTGTAATTCGTCAAGTGTGTTCTTGTCTTCAGTCTTGCTAAAACACCCAATCTTCCTCTTATGTTGCATCTTATTAGCGTTTATCCTTACAATGTACTTTTTTTTTAGCCAAACACAATTTTCCTGAACTGTGGCCATGTTTGTACCTGCGTAAAATGCTCAAGACCGCTAGACGTTTGTCCGTTGTGTCGGGAAAAAATTGACCAAAAATGTCATCTCTTTGGAGTATGAGTATCCTCATACGTGAGAAAGATATGCTTTAAATGATTGATATAAAATACCTTCACTCGCATGTTGATAGTAATACCTTATGCACATGTGTTATCGGTTTATCAAAGTCAATGTAATTATATTATGTCATATCTACCGAGAACCTAAAAGTTATAGATAAAGATGACGCCCAATGGCTAGTTAACTGACTTTCCGCCTTACTTTAAGGTCGCTTGTTTTAGAAGCAAATACCTAGGTGTAGACATAGACAGCCGTTTTAACTGGGGTCGAGATACGTCTAGGAGGAGGCAGACCAAAGAGAGGCTCAGTCTCTAGCTACTCCTAGGTAGAGAGACATCCAGATGATGCTTTTATTGGTCCGATAAATTTCCCAAGTCCAAATCGAGATGGGTTATTGCAAGTCCTAAGATTTGGTATTTGATATTTTTAGTAAATCGCAGTCGATATATATGACGCTAGGCGATCTAAATCGTTCTTATTTTGTTATGAATCCATCGACGATTCGAGATGTTTGTAGATCAACTTTATCATGTTTTTAATAATCAAAGATGACGTCACGCTTATTTTGATGTAGGCAATAATTTAAATTTATTTACTTATGACTTACTCATTTTTTCGTTATTTAGAATTGTATCATCATGTGCAGTGCAAAGAACTGCGCTTTTCCTTATCATTTGCCATAAAGTGCCAGCGACCGTTCAAAAGGCACTCCAATTACGAAATAGAATTTCCTACCCTGATTGATGATCGGATTTTTTTTAAATCTGCAGCACAATGACAAAATAATGGGAAAATATCCTGTCTTTCAAAGTTTGCATATGTTTTGTAGGAAATGTATGAAACATAAAATGTCCGTCGATTTCGCATGAAGATATTTGTGGTTCCTCCTTACTTGCGTTCAGTTAAATTAAGCATTTAGCAAATCGGCAATTCCCATAATAACAAGTCCCATTGCTGTATTTTTGTTTATTGAAGAAGTATTATATAAGCACTGCAAAAGAGTAGGTCATATCTAACATGTGTATAGTCGTACCCATGATTAAAATATTACAAATATATATTGCAAAAAGCATGCCTGTCTTTGACAAAAACTTTCCTCATTGTTAAAAGTTGGAAATTAAGGGTGCTTTACACAAGGGTTGGCAAAAGACGCTATGTTATCATAGTTCCCCTCAAAGAGGGTGCACAATAGGGCAACTTTGTCCCGGCACGCCGCAAATATTTTGCGATAACCTCAATCCTCTTGACAATCCAATACCCCGCTTACCAAGAATCCAATATCATGCTTACCAAAAAAGGTCGATCTCGCCAAACCTATTGTCACCTGTCACCACTGATCAATGTTGTGCACCCTTTCAAAGAATACCCACAGCATTGTGCCAACTGCGAAGGATTTTGCCTCATTGTGACGTTTTGATGCTATTTAACCTGAGGCTGGCAACAAATGGTATCTGGCATGCATGGCGAAGATAGGAAGTCAACAAAAGATAGTAAAGCAATCGTTTTGTTGTGAGTAGAAAAGTAATGGATGAATCAAACACAATTGAAGATAAACCAAAACCTGATATGAAACCTACCAAAGATGGGGTGAAAAAGAAACGGAAAGCACCTAGATATTGGTCAGATCAACAAAATGATGATCACACTGTCGAAGCAGAAGTGAAATCAATGAAAAAAGATGTCGAAGAAATAATCATCGATCCAAAGCTTCTAGAGAAGTATGATCGAGGAAAAAGTGTCAGTTTAAAGGTATTTTGAATCATTCATCATCATTTAAATCCACTGGATCGAATCACCAACTTTTTCCTATCATTTTATGTATCTTAGATTATCATCTCTATGTATTGTGTCCGCTGGCACAAAATACCCTAGTGGGGACTGCACTGTAATTTAGATTAGATTAGATTAGATTAGAATTTTATCTTGAAGTTTTTGATCAAGTACCAAAACATTTTCACTTTAAGTCTATAAAGAATAAAAAGCTGAAAAGCAATTTAGAGAAGAAAGAAGACAACTTTAGCAACGCCACAAAACAAGCTGCAAGAGCAGAATTACTTTTGGTAGAAGAAGCAGGGTATGTGATTATTTTCATTTAATGCTTGATACTGTAAAATATTATATTTCAATTAGGTTAATGCCAATTTTTATGAACCAGGCCAGAAATAGTTTTTTCAAAATTAACTTCTTTAATCAATTATTCATTTTTGCTTGTATCATTGCTAACGATTTTAATATTTCTCAGTTTTTTAGAAGCAGAAGGATTAGAGAAAACATACAAATTTTCACAAAAGGAAATTGCAAACTCAGCAGACATTTCAAGTGCATCAAAAGTATGATCATTAATGCTTTTATTTATTAACTTCAATCTCTTTTTATTCAGCATAATTATTATAATCTATAACTATGGTTGATTATGGTCAATTATCATGATTTTGATGTCAATTCTTGCTCCTTCTTACCAGTTCTTTGAATTAAAATTGGATACGTTTGGACCATATAAAGTCAACTATACAAAAAATGGAAGGTAATGATTTTCCTGCATCTAGATTTTTGTCACTATAAAGACCTTTGTTATTTGATATAACTCCGAAGAAGTCTTTTATGCCAAGGCAGAATGAATAGTCCCTTTAACCCACATCTTATTTATCACATCCACATTTTATCTTTTTTTCAATCTTTTGGGTTGTTGCTGTGCATGTAAGAAAGGTTTGTCACTTGATATCATCTCTTGTAACAAATTCTTTGTTGTAGGTTTCTCTTGATGGGCGGCCAAAAAGGTCATTTAGCAACAATAGATTGGAATTCAAAAAAATTAGGCTGTGAATTTCATGTACAAGAAACTGTAAGAGATGTCAAGTAAGTTTTTTATTCATGATTTTGCAACTTACTACGTGGGAAGAGTCCACTCACGAAGCTAAATCAAAGTTATGTTGTTGCCAGATAGTTACTTCTTTTCAATAAACTTGAAAGCACTTTATTAATGTGGCTTATTCCTCTTATTTGAAGCTTAAATTTCTAATGTAAGATTTTTTTCATTTTAGATGGCTTCATCAGGAGACCATGTTTGCTGTTGCACAGAAAAGAAATGTTTATATTTATGATAATACTGGCTTAGAAATTCATTGTTTGAAACATCATCAATATGTCAACAAGATGGAATTTCTCCCTTATCATTTTCTTTTGGCTACAGTGGTAGGTTTATGATCACTTTTAGAAATAGAAAAAACCTTTGAAAGATATATTTTGCAACTTTATTCATTGCTTGGTTGTTTGTGATCTATTTGATTAATTTTTAGGGCAATACTGGATATTTGAAATACCAAGATACATCAACAGGGAAATTGATTGCTGAACATGGAACTAAGTTGGGAAGATGTGATTGCATGGCACAAAATCCGTACAATGCTGTTATAAACCTTGGGCATGCAAATGGTAAGTGCTAAAATAAAAGGGTTAAAGTTAGATAGTAGCTAAATGTGAAGTCTGGAAGAAGAAGTTTCTTATTCAAGAATTTTTGTATCTTTGGATAAGTTTCATATTGGTAATGTTTTCGAACGCATTACTAAAAGAAAGTTATGTCATCATCCTCTTTTGAATTCTGCATTTGAAAGTTATTTAAGTGATTTTTGTTTTAAACAGGAACTGTTACAATGTGGAGTCCGGCTGTGAAGGAGCCATTAGTGAAAATCCAAACACACAGAGGACCATTGATCTCCATGGCGATAGACTCTAAAGGCCTGTATGTAAGCTAGTTATCTTAACAGATGTGTTGAGCTTTATATGCGATATTTTAGCAACTAGAATGGCAGCAGTAAAGGGGTCAGGTGATGTAACAAGAGATTGATATTTATATCAACCCAGAGCATTGATAACATTAAGGCCGATTAATTGTCTAAAGACCTAGAAGTTCTTGGATTAAAAATAATATAGCGTTTTTTAATCGCCATTTAAGATAATATGTTCTACTCTACCTTTGATTTCTATTTTCCTTGACGCTAATTCTTGCCATTTTGTTTTTATCACGTCTTTAGTTACATGGCCACATCCGGAATGGATGGCCTATTAAAAATATGGGACATTCGGACATATAAGCCATTGCATGCACATCGATTATTCCGAGCTGCACACTGTTTGAATATCAGCCAAAAAGGACAACTTGCTGTTGGATTCGGTCCTCATGTTTATGTTAGTAATCAAAATCTTTGTTTGGGTTCATTTTTTTCTTTTTGATTGCATGTAAAAAATCGTTTTAAACATGATTGTTCCTTGCATGAGCTGAAAAGGCATCAATCCATCTCTTCCTATATATATATTTATATATAAAGAAATACCTTTTTAATACTGAGAACTTATAAGATTGCACGAAAATCTTGACATAGCAAGATTTTTTCATCCAAATTTTTCCGAGTGAAGAGCATCGGACAATGGGCAAGAGTTGGACGGAAGTAAAGAAACAGATGCGAGTCAAAGGTAACGAGGAAAGAGAAATAGCGTACGTGATTGGCTGATTGTATAACCAATCCTTGCCCACTCGCCTGGTATGGAGCTAACAACAAACTTTCTGATTACACAAAGCAAGTTTTTGTTTTTTTACATAAACAGATCGGCAAATCCTAAATGAAAAGACATAAATGATTGATCTGAATCTTTCTAGCAATCACTTAATCGAATCATTCTCTAAAGTGTAATATCTCATAACTGTGCTGTAATTAACTCTGACCTCATCTTAAAAACATTTTCCATTCAAAGGTTTATAAAGACGCATTTACAGAGCAACAAAAAATGCCATACATGTCCCATTTATTACCATCTTCAGAAGTTGTAAGTTTACAGTTTTGTCCATTTGAAGACGTTCTCGGCGTTGGTCATAGTAATGGTTTTGCCAGCCTTCTTATCCCTGGCTCTGGAGAGGCGAATTTTGATGCGTTGGAAGCGAATCCTTTCCAAACCAAAAAACAAAGAAGAGAACACGAAGTGAAAATGCTACTCGAGAAGGTAAATCATATTCCTTTTATTGAATGTTTGATTAATCTGCAATAAGTTATCTATTATCATATATTTTGTGAGTATTTTCAGTCTCATTTGTTAGTCTCTTAATAAGCTATGTAACAATGTGATCAGTTTCATATTTTCATTATAAATAAACTAGATAATAACTTCTTCATAGTTCAATACTAGTATCGAAGCTAATTTAAGGAAGTAATGAATATTTATTTTGCTTTTCAGATTCAGCCCGACATGATAACTCTAGATCCAACAGAAATCCTTCGAGTTGGTCATTCCAAAACAAGCGATGGAGATACAGCTGCGCCTAAGGTAGTTTGTAAACTTTGTTACCGTATTTTTATGCAAAGTTATTATCTTATCAGTGTCTTAGATAGAGCGTCTATCAGCAAGGCTTCCAGAAAGTTATCCTGTTTTACATTGATGCATAAAAATCCAGTTCAATTACCTCTTAAGAGCTGGTTGTTTTTAAATTTTGGACTGAGAGCGAAATTAGTCAACGGTAATGGCTTCGGGTCCTTTCTTTGCTATATTGATAGATCACATCTCTCCCCCCCCCCCCCCCGCATTCTTACGAAAGCCCCTCATGCGGATGGACCTTGGGAAGAGTCCACTCGCGAAGCTAAATCGAAGTTATGTTGTTGCCAGGTTAATTGATAGAATCTAATAAGCTTTTAATATTTTTCAGTCAACTTTTGAACCGAAATTTAAAGCAAAAGGAAAAGGGACAACAGTTAAAATTCATCAAAGAAAGAAAGGTGTTCAAGAAGAAACTAAACGGGTATATTTTTTATCTATTTAAATATAGATTGGTCTCTAAGTTGCCTAACTTCTTGTCAAATCGACCAATAGCAATGCTTGGTGTGATGGCAGTATTGCTCAGATTGACTAAAGTGTGCTTTCTTTGTTGCTAGAACTTTGACATACCAAATGACGTCATTCTAATAATAGATCAATACCGCTTTTGTTAATACCTGATTCAGATATTTTTCCATTTTCATCCAGGCAAAATTAAAAAGAGAAATGCTTGAGAAGAAGATGAAAGAACGGCAAAAGAAAATCGACAAACAAAATGAAACTGATGCAAATATTTTGACTGAACCAAAATCTGCACTAGATCGATTTGTAAAGAAAAAATCATAGTAAGAGAGTGAATTCTACTTAACTCATTTTAGATGTCATCTCTTATTTTAGATCAACTTTATTTTTATTTTAACTATCTCGTCTAAATTTCTGATACTGATTAATCTTTTCGCATGGTAACATTCATAAACTGCCTGAATAAGATAACACATTTGTGTCATACTTGTCGAGTAATTTTTTGTCCGGCACTGCATAGAGAATGAAATAACATGATCTATTTGGCAACAATTAACATGACATGACAATTCAGAGTCGATTTTTTGCACAATAGTTATAAGCATGCTAGATCTTGAGTGCTGAAGCTGTCAGCAAAGTCGAGTTATTAACCTTTCTCCGGGCAAAAACATACCTGAAGGCAAACCTTCCTCACGAAACAAAAGAAAATAGACATGGCTTGGGAGTGTCATTGGAGTTTATATTTTTTATCGTTGACCTTCATCCAGCTAGTGACCATATGACTGTGATTTTTTCCTAACACTAGCTATCAGGTGTCACCATTAAATGAATAACGTAGTTCCACCGTCTGTGACGTTGGCCGGGTAGAGAGTTCATTGTTTGCAAATGAGTTGATCTGCAGACATTAGACTAGATTACTGCAGAATCGCCTAACATAATACATTGGGCTTGTATATACGTTGAGAAAAGATGCTAATCTAAGCGAAGGATTTTGTTATTTGTTTGAAAGATTTTCATCTTTTCAAATAACTAAAATCGCCTCTTCCATAGCTGCTTCGTTTGAATTTTCTGTCTGCATATCCTGTCCTCTTACTTAAAAAAGCAGAGACTTTTATTTGTTGCTAAAAATGAAAGAGTTTGGTTGTCTGTAACATCGAAATAAGCATCATCATAAGGGGCCAAATAGCAATGGCAGGGTATAACATGTGAATTGGCCTACCGCTTTTTCGAAACATCTGTTAGACATTTCTCGACGAAAAATTTCCGTTTGAGACCAGTTGGACTTATCGAAACAACCTGAAAGAATATTGGTCTGAAGCAGAGGCTGTAAAGAGTTCTATTTTAAAAATATTTTTATCGTCAATTGCTTCATTTGCTTCATATTAACATGTTTTGTCTTTCTTTGAATATGTTGATAGGTTAAAGAAAGAAATAGTGTAATTATCTAATAGTATAATAAATAGTGTTATCAGGCAGAGGTTTTTTATTTTAATTGTTTTGCAATAAGGCTGCTTGGAACGGATCATCCCAAATGAGGCAGGTGAAGTATACAATAAATGAATGCACGAGTTCTTTTGGTTTGAGAAATATAGATTAGAAAACGACAATTACCGCATTTTATTTGGTTTTATTTTTAGTTTACTTTCTATGCATATTTGCAGTAGAGCTTTTCATGTTTACATTTTAATCCAAACGCAAGCAAGCTTTCTTGCAAACGATTCCGATCTCTCACTTTTCCCCTACATTTTCGTAGTCTGCAAGGGTAAGTTTTCAAGACCCCACCCCACCCCCAGACAATTTAGGAACTTTGAACTATATCCCTGGTTTTGTGAATTATCCTTTTTCATTTCATTGAAAATAATTACCATTATTCGCTTCGTCGAAACTTCAAGTAAACACCACAAACGCTCAACTCAAATTTATTTTCATATTTGCAACGTAATTAAAGGTATTTTATTGTACTTTTAAAACCGAATAAAAAGCAAACAGGTAATCAATTAAAGTCGGCATTTTTGCTGGTTATGCTGATACCTGTTTCGCAGACGCGGCATGCAATTTAAGCATACATGAGAGGCATTTCAAAGGGGTACGATGCACATCAGGTTATTCATCTGTTTAAATACAACCAGTTTACAAGTGGTCTAGTGCCTGTCTTTAGATTGTCTCCAGCTATTGCACCTCTTTACTTTCCGCAAAGAGTTCTATTTACAGATTGGTTTTACGTGGCAGATAGATTTCGACGGATATTGGCAAATTGGTTGCTTGATTGGCTACTGTTTATAGTGAAAGATTAAAGTAAAAAGGAGTATTTCATAAAATGCAGCTGCTGTTTCGAAACCTCCGCAGGTGAGACAAAGAAATAAACGAAGTTTAACTGATAGGTTGTGTCCACCGAAGTTTTACGAGTTTTGCCTATGAAAAAAGGTCATTTTCAGCATCAGCGATCTCAAGAAATCAAGGTTTGAAATCTAAATTATATTTTCAAAGCATTATTTTGTTAGCTTTTGTCCAGTAATTGTTGTTGGCAAAAAGAAAACTGCTTTTTATCATAAGCACAACTCTTGCAATAAATAATATCTTCTGATTTATGCATTATTTTTTATGACGACCAAAATAAAATTCAACTGTTTCCGTCGGCCAGCATAGACGAAATAAAACATACATTTTGGTACAAGCAAAGATGAATACAAACTGGTTCTGGTACATTACTTTCCCCGTCCTGCTGTTAATTGCATGGAACTTCGAGAAAGTGAAATTGGAGGATGTTGCTCCATGCAAAGACTACGAAGTTTATTACCGAATGACAGGCAAAATTCTCAAGAGTATTCGTGTTTACACTGCTTTGCAATGTAAAGACAAATGTTTCAGAACAAACTCATGCAATGGGATCAATTTGAACACAACTAAAAATTCAAAAAAGGAGATGATTTGTGAGTTAGTGGAGTCAGATGCTGCATCTAGCTTTGTCTTTGAAAAGAACTGGGCTCATATCAGGGTGAAGGGAGAGGAGCTGCGCAAGTTATGGGTAAGTGAAAGTTTATGAAAAACCGAACTTATCGAGTGATAAATGGAGCAGTAGAAATTAGCGATGTAATGAAAATATACTAGGCGAAGTTACGTGTGTTGTACAGTGCAAGATACATGGTCTGTGAGATCAACTTTGGCTATAGCGTTGCGCTTCAGGACGTAGAAAGTCTCTTCCAAGGGTAATGGGAGTCCGAGTTATTATTCGCACGTAAGGTGAAGTGTCTTTTTGAAAAAAGCTTGAAGTGTGCCATTGTACGCCGCTCTAAGCCTTTCCACCTTAGACAATAGCCATATGCAAGACAAAAAGCAAACATGGGTCTAGCCTGGATTCGAACCACGAACCTAAATAATATTATTAAGTGCTCTACCCTCTTCAGGGCCGAATCCAGCCATCTCTGATGGGGGCAAGAAAGACGAAATTTCCGACAAAATTTCCGACAATTGACTGCAAAACAATAGATTTTGTTTAATCTCTTGTTTAAATCAGGTCAAATTTCCGACGAAATGACAGTTTGTGGTCCAGCAATTCGCAATACGTACAGCTCAATGACTTATTGGTTCAGATAAAAATTATTGAATGTATTTTGTTTGTTTGTAGGTTAGTAGTAGCTGCACAAGATGTGGAGAGAACCAAGTTTGCACCAGGGCTCTTGATACGTGTGGGGAACAACATTGTCAATGCAAATCTGGCTATTTTGATGATGGTAATAAGACATGTTCACTCAAAAGTGAGTGTCATCTCAATTTTTGCCAATATTTTCATCAGCAAGATTCTTCCCTTATTTTTCCATCCTACAAAATCCTTCTTGGATCATACAGTGAGGGGAAACTCCCAGATCAATGCTGAATACCATAAAATTTTAATCCTATAGATAGATTGTCATAATTCTTCTACTTATTAAAGAGATTTTAGCATTTGCCACAAATTGCACATAGGCAAATATTTCGCTTTTATTACAATGCCACGCCTTTTTTCTTTTTTTTTCTTAAATTTGACTTCTTTGCATCATGCATTTTTTGCTTTACTGCCTGTTGCTCTACTGCCTCGCTGTGTTGAGTTTCTGACCAAGGCCAACAGACCAAGGGAACAAGTTTTGCATGCAACTCTGTTTGATTATCGCTAATCAAAATTGTCTTCTTCAACTACATCTAGATTGGCTGCCCTTTCTGCATTTACTCTGAATAATTATGTTGCTTTCCTTTTCTTATAAAGCACAGTCACAGACATTTAAACATCTTTATGTCTTCTAGGCTGTATGGGCAGTGGAATTTTAACAGGCAACAGTGGAAATATCTTAACACCAACGTATATGTCAGAGCTGTGCGAAAAAGGTGATTCCCTTATGAGAAGTGAATACAGATGTTATTATCAGATAAGCTTCAATGAAAATAGAAACATTTCCATCGAATTCAGTAAATTCAAACTCAACTTTGGCAGCATAACTGACTGTAGTACGGCACAACAAATCATGGTTCTTATGCCAGGAACAAAAAGTGAAGCAGGGTACGGTTGTTTGAATTTTATCGCTTATAGATATCGCTTAGAGATTTATCAAATGTTACAATTTTGATAATGGATCCTTAATGCAAAATACTAATGGGATGGGAGAATTCCTAATGTAGGTTTCACAATAAATCAGGGATTTTAAATCAATGAAGGGGAATGGACCACTTTACACCTTCTCAAACAAGGTCCCTTTTGATGCATGCAGCGTTATTCAATTACAGGATTTGTGGAGATTATGGATCAGATTCTATACAGAAGAATGTTTTTGCCAAAAAGCTTCTGATAATGTTTTGGTTTGGTGGTCTGACAAATCCATGTGTCACTATCATGGGAAGTTATACTGCATTGTAAAAGTTGAAAGGAGCTGAACAGGAGGTAACTCATTTGATGAAATGTTTGAATGTGGTTATTGATTTAGCCAAACTTTCTTGTCTTGAAAGATATATTTAAAGGGAACAATGTAACAAAGGCACAATACAGTGCAGAAATAGGGAAAACAGCAGCATATTAAAGAACAAACGGTTTACTAAAATTTGTAGAAAAACCCTAACCAGCTGGAAAATCTTGAAATGCAATCTTCAAAAGTGGTTCTGGTAGTCCTAAGCCTTTAAGAGTAGAATAATGATTAGAATTTTGCCCTAAATTATCAAAAATGAAATTAAATGTTATTTTGAGTAAAGATGGGACAGTCAGCCATAACTCATAAACTGATGATGATCTTTGCTCAGATGGATCCACGCCTCCAAAAATGTACAAACATCCATCAAGCGTAATGGCAGCAGAATGGAAATACAATGGAGTTGGGAGTACCTGAAAAATAAGTAAAAAAACTTCATTTCCGACATTACCAGAAAATATTTGTCAGTATAAACCATGTTTTCAATGCTAAAAGTACTTTTTATCAACAAGTTAAAAGGCTAAAAGCAAAATCATTGGTATTCAAGTAAAAGTCATGAAAAATTCTGCAGTTGTATGTATGTTTCATTATTTGAGACCCAAGAACAAATTGTTGGAACATCAACAATAATCTCTTGAATTAAAAAAAAGGGATGGAAAGAATTATTATATAATTGCATTGTAGTTTACAATTAAAATTGCATTTATATCTTTAAGAGTTAAATATTGACACTTTTTGAGATATTTAAGTTTTGATAATTAATGACCCATCTTTAAATTTATAAGCACCATAGATTATCTGTATCTGCTGGTATGTCATAAATATCATTCATTAAATGTTTATTTGATAGAACTTAAGCAAAATCGTTTGATTTTTCAAGGAATGCCAAATCTTTTCATGTCTAAAGAGCCCCGTTTCTAGAAGGAAGTTGCAAATAAGGAAGTAAACTAACGATATCCAATTTGCTCCATTTGAGTTCTTTTAGATTGATTTTCCATATATCGTTGTAAGGCTCTGGTGGGTGGCCTATGCCCCCACACATGTAAACAGTATCTTTCCAAACTACACAACTGTGTGCTTTTCTTGGTGCAGGAAATAGTCCTTTACTTGATGGTTTGCATTCCAATTTACTCCATTTATGCGAAGTAAAATTGAATTTCCAAATATCATGAAAATTAAGAGCTCTTCCATACGTTGCACCCCCAAACACATAAAAATCATCACCATAGACAACAGCTTCATGTCTGTATCTGGCTTCAGGTGCATCTTCCTCCCAAATATCATTCCATGTTTTGCTTTCTAAATCAAAACAGTGCATATCATCCAAAAATTCCCGGCCGATCGTGCCTGAGAAAATGTATAATTTTGGGTTTTCCTTGTGTGTGCTGATTACCATACTATGGCCATATTTGGGTATAGGGGGGTTCCCTTTTTTAACATGTCTAAACTGTGACCAGGTTTTTGATCTCAGTGAATAAACAGAAAGATCGTTCGTATTTGAATGTCCAAAAGGATACCCAGAACCCCCGAAAATGATCAGGCTGTTGCCATAGATGACCATGGAACTTGATGCCGATTGGAAACGAACGTTCCTAGAATGCGGAAGTTCTGTCCATTTCCTGGAAATCGTGTTGAACGACAGTATCTCGCTGTAAATATGATCATTACAAGCTTTATCATATCCTCCGTAAACGAGCAAATGATTGACCGTTGCACAGCATCTGTGTCCACTTCTTGGCGCAGGGTTTTCGGTGAAAGTTTTCAGTTCTTTCAGAATGCGATTCGCCATTTTAATGTAAAGTTTGGTCAGTACAGATTCATCTCCTTCGCAGCTACCACCAGGCTCCGCGACTTCATTGAAAACTCGAAATTGCCATGTCGACCACTATAATTCTCAAAGGGGGGCCAGTATATCGGACCAGGGAGGCCAATTTAAAAATTGTAATCTGAAACTTCGAGCTATCAAATATCAATGCAAATCCACATACTTCACTTTGCAGTAAACTGTAAATGAAGATGGTTTTGAAGGAAACTGTAAAAGTATAGCTTTGTTTTTAATAATTGCCGGAATTTTAATTTAAATCCCCTTTATTCAAAAATCTGATCTTATCTATCTTTAATGTTGTAGATTTGCGTAAGAAGACATAAGCTAAATTCATATGTTCCTAAATTTAAAGGATTTTGATCTCAAAAAACTATACATAATTAGTTATATACTGCACGAAGCAATTTCAACAACTTTTTTCTAAACAGTGATGCCCCTTTACAGTTTGATTTTGCAAACATCGTATGACCAACTTGTTATAACATGCTGAAGACAACAACATTTTACCACTTGCGAAGTTAGACAACTTAGAGGCAAATCTTGGATTATTATTTATTAATACTCTCAAGAAATCTGGTTTCAGATTATCTTAGATTTTCTATCTGGATAAAGGATTATCTTGGAGGATTAAATGGCTCTGACAGGCATCTGCTGTAAACGTTATTGATCATTCTACGAGTCCAAAAAGCAGGTTACATTTCTACGGCAGAAATCTTCATGAAAGATTGCTTAAAATTAATAGAATTACAAAGACACGCCTAGGCCAAGCCCTGTTTTCTTTTGTTCGTTAAGTAAATTGCTCAATTTAAGGTCTTTCTGACCGAGTCTCAGCACTTTTAATACCTAGATAAATTATTGCCTAATAAATTTGATAAAAGAAAAAACCACTGAAGTTCATTCTGCGAGAAGATTAAGAATAATTTTTAGCTTGAATCCCAAACATGAAATCGAAACAAGAATTTGTATGACCAGAATCTCAATGATGTTCAATCAAAAAATATTGAAATTTTCAAAAATGCTCTTTTGCATCTTCATCATTTATGTTGTGCCTTTGGTGGAATTTGTTCATTGTTATTGGGAAGGAAGTATTCTGAAATGGTAACTACTTTCATTTGCATTTTCAGATTAAATTGGGGGGTATGCTTTGCCAACATCGCTACTTAATTGTATATTAGGAAACAGCGAAGATTATGCTGAAAAATTGCAAAGGACTTGTTTGTAAATTGATGATTGAAGCAAAACTGATTCTCTAGAGTTTTCATGATTCACATATTGCTTGTCGTTTTGCTCGTGTGAAGTAGCTTGGTTCAATGAAAGTGCGGTTTTCAGTTTTACGAATGCGTTTATCTTATTCATGGTGTTTGGATTCCTCAAAGTGAATGAAACTATCGACGCTCCTGCCTCGAGTGAGTCACTGCAGGTCCAGAGAAGCACTTGGGTGATCACGGGGGGATTGCTATCCGATTCATAGGTGCTTAAATATGTTTTTATTCTCAAAAATAAACAAAATAAACAATTTTGTAATTTGTGAAAACATTTTGTTTGCTAATGCCATTGAATAATAATTTACACAAGGTATGAAACCAATTATCTGATTTTCAAAATTCATCGCAATAGTCATGCCTCTAACGCTTTTGACAAAGTTTTTCACAAAGTTGAAGAAAACGTTCAGAATAAGTAGTTGGCTACTCAAGTTAAGTTGAACTGCAGAAGTTTGACTGCCAACAGTATCTTTGGGGCCAGTTTTGTTAGTTTTGTGATGATAAGCTTAGTTTTCGATGACTAATTCGTATATTAAAACAAGTACTATGCATTGTTAATCTTTATAACAAAACCCCCTGAAAATCAAATGGTCGCACCATAGCACACTATGAGCAATTAGGTAGCTCAGCAGACGACTGCATGTCTTCAAAGTTTGTACAGTGGAAGGTGGACATTTGAAATTATTCGTGTATGTGAGGACGTTGTCAACCAAAGATTTGTGATTCGTGCTTATTCCTGATGGGCCTTCGCTTCTAAGAATGATAAATGCCATGGTTAATACCTTGCTTTGAAGAAATGCAGATATATATATCTTATGAAAGGTGCTTCATGTGGTATGGTATAACGAAGACTCTTGATTATTGACAGAAAACACTTGCTACCATGCAACTCATGTTTTGGAGTTCGAGAGAACATGTTAGATCTTTGAGGATTTTTTTGGTGATTTTATTTGCACTCAACCTCACAGAACGATCATCGTGCCAAACCAGTGTGGAGAGTGCATGTTATGATAAAAATGGCATTGCAAAAACCTGCCTTACATATCCCAAAAATGTTGCATTAAATAGAGAAGTGGTTGCGACGGATACTTGTGGAACCCCAAGTGAGGTTTCATGCCAAATTGGAGCAAACACAGACCGGTGCAGAACATGTAATGCAAGTGACCCGAAAAACAGCCATCCAGCAAGAAACATGGTTGATTTTCACAATCCTGTCAACATAACATGGTGGCAATCAACAACATGGTGGCAGACGAACTTACAAGGACGATCAACATTAGCTGACCCTCCCAAAGTGAATGTTACACTTTCCTTTAAGAAATTGTACTTAGTGTCTGGTGGAGTAAGGGTGACTTTTTATACTGTCAGGCCTAAAAAAATGGTAATCCAACGCTCAACTGATGATGGCAAATCATGGTCCACTTATCAATATTACGCAAAAAATTGTCAAAGTTCTTATGGTCTTCCCGCTGATCCAACCATAACAACATCGAATCGATTCGCAGCAACATGCACACAGAGGTTCAGTTCAGAGTTGCCTTATGTTGGTGGGGTAGTCGTATTTGATCCTAGGTTAGCACGATACCAATACGCCGAGTACCAAAACCCTGATGTTCAGGGGTATCTATCCGCCACGAATATCCGGTTGTTACTCGAGTACCCTGGAACAGATGGGAGAGAGAACATCAACAACATTGCAACATTGAACCAATATTATTATGCAATTTCAGATATTGTTGTCGATGCCAGATGCGCTTGCTATGGTCATGCACAATATTGTGACTTCAGAAATGGAACAGAAGTCTGCGATTGCAAGCATTTCACGACAGGAAAAGACTGCCAGATTTGTTTACCATTGTACAATAACAGAACTTGGATGCCAGGAAATGCAACTGATGCAAATGAATGTCAAAGTAAGTTTCCCTTCACCTGCACTGCAGGGTCCATTTGTCAGATTTTTTGTCTCCCTGCAAATGAAAGTGATCGGATGTGGCATGGACATCCGTCTGCTTTTTATAGCTTTGATCTATTTTGATAAGTTCCATTTTTATTCTAGAATGCCAATGTTATGATCATGCATCCTCTTGCATTTTTGATCAAAGACTTGGTTTTGGAGTTTGTCAAGATTGCCAGCACAATACAACTGGTTCGAATTGTGAAAATTGCATTGAAAAATTCTACCGAAACATATCAAGACCTTTGAACCACACTAACGTCTGCATTCGTAAGTCAATGAACTATTTAACTAATTCTCGTGTAGATTTAACTACTAATGTGGTTTCGTAAGAGAAATACACCCCCAAAGTGAATGAGTTTTGTTCTGTCACCTATTTTCATTTTAGAACCTTGTTTATTCTATAGATTTCTTTTGTTCACTTTCTTCCGTTACTTTTGGATTTATATCAATTCACTTCACTTCATTTCATTAACATGAGACGAATTTGAGCAGATGCTAGAGAACAATTTTCATACGGAAAGATTCGCTTCTCGCGTGGCGGAAGAGTAATTATTCCTACAAAGAAAAGTTACCAACCCCTACCCCACCCATTTAATTCCATGACGATACGTGTACCCATAGCTCGTCTTCTGTACCAAACCATCTTGTATATCAGCGTATAAGAAGGCAGTCAATGCATAAAAGCGTAGGCCATCTGTTTTTCACATTTTGTAAACAGATATTTTTTGCTAACAATGCTTGTTAAATGTTATATCTTTTAGCATGTGACTGCTTCAGGTCTGGAATCACAGACAATGGCAGTTGCGCACAATCAGCAGGTATCGCAAGGCAACTTGGTCAATGCAATTGTAAACCTGGTGTTTATGGTCGCCGATGTGATCAATGTGTCCCTGGAAAATGGGGCTTCTCCACACCCCCAATTGGAACTTGCTTCGGTAAATCATCATCTTCTTATTAACAATTATCAATCCATCTTATAATCCTATCATTCCGAACCTTGCCGCAATGGCCCTGTGGTGAGGTCGTCAAGATAAACTGCCAACGATCTGGTAGGAATCCTCACCCTAACTATTCATGAGGATACCACCCATAGGAAGGGGATGTCAACATAAAATTGTGTATTATTGACCCCCGAAAGAAGGATGGACACCCGAATCGTAGCTGTGAACACCGTCTCTAGCTGCACCCTGCTTTATGCATTTACACAAAGTAACCGGGGGTTGGTGTAGAGTCGGTAGAATATCACCGTGCCAATAAAAGACCATAATCTTTCGCCTTTATTTATTCTGTTGCGTCGTTTGATTTAGAAATAACAGATCAAAAAACATTATGAAGCTTAGAAGTTCATTAATACGATTAATAATTATTTGAAAAATTAATGCATTTTAGATTGCATTTGCAATATTTTTGGAACATTTGGTAGCAATGAAACATGTGACCCTTACACTGGCCAATGCCGATGCAAGAGCAACGTTCAAAGTATGACATGCTCAGAATGCAAAGATACCTTTCATAGTTTCCCAACCAACACAAGTGCAGACTGTCAACCATGTGGATGTCATATTGCTGGAGGATTTCCAATCTGTAACAAAGCAACAGGTACGTTTCATCTTTTCATAATCAAGTTCATTTGAAATGATTAATCATTTCCCACCTTAGTTTGATAATTTTTTTACGGGAAAAAATTCAATATTCTTCTTAAATGGTGGAACGTTGAAACATTCCAAGAAAGTGCATAAATCTTTGCACTACGGTGTTAAAAGAACCTATTCGATGGTGATAGGCATGGGTGGGGATGGGGTTTGATAATAACCACATTTTGAATTATGTAGTTAGAATTAACGACCGAACTCTATTTACGTGGATAATTGTTGTCAAGGAATTGCTCCCATTTGAATACTAATTTTTATGTTCTTTTCTTCACCTTCTCAAAAACAGGCGACTGCCCTTGTAGGAGGGGAATCATTGGCAGACAGTGCACGCTTGTTAGACAAGGATTTTACTTTCCAAATTTTACACATGTTAACTTTGAAGTTGAGATGATGTCACAAGGAAGACAACAAGACTATTTTTGGATGTTGAAAGGTTACAGATCGGTTTATATGGGTAAGAACTATGAACAATATATTCTTTAATTCTATAGAATTTGCCTATTTATCAAAATTATCAAATTAATCTTCTAACCTTCACTTTAACTGAGCAATTCTCCCTTCTGTCAAATCTTATCACGCAGCAACCATAACTTTTCTAGTTATTTTCCGTCCTATTGCATATAAATATCACCTTCTTTCTCCAAGAGGCTTTCATCTCTAAGTTAAGAGTTTCTTCTCTTCCTTTTCTTTTTAGGTATTGGTCAAATCAAACTCAATCCTGGTCAATCAATTACTTACACATTCCAAGTTCCAGTTACCCATCGTTATTCCATGGTTTTGCGGTATTCTCTCTTCCCAATCAACTGGCTGAATTCCTTATTTCTTTATGATGCTGAAGCCCTGTCCTGGTCTGGCTCCGATTTAGTGTCCACGTATACAACATCAGCAGATAATCCCTTCTCTTGGAATATTACCATCGCTATTTTCGATTCTGCAAATTCGCTACTAAATTCATCACATTTATCAGTGGCATCACTTAATGTTGGCGAGACAAAGATCTGGAACGACTCTTCAGTTATTCAACTACGTCAAGGATTAAATTACAGAATGACTTTTACTTATGATGCTGTTAGCAATGCAGGAATTCCATGGCCGATAATCATCGACTCTGTGGTCCTTTTGCCAGACTTGACCAACAATTTATACTATACAGTGCAATCAGAGGCTGTGAAAAGCGAGGTATTAAACTGCCATACTCAATCAGCGAGCTTAAGTACTACTTTTGGGTTACCATCAGTTTGCAGGCAACACATATTTGGTGCCAGTGTTATTATATACAACGGAAGCCTAGGTAAAACGTCAATGTTTAATGCTTACTTCTTTTCAATATTATTTTCATAATTTGCTAGATTCCGGCTTGATTTTTCTTTCAAATATTATGTATATGAAAATGTTTTATATATTTTCATTTTTTGCAGCCTGTGACTGTTATACCCCCGGCTCAAATAATCCAGCAAGCTGTGAACAGTATGGTGGGCAGTGCAACTGCAAGCCTGGTTACGGAGGTCGACGATGCGATCACTGCTTAGCTGGGTATTATGGCAATCCAAGTACTGGATGCATTGGTAATGATATGTTCGATTCGATATTCTTTGAAATGGTTTTCTCACAGCATGATATTTCTTTAGGATCTTCTCTTGATTAAGCCCAATATTTCTATGACTTCTTGAAATTATACGCTATACCCAAATGCTTTGTATTCATTTTTAGCTTGCGAATGTTCTTCGATGGGCAGCCTCACTCCCGTGTGCAACCAAACCGATGGCAATTGCTTCTGTAAATCAAACGTACAAGGTTCAAAGTGTAATCAATGCAAGACTGGCACGTTTTCATTGGCAGCCTCGAATCCAGATGGTTGTCAGTCTTGCTATGGATTTGGACACAGCCTGTCTTGTACAAGTGCAAAACGGTTTATCACCAGTACAATTGCCAGTAATTTCACAAGTAAGTAATCTTTGGTTTTTGTCTTTTTGCATACCGTAGCATTAGTAAAGAAAGCAAAATTTACACGTGTATTTCATGCCAATGAAGGAGGGGGGCAAAAATTATCCTCCTGGAAGTCAGGCATTTCTGTACAGTTAAGGCATGTAAATCGGATATATAATAATAATAAAACGAATATTTATACAGGATAAACACTTCAACAATTATAAACATTGCTGTTATCAATGTGTGTCCTGTGCCCTAAACCTATTATAAAAATAAAAGAAAATGTTTTACATCAAGTCTGTCGGAAAAATCCTACAAGAAAAATCGGATAAATTATTGATCTAAATCATGGCAGATAGACGGTTTCAATTAATGCAATTTGCGTAAGGCGTCACAACAAAAACTTCATATGACCAAATAAACAAGCCTCAAGATAATTGGGTATACCTTCTCCTTGTGTCATGCCTCAAAGCCTTAAACAAAATTTCTTATTTTCAGTGAATAGAAATGATGGATGGCTCTTGATCACAAATGATGGTACAGTAATCAGTTCTGGCCTTTCACAGACATCGAATGGTCTGCAATACATTGATGAAGGAAGCCACATTCGATTTCTCAGCGCGCCATCAAAATTTCTTGGAAATCAATTAAACTCATACGGACAACGATTCTTGATACAGGTCAGAATCATTTAACATTACTTTACATAATATGCTCTGCCAAGTTTTAATTTTTTTTATAGTTTTTCTCTTACTTTTTGATATCATGAGTAAGCATGATCTTTTCAATTTCATTTTAGATGGACATCATTTCATTATCAACGCCTGTGAAGCCAAAAGATTGGCAGCTGAGGCTCATCGGTGGTGGATCGTCTGCTGTTTTTTCATTATTTCCAAGAATATCTACAACAAATTCATCTTACTATGTTTATCTTCACGAGAAATTTATGGTCAACAATACGAAACTGTCCGAATTCGACTTTAAGAGTTTGCTAGGTAAGTGGACATAATCGAATGGATAGTTCAAAAAGCCAATAATTCTCACCACCTGTTGTTGAATAAAACTGAGCGCCACGCGCCTACGTAGGCGAAGTAAATTCGACAGCAGATGGCCAACCCACTGCTAGCACTTTGCTAACCATGCCTGCCTGCCTATTGCTAACTAACCTGCCATTGTTAATTGTTATAGTCAATTTTTCAGTGCCGTGCACTTTACAATGCTGCGCCTAATGTATGTATGAAATTCCCTTTTGACAGGTCAATTAACAGGCATCCATCTTAGCTTAAACCTCCTGCAAAGTGGCTCCGCTGTTACAATCCAAAACATTGAAATGACGTCATCAAATTTTACTTCATCTACGACATCATCATATGTTAGTCACGTGGAGAACGCTACTTGTCAGATTGGATATGAAGGTCTGTCTTGCGAACGCTGTGCAAAAGGTTTGTTGACTCACAATCTATTCGTCTTTAATGTTGTAGTATTTGGATTGGGGTTAATCTCAGGAGGGACATCAAAGACTTTATGGATACTAAGAGTTCTTTTAGAAATGCAGACCCTAACGGTACTGCATTTGCAGTTGAAATTCGTTCCTCCAAAAGATTCACCTTAGTGTCTATAAAGATCATAATATAGGTCTTGAAATTTACAACCTATTTTAAAGTAAAACTGTACTTCGAGTTCGATTTATTTTTCTTTAATTTGTTTGAATAGTTTTCAGCGTTAAGTTAATCGAATTAAATGGTGTACCACTGGTTCATTGTAATTCTAGGGTATACCCGTGCTGTCCCAAACGGTGGACCATTGGTAAATTGTGTCCCATGTAACTGTAATGGAAGATCCATGGATTGTCACCCTCAGAGTGGAATATGCAGCAACTGTCGAACGGGTACCACAGGCAATCAATGTGAAAAGTGTATGCCAAATTTGCTTCTGCCTAATTGCACAACATGCACGCCTGGGTTTTGGAAGATATCACCAACAGGATGCGAACGTAGGTTCAGCTTGGTACTCTTTTTAGTAGATATTTATAATAACAAATGTTGGTTATTAATAATTTGCGCTAAATGCAATTTATTTTCCTTTAAACGAATATTGAATGTGAATGTGAGTGACAATTTTCTATAACCTATCAAATTCATTGGCATTTCTTCGCACAAACCTATCTAATGGACTCGCTAGCAGAACCTTCCTCTTCAAATGCTTCTACTAAACCATGTTTCATTGTTTTTATTCTTAGCTTGCAACTGTTACTTGCCTGGCACCGTGAATGGTAATAGCAAATCATGTGACTTAGTTACTGGCCAATGCTTTTGCAATTCAACAATGAACGTCGCTGGGAGGCAATGCAATCAATGTAAACAAAATGCGTATAATATTTCATTAGGTGAACTTCAATGCAAGCGTGAGTACCTTTGTAATGTAAACTTTCTGCTGTAATGTTTTTAGCCAAAACAATTGAAGGAAATCACGGAAAGTAACTGTACCTTTGCATTTTTCTTATACTGAACACCTGAACTTAACACACTTAAATTCTAAATATTTATTCGATTGTGGTTTTCAGTTTGCAAAACTTCAATAACTTCAAAACTTTTTTTTTGCAGAATGTCCACCTTGTTACATTCCAATTGAACAAGACTACATTCAAGTCAGACATCAAAGCGATTTACTACAGCGTGAAATTTCATCTATCTGGAGCAATCCATCATTTGTACCAAAAGTTCCATTGGACCAATCAGTTGCTACCTTAACCGTTATTATCAACTCATTGACATCACATGCTCGTGCCTCTCTCCCAAATGTAACAGCTCTTAATACACAATGGGTGTTACTTCAAACAGAGGCAAACAGTCTGCAAAATGCTCTGACATCAAACACTTCTGTGGCAGTTAGCAGCGCAGTGTCAACAGTCACCCAACTTCTATCCAGTTACAACCAATCATATGCATCCATTGTTGCAATAAGCTCAAACGTTGTTTCGAGTTATACACAGTTGACAACGTTTGTTTCAAACATTGTTTTACAACAAGATGCAGCTGTGAGACAACTTGGAGTCCTCCGCAATAACACTTCTGTTTACCTCGCAACCACACAGTCATTCTTGTCTCAAGCGAACAGCTTGAAATCAACAGCTACAACAAGAGTCTCACAATCAATCCGTATAGCCTCGCTTGCAGCTAATAACTCTCAAAACTATCAAACCATAGTTCATTCACTTAACTCGTCAATGATGTCACTACGAAATGCTGCGGTGGCAGCGCAGAGGCAAGGGAATGAAGTTTACGCATTGGCTGCTGAAATGAAAAGCAATGCAAGTGCTGTGTCTGTTTATGCCACGCAGTTACAAGGAAACATCACAGCGGCTTTACCAGATCATTCACAGGTATGTAAATTTTGACTTTGTAAACGTAATGATATAAAATATCATATACTGTATTATTGGATATGTTGATATGTGAATATAGTCACTATTGAAAGCAAAGATGTTCAAACGGCCTGGGCATCTAAATTGCTTCGAGTATAAAATTCCAAAAATAAATTCATGGTTTCTTTTCGATTACAGACAATCACTACAATCAGTGCAACAACAACTTCACTCAGAAACGAGATCACAAGCCTCGATAACATGATCACTGCTGCTACACGTGACAACAACGGAGTAGAACAACAAATATCAGTTTTGAAGCAAACAAATTCCATACTTAATTCACAGATATCTACAACGGAAAGGAGGCTGGATGCTGTCAAGGCAACTGTATCATCTGCCTCTTCGACGTCATCAGCCGCGATATCATCAGCTGTTAATACTGAACGAGAGGCTGTCTCAATGCTGAATATAGTGAATAATTTTCAATCTGTTTCTCAACGTGCAGCGATCGATGCTTCTAATGCTTTAACGCAGGTATGTTACTGCCTAGGCTTTAACACTGCAAGTTCTCTTACTCGACTTACCCAACGCTTTGTCCATTAAAGGACTGTTGAGCCATTGGATCTATGAAATTGTTCGTTTTAAACGAAATATAAAAGACCAAGGAATGATCGAGGAAAAAATCGTGTTTTTATCGATAATCAAGTGTTATTGTAAGTGGAAAATTCTATTGGATAAACTTGGGTTTTTTTCTGCTCTACTTGCAGATCTCAGTTGCAACATGTCTTTCACCGGCTTGCCTGCAATGGGCTGTCAAGGGATGACGAGCAACCCACCTTAACTCCCTTCCGAATGCTGCTGCCTATTCCTCCTTCTTCCCTTTTTTCTAGGGTTGATTTCAATAGTAATGTACCTTTTTGTTTTTGTTTTTAGATCGACACTGTCTTATCAACTGTGTATTCAGCCAGTAACATTACTGCCAATATAAGTAGCCGAATCACTCCTCTGCAAGCAAAAGTAAACCAAGTAAGCGAATTGACCACAGAAGCAAATCAAATTGCCATAACAGAGCAACAGGTATGAATTCTTCTTTATTGATCAAATTGAAGAACTGTGCACCAATTGAAACTTTTAAATAGCCAATTCATTAGTTGCCTGTATAGATTACAATTTCATCTTTGTACACCCTTGAAAATGCGAAAAATGCAAGCCAAAAATGCTCCGAACCTGTTAGGCCTTTTCTCGAAGTTATATTAAAGATAAAGATTTGGTTTTCTGTGGGTTACTCTGTTCATTTTTTGAATCTTTTACCCTTTCAGGCTGTCGGGGTTTTGCATAACGAAGCAATAAAACTGAGAAACAATGCTACATCAGCCCTGGATGTGATTCAATCGTTGAATATCCAACAATACATCGATAATTCTGTTTCGCCGTTACTATCAAGGTGTCGAAACTATACATCAGCTTCTAAACTTTTGGCGAAAAATTCGAGAACAGCACTTACACAGTCTCAGTTATCGTACACATCAGCGCAAATGATGTCAATTACCACCGTTAATCTTGCTGTTTCGATTGCGAATATTCCATCTATTGACCAAAGCAAACTTACGCCAATTTACGACAATTTATTACGCGTAAGGCAGGCGTATGCAGTGCTTGGTATCACTGGAGATTTGGCAAATCTTCAAACAGCGATTGAAAGGATAAAGGTTACGACGCTAAACTTTCGCACGAAGATAAATACATTAAAAGAGAAAATTAATGCTTATAAAATAATGTATAATTCCTTAGAAACATTAACTTGTAATGTACCCTCACAAATTCCTTGATTTAATTACTTTGGTATAAATTCGATCACTGAAAATCTATGTCTTTAGATTAATTGCTTAAAATAAAAATTTTGTAGAAATTAAAGTGGTAGTTTTTTTCAAGCAAAGAGTAAACGACAAATTAGTATTGGTTTTTTGCAGAGGTGACTTTCGAGTAGTTTTAACATAGTATAATAGTCTGTTTATAGGGCTTCAATTTCTTCATTTGACTCTTAATTTTGCGAAGAATTTTTTCTGTAAATAAATTTTAATGGTTCTTTCCAGTATTCCAAACAGATCTCTCTTTTTTATTTAGACCAGTGCCGTCTGATCTCGAAATTGCCTTAAAGTTTTACTTTAAAAAGTGGTTGCATTCTCCCATTGGATATTGACATTCACCAGATTTCTTTCTTTTCCAAAGCTTTCCAACTATTTTGCAGGGACTGGACGGGGGAGAAACTCCCCATACCCCGTGTGTAACCCATGTTATATCTGATGCGTCCCCTTTCCCCACCCCCGCATTACTAATGATCTTGCGATTTGACACTTTCCACTGTTTGATTTGCAAAGACTGGATCAACTTTTAAAATTGTTTTCTTTAATGATAAGTTTGTTCATGAACAAAAAAGAACAAAGAGAAGAAAATTTTATTGACTTCTCGATATTTCATAACAATGGGAAACACCTTTGTTTGAAATAAAGTTTCCATGGCGATCAACGGTCATCTTTTTCAACAATTTAAATCGCGAATGCCTGTTAGCAGGTGTGATTGTGGCATCGTTTCCTCAATCACAGCTTAAATTTGAATTTTGGAGATCAAAAAGTCGGTTGAAAAGCTTAAAAGGAGTAAACTGCACACCAAGCTTCTAGATTTAGTCTGTCTGGTTTTTACGTAAACAACGATAATGCGAGACAACTCTCATGCTTGAATGGTTGTAGGCCCGTTGGCAAACTTCATGATTGTCAAACAAGGATTTAGTTATTCGAGAAAAGAGTCATTTATTGCTGAGGAAGCTCGTCTATTTTTGCATTTCAAGATTTAAACATTGTTTTGCATCCAGATGATAAGAGAACATGCTGTGTCATGAAAGATTTTGAAGTCAGCTGATCATAATATGCGAAGCCTCGCTTAAGACAAGTAGATAATCTTCGAACCATTACCCAAGTACAATTGCAAGATTTTGTACCACATTTTAAACCATTTTTTACCTAAGGATCAATTGAAACATTTTAAATATTTCATTTGCCATAATGGCAAATCTCAAAAAGACTTTTTGCTATCCGATACAGAGTTCATATTTCTATATACAAAAATTTTGCTTGATATTACTGTTACTGATATGCAGGAGCAGATTAACTTACTGTCAAACTGTTGAATGTCGAGATGTTAATTTGAATCCAATTGCCTGCCTACCTGGACCAGAAAATATCGTAAGAGGGCGGCCAGTAACAATCAGTCCTGATGTGAGCACTTGTGGGAGCCCAGCTTCAAGGTATTGCAGACCAAGACCAAGGAACGGATGCTTTTTTTGTAATAACTCAAATCCGAGTACCTCACATGGTCCAGAGAAAATGATAGATTCATATAACCCACCATCAGGATTTTGGGATCTTGGTGCCAAACCTACATGGTGGCAGTCAATCACATGGTGGGATGCACGACAAAGGGGCTTACTTATTGATAACACTGTCAAAGTTAATGTTACATTTTCATTCAATAAGACGTTTGTTATCACTGGTGATATTACAGTTACATTCTATTCAGCCAAACCTAAAGCAGTTATAATTGAGAGGAGCAATGATTCTGGTCGCACATGGATGCCTTATAGCTACTTTGCAGATAATTGCAATTCAAGATTTGCAACACCAATTCTAAAGAAAACATCTGCAATCACTGTGGATAATTTTCGAGCTTATTGTGTGGAGGCAACAAATCCAGCTGCTGAACAGGTAAATTCAACTATCCCAAAAGAGATTTGACATTGCTATAACTCCCATCCCCTTATCCAATCCATTATTACATCAGCCCAGCAGTGGCTTGTTCTGCAAAATTTTAGGGGCAGCTGAAATTGCAGTGATTGGGTATCTAAAAGAAGAACTGATTTGTTCAGAATGGATTCTGTTGGCTGATTTGCTTGTAGGGGTATTTGCCCAACCTTTGCCCCTGCTGATATTTCCCACTCTTTGCCATTGACTCCTATGAGAATAACACTGTCTCTAAAGAACTACAAAATATTCATTTTGCTAATGTTCTCTAATTTTCTGATTCACGTTGAACTGAATAGGAAGTATTGATGAAAAGTAAACAATTTCTCATTTTCCAGGGAGCTCAAATAACGTTCAACCCTGTTGCTGCATTTACAACTGCAAACTTCTGGGATCGCCAGATTCAACAGTATGTCACAGCCACTGATATTCGTATACGATTGGAATACCCTTGGACTGATGGAAATCACATCCTACAACAAGAACTGTTCTTAAATCAATACTACTATGATATTACCAATGTTGAAATTAATGGACGATGCAATTGCAATGGGCATGGTCAAGCATGTCTGGGCAACTTGGAACAACTTACCTGCAACTGTATCCACAACACAGAGGGGGTTGATTGCGAAAGATGCTTACCATTATATAACAACAGGACTTGGCAACCAGCCACTTCATCCCATCAGACAAATCCTTGTGAAAGTGAGTGAATAGTATTAACAAGCAAGGCAGAGATTAAATTATTTTGAGGGGCTTGAGATTTTGCCAGGGATGTTGTTATTATCCTGCCAGACCAATTGCTCATTTGTTAGGATAATTTAGAATCGATCAGATTATCAGAGGTCAGTTTTACATCCTTGCCCTTTTTCAAATCGATTAAAAATTGAATTCTTTTTATTTTCCACAGGATGTGAATGTAATAATCATGCAAGCAGATGTATTTTTAATTCAACCCTTGGATTTGGTGTTTGTCAAAATTGTAACCATAACACTACTGGTTTCTTTTGTGATAAATGTCAAGATAAATTTTACAGAAATTTGAGTTTTCCAATCAGTAACCAAAGAGCATGTACATGTGAGTATGGATCATCCATCACTATTTGCTTTTTAACTCAAGGATTATTTTCTGTAATTTCCATAAAAATAATTACAACATAGTTTGTTGAGTAACTTTAGAATGAAGGAAGTTTCATATTTCAGTCTGTTTCAGAAATATGATATAATGTTGGATGTGTACAAATAGATTTATTTGTTGAACCAGAAAATGATTTAGCTTGAAAACAGTGAGGATGTTGGAATAGAAATCTACTTCTATTTACCTTTGCAAAATTCTTCCTTTTTCCTACTGGAAATTGTCATTTATTTAAGTCCCATGTACCAATAAGGTACATAGAGGAGAGATTTTTTCCAAGAGGATGCTGCATATTTATATTTCTGGAAATGCTATCTATTTATGCTATGACAAAGCCTTATGCGTCAATAAGTTCTGTTCTCCACCCCCTCCTTTCATTCGTTTTGGATGTCATTCATTAGTTTGAATAATCTAACCCTGATGTATCTTGTACTGTGTTTCTTTTTATAGCATGTGATTGTTACCCATTTGGGATCAGAAATAACGGAACATGTGCCCAAGTGAGTGCATCAAATGTGACAATTGGCCAATGCGACTGCAAAAGTAATTTCAGGGGAAGACGTTGTGATCTTTGCAATGATGGCCATTACGGTGTGACAATACCTCCTATTGGTCAATGTAAAGGTCAGTACTTTATATTTACCCATTATTTATATCAAATTAGAATGGTTAATTACATAAACTTTTCATAAACAGGATAGGCTCATTCGGAATTTGCTATCAGAATCTTTTTACTGGTTTTTCTACTGTATATAAAATATCTAAACTGAATTTCGGACAGCGCGATGGATAGGTAGAAATTAATTTTATTAGTGCAGTGCACCTGCTTCATAACAAACAAAATGCCTGACTTTTATTTGGAATTAAAAAATTTAACAGGCAGATGGTTGCGTTTCGTTTTGACAATGTTGTTCAGTTTTGTTTCTTAATCCCAAGAAGCCGCGATCAGATTGAGATTGTGCATAAATTAATCAAGACGGCATTTTCTCAAAAGACAGTTTTAAAGCAACCTGTAAATGTAATACAGTTGTTTTTAGCATTATTGAATTGCTTTATTATTACATTTTTCTTTTATTTTGGCATATTTCATCTGTTTTATTTCGAAAAAAGACTTCGCCGCTTTGAAGGTGTGATCATAGTCATAAGAAACAGCATAGACATGTGCTAGGGTGCGATCTTGTTGTCAAGCTTGCAGTTTTTTATTTGAACGCCATGGTTTTGCTTTATGCAATGCCACAAGAAGGAGTCGATCATAAGTAAGCAATGAAAGATACGAAATGTAATAGGCCCGTGTTAATATGCAGAAACATCCCAAAGTGTACAACCACCCCCCCCCCTCATAAGATTATGTCAAAAATTAGCTACAACAATTGTAATTTGCCAAGGATCGAAGCCTTTATCTTTCCCCCTTTTGTGACACAAGTATTAGATAAGGCCTCTGTTTTCAATGAAACTTTCAGCTTTTTACTTAATGCAGTCGCCAAACCATAATGATTGCTAACTCAAATGAAACCATACTGTATCAATCATACATTGTTAGGGACTTAATTTCATCTCCCACTGGTCCAGTTTAGATACTTTAGGCATAACTGATAGTTATCTACTGGTTAGAACCTGGATATTTTTGCATTCGCTAAATAATAGCTATCTTATAAAATGTGTCTCATTTTAGCTTGCAATTGCTCGAATATTGGTTCCATAAACAGTTCGATAACATGTCACCAAACAACGGGACAGTGCAGTTGTAAACAATCCATCAATGGTCGATCTTGTAGTATCTGCAAAGATGGTTTCCATAGTTTTCCAAACGAAACAAATGGCGAATGTCAAGCTTGTATTTGTGATATTGGCGGAGCTTACAGTAACACATGCAACAAAACAGCTGGTAACTTATTTTGATAATTTCATTTCTAATCGACCTTTTCATCTCTTTGTTTCACTTCTTTCAATGAGGTCTTGCTATGCTTTAATGTTGGAATTGCCTAGCAAAGCATCTAAGCACACCCCTTGTTAATATTCTCAAGTATCATCCTTCCTCTTACCCCACAAACCTAGCTTCACCTTTTTCGTTTTTTTTGATGCGCCCCACCTTGAGGCTTTATGCAAATGAAGCATTTTGCTCACGATTGGTGGGATTATTTGATTGGCTTATTGTGACATTTTATAACACACAATTGGAAATTATACACAATTGTATTTTTCAAATGATACCTTCTACTTGGTGTCAATAGGCCTAATTATCTTGCGTCAGTTTGTGATTGTGCAAATTACATTTCAGGGGACTGCTTCTGCAGGCAAGGTATTGTGGGACGTTCGTGTGACGCTGCAGCAGATGGGTATTTTGTGCCTAATTTCGACTTCTTAACAACAGAAGCGGAAGGTTCCATTGGTGCCATCTCTAATATCAATGGGTACAGAAGTTCTTTTACTGGGTTCGGTTTTGCAAGAATCAATGGCGCTAGTCAAATTATTACTTTCTTCACACCGCAGTTTACTTCGAGGTAAAAGCAGAGTTTATTTTGAAAAATTGTTGTTGACTAAAAATTTCATTTTCTGATTGAGACTTACATTGAAACATTTATTTCATCTAGATTCAAGATCCTAACAATCAAACATCTCTTTTTATATCTACAGGTATAACCTTGTCATACGCTACAAGACGGTATCTAACACGTCCTCCCCTATGACAGTTGTCTTCCACTATAACAACAATTCAATCAGTGTTTTACTGAAGTCACTCAACTTCACTTTACCTGCCTCCTCCAGCACAGCCTCGTTATCATATTACCATTCAGAGGCTGTAGAACTCCTGGCCAATGGGAATTATTCAGTAACTATTTCATTTGCTAATACCTCCATTGCAAACCAGTCTTTGGATATCGATTCTATCGTGTTGCTTAGCGACGTGACACAAAGTCGCTATTATCAGAGCGCGAATGAAACAATGAAAAATGTGACAAGAGCTTGCTGGGAAGCGAGGCAAAGAATAGTGTTGGATTCAAGGGAAAGTGCCACGTGTAAAAAGATTGCATTCTCAGTCAATTCTCAACTGTATAATGGTTCGCTAGGTAATAAAAATTCTCTTATATTCATTCAATTTAATTTAAACAATTAACTTCCTTCAAGGTATCTTTCCTGTATTTTTTTATTTGCCATTTGTTTCTCTATTTTACTTTCCCTTCATTTTTTCTCTTTCCCTCCCAATATACTTAACATTAAATATTTATAAATGTATTTCATACTTAGCCAAGTTCCCCAAGTAGGGGACAAGGATTATTGTTGATTGGACTCAGAACCTTTAGATGGTCTGATGCACGTGATAGCTCTCTTGGGACTTGATGTTATTGTTTTGTTTTGTCCTAGGTACACGTCCTTATCCAAATAATTATCATTTTTCTCACATCAACTATTGGAATGATATATCATTTAATCATCAGACAGCAGTTATCCCGGAAAGGCCAATCTGTCCTATATAATCACTGATGAAAGTATAGTATTACAACTGTTATTAAATGATAATGTATCATTTCTTTTAGCTTGTGACTGTAACCTCATTGGCACCCTGAACAATACGTATTGTGATAGAAGTGGTGGACAATGCCAGTGCAAGCCTGGTATTGGCGGAAGGAAATGTGACCAATGCATGCCTGGCTTTTATAATTTTACAAGCGAAGGTTGCGCAGGTGAGAAGATATGAAGTTTAAAAGTGTATACTTGAACCAGAAGAATGTTATGCATATGACACTAAGTAATCGTTAGTGAAAAGGCATTAGCGAGTCCTTTTTGGCAAATCTTGTGGGAACAATTGCCAAGAGACAACCGATGAACACTGTGATATGTTTTATTTTAAGGATTTTACGTAAACACTCTAGTCTTTGAATGCATTTTCGCCTGTTATACATATTGGCCAACTTCTTATGGTTATTTGGGTTTTCTTGCGGGTCCGATCAAAGTCTGGGATACATCCTAGTGAAGAATGTAATGCCACAATAGTAAAAAGTTTTCATCAATAACTGCAAACTTATACTTCTTTCACTATTTTAACAGCATGTAACTGCACTACCCTGGGGTCCCGCAACTTGGTATGCGATGTCGTAACTGGCCAATGCCCCTGCAAGCCTGGTGTCGTAAATCGCACCTGCAGTGGATGCAGGTCGAGTTTCTTTGGTTATCAAACAGGGCTTGGATGTCGCAATTGTTCTTGCAATTGGGATGGCTCAGCGATAGTATTTTGTGACGAGAATGGCGTCTGCCCTTGTAAAAACACGACCACTGGTACAAAATGCGATCAGTGCAAGCCGTTGCATTTCAATTTTACATCAAATGGTTGCATGTAAGTGATGAAGTTGATCATTTTTATTTGAATTCAGCAACTGTAATTAGACTTGATTTTCAGAGGCATTGCTTTGTGCTTCATGTTTTAAGAACAATAAAAAGATGAAACTATATTTCTGTTGGCATGTTAATCCACTCGAAATGTTTCAAACAGTGTATTGGTGGAGTCTTTTGAAGTTTGAGAGATAGCGTGCCAAAGATCAGCGTATTCCAAAAGAAGATCTTTTTTTGCATCCATTTTTATCTCATTGCAAAACGTGGCTGCTTACAGATTAAAGAAACAGTTTAGGAAGTATAGAAGTAATAACTGTCTATTCTCATCTAGGCCATGCAACTGCGACCCATCAGGATCAACAAACATGCAGTGTGATTTGCAACGAGGCAACTGTTCATGCAAACGAGACTCACAAGGCTTGAAATGTGACAATTGTAAAGCTGGCTTTTACGGTCTTCAATCAGCCAATGAGAATGGGTGCCAGAGTTGTTTCTGCTTCAACAAAACCAACCAATGCGCAAATGCACAGGGATTTTATGCGCTAAACATCCAATCACAATTTGCCAATCAAACTGATCAATGGCAGCTGTTCAACTCATCTGGTCTGGGTATTATCTATGCAAACACATCCACTGGCATTCGTTTCGACACTTCGGATAACTTTATGATTAGCTTACGCGCCCCTAGTAAATATCGTGGTGATAAGCTATCAAGTTACGCCCAGACGCTTTTGATTCGATTTACGTTGATATCAGCAATCGTAAATTCTGCTGTCCAGTTGACATTGTCAATTATGCATCAAGACAGTAGCCGCGTTTCGTTTCGACTGCCAGCAAATGCGACGGTACGACAGCAGAGCATAGCATTTCGTCTTCAAGAAAGCTATTCAATCGAACAGCATTCAGCGAACAGATTGCAACATATCCTAACCTCGATCGCAGACATGACTATTCAAATCAATACATCAGGTGTAAATAGCATCATTGTGCAAAGTGTGCAAATGACGTCAGCATCCAATTCAATTGTTTCATCCCAAGTGGCAAATTACGTGGAGAATTGCTCCTGCCCAGCAAATTTCACAGGAAACTCATGCAGTAGCTGCGCACCAGGTTTGCTGTATAATATTTAATGTGTACTTGACATTGCATTTTCAACTCGTTTTGATCCCAAGCATTCCTAGAGACAGGAATACGCCGTGATTTGAAGGCTTGCGATAGCGAGGAAGGTTGTCAGATACGAAATAAAGAAATTAGACAAATACACTCTCATGTTTTTCTGGTTGATTGAGCAAAATTGATGAAGCTTGATCTTTTAGCTGCAAAAGAGTTATCTAAATCTAAAATGATGCTTGATAAATGCGAGCTGAAGCAAAAAGAGATAAAGAATAAGCTTTGAAAAGACAATAAATTTCTCATAGTTAAGAAATAGTGGTCTGAGTTAATGTTTAGGCAACTTGAAAGAAACATTTAGTGAAAGCACTTGATTAATTAATTGCTCAATTAATAATGATTTTCAATGTATCCCTATTTTGTAGTTAAACTTAACTGGTAATTAATATAAATAACTAACAATACTTTCTTTTAGGATACACGAGAGAATTTCCAAATAATGGATCATATACAAATTGCAAACTATGTGAATGTTCATCTCGTTCAACTACATGCGACCCACAAACTGGCATTTGCAACAACTGTAGAATCGGCACCCAAGGAGATTATTGCGAACGATGCCAGCCAGGCATCCTGGAACCGAATTGTACAAGATGTATCCCAGGATTCTATGGGTTTAATGATACGTCATTTCCGGGCTGTAGACGTAAGTGGCTCATGGTTATATGAAACTCTTTAAATCAATGTTACCTTTCTTTTGATTGAAGTGTTTGAACTAGTAAGTTCAGCTTTTTCAAATCAAACATCATAACAATAGTACATTTATCCAGCTTTATCTTTGTGTCTTTTATTTACTTTCTCTGGTATTTACTGTCTCTGGTAATACTGGAATTATGCAAGCAGATTTCTTGGGTCTGCTTGTTGGGTTTAACCTCATTGCATGTATGACACAACCCCTTTCTTTTGATAAGGATCATCTCATCTTTCTTAAATCAATTCAATCTTTTTTCAGCCTGTAATTGTGTCTTACTGAATACAATTGGGAGAAATAGTACAATTTGTGATGCTGTGAGTGGCCGGTGTAGCTGTAGGCCTAATATTGGTGGAAGGACATGTGATCGTTGTGCAGAAAATGCTGTAAACACAACAAGAGATGGCTGTCAAAGTAAGAATCTGGTTTGTTTGTGGGATTCTCCAAAAATGCTTGAATGTGTTTCACTAGAAATATTAATATTACCAGTTGAATTGCAACAGTGGATTATGCAAATTCTATTTATATGATCTATTCGTTCTACAGATATTTTTAATCAACTGATCTGGGCTGTTTAATATTCTTAGTATTGACTATGTCATTTTTGGTTGATATGAACTGGTGTAAGAGATACGTAATAGCCAGCCTTCAATAAAAAAATATTGTTTTTGTTATTATTAGTATAATCCAATGTTGTCAGCAATTTTTATTTGCACTTTTAAACAGACAAGTCACTTATACGCTGCCTTTTAACAGTGAGGTGAATAATTCTCTTTTAAATATGTTTAATAGGAACTTTTCAAAACATCAAGTAGACTATGATTTTCATGTTTATTTTACATTCAGCTTGCTCGGAGTGTTACCGTTTGATTCAGATCGAGGTACATGAATTGCGGCGGCAAATTCAGAACGCAACAAATTCTTTAAACTCAGTTCGTGGAATCAGCGAGCTGAGCCAAAACACTTCATTTGCAACCAGATTAACCGCTCTGACCAACAGCGTCTCACTTCTGACGGCCAATGCTCGAAATTCATCAACCATTGAAAGTGGCCTAGCTGCCGAACTTGCAACCTTGAATATCTCCTTTGACGCCATGCAGAGAACGCTATCGCAAAACGTCTCAAAAGGCATCAATGATACAGAGTCAAACATGCGTGTAATCAACGGAACTCGCAATCAGATTACCAGACTACAGACTGAAATCTATCAACTTGTTTGGGCAAGCTATTATGTCTTACAGAGAGATGTTATTGGAAAAGTGAATATAACGAGAGAATCAAGAAATGACCTCAGTAATACTGATCGCAATATGTCATTACTCTGGAGTCAGTACAATATTCAATACGTGCGAACTGGGGCTGGGTTGAATCAAACACTGTCATTGGCAGCCGATGCTGCAAGAACATCACAAACAATCGCCTCTCTTCATAACGAAACTTCGAGTATTCTGAATGCTTCAGAGCTTCTTCTTCAACAACATCGCAACGCTCTCGCAACCCTCCGAGCATCTATGACGTATATTCAAAGCAATTTGAGTGTTATTTTGAATAATGTTACGCAACTGTCACGACAAGCAAACCAAGCCTTGCGAAACGCAAGTTCGCTAAACGCAACACCAGATCAAAGTTTTGTTCAACTGCGAAACCGCTACGACAACTTTCAAAGAAATCTAACATTATTGAACAGAACATTATCAACCCTCGATGGAAACTACAATACATTACTTCAGAATTTAACAGCGTATAAAGCAAATTCTGTCTCGTTTGAAAGGAGCCTGAATCAAAGCGAGGTTGAGTTAAGATCACTTGCTACTCAGGCGAGAAATGCAGAAGTCTCAGCTGGAACTGCTATTAATTCTGCAAACGGAGTTCAACGAGAGGCGGAAGAAATGTTGCGAATTATGCAAAATTTCAATACAACTTCGCGGAATGCAGAGACTATGGCTCAACTATCATTACGGCGTACTAATGAGGTTTGTATTGGTGAAATAAGATTTGTGAATTAATCAGTAGTCCCATTGAATAAGAGAAATAAAAGAATAGCAGTAAGCCAAATAGTTTTGTGTCCTGTTCGAGCAAGAACATTGTTGAATTTTTTTGCCTGGAAATCCGAAAACCTAATAAATTTAAATGACTTTTCCTCAACATTCTTAAAAGTATAAAACATCGGTTATTCATAGATATGATTATCCAATTGCTTTTTATCCTATTTCGTTATTTTATTGCGTTATTTCTTCGCAACTTTGTTATCCTTTATCTTAACGAGTATCCTTTCAACTGTAAACTTTTCCTGTTTTTCGTTATTCTATCAGTCAATCTTGGCTGTTTTTATCTCGGATCAGCAACGTTTCCCTCAACCTAAGTTTTTCCATTTGCCCTAAGAACTGTTTTTTCCATCGACAGGTAAACGCAACAAGTTTGCAGGCAATTGCATACACAGCTAGCGTGCGGACTGACCTCACAGCCGCATTGGCTATTGCATCAGAATCACTTAACATTGCAGAAAATGCCAGTCATATTGCTGGTAATGTATCAATGGTAAGTAATCCATCAATCTCTTTAACTAATTTAATTTCAGGAATTTAAACTGAATTGAATTTTCGCTCATAATGTAATGGTCACTCTAAAAGGCTTGTGATTAGTTTGAAAGCTACCCTTGCCAAACACGTGGTCCTAGAGACATGTATTCAATGAGATTCTGCGTTTGATGAACAGCGAAGAAATATTAACAAAAACAACATACATTGCAAAACTATACACATATAACGCTTCGTTTATTTACTGATGAAGTTTGATGAGATGTGATCTTTTAGCCTGTAACAAAGCTCAACGCTGTTCTAAAATCTCTAAAAAACCATCAAAGTCATGATTCACAGTATTCTGAAAATCCATCAGCGGAGCTTTCAATCTGAGTCATTCTTAAAAAGGTGGTTTAAAACATCTAATTTAAAAACGTTTTACTTTTCAGACCCTGGAAACTATGTTGAACAGCTCTAGAAGACTTCGATCTGAAGCATCGGGCAGCATTTACACCGAAAACTATTTTGAAAACATTCGAAGAAATGTAACAAATACATCTACAAATGTTGTGCAGCCTCGTTCAAATGAGTGCAGAAATTACGCATCGCAGGGACAGCAATCTGTGAGCGGTGCTACGCAGTCACTCATTGGTGCAACAAACCTAACCAATGAGGTTAACGCAAGGCAAGTTGAGCTTGACAGCGTTGTTCGAAGCTTTCAAGAGCTTTCAAGGTTGAATGTCACTTCTCTGAGATTGTTGCAACAAACATTGCGAGAAAATCGACAACGATTCAACGCATCAAACGTTAAAACAATGGTTGCCTCGTTACGAGTTGATTATGCAAATCAACAAAGCGTGTTGCAAAGATATAGAGATACTATAACAAGGCTACGAACTGAAATTGCAGATGTCAAGGGGGCAGTGGACCAGATCTCCACGCTACAGGGTTGCAGTTAGTTAATCAAGTTTTGGTGTTGTTTGATACCTGGCATCCATCGTCAGCCACAAAAATTTTTGGGCTTTGCATCCAATAAGCGTCATCATGATGGCGTTATATTTTAGGGCCTACTGCTTTCAATATCTGCACTTGCATATTTATAAGGCTTCTTTGCAAACAAACATCATCAGTTTTAGTGCCCCTTGATAGACAAAGAAAATGCATTAGTTGTTACCGTAAAGCTGTATTAACACCGGGGTTTAATGCTTCAGCCCGGCCAAACAGGGCCAAATTGCTCTTATTCTATTGTCCTACAGAGTGCATTTGTAAATCATGTCTATTTGTCTGTTTTTATTTGTTCATTTATATTTTTCCTTTGCTGTATGCACAGAACTTTTTATAAGTAATTTAAAACCAAATTGCTATGGTATAAGAAATTTTGTACATTTTGCTATAGCATTTAAAAAACATTGATTAGATATGTGATTTTTAAACGTCTTCATGTAGAGTGGGAAATCGTGTATTTTTATGATTCTTGTCATATATTAGAAACTTCATTTCATAGCTAGATTTATGTAAAAAATGTGTCGAAGAATCAAAGATAATTACTTTTGATATTTGTTTTCATTTAGAATTCTGTGATCTCGGGATTATCAGGACATCCCTAATCAGTTATGATGAATTTTAATAAGAAAGCAACCACAAGGAACAGGGTTTTTCCAAATATATCAATACTGGATTTTGTTTACACGAGAGTATGTTTTTTGTCAAGCTTTAGGCTTGAGCGTTAAAACTAAATGCTACTTATTATGGATTATCCTGCCAAAAAGTAAGATTGAGTTGATAAAATCAAGAACCATTTTTCGAGAATCGTCTTTTTTCTTGGAATTTCAAAGTTTCGTAATTTTATTTCTAGCTTTCCCTAAAATCAACAGCTCCCTCCGAATACAAAATACAAACTACAAAATACAGAATAAAATACAAACTTTAATTCTCTAAACACAATTGTCTTTTCAATGGCTCTACTTGTTTGAAAGTTATTTTCCTTTGCCCCAGATATTTGCCACCCCTCCCCCCTTTTCGTCTTTACAACTGTAGACTCGTTTTGATGAAGAGGTTGAAGCCCCATGTGGAAAAGAAAGTGGTCAGCGGTGTTTGTCGTGAAAAGGCGCCATTTTGGGTTTGAATTGAAGGAAAGTCTGCAATCGTGAAATTCCTCGTTTGTTGCTAACAAACCCATCCTTTTCGCTTAATTTCTTAATTTTTGGTTGAAATGGAGACACAAGCAAAGATTGCAAAGCTGGATGTGAAACCAGAACCAAATGCGGAAGATGAAAAGGCGGCAGTTGACAATGTGCAAGAAGCCCAAGATATTATTGAAGAAATAGATCGAGTCCAAAATGAAATTGACGCATTGAACGAAGAAGCATCGGAAGAAATTTTGAAAGTAGAACAGAAGTATAATAATCTTCGACAACCACACTTCAACAAAAGAGCCGATCTCATAAAGAAAATACCAAATTTCTGGGTCACTGTTGTATCCTTTTCAAGAAATTAGGCCCATCTAAATGAACATGCTATCCCAATGTTGATTGGAAAAAGTGGCGGACACTTAAGGCGCAAAAGAGGAGGCAAAGGTCTCAAAAATATTTTGGAAATCAAAAGTCTTTTGTTCTTAAACAATTGAAATGTGTGATGTCATCCTACCAAAACAATGGGCTTGCCCCCCCCCCCCAATATTTGGCAAGTGTCTGCCATTGATTGGAAATAAGACATTGGGTATAAGACATTGGGTTGTATAATGTCAATAGATTGCATTAAATGCTAATTTTATGCAGAATATGTGGAACTATAGTCACCATGCAACAACTTGATTTTACAACATTAGAGGACCCTCATGAAAAGCACTTTCCAGTGACTGAGGCCTTCCTCTATAGATATTTGTATTATTACTTGATTTTACAACAAAATTTTCAATTTCATAAAGGGGGCTGGCTGGATTACTAGCTTGAGATTCACTGCATTTTCAGTTTGAGCATGCATCAGTACCCCTTACCTTATCCCCCAACAATTTCATGGTTTTCCATATCAAATTAATCATTAATTTTAACATTTGATTACAGCAATTTAATAATTTTACCTTCATAAGTGTGATCATGCTCAAAATTTGATATTAGTAGTAGATGTTGGGATGCTATACTGCTGAATTTTCTTTGACAATTGCATAGTTTGTCAATCACCCACAAATTTCTGCGTTGCTTGATGAAGAAGATGAAGAAGCTCTACACTATTTGTCATCATTAGAAGTTGAGGAGTTTGAAGATATCAAATCTGGCTACAGGATAAAATTTGTAAGCTTCACAATCTTGTTCTTAACCAACAGTAACAAACAGGGGGACACAATTTGATTTCAAAAAGTCAGACCCATGCCCTTTCCATCTTCTTTATTATCATTGATTATTTGCACTAGATTGTATCATCTTTTTTGTGTATTTGGAATCTTTCAACCTCTCTTTGCCATTCTTGTGATTTTCAAAAAAATCTTTATTGTCTGGTTTACCTCTGTCATTCTATCTTGCTTACCCTTCAATAACCTTTAAAAATCTGTTTGTGAAGACCCCCTTTGCAGAATATTGCAACCCAAGCCATCTGCTGAACCAAGACGAGATCATGGGCACTTGATAAAAATTAATGTTTTTCCTTTGCAGCATTTTACAGAGAGTCCATATTTCACAAATACAACTTTGTGTAAAGAGTTCATGTTGAGTGAAAATGGAGAGCAGTCATGCAAAGCCACAGTCATCGAATGGAAACCAAAGATGGTAAGCTTCATTCTTTGTATTTCATTTTTAAATTGTTGATGATTTCAGAAAATGTAACAAGTAGAGCACAAAACAGAAGGCTGACAATCAGATTCTTGAGGAATGCTTGCTGTGATGTATGTAAATTATGAATGTAATGAACAATGCAGAACCTTGTGGTAAATCCCAATAAAAGCAGATCTTAAAATCGCATTCTTTTATTAAAGGGAGCAGGGCTCTGGATGAGTGTATTAGCAATTGAACCGTTTGAACTAACTAATAAGACTGTTGAGTGTTCTGAAAAAAGTGAATAATGTCCCACGCAGAACTCAGATCTGTAAATATATTTAGCTGATTAGAAAGATAGATGTTTTGTACCAAGCAGATACTTTTGAATTGAACATGGAAAGACTGGAACATTGATAGGCACCATTGATAATTAAAACCCATGATATAATTTCTAGGATTGTCCCCAAGTTTTCAAGATAAGTGACCAAGTCTTTTTGAATGTTTTGTTTAAGACTTGCAACACTCTTTATTTACCTCTATGTTATACTTAGGGTAGTCGTGAATAGATAATGATTACAAAGCCCTTCTTTAGTATTCAACTTTCTGCATCACATACCATTTTCTAAGAAACTGTCAATAGGGAGAAAAGTTTGCAGAGAGGGCTCGAAAGAGTAAATACCAAAAGTAGCGAACAGGCCTACCTTGCTATAAAATACATTATAACATCAAAGATTGTCGCAGGAACTATCAACAAAAGTTACAGAAAATCAAGTCAAAAGTTGATATTCAAAAAATACATGGGTATGTGGGCTGAAACTGCATTGGAAAATCTGGGATTTTCTAGCTCACTACTGAGAAAGGCATTGAATGCACTGGGGAACCCTAAACTGTTAAAAATGCACTGCATAAATATAATGGCTTGTTAATAAGTTTTAAATTGTCCATTTAGGATCTAACAAATAAAGGCAACAAATTAGGAGCAGAACCTGGTCAAAAGAGGCATTTGGAAGATCCTGAAAGTTTCTTTGCTTGGTTTAATGATCACTTAGAAGGGCAAGCTGATGAAGTTGGTGAATTGATCAAAGATGATATATGGCCAAATCCATTACAATATTATTTGGTAAGAACAGAAAATACATTTTTAAAAAATGATCAAATTCAATAATTCATGAATTGCTGCAAGGAATGATGAATTCTGACTTTAGTTAAAATTACAATTTGTCAATGATTGCAGACAGTTCTGATTTAGAGATCATTGAATATTTTCAACTTTTTTGTCATTTTTCATTATCATTGTCTCCATTAGTTAGGCAAACTATCATTATCACCTTGTCCTCTCTTGCCACTCTCTCTTTCTTTCATAATCTGTTTTTCTCAATGTTCATCTTTTTTAAATTGATAGCATCTTATTGCGCTGTTTTGCCTGTAGCAATCATTGCTTGTTTCAGTGTTTGTTTCAGTAAATGTTAATAACTATTTGTTTTCTATTTACTTTAGAATGCTGGGGGAGATCAAGAAGATGGCGATGTAAGTGAAAAATCTAGTTTTTCATGATCTCAATAAAAATATTATTAACCCAGTATTTTAATGAAACTAATAATAAATGAATTGAGAAATAAAGAGTACAAGCAGCATGACAGATGGAAAACTTAAATTTAACTTTTATTTCTTTATTTACTTTTTTATTAATTTATAATTTTTTTTTCTATTCATCTCAGGAAGAAAATATCGTCGTTGTTGAAGACGATAATCTTGAGGAAGGCGATGAGGAGTATGACATAGAAGGAGAAGAGGGAGAGGAGTATGAAGAAGAGGTAAGGCAATGATTGTTGCTTTTAATTGTCATTTCTAGCTTGGATGATAGTTTGAAGCTTTAATCAGAGGCCTTCGCGATCCTCCTTTTTCCATGAATATTTATTTCTCCGTAAAACATGACGAGAATATACGGTGTATATATTATGGTTTTTTATGACCGTGAGGTTGGAATGACATCTGATCACTGAGGGGGCGCTTTTTGGTAGGAGGCACCCAATTTCGGTACATTTTGAATATTTGGGTAATTGGAACAAGAATTAGATTGATCTAATTTTCATATTTAAGTGCATCAGAATGAAAATATAATGCCTTTGAAATTTGGTGAAACTTCCGTTGTTCGAATTAAACATTCTATATCGACCCTCTCTCCCATCTCCTAATCAAAATTCGCTCATTTACTGCACTAATAAGCTATGAGAGCATTATACAATATTGTAACTCAGCTGCGCATCAAAATGAGGCACAGCCTACACTTCAAACAAGTGACCTTTTGAACTGAATGTGGTAGATGGTGTTTGGAACAATCAAATCTGTTGAGAGGAAAACAGGGATTGTGGCGGTTCCTTTCAACGACTCCGCATTTATCTATATGATGTCTTTCATTCTTATGAATTAACATTATAAAACGATTGGTTTCGATCAATCGTATTTGGACTATAATCCAATGAATTACAGTTATAGGATTACAAGACAATTCATTTCGTTGTTGTCAAGTGTTTTTATATTATCCAAAAGGCCCTTATTGCCAGGGAAACGCGACAAAAATACTTCATCAATGAATGGCCTTTATAATTACAGATACGAACTATCTACTGACCTCCTGACACTTTTTCGCCCCCGTTGTCCTTTCTCTTCCCCCTCGCTCGCCCCCATTTGTCCCCAGTTTCCATCTAATCTCATGAATTCATCCCTTCTCACCCACATAGCGAACAAACTAGAATAGACAGCATATAAGAACGTTTGTGTCCACGATTTTCATTTTCAGATGGAATCACATTTTGTTATAATTTTATTTGTTCATTCAGGTGCATGATCTGTGTTTATTGAATTGGAAGCTGCCCCTTGAGTCTCAGCTTGTAAATGGAAGGGTATCCCTCCTCTGAAATGAACATGAAATAGGCACTTACGTGGACGAACGTTCTGAATGCCCCTCAGGGATATTCGACCGATTTTGCGACAGCCTAAAGCATGTTAAAGCCTTTGCTCCAAGGCTGCGGAATTCCATTTTTTATCTCATTAAGTCCTTTACTGGTTGTATATGATTTTTGCGGAAGTTGTTATCATTTTTCTGAAAATCGGAGATCTGTAAACTTATGAATCCTCTTCAAGCTAAGTTTTTTATCTTTTTGGATTTCTCGTCTTCTCATGTTGCATTAGGTCTTGCTACCCCCTGGCCTTCTGTTCAAATCCCTTCCTTCTCTAAGGGACTACGTGTAAGTACCCGTCAGCAGCTAAATATTGGATTTCCAGTGTGAAAATCTTAAATGAAATTATTGGTAAAAGAATATACAGATATATTGCATTCTTTGCTTACTACACGTTCATTTATGTCAAAATAAGCTAAGTCATACAGTAAATTTTCAAAAAACACATAGTTGTACTTTGAACGTAACTACTTGGATGTGGTATAGGTTCAAAGGCGAGATCGCCTTCAAGTTTGCGTGGATGTGGAACAAAGGTCGGCTCGTATCGCTTCGTGAACATGGCGGGAGAAGTGGAAGTTTTCTCTGCGAGGTTTCCAAAAATTGAGAAGAAAATCAGTCTATCCAGTTTAGTCTGGAGAAATCAACACAGTCCTAAAAAGATCATGTTCATTTTGCATTTGGTGAAAATGAACTCCCCATTACTTTTCCTCACGTGACCATCCTATACAAAGCCAAGACTCCGTCTCACACGTGACATTAGTTTTGTGACGTGATCATTAGCTCTGGCACGAAAAGCTTTGTTAAAAGCAAGCACATTCAAGGCTGATATTCGCACAGAACGTGGGTGCTTATTTAAAACGTAGGTTTATTACATAACAAGACCTTTTGTCCGCCATGTTTGTTGCCAAGGTCTTTGCTCTGTGCGGATGAACAGTGAAAGCTTCTTTACTTTGCGGTTAATCATTTCTCAACGAATAGAATCGAATGGAATCCGCGGCTTTTGCCAACACTCACACAAATAACCTGAATTTCCGACCACTAGCCCTTCTGGGATGTTGCTTAAGCTTTTATTTTGATTCGCTTTACAATGCTGTGGTTTGTGTGGAAACCCACAAAAGTCCTTGAGGTCAAGGCATGTGGCCCTGCGTATTTCCTTGAACTTGCTCGTAATTAGTGAGTCTTTCTCATGTCTGTTCAATCATCGTCGTCGTTTGCCGCTCTCTTCTCGATTTTCTCTTCGAAGTTGTTGCAAAAAAGTCTCCTGTTTGTGGCTTGCATTGGTTGTGGTGGTGAAGCCCTATTGCAAGCTGAAGGTCTTTTTGAGAGAAAGGTTTTGAGTAATGATTTTATCTCGTAATGGCTTATCTCAGCAGAAGACTAGACGAAATAGCGCTCATTGTCGGTGAGTTGCGGATGTAATAGGCAGAGTTGTTGGAAAACGCTTTCACTGTTTTGGGTTTCACGTCATTCAGCAGTCAACAGAAAAATCTGGGTAGGCTGTAAATCGTGGAAATCAAAGAGAAAAAGTTAACTTTTGAGAATATAACCACAGAAGGCTAATATTTCTTGGATGTATCTGAAACCAAATTGTGAAGAAACCACGTTTTCAAAAACCAACTGAACAAGTTCCCAAATTTCAATTTAATCCACTATCTGCTCGAAATTTTTGATTCAAATGTGGTTTTGCTTCGAAACCATGTAAAAAATAGTTGTGTTGGATTGTAGTACGTTCATCACTGCAAGACTTTTGATCGCGAAACTGAAGCTGGGAAGGTTTGTCTGTCAAGATGAGCGAAGTGAGAGTGAAAATAGAGCCACAAGACTATGATGACACGTCAAGTTCTATGTTCAACGAAACGCTGCAACGTAAAAGACAACAGAACACGGAAGATTTTGCAATCAGAAGAGACAGCATTGGCCAAACAAATCAGCAAATGCAAGATAGTAGCAATGAACAATACTTGTTAAGAGGCCCAAGCAGTGATGTCATGCCTACCTTGATACCGATTCGAAATTCGCGCGGTTTCGCAAACGCAAATGGGCCACCGCCAAAACGCGCGAATTACGGCGCAAGACAAAATGAACGGTCTGCTTCAGATACGGATCTTGATATGTTTTATCGCATGTCGTCGCATCCTGACGTTTTCACGCACGGAAGCAGCGGGAACGCCGTTGCGGAGATCAACGAAAAACTGACGACGATGATTGCTAATCAAAATAAAATCATATCACAAAATGATTTGATTTTGAGTAAATTGAACAGTGGATTAAATTCAAAGTCACATCGAATTGAACAGTTGGATAATATTTTGCAAGCAAGGCAAAAAGCTATGAGCCAAAATGTCAGAAGTGAGTTCAGTGAAGAGCGCATTGATAAGAGAAAGGAAATTAATTTCAAAAATGGGCGGCACTCATCAAGTTCATTTTTGAGTTCAGAAGGAGGCTGTTATTATGGTCAAAATGAGGCTGATATAGGTCACCCACCTCAAAGTAAATCACGCAGAACGTCTGATGGTGTGTCTTCTGTTGGATCAGTAAGAAGCACGCCGAAATCCCCGTCACGTGACATGCTTTCAGTTCCGTCCATGGTTGCCATTAGCAATTGTCAAACGTCATCATCCGTGCGGGTGACGTCATCAAACAGTGCAATGCCGATGCATCAATCTTCTCAGGCAAATCCTTACAACATGGCGGTATATGTCTTGAGAACTGGCGAGCAACCGCAAATGGTACCCGTTCTCCCTGTTCAACATAACAGGCCTAAGTCTAATACTCTGCAAACCGACATTAGCAGCTCTTTATTGTCCTCCCATCCAGCCTTGATTTACAACCCAGAAACGCGACAATACGAGGCTTCTTACGTCACAGGCATCGCACATGCTAATATGGGGCCACGCAACGAGAATAGTGACGCTGCGCAGAAGCATCGCGAAGCGACGTGGAAAGATACGGCCAATTTACCACAAAAGAGTGACAACATTGTTAACGGGGCGAAACAGGATCATATGCAGCCTAACATAACTAATGTCGTTAGCCTTAGAAGGGATTCTGCGGAGCCAGCGAACCCTACTTTCAATACCTCTGCGGAGGTTACTAGCGAAGCTCGTGGTCCTTCAATTTCAGCTGCTGCGCAGCAGGTTGCATTCTCGAACCCAGCGTCTCCTATTGTTATTGAGGAGGATATAAAACCAAAGAATTTGCCATCGCAAGAAGAAATATTGCATTTGCAGCTAAGAAGTTTTTCAATGCGCAATTATGCCGTGCAGCTCATGAGAGCATTGTTTAGACCGCATGAAATAATGCATAGAAGTGTTTACGAAAATGGCGAAAGGAAAGGGCTTGATAGGAAAAGACTTCAACAAATCAAAGATTATGTGTTTCAGATTTATCCAACTCCAAACAAAGAAAAGAGCCTCGCATGGATTGAATGCATTGCTGCTATGAACGAGGCTATAAGATCGATGAAATAACTTTTAGATAATTTCTAGAATTTGGTTTCAGACTTAGATTTTGCTTTAGCACTCTCTTCTTCGATTTTCATTCAGTCTGTAGCCAATCATAATTAGTTTTAGTTACCACGTGTCACAGACAGTGGTCATCACAATCTCCATTCGTTCATTTCATTTCATTCCTTTTTCGTCACATTTCATTTCCGTCATTTTCATCTTTTTCATTTTGGACGTCATCTTCGAACCATTTTGCATGCAAAAAGCTTGATCATTAAAGCTGTCTCTCATTTCAATAACCATGTAAAAAGACCCTCTCATCCCCCTTCCGACATTTTTGTCGCCAACTCTGTGATTATGTTAATTTATGACACATTACCATCCCATTTATTTTCACATTTATTGTCACATTTATTGTCACATTTAGCAGGTTTTTTCAACATTTCATGTGACATGTTTGTCAATTCAACTGTCCCGTTTGTAGGCACATTTAATTCCTCAGTTATTGCCATTTTCATATACATCAGATCAGATTCATTTAATCATTCCCTTCTCAGTTTTACACCTCATTCAGTCGCTAAATTCTGCGGTTCCCAATATGGTTAAGAATTGTTGTTATATATTATTACATTAAATAGTTTAACAGTATATATTTATCCGAAGGGGTGACTCTTCAACTTGACAAACTCCTAGGGTCATTCAAGATGGCTAACATTTGAACAAGTGTCATTGACTTCCATCAATTCGACCAAAAATTATCATTTATTCAACTTATGGAATGATGGTAGAGAGCTAAAATTAAATAAAGATGTAGCTTGATAAGAAGGGCTTTGATTTTCAACCGAGAATAACCTCAAATTGAGCATTGAATATCAATTCGAAAACCAAACGGTGTAAAATATCAAAGCTACTTTCATTCAGCATGTTTAGCTGCCACTTCACGGAAAGAAAAATCTATAGGATAAAGGAAGGTATTTATAAAGGTATACAGGAAGAGAATAATAAAATTTATAAAGGTGCCAGGATTTTGGATCAGAATTATAACAAATATATTAATCTTTGTCTTTGATTTGAAAATCAACGATCGAGTGTTAAAATTTTGATACTCAAAAATTTATTTTATTTATTAGCTTCTCTTTCCCAAGAATATCATACTTATCTCTCCCAGTGTCCAATTTGTGAGTCCCTTTTGGCATTTGTAGAAAGGTCTGCTGCCCCTTTATCGTCTATTTTTAATAAGTTAATTCAAATTTCAAGGTTTTGTCATGCATTATTCTACTAGAGTTCAAAGATCTTAGATCGAATTATATTATTTATTATGTTTTTAAGTTTAACTTGTAGGATAAATGCTTTCATTTTTATATTTTTTCTTTTGCAATAGAAGGATTTAATTTTTTACTTAGAAGACAAAGTTAGAATAAGTTTATGGTGTTTATTTTTCTTTCTTTCTTTTCTGTGCATCCCCGGTATTAACGAAACATTCCTCCTTTCTTTCCATCTATCTATCCATCTGATCTGCATTTCATTTTAACACAGTTCGGCTACCTACGGACTGCCACGGCGGCCTATAATTTGCTACATATTCATGCAAAGATCGTTCCATCTTCTTTTGCAATCACCACCCTTGCTATCCGAAGATCTTTTCCAATCATTTTTGTCCATTTTAACTATTGTCCATCCCTTGATTTATTTGCATACCTCTGAGCTTCCCTTAATGCGGTCACTGCAGGTGTATCGTGCAATTCTGATTCACAATTCGTCCTCTCTTTACAAAGTTGCAAGATTATTTAGCGAAGAAAAGTAGCGAACATCGTATGGTTCCAGGTTCATCCTGCCAAACATACTAGACGCATTATTCATGTTTTTTTTCCTGACGCGAGTAGTCTTACTGGTTCTATTCCACCGCAAATGATGTCATTTCAGGAACTCAGTGAACTTTTAGTATTATGTAACCTGGGTTTTTCAGAAACTCATACATTCTCTAAGTGTAAGGGAAATTCCTGTACCCATGCTAAGTCTTATGTCCCGCTTAAGTTGTGTCTTGGAGAACAATTTTGAGAAAGAAAAGGGACGGAAGATTGGAAAAAAGGGATCCCTGGTCAGAACAACCAAACGACGCTGAAATAATTAGTTTTCTAATAAAGTAAATTTATGTCATTTTAGGATGACGGTGAAGATGACGAATAGATTGAAAATCATTGCAGAAGATAAAAGAAACAATTAAAAAGTTTTGATAAGGACAAGCAGATTCAAGAGGACGAAAACATTTGTGAGTTTGAGTATTGTTATAATAAAATTTTGATTCCAAAGTAAGGCTTAATGCTGCTCTAGTAAATATTATCAACTTACAAACTGATATATGGGTAGTAAAATTTGTTAAGAAGGGGAAGATTGCGCGCCACAAGGGGGTAATGAATTGCGGGGAAAGAAAGGGGCTGTTTTTGTTATCCAAAATGAGTTGCCCCTGCATCTTGCAAGCATAGGGATGATAGGGGGTTCATGATTTGTAGAAGAGGGAAGAGGGACATATGATTTTAATGGGCATACACTCTTAGGGTTGAAACAAAGGGTAAAAAACGTAACACTATGAAGTGGTTTTTCAATTTAAAAGAGTTTGTGTCTTTACAAATGAAATTATTTTTTGGAGAGTACGAGAGTTCTTAATAAGTGTGGTTACAACCCATTGCCTCAGCATGAGCGTTACATTTAATTTGAAGGACATAATTTGAGCGATGATATTATTATCTGAAACATTCACTTTTCTCTGGAGGAAGTAGTTACATTAAAGATGTAGACTCTTCATACCCCTCACTTAAACCCCCTCATACTAACCCTCCCCCTCGTCTAATTGCTGCTGTATCTGAATACCATTTATGAAGAATGCAATCTTTCTAAAGAGTTTTAAGTTTTAATGCAAGCAAATAGAAAACTAAAGGATTTCATCTTTAAACAGAATAGTTACTCTTTAACAAGATTATTCTCCCTTTCCATTTCCATCCTCCATCTTGCCGTGAATTTGATGGTTTTTGAGTTATCCTGATAAGTCGATTTATTTAAAATTGTTTTAGCTAATTACACAATGACTTCCATCAAATACTATATGTAATTTTACACATTTAAGTGTTTAACTTTGGAAATTTCAAAAACATCTTAGAACATTTTGCCTGTTAGAACAAAGAGCTGAAGACTTGATGCCATTGTAATATATCAGCTTCTTATTAATTTAGATTATTTGAGTTGTTTTGCATTTAGGTTAAATGCAAGGGGCTCTCGTCACTTATCACAGGGGGGCTGATCTGTTCCACCAAGGCCATTACCTCCCCCTTCTTCCCTTCATAAGCATTTAGGTTTGCCACTCGGATAGATGCCTGTCAAGTAGTAATACGAGCCATCCAGTTATTTTCATTAAAAATATAAAAACCTATTTTATTCTTAAAGAGATACGTAGCATCAAGATTGTTCGTACATCAGTGCTTTCTAGCATGTTCAATGCTCTTAATAGTCTGCTAAAAATATTTAGGAAATAGGGATTTGAACTTAAACCGATTACTTATCTTCTGCTGACATTTTTATCTTAAACAATTCACATTATCACTTTAAGAGGAGAAAGTCTAATAAAGAAAAGAAATGACGTTTGAAAGGCCTGACCCATTTTTCATTTCTACCTTTTTTTCGCTGTTTCCATTTTTAAACATTCTTTTCCACCTTTTCTTTCTTAAACTCGAACAGTTTTCTGCTAATTTTTTTACATCCTGTCAAATATGATATCATATTAACAGCTCAATAAAATGATAAACCACTTGTTAACAAATAACTAAATGAATATTAAACTGATGTAAGAAGAAAAAAAAGGTGAAAACATGTCATATAAATAAGAGTTTGACTTGACATAACATTGAATGCTAGCAACAGTATCATTTGGAGAGTATTTAATCATGATTTAATTGCAGATCAAATTAGTTCATTTAATCATATTGAAAATTCTTCATCTTCTCAATAATCGTCTTTTTTGACTTGTTATTGATATCGATAATAGTATATGAGGTACAACTTTACTAACAATAGCATGAATCAAATAGTTATTTTTTGTTATTTTTGGATTTATTAGAGAACATGACGTAATGCCGTTCAAGAGTTTTAGAGAACATGGCTTATTTTAGAATAGCAATGAAGCATGGTTACAGTGTAAGCTATTAAATGTAAAAGGGGTTAGGCCGTTAAAAAACGCCGCAAATTTATTATTAATCACATCCTTCTCTTTTGCGCAAAATTTCGTCTTTTTCTGTTCAATTTTTTGCATAATTCTGCATGATGTTGCATGATATAATTGCGTAGACTTGTATTTTTCAGCCCCTCTTTCAGGACCATAAATCTTTCACCCATCAATTTAGTTTGGTTGACAGGTTGAAGCAGGATGAAAAGTGTGTCTTAATCTCCGCCATTATTTCTAACTTTATGGATTCTGCGGTGGTGTTAATTTCCAAATAAATATGATAAGGTACAAGTTTTCGATTTTCTAATAAAATTTAGGTGTGACTGTGGCGTGTTAAGTGGCTAATCAAGTTTTTTAAATGCATTTTGTGTCTCACCAACACCCATTACTACATGACCCCATTTGGTCTGGAGCGTCGTTTTGGAGCCATTAGGGAAAGTTTTCAAATTTTTTCGAAGGTTTGTAATCAGGTTAAGGAGATGAAATTTAGTCAAGAATTGGAAAGATTCCAAAAGAAAAAACAAGTATTGATCAGGAATGATGAATTGAATTATATAAAACCGATGAGAAGAAATCGAGTTCGCCCGAAATTTTTCCAAGAAATATTTAGGATTTTGCTGCTTGAATAATTTGGGTCTTTGCTTGCAAACAAAATTGTATTCCATATAGTGTAGAAGTAACACTGGCGAATTGAAACCACTGCATATTTGATTTGTTTAATTAAGCAAGTTGGTGGAGTTGTTGGAACCTCTCCACTACTTGAATCTTGAATAAGGTTGGGAAAGTGATGGAAATTACAATTCAAAAATCAGACGATTATTCATTTAATTTCTGCTGGACGATGACAAAAGCACTTGAACGTGCCACAAGAAAGTTGGACACTTTTTAAACTAGTTTATCAGTTAGTTGGACACTAGTTTATCATCTATCATAGATCGGTCGTTTGGGAATGGTAGTGCCATACCTGTATAGTCAACGAAGCAAACTTTGCACTTCATATCAAGTTAATTTTATCAGCATCCTCTCTGTGTGTATATCGATTTCCTTTAACTCTTACTTATCTGTAATTGACTGGAAAATATGGTTTCACAGACTATTTGCTGGGTCGCACTGAGCTTCTTGGAGCTGTCTATACTTGACCAATAACTCCACGAGGACAACCACTTTCCACCCGATAAGCCTCTTATGGCAATAATTAATTTTCTTTTATTGAAATGTCAACGTTCTCATTGATATATTTGCATTTTAATATGTCATCTGTATGTTATTTCTGCTTAATTTTTTTACTTCAATGCTACAAAACTGCAATTCTATTTACAAAGTAGCGATTCCTTGTTGTCGTGTACTTCTATCGATATCATATTGGTGAATGTAGACCAGAATTTATGAAAACGTCAAGAACATTCTCAAATATAAACGTTTTGCAATCCCATTTAGAATCAAGGCAAACTGCAAAGCATTAATTGTACCACAAGTTTATGCAACAATACAGATATATTCATTTCACGCCCAGTTTCATATATATCAATTTTAGTTCAGTTTATGTTCTCGTATTAGAATGTGTTAGAATAGTGAATACATTTGCACAAATGTGAGTAAATTGCACACAGTGTCGAGAAGATAACAGTTAGTTTTAACACACACTGTGCAAGAAATCTAATTGGTGACCCGGGCGTACATTGGAAGAAGGATCTCCAATCAGAAGAGACAGGAGTCATGGCGTATGACTCTTTAAAAATGATTAAGGGATAAATGGATTTTTTAAATCGTTAGAAACATTTCGATCTGGATTAAGAAGGCTTTAGTAATTTGTTTTTTTCAGTTTTTAGGGCCACACAAAATTGTTATGATATTTGAGAGTTCTAACAGGGCATGCCCAAGTCTCTGTATGTAAGTGGGTAAAATTTGCTGAATGCTCCAAAGCTTATGAAATGATCTTTGCGAAGAAGAATATAAAACTAAAGCATTAAGCAGAGATTATTTTATGACTTGTTGGCAATCAACGGGATGACTTTGGTCAAATTCTTGCTGTAAATGTTTTTGTTCCTTCTCCAATGGACTTTGTTTTTAATTTCGTATTAGAGAAAACACCATGCTAGGGCTGAGGTTTGGGCTTTAGGGGGGATGGAAGCCCTCAGCAATAGTCTTTAGGAACATTGCGACGTCATTTATAGAATGAATTAACTTACAGTGGACATTTTTCGTAGACGCTTATCAGAGTATATGACAACGAATGACGGTATTCCATTTGATAATCATTCACAAATTGTTTTGCTAACTTAAAGTTTCTTGATTTTTATAACTCGACCTTAGTTTCTTTTGGTAAAAACTGTCTTTAGCTGTAATGTTTTAGCAGAGTTAGGAAAACATTGCCGTAACACGGTCACTAGCTAGAGGAAGGTCCACAAAAACTAAAGAAACTGCTATTACACACCCGAACCATGCCTGTTTTCTTTTGTTTAGTGAAGAGGTTTGCATCCCGGTATCTTTTTGTCCGGAGGAAGCTTTAGAAATTTTCTGGACTTTGTGTTTCAAAGTTACAGATCAAGGTGGTTCTTCATGTTGTTTTTCAAAAACAAGTCAAACGATCCTTCTCACGCACCTTTGAGGTTCCTTTGAAAATCGAGCCTGGAATGTACAACTTATGTCATTGGATTAAAATGGTAAGTAATTTGAGCATTGTAGCCATGGATTTTCAAATGTTACTAATCTTCAACAATTCGTATTTAGCTTACCTGGCGCCATTTTGATTTGTCCTTTAACCTTCAAATTGACCTTTAAACTTTGTCTAGTTTTTAAGCGTTGAATTCCAAAGAGAATTCTGAAGAGATTTACGCTTAGCATTAAGCTCATAAATGAATTAACCACATATAGATTACTCTTGTTTGTTAACTATTTAACATGCGTTCCCTAGGGGGAGGCATCTAATCAATTCTGCCAATTGCAAGTGGATAGGTTTTTGTGGGTAAAACTAAGTTACCCCATTCCTATTAATCAAAAAGTAACCCATTTGGAATCTATAGTATCCAATAACTTTACATTTCAATGCCTTTAAAGAGGTGAAAATGACCTGCTGATTAAGAAACGTTTTTGAAAATAGACGTGATAATGGAATTCGACAAGAACTTTGACCTTTTTTTATCTTGATGAATTTGCTTTAAACCTCGGAACACACCCAAATCCATTGTCGGTATCGCTATTAAAATCAAACAGCAAGCAGCTTCGACCACCATTAATGTATATCTCATCAAGGTTTTTGTTACTTTTTTAAAAGGGAGTTTGTGGCGATAGAGGTGGTAATTTCAACAAAATTTAGTAAGTAGTTTGTCTGGAACAAGGCTGGATAAATTAGAACCTGGGTAAAGTTTTATTAATTGGACAGGAAACTATATTCCTCAGCCAAAAGAATTTGCCAAGCAATTTTGAATCATTTTCATCCTCCATTTCTTTGCAAAGGCGTGACTTCACTTAAAATGTTGTGCTTTTGTTGGTATATTTCTTTTGATGAAAAAACTTTGCATACCCCGTTAAAAAACTGGTCTGGTAAAAAGTAAAATAGATCAATTTAGATAGAAGATTGTCCTGCAACTGCCATCTTTAGCCATAGATGTTACTTCATGCTCTGTGTTTAGGAGGCTGATGGCGCTTTTGCCCTGCAAAAATGACCCTTTGTATAGCTAAAGCCTGCCATGCAGCGCCTTGTTTTGCCCTACAAAAAGACAATATTTTCATAATTGGGAGGCTGGGCAACGCCCCAACCCTCCCACCCCCTTAAGTGACGACTCTGTCTATTACCTTGCAATGAGATGATATCTACATATTTGTTGAGTGGACCACTGCTGAGCCCCTTCCTCTCATATCGCTTATGTTTTTATGTCTTTAATTGCACCTATTACTATGTATGGTGTACCAATGAAGGAAATATCACAAATATTCGTTCGTTTTATTGAACTTTTCGCCACTAGTGCTTTACTCAATGTGAGGCAAAACCACCAATGAAGAATCCATGGCACCTGGTTCTAGCTGATAACAGATTTTAAGACTAAATGTGGTCGAAATTGAACTAAAAATATCACCAAAGAGAAAACTTTATACTGTTTTTCAATAGTTTGTGCTTAAAATGCCTCTGCACTAATTACAACATGCATATAATTAGTTAACATCTTCAAGTTACTTCAGTTTCTGCCAATGTCTCCTCCTAATGTGACGATTTAATTAAAATTTCAATGTAATCACGATCTAATCAAATGAAAAAGACCAACATTATCACCAAGCCTCACCGCAGGACGCCCACTATTCTTGCTGCACACCGTTTGAGAAGAATCCTTATCAACCAGTTGATACACGAAGTATTTTAGATGTTCCCTTTTATCAGCAAATTATCTTTGAATTTCTTTATAATTAAATGTTTATTTTCTTCTATTCCACATTTAAACGTCTCTTTTCAAACCTCCTATCATTACTCACTGATTTTAGCAAGCAATCTTAATACAAACATCCCCTAGTATGAAATACTCTTAAGGTTAATGTAAAATGCATTTAGATGGATTGCTAGGTTGATCTATAAAGGCCTAATTGTAATGAAAGTCACCTGAAAAGTCACTGAAAAAGCTCGTTGCAAGATGGATGAAAATCCATGCCGAACCAGGCGAACAGTCTCAACTTTGATGTGTTAATTTATGAAACTAATAGTTCCTTTAGTTTATTAAACATATAGTTTAAGAAATATACAAGCACCTAAAATGATAGTTTGGTAAATGGTAAATCAGAACAACATGTTAAATGTTAAGTTAAGTAACAAAAGGTTACAATTTGCATATCAAAATATAGATTAATCATCTAATTGGTTTCAACTTTTTCATTGATCGCTCAAATTGCATTACTTGATAGGGGCTTGGAGAGGGGAAGGGGGTTATCCTTCCAACTATAAACATATGATCGACTTGCAAGAGACAAATTTTCCGCTGCTGGACAAAGATGAATGGTACAGGGAAATCTGTTTACAAAGTGACCGGTCAAAGCAGGTAAAGAAACTGCTTTTTCTTTGCTTGAAATAACTTTGTTCTTAACCTGGCAAAGTTGCCATCACCGCCGCCCCTAGACAAAGCATAAAATGACTCTGTTCTTAACCCTTTCGTAGATTCGTAACGCCCGACTTTACTTACATCACGATAAGAATGGTGTGGCTGTGTTAATATCATGTCCTTTGATCCTTGGGAACCGCCCTTTGGTAACTGTCTGTGTGAACACACTCATATGCAGACTCTGGAATGATACCCAACTTTGGTTGCTAATGAGTAGACGCCAGCTCTTATCAACCGAATCCATATTAAACCATGTATTCCAATGGTAATCAGTATTCTTGCAGCCCCTTAAGCAGAAACTTTACTGTTTGATCTTATTACATAATCCATGAAATTCAAGAGGGTAAAGAGCTTTGAGACAATAGATCCAAACAAGGATTTTTCTAAGTGATAGAGGGATTAATATGAATTCAAGGTTTCATTTACACCAGCTATATAAACACTTTCCTATCCCGGAGATCCTTAGCTTGCTCTTTTCTCCTCGTTCTAGAATGTATTTGGATGGGTTGTCTTGTGAAATGGATTAACCCCAAGATCGAGCATGTTTCCACGCCTACGCGGTGATGAAAAACAGGTGATAGGAGTCCATATTTGAAATAGTGTCGTTTTCACATGCAATCATCATCTACCGCATTTTTCCACCAGCCAATGGGTCACATTTAAATATGATTATGAATAGAAAATGCAACTTACTGTTATCAGATCGATTTGGTGCCAAACCATAGCAAAACTGAGCCTGTCTTTATATTTGCAAAAAACAAATACAATCTGCAATAAAATATTTCAAAGCTGGTAAAAAGAGGAGTTTCTGGTTCTTCCTTGTTATATCTCGAAATGGTGATTAATACACTTGAATGAACAATTAATTATTGGTAATGACCAAAGAGCCAACCGTTAAGAAAAGGCAGATTAAGGCAACAGTATGACACTTTTGCAGCCATTCTCTACATGAACATCTACATTTTTCAACGGAATTTGGAGGGGGCAAATCGCTTCAAAAGTGGAGTAATGGAGAAAGCGAGTTGCCTCCCCCTGGGCCTTGAAGCTTGTGAGGACTTCTCTTCACTTCAAAGGGGGGACATCAGTAGGATAGAAGGGGACTAATGCCCCACCCCTGACCCCCTGATACTCCTATTGGAAAGGAATTCAACATTTACCCCTCAAGTGTAATAATACAAAATGGCTTTTTGCATAGAATCTATCAGCCTTTCTCTAGACATTTGAAGTACAACTCTACTGGATCTAAGACAGTTGTTATGGAGAGAACAGCAAAGATGTTTATCATTGACTAGTAGGCTTAGAACGGTGGAAACATTGGAACAATTTGACATTTGATGGAACGTTTACTATGCTTGTTGTTTACATGTCGAATTGACCATTGATTCCACTCAAGTAATAGGCAGATGTCATTCCACTGTCAAAAAGTGTATTGAAATGTTGGAAGTGGAAAGTCAATGCATTAATAATATCGAAGAAAGAAGTCATTTATCATATCAACCATGCTTTGCCATGTTAATATGAACGTTGGAAAACAATACTGCATAAGGACAAAACCTTCATATAACTAATCAATCGCAAAGACATTTTCTTATAATAAAGTCTGTGATTTCCACAATGAAACATATAAATCAAAGGACGCGAAAAATGACAGTAAATCAGATGATGGACCCAAGGAAATATTAAGAGCGCAAACTTAATTATTCGACTGTCAATTGTCATTATCCAACGTTAAACCATTGATATGGTTGCTAATCAGTACTAATCGAGTCAAACTAACATTCACTAGGCCTAAAGTAATAAATGCAACGCGGAAAATCATCGTGTAGTAGCATTTACTATGTTCAAAGGAGGCACATAACAGCTACGAGGCCAGCAGAAAATTTTAGGGGTGAGGGGGCTAAAGCCAAACCCCACGATGCACCTGTGTCGGACCCTAGAATTTCAAAGGAGAAGGATGGGATTTTTTTCTTCCAATTCTTGTGCTAATACACATTTTTTGAAGCCCATAATAGGCAAAAGTAGAATTGAGGGGGTTGGGCAGAAGAGATAAGATCAGATCGATACTCCTTTCGTAGTGTTGGCACCTCTTCTTTCTAGAGGCTTAAATTTGGGGGCTAAGCTTTGGCGAGGGGTTCTAAAATCTTGATTTGGGGGCTAAGCCCTCAAGCCTCCCTTGGCCTCGGGCATGGCACATGAGGAGCAAGGACATTTTTATCTGCCGTTGGGAAGGGGGGCTCAGTAGTGACATTCAAGGGGCAGTTGTAAAGAGTTTAATATGCATGCATACATGGGTTGCAATCCACAAATGAATGCGTCAACATTTGAGTCAATGCTTGTTATAAAAATGTTTGTTATAAAGATGAACAAAGGCATATGGTTCTAGCAGATTTCTGCTTCAAAGGGGCGATTGTTTCAAAGATGCTCATGTTTCCTTGTTGGTTTCAATAATGACATTACAAATCTGCAATTTTACGTCATCTCTTTCAGAATTTAAGCAAAACATTTATACACAATTTTAAGTTATGAATAATTTCCTTCAAAGAAACCACAATCGCTTATACTATACTAAGGCTAAGCTCTTTTTTGCTAATCTCAAGCTTTTATTCATTTATTCATTCATCAGTGTAAATTACACACTTCTGCAATCAAACGCTTTTTCATAAATGAACATACCTTTGCAAATTGCGATTGTCAGGGGGCCAACCCCCCCCCCCCCATTCTAGAACAGCGAGCCGTTGATGTATGCAAGTTTTGGCCAGCAAGGAGGTTAAAAGAAGCTCAAATCCATTCATTTTAATTTGTGTGAATGTTTTAGAAATACTTTGAATTGAGTAAAAATTTTGCTTCTGAGTCATTCACAAACCCACCGCAGCCAGAACTGTTTTCTCTGGTTCAGCTTATGCCATATTAAAGGGAATCAATTCACATTTCCTTATTTTATTCCGGCCGATTAAAGACAAATATTAAGGTAGCAATTTCTCACAGTTACTCGTAGAAGATTCTAATAATGATAAAAATTTTCAAGGTCCATTGTTTAAGGCCTTCTCTTGGTTAAGGTTTGTTTACTCAAAGACTACCTTGCCCTTTGAAAGCAAACACAAATAGTTTTCTTCCCACCAGATTGCTTTATACTCAGGTCAACATCAAATCTTTCTGGATTTCCTGTAATTTTATAGACTAACCCTACTGACGACACAATTTGACTATGAGACTTTCCATCGATTATTGCATCCGATTTGTGCTGCGATCAGGGTAACCCCTACAGATTTCACTTTTCACCCTTGGAAAAAGATGAAAAGAAGTAGATAAAGGAGACCCCTTTGGTAGTAGAATATATCGTTGTTAGCAGTCAGGTTTGCCTTGCAGGAATATTGCTACTTAGAAATTGGCAGGGTTTACCAGCGCCTTACCTTTAGTGCATCCCCTTGTTGCTCTTATCGGCATGATTGTTAATCATTAATCAAGCTGATAGATACCAACATCATCGTCATTATCATCATCATATTTGTCATAGTCATAATCACCATCATCATCATCATCATCATCATCATCATCATCATCATCATCATCATCATCATCATCCTCATTATCACTATCATCACCATAATTTCAATCACAAACATAATCATAATCATAATCACTCTGCAGTTTGCATGACAAGTTGCTCCCACCTTTGTGTGGTTCTTATCTAACTTTGATCTGACCCCTGCGCTGACAGATCTCCTCCACATTGGTTTCCGGAAGAGAAACCTCCTTTGTTCTCTCGATATCGATGCCATTTCTAATGTAGCAGCCCCCTGCTTATCTTCACAGACTAGTGACTGATAGAGGCCTTTAAGCAAAACAGCAGGGGTGTAGTGCTAAGCCTCAAATGTTCCCATATTGTATGTTAGTTGACACACAGCCTTCCGTTTCAAACAATATGATGGCTCGTAAGTTTTACAATCCGCTGAAACTAATTCAAAGAAAATTGTAAATACACGTTTGACCACAAATAAGCTATTCGTAAAGCAGAGTAGTTCTCTCTGAGCAGAATCACATGGTGTTTGTTAAAACATCATTTGTCTTGCAGCGAAATGTTATTTCAAACGTTTTTGTGCTGGACTCTGTTTACAAGCATTGTTTGCCAAGAAGCCAAACACAGCGAAACAAGCAAGAATCTTCATCAGCAAGGTATTCTCACTCATCTTCATTATGTTTTCTTAATGCATTTTTGAAATATTTCCTCCCCAACATTAAATAAACATGCAAAACGTTGAGCTACAAATTCCAATCTCATCTTTTTAGATGTTGCTTTTACATCAACCTATCATTTCTTTCCTATATTTAGATTGATTTGATTTTACTTAAGTTCTCTTAAATAACTCATCATTTTCAAGTGTTACAATTTTAGTTGATATTTCACTTCCCAAATTCACCTCTGGGAAAGGATTGATTTCTTCAGACACAAAAATACCGTCTGATTCCAGCCGGGTGTTAACAAAAAGAAAATTTTATGTAAGGTCATTTCCTGACCTTTCCTATGAAAGCTTATAAATTATTTTTTAATCCATTGTTTGACGAAAAATGCTTCAAGTTTCTCAAATTAAATCGGCGTCTTTTTGAGATTCGGTAATGATGAGAAAAGCCAAAAAAGAGCATGTTTTAATGCCGATTACTTAGGTTAGAGGGAACGTTTAAATTCGTTGAAACCCCCTCTTAGGAGCACGGTTGATGGACCGTGAAAAGAAATTTTATTTAAAAAAAAGAAAAGAACATTTAAAGGAGCTTCATCCTTCGATAACCATCATGCTCAGGTTTTAGAGGATGTCTGAAATGCAAATAAATTACTAGTTTTGTAATAAACTTCATAGATATTGTGAATTTCGATGCTAAGAAAAAAGGATCGAATGGGGAAAAGTTGAGAGCAAAACTAAGAAAAACTGGGAGTTGGATAAAGTCATTTGAAAAGATGTCATTCTAACTATGTCGAAATTTGTTATGAACATTAGAAAGTGAAATAATTGGTTACATTCGTTTATAAAATAGAATTACCAAGATTTAAGGATGTGAGTTTAAAAAATAAGATATGGGTTGTTATGTTAGGTTTTAGATAAACCCTTTGTGATCTGATCGGCATTCACACTTGAAACTTTTGTCTCAGCAAAAAGTAATGCAAAGGCATTCGTGAAACTTTTGGATATTCGATAAACGGTGCAGGCAATTAACTTTGCTCAAGGATATTGGAGAGATTTCCTGCAAAACGTGATCTTAATAGCACCGTTATTCGGTAATGGAAAATGCATCAGAGAGCCATTTCAAGGTCAACTGTCTTTGATAACGGAAAGAATTAAAGCAACGAAAAATAGAGGAATTGCTCAAAGGAATTATTCAAATCATTGCCTTGAAGGTAAATTTGTAGATAGAAGCTCTCGAGTATTGTACATAATTAAAGTCTTTATTGATTTTCTGTGGCTTTCGGTTCATTTGAAAGAAAACCTCCTTTTAGCACAAAGCTCCGATCGAAAACACATGCTTACGTTTTGTCAATGCAAATAAGATTCTGGAAACTAAATTGCAAGGGAAGATCACGACCTTGCTTCTTTTCACATGCGAAGCAAATTTCCCGGCAAGTCCAAGTTATCGCTTACGGCAAATGTTTTAGAAACTGTGATTTGAGGATGGGAACCGCACCAAACATTGGAATATTTGTTCAAAACTATCCACAAATGTCGACCTTGCAATTATAAGCAGTAAAAAGTAGGGTCTGTAAGCCTGAAATTAAGGGGACACCAAAGCATAAGGCATGTCAAGCGACAATTAGGGCAGTGAGTTGGAGGTGCCCCCGGCAGAATGGGGGAGCAAATGTTGGCTTGATAAGAAGACTCTCTTGTTGAGAAGGGGGACTGTCTTGCATGGGAGGGATCTCTTCATTTCAAATTGATCTCGATAGGTTTTTTGTACACAAATAGCCCATTTTCGTTCCGTGTTGTTCCCTTTAGTTTTCATTCATTCCTTGCCCATGAAAATAATTCAAATCTGCACTGTCTAGTATTTAGAAAATTCGGATCTTTAAGAAGATTGCCTAGGGCTTAAAAATTTCGATTTCAACTTTAGAAAGTTTTTCTGGCCTTTATTTGCCAAAAAAGTCATCTTGTCTCTCTGATACCGTTAATGTGCTCAGTTGAGACTTATCTGCCAAAGCACGTCGTAAACAGTTGTATTTGAACGTTAAGATCCTTAAGAACAGATTTTCAAACGTAAAGCAATTTTCAATCATTGTGCAATGAGGAAATATTTCCTAATTTATCTGGATTTTCATTTCCTTTCGTTCGCAATAAAAGCTTTATTATTTTACCACAAGTTGATTAATTTAATATCAAACTCTGTCTGCGTTGTGTGGTTGAACATTACTCGTTTCATAGAGGATACGGTCACCCTTTTCAATCTCTTAAAATGCCTTGGTGTTTAAAATTAAGCATTCTCAAAGGTGCTTAAAGCTACATAAACTGCTTGATTTATATAAGATATATATGAATAAAAGCCTGAAATGTCTCCACGGGTAACTGATCATTTTAAGATATTACCCAAAATTAGGGTTGTAAATGAACGCTTGAAAAGTCCTTCACTGTGTCTTAATTGGGCCTTAGAGTTGCTCAATGTCTGTGTGATTTGATATGTAAAACGTTATTCATTATTCAGCAAAGTAAGTGCCCGAGGTTTTTTGGAAAAACCCACTAATATGGACCCCTTTGTGCCCCTTAAAAAGCCATCATTCGCATCTAGCCTGAGAGCCTATGCAACTTAAACATGTTTCATTTTATATCAATGCTTTAGTTTCTTATCAGTCCGTTAGTATTATTTGCAAACCCAAAGATAAAATTTCATGAGAAAAAGGACACTCAATGAGTAACGTTGAAATATATATTTAACTTTGGTATTATCCTCAATAAAGCGACTTCCTAGCCACAATTAAACCACGACCGCAAAATCCATGCACTCTTTTAGGCTTTAACAAGTCATAACTATCAAGGCAATACATTGGCAGGAATTTTTATGGTTACTAAAACCTTGGATGCTTATTAATGAATTGTGTTATTGCTTGATTGATTTTGATAAATCGCCTCAACTGCATCGTAGACCAATCAGCTTGCCTCCAGGGCAATTTATTCCACGTAGTGTTGCACTTACATAACGATTATTCGAGGACAGAGCCATCGTGTAATCAGTAAGGGCGAGGGAGAGTGGGGGGTAGCCACCCCTTGGACATGGCATCCCTTGGGTCTCAGTCTCCGTGCTGTAACTCGTCTTAATATCAGCCAAATATGAGCTCTGATATTAGTAAATAAATCAATTTCTCATAGCAAGGAACATAAAAAGTAGACTTTTTGTGGTTATAGCCTCATTGCTCCTTCTTTTATGTCACCGCAGCTAAGACACATTCTGTTTATCACATGTGGAAGGTTATGATTGCGTTTAAGTTTGTTAGCTTCAAATTGACATAAAAGACTAGTCAATCATCGTTATAAGGATAGCATCATAAAAACAGTGAGTAAAGTCTTATTACCCAATTACAGAAACAAGGTCAATTAACATCGTAAAGCGAACCAGATAGAGAATACACTTTTGCGGTACATGTTTGGATATTTGTTGCTTTCTTCACATCCTAATTCATATCAGAAGATAAGCCAGCCCTTCTCATCTGCTCTTGAATTCGTGACCTTATAAAAAATTTCAAAATGCTTACTGAGAAAGGTCGTCACTTTGACGATTGTTGATGGGAACATTTGAAACCACTGTCGTTCGATCGAGTACTTTAGAAGCCCGGGGCAACCCAGCTTCACCTTTTGGAACACAATTTGTGACAAGCACTGGGAGAAACGTACAGAAAAGGGAGTTCGATTGTCCCTCCCCCTGGGCCTTGCCATCAAAACATTGGAAATGTGGCCTGCGTGAGAATTCTAAATCATGCTGAGTTGTATAAGACACAACTACATTTTGTATTCGATAGGTTCCCCTGCATCTGGATCCTTACCCCAAAACACCAACGGTTCTAACGACTCTGAATTGGATAGTGTAACTTATCCACAGTATCGATATCAATTTTCTTAGAGCTCTGAAGAGTCGATTTTGTAAGCAATCTCTACGCAACATCTAAACTATATATACAAACATTACGACAAGCGATAAAGTCAAATATGCTGTCCTTCTTGTCCTCGACAAGTTCGATAGAATTAAGCTCCAGAAAGAAAAAAAAAATAGCCGATCAAAGTCATCACAGATGACGAGCCAATTTCAAATTGTTACCCTGGGTGCCAGACCTAACCAGGGTACCAAATTGTAAACTGGCTTGTAATGATACCATGTTCTACATACACAAAAGTGTTCTTGTCACTAGGAGTCACTTCATTCTGTGTTGGGGCTTTTTGAAGATTTCTACGACAAGAATTCACCTTTCTGATTGAGTTACCCGATTTGATAATTCCTGGTGCTGTATTTAGCATTTTATTAGAAGTGTTGGTTTTGCCATAAATGTGACGCCTATACATCCTTCGGAAGCTTCTGATGAGGTTCCGTTGGCCTTCCAAATGGTTATCATTCTATTTTTAAATTTGATCATTTGTAAAAATATAACATATCATATAAGGGTGCATCATATTCCAGCTTTAAAATGTTATCTTCTAAAAATACTAATGACTCAAATAGGAGTGGATCCAATTTTTACCGCACGCTTTCTTCTATTATTAGCTGCTAACAATTTGTATTGCGGGTGGTATTGTCAGCTGAAATAGAGAGACTAAAAAAAGAAATTTCTGTCTGGAATGGCCTTTTGGATAAGTGCTTAGGCGATACTTAATGTGTTCAAATGCTAACACATTTTGCCTTGCACAGTCCATCTTTCCCTACGAAAGCTTTTAAAGAAAAACGTTGGTCATTGATAATTGATAATGATAAAGCTACAAGGTAGAACTATCCGTTTTCGCACAACTGTGGAAGGGAGAAAAACTGAGGGGTGGGGTATGAAATAGCAAGTTTTTGCAGGTCGGGAATGATTTGTGAATGGCAAATATGCCGTGCACCTCCCTGAATAGACCATGAAATGATGCCCCTCGATTTATAGAAACAGTCAGAACGTCAAGAAACTCATCTGCGGCTTTGCCATTTCGGTCTTCGTCTAAAAACCGTTCTAAAATGTAGAAAGGGTAAATTGACCCAGTTTTTGCAGTGTAAAGGTGCAGAAACCACAGCAACTCAGCTGCAAAGAACGTGTTGAACCATGGCGAATGAAGTGCAAAGAGCGCACAGTTGTAGTAAATTGTGGTTTTTTTGCTCAATTGCAACAGCAAACATCCTCTTCAAAATTGGTTGGTGCATTGACATCGAATGAATCAAATACCCGCCCAAATGTTAATCAGATCTCCAACACACCTTGGATAGTATATCTAGAGACATTGGTCAGGCTTTCAATTTGCATTGCTTTGTTTGTGTTTGTTTTTTAAAGTTATTTAAAGATGATGCAAGTTGATATGACTTCGTGTTTACACTCCAATGTTATGACTTTGATAAGGTTTTATTAGATTACTAACCATAAGAATGCGATGAAACTGCAATCAATTCAATTTGATGACGAAAAATTGTTAACCGACTTCTTTCCCCTCACCACAAACTTTTTCTTATTAAAGTCCACGATAAACGATAATCAAGCCCCCTTCTCCCCTGTCGAAATTTAAAGCGCCAACTATACTTCAAAAGTTTGAATTTTGAGTTAACGTCTTATGGCGCACAAACTTCTCGCAACTAGCCCCCATCCCACCCCCTTTATGCATAATTTCTCGTAGGCACTGAGACTAAGGCAAAAAAAGTTGTTGCGACGGAGGAGCATGATTTGCCTCGTTTTCGTCATATTTATAAGCGGCAAATTTGGAAAGTTGAAGAATTTAGAAAATTGAAAATTTGATTAATTTACTTCTGCAAACAATCAAAGCAATCTAAGAATCGAAACAATTAAAACAATCAAGGAATCGAAGTAACCGAAGCAATGCAATTTTGTAAAGCATTGATATTGGAGAATGTTTTAAAAATGTTATGTACCTTGCTCCTTCTGAAGTACCTAAGCATTCGAAGAAAGAATTTTTGTTTGATAAAGGTAGAACAGTGTACATTAAAATCACCTCTCTTCTAGGCATTGCATTTGTGCCTAATTTCTGACTTTTCAAAGTGACTATGTTTCTCTTAACCGGCGCATTTCTGGCGAACAGCAGTGCTTTGTTTTTATAATTCCTCTTAGTGGTTGTTTTCATGCCATTCTGTGATAATTGAAAATAACTGTTGCTACATATAATAATTGACAATACAAGAATAATAATCATAATCTGCTTCTTTTTATCCTTTCTAATCCAAAGAATCCAAGGTTAAATACCTCTGAGCTGTGAGTTGGCGTCTAACTGAATCAACTTGAATTAACAAGATTTTAGTAGCAAAGTCTGCCTTAATTCGTGTAAGAAATCCAACAAAAACACAGACACTATAAATCAGATTTCTTCCAATAGCTCAAACACACACACACACATCTTTGGGTGAATGCAATTCATAAATGACCCAACAGTGACTATTTCCTTTCTTATGCAACAACAAATTGTTAAAATTGAAGTTTAACAATGCACAATGCATTTTACATGTTTGTTTCATATTTTTAATTCTACTAATCAATTCACATATCTTAGCAAAGCATGTGATATCAATGAGATTCATAGGGCCCAGGATCCGAGTCAAATTGTTTTCAATTTTTGCTTAATTGATTGATAAAATTGTCAATCTTTCCCTAATTCTACTTTTCCATAAAGTTGTTCTTATGTATGACCTTTTCTTCTGTCAATGGTAAAAGGAATAAAACATTGTACCCATTGCACATTGTAATTTTGACGTCATTATTTTACTTTTTTTATTATTAAAGAATTGGAATTTTAAGCTAGGATGACAGATAAAATCACAACAAAACATAACCTTGAATCTGAGCTAGTTGATAAAATTGAGAGATTAGTAATTTGATTGTGAGTTAAATAGTCAACAGAATTGTCAGGATGAGGATCAATTGATGCCATGGATTTATCAAATTTAATTCTGAACATTCTTCTGCAGTTAAAAAAAGGAACATGAAACTTGAGCTTCCTTTTTTATATCTTATGTGGTGAACACTTTTCCCTTGGTGTTGGGAATTGGGTAAGTAATGAAAACAAATCGAATTTCATCATGGATAATCTGGGTGTGATGGAAATGATGAAAATTACTTCGATCAATTGCTATTTTTAGATGACCCAGCATGATTGGGTTTTTAGTACCAGCAACATTTGTGGAAAAATCTAAAAGAAGAAAAAGAAAATAAATTCAAGATCATCATTTGTTGATTTTTAAATGTAAACGAACCAGGCATTAAGAAATTATCCCATAGATTTTCAAACAGACAAATGTTTTTGATACTTCAGTAATGAATGGTTTTAAGATATCTCTATCAGTAACATGTGTGGTCAATTTTGAAAACTTGCCATTAAGGTCAAACTTAAACTTGTCATCCGTGGTAAATATTCAAGCTCGTTCCAAATCCTGTTAAGGTTAATTCTAAATACATAAAACACATTATCTTTTGCAAAGCAAGTATTTTCTCTAAATGTTTTGCCTTTCAGTAATTCAAGCGATTGTGCTGATGATGATTAGATTTGCATATCATTTCACGATTCTTAACGTTTTCTTCGTGAAAATCTTGAAAGTTCCCCGTTTTTGAATCCACTTCCACCGCACAATCACTGATCCCTGTATGGTCCTTAGATAAAAATGGAAAATATATGGACTCGCTCAAGCAACGCCCACTTTGCATTTTGGGATGGGAATGTATGTTCCCTATAATATTTTTTTAAATGTTGATTGATAATTTATTCTGGAATCCAAATGTAATGCATTGAAGATTGTGAATGCCAAGTTGATCCCAAGGAGGGCGCCCTTGGTCACTCAAAAAAGCATTAATTTCACTTTTCTTTCCTTCGACTTTCTGTTTTCAATCCACTTCAACTTTCTGTCTACATCCACTTTCAAGTATCTCCGATTTTCAATTGCACTTCCCCCCTTTCTTAAAGTTTGCCCCTGTAGCTCGCGGGGGCGTCCCTGGTATTACTTCATGTAAACCTGTCCAATAAACTAACCACACAGTCAGTTTTGCATTGCACAAGGGGACTATATTAGGGGCTCATCTACCCTTATGCGGCATATGATTGACCCCTGAGAACTGGCCTCGTGCACTAGGGGCTCATCTACCCTCGTGCACATTTATAACACTTGTACGCTGGTCAAGAATCGTTTGGGAAGGGTCAGAAAAATTTGGCGTCTTTGCAATCTATTAATCGTATTTGATTGAGAATGATCCACTTTTGTCATCCTAATGCACCAATCACTTGTGGGTTAATGGTAAGTATGTCACTTAATGACAAGACAGTTAAACGCAGATACATCAATATTGATCACAACTGTAGAATGAATCAAACAAGATGAATTGCCCGTTTGTTTCCAAGTGTGTACAGCTCAAGTCATATCGCAATTTAAGGTTATAAAACGTATGGCGTTAAGGTCCTAAGTTGACAAACCTGTCTGTGTTATTTCCTAAGCTAGCACATGATGACGTGGATGGTTAACTTATGGTCTTTCTTAACAAGCCGCCTACTACATATTAATAATCGTTCGAATTAGTCCATTGTCTTGTTTTGGCTGATTCTCCGTAATCGGTTGATGTAGAAAACCCCGTTTGTGGCCTGCTATAAGCAAACACTTAAATTTATCAACTTTGATAAACAGAGGCAATCAATGGCCAGTCTATTTAGAACAATCGACAGTTTTTCTTCATTTTTATCTGGTGCTCAGTTCAATGTTTAGTTCATTTTCAGGCCTGTAACTTCTAGCGAGGTTGCAAGGGAACAACCACCCCCCCCTCCCTCCTCAGTAATTTCAGAGGGCTGGATATAACTCATACTGCAGACAACGCCCATGGGTTGTGACATCACTCTGTCCTCCTCCCCTCCTCCTCCTCAAGCGCAAAGTTACAGCCAAACGTAAACTCAAAAGGAGGGCTCATTTTGTCCCTGGCCAGATCATGGAATGATGAGAGGAAGGTGTCTTTGCGGTCAGCAATCTTCAGGATTTATATAGCTATTCAACTTTTACAGAGCTCGTACCGCAGACAATCTTGCGACCTTTATCTCGTTAATATATGATCCAAGCGGGCTTTTTTACTCGTTATGCAATGCAGATAAGATTTAAGCCAAGTTGCAACAGACAGTTTAGACAATTATGACCTGTCTGTTGTACATTTGGTTGTATCGAATTTGAATTGGAAGTGTTAGGTGCAAAGATTTGCTAATTTCAAGGAAAGATATCGACTTACTTTGATCTTTCTAACTTTAATACTATCCCCAAAAAACCCAAAAACGCCCCAAAAACGCCCCCAAAACGTTCCGAATATGGATGGCGCTTTCAATTCAATTCACACTATTCTAATAATAGTAGGTTCACTCTTACGCCCTTGGAGGTCCAGACTCTAGCTAAATACGAAAGACCAGAAAACCAGAAACGGACAAACAGAAAACATCAGGAGTGCCAGGAAATCACTAGACTATAGTGAGATTTATTTAACAAGATTCCCATGCAATTAGCCGATCGGTATCCCAGAAACCTTAAATCTTTCTAAATTGGGCTCTTTATCCAAGCTATAAGTGAATTTGCGCCGATTATTGGATAAAACAATTAACCAATCAGATACTTCTGTTCTTACCACGTGATTATCAATCAGCATCCGTACATTTATATGTATGATTATACATAGAAGACGTTTGTGCTTGATTTGTTCATTGCACGTTACTCGATACTTGTACACTTAGAGCTCGACTTATGAAGGAGAATGATAAAACTACGCTTATCTCTGCAAGCCTGGTTAATGATTGAATCACTCTTCAAAAGATTTTCACGTAGATTAATTTTAATAACGAAACATGCACGTAGAGATAACCAACGTAGCATATAGATACTTTCCATCGAACCCTTCATTCATTGCCTTGTATCTTAGTTTGCATTTTTTCCAGCTTTAGTCAATTTCTGTATTCTTCTTTTAGATGATGATGAGCCAGAACTTGCTACAACTAACCCCGATGAGTTTGAAGTATTTTTGAAAGGCCTAACCCAGAAAGAAAACAAAAAATGCGAGACAAAAACATTGAGCGCCGTTTTGGAGGCTTTAGCGACGAGCCAACCTCGTTCCTACGTCTTCATATTCACAAATGGGCCGGCAAAGGATTATTACTTGGTTTCAAAAGTGCTCGAAAAAGTTACAGAAATGAGGTCACAACTTGTGTTTGTCCTCGGAGACTTGTGTGCCGCGCCCAGTCACGTGGGATACCAAGTCTACGAACGAATTGCTTTGCACTCATCAGGACAAGTACTTCATGTTAGCAACAAGGATGTTAACCTCGCCTTGAAGTTTGTGAACACAGCGATTCAAGTGAATAAGGTACAATTGCTGTCTGTAAATGCAAAAGGACCAAGCACAAGAACATTTTCATTTCTTGTAGATAGTCATCTGAAAAACATCATTGTGACAACAGTCGGGAAGAAGGATGTGCAGGTCCAAGTGAAATATCCTGAAAACTCGAAGGTTGCTGATAAAATTGAAAAGGTTATCAAGACGCGTAATGTGGTTGTCACAAAAATAAAGAAACCTCGAGAGGGAATTTGGAGCCTTGATGTAAAAAGTGCTGGCAATTATTCGATAAGAATTACAAGCCAAAGTCCTTTTTCCGTCGATTATGGATTTTCAACAACAAAATTCCGCAGCAAAGATGACAAATTCAAGTTAATGAAACAACCTGTTTTGGGTAAGTTGAAATATTTGATTGATTTTGATCATGAAATGTTTGACTGAGTGATTGATTTATTGATTTATTCTTTGTTTATGATGATGATGATGATGATGATGATGATGATGATGATGATGATGATGATGATGATGATGATGATGACATGTGACAGTGGTACTTCGAGATGTCATTTCTCAATCGAAGATGCATCATCATTTTAGGATGTTAATTGTTGCAGTTGTCCTTTGATTGCCTCGTCATGTTCGGATGATTTATTACCCACAGCTGATGTTCCACTTATATCAACTCTTTAAATTCTATTAAAGTTTCTTAATACGCGAATGATTGTGAAGTAAATTTGAATGAGTATTGGTTAGCAGAAGGGCCTTTGTGGCAAGCCAAAGATTTCTTATAAAGGATTCTGTTGATAACACTTTAAGACCCTTTGGATTTGTCATTTGCTTGCTTAAGACACTGTTTCTATTAAGTATCAATCTATTTTCTTTCAATTGAGGTCATCATTAGGAAGCAGTATTCTCCACTCTTTTATTTCTCAAAGTAAAATTATTTTAAATACGGTTTTATTTTTCACCCAAGGGAAGTGTTCACCAAAAGGCCACGAATGACCACCCTCACTTTTTTCTAGAAGGACAATATTTTCTAAATTGTATGGTTTATAGGCAGGCCTAAAGCACGGGCATTGCCTGTAATATGACTTACTTAGCAAACCTTATTAGTTGCTTAACAGGTAAAAATATGGGCTCGGGCCCTTAAATTTTTGTAGGGCCCGTGGTGGAGCCAAAAGGACCTGTTCATCAGGCAGACTGTATCTTCTCGTACGCCTTTTCGTATCTTAGGGTCTTTGTTAATCATTAGTTACTTGCTTCTATTTCTACTGTGGAACAAGAATTGTTTGGATAAATTCTAACCTCAGTTGCTTTCTAAAACATTCCCACCACATACCATCATGATGACCATTATTACTTTCGCCCTCAAGTCTCTAGTAGGTCCACCTTAATCTTTGCAACCTCTTTCTTTCCCAAGGCACAGGAAAGAGGGGGTATCTCTTTTTGTCACTCCAAAGTAGGTACACTGCCACCGCGAGAGGAGAGTTGGGCATTTGAAGATCTCATGTATTGTTACAGTTTGAGGCTGTACATTGCCAGTGGGAAGAGACACATTGCAAATTGAAGAGAATGCTCAGCTATTCTATCGACCCTTTTTAACAAACTGAAAAGCGGAAGCAAAAATCAGATGGGATTATTTATAACAGACGCTTTGAGGTCGATCAGCATCTGAAAAGGAGCATCAAATCTGGGAGGGTGAAGGAGAAAAGAAATCAGGACAGTTGAAAAGATCTTTTGTGCATATTGCGTTGTTAAAGATGAATGGATGATTGTTTTTTTTTGAGTAACCATGAAAGCAAAATTCATTTAAAAGTATCTGAATCCACTTTAAAATCCAGGAATCAGGTTATGACCGTCTAGTTAATTTTATTTGCTTTGACGTTATCTCTACAAATAGTCTAAGCCAGGCCTCACCTGCTGCTCAAATATAAAATAGGAATAAAGATTTGTGGCCAAAGTAACGTTTAACCAAATCTTAAATATTGTATCCATTTAATCTAAAGAATGATTTCGTTATGAAAAGACGCATACTAAACCCAGTATTAGTTCTGCCGCCTTGCCACCGCTACACAACTATCACATTGATCAGAAACGAACAGACAATCTTTGGAATTGAATCTTTGGAAACGTGCGCCGTTTCTTTGAGTAGCTCTTAATATGTGTTCCAGTGTTTTGCTTTAGAGCAAGGTTTTACGTTTTATATCCGTTTATCATCCTTTTTACAAGCCGTGTAAGCTGATGATTACTGGCTTTGACTAAAACTGATCCTCTTATTTCTTAGGTCATGTTTTACACCGAGCCATGGACATCGCAAAGCTATAATGGGAAAAAGTGGGGAAGGGGGCAGGGTGACGTAAAGAAAACATTCGTCAATGAACATCATATGAATTCTTTGCCCCCAAGGTTTAAATGGAAAATTAAAGGAGGCAGTGTTTGAATCATTGTTGAAATGCAAGACCACAATTTGCCCCTTCCCCATTTTCTTCTCCTTCCCCATCTTGCATCCCTCAACTTTGCTCCCCGAGAGCGGGATTGACCAACCCAGCATCCTTTCTATCAGAATTCCTACCCATAAATCTTCTCGTTCTTTTCGCTTTGCTCGCCTCACAATATATTTCTCTGAATTCTTGCATGGTTTCATTTGAATTAATTTTCTTCTAGATGCAACGAATTACCTTTACGTAACATTCAAATCGAAGAACAAGACTGGACATATAGGGATACTCAAAGAAGTGGAAATACTCCGATTAAATGGGAAACTTATCAAAAAAATCCCCATTTCATTTGACTCATTATTGGAAGACAGTTTTGTTGTCAAATTTATACCACCAAGAGATCCATTTTTGCTTCGTTTTGTTGGAGTTGACGACCGTGGCGACTTTGCAAGAGTTTCACCAAATGTTGTTGACCCAATCCTGCCTGGTACAGTATTTTTATTTTCACTTCTTCAAGTGGTTTTTTGGTTAGTTCCAGTCATCGCCGTCTATCTTTTTCCAGCTCCTTAGGATTTCCTGTGTCAAAGGTTCACAGCTTCTAATGTCAATTAGCTGTTTAGGTTTTAGAGTTGACGCGAAAGAGCCATTTTATATATTGAGGTCTTCATACGTTTGCAAGGTCGGGTAACATTTTTTGCAGTTGAATGGAAAGTCGACCGATGCTGGGAAAATCAAATTCTGTTTGAATGTTAGGGGGGCAAGGACATCTAGGATAATGTGGGTAAAATTGGCGTGATGTAGATATCTTTAAAATATGTCTTTCGGCTTTTTGTTTCCCTGTTTTAGTAAGAATGCATTGCTTTAGTAATAATCAGTTTAGCTATGAAGTGAATTGGTTTTTTACAGATCTTCCACGAATAACAATGAAGTCTGAATATCAAGGATACGCCAACCAGGATCTTGTCCTCTATTGCTTTGTGGACAGTGCAGTGCCATTTACTGTTACTTGGAGTAATGGTGACAACCCATTAGACAGCCCAACAAATTATGTTAAATCAGTCAATAGCAGTTTGTGGATAACACCAAAAGCATTCAGTGCTGGTGATAAATATACCTGTTCTGCTAGAAACATTGCAGGGGTAACAAGTAAAACTACTAGAGTTACTGTCAAGGGTAAGCGAACACTTTTGATACTCAAATGATTTTAAAGACAGCTCCCAGGAACGATTGTTCACTTCAGTTTGGGCTGATGACAACGATGATGATGATGATGATGATGATGATGATGATGATGATGATGATGATGATGATGATGATGATGATGATGATGATGATGATGATGATGATGATGATGATGATGGTGATGATGATGATGATGATGATGATGATGATGATGATGATGATGATGATGAGGAGGAAAAACTTCATTTCTTTGGTTTTTTAACCATCATATAAGCACCTTGACATCCTCTTAATCACCTAATAAATTGGGATTCTGTCTTGCAGCTGTAAAACCACAATTAAATAGCCTCTTTTACTTCTTTTATTTTACACCTAAATCAACCTACCAAGATTTAAACTTTGGTTTGATTTCAAGTCGTGACAAGTTGGACATTAATCCTTCTAATATTACTTCATATGAGTCGGGTAACATGTCATTTATCTTTCCAATTATGCAGATAATCTTGTCTGCAATTTATTCTGTCTTAGGCTATCTCAACGTAAATTGGTCAAACCAATTTCTAGCCTTCTCTTTCTGGTAAAATGTATCATTAAATTTGAAAGGAGATTTAGAGCTGGGAGTCTTTGTTTCATGATAACGATGGGCTCCTTTTGCCTCTTTAATTTGTGTCTCGACCGAGGCTAATTGCAAACAATTTTGTGGGAGACATTGCTTCATTTTAGTTTGAGTTCCTAGCCTTTTTAGCTGATTATGAAATTCCTGCTTTATCTTAGAAAAATGCAAAACTTGCCGAACATTTTCATAAATAAAAAGAGTTTATGAAGTACATATCTATATAATTTAGAATAAATCTCCGCATATCTATATATCGAATTTTGCTTGCAGCCCCCTCAGAAATTATCGATGCTTCTCAGAAGCAAGGGCAGATTTGCTTCGTATGCCTTCATATTTAGCGATTTTCCCTTTGTTGTCACTGTCTGTATCATTTACAATTTTATTTTAGTTTCACCGCCAATTATAGAGAGCACTGGCAACAAGTCGGCATTGCTAGGCGAACGTGTTTTCTTGCAATGCCTTGCATTTAGCACTGAACCTATTAAGATAACTTGGTACAAAAATGACAAAGAAATAACAACAAAAGGCCGGTTCGTTATTACTACCGATTTGCAAGTTGTAATTTCCAATGCAGTCACTGATGATAGTGGATGGTATTTTTGTGTTGCGGAGAATTCTGGCGGAAAATCAGTTGCATCTTTCCACTTTAAGGTTTATGGTAAGAATTGTATTGTTTGATACATTATATATAAAATAATGGAAAATCATTTTGCAATACTCAACTACTCTGAAACATCAAACCAATCTAATGTAGATACTTTGTATTAACATGCCTTAAGATGGTCTTTTCCATATTTTTTCTGCAGAGGATCCAATCATATCCGTTTTCCCCCAAATCCACGTTTTCAAGGCTGGAGATTCGATTAATTTCATTTGCGAAGTGGTAGGCCAATTTCCACCAACTGTTTCTTGGCTTAAAGATGACAAACAACTTTCCAAAGACCCACGCTATCAGACGAGCCTTAAAAACCAGTTATTTATAGCAGATGCCAAGGTAGAAGATGAAGGAAAATATACTTGCATTGCAAATTACTCACTTATACGACCTGGAGTTGTTTTAAAATCATCATCATTTGCCGAATTTAGAAGTGAGTAAATTTTTCTCCCGGCATATTGTTATTATTTCTGTAAGCTTTGCTTCTAAAAGTATAGGAAAACTGACTCCCATGTAGCCCTTTTAAAATTTGAAATGGCTCAGCAATCTGTCTCTTCGTCGGAGTTACTGGGCAATCTAGTTTGCTTGTTTGTTTGTTTGTTTGTTTGTTTGTTGTTTGTTAGTTTGCATTCGTTTTTTACTTTTTTGTTGATTCCATTGTGCACTCCCTTCCTTGCTATGGAGAAATAGGCCCAAGGCATATATGGAACCATGAATAGGGTACTTTGATTTGAAAGCTTTTGATACCATCGCTGGAAAAACTGTCAAACTAAAGATGAAGACATGGCAATTAGCAGAAAACTATGCTACTTTGTACAATCCACTCAAACCCAATACGATTGTAATTTATTCCTGTGGATAACAATTTTAGAATTGATATGGTTTCACTCTTAGCAAATAAACGACTGGCTTTTGACATAAAAACCTTAACTCAAACCACCGATTTAAATGTCTTAGACTCAAAGTTTGACGGCATGCATCTGCTATCACCTTAACATTCCATTAAGCTTCATGAGGGTAATTTCTCGCTTATTTTAAACGTAGTTATGAATATTTCTTCGCTTATTGTGGAATTACTCCTTGGTTCTTTCCACAATAGTTGATTGATTCTGTTGAATTTTGATACAGATATCTGACATACATCTTTCCGTTATAGAAAACCACATGGGCAGGTCACTCTCTGCGTTTAAGGTTAATTTTCCCCCAGACAGTCAAATTTTTCCTGAGACAGTAATTTATTACTGTTTCTTTGTTGGCCACTGCGAGGAATTTCACTGAAATGTGTTGAAGTAATATGCTATGCGCAGAACACGGCCTGTTCCTTATGTTGATTGAGGTTGGTTTGAAGGGCAAAGGATGATCGTGAATGCTGAATAGAACATTTGTAGTTGAGCTTTCATTGTGTCCCCCGTTCACCTAGGTACAGAATTTAATATAACTGCCCGATCTTCATAAATTATGACGCTTTCAATGTTAGATTTAATGAATGTAAGACAATAAGTAGCAGAGTTAGGACATGCCAACGGGAGAAAAACATCTATAAATATTAAAATCCAATTGTCTTTCTAGAAGCTTAGATTCAAGAGACAGTGAAATTTAATCATGTCTCTCCAAGATTTTTTGTTCCTAATGCATTGTTGATTGTATTTTATTGAACCTCTGGAGTGTAATTTAACGAAGGAATTTTAGATGCCTCACACAAACAATTCCTTCTATGTCTAGATCGTTGTACCCCTGAACTCTAGAGCTAATCTAGACCTTCATATCGACTGTGCTCATTATAATCAATGTTTAATTAGAAATCCAGCTTTCAGGCTTAATTAACTACTTTTGAGTCATCATTAACATGTTATTGAGAAACTGTGGACGATGTTATCGACGGAGGGTGTCGCTCTGAAAAAGATAACGAAGCTAATCAAGTCAAAGGGAATCTCATTAAGCCGATTCCAAAACTGAAATCTGCTTTAACCCTGTAATACGTTAATCATTTTTTTGAAGAATTTTAATGAAAAACGGAATTTCAACGTTGTTTTTTATCAGTTTGAGATTGCAGAATATCAATGATGGTTAGTTCATAACCTTGCGTGATAACCTACGCACTTTATTATTCCTATCTATTAAAACTATGTTATTTTACTTCAATTCATATTGTATTATTTATTCAATGTAAGACTTTTCAGGACATTAGGACATTTGGAAATTTCTATCGTGGTGGAAGATTTTTTGATAAGTGATCGTAAAACGGCTTTAAGTTCCTCTGCTGACAGTTAACTGTCCAAAATTGACCTCTTATCAAACTGATATGTTTTCAAATGCATTTCATCGCCTTAAACTAGAATTGAACCTTGACTTAAGTTTATTTTCAAGGATTTATCTTAGAAGAAATCCAAAAAATGTCAAAAGTTTTTCTTTCGAAAAATTTTGTTTACAGCCAGATGACATTGATGATTTTTAAAGGATGGTGTTGTTACTCATTCCACATTAGATTATGAAACCAACCCAAAATCTTGGCATTTTAAATCTACATTTAAGAAACCTGATTAGATTCATTTTTGAACTTCTAATCCTATCAGCATACAAAATTCCACCAAACAGGTTGTTTACTCGAGTTAACAATTTTTTTCCTTTTTACTAAGATAATAACCCTGAGGGCTATCTTTTGATTAAGTACTTTGCAGATCAAAGTTATTCTGAAAGTTATTCTGGAAGTTGTTCTGAAAGTTATGAAATTTTATGAAAAAGATGATTGAGAGAAACATCAGATAATAAATATTAGAAGCAAGGCTCTGAAAGGGTTGCCACCTTAGTGGGTGAGGGGTTGTGTATGTCAAATTAGGAAAAGGTTCCTCTTTAGACAAAGGTAATTTGTAAACAGAAGAATTTGGTAGTCTTTTGATGATCTTTGCAAGGCTGCTTAGATAAAATCGATGTTTGCAGGGCACCAAGTCTCTTAGCATGGAGCATTATTAGACCCCCTGATCTGTAATTAATTCTCAACAATATTTAGTTACACATTATCTCATGACTCATTCAAAACTTCAGAAAATCTTGCCAAACTTTTACACATAAAATGTTCCGATCATTGGCATTTATGACTTTCAACACCGCAAAAGCAGTATTGGTAAACTTATCTAGCTAACTATTCCAAATTGCCTCTGGTAAAACTGACACAATTAAAAATATCTTTTTAACCAGATGCTGATACATTCTCAAAGCCCATAAATACTTTATTCTATGCCCTTTAGCATACATTAATTGTCACTTGATTGCCTAGAAGAATCCGTTGACAGATTTACTGGGCATGCTTCCACATGGTTTTTGCGCTCCTTTTAATTAACTTTAAACCACATAAAATGGTATTGATGACGTATGCTTATGTCGCTAGCCTCAGTTTCGCTATTGACCTCCCTTGCACGTCCAGCAATTCATTTCAGTAGCAAAATTAACGATTTGTGGCATGAGCCCATTGATTGCGCCCTGCAATCATTTGTGTAGGACAGTAATTAGGCCATTGGTATACTTCATAAATAGCCGTCTTCTTTACACATGTATTTGACTTAATTTTATATATTTTTGTAGCACCACCCAAAGCAAAACTTTCATCAGAGCAAGTTTCAGTTCTTGCTGGAAGCCCTGCTACCCTCAAATGTGTTGCCACAGGTAAACCAGAACCACAAATCACATGGCATAGAAACGGACAACCAGTTGTTTTTGACAAACGTGTTGTAATGTCTGATAGATCATTGTTTATTCTGGAAGCGAAACTCGAAGACGCCGGCAGTTATTCTTGTATCGCACGGAATTCAGAGGGCTTAGGTTTTGCAAGCGTACACATGGTCGTTGGAAGTAAGTTAAAGATTGACTTTGATTTAAAACACTACTCGATTGTTTTTATACCACCCTACATGATCTTCTACTCAACAACCCAATTTTTTTTTTGATTCTCACCCCCCCCCCTCGCAGCGGCTTCAGATCTTGCTTTATTTCTCGAATTTCTATACCTTTGAACATATGATCCAAGTCTGCCTTATCCTCGCCTTCTCTAGCTCCCTTCTAGTTCCTTCACGTCCATGCATAGCATTTTCACAATAGACGTTGTCATTTGTTATAGACCAGCTGAAATATAAATGTTAACGCCACAACACCATCACAAGTATAAACTTAAAGACAAAATTACTTGTAATGCAACATAGTTTTGTTCTTTCACAGAAAAACCAGTAATACTTGGAGAGAAAGTTCGAAAGATCGAAGTGGAACATGGCAAAAACGTGACCTTGCAATGCGCGGCGGAAGGGACACCAAAACCATATGTGACGTGGATTGGAACAAATGGTAAAGAGATTGAGAAGAGGAAAGGAATTGTTAGATTACCAACTGGAGAACTTTTGATCAAACGTATAACAAGAAAATTCACCGGGAAGTATTTGTGCAAAGCTGAAAACCAGTTTGGGTCAGAAATGGCTCAAATTGACGTGGAAATTATTGGTCTAGGTATCATCATCTTTATCAATTCTTATCAATGTGTGTTTTAAGTTAGCACGTTGCAACATCATCATCATCAAAAAAATACATTTTACAACCCATTGCGGGTCGAAACAAATGTCTAAATAATCATGCCATGCCTAATAATGGAATATATCAAATATTTTACATCCCAAACACACTTTTCGACACATTTTTAAATCAACCTAAATTGTTAAAAAACTTAATTCAATGTTGCATTATTCAAACACAAATCAATCAGTCGCCGCTATATGCCGCAGCTATTCACTTGATTAGATAGTACTGCATTGCTTAGCGATTTCTAACAGCGATGGTTCGAGTTTTGCAGATTGTTTTCAAGCTATTGTACCGAGCATTGAAAGCCTACTGGAATATTAAGACTATGATTATGGTTTCGCTAATTGGCTATGATCTGTACTATACTGATAATCGAGACCTCCCATGAGACTATAATAAAAACAACACATTGGGAATGTGATCATGATTATGATAATGATTGAACATCAAGAGCCTTTCCTGATTTTGGGACTATGTAGGGACTAGGACCAGGATTATAGGTATGACTATGACTGAGAAGGCAAGTGAATATTACTTGAAATTTAGGTTTTTATCATTCATATTTTTGCTTTAGACCGATGACTTTGATCTTTTACTGTTCTTTTGTGATGTTATAATAATGAAGTGTACAACTAACTTGGTATTAGTATAATTTTGGTTGGCATTATTATCACTAATATTGCTGATACTATATTTTGATGGTTCATATTTCTTTTTTCACAGAAAAACCTAAAATTGCAAGCCTTGAAAGATCATTGATTTACGCTAATATTGGCGATGAAGTATTGTTACCTTGTGACGTCAGTGGCAGTCCTAAACCCAGATTTAAGTGGGTGCGAAGAGGTGGAAATTTTGATTTGAAAAACAGCCGATTCGAGGTAATTTATTGATATACATTAAATCTGTTATGATACATTATATCACTTTCTTTATATGAAAATATCTAGAACAAAAAGCCTCAGATTTCATTATATCAACAGTTTTGTAGTACATTTATTAAAGAATGTACTGAATTACCATCTTCATAAAGGTGTGAGAAACAGTAACACGTTTTGTAGCAGAAAACAAATCGCACACCCGGCGAGCTATACCTCTGTTTTCAGCTCGAAACATCCAAAAGCGAAATTTTCGCCTGAGGAAACATTTGAGACAAAGCAAAAAATACTTCGAATGACATTTTCCACCCTTCTCTTCCTAATATAAAACCTAACAAATTTATTCAATGTATTTTATGTCAAGTAAATGGATGTTTAACATGGAATCTTCTTTCCAGTATATAAGGTTCACTTTTATGACACATCATATTGAAACGAAACTCATCTTCTATAGCTTGCTTTCCAACTGACAGGCACTTCTTCTTAGGTTTTGTAATCACTCTGAAAGGTGTCCTATCAATGATCTTCCAACCAACATGCTACGTCTTGCAAATGCAGAGTTTAACCAGCCGTTTGCTATTTCCTCCTGTTGAAAAGATGTCACTGATGTTTAACTAATGATTTTTGCATACACTTTTCATAGATTCGTAAAGATGGAGGGCTTTTAATCAAGAACGTAACTGTTGATGATTCCGCAACATATGTTTGCAAAGCAATAAACAGTATTGGCACCACAAAAGCTGACAGAAAACTTCTTGTAACAAGTAAGTTCATATCTTCTTTCCGATAAATACCATCCCTGTTTTCTCTTATTGACCGTGGCAATAAAACCAGTAATGATTAAACTTACTGAGCTTTTGAAAAGACTACGGGCGTTTAGGACTACCCTGAGACTATGTAAGGACTAAAGTAAGGAAGGTAACTGCCAAAACTGCAGATGATTGTGAGAAACGCTTTTTGTAGATTATGTGCTTACCGGAAATATACAGATTTGTATGAGGGAATAATCACAGGTAGAATAAATACGGACAATGCCTCTATGTCGGTCAGCTTTTCGGTTTGATTCGTTGTTTTATGAATATATTGACAGTTATTTGCTATTCTTTTATATTTAATTGCATCTATTTAATACTAAAACAATTGCAGTTCAGTACAAAATATTGACTCACACTTGCTGCTACTAAAATGCGATTTCCTGTGCAATGTGCTATCCAAACACACAAAAACTAGTTAGATTGAGGGGAACATCAATCTATCTGCAGATTTCTCTAATTTAGAACAATTATCTTGTTGAAGTGTCATTTTGTTCCGATGGTAATAATTTTTTTTTATTTTCTCTTTCCAGTTCCTCCAGTTTGGACACTAAAACCAGGCGAATTGTACGATTTATTCGAAGGCGAAGAATTGCGTCTTGAATGTTTTGCTTCCGGTATTCCGCGGCCTAAAATCACATGGCGGCACAACGGAAAACTTCTTCCAATTAAAGACGATGTTTTGGTTATTAAAGAAGTGAACAAAACAAATAATGGAACATACAAATGTTATGCAAAGAATGAAGGTGGAAAGATTTCAGCTAAAACAAAAGTCGTTGTCAAAGGTGGGTTAATTTGTGGCATTTATTTGAAGTTAAAGCTTCAGAGTTTCAGATCTATTTCCATGTCAATTTGATGCTGCGTCATCAATCACTAACAACAATGTGGATGGCGGGAGGGGGAAGTTTTTGTTTTCTAGGACACTTGGGTAATTTGCTGTTTATTTTTTTGTCATTTAAATTATCTGTACATGTATTTTGATATTAATGTAAGTGGCTGTCGCAGTTGGAACTTGATGACATCATGTCTATTTTGGCTTTGGCAGTCACAGAATATTGTAGTTGTTGTTTAGCTATTTCATTGTAATATGTAAGAAATAGAGTTCCAATTCTTGACAAGAAAGCCAATGCTTCCATCTTTTGTTTGAAGTTTTACAAGTTTTCATTTGCTCTGAAATATTTGTTTTGTAGATTTCAATATCGTTGGCGTATCATCGATTGAACTGCCCGGAAACTTAGCAATCGCTCAACCACTTGAAACGCGACAAGTTGGTATGATATTTATTATTGTTTTTTATTTTATTTGCTTGCATTTGAATGTCAATTTTGCTCGAAAGAACTTGAAATCAACAGTTGCAAACAACATTTCCTTGAAGGCTGGTCTATGCATAAAATTTGAAAATGAAATTTTATTTGCTGTTGTTTAAAGTTTGTGCTGTTTTAAGTAGACGAGGCTCTGTCAGGTGTCCGTATGTTACACTAACTTTGGGAAGGAACAAGAAATTGAAGATAACACTTCATACGAGGAAAGATGTTATCCTCAAAAGGGACATTTACAGCTTAACAGCTGCTTGATTACTTCTGCCAGAACAAAGCCTTATCAGCCATTTTCATCAAATTATTTTTCTAGACATTCTTCGATTTGTTGTGTTGCCAGAAGACGTTCATATCAAACAGGGTGTTTCTCACGTGTTCAATTGCGTTGCACGGGGTAATCCAACCCCAGTTGTCACGTGGCAAAGAAGTGGGGTGGAAATAGATGCCCCCTTGAACATTCTTCCAAACAACAGTTTGGTTATAAACAACGCAAGGACGGAAGACAGCGGATTCTATGCATGTGTTGCTGAGAACGACAGAGGAAAAATCATGAAGGATTTTACTGTTATGGTTGTAGGTAAGAGAGATCTTGCTTAAGTTTGTTTGCATTTTTCGATGTTTGCATAAAGTTAGCGAACGCTTTTTGAAACCCGTCTTACTCGGAAAAAACAAAGGATTGTAGAACAGGAGGATGGTCCACTGGTGGAAGTGTATGTCTCGCTGCCATACCCATCTCCATTTAAAACTGAATGCAAAAAATGAAACAAATTAATCTTACAATAGCTAGTCTGCAGTGTTGCAAAGTCTGCAATGCTCGAAAACGCAATGCTCCTAAGTGTTTTACTATTTTTAATGGTATTTGACGTCTTTTAAGGCGGTAAATAAATCGAATCATTTCATATCTTTTTAGTCGATGGCGGGTTTAGTAAATGGTCGGATTGGGGTCCTTGCAGCAAAAGTTGTGGGGAAGGCAACCAACTAAGACAACGGTATTGCAGCAATCCAACACCAAGAAATGGAGGTAAAAGATGCGAAGGACTTTATGTACAACAAAGAGATTGCAACCAAAATCCATGCAGTCGTGAGTTTTTCGAAGTTTCTATCATGATTATTCTGCTCGGTTTTCGTGTATAAATATCTATATTTATATGAACTCATTAGCTAGCGAACAACCAGGATTTCTCCTTTTTCGGTCCAGACAGGAACATTTTAATTGATAAATTAATCGAGAAAATCAAAGTCTGTTGCCACCTGGATTCGAACCTGGGTCTCTCGCAGTCCGGGCCAGCGTCTTAGACCACCAGACCACAGCGACATACTTCAATTCTCTCGATCAATGGACCTTTAAGTTGTTTTCGACTTTCGTCTCTATCAAGCAACTATAATATATGAACTCAATTACTAGCAAACAGATGTATAAATAGATCTATATCTCATATATTTATATATAATTATCAGCTTGATACATTCATGTGCTCTACCGGCTATCACCACACTTGCTTTCTGGAAACCCATGCACTTGCACTTGTGCGGTGATATATGTTTATGTATATATCAATTTGTTAGCATTAACCAAGGCTCCTTGTGACATTGGTGAGCTATGCTGCTTTTTGACTGTTGATGACGATACGAGGAATAAAAGATATTTTAATGCTGCTGAGGTGCTAATGCGTGCTGGTGATGTAAACTATTTTGAATTTAATTGCTTTTTCGCCACCTTTATCACTCTTAATATTTCATCGCCATCATCACCAATGTTTCTTGGGTCAGAACATTTGCATAATTTCACTTTTCTTTTTAGTTTGTTCTCATAACTTAATTATTCCTGATTTGATTTCAATTTTAGCCAAATCCAATGCCTTTCCATGGAGTGCCTGGGGTGAATGCAGCGCATCTTGCAATGGAGGTAGCCAGGTTCGTTTTAGGGAATGTCTTGCAGGGTCTGCTGGTTGCCAGACTGGAATGCTAATTGAGCAACGTGTTTGCAACCGTTTCAAATGTGGAGGTAGCTAATTTTCCATGGTTATTTGGCTTCGCTTTTTAGCATTCTTAAGTGTATTTTTTCCATGTCATTGTCCTTTTACTGCTCTAAGTTTAATCTAAGCGAGTTTCAGGCTCGTTTGTTCCACGCTCCTTTGTTCCACGCTCCTTTGTTCCACGTTCCTTTGTTCCACTTTCCTTTATTGCATTTTGAAACGTGTTTAAGATGAGTGCTGAATAATGTGACGAAGTATTACATATCTGAATAAGTTCATTTCTTTTGCATTCTTCCCTTGGTTTTTCTTTTACAAAAACAAACCATACTAAATTTAGAAATACAATATACATTACTTATACCATAGTTCCCACTGTCAATGGAATTTACATTTATTTGATTCTTCAAAGTAAAGAAATAAATTGAAGTAGAAATATGATTGGGAAAGGAAGTCGTTGCATCTTTCTAATCATACGCATGAAGAAACATTACTTGATGGTATGATGAATCATATGATATAAACATGATCTAAAACCTACCTGTCTCCTGTTTTCAAGGCATCATTGGCATTACTGAGGTAATTGGAAGCATATCTGGAACAATTAATAGAAAAGATGTTGGATCTGTTGCATTAATGGCGCAAATCAGCTACGTGGACCAGTTTGTGAAGATACGACTCGATGTGAAAAACATTCCAAAGCCATTGCTTTACATTATGAGATCAGTTGTTTCATTTTTGGTACCAGTTTATTGGTCAGTTATCAATCAAGGAAGAGATGGTTTTAATGGCATCTCAATAGCCCAAGGGAAGTTCACGTACAATGGAAAGGTGATTTTAAACATCTTTTGTCGACTGTATTCTCCCATTAGCTAAAAACTATTTGCTCATCTGAAAATTCTTTTTATAAAAATGTTGTATCCCATAAAATCACTCACTATATTTCCTTTTTAAACATTAAATCTGTTCTTTGGTTCTTCGTCTTTTTGCAAATTCATTTTCTCACTCCTCTTGTTTCACCCTCTTCTCTAGACTTCATCCGTTCGTTCTTTTCTTCATTGATTCCTCCATTCACTCAATCAATCGCTAGTTCATTTGTTCTTTCGTTCCTTGATTGGCAGTTCAATTTTTCATTTGTTTTTTTCATTTACTGCCTCTTTCGTTCGTTTCTTGAATTTTTTAGCTCGTTTGTTCTTTTGTTCGTTCGTTCGTTCGTTCGTTCGTTCGTTCGTTCGTTCGTTCGTTCGTTCGTTCGTTCGTTCGTTCGTTCGTTCGTTCGTTCTTCCTTTCGTTCGTTTTTTCGTTCTTTCCTTCGTTCGTTCTCTCGTTCTTTCGTTCTTTTGTTTGTTCGTTCTTTCGTTCCTTCGTTCGTTCGTTCTTTCTTCCTTTCGTTCGTTTTTTCGTTCTTTTGTTCGTTCGTTCTCTCGTTCTTTCGTTCTTTTGTTCGTTCGTTCTTTCGTTCGTTCGTTCGTTCGTTCGTTCGTTCGTTCGTTCATTTTTTCGTTCTTTCCTTCGTTTGTTCTTTCGTTTAATAGAATACATGTTGAACGAAACCCGATTGAGAATTGTGGTTGATGATTGGTTAATTGGCAAGGCTTGCTTCAGTCGAACTACTTAACTGACTGCGTAAACTACTGCGAGGGTTTTGCACACTATTGTTAAAAAGAAATCATTTAATAGGGGATGTGGTACGGAAATTGGCGATGCCAAAACCTTAAATTAGTTTGAACCAGAAATGCCAAACCATTGTTATGCTCGCAGTGTCATATTCACGCCTTACGTGACCTAGGTTTATGTTACTCTTTCGTTTGCACCTGGCTTCCGGCATCTTCACATTTGCCCGCAATGGAAACATCCCTTGCTACAAATGATTAATTTCATGCTGTTCTGTTGATTTGCAGATTCTAAGCATAGATGTAGGCAGGATTTATGATGCTTAAATGTTGTGTTAAGCCGTTGCTTTTAATCTTTCAGATCAAATATAACGATGTTCAAACACTCACAACAACTTGCGTGGTTTCTGCAATCCCGGGCAGCAAATCGCTAATGATGGAAACGACACTTTCTGGTGACGTACAGCATTTCCCTCGCAATGGGTTTACACCTCAGAATTACAATGAACTGTGAGCATTTGTCAATTCCGATGGTTTTTTTGGTCGGTTATATTAATGGTTTTATAAATGGTTTTATTGATGGTTTTATGAATGGTTTTACTGATGGTTTTTCAGTTCAAGGAGCTTTCAGGTCAACTTGATTGCTGCTTTTTTTTATGCTGATGCGGGTTGATGATACTTTCATTTCATTTTTGCTCAATTAAGTTAAGGCCACAGCAAAATCGAGCACACAGAAATATGAACCATTTTCTTATGTTTCATGGACATCGACTCGTTCAAACTCGCAATCAGTTTTCACTCAAGACCTTTCATAAGAGAATTTTTTTGTAAAATATCGAGGAAGTGTATAGCCATTAGATAGCTTAAAAAGTAACAAGAGTTTTGTAAATCTGTTTCTTTGTAATTCTTATGATGAACTTCGTCTTAAGGATACGTCTTAAGGAATACGTCTTAAGGAATATGTGATAATTATATCTACGAGGAATGTTAGATCAAATAAAATAACATTTTAGCAAAGTAATTTATTGATGAGATTGTTTACTTGGAAGTAACCCCACTTGCCGAGGTGAATTTTTTTTCAATGATATTAAGCAGATGCCTTCAAAGATCTCTATAATTTGATATTAATTTATTTGTATATTTTCAGTTTCTTGCAAACTTCTCCAAGATCAGTTCACGGCAACTCCGAAAGATACATCTTGATCGGGAAATCATCAGCCAAATACAACTTAGAACATTCCATAGTTTACGATTCAGACCGTAGGCTTAATTTCCCAGCTCAGATTTATAATGTGCGGCCCGATATGATGGAAATCAACCAAGAAGAAATGTCGATCCGACATGAAATCACGGCATCGTACGTCAAAGGTAACGAATTTCATCTCTAATTTTAGTTTTGACATTTCATTCTTTATTTTCATCGCCAGTATCAATTTCGACGGCTGCACGAATATCTTCTTGAGACACTTTGGCTTAATTTCTGCTCAGTTTATCACTTGCGAACTTTGTCATTTTTATAGTCGTTTAACTGTGACAATTATCACCTTCCCCTCTTGTGCCCATCTAAGCCATATGGTATTATCTGCTTGTAACCATATTAATTTGATGTGATGATCGTGAAGCATTGGACCATTTTAGGTGAAAATGATTGTCCTGGAGGTTTTCTGGAATCAGACAGATACTGTGTTGGTAAGAATCTCTTTTGTTTATTTTGCTGTTTTTCTCATATTCGAACCCCTTTAGCCTTTTAAAACAATGCAAAGCTTTGACAAGATGCGATAGATTAGAGATGTCATATTTGTATAACATATCTAAAGAAGATGATTAGTTTATTATGTGATCCTAGCTTGAGGTTTTTTTATGTCTCTACTTAAAAATCGGACTGGGGACGAACACGCATTTCAAGCTGGAAAAAAATATTTGAGAGACCCTCTTTCGGATTTCTTAAACGGCGTTTCATAGAGAATGGGTATTTACGGAGAGATGGAAGACGCCACATCCGCCCATTGCCCCCCTATACAGTTTGTGGGACCCTATTTCGCAATGCCTGAAGGCGATCATAAGGTGATTTATAAATTGTTGTTTAGATGTTGATGAATGCCAAGACAAATCACGATGCCAACAACTCTGCATAAACACAAATGGAAGTTACCATTGCAGCTGCAATAAAGGATTCTTCTTAGCAAGGGATAGCGTCAGCTGTCAAGGTTTGTTTATTAGTATTAAAATTAGATCTGCAAAACGATTTGTTTGGTGAAATTTGAACACAATAGACTTTTGGGTTGAGTCTGTAGTACTTTTGACGTGAGCAAAATGCCATGAAAATATGAAATAGAGCAGATTAATGATAGAGTATGATTATCATGCAACTAAAGTAAAAAAAAGTAAAAATGAATAAATATATGTATGAGTATGTGAATGAATTCTTTAATTGATTTAGTGATTCATTGATTCGATTTTTATGTGAGGAACAATTAAACGGATACGTGATGCAATAAATGAGTGAATTACTAAATTAACGATTGAATGAATGAAAAATGGAACAAAAAAATGGATAAATAGACGAGTAAAGATATAATTTCATTCTCATTTTATTACAGATATAAATGAATGTAGACAAAGTTTCCACAATTGTCAAGATTACGAGGTCTGCATAAATACAAGAGGAGGGTATGAATGTAAACCAAAGAACTGCTTACCAGGATTTGTGAAAGACCCTGTTACTCAAAGATGTGAAGGTAATTGGCAACAACTACAAGTTCACTGTCTAATTGGTGTATTTGCATTGGAATATGTCGTACAATCTATCGTCGGGAATAAAATCAACATTCTATATGCTCATTATTCATGTGAAACTTCAACAAATATGAAAATATGATTATTATTCATTAGATATTAAATATTAACTAATTTATTTCAATCTACTCCAAGATATCGACGAATGCATTAAGAAAGATGTTTGTCTTGATCAACAATCTTGCATCAACACTCAAGGATCGTTCGCTTGCATGTCGAATCCTTGTTCAAGTCGTGGATTCATACGATCTGACAACGGGACATGCGTCGGTACGTTTTTCTATCAGTTTTTCTATTTGTCAGATATGACAGGCTGAAACCCGAATCGTACAGGATCTTTGTCCACATATCTGTATATTTTTGTGGACAACTGCTTGCGAGCAACTAAAATTTCTCCTTTTCAGTCCAAACAGGAACATTTTTATTGAGAATACTGAGAAATTAAAACTTTGATTCAAATCAGGGTCTCTTGCTTTTCTACTAAGCCTCTCAACCGGCACGTTTTAATTCTCGTAGCGTTTAGAACCTTTAGATGGCTTTCAGCTTTCGTCTTTTTAAAACAGTACTTCCAGATCAACTCGACAGCTTGTATTCAAGTCAGAAATAACTCAAAAACGCATGAATATGCACCTGTTGAACAGAGTTAAAAACACCTCCACCCTTTAGGGTAATTCTCATGACCATTCTCCAAATGCAAAATGCCGTGCTTTGTCCCATCATGCTTGCTGTCTCTTCCTGGATAATTTTTAATGTTTTGCATCAATTAGCAAAAATGTTCTGATAACTAAAACTAATGTTTCATTCCAAATGAACAGATATCGATGAATGCTTGGCACGCCAAGATGTTTGCAAAGACAATCAAATATGCGTCAATTCACCAGGAAGTTATAAATGTGTTGGAGAAGAGAAATGCAAGATTGGATTCAGGAAAAATGAAGCGACATTGGCATGTGAAGGTATTGTTAGTTCATTACACATTAAATGATTTTGATTGATTGGTTGACTGATCGATTGATTGATTGGTTGATTGATGGATTGAGTGATTGACTGATTGATTGATTGATTGAATGATTGGATAAATGATTTATTGATTGATTGTTTGATCGAATAATTGGTTGATTGATTGATTGATTGATTGATTTGTTGATTGATTGATTGATTGATTGATTGATTGATTGATTGATGGATTGATTGATTGATTGATTGATTGATTGATTGATGGATTGAGTGATTGATTGATTGATTGATGGATTGAGTGATTGACTGATTGATTGATTGATTGAATGATTGGATGAATGATTTATTGATTGATTGTTTGATCGAATAATTGGTTGATTGATTGATTGATTGATTGATTAATTGATTGATTGATTGATTGATTGATTGATTGATTGATTGATTGATTGATTGATGGATTGAGTGATTGACTGATTGATTGATTGATTGAATGATTGGATGAATGATTTATTGATTGATTGATTGATTGATTGATTGATTGATTGATTGATTGATTGATTGATTCATTGATTTATTGATTGATTGAATGATTGATTGAATGACTGGCTGATTGGTTGATTTATCGCATGGTTAGTTGATTGATAATTATCTTCGGTCACCTTTGTGTTGTTCTCTGAATCTCAACCTTACGCTTTTCTATTCAATTTCGTTGTTTTGCTGAGTTAAAAACATTTAAGCTTTAAATTGAATCCATTTTCATCTTTCTTTCTTTCAAATGATTTTGCAGACATAAATGAATGTTTGAATAATGTTTGCAAGCCAAACGAAATGTGTTTCAACACAGAAGGCTCCTACGAATGCTTCTCGCAAAGTTGTGATGTTGGCTTTGAAAGCGTAGATGGCAGATGTGTTGGTCAGTCTCCTTTTATTTATTTTTCTTATATTATTCAGAAATTTATTCAAATGAATATTAACATTTATAATGTTGTTATATCATATCAAGTTAATAATCAAGTTTCATAATCGTGCAATTTGAGAAAAATACCAGGATTTAATCCATTGTGATAGAGCAGGCATTCCTTAAAGTGTTGAATCATTCAATCCTGCAACTCGAAGAACATTCTTGCTTACATAAATATTTCCACCTTTCGAGGTTGCGAAACTGTCTGCAAATGCAGATTGGCCTTTGATGAACAAGGCTGATAATAGCTTTGTTTAACATTACTAAATGCCTTTCAAATAAATTGAATATCTTTGAATTTGACCTTTCTCAGATATTGATGAATGCAAAGTGAAAAATGCCTGTAAAGTCGATGAAAAATGCATTAATGCTGATGGTAGTTTCTATTGTCTAACCATCCCATGTCGAACTGGTTACAAAAGAATGAATGGATCTTGCCAAGGTTTGTTCCACTTGTGTTCATTATCAGATTATGTTTTGCTTTCTTTTGCTTTTAGTGCTAATATAGACTAGATATTTATCAAATGGATGAAAGCCGACAATCCCAAAAGCAATTCTTCATTTGTAAAAGATACAAAAAGCAACAAGCGAACTTTTCCAACTATTTTCAAAGCTACATTCAGTAAATGTAGAGAACTATGTAGAAAGCTCTTTTGCTATTGTGCTGGAAATCTATTTACATCCTTGCCCAAACAGTTTGTATATATTAATCCCGAGAGTACAGCAAAGACCGCGTATTATTGTGTGATATCAGCGATATCTTTACACATTACCCCCCGGTCAACATGTTTAAACAATATGCTTGAAAAAAGAAAGGTGCAGCGAAAGACGGGTGAACATAGCTACAGACTAGTTGAGTATTTGTAATCCAGGTTGGGGATATAATGTATAACCTTGCGCAAAGCTGCAGTCCTAAATAGAGGGTTAGGTTCTTTTTAAGCGGACCATTCATGCGCCCTAAGCGGAAGACCCCCAGTTCCTGAGCCCTGAGCCTTAACCTCTTTGTTTCAGAGGCCCCTTTGGCATTAGTGCTAGCTTTTTTTGCTAGGATCTATTTCATTTACGCATATTTTATTCACAGATATTGACGAGTGTGACAATACACCAAGCCCCTGTCCTGATGGCTCATTGTGTGTCAATCGTATTCCCTCATTCACATGCATCTTACCAACTTGTAAACGAGGCTATAAATATGACAGCAATAAGCACAAATGTCATGGTGCGTATTGCATTCTGTGTAATGCGAATGAGCCCTGACAAAGCAATCCTTTTAAAATTTCAAATAACTAGCTAGATTAAAACGTTTTCGAATAACTAGCTAGTTTGGCACATAGATAGATAATCTAGAATTAGGCCAATCAATTTCTTTAACATTTGACAAAACAAACCCTTTGCAAAAACTCACTTTAATATCAGATCATTGAAAATTTACAAAATACATCACTAGTGTCTGGAATTTAGGCCAATTTTTATATCAATTAACATATGAATAACTAATTTTTTAGTAATTGAATACTAATCTAATCATTAATTAAATAACCCAGTAATGATTTAATTAAAGCGATAAGTTTACCAACTTTGCTTCAGTTTAAGACCTAATCTTCTCATGATATTTCTTAATTTCGTCTTAAGACTCAACCAAACAATACTCAGTTCCTTGTCATAAAGTGGTCTGCCATTCTTTTGAATTCGCGAACTAACCAAATTTACCATTTTATCTTTAATCAACGAGTTATTTCTTCATCTTAAGCATTAGTTCTTTATAATATTATGTATGATTTTTCACAATGTTTCTTCAAAAGTCTAATATTGAAATTAAATAAAATATTCTTCGTAACAGTTGTAATATTTTATGTCCATTCATAATTTGCAATCAAATATTTCTAATCCTCATTAGTGGTATTACTTCTGGTAAGATTAAATTTTTTTGTAACGAGACTTAATATTCTTCAAATTAGGTACTAATAATTCTTTTAACGTGTCAAATGACTTATATTTAAACGACGAATGACTAAAAGATAACAATTTATTAAAGACACTGATACGTGGCAACATGAGAGGGTGTTCCTGCTACAATATTATTGATAAAACCTATATTGATCACATGTCAATGACCACCCTTTTAATTGACGGTGTGCTGTGCATATTTAGATTGACCTTTTTCAAGTATTGTATACTTAATGATCACATGAACATAGTAAACGCTGATGCTTATTGATCACATGAACATAGTAGAAGCTGATTCTTATTGATCACATGAACATAGTAGAAGCTGATGCTTATTGATCACATGAACATAGTATAAGCTGATTCTTATTGATCACATGAACATAGTATAAGCTGATTCTTATTGATCACATGAACATAGTATAAGCTGATGCTTATTGATCACATGAACAGTGTTTCAGGTCAAATATCATTTTCCACTGAGGATGCCTTTATACTGTGACTCATGCCTTTTACTTATCTGTTTCTGATTAACCAAATTAACATATTCGTACAAAATGATGATGAAAAATATTAACTGCAACGTAATCATTCTCTCGTTCTTAATACCTAATTAAGAAACCGTAGACTTCGTCTTTAGCTGCTTCAAAATATTAGTATCAGTATATACAATCTTAACTAGCGCACTTAGTTAAAACATGGTCCAATTTTTGGACAACATAAAAGGCTTGCTTTGTTTTGTCTCAAAGCTTCATGTATTTGAAATGCTAAAGCATCTTCGGAATTTTGTTGAACCAGGAAAGGGAATCCAATTGCCTCTTTATAACACCCTTTGTTACCCCTTTCCTTCCATTTTCATCAACTTCAAACATTTGAAATCTGTGTGATTGCTTTTTTCCATTACCTCCCTTTTACGCCTTCCTTTTCCTCTTTTCTTCTCTTTTCTTTCGCATCAGTTTTCAAATTTATTCCTCATCGTTTTTAACCAATCAGCACATTTTTTGTGCGTCAGTATCGTGTTTTTTCCTAAAAGCGTCTGTCACAATTGCCTATGCCTGATGAAGGCAAAACAGTAGGTAATTTGGGTCGTTCTTGTTTGTCTAAATAAATCAAAGTGATGCATGATCATACTACGTATTTGATGTTGTACGCAATTCGGGATTTTCGAATCAATTTGAAAAATACTTTGAATTTGATTCATGACTTTTTTATTCATGGTCAGCTCGAACTAGAGCTAATCTTTATCAGCTATGATTGAATTTTTTGGATTCATCTCCTTATCCGTTGCAGATATTGACGAATGCAAAGAAGGGTCTAGCACTTGCTCTAAATTTGAAACTTGTCAAAACACTGTTGGCAGTTTTATTTGTTTGAAGAAAACATGCGACGCTGGCTTTGAACTTGAAAGTGAAAATGGAAATTGTGTTGGTTTGTATGAGCTTTGTTTCGATGTTAAGTTCAAACCTGAAAGTTTATGTGGCGACATATAGTTTTTTATTTGTCAGAATGCTAAACAGCTTTACTGATGTGCATGTGAAGGAAAGAACTTTGATAATATAAAGATCACAGTTGTTACAGATGCACCAGTTGTTACAGATGCACCAGTTGTCACAGATGCACCTATTGTCATTGATGCACCTATTGTCACTGATGCACCAGTTGTCATAGATGCGCCTTTTGTCACTGATGCACCAGTTGTTACAGGTGCACCAGTTGTAACAAATACCGAAGAACCAAGACGATATTTAAAAACATTGCCATTTTGATGCATTTATGTCGATAACAAATCTAAGATTAAATCGTTGCAAATTTGTAGACGGATTCGGTGATTGGCATAAACGCTTAGAAAGACATGAACATAAACACTACGTTTCGATTGTCATCGTCTTGGTCTCTCGGTTTCTAATTGAAATACGATTCCCGAAAGTTGTTTCTATAAAGATTATTCGTCTTATAAACAATTGAAATACACTTTTTCTTGTGTGATTCTTGACAAAGGCTATCAAATTTCAAGAAATTTAGGAGATGAAGAATAAACAGGTTACTGAACTTACCCAATCCAAAGGGAGACTCGATGCTGTCATGTACTCTATTTGTTACCATCTGTGCAGAATCATCAGGAATGTTCAAAAGTTTTTAAAATGGCATTTTTGATTTAACTACGGGTATTTTTGTTTCTATAATCTATTACTATTGAGTCACTACTTTTCAGATGTCGATGAATGTTTACGAAAAGTTGACAATTGTTTACCAGAAGAGACATGTGTCAACAAAATTGGTACATTTGTCTGCGAAGTGCCCCCCACAGTAGCACCCACTCAAAGGCCAACTACAAAACCCAAAGCAGGAACAACTGTTTCAATTGTCACAGATGCACCAGTTGTCACAGATGCACCGATCGTCACAGATGCACCAGTTTTCACTGATGCGCCTATTGTCACTGATGCACCAGTTGTTACAGATGCGCCAGTTGTCACTGATGCGCCCATCGTCACTAATGCACCAGTTGTTACAGATGCGCCAGTTGTCACTGATGCGCCTATTGTCACTGATGCACCAGTTGTTACAGATGCACCAGCTATAACAAATGCACCAGCCAGTGAAATATTGGCAACAAATTTACCATCAGCCACTGAAAAGGTATCTCCAACAACTGAATCAGATTCATCTGAGAAAAATGAGGTAATTGTACCTGAAGTGGAAACAGAATTGCCAACAGATACAGGTATAAAGCTGCCCAAAGTCCTTGTTAATAATAAGATACTCGAACACACAGGACTACCATTGACTTTTCCTGTGTTTATAAATGACAAGACTTCAACGCCAATGCTACCCAGAGCAACCAAGGCTGATAATGTTGGAAATAAAATCGATCCCAAGGAAGGGGTTGTCACCAAATTTCCTTCTAAAAACCAGGAGAATAATCCAGGCGATATAAAAAAGACACAAATTCCATTTGAACCAGAAACAGAAAACATAATCGAGAAGGGAGAAGGTAAAACGAAGGAAAGTAACAAAGTGCCAACAAAACAAAATGCGTTGCCTTCTCAATCCCCGACACAACCAAGGAGAACAACGACAAGAGTACCAACAGCTGTTCCATTGGTTACTGATGATTCAGGTTTCGAAGGACTTTGGTGGCCTTTGTTTTCACCGCAAATAAATCCAGCAACAACGCTTAAAACGACGAGAATACCAAAAGTGACAACCTTGAAACCTGTCACTGAACAACAAGTGCTGACTGAATCTAAAACGGGATCAAAAGATGACAGAACACTTCAAGTAAAAACACAACCATCTACTAAAAAGCAAAAATCATTGGAGTCATTAGTAAAGACAGATACTGACAATACCCAATCAAATGCCATTAGTGAATTAATCCACACTTATGCTGCTGCGGATACAGAACCACCAACCGAAGTAGTTCAGCCTGCTACGGCCGGTTTCACCGATGCTGCAATATCTCGTAAGCAAGCATCAACTGAAAAAGATACAATAAGAATAACAACTGATAAGGTGGTTTCAGATCCACCTCCAACAACAAAAGATGACAAAGAAACGGTTAAAGATACAGTTGTCACAGATACTCCAGTTGCACCAGCTGCTACTGCTGCACCAGTTGTTACAGATGCCTCAGTTATCATAGATGCTCCAGTTGTAACAGATACACCAGTTGTCACAGATGCACCAATTGTAACAGATGCTCCAGTTGTAACCGATGCACCAGTTGTAACAGATGCTCCAATTGTCACAGATGCACCAATTGTCACAAATGCTCCCATTGTCACAGATGCTCCTGCTACAGATGCACCAGCTGTCACAGATGCTCCAGTTGTTACTGATGCACCAGTTGTTACAGATGCACCAGTTGTCACAGATGCTCCAGTTGTCACAGATGCTCTTGCTACAGATGCACCAGCTGTCACAGATGCTCCAGTTGTTACTGATGCACCAGTTGTTACAGATGCACCAGTTGTCACAGATGCTCCAGTTGTCACAGATGCACCAGTTGTAACAGATGCACCAGTTGTAACAGATGCTGCAGTTGTTACTGATGCACCAGTTGTCACAGATGCACCAGTTGTTACTGATGCACCAGTTGTAACAGACGCTCCAGTTGTTACTGATGCACCAGTTGTAACAGATGCTCCAGTTGTAACAGATGCACCAGTTGTTACAGATGCACCAGTTGTCACAGATGCTCCAGTTGTCACAGATGCACCAGTTGTAACAGATGCTCCAGTTGTAACAGATGCTCCAGTTGTCACAGATGCTCCAGTTGTTACTGATGCACCAGTTGTAACAGATGCTCCAGTTGTCACAGATGCTCCAGTTGTTACTGATGCACCAGTTGTAACAGATGCTCCAGTTGTCACAGATGCTCCAGTTGTAACAGATGCACCAGTTGTAACAGATGCTCCAGTTGTCACAGATGCTCCAGTTGTTACTGATGCACCAGTTGTCACAGATGCACCAGTTGTAACAGATGCTCCAGTTGTTACTGATGCACCAGTTGTAACAGATGCATCAGTTGTAACAGATGCTCCAGTTGTCACAGATGCTCCAGTTGTCACAGATGCACCAGTTGTAACAGATGCACCAGTTGTAACAGATGCTGCAGTTGTTACTGATGCACCAGTTGTCACAGATGCACCAGTTGTTACTGATGCTCCAGTTGTCACAGATGCACCAGTTGTAACAGATGCGCCAGTTGTAACAGATGCTGCAGTTGTTACTGATGCACCAGTTGTCACAGATGCACCAGTTGTTACTGATGCACCAGTTGTAACAGACGCTCCAGTTGTAACAGATGCACCAGTTGTTACTGATACACCAGTTGTTACAGATACACCAGCTGTCACAGATGCTCCAGTTGTCACAGATGCACCAGTTGTTACAGATGCACCAGTTGTAACTGATGGTCCAGTTGTAACAGATGCCCCAGTTGTCACAGATGCACCAGTTGTAACAGATGATCCAGTTGTAACCGATGCACCAGTTGTTACAGATGCACCAGTTGTCACAGCTGTGCCCGTTGTCACAGATGCACTAGTCATCGTAAAAGTACCAGATTCGTTGGTGAATAAAGTTAATTGTCCCACTGGTTACAGAGCGGATTCAAAAGGAGTTTGTAAAGGTTAGTTGAAATATAGCTGGATAAATGAAGCAGTTCAATTCGAAAATGTTTTTTATTGTTTATCATGAGTAAAGATGTAACAAGTTGATTTCATAATGCGGCACAAATCCAAGAGCATTTCATTACCATTCATTCATTTGCAATACTTGCTTATTTCAATTGCAGATGCTATGAAATTTGTCCACTGCCTCTATTTCACAATTTTCATGACAAGGTCCCCCCATTTTTTTCAATTGACAAGATTTTCCAAATGAGATCATTTTCTCTTCTTTCTGTTTGTAATATATTTTCATTGCAGATATCGATGAGTGTAAAGAAAAGACCCATTCTTGTCAAGAGGAACAAGTATGCCTTAACTTCAAAGGAGGCCATCGGTGTGCATGTAAACGAGGCTTCCGAATGAGGGATGGTGATCGAAAATGCGTGGGTACGTTATAAATCTCGATTTTATCGATTATAAAAAACTTGATAAAAATCTCATTTTGTGATTCTTGTCATCCACATTATTTCCATCTCCCGTGTTCCACATTTCACTTGCCTTTAACTTTTGATTATTGTTATCCCCTTTGCACCCGTATTTATTTTCAGTAAACTGTTAAAACCCATACAATTATACGCTTTTAAGGGGGTAGCCTAGTCAAATAACTTAGGTGAAAGCTTAAACTATTATAGAAAACTGCCATCAGAACATTTATAATATTTTGCACATAACCCTCCTGAAAAGTCATCTTTTCCAGTGTTTGTCTTTGGGCCATATGGCCTGTCCAGGGGTGAAAGGGTTAATTATCTCATATTTTCTTGCACAGACGTCAACGAATGCCGAATAACTAATCGACTTTGCCAGCAAGATTGCGTCAATACTTTTGGCTCATACCGATGTCAATGCAGACGCGGATATGTTCTCCAGAAAGATCAAAGAAGTTGCCTTGGTATGTTTTTTTTCATATTTTTAAGAGATTTAAAGCTCCTTGATTAGTTTATTTTAAGCTTTTCAAATTGATCCCAAGCACATCTTGAATTTCTCAAAGGAAATTTTGAGGACGGTAAAATCTTGCAAGAAACTTTCTGCAAATTTAAATTTAGTTATTACAGAATTCATCTTTTTTGTCTCAACTCTGGTCAACTTCACTTTTGCTTAAATTTTTGTCGGCGTAGTTAAGTCATTGCTTTATCGATAATAAATTGCTTAACATAATTTTAGTCTTTGATTAATGCAGTTTTTGCTTATTTTACCTTTTGCTTATACCAGCTGATGCTCAAACATCACAAAAAAGTATGATGGGTCGCCGGGCTCGTGTAATGTATGCCAAGCCCATCCGCTGCTTCAATTTCATGGGCTCGACGCTCTGCTTTTGCCCAGATTCCTTCAAGTGGAATCGGCATGGAATGAGATGTGAAAAAACAGTTGTTTTTGAAAATTCGATCAAGGAAAACACTCTATCGAGGAATCCAACAAGATGCTTTATTTTCCGAGGAACAAAAATGTGTAAATGCCCGAGCGAATACAAATGGGATATGAAAACACAATTATGTAGATTATCAGGTTTGTATTTCCTTCTAATTTTTATTTTTCTTTATCAGAGTTAAACACATTTCTTCATCATGGTTTTCCATATTTCCTCATCATGATTTTTCATCATTGTTTTTCATATTTCTTTATCAGCTTTATATATTTATTTATCATAGTTATACATATTTTTTATCATAGTTTCTTGTTCTTTAATCAAAGGTTTTCATATTTTTTATCATTTTCCGTCCAGTTAATGCATTAAATTATTCAACTTACAATATCCTTTTATAACACTTTCATAACAGTTTTGTTATTTTCCATAGATGTTATTGACATTACCTAGATTTTAATTTTTCATATATATTTTCTTTTTCTTCATCTTGTATCTCCAATTATTTCACCTCGACTTTATTGCTTCGCAGCGAATGATTTTGCTGAAAACCAAGTTGGCTTAAAAGAAGGTGGCGTTAATATTCGGGAATCAGACGTTGTAACGAAAATTGTGGGAAAGCCAACAATCGCAGTGACGACTACAGTTGCCACGACAACAGCGCCCCTGGCAACGACCGAGAAACCCTGCCCACCTTTCTTTGCCCAGACATGTTCGTACAAATGCATGACGATGAATAATATGTATTTATGCACCTGTCCTGCCGGCTATATCAACAAATATCATGGCTATTGTAGTGGTAAGTTAACTTTTCACTCCCGGTTATAATACAGTTGTAAAGTAACAACCTTTGCGTTTGTTTGGATTGCAGGGGGGTACTAAAATTGATAATGGTGGAGCAAATAAGCCTTGGATATGTTGAGCTTATGTTTGAGACAGCATTAGTCCCCTCCTTGGAAAAGACCAATTCTCGCCGATAAAGATCAGGCCATATGGTCCCTCCAAGAATGGAAAGTTTAATGGTCAATTTCTTAATAAATAACTGCCTGTTGTGCAATGCTATAGATTTACCAACTAGTTTATTACTTTAAGTTCATCTTAGTTTTCAAAACGGCCTAAGAATTTCTACGTCTTATCAAAATACCGTCGACTAAACAAAGGAGAACCCGGCATGCATTGTTGCTTTACAATTACCCATAGTCCTTTGGTTAAAGTACTTTTAAGGTTATCTGTAATGCCTTAGCATGTAATGAAACTCATAGAGTGCTTTTGTTTTTAAATCTGTGTTGCCTGTAGTAATTTCACTTAAAGAAGGTTAATAAAAAAATCACATTTGTTGCAAATTTATGATGATGACAATTTCATTTTAGATATAAATGAATGCGCATCCGATCAAAATGGTTGTACGAAGGAGCAGACATGTTTTAATACCCTCGGGTCGTACCGCTGTGTCAATTACAAATGTCCGGAAGGATTTTTTCATTATGGGAGAAGGTATGTAAATCTAAGTTCATCTAAAAGCGACATTTTAACTTATACTCCAGGGGACTTTTGAAATTGCCATCAACAATGCAATTATATGAGTATATGATGGTCACGTATTTTAAAAACTAAATCTTGATATATCTTAATTTGATATTAATGTATGTAATGCAGTTTACTGTTAACCGGTCTGCTAAAAATAGGGCTCGATGCCATAGAAGTAGAGCTATACTTAACAAAATGACAAAACACGACGGTTTATTATTGTTATTATTATTAAAATGATATCATTTTTAAGTTGATATTTTCAACAGGTTATTTAAACCAATTATCTACAAAAGGAAAATTTACAGTAATTAAAATGCTAAAATTAAATGTCTAAATGACTTTAAATTCGAAGGGGGTTAAAATGATGTTGTTCTACAGACAATTTTTATAATGAACCGTTAACCATCCTTTTATCACTTCACACAACACACTTCCATTCTTTTATCAATGTTCTGAATTTTACAACAGAGGATGAGTCTTTTATAGTGGCAGACAGCTGTTCCAGATGATATCATATTTAAGAGTTAAAACTTTAGGTTTCACGCTCTTCAGACAACTGTCTTTAAGTAGATCGCATTTTTGCATTTAGGAAGCAAAGATTAATGTTTATATTTTGTAGCAATTAATATCTTATAACTATTTTTGTCACAGAGTTTGCCGTAAGCCGTGCACAAGACGACCCACTGGCCCTGATGATATCTGCACCGACAGATATGTCACATTCCATCAGTTTGCAGTGCCAAAAGGTACCCGTGCTGATCAACACCTGGCCACTTTGAGGTCCTCTTCTTACCATAGCTTCCTCGGTCGAACCCAGTTCTATTTTAAAGATGGGCAGTCTTACTTTAAGCTCCGTAGGGTTGGTGCCTTTTGCTCCTTGTACACTAGAAGACATCTTATCAGCCCTGGTGATTTCAGTGTGGAAATTATTGGTGACGTAATGAATAGAAAAGGACAATTATTATGCAGAACAACATTCAAGATTCTGGTTAATGTTGCTGAATATTCTTTTTAGATGTATATTTACATTGGACGGAAAAATATTGCAATTCTGTTAGTTCTTTGATACTCGTTCCCTGTTAGGCCATTTAGGTGTAGCAAAGAGCCTCTCGTGGCGATTGTCATCAAAAGACCTGTGTATTTACTTAAGTGCTGGGGTGCAGTTTGTAGTTAGAATGTCATGTCGTGTTCTGAAAGCAATTATAGCGAATGAATATCATGTTCTGCTCTGAAGCAAATATAGCAAATGACAAGCAGTCGTTTTACTGGTTTGTAAGCAACGATTCTATTTTGTGATAAATTGAGAGCTTCCAGCAAGTTCGGACTTCTGTTGATGACAGAGAATCAACTCGAAACGTTTCAGATCTAATAAAATCAAGTTAGCAACTGCCTCGTTGTACCTTGGCAGGCAGGTATCTGACTATGCTACACTTCTGATTGGTCATGCGTCCTTTGAAATGATTTATTCCTAAAGATATGCTTTAACACAATCATATTTTCAAACAAACAACCTTTTGCAGTTATGAACTGAAGCAGTGTCCTTCATTTAACAACTATTAGATATTAGGAAACAATGGTTAAAGCCAGTTTCCTCATCAGTAATTTTTGTTTAATCTGCACCCATATAACTTTTTGACCAAAGAAAATTCAAGGGATTTAGTTTTTGCGAAGCACAATTTGTCAATATTTCCTTGGGTATTTGGTAATTTTATTGCTTCCAAATACGTTAATGTCGAATGATTGTGTATGAAAGTAAGAAATGTTTGTCATAAAAATGTTTAATGGTCATTAAAGAGATCCTTCAACTTTTTATGAATTGAAAACTGGCTTATGTGAAAGGTAGATATTTCTTTCGTTCCAAAATTAAATTTGGAATCTCATTTTAGTTGCTCAGAACATTATGGTGAGCACTGTATTCTGTAGATAGTTAATGGTTTTACAACATTTTGTTTATTTTCAACTTCATTTGCACTTCAACTTCCTTCAAGGCAGTGCTGTGCAAAGGCTTCAAATGTTGAGGTATATAGCCCCCCCAACTGCTTTTACCCTTTGTAGTCCCCAAAGACCAATTCCAACTTTATCTGCAAAGAAGGTGAGGGTGGTGGATTTTAGAATGAAGAAATGGAGGCCAAATTTGTTAGCTGAATGGCCAAGGTGCCTTGTACTTAATAAGGACTGAAAGTAACAGAGGTTTTGGTGGGGGGGGGATAATGACCGAGATAAAATCTTTTTAAACAAAAGAGGGGTTGACAAATGGCAGCGATCAACCTCCAAAAAATTGCAAACACTTCTACCCCGTCTACTTCACAACACCTATTCATATCATTACCCTTACTTCTCCCACTTAGAAGATTCCGTCATTATATTATTTACGATGGTTCATTTATACTGTGTAATTTGCCCCATATTTTGCTTGTGACAGCAATGAACCCTTTTTTAACCCTTTGGCAGGAATGGGGGCCATTAATCACCCCTTAGAAATAACCCAATGAGAAACCAAGCTCTAACTTGTTGAGCCTATACTAACAAAATTAAACAAGTGATAAGGTGATCTGCATTTAGATAGAAATGAGAATTTACTACGAGTGTTATGAACAGTTTTAATGAACTTCTTAGTAGGAACCCAGATCTAATCAACCTTAGTATCGGTTTTATATTTTACAACCATATAACTTCTCGATTATTTTAAATTGTATTTGTAGCTAATTTTTTGTTGTTAAAGACATTTTTATATCTAACATTTCATAAATATAAATTTATAGGTAAATAGATAAATCTGTTGATTTTGTTTCATAATTTCAACCTTTTTTTATTTATGCGGGTAGACATCGTCTTTAGATTAAAAGTGATTTGTCAAATGTCAAAGGCCTTTTAGTATATTTTATGGTATTTATTAAACGATTTCTCTGTACCTTGCCGTGCCCCCTACTTTTTGGGGGGAATGGGGGTATGGATACCAAAAAATTACATAACACAGGAAGTGATGTGACGCCATCTAGTCTTAAATCCCAAGGGAACTCTATGAATCAATCCCACGGGACATTGCGTCTGCTCCTTCGTGCACTTCCTTTTAAAGTATTTCGTGTGCAGTTTTGGCGCGTTATATTTGGCATTGGGCAACGCGGTCAACACTGTTCAATTTTATGATAAGGTTTGTAGGAAATGCCAAGGCCACTATCTTCCTCCGTTTTGCTCGTTTTTATATGCAAAACAGTAACAAACTTAATCGCTAGATTAATCAGCGCTTCGATGCTACAAATCTTCATCAACGCTTATTGCAAGTAGGCCGCTTCTAAGTTGGACTGAGGTATCTCATTTGCGATATTCGTTGCAAGGTTGCCTGTATACAGTTAATGAAAGACTAGCCTATGACAAGCGAATGCAAAGGGCAAATCGATAATAAGCTGAACAAATCCCCAGATTTGGACGAGCGCATTTTCTGCTCTCATTTGCCCATAGAAAATTGGTGCAAGAATTCAATAAATTGCGTGGAAATCTAATTTTATTTACTTGTTTACTTGCAGAAAAAGCATGGCAGCCATGGCCTCCTTCAATCTTTTAGAATTTAAATTTAATTTTGTATTTGTTTCACCTTGCAGAAAAAGCACAGAAGATGTAGAAAGCAATAAATAAATAAATGAATAAAAATCATTTTTAATGTTATCGAAAAGAGAAGCAATGAAGATTCGCATCGTTCAGTCTGGGATTCAAATGGAGAAAACATTGCACAAGGTATGTGCTAATTCAGTTGCAAATCTTATTTGTTAATTACCATGGGCAAGCAGTGCTGGTAAGTTTTTAGGCCCTTCTTACGTCGGCTAATAAGAGAGAACTATTAAACATAACTGTAACACGTTGATTTATCGGTATCTGCTAAATCCTGCAAAATTCTGTCAGGTTTAAGAATCAATATTACATAAACAGGCTCAAATCCCTGAAAAAACACTTGAAAAATCAGCCCAAAAATTGCAAACTCCACACCGTACAATACTTATTTATCTCTTCTAATGCTTGTTGGAAATAGTGTTAAGTGATGATACAATAGCGTATATATTTGAACCAACATTGTTTTGGGGTGGGAGCGGGGGGGGGGGGGGCTCGAGCGTTGATATCAGAGTATTGTAGGGTAGCTTACTGCGCACTATCTAGTTTGTTTTTCAAGAAGTGTTGGCAAGGATAGTAGAACATGATGGCTATGAGTTGTGAGTTTCGTGATAGTGATCAGCTCCCTTGCTTGCGGTTCATTTGATAATCAGAGGGTTGATGTTAGTTAGTGTTTGATCTAACCGGCCTACTCATATACCTTGCTATTTCAACATGCGATCATTTAAAATTGTTATTACATTGGTGGGATCGGTTATCGTTTGACAAAATCTAATATAATTTTGGCAAGCTCTTCGCAGCTTCAAAAGTGGCCTATCTGCGTGGAGATCTTTTTAATTTCGCTTCTATACGATCTACCGCTCTGTTCTTATCTTAAATTCTTTTAAATCTTCGGCTGTGCCCCAGTTTCAAACAAACACGCCCTTCTACTTATAAAGAAAAGACAATTTCACTCAAACTTAAATCTTAGCTCAGACGTAGAAGAAGGTCGTCAAATGTCAATGCTCAATCCAAAACAATTCCCTCAACTCTAATCAACTTATGTTGCTAAAAACAACGACACGTTCTGACGGAATCAGAGTTATTGAACGTTCCCAAAATTCTTCAATCTAAAAAGTTCATCATTCACAATTCTTCAATAAGCAAAAGAGGGCGTGTTTTGAATATGACGTTTCAATTCGCAATGTTTTGAGCGACCATTGTTATGGTTGTCATCCTTAGGACAGTAGTAATTTACTTTCATTACTTGCTTGAGTTACGTAAGTTAATGGAAAAGGAATCAGGGGGAAGAGCCATTCCAGATGTGCTCAACCTAGCTCTGTCAGTAAGGCATAATTTGGTCAACTTTCGAAAACTAATAAAAATGCGCTTACTCCTGAAAGTTGAGAAACATTTCCAACGGTTCGTTGTAGTCTAGTTGTACTGACTCCTAGTAGAGACGGGGACCTTTCACTCTTCCATTTTTAACGCAAGGGCCTATTGCAGAGCACAACTGGCGGCAACAGAGCAAATACTCAATCCAAGTCAATACTTTTGATATACTCCTGCGAAAACTGATTTTTGCAGATCTGGCGTGGCATAAACCTAGAGGGACAAAACATGAAGTAGCCCCTCATATGTGAGCAATCAATGAAGAAAATAAAAAGAATGATTTGCTATTGAAGACAAATGTTTTAATATAGAAATTCCATGTTTGTTTGCATTTGGACTAAATATAAAAACAAAACACAGAAATACAAAATTAAGAATACCACATAATAAGAACCACTTGAAAATATTTAAAAAATTAGACCATTAAATATCATACTTGAAAATTACCAAATACTAAAATAATGAACATGCTTCAACATTTGATAATCGCAGTTTTAGGAGAAGATAACAACGCTAAGAATGGGACTGTGTAGTTGTTTTCTCCCGGAACCAAAGAAAAACATCAAATATACGCTCTATATTACAAAAATCCTCTGTATGTGGTGTCACGTTGTGCAAGTGACATCAGTTTAATATCCATTGATACTAGAATCACCTTCTACTACAGTGGTTACTCATTCATTCGAAATGATCACGAATTTGCATAAATCGTAGTTTTTGACGGTCATTAGCACAAATATCCTGTAGCATAACGATCTGGCGTCTAGTCCTGTTTAAAAGACGGGTCTCTTATTCCCAAAAGAACTGGACTCTTTTTAAAAATAGTTCATATTTTTAAAGAAGAATGTTCTGTAAGGGTCTCAAAATATGACCATCTTGTGTAGGGACAAATTTAAGTGGTAATGTTTCTATGAGGCTGCTGTAATATAGTTTGTGCGACATTTCGCAAAATAATAAAAATTTATCAAAAAAAAGGAAAAACTGCCATTATTTTCAACTCTGAAAACGAACGTTGGTTCTAATATGATGAACGATAATTAATTAATTCCCTTACAAAATTTAGACGCAAAATATATAACTTTAGTTACGCTCTGTTTACCTATAATATCATCTTATATAAGTTGTATATTACAAAAGATCCTCTCTTTATGAATATAATTATTTATGGTTTGGCAGTTTATCAAATTAGTTCATAATAATTACTGCTTCTCTGAACTGCTGACTTAGATGCAGTGTTTGTTTGACAGGCAACTTTGAACTATTGCTTTTTCTTTCCTAAGAAATTCAAATTTCGCTACCGCAATCGATCAATGCTTTTTAGTAACCTTCATTTTGAGTCTCTTGGCAAGCCACACTGGGTTGGAATTTGTTACGTATGTTAAGTTCGATATTGCAGCGACGAATACCCGATCACATGTTCCAGTTACACGTGGTTTATTCTGTGCTCTCCGCTTTGAAAGTCTTCTGTGAAGGAGATGTTTTTTCATTCGGCTGCACGTGACGTGTTTTGTATCTCCAAGCCTGTTATCTCGATACTGGTGGGGCGTCAGAGGCATCTACTTCATGTAATCAGTCATCAAATCAGCCATGGCACGAGAAGCCACCCTGACACCAAAACATACATCGGAAGGTTGGCCAATTTTAATCGGATTGCTGAGTTTTTTGACGATAAATTTAACGAATCTGTTTTCACAACAGAACTATTTGAGTATGATGTATTTTTAAGAGTTTCTTCGAAAACTGAAGTCAACGTTTTTGCTGTTGTTGAAGAGAGAATCATTGGTTTTGATGTTTTAAAGTCTTTTTTCGATGTTTTTTCATTAGCAAATTCATTATAGTTCTTTGACGTATATTCATACGCATGTGTACTAGCTGTGGTTTCTGCTGATGTTGTTGTTGTTGTTGTCTCTGTTGTTGTTGTTGTTGGTGTTTGTGATGTTGTTGTTGATCTTGAATTGCCGTTTGAAGTGGTTGTGCTGATTGATGCTTTTTTCAATATTTTACAATCTTTTTCTCGCAAACATACTTGCCTGCAATTTTCTGCTTCGCATTTCATTTCACATGTGCTTCCCAATTCGCACACTTGGAAACAGGTTTTCACCTTCTTTCCACATTTCAGCGAGCACGTGCTATTTTGTAAGCATGCCTGTTGGCAATCTTCAGCATCGCATTGTACATGCTTGCATTCACCTATGGCACAGATTTGGGTACAGTTTGTTGCGTGTGCTCCAAAACAGTGCATTTTTGTGCAGTGAGAGCAGAACTGTTTTGAAATTTTCAATGTTGATATCAATCTTCGACAGCGGCCCTCGACACAGTTTTGCAAAGCCGCGTTTGACGCTGTCTCTTTTTCACTGTCGACAGCTCGAATTCTGCGCTTTTCGTTTCGTTTCCCGCTTCGTCTCCGTTGTTTCTTGGCTCTTTTGTGTCTTTTTGGCCCTTTGGCTCTCATGACATCGCATGTCCCACCGGAACAGTCTTGTGTCACAAATGGTGCACGTGCAAACATGTTCAGCACATGAGGCCTTATGCTACCGTTTTGATGAACCTATTTAAAAGAAAAGAAAGAAAAGGAATGTCAGAATTGAGAATCAGTGTTATAGATAAAGCGCCATTATTACTGACTGCAAAGAGATGCATAGGCCAAGGCTAGAAACTACACCAGCAGGCAAGTTCAATAATTCAGCTGGACATGTTATTCTTAGAAAGCAGGTGGTTGACACTAAATCAAGCTAAGATGTGGTAGGGTTGAACTCCTTAACTCACCTTAGTGCAACGTAACAGCTGGTGTGAACCTGGATTGTAAAATAAAACATGAGAAATAATGCCTATAAAATACCTTTTGTTTGCAAGTTCTAGGAGATAAACATCGCATATCTTTGCAAGTATGACCATCACAATATTGGCGGCAATCAGGTCGTTCCATGCAAGTGCAGTTGTCAGAGCATGCCCACTGCTCACACCATCCGTAGAGCTGAAGGACCGCAGGATTGCACGATGCGCTGCCAGATACTCTTACAAACTCGAAAGTTGATATAGCAACGAACACCAACAAAAGGAAGTGGGCCTCTGAAGTTTTCATTTGGCCAATCTAGAAATGATTTGTTATGTTTAGTATGATAAAATGAATCAATCAATCGTTTTAATTGATAAATAAATCAACTAATCAATCAGTCGAACACTGGGTTGACTACCAGATGGATCAATTAATCAATCTATCGATCATCTGATCAATTATGAAGTTATTGGGAAAATGAACCTGAAACTGATAAATTAGGCCATTACATTAGTTCTGTACTTGATTAATCACTCAACTAATCAATCATTCGACGAATCATCAAAACAATCATTCAATCAACCGACCGATCAGTTATCAAATTAATAAATCAATAAAAAATAGACCAATTAGCTTCAATCACTAATCAATCATCTAAAAGCTGATTCAATCAAACGAACTGAGAAATGTATAAAAAAATTGTTGTAAATAACCGCTAGATTTCAAAGCACAATGGCAGCAAGTGCAAATTGTGTATCAAACTCGTCTTGATTTCGTCATCACAAATCAGAAAATGAATCTTCCATTTGAATTAAATCAACCGACTTATAGTCTGGAGTAATCATGCAATTCTCTAGCTTATTCCAGTTATTAAGTGTTTTAAAATTGAAAAAGTCGCTTTAATGTTTTTGAGATAAAAAATTGTTCATACACATGAAGTGCATGAAAGGAAGAACGTTATGAAAACAAAATGGAAACTCTTACAACAAGAAGAAGACAAATGTCGTTGAAAATGTAGAAGGCGTAGAAAGCACCACCATCCTTAGCAAACATGTTGACAAGTGAAAGGCATAGAGCGGGCGATGCTAAGACATTCTTATTGCGAGCAATACATTATAAAAGGATCCTTCTTACAAAAGAGTGTTTATATTTTCAAATAAAAACAGGATTAATATATGCATAAAAACATTCGATATCAACTTTGGCCTAAACGTTCACATTTCCAAATAATTTGAATCAAGTAACGTTGAAAATGGCTCGTTTGACAATCTGCTTCTGACATGCAAGATTTTAATGCCATTTCGAAGGATTCCGTGTTTGATTTGATGTGAAATGAAAAGTAAACGATGCATAAACATGGACAAACAGATAAGCATTGTCTTTTCAAAGAGATTTTTACCTGCCTGCGGTTAGTTTTGAAAAAACTTTATTATGCCAAAGAAATAACTAAGTTTGATTAAAGAAAGAACTGAAGATGCCGACACAGAAATTCAGGCAGAGAAACAAGTTGATCTTGTAAAAGTTACTTTTCATAAGACTAGGCCAATTTGGCAACAATAACTTGAACTATTTACACCGGGTTTCTTGAACAACAAAACATGAAAATTGAAAGCCACTGTTTCAAAAGAAAATAGAAATCTTTTTTGGCATATTTTGAATCTATTTCAAATTTTCCTTCTGTTTTCTCAGATTGAATAAACTGTTATGTTTTAAATGAATAGCTGTGCACGCGAAATGCTTTCAACTATTGTTCCCAAGATTGAATGCTATTTTTAAGATTGAAAACTGTCTCGAAAGGGCAGTCGATCAAATGAATTTGACTGCTAAACACTGTATAGATGTATGGAGCATTATTCAAGCATTATTGAATGTAGAAAATTCCTGTTTGCACATTGAGACTGAGCCTCGAACTTGAGTTTGCCACTGGCTCATGAATCATTGATGATGAGTTGAATTGAGCTTAAGACCCTTCTATCTTCCTACATTTCACTTGGCATATCATTCTTTATTTCGACAATCAAACAACAATTAAAATGATCAGAATTTAAATCAGTTGATGCAAAAAGTCACTTCTGTGATCATTCATGCATTCTACTACGCCTTTCGTGCGAGAATCCTAAAGCGAAATCCACTTCAAGATATTCAAACTACTTTTCTTAATGAAGATATTTTATCCTGATTTGCCTCTTTCTCATTACTACAAAGCATCTTGAATTAACCTATTCAGTTTTTGGATCAATTCAGCATTTCAGTCTCGGCCATGATCTTTTAATTTAGTCTTTTAATAGAGACTGATCTTAGAATAAGTGTTCTGCTCTGTTTTCATCTTTGGTACAAACTAGGCCCATCTATCGATCAACTTTCCATTTTCGGGATGATCTTATAATGCTCTTTATAACTTGATGTTAAAGGGGGAAAAGCATTGGTTTCCTTGGTCTTCTTCTCTTAACAATGATTTCTTTTCAAGTTCATCATATATGTTTTGAATCTTTTAAAAATTTAAGTCATATATTTGACCTTAAAATGTCGGTTGAATTTTGGCCTAGGATTGGCCTAAGCTGACGCCAACGATCATGCTAATCGTTGAATCTTTTGACCCATAATTTAAAATCTTCTTTGATATTTCTCAATAGCCAATTGTCAAAGGGCATGGTTTGGGTGTGGCATTCCTACCGAACCTTCCAGTGGCTACCAATCTTGAATTGGTTTTCTGTTTTTGGCTTGAGATCAATATGAAACAGTTTTGATATGAGAAGGATGCTTCTAAGTGACAGTGAGGTGGTGCTATCAACAAAGATGTTGGATGATTTGAAAGCAAAAGAAATGGACAGAACAATTAACCACTAAAAACCGTTCTTTGTTATGGAAAAGAAAATAAATATCGTAGCATAAAACGAGAGATAACACTTAAGATGGATTGACATCAATAGAAACCTGATGTGGCATAAATGACACTGCTGTCAAAAGCCTGCTTGTCGACAAACTAAACGAAAGTTTGCTCAGAGGAAATCTAGCAAGAACAAAATATTAGAATATTTTGGTTTATAATCTGTATGACTTGGCATAAAATCAATGACTCAAGCTCTTGAAATGTCATCAAAATTCTGTGGCGTTGAATATTGTTGATGTCTGAATTAAAATTGGCCTAACTAAGCGTGTTAGCGTGAGAAAAGTTATAAAATAATGTGAACAAACTCAAGCAAAATGGCGTTGAATGAAAACCCAAAGGGGCTATTGTTTATAGGGTTCGTGTGAACCCTTCTCCAAACATATCTTGAAAAGCCTTTGTTTTCAGTAAGCGACTTCACCCTTTCTACGGCAATGGACTTTATGGTTAATAAATTTAAAAGAAATACTTCACGTTTGAGATTGGAATTTTGGTGTCAAACTATTTACCACTATCTTGAAGCGAATTTCATTGTTACGAAATCTTAGGATCTCAATAAGCCCGATTGAGGCTCGTATCAAGATATATGTTATCTTTATTACATATCAAATAAACTTTTTAAGAGAATTCCTTGTCTTCTGTGAATGACACAACATTTTGCCATTAAAAATGTTTATGAACAAACTAGTATTCTGTTATCAACGAGTCTGGCAGGGTTGAATTCCAATATTAATAAAATTTGGGATTAATTCTTGGTGCTTAATCATTTTTGTTTTATTAATTATAAGGGGTAGCAACATCGTTATGGGTTGCAGTACGTTTGAAGAGGTATTTGATGAGAAACAGCATGAGAATTTGTTTAATAACATACTATTTTATGCTTAATTCCGGCACGATGCTTAACAGCACATCACATTTACATGATGTTCTGTGTAAAGAGGTTTTTTCAATTTCTATGCAAAATTACACGTTGTTCAAAACAAACTGGTTTATAAGAATGATTACTCGACTCATTAAAAAATTTATCAAAAAGCTAATCAAAATTTTACGAATATTCAATGCTGCGTTTCTCTAACCCAACGAAGTTTGCAACGATGTTTTTCTGCTATGCTCACTTTTAATTCTACAAGAGATATTGACAAATTTCATCGCTTAACTGGTGAAATTAAGCATTCAATGCTCACTTTTGTCATATAATTTCAAGTACTAAATAGTGCTACATCTACCATGGGTAAAAATATAATTCATTTTCAACAGTTCAAGAAAGATTCGGTACTGAAATCTCGATAGATTTGGGTTCTAGAATCATTCCAAACTTTCCTATCAAAATTCAGCGTGCATTTTTGTTAAACACACGTTGCATAGGTACGTCAGATATTATTACAGCTACTCATCATTATTATTACAGCTACTCATCATTATTATTATAGCTACTCATCATTATTATTATAGCTACTCTTTGTCCACCATGCCAACTGTTAACTCTGATTATATAATGCTACCAAGGCTATTTCTAATTATCAACGTTCTTAAGTCTGTTATGAAACATGACGGTGTTGGAAACGAAAACGTTTAGAAAATAATGCATAAGCTTCTTTGTACAAGACAAGAGTTGATATACCTTGAAAAATGTGCAAGAAATCTTCGTTGGAATGCTGTAAAACGCGCGAATTCTGTAGCAGAGCACAGTCAAGTTAATTTGAAGCACACGTAATGTTAAACAGACAGTTTCTTATTCTCCGCTGCAGCTTGTTCGCCCATGAAACCTCCATCGACACTAGCCTCTGTCAACAATCTAACTTTGATTAAACTTATCAAGTCACAAAGCAGATTATTGAGTAATAGAGCTCCATCCACCTTAACTACAATAACATGTTTACAATTGAATCTAACCCGTCTTTGTTGCGCCTGTGGAAGTGTTACGTTCGCTTAATGAAATTGCAATATATCATAATGGCAGCATGGCCCCATTATACCGAAAGTCGCTGTTACTTTTTCAATTATTTCCGGTTTAAGCAACGAAAAGACATCACTAGCTGCCGATACATAAACAAATGAATATCTCTAGCCTAAACAAAACCATTTCATTGTATTTAGAAGAATGAAGACCAAAATTAGGTATAACCCTATTAGTCGTTTGCAAGTTCTCCGCGGGTCGAAAGCATGTCAAAGGTACACCTTGATAAAATCTGGTAGAAATATTTCTTACCGCACTGTTACTTGACAAGAAATACGCCGCACTCATCGCTTATTCCTTCGGAAAGCTTTTCTTTAAGAAGATTTGATTATTCACAATTTCATATATTGAAACTATATGCGCTATTTAACTTTTGCATCTCAACTAAATGTCAACCTCATATTTGGTTTTTAAAATTTGGCATTATCGCAAATTCCAGTATTGGAGAAATTTTATGAAAATTGACAATTTGATGAAGAGCGTGCCATTTACATTTCTTGCGAGTATTATGAAGAAAAGCCCACGGTTTTTTACATTTCCTTAATTTTTTTTGCACAGAATAATTTCTTGTAAAAAAGGGAATTTGAGAGACGGGATTAGATTTGTTATTTCAGTAACTTAATTTAGATCTTAGAATGATATATGAAAATGCACGACCTGGCAGAGAACTGGTGCAACCTGTTTCTAGAAGCCGGTGAGAAGCTAATATGGCGTTTGGAATGGGTATGAGAAAGTGGTTAGGGGACGAATATTGGGGATAAATACTAGGGTGGATAGCAAAGAGAAAAGAAGTGGGGACAAATGGAAATGTCCAATGATTGCTTCTCTAACTAAAACTTATCAATAAGATTTGGTCGTGTTATCTACCGTCTTTTCAACTTAAATTGTCTTTGAGTTATGACAGAACAGACATAAAGAGGTAAAGTTCTTCCCAAATGACAAATGGGAAGGCGATTTTTAGAGCGGGAACTCCGCCTGAGTGGGGCAAACAATCTGCAAGAAGATTTGAAAGATCTGTGCTTAAATACGGAGAAATTCTTCCTTCGTTACCAAAACACGAGCTCAATTGATGAGGGTATGGGGCCTGTTTATTACTTGTTTACATCATGTCTTATTGTTGATGAGATGTTTAGGAAAAGCGGCAGCCATTAATGGTTCCGGTTAGTTAAAAACTTAGTTACAAAATATTTGGTTGTATCAAATAATCCTTAATTTTACTGAATAATATCATTTACTTTAAACTCATTGATCAACAACTGAATTATTATTCACTTCACTTCCTATAAACAGACGTTCATTTTTCCTTATTAATTGCTGTTTTGACTAACAAACTCATGTGGGCTAAAAAATATAATAAATTTTTCTATTCATTTTTATTTTTAATATAAATTTACTTATTCATTCATTCGCTTATTCATTCATCTTCTAATATGTTATCTAGTTTGTATCGCCTTCTTCCTTATTGCTTTCCCCAAACAAATAACATGACACAACAACTGCATCTTTTAACGGTTTTAGCAGAAAAAAATGTAGCTTTGAAAACAAGTTATTCAGATATCGAATTTTCCCTCAAAGAGCGGGGCATGAATCAAATCGAGTGTTGTAAATGATGTTTTAAAAGCCGGTTCACAGGAGAGGAATCTTTTGAAAATACCTTTCGAAAGTTTCCTTTGACTCCGTAGAAGTTTGAATGAAAATTCGAACTAAAATTCGTATGAAAATTCGTATGAAAATTCGAACTAAAAGTACATTTTGAATCGAAAAGAAGAATTTCAAATTCACTATCGAATTTTGACCAACGGTAGGTCAATTATCCAATCAGCTTTCAGCAGAACAGTAATTTCGTGCAAGAAATAGAAATAGAATAAGAATCTCGTGCAAGAGGGGTGCTGCACCGTGTGGTCTTTGCGTGTGCATCGTGTATAAACGGTATTTTTAAGAAGACGATTTAAGATCTCTCAAGCCCAACAGAAATGATTTACGGTAAAAATTAGCAATAATTAAAGGCAAGCTTCAGAAACTGTTAAGATGGCTGGCAGCTCTGAAGAAATATCGTAATAGTAATAGAACATCAACACCTCACTCCTTCCGTGTCCTGTCTCTTCAGTCATTGTTGAAGTGGCATTAGTGTTATTTTAGGCAAGAGGGATCAATTAAGCAGGTTTATAAGCATTGCTGATGTCCCACTGATCACTTACTATCTGCCTCATTTTCTTAAGCCTTGTAGAAATGGGCTTACTTAAGCTTAATTAGTTTGCTTGACCAATCTGAAAATTTGAAATGAATGGAGAAACACAGCTTAAAGAAGTCAAAGTGGAGAATTATATCAATTTTTCCAAATCTTAACTTGTACGGTACGTGTTTTCTCAATCAATGAATCACTCAATCGCTAATCCTATCTATCACTAATTTTGTATCTACTTTTCTAATTTAAGCTTTCCTTCTTTCATATTCTTAAAAGCATAATCATTGAGTTGGTTTATTGGCTCTTTTATTGGATAACATCTTTTGTAATTACTCTTGCATTTTATTTTACCACCGTTATCAATACAAACCTTGTTTCTTCTATAACTTTCAACACTCTATATCCAATTTTTAATTTCAAAATTATAATGAACAATTGATTCTAAAAATTTAGGACATAATTACAAACATTGTATAATCTTATAACACCTCTAGCGATAGGATAGCATTTCTTTGATTTCATTCATTGGGTTTCTCTTCCCCCTAATTCTGGTTCATGGGATAACTGACAATGTTAATCCAAATAAATCGAAAAAAATCCAATGTATTGTCAATGATCTAGCCGATTCAATAATCCAATATAAACAATTTTGACTTTATATCAAAATCCAGCTTTTGATGAAATGTGGTTTGTAACTATTTAATAGATTTTCAAAGCCAAAACAGAAGCGTTACATGAGCGGGTGGTGCCCCCTGCCCCTGCCCCTACCCCTGCCCCTGCCCCTACCCCTCCATCTCCTATACTACCTCTCTCCTAACAGCAGATAGAGTGTCTTTTTGCAGGGAGAAGATCTGACTGTTAAAGGGTGCATTTGGCTTGCTAAAGATCGACCTCAACACAACCATTATCCTTTCGGCTGTTCCCATCTTGTTTTGATGACGTTATTGATTCTAAACATGTCCAATATTTTCATTATTGAATGCCTGAGGATCATGAGAAAATGCAGGCTCCAATATGATACATCTATTCCTGGCTATGTTCATGATAATCGCCTCTTTATGTTCCTTATTTTAAAAAACCATTCTTACTTTATTTGGTTTTGACAAAACGGATTTCAATCTATAATTCTTATTTACCAACTTAGATATTCTCATGATGCCGTGCGCCCACGCAGCATTCGCATCTCTGTTGCAAACACGACCCTTCCGGTAAAAGCTGCAAATATCGCATTTGTTTTGGTCTTGTTTTTCTGACAACTGAAAGCCGATATAGGAAGGCTTGATATATAGCCTTGTTCATGTACTTTGATGTACCCTACGGAAGCAACTTTATTCCACAAGAAAATGAGCGCTCTGTCTATGGAGCAGGCATACATTGATGGATCTGTCTTCTTGGTCATCAATTTCAAATAGTCACTATGTCTAATGCCCTTACCAGTACGTCTTTTCGGTAAAACACGTGGATAGATTGCAAAGCTAGTATAGCAGAATTTGGTTGACAATATATTATCAAGTAACTGCCTGCCTATGTAAACGCTGTTTTGATTTACGAGACATGAAGGTTAACGAGGGAGATGAGCGGGCAGATGAAACAGACAAATAGAACGGTAAATAAGAAGTTTAATGTTGCAAGTACAAACTTCTAGAAACAAATGGATGACATTTGATTTTTGCTTAATGAAAAACACAAGTAGAATGTGTGAGATATAACATCAACAAACATCTTACCGTTAAAAACTTTGTTCAATAAGTTCCTATTTGGTTTGTCGTCTACGTTCTGGAGTTTGTTTTCATGTAATATGTTACCTCAGTGCATATTGATATATCGATCGAACGTTTATGCTTACAACGTGCAATTTATACCTCCGAAAATACCTAAACTATGCAGTTAAAACACAATCTGCAATCTTGCGGTGAACGAAATGAACCAATATATTGGTGCAATATCTCTCAGTTTAATCAATGGAATGATGAAAGGGAAAATTATAGCAATTATGATGCCCATTGAAGAGATAGACAATAAAGGCTTTTATCAATGATTTATTTTGAATGCAATTGCTGGAACGATTCTGTTCAAAATGAAAGACGCAATTGTTCATTTCAAAACAGGATAGACAATAAACATGGTGCCTATGAAGCACCGATCAAAGTATATAACTCGTTTTAAATATTGATAAATATCAGAAACCTTCAAATTACTCGACGAGGGAATGTAGATACCTTCTATCAGTAATAATGCGCAATAAGCATACATTCCAGCCCCTTTCCATTTCCCCCTTGCATAACTTTCCTTGTGTAGTCATCGAGATAAACTGTTGTATCATCGAGACGCTGGCCTAAATAGATAGTTTAAGCACAATATTGTTAAGCTCAAGAACTTTCTCACAATTAAAGAAGTTGATTTGTGTGCATTTTGGTGGATAAGTTGTTTGTTGTTGCTAATGTTTTCGCGTGGTACTTTGAATACTCAGGATACGTTGAATACGTTGAAGCTGGCTGGCAAATCAAAGAACCAGCTTCAACCTAACGCAAACCTGAACAAGTAACAGGGGGCAAACATCTAGCCCACCTCCAGCCCCTGCACCCTTAGGTAAGGAAAAAAGCAAGCACAAGGACAAAGATGCAACTAAGCTAAATATTTAGGAAAATAGCGATGGATTATATCGAAGGAAAAGCAACGAGAATGAAAAAAGCGAGGCTGCAAATCAGAATCCTGTATTAACTTATTTTTTCTTGGTTTTAAATCACTGTTGATGTCCCTTGTGTCGATAGAAATATTGATGTCATAGAGGATAGAATCATTCGTAGGTTTTAGAGTTGCGTGATGAATTGGCATGTAGATAAAAAAAACGGGATAGATTTGAGATTGATCAGTTCCTTAACAACCATGATAAGAAATCAAAACTGTCATAATAAACTTGGGTCATAGTTACTCCTTGGTGAGGTTTGCGTATAATTGTTTTGTTATCATAAAAATTGCAAATAAAAACTATAGAATTACAAAGGATGCAACAATGCTGTCTTCTTTGTCACTTCTTTATCTTGTTATTCAGTTTATGGTGCATAATATATTAATTTCATTTGGGAATTTGATTGTTAATTCATTTTTTATTTTATTCTTCTTCATCGTAACCACCTTGGTTACCACATGCCAACATGTCAGCATTCATCCTTCAAAAACATAAATGGACATTAGTGATGAACGTGTTTAGAATTGTGACCAGCATGGTCCACCTTTGATCCATCCAATGGATTTGACCTAGACTCGTATTGGTATAAGATTACAAATTGTCGCCCATGTCCTAATTGCATTTCAAGTGCAAATAAAAGAGACCTGAACAGGGCACAATGTCAACAAAAGCATTTCATATCGTTAAATCTTGCCCTATAAAAACTCAGAAAGAATAGCTCGGCAGGTTGGCTTTGGCTACTTCCAACCTGAACAGGATTAGACTTTCAGAAAAATTAACAATTTGAAATGAAACGATAAAAAGATTACCCAGTAACTCCCAGCCAATGGGCTGTTAAATGCTCTCTTGCTGCGAGAGTTTATCCAGCTTTGAAAACTTATTCATATTTGTATACGAAAGCAAATTATAAGACCGTGAAAAGCATCTAATACACTACTCTTAAATTTCGAATATGCTCTGCTCTGCCCCGTTATCAAAGCTTACTATTATAGAGCTAATTCTCTGAAATAACACAGAGTGGATCTATACCATAAAAGTAAGTATCTACTACTCAAGGTACTGCAGCTATTGAAACTCGAAGAGAAAACATTTTACCCAATAGCGTCTGCATATTCTATTGGTAGTGACTAAACTGATCATTCTACTCCCCCCCCCCCTTCCCCCCTCAAATTCCAGGCAAGTCTCAAATGCCAAGGAAGTCCCTCAGCACTGCCATTCCCCGTACTGAATGAAAGCACTACATCTTTCATTGTTTTCATACAAAATTAAAAGATACAAGTTATTTCATTAATGACCCATTACAAACATCGAGAATTGCACTTGACAATGTTGTGCTGTTTATTTGTAGATGTCTAAAAAAGATCCGTTGGCAATATTCTCTAATAACCAACTTTAATTGAATATAAAAATGAGGCAGTCACATTGTTGCAAAAATTGTTGCAATATTGTGTGGCGCTAGTTAAAAGCGCAACAATATAGGAAATTATATTCAATGGCCCGAATAGGAATGGAGGGAGAAAATGAAACTTCTTTAAGCCCCCGTAGCCTCATGTTACCCTAATTCTGTGTTGGTCAAGGTTTTATTTTTTCGAGTTTATTTCATTAGAATCGTAAAGATTTAGCGCACAAGATTAAATGAAAGGTTGCTCGAAAATCAATTGTTGTTCGCTGTCTTGAATTTTTGCAGGAAGGACTAAAAGTCCATAACGCGGCAAATGCTGATGAATGTGTATTTTAGAGCCGATTTTGTGTCGCCATACTATTAGTATGTGATGAATTGCATTAATAAGCAATGCTTTCTTATGTAAGGACTTTATGGTTATAAGGAAGATTGATGTGGCGGTCTAGACCAATATATTTTGGATAAAACATAAAGCTAAACTCCAGTCAATGATAAATCTAATCTCGTTTTCCTACATGATATTAAAAGAATAACAATGGTAGATAAGTTAGCTGGCACAGAGGCAAAAAATTGAGGCTCATAATGATGAAATATTACATTCATTGTTTAGTTGTAATCTAATCTTTTTTATTAAGTATTTCGCAATCGCTGTAATTCCGATGAATAGCTAGTTGTTTCAACATCAACAAACGATCTGTCCTCTCGATTTCAAAGAATTCTTTTTACGGACTATTTAAACCGTAGGTAATTGTAGATTTTCCCATTTGCTAAATACGACACTATAAAATCTCTAAATGTCCAGGTTAGCAGAAACCCCACGGGACTAAAGAATTGAAATGCAATTCTTGCAATGAAATATTCCTACCAGTTCGTGGAAGACTCGCATGTCCCAAACTAGATTTCTAATAACACCCCGTTATTCCTCTGTACTCGATTGGGTTTACTTCCGATGAATAGTGGTGGCTTTTGAATCTCTAGAGCCTGAGAATGTCACAATCTCACAAGGCCCCCCTCCAAAATTACTCACAATGTTGATTTATGATACAAAATCTACTTATGAAATTATGTATCAAATACAATCACGTTTAATATTGCTACAGTCATAACTAACGCAATCGCCATATTTATGCTCGCGGGTTCTTAACATGATTACCTTATCTGAGTGGTTATCTCTCGTCTCGTTTGACGATGGGTGGCTTGAATGGTTTCTTTCCACTCAACATTGAAAACTCAGTCAGATGTTACCCCTTTCATGACCACTCTATGCTCGTGGTTAGGAGTTCAGAGTTATTTCGATGCTAGAATAAAAAAGAAGTTGGAGGGATTGGAATGGGTTGAAAAAGAAGGGGGCAGATGGAGAGGGGGTAAGAGGTAGGGAGAAAGGGAGAGAGGACAGGTAGGATTCGAGAACAATACACACAATGGCTATATTCGCCATTCATTAAAGGACAGTTACACTTGCAAACGTAGATCTATTCAGTTAAGAAGATCAGCAGATTTAGACTACGAAATCACTGTTTGCACTGATAAATAGCATCATCATTTTATGTGGCAATTAGTTTCAATAAGGCCACTCATTTCTAGAACAATTGCACTATTTTTATTATAGTGAGGAATTTACCGATTTAAAACCATTTAAAATGGTTATTTATTCTAGTTAAAATCAAGTGAATGTCTGAAGATCATTGAAAATGAAATAATGAATTTGAAGTAAATCATGAATCAAGATTTTTGGAGATAATTGTGACTAAAGGAGACTATTCATACGGTGAGTCTTGTCTAGATTTTGTTAGACAAAAAAATGAAAGATTTTACCACTCCAACAGAATATCGATTATGGTGCCATTAAAGAGTTATAATATATGAGGCATATCTAAACCTGAGATAAGTGTTTGGAAGGTGACAAGGTTGATGCAATCTAGAGATTTAGATTTGTGAAAAATCATTCTCCATGGCTTATTTTGACGTATCCAGGTTTACATGGTTTCTTTGCAAGAATTTCTTATTAATCAACGCAAAGAAAGAAGGAAACGGCAAGGCATTGCTATTGGCTAAAATCTATCTTTAATGTGATCAAGCACACGTGACCAGTCTTCAACGACCAATCCTGAAGCCTTTTTTAAACCACATGATTAACCAATCATATGACTAGCTGATTCTATGATTTATGAGGCCATTTTGTCCTTATATAAAATTAATTTAATGATTATGCTTTGAATAATTATCATAAATTAGTTATTTTCAATGAATCAAATACAACATATTTTAACATAATTATCATAAAGCTTCTAATCAATCTGGAATCAACTTTATCATTTTTGTCACTAAAATCATGAACCACGAAGCAATAAAATTTACATTTTCTTGAAAACAGATTTTTTGCACTTTTCGGTAGCAAATCACATGTAAAAACTGCACTGTAACATTTGAAATTATATCTTTAACTTTTATAATATTCACCGTCTTTGAGCAACTTAAGTTGCAATGATTTGGTGAAATACACCCTACTTTTATAATCTTGGTACATGGATTGGAATCTCAAAACCCATTGAAATAAGTCAGTTTATGCCTAAACAATTAGGCTAGGTAGCTTGATAATAGCCTCTTTTGAAATAGCACTTTCCTGCCAGGAAAAGCGCACACCATTCACGATAATGAGATCAGTTTTTGGATATGAAATTAGATTTCCATGTACAATGATTCATTCTTGTATTAGGATTTGAGATGTCATTTCATCTATTTCATCCATTTTGAAATTATTAGCCAAAATGGTTACGCTTATAAGATAGCAAAATAAAACCAATCTATGAAATATATCTGTATCTGAAATATTGCTCTGTTAAATAAAATCTTATTCAACAATTCCCTTTTATCATGAAAGCAGCTTTTCAGCTCCAGCGAAATGGTGAAATGATCATAACACTTATAATTGCAAATATCTGCCGTTGGGAAATTGAATATTGTTTGCCCTGAGCATCCAACAATTAAAGTTTAGTTGATTGTTCTAAAAGAGCTAAAATAATCCCTGCAATTGTACACATTGAGACGTTGGTAAGCATCATTTGATATTTGGACTACATTACTAATAAACGGTATGACCGATATAAGGTGTAAACTTGTAAGACATTGCTTTGACTTTGGTCATAGGAAAACATAGCATTTTGAAACAAACAGTTACTTAAAACGCATCTTGGTGCTAATCGCAAAACGAGAAGCATGAGTGGAATTATGAGGAAATAGATAACAAATTAAGGTACAAGAGTCGAGTGCAAGGAAGAAATATTGATTTAGTGAATAAGGAAAAGAATGAATGACGAATCGTTGATCAATCGATTGAATAAAGGGAAATATTTGATCAAAGAAGGTTGAGATAAGCAACAAGTGAATGACAAAGTAAACGAATGTATAAAGAAACTAACGAACAAATGAGAGAATGCAAGACAAAATGAACGAATAAACGAACAGATGAACGATTGAAGGAATGAGCGAATAGACGAATGAACAAATAAATGAGCGAATGAACGGACAAATGAACGAGCAAACAGATGAACGAAACATCAAACGATGTTCGAATGAACAAGTTAAACATCAATAAACAAGCAACAGATCGATATAAGAATAAATGAAATTTGCAAATGAATGTTGCCATGAACGAAAGGATGAAGAAACGATCAAACAAACAGATATTTTGATCGCCTTTGTTCCATGGTGTAACAAATAAAAACAAGAACTCATAAGCTAAGCAAGCACAATTTGATGCTCAATCAATAGATGATCGAAACCACCCTGCTGCAAGTTGTACGTTATATCCGTAAGGAACATAAAAAGATCAAAATAAATTCACCTTTTAATTATCTCTGACTATTTATGAGACTTTTTTTTCCTTTATCTGCAACTCTCTTATAAAACTACCAGCGCGAATATCTGAAGTTGTAAACTTACTTGAAAGGCAGTAAGCATGATTATGATTCTTTGATCAAGCAATGATCTCCTTGACTAGGTTCTTTTGCTTGTTCATTTGCAAATACAAAGCATTGTGAACTTCAACTTCTTCATATTAGATTCCGCGAATCATTACATTAACTCTTAATTGGATAAAAAGCCTGCAATTACTTCCCCGCGTATTAAACCTCGAGACGCCATTGGTTTTTCTTGAGGAAATGTATTGGGGATACCGATTTTTATTGGGGATACCGAAACAAAGGCACCTCGGTAAGAGTCACAAAAAGGGAGATAAGGAGAAAGGTGCCGAAAGTAGAATATTTTTCAACAGTAGCTTTTATCAGTTTTGCAGAAAAGCAATTTGTCACTCTGTGGTTTGCGAAGAAATAAACATTGAGGGAGATCCGAAATTTGTTTTTATATCATCAATAGGTATCAGTGTTTCAACGTTGGTTGCTTTCGCTTCTTTGTTATGTGGTGGTTCATATTGTGTGGTTTTTAAAGATAATGGCAACTAAATACACAACTAAGATACATACTAGCTTATTTAAATTTAAAAGGTCATTAAAAACATTACATTGTAAAGCAGAGAAAGCTCTGCTATTCTATTCTATTTAAATAAAACATTCATTCCAAGACTTTTTATTCCTCCATGAATAGTTTTGCACAGTTAAGTTTACAAACCCAAACAACTTGCTTCTGCACGTGTCAAAGGTCTTTGAAACTGTTGCAAATTGATTGACCTAACACCATGCTTAAATCGGGTCTGTTTACTGGCTTTTAGCCCGTCAATCTTGACGCCATTTACGCCAACATCTTGCCTAAGATACGAACAAGGCAGCTTTCCTTGATTATAGATGCGTATAGCATTACACAGTGTTAAGAAGAAAGTTAAGATGCAGGCCTACTTCCAAGATTTTCTGAAAGTTATTGTTTATCGGAAAACTTTCCCGCATAAGCAGGCATTAACCGATAATTTCCTTAAAACTGCATGGGCAGTCTCTAAAACTTCCAGATCCATGATGAGACATCCGGTTTCATCTCCGGGAGAAAAAGTCATATTGGGGGGATAGAGGTGATTGGCAGCATGGTAATAAATCTGATTGGCTATTCACGTCTGGCTAAAAGATGCGAATAAAAAAGCAATCTAATGCTACTTAAGAAATGCCGGATTCTGATTCGTTTTGGAGTTGTACTTATTTTGCCTGGAAGTTCCAGATAGTGACAAGGGATCCCATATTTGTGCCTTTGTTGGTCTATTTTGCTATCTATTTTGTACGTAAATTACCGAATGATTTGCCCTATCTGCCCCCTCCCATTGCCCCCTATTGATATGCCCAACTGATATTTGAGACCTAGTAACTGAATGAATGGAGCTTGCTTAGAATTTTAAGAATTTTCCAACCTACGTAAAGAAACTAATAAAGAGTTGTAAAAGTATCTTATGCAACAATAACTCCTAACAAAAGGATTTGGGATTAAAATGGGAAAATGTTTATTGTTCACTGTTACATGAAATGTTTCCTTAAATTAACCAATTGTTCTAAAAGATCAATGAATACCTTAATAACACCAAAGAATTTGAGGCTATGCTGTCCATAAGCCAAAGGAAATAATGATCTATTTCTAAAAGAATGAACTTATTACGTAGAAAAGGATTCGAATTGTATGAATCTAAAAATTGGTTGATTAATCTTGACTGAGATTACGGGAACAGATTACAAGATTTGTTTCCACCTTGGATACTGCGGGCAAATAAATACAAGTTCATTGAATTGACTAATACGGCCTAGTGAAACAATTTTTAATATCATTTTTAATAGGGCTTTTCATATCCCACTCGTTGATTGTAGAGAAAGACATTAGAGCAAAGGAGCATGGTATTGGGGTTGGCTAAGCATGATAAGCTATGGTAACAAGTAATTGAGTCCTGACCTTCATACCACATTTGAGTAATTTCAAGATCACTTTCTTTAACTACAAGTTCACTGATGGAATTTCTCCTCCCTAATAACAGCTTACTGAATCCTGCCATCTTAAAATAGCCACCTGATAACTAGCCCTTTGTTTCATAGTGAAGTAAAACTAATGAATCTTGCATGACGGGAGAAAACTTTGCATCTATGTAAAACATTTTTCGTATTTACATGCTTAAGTTCACCTCATTTTTCTGATTCTTCTTTATTTCAAAATATGCTCCTTCCCTGTAGACTCGTGGCGTTGTTAAAAAGACTACACAAGCCCCTTCCCATTGTTATCCTTCGTTGGCTAGAATATTACAGAAACTATGCAAGGGTTAACATGATGGATGCAGATAATGAGCCTCAAATCATGTGCCACTCTCATTGGCCCAAGCAGACCAGCAAATGCAGATCTTGAAATTATTCAATGAACTTCAGAAGGCCGTTAGGAGCAGGGCGTTCTTGATATACATGGGTCTACATTATCGTTTCGAAAGTTTTTGGTTATGAGTTACAAAACCTGTTTTTCGATGTAAAATGCTTACAAATCAGTTGATCGCCATTTGAAACTGTTGAAATATCATAATCCATATATGTATTAAATGATCAATTTGTGGCTACATTACAAGGACGGGGGCTTACTTAATGCCTTGTGCTGGAAGGTTGATGGACACTTTTACCCTGCGTAAATCACATTCTGTCAAGCCAAAACCGTATTCTTAATTTTAGTATTTTGTATCTTTCTGGTTGTCAAATTAAGCCTGTAATAAATAGGATTGAAATCTTTTTAAAAATACCTTAGGTGAATGAAACACAGCATTACGGGTTGGGCCATCTGTTATGGTTTTCGTTGAGAATTTCTGTTAAAAATCTAAGTAACAAATAATGAACAAATAAAAGAAGGCCTAGAGCAAATTAAAGTTTTATTAAAATTGATGGAATTAATGTAAACAAGTTGACTCTTCGCCAACCGCAAAAGGACCGTCCAATAACTCAATCAATTTTATGCAACTTTTTTAGGCCAAGCATTGTCCTTCAGCTCTATGCAAAGCCGGCCTCAATTCATCATATTTCTTCGTAAATTCAATCCGTCATTTTAATAAAACTAAGAAACATAATCAGTTATCTTGCCACATAAGCCTGGAAAATTAAAGCTTCTAGAAGATTATGATAAATTCTATGAAGTTACCATTACAATATGAAGGCTTCGTGTTCTCAAAAGCCTTGTTTATAAACATATTGTTGAAGAGATTTCCCCCACAAACTAAAGACCACCACACCGCCATGTTTTAACTTTTATGCGAATAGTTTAAAGGCTATAATCTTCAAGCTTAGGAAATGAGCTGCAAAAGGTCTTCAAGGCGAACTCCTCTTGGATTTGCGCGCAGCCAAGTCTGTTTGTTTAAAGGATTGCGTGATGAACTATTGTTAAGACTCTAGCAAAAACGACCGTTCGTCGTTTCAATGTAACCGCCATTTTTTAAGTGCCTCTATTAGATAAGAATGTATGCCCGCCTCATATTGTTCCTCACACTGGGCACCAATGCAAATTGACGCTCGTTTCAACAATTGAAATATATTGTTAATATTGAAAAGTAATACAAAAGATTTTTGTCAATCAAATCGAATCCTTGGAGTTTTCTAATCTCAGATTTTGTGGAAAAGAATTTGGCAACAAGGATTTTTAATCAACCACGTTTGCTTTTAAAGGAAAAATAATCAAATTTATGTCTTAAGTGTACATAGTTTCCTAATGATAACATTTATTTTGGAAAATCGTATAAAAATTGACATAAATTTGGTCACAATTATTAGCTGCGTTTGGGGTAAATATTGTATTTGATAACAATTCGACAATGTTGCATATTCCAATCTCTTGTAAATTTGTCTTTATGTATACTTGTACCAAAGTCCAGAAAAGTTGTTAACCTCCCTCCGGACAAAAACATACCAAAAGGCAAACCTTCCACAGGACAATAGACAGTAATAATGGTTTATGTGTATCATAGCAGTTTCTATTGTATCAGACCTTCCTCTCACAAGTGAGCGTGTGACCGTAATGCTTTCCTAACTCTGGCTTATGTTTAAAATTCGTTTTAAAATTTTATATTTACAGACCTTGATTAGATGACTTCAGGTTCAAGTGCATCGCATTGCAGTTCTTCTTAGCAGTTTCTTGGTAAGAAAGTCTCATTTGAATTTGACATGGACCTCAAGGAGCTATTTGGTGAGTGACTGCTTAAGAATTTACAAGTTTTTAGTTTAGGGCTCAATGCCTCTTGAGCGATACCATCAAATGAAATGCAAGGGGACAATGTGAGAGATCCAAAGGTCCTTTGCATGCATTAGTCTTTTGAAAATGCATGACAATTTTGCTTTCTTTAAAGAAATGGGCAAGAATCTGTGTTGTTAACGAGTGCTTTCAAAATATTAGCTAAAAGTGATCTCGTTTGCACAAATAGAGACTCTATCGAGGTAATCTCCTGCGCATGCATACGAATCTCTTTATGGTATCGGCAATTGCACTTTTCAGCACGTTGCTAAATAAGCCTTTCCATGACTCTGTCATTTCCAAATTTCCACAAGTACCTCTGGGTTCACAATTTAGTACTGCTAATTGTCTGCACCTGGTACATGGTACCTCTTGCTTTCGAGGCATTTCAGTTTGGAAGTGCGTCTGACTGCCTTGCTCCCGTTTTGCTTAACTCCACAGAATAACCCCCCCCCCTACTTTCACAGCATGCGAAATGCGCAATTTTTCAATTCCATATTTTAATTGATATAACAGTCTTGTCTATATGCATAGTCTACAAATGAAGCATTGTGGGTAAGCTAAACTTATCTTTTGTTGATAAGAAAAACACATCATGCCAAAGTAGCTTTTTATTTAAGTAACGCATGCTATAGTCTGGCATGATCATTTCCTATGGCCTAAATCTTCTTATGATTCGGTAATTCTCGGCTATGCTTGCCATCTTTAAACCTAATCTCATCTGTTTGAGAAATCAAGCGCGTTTGGTGTTGGTTGTTTTAATATCACCACTGAGGATACTGAGAAGCCTTAGGCGTGGTTTTTGTTAAGCATAAATAAAAAAGGATTATCTCCATAAAATCATTTAATCATTCAAACTTTGAATGTAAATTCGACCTAGGCTTTACACGTGAAATGTGTAGCTAGCAAAAACATGAATTGATTTTTGTCATGGTGCGAGATGGGGCTATTTTCGTGAAGCGTCAATTGAACATATGGAATTGTCCACGTACTTAGGATGATACAGCATCGAATGAAAATGTGAATACTCTAAATGAAATATTAAGCAAATCAAGCAGTCTTGATCACAGAGGAGACTACACAAATAGCGTATATGACATGATTACCTTGGGTGTGTAACCTTTCTTAATGGGTTTGGGGGTTTTGGTGGAGGCCAGAGGGAGCAAAGTTATGGTTACATAATTTGTGGAGTTGATAATGAATGACCCATTCTGTACCGCCACATCGCTTCTCTAGGCTTAGGTGAAAAAAGAACCGGTGTTTGTTAGAATAAGAAATGCAACTCATTCCATTGAAAGTTATCAATTAAGATGTTGATAAATGAAAATAATCAGAACCACACAAGAAGCCTTGATGCAAATGATTAAACCATATCCAAAGCAGGTTTTGTTTTTTTATCTATGTCAATGACATTTGCAAGGATGGTCGTTGTCAGGAGAAGAGATTTATCTAACTATCTGGTCTCTGGATCAGCTGATTTCATGAAATGCACATGACCCAAGCGTTTTGTACAAACAGGGACCAAAATCGTTGTTATCTTTTTCTTAGTGAAAAGCGTCTTGGCGGCCAAGTTTTCTTTGAACCAAAATTGATAAAATTAGACTATTTTGGCTTTGTCACGAGTCTCCTGCATGGATCTCTCTCCGCCCAATGATAATTTCTGTCAAACTGATGGCAGACATTACTCAATGGAAGCTTACAAATCATGAAATAACATCTTTGAGCAATATTAAGACACCCACGCTTAACTGATTTTTGCAGTGTGAAGTAATGGACTTCTCAAAATCAATTTTGCGGGAGGGACTTGGGCGGGACTTCCTTGGGTTCATAGAACTTACCTAGCAACAACAAAATACTTTCTCATGATGCGATAGTGGTTTTGTTAAAAGTATTAACGATTGAGATAAAGAGCGGCTCAAATGTGAAAAAATCATGGTAGAAATTCCTAGCAGAGTCATTTTTTCATTCGCTGGTTGTTTATCTCTACGAGTTACGTTTTAAAGCAATCAGTGATCAATTAAATACATTTACAGTAAATTCACGTTTGACCAACACTAAAGGAAAATGCTTTTAAGTCATGGCTCGTGGCTTATCGCCCTAAACCTGTTATCTTTTCCACCATTTGCAGGGGATAATTCTTCAGATACAAGAAAACACTGCTCCATTCAATTTGCAAAAAAAACATCCAGAAGCAAAATTGCAAAATTACACTTGCTTGCTTATTCGCTTATTTTTTAAATCTGCATTTGAATATAACGTTGTTCGATGATTATTTCAAACCTCCATTGAAACGAGTCCCCGAATTGAAAAAAACCAGCTGACTTGATGATAACCCTAAAGTCATGTATTTGAGTTCTCAAGCTTGTTGTTGGGGTTGCCCCTATTTCTTACACATTGGCCCTTCATTTGGACGGCGTGTAATAAACAGGAGCGTCACGTCATGCTCCGTCTTGGGGGGGTGATGGCACTTCTGCCCTGCAAAAATCACTCTTTACCATTTCAAAAATTTTCCAATTTGTTGCTACAACTTGCCCATCAGCACCTATTTTTGCTCTGCAAGAGGACGATATTTTCATAGTAAGGAGGCTGAGCCACCCCCCCCCCCTCCCCCAACCCACTCCCATAAAGTGACGCCTCTGATAATATAACCATCTGTTTCCACAACTCAATCTTACTAGAATAAAGACGGGCATTGTGGCATTTGGCTCAATCATTGGTTGCCACCTTCCTGTCTTAACCCCCCTGGAGAAGAAGGGTGAGAATTAATTTTATCGATTCACAAAAGGATTTGATATAAATAGACGCCATGTGTGACAGCTAGCTATCATTTGTAGCCCTCTTAAGACTGAAATTAATGAATTTCCAGACAAATTTGTATAAAGATCTAATGAGAAGTAGAACTGGTTTTACTTTAAAATGCGGATTAATTCGCCGTGGTTTTGCTTCTTTTTTCAGTACATTTCAGCCCAAAATTGGCATACTTTGGTTGGTATTTAACAAATGTGACAGGAAATTTTTCAGTATCGACCACAGTCTTTTACAACACACTTATTTTTTATTTTAAGATGTTTGACGAAGAAGGTGTTTTGAAGTATTAGGATAGATGTTTGTGTCTCACGAAGCTAAATCTGTTGTTTGGAAAGGTCCGTTATATTGATCAACATTATCGAAATCTGACTGGAGTCTGTTTAGAAAATAAAGCCAAACATTTTTAAGAACGAAATATTTATTCCAAAATCTTCTATAATCGTATCTTATCTCAATTTGATATTTACCATGTCCATAAGAAAACATCTTAGTGTTGGACTTAACGCTCAATGTATTTTAAAAATGGCGTTTTTCCATGAGCAGCTCATCTCAAACCCGGCTCTCAAAACTGCTAAAATTTTGTTAGAATTGTGCTTCAGAGTTGCTTGCGATTGCTAATTCTTCGCAAGCAGCATTTGGCATTGTTGCCAGCCCATTTCGGAAATACTACCATTTTATTAAAAACATCAAATTATCTTGGAACAAACTTGATCGAAAAGCAAGGCTATCCGTTCTTATAAAAAATGGCTCTACGAAAAAATGACTGCGCTTAATTTAGTAACATTCATTAAAGAATCTTTTTCGGCAATGTTTCTACAAAGTTTCAAATTAAAATGATAGAAAACAAACAGGATATTAATAAAATGAATCCGGACACTGCAGGTTTATGAAAAAAAATGATTTTTTGGTTCGGTGATGTTTTGTGGATGGAGGGGACAAAGGGAGAGCAGAAGGCAGCGTATCATTTAATGTTTTGAGAAATAATGCACGGAAATTTGATAAATTTATTATCAAAGAATTTTCGATTAATCCTGCCCTTTTACTTTAAATAATCGAAACAGTTCGATCATTAGTGGTTACGGATAAATTTATCCAATAATATTTGGATTAAATCCATCAAAACACATTCTAATTTATATTTTTGGGTTTTTTAGCAAGATAAAAAGTTATCAATTGATTGTGCGTTTAAAAATGGATTATATAACCATATTAAATTATTATGATAATCCATGAGCTGTCGTGTGATCATCATTTCTAACCAACGCGACGTTCAATGGACAGATTCCATTCATTCTAACCCACAGTGCCAGCAAGCAAAATGTAATACACCAGAGGCAAAAGAGGGAAGTGTTTAGCGGTCTTGCCAGCTTCATGATGATGGGGGGGGGGGGAGCAATGCCTTTCAGATTATAAGAAGCGAATTTTCTAAAACAATGTACTTTTTAAGAAAATTTTAGAAACCTTTTTTGTGATCAATTTGCAAGACAGTTTGTGAATAAGAAACAAAACTTGATAGTGTCCTACTCCTGCAGTAAGTTCTTCACGAATCTGCATTACAATATTTGCAGAGAAGTGAGGGAGGGAAGGGGATTACCCACCATACCATTCTGTGGCTTCACCCTTTTTGTGAAAAGACGACTCCTTAGTAAAAGTTACATTTGACAGTCTAACTTGCATATTTTTTTCTCTATTTTACGACAATGGCCTCCTCTTCCCTTGTCTGTAGGCCTGCAGCCATTACGTCATTTTATTTGCAACCATTACGTCATTATACATTATATCAATACCATGCCCTATTATCTAGCTTTTGCTAGCAATAGAAAAATGCACTTTCTTGTGTTAGCACAGTAAACAGTTATCATTTTATCAACCGAGGCTATGTAATAAAGAAACTCTCCTCGATGAGGAATTTGCATTCTACACAGCATCTGATCATAGTCAGTAGACTGAAGAGAATATTATGTAAAAAGGCAAGGGATTGAGGGATTGTCAAGGTCCAAAATGATACATCACCTGAACCTTTGTTCAGTGAGTATTCGCGCATTTAAACAATTATTGGATACAAAAAAACTTAACAGGCCAAAGTCCCAAAGCAAATTTCTACATAACACTTCCAGCAAAATGTTATTTAAGAACAAGGAAGACTACCAAGGAAGACTTCTTTAAAGGTTGAAAGAAATGTAAAAAACATGAACCAATCCCAGGATGAGGCTCAGTGTTGGAACTGCACGTTGAGGCGATGGACTTTTTTTGAGCTAACTTGCACTGGTGATTTGCTAACGGGACAAAAATCTGATCCTTTTTTCAGTTGAAAACGAACCTCCGCGAACGTAAAAGAACCAGTTTTTCCACGGGATATTCTCACCCACCTATTCATTTTATCAAACATCCTTTTTGCATCATTTATGACAAACATTTACTCATGACAACATTAGAAAAACAACAACATATTTGTGCGACTGTAAAAACTTGTTGCCAAAGATACCTAGAATATTTGACAATTGCAATTATTCCGCTTTGGAAAAGTGATCCTTTTAAAAAAAAACTCGAAGACCGCAATAAAATTAAAAATAATCCTCAAGATATCCTACGAATCTTGTTATTGATAAGCCTGGTTGATTTTTGATAAACTGTTTTTGTTACGAATCAAGCTACAAGTAAAGACTAATATTGCTTGAATATGTTGAATGAGACTCACCTCAGAGTGTAAACCAAACATTAGATCTTCTTCACGGTTTTTACACAGTAATGGAGCACCTTCTACTGCCCTAGCTAGAAAATCAAAATTATTAACTTGCCAGACCTTTAATAAGATGGCATTTGAATACGAAATTTCATCTTATTTGCTTGAAAAGGTATAATAAAGTTTTCATGAGCAATAAATCTGATTAAAATGCAAGATACGGATACGAAATAATAAATGAGCTTATGAACTCCATAACAGCTTACTTTTTGAAGTCGTTAATAAATGCTGTTTTCAACTTCTTTGCTTGTTTCAACGTAAACTCTGAATCTTTCGCCTTCTTGTGCTTGGTTTAACTTGATGATACTCAGCATGCAATGATTCCCCTAGTGCTCATGCCTCTTATATCACTGACAAAATCTTATGTTAGTCCTAGTTGATCCAATTTATCAGTTGAGGAAAGGCTAACGAGGCTTTGAGTAAAAGCCACAAGGTATTCCTAATTCCCTCTATTATAATGCAGAGACCGCTGTTTTTCGTCAGTCAATCCAGCTACCAGCCATGAGAAGCGAACCAGAAAAATAAGATTAAATAAGTATACTGGAGTCAGTAGATTGATTTATTTTTATCAGAAAGGCTGATTTGAAAAACAGAGACTGTTTTGTTTTAGTTTAGATTCGGTGACAATTACACAAGCTTGTTAGATTTAGAATTGAATGTGACAATGTTTTTATGAGTAAGTGTGTTGTTTACCATTTTTAGGTCATTTCATTCCTCTGAGGTATCAATTTTTGCTCGCTTCTTTCTTTGTAACCTATACAACACATTTTTGCTACCTTTTTTGGTTAGAGAAAGAGGGGGGGGGGGGGGGGGGGTGCAATCCTTGCAAGATGATTCTTGTTCTGGCGAAAAGTAAACTATGTATGTAACCATGCTCACGGGAGGCGCAGAAAAATCCTCTTGGCATGGATGGCTAAAGACATCAGTTTGATGACTTTTTATGCGGTTTCCCTGCAAAATTCACATGTTGGTAGGGCATGATATCAAAAAGGACCCACTTGGCAGGAGGAATTTGCCACACAACGATCACTTTCGCCCTGCATGAAGGCAGGGTACTTATAACAAAGGAAAGAGTCATCTCTATGCTTCATGATGTTTCACCTCCTTGTTTGATGTGAAGGAAGGACTGGCACGAGGAGTAAAATAAGATTAAGAATCGGTAAAACAAGATTAATAAAAGAGATGTTTAGACAATTTCACTCATACATCAGCAAACTCAATAGAGAGAGAAGTTCAATATAAATTAATTAATTTAAAATTGGTCAATACGACAAAAGATAAGTAACATTTTCTTTCCGTGACCTTAAGCTGAACCTGTCACTTACTGTGACAGTTGTCACGAAAGCTGCTCCATTTCTTTAAGCAGTTATGAATTAAACCATGGCCGGAAATTTCTTAATCTGTTTTGACATGCCACGACATTAAAAGCCATTCATTCAAACCATTGGCATTAAGAAATATCATTAAAATCTTTTTAATAAAACTAAATATGTGCACGTTGAATAAAATTGTCACCAATGGGCAAGTAGATGTTAACTGGATCAACCATAACTCAATTTATTTGAAAAGGAAGTCTGGGGGCAGTCCATATTTTTGGGGCTTGATTATGTAAGGGGGGGGAAGAAGGGGTGCCTACATAAAGGAGGCATTGAGGCAATTGCCTCTCATGCTCTCAGAAAATAGCTTTATCTTCAGATATTGCAAGTTGCAGTTTTTCCCTAATTTCTTATAGTTCCCCTCCCTAGCCAAGGGAAGGTTATGGATCCAGTGCGCCTAGATTGAGCTTATGGTTTATAAAAAGCCATATTTGCAGTCAGACTACGAAAATCATAATATTTATGGATGGAATAACTGAACGGGGCCAGCTTCATTTGATTGTTGATTCAACAGTTATTTGTAGATATCCTACAAGTAGGACCTACAAGTTTATGGTCCACCATTCCGATTTTGCAGCTGCCTCTTTTTGGAGTTGGTTTCCTTCCGGTCCGTTTTGCAAGCCTCACTATCAAACAAGCGTTGGTGTCTCCTTGGTAACGATAAGATCTTTGCTTTCACGTTGGTATTTGGTTCATGTAATGATATTATTGGTTACACTTTTTGCTACATATCATGAATTATTGAAATAACAGAAAACATGTTGAATTTGCTTTGGAGTTTACGGAGTAGAAGCTGACATGAGCGACCAGGATAACGACGAAGATTTTGGAGTGAGGAGAAGTGCAAACTCCAGCAGGCCTGGTGGTACCAGCCGCACACAAGTTGGTTTTCACCATGACGGTATCATGAAGAAACAGAGAGATGCCACCACGCAAGTATCTCAGAAAATCAGAGTTTCATCGGCATTGAAGAGATTAAAAGCAAAACAAAAATGTCCTACCGACATGGAAGCACTACCAGATCCAGCATTTGGGCCTGAAATTTTACAAAACAAGGACGATTGTTTTAGGCCCAAATCAGCAAACAGCGTGCTTCAATATGCCGATGTTCCAATACAAATAACCCAACACCGTTTGGGGAGACCAACAAGGGCGACTATTTTGAGAAACCTCAAACGCTGTCAATCTGCTTCTTCGGTCTGTTCAGATTTTTCTTGGATACAGGATAATAAGAGGTTATGTAATATACATGATTATTACAGGCTATTTAAAGCAGAAAATATGTCATGTGATACCCCGAATGGCGAATCAATACATAGTTATCTGACCGGTGCAAGATTCAATAGTGCTCATTGGCTAGATTCTCATTCATTAAAAACCAAAGGGTTGTACATCAACAAACAAGATCTTAAAAATGTCTTCCTTGTGCCAAAACCACCAGTTATAAGGAACAAAGAGACAAAGCAATATGGAACTAGAAGGAACCGTGAATTACTAGAAGTGAAAGGAAAAGGACTCATGAAGGATGCTTGCGTAAATACGGAGGACAACTACCTTTCTATGAAACAATGGCATGGGGCAGAATGGCAGAGGAATTTGCCTGAAATGTATCAACCTGTGGAGGAGAAATACAATCCATATGGCAGTGTTGTTATAAGGGCAAAAAGAGTGCAGTCAGAATATCGAGATCCTATGAAAGTGTCTTCAATAGGAATGAATAGAAGCAAAAGTGCTCATTAGTTTGAAGCAGTAGTAGAACTTTTTGATTAAAACCAAGAGGTGAAAATAAATTGGTGATTCATGGAACCTTTGCATCTTTTAAATACTGCAATTGCAATGGCACACTTATGAAACAATTTAAATTGATGAGATGTAATTTTGAATCAGTATATTAACATATAATCATCAATTATATTTTCCGACAGATTTGTCTGTCTTTGCAACATCTGAGCATCTCATTTTATTTTTTTATAAACAGTTAGATACCATATTGTAAATTCAATTTGATTTGCAAATCACTAACATTTAAGTCATTTATTTAGAGAACTTGTTCTTAATGGATCTATTTTAAATACAACCTTTTAATGTAGCTTATAAAGCAGTTAAATGTCTTGTATTGTAATTGTATTGTATTTATGTAATAAGTGGAATTCAAAATGAATTGAAGAAAAATAAAAATAAAAATGAAATGAAAATTAGACATAACAGTTTGTCAAAATTTAAACCTTCAAACAAACACACAATAAGGCAAGACTAAAATATAAAACTTTTTATTTCATCCTTAACTGATGATCAACCAAGTCACAAACACTCTACAAATAACTGATAAAAATGTTATAAGATTCACTCTTTAATGCAAAAATAATGCGTAGTTACAATTGTTTCTTGAAAAGTATGTTCAGCTCTTACTTTATTGATAAAGCATAAAAGCATAATTGTTTGTAGTGAAGAATTGTTTTTACAAAGTTTGTAAATAGTATTATGTGCTATGTGTTTGAAAAACTATCTACTAAACTTTATGAAATAAAATATTAATAAGTTAATCTAATTTATAAAAACCAATAACTAAACCACAGCAATGTTACTCAAGAAAAAAATTAGCTATAAATCTATCTGCAAAAGTTTTGTTTATTTTTAAAGCAACTAAAGCCCCAGCTCAAAAATTATGCAGATGCAAGCCTGCATCAAGTTCTTGTCTTTTGTGATGGCTTTTTACTACCAGAATGTGTTTTTGTTTTTGCTTTTTGGATCTGGCTCTGTCTTGCAGCACTTTGAAATGCACTTACAGTTGCATTGGCGTAACTCAAACTATTGTAAGTAACAGAAGCTTCTTCCCTCTTTCTCTTCAGTTCATGATTTATTTGGCCTCTTAATCTTTCATATCTTTTACTCCTAAAGCAAGAAAAACTTCCATTAGTCTTGAGTAACTAAATAGTAATCTACTAGTTTTTTCAATGATAGAAAGATTATACTATTGCACTATTCTAGACACAGCAAGTTTTGGTTATAAAACAAAAACTTGACATATTAAATTTTATCAAACATCACTTACCCTTGCAGACAAGTAAGAAAAAAGTACAATATTGCCAGAATTATCATTGTCAATGCAACCAACATTGTTTTCCAATGGAAGCACAAAATAATTGGTGTGAGCATCAGTCTAACAAAAAATGTGGCATATATGACAAAAATGGAATGGAATGAAAAGGTTTGATGAAAATATTTTACCAATTCATACCCTTAATTATCATTTACAGATAATTTATCAGCATTTGCTAAACAAAATAACCCTTTTCCTTTTTGTCTTGTGTTTTGTTTTGAAACATGCCCCTCAGATTGTGATAATTTGATTTCAATTGATTTGTTAAGTTGAAGTAAGATCAATTGCAACTAAAAAGCAATTCAACAAGAAAATGATATGCTTTGAAAAATTTGGATAACTTACGCTATATAGATAAGTCCTTTGAGCCAGAATGGAAAATACTTCTCAAATATGGCAAACAATCGATTGTCAGGCCGTAAGATGAGAAGGCAACATGGGCATTCAGTCAAAACAAGAATAATGCCAAGAACCCTTGCAAAAAATATGATTGGTGATTAAAATAACAAATCTTAAATCAAAAAAAATTTTAGTCATTTAACCTGACAAATTGTGGTTGTTAATAAGACATTGATGAAACATTTGTGAAATAGAAGAAGAGGCTCTAGCTCAGTTAAATTCAAAATTAGAAGATATGTAAGTTTTCTGGCATGAAACATTGATAGAAAATAACAAAAATTGACATACAACATGTATATTCCAGTAATCTTGCATTTTTTCTCAGTTGCATTGACTAAGAGACTGCCACCAGAGGAGATATATGCTACAAAAAAGACTGACATTCTTAGCAAACTCAAGACAAACTATTGATAAGTTGTGTTTATGATTTTTTCAACAATAATTTTGGTCTGTTATTTGCCCAAAGAGCTATATGGATAAAATGTCTTTCTTTTAATTCTTTTTCTGTAAAGCCCAAAGTGCCAGCATAATAACATCAACAATGTCCCCTAAAATTGTTGGAACACCACATTCCTTTTGTTGATGCATTCTTGAAGCTCTATTATTTTACTGAAAATATTTTTAGTATGCTGTTTAGTTCCCAAATTGCTTAATGAATAAAAATGCAGGCATTTCAGTTGTTCTCTTTATTTATAAAAACAACATCTTTCAATGTCTAAGCTGATTTTTAGTCACTTTAACGAAGAGAGCACCTCGCCTCTGCAATAATGATATCGCAGTTTGTTTGCCTGATGTGACGTCACATGATTGCGTGTTATGCGTGACATGACGTCACAATCGAATTAATTTTATGTTGCTTCCTGTACCCACAAAAGGTCACGCAATCAACCCGATTTGAACCATCCCATGGTAATGCAGTGTCTGGTAATCTGTAAGCAGCCTTATTTGAAATTTCTTGTCGTTATTTGAAACTAGGCCTACTTACAAATCCCCATTTCTTTCGCATTCAAATTTTCATACTCACCAATAGCGACAATAATTCCCCATATTCGCGTCACCATCCGAGGGCAAGCCAAGGAATCTTCGACTGAAACTACAAGTCTATTACTTTCAATCTTTCCAATGTTTTGATACGATTTCGGCATTTTCTCTACAACAATATTTCTTCTACATTATAGTCAACTTCGTTGGAAATCACTGACTTTTTCTAAATAGTATTCTTTTGATGTTTTCGGCCTGACTTTTGTCATTTAACGTCTTTCTCGATTCTTTCATATTTCAAAGAATATCATCGTGTTAAATATCATGCCCAAAGGGGGGTAGGTACTACTAAAATTATTTTTTCAAGTTGCTTTAAAAAAGGCTTTTTAAAAGACAAAATCCATCATTCTTGAATTATTCTTCAATATATGGATTTGAGTTATTGCATTCAAAGTTTGCAACTGCTTAATATCATAGAAATTAACTTATTTTAAAATTATTGCTGTCGCCGATTCTTCCTTTAATTGTCTTGTTACCCCCGTCTTTTTCAGATTGCTGCTTCCAGTTGTTGTTGTACGAACAACAACTGCAACATCAATAAACAAAATGTCTGCCACAGAGGACGAAATACAAACTCCAGATGTTAAAGAGAAGAAAATCTCAGTTGAAAATGACCTAACAGTTGGTATTTTACAATTGCTGAAACCAGCAGTGGAACAAGTAGACAAGAGAGTTTTGGATGTTAGGTATAATGTTTTAAAATTTGTTTATAAAATTATGTACTAGATTTAAAAAGTAGTATTTGCATCTCACATGCCAAAAAAAGAAATGAAGGAGAAAAAGAGTCAATTCCAAAACCATCGCATTTTGTTTTAATCTCCTCCTACCTTATAACATACTTGAATGCTCGATGCACCCTGTATAAGTCCTATATTGAGAAGGAATGTTGAATATATATAAATTGGAAGATGGATGCGAACTATTTTCAGAGATTCCAATCTGGTAAACCATTCCTCCCAAATCAAATATTTTTAGCGCAAACCTAGACGAAGCAAGAAACATCCTTTTCAAAGACTTTGATGCAAACTTAAGAGCGATGTTTGAGACTTTGTCACAGATTATTTACTTACAGTCTTCAGCAAGAATTTGCAAAATAGGAGAGCTATTGTAGTTAGGTGGATGATATCGTATGCACGGTGTATAGAAACATTTATGCCTTCTAACGCTAACCTGTTTGGAAAATTTGATGTTTTCATTTTATGGTGTTTGTGAGTTTGTTTTTATCATTGCAGAGAAAGTCAATTGAATTTGAGAGAACATATTGACAAGCTTACAGCAGGTGAATTGTTTTTTTCATCACTAAATGATTTAAAAACAACAATTGAATTATTGAAGTGTTGTTTTAGAAACTATTTACACTTTTGTTGATTCAAGTTCCAATTTTTTCTATTTGGAAGATCTTCAAAGGCTTGTGGAGGAGCAAAAGCCACCAATTGACCTAGAAGTATATGTGAAGAAATTGGTGAACTGCAGAAGAAAAGTGGTTGTTGTTAACAGTGTACTGAACAATGCTCATGTAAGTAAATCTGTGTGTCCTTTTTGCTTTGTTTTGAAATCTTTAAAAGCAAAATCGATGTTGACTCTAGAGTAGGGGGGGCAAAAGCACAAAAAATTTTAGCAAACCAATCTAAAAAACTACCACTGCCTGCTTTCCCCCTTGCCCTACCCCAACTGTAGGCCCCCCTGAACTACAAAACTTTGCACTAAACACAAATGATATTGGTTATATGCCAGTTAATGAAGCTGGTTGGTGGGTTTGCAAACAAGTTGGAGGGTCAATGATATGCAAGGAATTCTGATGACAAAAACTTCTAAATATGAAGTGAATTAAGTTGGAAAAGCATGTTATCATTTGATAGATATATTGAACGTTGCGTCTCAAGATGTCTGAAAGAAGGAGTCAATTGGGGTTTTTAAGTCAATTATGACACTAATTAAAAAGAGGTGTGTTGAAGATCAATAGTTATTTAATTGAAAGGAGATTAATGGCTTATCACTTAAACAAGTTGGTTATTGTTTTAAAACATGTTTACACGAATTTTGATAAATTGAAGATGAAGGAATCCCAAAGGATTAATTAAGAGAGTCCAATTGGTTTGACAACCATGAAATGTGTTTTTAAAATTTGTGGTTTGTACTTTCGTCAATTGCAAGAAAAATGTAGGTGTCTTCCTGTTAAGCTAATTTACAAATTTCATTTATTGAATCCAAGAATCTGTTTGTATATTCTTCAACAAAGTCACTTTCTTATCCATTACGTCAATGAACCATCATTGAATACCACATCTGTTTTCAATGCTTATTTAGTGGCCATACATATTAAAAACATTTCATTTTGTCAGATCTGACATTTTTCAAATACAGTTTTTGGACTGAGAATCATCAAATTACATTTTACTAAGAATGATGATAACGAGTCACCTGACTAAAAATTGAACTCGCCCTGTTCCTTAGCCACCTTCTTGTACCCCACCCCCCAACAAACACCTTGTTAAATAGGTGTCTACATTAGTAAATGCAAGAGGCACACAATCACATGCTAGTTATCTTTTTTTTATTTTCATTACCTGAATTAATTCCACAAACAAATCCATCTATTTTTATTATTGCATGTGTTATATTTTTGAATTTGTATTCCGTATTGGATTGTAATAATTATAATACTAAATATGATGATTAATAGAACATAATTTAAAACGTTGCAGGAAAGGCTGAACAAGCTGCAACAGAACATTATACGAGAAACGAACAAGAAAAGGTCAGCTGTTGAAGCTGCCGTTTATCCTTGATGATGGCCATTTCTCTGCCAAAGATGGAAGAATCGGAATTTTTTGAGGATGGATCAGAGAAGGGAGAAATCAACTTCGAAGATCATCAGGGCATATTTGAATCATGTTTCGTAGAGGTTATTCATTGAAACATTTTCTATTAGATAAATTATAAAATGTGAATAATTATAAAATAGGATTATAAAGCATCTTGCTTTGTTCTAGCTGAGCTTCACAAGTTTTCCCCGTTGCCATTTGCGCCCCGATAATTCTAGTCTGTTCGCAGCTAACTTCAACTATCTTTTAGAACGGCCCTCGATTATTTTTTTCGTTTCTACGGAACTGGATGAGGCAATTTCACTGATTTGTACGGCCTACCCACAAAACTGTGAGACTTTGCTAACTAAGCAGTTTTATGCCAAAGCAGCTTCTGTATTGAGGACAATTTCTGTGTTTCTTCAAAAACACTTAAGGCATAGCATTCTAAGCTTTCTTTTCAGAAATCATAAGAGTGGATTTAGCTCCCACCGCTTCTTTACAACTAAACAGACATGACAGAATAAACTGTTTTGGTTACGGGAAAATACGACTTAACCTAGCAATTAAATGCAAATACAATTTTAGTAAATCCGTCTTTAATTGACATGAGCTAACTCTGTGTTCCGCGTTTATTGATGTCCTTTTTCTAACTTATTTATACATTTTGCGGCAATTTTCGTTGAATAAAGTCCTCAAGGACTTTAGACGGTCTTTAGAACCTATACATAGAGCTCTGGGTATCTCAAGTGTCATTCCTCGGGCCCTTAATTTTTCATCACGTTGCTGAGTGATTTTGCAATAGTGTAGTAGACTGTGTTAGTTTGGAAGTACGTGGGCGAGTTGAATTGCAGTTGGATTTGGTTGGAGGCGCGGGAATATGTTTCGAGCGCAAAGCTGAAAGCCAACTGTTTGCTATTGAAAAATTCATCCATTTATAACCCCTTCCATATTGAGGACAACTGTAATTAAATTTTAAAATATCCCAGTGGATCAGGGGTGGTGCTAGATGGGGGAAGGGGGGCTGTAGCGTTAGCCCCTATCGTGGAATTTTTAACGCGAAAATATGTTCTTTTTTCAAATACACACCGTCGGTTTTGTTTATGTACCACCCTTGCACTGGTTGCTTTGACAGTTACTCGTTTTCGCAACGGAGCAATATTTTGAAAATATCAGGGTATTTCAAACGGAAAAGGGTTGAACGAACGCAAAAATGTACGACGCAAAATTTCACAAAATTTAATAGGAATTGACACAAGCAGTTTGTAACAAAAACACATAATCATTAAATTATTATGTACAGTTCAAAGACATATTAGATTTATCTAAACGCTAACTTGTGAGAAATAAAAAGGATCTTTAAAGCGTAAGTGTATATTTGTCATCATGTGCATTACAATCAATGACTTATCTAGACTAGTTGTTTCCTGTTTCTTATATAACCCAGATGAATGGTTGAAGCAAATGTTGTATGCTGCCTAAGGGACTAACAATTTCTTTTCAAATTTTTCGTCACAGCTATGTCATTTCATGCTACAAGAATCAATTTTTTGCCTTACTAAGATTTGAAAAACAACTTTTTGGAAGAATACTTTTCACGCAACAGTCAGCAATGTCTCTTATTTCTTTACCCACAGAATTATTAATTAAAAATCATTTTTAGCATCAAATTTTTAGAATTAAAGCAACAAAGACAGGAAAAGAAGTTGTTGACAACACAATATTAAAAACACAAACCAACAACTTTGGGTGTTCTCACGCAGATTTGAGAGGAATTTTGGGAAATCTGCTGTAATTTTTGAAACTTTTCAGTGTGTTCTAGAATGTTGAACTCATAGTGGTGTCAAGGACAGAAAAATAAAAGATACCCTAAAATTTATCTAATCACCCAAAACAACAAAAGTAGATCCATCCACCATGGACAGAAACTTTTTGAATTTGTTATTCTTGCCAAGCAGGTGACTTATTCTAGCATTTTTGTGTGCACTTATTTCATACTGGACTGTATACAAGTTTAGTTTCACAGACTTTGGTTTGAACTATTTTGTTGTGTTGCTTTGGTCTGACATTTGATGATGTGGACATTGAATGCAAAGTTTTTGAATCAAGTGACATACTTTCATAATGTTGATTTTGTTAAACCATGTCCTGAAGGATCATAGTGCAGTGTTTCTGGTGGATTCATGTCTCAATTTTTGTATAGAAGTTAGATGTTTAAACCTCAAAGATATTATCAAACTCTGTTAATCTACAAATGTCTACCAAAAAAATTGACAGTGTCAATTTCTTCTATATTTTATTAGAAAATATTGAGCTGTTATCAAGAGAAATGTGAAAACAAGTCCATTGTTAACAGCACTGTAAGCTCAGAAGTTGTTGTTTAGTACATCTGACTAAAATGGGCAGCTTTAATATTAAATATAACAAACTCTAACTTTATTTTCTCAAAATCAATCTTACATTGTTTTATCTCTAAGAAAACCTATCTGGATCTGTTAACCTATGAGTTAAAAAGTAAAAAAGAGTTGGTAAAAACACCAATAACAATAATATAGAGTCCCTCACTAGATATTGAAACTGAGTAATTGAAATCATCCCATATGCATTTCCCAAGCAATATGTCAAGAGGATTATCAATGGTTCTGCTCTACTCAGGGTCTTCTTCCATGATTCTGCTGTCTTTGATAAGTACAATGCAGTTCCAATAGATGATGCAACAAGCAATAAATATGGATATGAATAATAAATGACCCCTGAAAAGATTGCATGCACAACTGAGACGATTGGCAAAAAATACATGGATGCATATGTTGAACTTCTTCCACTGATGCCTTTAAGGAAATGTACAAGCAACTGTCTAAACGTCAACAGTAGTAGTAAGCATCCAGCATGGTAGATGAAAACAATTGTGTACAGAGGGTAGACAGCTTCCTGCGTACACCTCAACTTGTGTACATAATCTGGCGTAGGGTCATAGAACACAGTGTACCAATCTTTAATGGAATGAACTCCACAGGAGTTCATTGAAAGATTTCCAGTTGGTTCCATGACAAGAACAGCCACAAATATGGATATAAATCCCTCTGCAATTGCCATCAAGTGTAGCAAAAATACAATAGCTCGTTTTCGTTCAAAATAATTTATGAAATGACAGTTTACAACTGGAACAAGGAATACCATAAAGCCCAAATATAGCCAATCATATAAAGACAGGCTTGAGTTACATTTTAGGCAAATTTTACCATCTGTTCTGTAGCCTCTTGGGCACTTTCCACATTGTGTAACATTTTTCAAGGAGCCAGCAATAATGGTTCTTCCACAATAGGTACCAGGACATTTGGATAGTCCTGTTGATAAACATGTCTGTTCATTCATTGTCAATAGAACAAAAAACACAGCCATTTTGAGGAGTGAAGGAACTAACAATCTCCTTTGTAAAGAATTGCCATTCAATTGAAATGATTGTTTGCTAAGATATCCATCCATATTTCTTTGAAAGAGCAAAATTATTCCAACAGTAATTTCACTCTTCTTGTAACATATGGCAGTTCTTAATTCCTCAAAGATGAAAATATCATCTGTGAAATTAAATGCTTGCTTATGTTTGCATGGGCTCCATAAATGTATCGTAACATATTTTGACAAAATCCTGAGTAATTTCGCTTTCTTGACAAAAGTCAACAATTAAATCCGAATGTTTATTGTCAAAATAAGGCGAATGTTTCTTCCTTAAAATGGCATGATACTATTTCACAACTTTTACCATTTGAAGCAATATAAACGCAAATTTTAAGAAAATAATCTTGCCGTCCTACTTATAGTTGCTATTGTTATTGACTGTATAATTTTCTGACAACCCTTTGGTCAGTAGCAACGTCTGTTACATCACCTCCAGGTCTGCCTAGGCCAGGAGTGTTGTACTGGAAAAGCTTTCGTTATCATCAAGTTTGTAACTACCGGTAACTAATTTTCAAACGTTTAAGGACTTTATGTACCTTATTGTTTAATAATATGAACCAAACAGCTCAGTTTATCCATAATATAATACTTAAAAAGTGGATTGATTTTCTTCACCTTCCCTCACAAACTCTACTTTGCCTTCTTCTCCAGCGCAAGAGCACAGGGTAACAAGTGCAATGAAGAGGCAATCGTGTTTAAGTCAAATGATTACCGTGGAAATGACGTCATCATCTCGTCATACGTTTGGCTTGAAGTTGAAGTTGAAGATAAAAATATGGCTCTTTCTTATGAGGAAATGACGGCTTCACCTTTAAGAAAAGTTTGCAGATGGAATATGCGGCTCCAAAGTCTTTCTATTTTCTTAAAGTCATAAACAAGAAAAATGCGGAATTAAGTATACAAGTAAAGTCAAGCAAAAAGTTATAACTTTCAATTTCATATTAGCTACACTTTTATTTTTTATAAGAATAAATTTTATAATAATGATGTGCCTCAAAATTGGTGAAATTTGAGAATATTCTAAGAATATTGCCAGGCTCAAGATCTTGTGAAAAAATTATTTTTAGCGGGTGTTTTTTACTTCTGAATAATCTTTACTCCTTCTTCTTTGATATTCTGTTAGTCTATTTTTTAGACTTTATTTTGATGACTTGTTCTGTTAGCCACCATATTTGTAATAGGTGTGCGTTTTGGCCTTGATGAAAATAATTTATTGCCATATCTGTATTTTCTGCCGAGCTAAGAATAATTTAAGAATATTCCGAGGCTCAAAATAGCAAAAAAAATTAAGAATATTGAGGCTCAGAAAAAATTAAGTATTCTTATAAAAAAAAGAGTATATTAAACTTTTTCATCTCTAGTGACCGGCTGCTAATGCCATACAGTAGGCTGCTGTTGGCCAGGCTTGCCTTCCCTCTTTGGGCGGAAGCGTGCGATTTGTAATTGGAAGAGTGATATTATGAAAAATTGTTTTATTCGGCCCTCCCAACTTCATTTTGTTTTGCACATATTCTCCGTAAAGTTTTTGAAAAATCCAAGGCGTAGACAAAGCAGGATTGGCCCGACGGGGGTTAGGTTCCCTGAGAGGGGGCTATATATCGTGTAGAGGGTATCTTTATGAGCATAAATACACAATTTTCGTTAAAAATTCCCCGACGAGGGGGCTGACGCTTCCCGACGAGGGGCTACAGCCTCCTCTACCCACCCTCTGGCGCCACCACTGTGACTAGGGGAAAACGTTACAAAGGAAACCATAGAAATAAGAAACACTGAAAGAAACTATTAGCCTCTTATTCGAGAAGAGAGTAGAATTGCAAAGGAGGACAATTCAAAAGTCTGCTGTGTCACCTTGCATTATTTTGTGTCTGAACAAAGTTTTGGAAAGTCATCCAACTTGCGATTTTAAACGATGGAAAATGCCATGCAAAGACAATTCTCGCCCTATTCATTCCACGGAGGGTACGTATCAATCATTTGCATGGTATCAAAATAAATAGTTTACTTGAGAAAGTGTGTTGTCAAACAAATGCAAAACTACACAGTTTAAAGGGTTTAGGTTTAACCCAGGCTTGAGGTATTTTATAAAAGATTGCAATAAATGCAAGGTTGTTAAAGACTAATATTGTATGAAAATTATGAAATTATTCACCCTTGATTTCTGCCAAGTTTAATTAAGATCAGATTAGCCCATACAAAAGGATGTAAAACTGAATGAGACAAGGATCTATAGCGTTAAATTAATTTTCTTCATGCATGTGTTATTCTCGTTTCAGGACTGTTTTAGCAATTGCTGGTGATGACTATACAGTGATTGCATCTGATACAAGGTTAAGTGAAGGCTTCTTGATTCACACACGGGACTCTCCAAAACTTTACAAGTTGTAAGTCATAATTTGTATTTGTCATTAACAAACTCTCATACCAAGTTTTCTGTTGTAAGAAATGTCTTTTAAAATCTTTTGCATTTATTTTTTCTGATTTAATAGTTCTTTATATATTTTTTGATGTTTAGAACAAGTAACACAGTACTTGGTTGCACAGGATTTCATGGTGATGTCCTAACTGTTACAAGGAACATTGCAATGCGCTTAAAGGTATTTGCATTTCTGTTGTAAAGTGTTTAAAGTTATCTTTAAAGTTATTATCAGTAGTGTCTTTATTCCATGCCAATGCTTTAGGGCTCTCTGGACTCAATCTCAACCCTTTGTAATTATCCGTACCAACTTTCCAATGGAAAATTCAAATTTTGTACTTTGAGTTAATACTCTTCCCATCATGTTCAAACACAAGAATTTTTTGAAAAGTTTAGGAAGATAAATAACAGTTATTGATAAAATATCTAAATGCATTATGTTGCAGTAGGAATGAGGACCATTTAGTAAGTAAGTCATTCGTTAATTTCCAATTTTTTATTGTTTTAGAAATATGAACATGAACATGGCAAAAAGATGAGGTAACCATTGTGCTTTTTTATTTCATCTTTAAATTTTTTTTAAATAGATTTATATTGTTTAAGATTAGTTTGGAAACTTTTTAGAACAAACTGCAGAAAAACAAATTATGGCTTACAACTCCAGGAAGATTTCTAAAAAAGATGTTATAGGGCCATAACCAGATAATTTTCTGTCTCTGTATTATTGAAAAAGCTGATCAAATTTTAACTTTCTTTATGAGCAGAAGCCTCAATGCCTCTTCATCACTGAGAAAGCATTTTGATATTCATTGTTGGTAATTATTCTCTTTTAGTTGCTCTGCCATTGCTCAGATGCTACAGACAATCCTTTATTATAGAAGATTCTTTCCATATTACACATACAATGTAATAGCTGGCCTTGATAATGAAGGTAGGGTGTACTTTAACTACTCTCTTATTGACAAAATTCATCAGCATTTAATGTGTGATGTCCCTTGGTCATCAAGTAGGTAAAGATGGGCAGTTTTGACCCTTTTGCCAAAATATGGTTCATTTGGATCAAGCATACCCTTAACTCTCAAATAACGTATTCAAGATGCCAAGTGCAGGTTTCCTTTATTCCTCATACATAAGCTGTATATTTCTTGGTTAGGCATTGGTTTTATACTCAAAGTATTTACAATTGTATCCCAGGTAAAGGTGCTGTGTATAGTTTTGATCCAGTTGGTTCATATGAAAGAGAACAGTACAGAGCAGAAGGATCATCAGCTGCAATGCTACAGCCTTTTCTAGATAATCAGGTAAGCCACTTGATTTAATATTCTGAGGATTGTTCTATGATCTGAAAATAGGTCTAATATCCAAGTCTTATTGGGGTAATGTTTACCACCTCTTGCATATTAGAATTCAAGGGTTCTTTAGAACTCTTTGCTAGTAAGATAAATTGACACTTTGGCCCCTTACGGATGGCTTTCATGTTGACAAGTTTGTGACAGTTAATGACATTAACAAAATTATGTTGCAGGTTGGAAGGAAGAACCAGCAAGATCCTTCCAAAGAACCATTGTCCAAAGAAGAGTGTATTCAGTTTATAAAAGACATTTTCATATCAGCAGCAGAACGAGATATTCATACTGGTGATGGGGTTGTTATTAATGTTATTACAAAAGATGGTGTCAATGAAGAGTTCTTCCCATTAAGAAAAGACTAGCTGAATTCACCTTGCTATGGTATTCTATTTACTATCTCCTGTTGGTGATAACATCATTTCTTGTAATAGGACATTTAAGTGCAAAACTTTGTCATTCTTATTCATGTTTCATTTAATGATGAGAATTGTATGGTCTTCTTGATCTTTTAGACTGTTTATATGTACTCATAATGTACAATGGGGTTGGTACTTTTCCCAGATTAAGATGTTGCAGTGCTAGGAAGTATAAAATTCAAAATGATATGAACCTTTGATTTGACCTCAATCCTCATTGATAATTCTCAAACCATTGTAACTTCAATTGATTTTATCATTCTGTTAATAACCCCATGCTATGTGGCGCTCAAATTCACCTTGTAGCAGTTAAGATACAAATTTTACATTGAAAGAACTCTCAGGTAAGTGGCATTATACACATGGTATTTCATCACACATCTTACAACCATTTTTGGCTTGTTTTATCATTTTTCTTGATATTATTAATAGATTTATTGTCATTACCAAAAGAGTTATTGTTGCTAGCTCTTGCACTTTTAAACAGAGTGACCCGTCCATTTGGTTGTTGGCTCAATGCATTTGAAATCTTCCAAGCATTCACTTCCTTTTCTTGCATGCTTTTTTCCACCTTCATATGTCCAGTCAAATTTTGTTGTGGTTTTGACTTCCCATATGAATCTCGTTTCAAGCTTGCCTGTTGTGAACTGTACAACTGTGATGATAAAAAGTCTCGTTTCTTGCAAAGTTCTTCTGATCTTTTTAAGCAGCTGCTGAGAGCTTCAGATAACCTGGCAAAATGAGAGAAACGACAATTTATAAATGCATTGCTATTGGGTGCCACAACAGTTTTGCAATCACAGCAGGATTGCAGAATCATGATCCTGTCGGATACTTCAAACGCCAGAAATCGGTTTCATTTTTTTACTTTCTTTACCCTCTCCTAACTCAAAAGTGTTATAAATCCCATCCTTAAAGAGGTTTTTCTAAAAGTAGGAATGCAGAAACTAGGAACGGAAAAAGGAGGACTCTGTGCTCTTCATTTCTTAAAATTGCCTCTTTTTCGGAAGTATTAGAGATCGCGCGCCTCCAAAGGTAAACTTCAACGTTTCAGCAAAACAATAGAAACCCCTATGACGCTCTCAATCCATGCCAATGTTATATAGTCTTGCGAGGAAGGTTTGTCTTCTGTTGTGTTTTTACGAGGAGGAAGGCCAACAACTTTTCTTGACTTTTCTTTACTTCTAATTCTTCTATTTCTTCTCCATATCACGATCCAATCAAAAATACACTTACCTTTTAAATTCGAGACTCCTTTGCGGCGTGTTCTCAACTTCTTCCTTTTCTGCAATAACACTTGCATTCTCTTGTTTTATTGTTTCCAAAGCTTCTTCTTTCTCTAATAAAGTAATTAACCAATTTCCTGACACTATTTAATTTGAACTTTACATCAATTACTAAGTTGATTTACGTTAGGTCAAGCTAGCTACACCATACTCCGGTTATAGAGAGTGTTATCACGAACAGATTGGTAGCGACCTAAGCTCTCATAAGGGTGTTGATTTCGCCTTCAAAGTTCTCCAGTCCAAGTCTTTTCTGTGTGGTGGTTCTCTTAAGGATGACGACTCAATACTTCAGTATGTGGTTAGGAAAAATGACAAAATGGCTAAAATTTTACCGTCTGTCTCAAAAACAAGTGACGTAATCGATCTATTGATGGCATCAAATCTGTCTTTAAGAATTTTAGCCTTCGTCTGATTTGCTTCTAAACGCTCACAGTCTAAAAAAAACAAAATAATTATTAAAGCGTTTAAAAACACTTGATAGACAACAAGTTGTTATGTTACTGTCTTTTACCTCGTTGATAAGTGTGCAACACCCTTAACTCGTATTTTTTTCAACTTTTAACGTGGTTTTATTTCTTTATAAATCTTGTTCAAAGAATAGTATTTCAATAATGTACCTTTAAGGATCTCTGACTTTGCGCTTTTTAACTCTTCTAATTGTCTTTTAAGCTCCCTATCATATTCAGATTCGAAGTCAGTAGAAAATTCGTATAATTTTGAAAATTTTTTTGCTGCTTGGATGAACTCCGTTCTGAAAGATAGATATCAGCAAATAATGTTCTTATTATGTGTTTCAAATGTAGAGCTAGAAAGTATTTTTTGCAATATTTGAAGGTCAAGACATGCTTCAAAATCATCGTCTCATTCAACTCTCAATTTTTGCTTTTTGAAACAAATATTCTAATATTACCTTTCCTTTTGAATCGCATCTTTAGCCTGTTGCTGTAAAAAAACCATTTTCGTGTTATAAAAAATGCATTTCATCATTTACGGTGGATGGAATGCAGTTTATAATTGACAGGAAATGTATCGTTATGTATTATTTTCCTTGCTTTTAAGATTTTTTCCCAAAGTGGCAAATTACATATTTTAAGAAGAAAGGTTATGAGGGATATTATCGAATTATTTTTATCGCTTGTATCTCACTTCTAAGAAAGGATCTTATTGTCATTAATAAATGGTCTTTTGAGAAACAATGAGGAATAGTTAAGTTTTACAATTTGTTTCAACTTCTCTTTCTTTATTTCTTCATGATTCAATAGTTTTGAGCGGAGAATCCCAGCTCTTGAGGCCAGCCATTTTAATTCAACATTTCTTTCCACCAATTTGTGATTTTTGACTGCAATAGTTCCCCAAAGAGACTGCATTTCAAATTCAGCATCTTTGATTTTCGATTGATATTCGAGAATTTGGGAATGAGCTGTTTATAAATGAACATAATCTGATAGATAATTTGCCAAGATAGGTTTTGTAAAATTTTTATAAAAAAAATGACAATAAAATAAAAATAAAGCGAAGGAGTAAAAAACAAAACCAACAAAAATTAACCCAAACCTTCCTTCAATTGATCAAATCTTTGTTTAATTGCATCTTCTGATTGAAGAATTTGGCCAAAAAGTTCGTCAAGGAAGCTCATTTTTGTTTTGATACACTTTTTAACATTACATTTAATACCGCGTTCATTTTAACTAAATATTTGAGTTTAGATAATAGTTATTGCATACATGACGTCGCAAAGTTTTCCGCGCGCTCTTTTCAAATTAAGATGAAAACGAGGCGTTGCCTCGAAGTGGTGGTTGCGAAGGAGGAAGTTTGTTTTCCAAGAGACGAGGAAGAAGTACGAAAATTTTTTCTAAAGGGGGGGACATGGATCACAATTCGAGAGTTTTATACATTCTATAGCTACTAGATTTAGTTTGGAAACCGATCCCTCTGGTGTTTCTTGGTACTAAATAGTTCCATCGACCCAAATACCATGGTAAGTGTTTTGTGCTGCTGTGACACGTTGTGTGCAAGTAAAAATGAAATGTTGATAGGTGATAATATTGTGTAGACTAATCAAATAAAAATTTTTGTTTCTAATTTCTTTCAATCTGCTAAGTTTTTTTGATCATCCTTTTAGTGATCTGCGTGATCTGTAGCAAGTGATTGGTTTAATACACAAGAATGTAAAGGAAGTGATGAATGATGAAGTGCTGATAAAAACATGAGCGAAAGTACCTCACCATTGTCCATTTCACTCCAGCCTGGCAGACATTTAAGCATAGACAGCAGACCTGGAACTGCAGAAACTGCAAGAAGTATGGTTGAATCAATCAAATTTTAATTTGCATTATTAATTTCATTGTGCTTTTAGATATCAATTACAGACAACAATTAAACTATAAAACTGAAGGATTTCCAGCCTAATTTCAAAAAATAGAATTTCATGTCAAATGTTGAATATAAAAATATCAGTTTTGTATTTTTATGTTTAATAGAATTTATTTTGATTGTCATGGAGAGTGAACTTAATTTTTAATAGGTGAAAGACCTGACCTGAGCCAAGAAGTCAATGAGTTCATTCAATGGAATTCTTCTCATCTGAAGGAAGCCTCAATTTATGTCACATCACCATTCAAACAAGGCCCACAAAAAAGATACCAAGATGTGAGAACAGTAAGTATCTTGGTCTCTTGGACTAGTTGCAAAAGTAAAAAGTAGATAAGAATATGATGTATGTTTTGATAAAGTGCTTTTTTACTCACTAACCACTGTTGAAATGGCATGCTAAATTTTAGGTTAATTGTTTTTTCTTGTAGTTTTATGATGTTTCAAGTCCTATGAAGCACGAACTTGTTCATGCATTATCAGTTTACAAAAAAACCAATTCACACAACATTGATAAACACTCCTCACTTGAACAAAAGAATAAAACATTTTATTCAAGGAAAAGCCAAGGAAGGTTTGTGAATTTTAAAATCATTTATATTTTCTTCCTGGTGATCATTATACCGCTTAAATCATTTTTGCCTTGCATTGACCATGATATTTAACACAATGAAGCAAAGGGGACTAGCAAGATGTGATGAATTATATTGTTACTGTAAATAACTTTTTTTGACAACAAATGAGTTATTTGGAAGAGATAATGTTTTGCTTAATGCATGCACTTTTTTTCTTAATTAACAATAGTCTTTTAAATTGGCTTTTAACCCTTGATATTGCTTTTTGTTTGTCTAGATTATTGCCGCTGCTTGGAACTCCTGTTGTCAAGGGTCCTAACATCAAACAATGCGTTGGAATTGCATCAGGTATGACTTTTGTTTTATGCAGCATCTATTCAGAGCAAAATAATTTCTAGGTGCCATATTAGCCATATTAGTTTACTCCTTAGCTAAAGATAGTTTTGAGTACAAAAGTTAACGTTATTGGTTATCGGCAAAATCAATTTCTTTTCTATTTTAAATCAATTTGTCATATCTGACTTTTTGTTAAAAAAGATCATTTATTTCTCTATTAGGAAACAAAAAGTTGCCAAGGTCAAGCAAAAACTATCAAAGACACAGTTTGCATTCAGGCAGTGCAAGGCCTAAAATGTCAAGGTATCCACACCAATCTTCCATTCATCACACTTCTGTGAATTCCTTGTGTTCCAAAGATCAAAGTCGCAGTAAAAGGGAATCAACATGCAGTGAAAGTAGTGCTTCAAGTAGTAGAATCGCCATGATGTGAAAATGCAGTGGATGATTTTCAAGTCATGAAGAAACTAATGAAAAACTTGCTTTACCAAGTCAAAAACAAGTTGTAAATTGTGAAGAACTAACTAAGGAAGATTCAACGTTTCACATGGCAATTAAAAGCAGTCCTGATGGAAAAGGTTAGTTTTTAATATTAAGAGATTTTAACATTGATGGTCTGAAACATTATGGTCTTTCCATCTTTTTTTTGATTATGCAGGACACTTTAATAGATACAGCTTTTGTAGCTAATTTAATGCTTATGATGGTCTGAAACATTATGGTCTTTCCATCTTTTTTTTTTGATTATGCAGGACACTTTAATAGACACAGCTTTTGTAGCTAATCTGAAACATTATGGTCTTTCCATCTTTTTTTTGATTATGCAGGACACTTTAATAGACACAGCTTTTGTAGCTAATTTAATGCTTTAGAAATTAAACACATCAATCAAAACATTAACAAGATTACTATGTTTGCCCTAAATTATCATCCTGTCAAGTTTAGTGGGTTTTTTGATAATTAATTAGAACATTATGAGTACATTTGGATAAGAAAGCTGTATGTAAATTAACATTAACTAATTATATTTTTTGGATAATTTGTCATAGATTCTTTTAACATGTGAAAGCTTTATCAACTTGTCTTTGAACCTAAATTTTTCCCATTTTTCATGAGTATATAGTATGAGTATATTGTGGATGAAACAAAGAAGCCAACAAAAACGAATAAATCAACTTGCTAATATTAATATTTTGTTTATTTCTTTGACTACAACCATGTACAGATTATAAAAATACTAAAAAGCTTTTTCTAAATTATGAACAGTAATTTTAACACATCCCAAAATCAACAATTTGACATAAAAAAGGCATTAAGCTTCATTTTATGTCACGTGAGGTAGAAGTAGCAATGGCAAATGTTTCTTGTTTCATCTCATGAAGTTGACACTGTCACAATCTCTGTGCTTAGCACTGACTGATCATCTTCTTCATTTCTGCAATTTTCATCATCGATTGATTCATCTTCATCATCCTCTTCTTCAGATTCCTCACTTTCCATTGTTTCATCTGTGCTAGCCAATCGCCCGTCGGGTTCTTTGCCACTTGTTTTTTGCACCATTGTTGCCCTAGTGTTTTTTGACGATTCTTCAACTTCATCATCATGTTCATACATGTGAGTCTGCAGATCTTCAAGTTCTTCAAACATCGCAAGACAATGCTGAAAATTAGAAAATAATTCGCAGATTTAACTTTGATGAAAACGCAACCGTTTCCTTTCGGTAATTCAGAGTTGAAAAAAAGTTTAATGTCGTGACCATAAATCTTTGAAAAGAGACCAAAATGTCACAAAAAATCTTGGATATGACAAAGTCAAACACTCATGTAAATTTGCTTGTTCTCTTTAGTTTCAATTAATCTTCAGAATGGTCGATCACACACTCTGCACTTCAAAACTATAATTCAATTAGATTGCTAAAAATTATCATTATTACAACAAGGCATATGGATGACCTTCCTTGCAAAGATTGTAAAAATTAATTTTTTATGCAAAGTCAAATAAGAAACTGAAAACCAGCCAGATCCATAGAACGGAGATCGCCCAGTTTCGCGGGCATCTGCAGGCATCTGCAGGCTAATTCTAAATAGTAACTTAAATCTTGTGAAGTTCACAAAATCCGCGATTCCCGTATTATCGACCTGGCCTTTAAAACGTAACATACCGCGCATTTCTGTAGTCCAGCCGGTGCATTATCGCAACGGTGTTTTGAGCAGTGAACTTCGAGGTTACGTTTCTTCCAAAATCTTCCACCACAGTCTTTGCATATGTACGGTGATTGGCCAGAATGGCGTAACACGTGATATCTGTATTGGCTTCTCCCCGCAAAACCTTTGCTACAATATTCGCAGTTGTAAGGATAATTCCCAGTGTGTTTATACATGTGGAATTTGAGATGACTTCGTGTTGTATAAGCTGCTTTGCATACTGTGCATTTGAAGGCTTTGGATTTTGCACCTTAGAGACGTAAATTAAAACGTACCGTATAATGTACAATGCAGTTTATAAAACTGACACTGGTATGATTTGAATTAAAGAATTCTGTTAAGATGCAAAAGAAAACTTCATAACGTCATTTGATTTCATCGAAACAATGCAAGCTCCAACTCCAACTCGAACATAATAAAACCTAATAGAAAGCGCCTTTATCCCTCATTTTTCATTCACTCAATCTTGAAATTCACTTACTTCGATGCAGCCTGCAGTGCCCACTAAAACTCTGTGCTTGTTTAAAAACTTCGTTGCAAATTTGACATTTGAAAAGTTTTTCATTTCCATTGATTATTTGCAAACCAACGGGATGATCTGACTGCTCTCTTTGTTTCTCTTTACTCGGTAGAAACACCGTCACCACATTGCTCCTTCCTGGTAGCACATTTACCACTGATGACCATGTATTTGCTAAGTAGAATAGATTAATCAAAACATGGTTGTTATTCAAAGTGTCGATGGAGTTTTTGATACACTTACGTACAATGATTCGTTTCATAATAAAAAATGTCATATTGCAGCTTCTAAGCAATTATTCATCCATCAGCTTGACTAAATGCATCTCTTACAAGCAGCATAGCATTGTCAACAAGTGCACTACATCCACAAAAAATACGAATTTTAAATGATCGTAGCCAAGAAGTGAAATAAAATAATTAAATAAAACAAAAAGCTGCGCTGATGATCAATTGTAGTAAAATATGACAAAAGGATACCTTTGACAAGATATGGGGTCAAAATCTTAGTGCGCCGCTTCTTGTATCCTTTCTCTGTCAGATCACCTGCACAAATATGACACATGTCATTAGCTTTGTCACATTATGAATTCTATTCTAACATATAAACACAGACAGTTGAGTTATTCTTGATTCTTGAAGGAAAATGATCGCTACAACAGTTGTTCAATCTCTTTAAAGGAATGAATGCCATGTGTGAAGCATTGATAAAGAGATCCGCACTACAACCATGCAACCGTACTACAACCGTACTGCAACTATGCTACAACCATAGTTGAATTTATTTAACTGTTTAATGCTAAGGTGCGAGGCATTAATAAAGATAAACGCAATAAGAGAACTTATACAATCAACTTCAACTCACCATCATTGTATTCAGTTGCCAATTCTTCAAGGTCATTTTGAATATCCTTTGGTAATGAAGTGAATGGTGGCTCTGTTCATTCATAAAAAAATGTATCATGTCAAAGTGAGAACTGGTCGTCTTCGGACGGAAACAGAATTGGGAATCAGAATTAGATAATCCAATTTTTCCTTCCATGGTAAGGTTCGTCTTTGATTCACTGATTCAAAAGTGATTGATTGGATGATTGCTTGCTTGATTGATTAATTTGTTGGCTGCTTTATTAGTTTGTTGATTAAAAATTTCTTTCATCTTTTCTTTCATTCATTCAGTAACTCACTTCTTTGTTCATCCGGCCGTTCATTTAACACTGATTCATTTGGTTACTGATTAGTTGATTTATTCATTCATTGATTCATTCATTTCGTAATCATTTCGTTTGTTTCTAATATATCAATCTATTTCCCTATTATTCTTTCATTCATTCATTAATATCAAGAATATCCTTTCTGAATTTACTTTATGCAAAAATTCTTTCCATAAACAACAATTTAAGCTTGATGATAATCATAACAGGAATGGATGAAAACACATACCCTTAAGCATGAATGGTGCAAGAAGTTTTTCTCTTTTTCTTTTGTATCCTTTTGATGTTATTTCCTCTACGAAGACAAAGAAAATTTTAATGCTTTTCAACTAACTCTTTGTTTCATTTCTGTTAGTTGATAAATAGCTAGACAAATAAATAAATTGATTTATTTATTGATTGATTGGTTGATTGATTGATTGATTGATTGATTCTTCATTGATTCATTCATTCATTCATTCATTCATTCATTCATTCATTCATTCATTCGTTCATTGATCGTTACAGTCATTCATTAATTTCTTACTGGATTGTTATCAACATGAAACATTCTATGTTTTATGATATATTGGTATTTACTACCTTCCTCGAGTTCTCGTTCAATTTCCTCCAGCTGTTCGATGACAAACTTTGGCAGCGAATTAATGTTTGGTTCGTAAAGCTCCTCCTCAGGAGCAGTCTTTGCAACTTGAACTAAAAACGGCGAGAAATTGATCGGTGAAAAAAAACGATAAAATGATTGAATCAATGGACGGACTGATCAATCACTCTAGACAGGGACTGAGTAACAATTTAATAAATTAAATATGATGATTTTGATTTTAGATCCCAATTAATGATGCCATGAATGAATCCAAAAAACCTATCTTTTAATGAATCATATAACCATAGTACAAAAATTAAAAATTTTTAATCTTACACACTTACGTTTTCTTATATGAGGTGCAACTAGAGCCTTCAGTTTTTTTGTATATCCTTTTTCTGTCAAATCACCTGATATTTGATAAAAAAAATTCATTTTTTAAATTATTTTTTCACCAACTTGTTAATGTATTTGGGTAAACAACCTGTCTTTGAAAAATACCCCCCCCTCTGGAAGTCAGTGGTGGCTCAGTTACCTGAAAGGTTAAATTTGGAGAAATTTTTTTGAAAAAATTTAGAGTAGTTAAATTATAGGAAACTGCAAAATTTCTTCTTGAATGAAGATCTATAGGGGGGTCTTAGGGGTCTGAGCCTGTAATCTGTAAAAAAGATGGATTTTAACATTTTAATGTTTTTTTTCTAATGATTTGATCTGTAAGTCCTCCAAATATCAGAAAATTCAGAACGAAAAAAATAAAATCATAGAGTTTGCCCTTTTTCTATGAACCAACTTCCAATGAGGTTTTTTAACTGCACTTTTTTGTGACAAGAGACACACAACTTACCATCTTTATATGCTGCTTCTAGTTCTTTCATTTTTCTTTTAACATTGTCAGGCAATAAGTCAATTTTGCCTTTCGCCAAAAGTAGCTCATCATCTGACAAAAAATAAATGTCATCTTTATGTTACATTTACATTTAGCAGGTTTGAAGTGGATCAAACTGGTGGAGGGGGGGGGGGTAAGGGGATAGGGTTTAAGGTTTTTATTGACACTGAAAATGATTATGGAAAGCACAAGATGAGGGAATTATGATGAGGTGAATAATTATGTAGATAAAAATTTGACAAACGGAATTGATTTAGTTGATTACCTGTGATCAAATCTGTTTCTTTAGCAGTTGCAGGTGAAAAACCAATTGTATTGCTATTGTAAAACATATTGTCATCAAACAACGGAAATCAAAGAGAATTAAGAATAACGTAAACGGAAATCAAACAATAACGTATTATACTTATCTTGTGAGGTAGATCACCATGGGTGCTTGAAACATTCTTACAAGAAACTAACAGCAAATATAAAAGTTACAAATCTTAATGAAATATGTTATAATTATTCAGCATTTCTCCAGTTAATATTTAATATTCATATTAATCAAGTAACAAAATAAAGACGGGATTGGGTAGCAATTGAGAATGATCGATCGATTAAAATAATAGAAAGCACCCTATGGCAATTGTTTGTATTATGAGCACCCTGTATCGTAAATTATGAGCTGTCGAAACCAGCCGAGCGTGACCGCAAAATCGGTAAACTGAACTCGAGTATTCTCAAAAAGGTTGCAAAATTGTTCCAAATTAATTTCAAATATACCCTGTATTTACACTACCAATAAATAACGAGGTAATTTTTGTTGTTTGATTGTCATCAAAAAATGTGCAGAGAATATTAGAAGAATTCTCAATGCTGAAAATGTAGACGATATTTGAGCATGCTTGTTTTCGCCGTGTCGAAGGTGATGGATGTAAATGTCATGGAACTCGAGCATGTGGATAAATAAGTTTATGCGAACTTTGATAAATTTTAAGATAATTTCAATAGTCTAGACATGATTTGCTAAAGAACAGAACTTAAATTTTAATTCGATTCTCAAATCTACTTAAACATTTGACATCTTGTTTAATTCAATGCCAGTTTCACAACTTTCGTTCTTATAAATATCAAATATGGGAGTAAGAAGGGTTTACGTGCTAAAATTTTAATCATATAAGTAAGCAAGAGCTTTCAACCCGTTCCTCTGCCCTTTATTTTGCAGTCTCCCCCGCCCCCTTCAATCATTCTTTCTCCTAAAACTTTAACTAGGAAACATGAAACCACTCCTTCAGTAACATGACTTTCATCATTGATGTGTTGTCGAAGGGCAAGAACCTTGAAGCAAAACTTCGCCCGGTTGTGAAGAAAGACTGCGCGTTGTTGGAGAGAAAATGCTAAAAATACCTGCACAAATTAAGAATAAAATCATATGAATATAATTGCAAACAAATGAAAACAAATGATCGAAAGGAAGATTACGATACCTATTCGCATCTATCGCACCAATATCTTCGAAAGTTGCTGCTTCGGCCATGATGGAAAACAAAGCTTTGCGACACACCGCAACGCGTTTCTCCACAATCCAACTCAATTCGAATAGGCGCATTATAGTTGTGTGTACTATAGGGCGAGGCGGGGGCAAAAAACACGAAAAATTCATGCAAGAATAAAAGCGTGGATTGTGGAATTGTGGAAAAACAAAAATGGTGGAATAAGATTTTTTTCTAGGGGCAGGATTTTATCGACGTGATTGGCAAACATTGTAGTAACAAAAATAGTTACAGGTACAGCGATGGCAAACGAGAGGGGGCAGGGGGGTAGCTGCTCCCTCTGCTCTTTTCCAAGGGGGGGGGATTGGGGAGCAAGGAGTGCCGTACTCAGTTCAATAAACCCTTTTCGATAAATAGTTTTGGAATGGACAGTAAAGGAGATGAATATTTTTGTTGAAAATTCGTGCCTTTTGCAAAATTTCGTAAGTTTCAGATTAGTTGACCTTGCCAACTCATGTCTCTGTTGGTATTGATAGCATGTCTACCAACACTTTACTTCAATAAGACACAAATTCGTTTGATTTTCTGCAATTTTACAGATTTTGGTTTTGGTAAATTGCCCTTCAAACGATCTCTGCCTCCCCTGCGCCCCTCAATGCTTCCAGCACCCCAAGACAACAAGAAATGGTCAATATTCAAGAATTTATGTAAATTATTTATCATCTATTATATTACGAAACTTGCTAATGAAGCTAAATTTATTTTTTGCAATGCAAACTATAAAATTACTCACATTAAACTTTGATACCACATTCCATAATATGAATAAATAAAGAACTATATTAATGAATAAATATATTGATAAGCAGATGATCATGCATAAATCATTTCCCCTGTCATATAAATCCTTCTTCTAGTTTTGTTACTATGATTATTATAAACCCTATTTAAATATCTTCATTCCTTTTATTGAGTGTATTTTACGATCATTTGTCCCGTTAATGATATAAATGCCATGACACCTATTCTCAAATTGTTGCTTTTTAAAGTATCTTCTCTCCTTTATGTCCTTCTTCATTCCAGCCATCTTCTTTGAAATGATCCCAGTTTGGCTCTTTTTTTGATTGTTCGATTTCCAAAAGACGCTGTTCAAGACGGTCTATAATCTCTTGAGCCGAAAATGATTCTTTTTTTAGATGATCTAGTGGACTAGACAACCTCTCGCCTTCCTTCATACCACTAATTGACTCTTCGCTTGGCTTTTGATGTTTCACCCTTTCTTCTTCGTTGGTCAATCCTTTCTTTTCTGCACCACCCTCTTCGTTTATTTTCTCGACACTTTCCTCCAATCTCCTTGGCTCCTTTGCAGCACTTTCTGGTATTTTTGATTCCATTTTAACTGTTCCCTCTTCCATGAAACGATCTTTTCCTGCAACCTTAACTATGTCGTTGTATAGAAAGTTTTTGGAACAGAACAGAACTGCGTTCAAAACTTGGAGGTTTAATGTGTTGAAGGCATCAGATGCAGCATCTTTCACTTCAATTGTATGTGAATTTCCTGTTGAATACAGAGGCACTTGCTTCTTTTGATCAATTCCAACTATCACTTTAGCCTATATAAAATAAGCATAGTTTAGCAAATGCAAGTTTGTAAGTGAAAGATTTTAAAGATGGTTGTATGCCTATGCTCATATTTCATTAATCAATCAATTTTTAACTGGTAAATTTAAAAAGATAGATGATATTTTGTCATAATGAGACGGTGATTTGCAACATAAACAACCAGCCCCTTCCATTCTGTGGCTAGGTGCTGGTGATGGGAGGAAGGGGGCATACAATGCTCACAATACAGCGCGAACCATTTCAAGACGTAAACAGTTCATAGTAATTAACACTGTACATTTGATACAAATCAATCTGTAGAACCAGCACCCTGCCCCCTTCAGCAGTGTCTGGCCTGTTTTAACCCCCATTCAAGTGTCAATTTCGGAATTCGTGGTAATAGTCTTCAAAATATTAAATTTTAATCTTAATCCAGTTTCGACATGTACTTACGGCGTGCCGCAGATTTGTTTCGACAAAATTTCTCAATTTGAATTCGATTCCTAGAAACTCGTTTGTGAAAATTGTGTAACGTTCTTTGTTCAATGTACTCTCCCTTACTTGCATTATCTGCAACTGTTTCACGAGTTCTTGATAAATTTTCATGGCGTAAATGAACCGTTTCTGTCGATCCTGCAAAATGTAAATCACTGTTAGAAATGTTAATTGGTACCGTTGGTTTTCATCTAGAGGGTGCTGGGAGGTTTTCTTCGGGCTGAAATTGCCAAAAGTTTTTTGAAGTTGTTACAAACATGCGAGAGGTTAATGCAGCAGAGATAACATTTCGCTCTGCCCCAATATGAAGAATTTTTGCCCTCCCCCAATTAGTCGGGGAGGAAAAACAAGCCCCAAACCCTTTCAACGGCCCCCCTCTCCTGTCATTGAAGGGGTTTCCTTATTTAACAGTTAAACGTTCATTTTGGGATAACCATCTAAACGTATTTTGCCACAGTGATTTGTAAAGTTGTCTCCAATACCTCTGTATGAATCACAACTGGTGTGAATGAAGATAATTTAATTGATATTGTTTTTTTACCTTTGCGCTTTTTAGTTCGTTTTTTCCAATGTGGCTTTCGCAAGATTCTTTAAAACTTTCATGTACCGCAACATTCTCTAGTTTCTTTTCCTTGGCCTAAAAAGAGCAGACATTGTTAGTTACATTGCTGAGGATTTATGTTTCCAATCACAGCAAAAATACCACCGAGGGAATAGTTTGGCCATGCTTAAACTAAAGCTTAAAGGGCTCATTGAATGACCTGAATAGAGGAGTGTGGCTGTTAGCTAAGACACTCTTAATAAAGGCAACGCAACATAGGCCAATCACTTAGGGAACATTTGAAAGCGTTCAGGAAATATTTGAAAGTTACAAGGGCCCAGATAGAGAAGGATGCAAAGTTCTAAAGATATCATGAAATAATTAAAGCTATAGTTAAATTATAATTAATGTGGATGAATGTGAATTGGCATTTTCGTCCATTTGATAAATCAATACAAAGTCTTAGCCCCTCCCAGAAACAATTCGGCCTAAGCCGGCTTTTTCTGTTATTTCATCATAATTTACTTTATTGTTCGCCTCGCATCGCTCGAATTCATTTAGTCTTAATTAATTTCAAAACAGCTTCCAGTATCGCATTACATACTTCATAATTTTGTATAGATACTTACAAATGCCATCGCTGCGTTTTGTGTTTTAAACATGATGTCTTTTAATGGTTGCCGAAGTTGATCATATACTTTCACAAAAGCATCTCTGCTCTTCTCTAAATCCTTCCCAACCGGGGCCCCTTTGACACTTGTGTAAATAACCATCGCTATGTATATGATATGTCCTGAAATACAGTGAAACCTAATCTTAGCCTGACTTGACCAGTTTCAAATAAATCCAAGGTTAGCATAGAATATAACAGGAAGAGAAAAAATCATAGACTTCCCACAGCCTATCGAACTCTCGTTAAATACGTTAATGATAAATATCAGACACAACGCACTGCGAAAAAGCGCAAAACGATTTGTATATACATAAAATACCCTTTTTTGATAAATACCAAAGGGGCTGAAATCTCTCAAAACATTTTCGCCAACTTGATCATAGCTCAAAGAACGATTTTAAACGTTCGCACAAACACGAACGGGCAAAATTTGAATGTTCCTCGCATTTTGAGAATTTGATGATATCATTAATTTACTTGTTCACTGTGAAATTTCGCTCGGTAAATAATTAAAATTTGATTTATCAACTTGAGATTGACAATTTTTCTGTTCTTCTTACCTGTATACAAATGCATCTTTCAGTGAATCTTTGAAATTCCGTCAATTCTCCGTCAAGTCTTCTTTTCCAAGTGTTCTTCTTTGGTTGACTTCTCAAGCTGAATATGGATGCGACTATGTTGCACCCCTTTATATTCACCCATTTCTCTAAAGGTTCTTTCCTCCCCATCGCTTTCCAGTGCATTCCCTTCTCTGTTAACGTTGCATTACTCAGTTTCCCTGTCACAAAACTACAGCATGCGACTTGAAACGGGCATGCTGTCTCCCATTGTAATATCAAAGAACCAAGATGCACAGGGGAATCAAATGATTTTCGTAAGTCAAACGTCATAGGGATAGGAATTCTTCATTACCATGTGTCTTCTAAATTTGGTTGATGTTTCGCTTCAGAGATGTCTATGAGTTGAGTCTTTGCATCATATGAGAATTGAGGACACGGTTTAGAAAAACCGAAATGTTTACAGAAAGCACAGCTCTTTTTGCACTGTAATGTTGCACGCCATTTTATAGTTTCAATTTCAACCCATGACCTGTGACAAATTATTCCCAGCTTTAATTTTTCAGCAAATGTATTTCTCCTCCTGATTTACTAAAAACGTTGGACTTTAACAGATGAAAATGATTGTGAAGCATTTGTATAATTTCAATTGTAACTAGGGTCTAGGTGGACTTTTTAGAGGATTAGTTATATAAGAAGCCTCACAAGAAAACATAAAACTAGCCATCGATGTCCATTAGCCCCTGCATTGCCCCCTGCTTGCCCCATACAGACGATATACTATGTGGCTTCATGCCCTGTTTCCAAAATAGAACCAATTGCTTTGGCACCCTATGGTTTCATAAAACGTAACGTCACCAATCTGTTGATCCTTCTAAAGAGGTATCATATTGCAGATGGATTATCATGCTGTGCTTGTGAGGTATTTCTTAGAAGCTGATGAGGTGAAACTAACACCTAAGGTGATGGTTCCCATATTTTGTTGCCATTTTTAAATAGGGACATTTGAGGGCCAAAACAGTTTTACGAAATTGAAATAATCCCCATTTAGAAGTTTTGCCTTAATGACCTAAACTTCTAAATTCAGCATCTATTTTTACTGTTTTCTTTATTTGAATTGATTACTTATATGACCAGAGTTCCTTAATTAGTTTCATTAACTGGCTCTAAATGCCCTTAAAGTGTTCCTTGTCGCTTTTTGGATCTTATTCAAATTTCAAAAATTGTGGAAGCCGGAATGCGATGCGTTGTGATGTGAAAACGTTTTTTATTTTCAAAGGCTAATTTGCCTGGTTAAAATAGGGTTTGCTAGACCAATTTTTAGCTAGTCTTGAATATGTTCCAACGTGGTTGACCAGGATTATTATATTCTTAGGGATGGTATATCATCAGGATGTGTACTTCTTAGGGTTGGTTTGTTCTTTAACACTCACGCTACTCCAAGCTTTTTCCACCTGAATTGAATGCACGCATTTTTATTAGAAACTAAGCTTGTACTTAGTACCAAGTTTCTTAAATTCATGGTTGACTTTAGTACTAAAAATGTATACTCTTAAATACCTAAGCCCAGAAAATGTACCTTTTTATAAAAGAACGGGGTTTTTCAATTTCAAGCATCTAGTATTTCAATAATGGTGTGTATTATATATTCATCTCATTCAGGTAGCAGTGAATCAATATGGATTTCACATTTTTATAATAAATAACCCTTCTAGTGGCAATCAAAGAAATTTCTACTTTCCGATCAAATTCTTAAGTTTGAGTGTGATTAGTGCTCTGGTTTCATAACTTTTTTACCATCCTAGGGGTCTGTTTCTTATAGAGTGTTTCTTGTAAGAAAGAATGCGTGTAATAGATTAGGGTTTCATCTGTCCCTTACAAAACCCTTTCCTTTTTTTACGATTGTCTGCCTTAGATATACCATAATTTGGCTCTCTTATATATCCTCTCCTCTTTATTTTTCACTTTTGTGTTTTCAATTATCACGAAGTATAATTCTTTAATTTGTTTTCAGTGTTTGTCTCTAATCTACTTCATTAGAAAGAGAGACTTTTGATACCCTTTTTTGAGATGATAGCATCATATGCTCCACCTGTTCTAGGGGTTTCTGCCCCAAAACGGTGCCACTTCAATTGCCAAAGCCAAGTCGCCAACCCATACCCCCTTCGAGTCTCAGTTATGTTTTGGAGGAGCTATTCAGTTGGATATTTAACTGATTCCTAATCCAATGAATTTGGTACAGATATTCCAAATCCTATCATCCCTAGCATCCTATCTTATCTTGAAAACAACTGAAAAACCAACGCCTATGTTTGCAGTAACCCTTTCACCCCTGGATGGGCCATATGGCTGGAAAAGATTATTTTTCAGATAAAAGATGTAGATGTTGTGATGACGGTTTTCTATAATAGTTTACGCTTTCACCTAAGTTATTTGACTATACTACCCCCTGAAAAGCGTAGAATTATATCGGTTTTAACAGTTAACTGAAAATAAATCCGGGTGCGAAAGGGTTCATGGCAAATTATGATCTGAGTTAAGTTTGGCAATGTGGAGTTTGGCAATCGTATTAACAATATCACACTCAAGATAGAATAAAGATATAATGAAAAATCATTTTTGTCTTAATCGAGATGATAATAGTAATTCATAATTATTTATATTTTATCATACGCATCTATTTCAAATAACAATTTAAACGATATAAATATATTACTGCCATTTTAACGTGAATAAATATTTCTACAATACATTTTTTTATATTATTACCTAAATACAACACAAATGTTTCTTTAAATATATATCATACATCTAAAATATAATTTTTTGTTCAATACATTTTCTTCTCTTAATTAAACGAATTTTCTATGGTTTTTACAATCTCAATACATCTCGAAAAATTTTATGATAAATTCAATAAATTCGGTTCTAGCTAACTTTGCGACGAAGGTTTATTAATTATAATTATTTTAATTAAAGAGAGACGTAAACCATCTAGTCCCATCAAATTCAAAAATTGTTCTATTTAGTCGTAGCCTATAAACTATGATAAATATATTTTTATCTTAATTTTTGTTAAATATACTCAATAAAATTATCTTTAAATATAGCACAAATAAATATTTGATAAGTTAAACAACTATTTCTATCTTAAGAATACAACTTGAACTTGAAAATGAAGTATCAAAAGAGTAAAATATTATTAAAATGAACGCGAATACAATAACTTTATGCTACTAAATTAACTACAAATACTTATATAGCCTTAATAGGCTTACTTTTTCTTTTATGCCGACGTTGACACAAAATTTTACACTGCAAGAAGGAACTGTCCTTTCTTGGTTTTTTTCTTGATTTTTTCTGTGGCGTTTGTTCCAACTTAAATTTTCTTGCCAGCAACAGAATCTATTGCCTTGGTGACAAACTGATGCAAGCAATGGCGAATATTTTTCAACTTTATAAGATTCTTCACCACTGTTACATTTTTGCTGAATGCTGCCCTGAAGCTTACACCTCCGACAGAGTATGGCGGGATTACCTTCAAGTATTTGTCTTCCAAAATTTCGAAGGCCTTTCATGAAAATAAAGAAAAAATAGATATTGATAATAGTAAAGGTTAAAATAATAATCATCAGCATCATCATCATCATCATCATCATCATCATCATCATCATCATCATCATCATCATCATCATCATCATCATCATCATCATCATCAACATCAGCAGCATCGTCATCATCATCAGTATAATCATCATCATCATCATCATCATCATCATCATCAGCAGCAGCAGCAGCAGCATCATCATCATCACCATCATCATCATCATCATCATTATCATCATCGTCATCATCATCAGTATAATCAGCATCAGCATCGTCAGCATCATCATCAGTATAATCATCATCATCATCATCATCATCATCATCATCATCATCATCATCATCATCATCATCATCATCATCATCATCGCCACCCTTATAATCATCATCGCCACCCTTATCATCATCATCGCCACCCTTATCATCATCATCGCCACCCTTATCATCATCATCGCCACCCTTATCATCATCGCCACCCTTATCATCATCATCGCCATTCATCAGTTACATTATCGAAATAAGGTAATTATAATAACAATACAATCCTAACCTGTTTCCGCATTTTGTCCTCCACAAGATTCCGCATATCGTATTCCAGTTGCCTAAAATCGGTCACAAGTGGGGTCTCATCCCCATTGTTAATTCCACTTTCTGCAAGTTGAAGGTCTTGTGTAATGCGGACCAGATCTTGCAGTATTTTCATTGCGCTGATGAATGCTTTACTATGCTACAAAAAGAGAAAGATTTAAGCATCGAAATGCACGTATGTGATGAAAAAAGTTTTGTTTAGGGGGTTCTTAAGGTTTTGGTATCTCAAGGAATTGAAACACGAACATCTAGACTAAATATCCGAATTAAACCGGCCCCCTTGTTTTCCAATTACTTTGCATGATACCTCGACCATCCAGAGTTTTAAGTACTATATGTGTGCAAAAAAATCGTATTTTACTAATTCATGAAATAGATTAATAAATGGAAAAATTGTTTTAATTCTTAATAATTCTATTTACCAATCCATTTGAAAACTCTTTTTTGCATTTTTCTTCCAATTCTTTGTCAGCGTTGGTATAGAAAAGCATCCAACTTTTCACAACAGGGTAATCTTTTGCCTGTAAAATATTTGGTAACAATTAGAAAGTAACTGGTTGTGATTGCATTCACCAATGTTGCAAATATTTTCCTAACTTGGTATTTTAGCTGTGGTTAACAATATTAAAAATTGAATTTTTTTATCCGACATTTTACTCACTTTGTCTTTTTCATAAAGATCCTCAAACTTCATGGTTTTTGCGCGCAATTCATCGAACGGTTGCCGTAATTCGGCAAAGTACCTGGCGTACTTGTTGCGTTTTTCGTCAATACCAACTGGTGCTGAAATTGCCCAGTTTAGAAGTGGCAAAAAAACGGCGAGATAAATCGACAATTCTGTAAAACAAAATGAAATCAGTAAAACAAAATAAAATCTGTAAAATAAAATTAAATCCAGATTCATATCAATAAGATGCATTTATAATGGATTTGAACTTTAACAAGTGTTATTCTCTCCTTTCTTCATATTTGATGTGTGACCTCGCTCTTATGCACTCGAACTTATGAAGATTTCATATCAACAGTGGTATTGCAAAATACTTAAAATAAGCAAATAAAATCTGTAATTTTAAATAAATTACCAAACATATTTATGCTCTTTTAAATAACACTATTAAATAAACCTTTCCTTCTTAAGTCCGCCCTCCCAAATTATACAAGACAAATGCAGAACTTTGTCTTTATGTAATGGTCCTTTCAGAACTTTCAAGAGAGTGAAACTATGATTACGAATGCGGCTTTCTTGTGCATGACTCATTACACAGATTTCCCATGGTCTTTCCATCTTTTTCAAAAAAGGACGTTGGGGACATCATGAACAAGTGAGAGGGGACATACATGAAATAAAAGGGAATTCAGGTCGAAGCGAAGAAACAGTTTAGAGTTATATGGGCATTTTATACTAGATGGTTTCTGCCATGTTCCTGCTGTTAAGCTTAAATTCTCGCAGAAATACCAAGAACATGTGTTATGTGGATTGCACTCTCTCTGTTACAAAAATTTCTAATAATTTGCAGCTGTTCGCGTTGAGACTAATTAATTATTAAATTAAATATCATGAACACCGAGTATGAAATCCTTTGAGGGGAAAACTATCGAAGAGTGAAGGTTAAAACGTGAGGCATTTAGATTGTAAAAAATTTTGGAAAATAAGATAAATAAAAATCAAACTTTTAATGAAGTTTGAGCCTGACTATGATTCGTAATTAATTCGTAGTTCTCAGACCTTATTTTCATTTAAACTATACAGTTTCTGGTGGATGGTTAATGTTCTATTTTTTATTGGAAAAGTGAATTGAATCGGAACGCCTTTGCGCTGATCTTCCAACAATTTGTTTAGGTTATGAAACATGATCCCTAATTTGCTAGGGGCCTTTAATTTGACATTAACGTGAAGGGTCAAGCTGGTTGTGTTACTGGCCGGTTAGGTTACTGGCCTTTAAAGTTATCGCATTCCTGAATGTTGTGTATAACGATGTTTGTTAAAAACTTTGTGTACCAACAACTAAAAATCATCAGTAATTTAGCAAAAAATTAACAAAGATTAGTGTTGATAAATGATACATATAAAAAATAAAAAACATACCCATTTGTTTGTTTATTTTATTCTTGATCAAAAGCTTTAAATCAATTTCTTGAATGTTTAACTTCGAAGTCTTGTCTTGTTCACTTCTCCAATGGTCTGTTATGCCCTCCATCTTCTAAATTTATTTCCTTACTAGATTCCGCATAGGCGGGAAACTACTCTTGAAAGTTTCTGCAGTTACCCTGCATACGATACCGTACCACGTGATGTAATACCCAAAACTGCGTAATTACACGACGTGGTTAATTTCAAGCAAGTTTTCAAAGTTTTGTAATTGGAAGGGAATGACCTTTCAATTCTAGGAAACCCAGGACATCCCCTTTATTATTCCTGCATAGCAAAAGGGGTTTTCCCTGTTTGGTCTTGTTTTGCGGAATTATCTCATATTGAAATCTGCCTATAGTTAATGAAGTCTCAGTTCAAAATTAACCAACTTAAAATCATTTTTGATTCCGTGTTTTTTCGAAAGGATTGGTATTATTGTCCTAATATTTTTCGATTTTTTTTATTTTTCATTTAGATGGCTGTAGTAAACAGAGTAATTTGTGTCCAAACAAATAATACGCTCGTTTTCATATTGAGCTTTCTATTCGAAATGTAATCCCCCTGCCTCATAGCTGAAAACCTAGTTCCTTCCAGGGTAGGAGGAACCTCTTTTCAAATTTGTTTCTGTGATTGGCTTCTTGACCTTGATCTTGGCTGCCCAGATCAAGATCAAATGAAAGTCACGAGACCGATCTTAGGGTGGAGTCGCAGCCATTACAATTTCTTTGTGCAATTAAAAACTCTCTGTAATAACCATGTGATCATTTGTTTTTCATCCTTCAATGTTCGCCCACTCATTTGATTTTCTTTAACTCCTGTAGGTCATGCTTTGCACCCCTTCGTTCGCTGGTGACCAAGGGATGTTTTTCTTAGGCTCATGTTGATTATCTTGGTAATGAGAAGGGAATGTTTTGAAAAGCTGATCTACACGTATTCTCGTTATATACTGCTTGCTAGAGGCAACTGCAGTAATAAATATTTAAAACAAGAAAAACCAACAAACACCTAAGTTAAGGGGGGAGGGAAATTTACGTACACGTTTGCTTTGAGTTAATCCAGGGGCAAAATTTTTTGTTTCATGTTTGTTAGTTGATAGGAATTTTCCTTGGTAAAATCTTGGTTTCTTCTACTGAAACTCAACAAAATACCCACCGCGTCAGGAAAACGGCTTAGCGATGATCTGACTTGCTCCGCAAAATAACAATAATATCTCCAGTTTTTTGGATGGAAAACGGCCTCGATAGTTTTTGTTCGTGCTTACGTACAGAGTTAAACCCCTGCAAAATAATAATAGTACAAAACTATGACAGTATTATTACAAAAATGCTTGATCATCGAAGATTTTTGAGGTGTAAAATTGGAAGAAACTCTTTTACTAGTTAGAACAGGTTGGAATTGGCAAAAGATAGGGCTCCCAAACTTGGTCAGAAACACATGTTTGAAGGATATCAAACCAGCTGCCAAAATAAGGTTTTTTTTAGCAATATTTCCTGTTTTTACTGATTTTTATTCAGTCAAATTTAACTCGGGTAAGTACATTTAAATGGCGCGGGGAACACATTCCGGCTTCAAAACAGGAACTCGTCCTGACGAAATATCTGCTTGGTGGTTTACGCTGGGTATGAACTAGTTTGAAAGTGTAGTTTTGTTTATAAAACAAAGGATTAACTCTTTTTGGTTTCACCACTTAACTGTCTATCATCATCAAGGTTTCAGATTAAGATAAGTTAAAAAGCATTATGTGTAAAACATTACGTGTATCAGTTATGATACCTGATATGTAATACAATATAGCATTTGCATGTCTCCCTCCCTCCCTCCCTCCCTCCCTCCCTCCCTCCCTCCCTCCCTCCCTCCCTCCCTCCCTCCTCTCCCCCTCCTTCCTTCCTTCCTTTCCTCCCTCCTTCCCTCCCTCTCTTCCTCCCTTCACCTTTGAAATACATGAGATGCACTTCTTTTAGGATTGTACTGTTGTTTTCCTTTCAAGGTTTCAGTATTCGTGACTAAACATCTTTCTATAAGATGCATCTGAAAGCTTTCAGTCTCAGGCTTAGAAATGTATTATTGAGGTACACTCAAATGCTTTTGAATTCGCTTTAGGCAATTCTGAAGCATTCCATAAGAAGATTTATGAGAGTTGCCTAGGATACTTATTTACGTACTCTTTAACATTTCTAACACATGCTGGATATCTTATGGTTTCTTTTTGTGTTTGGCAACAGCAGCATCATAATAATCAGAACCTATTGGTGGCTGAACCTCTAAGTATCAGTTTCCAATCTCTTCAAAGCGAGGTTAATAGCTAAAATTAGGCTTCATGGATCTGCTTTCTTGTTATATATTCACTCACATGACGTAGCATGCGCCTCCTTCACAGCAAAGTCTCACAGGCAATGACGGGGTTGTCAACCTTGATAAAAGTGTTTGTCAATTATCAAGGGTTGTACCCCTGGGTATACCAAGGGGCTGTGTCTAAGGTCTGTTGGTATCATTGTAGAAATGGTATTGATTTGGAAAGCCTGGCTGCTGAGAGAGGTTTATCGAAAATAGAGGTTAAAAGTAGCATTAATTATTAAATGAAAACTCGAATTATTCGTTTCATAGCAACCATGAATATGAATTCACATAATGTTGGGTACCAGCAAAAATTAGACAAAAGTACGGGGGTATGAATAATAGTAGAAATAAAATGAAAATGAAAAAAACAACAAAATCATCAACGGTTAGTAAGTTGAAAATATGCATTGATACTTTTGAAAATGAATTTTCATAGTTAAAAAGACGCCTAAGTTTACCTTGAAAATTAGCATTCCCCCACAGATCTAAAGTAGAGAATTTTTGTATAAAACTTGTGCATTTAAAATACCATGAACGTTTCATGTTCCGATTTTTGAATGAATCCACTTGCTTAGTTAAACATGCAAAAAATTTATTCCTTATTTGAAATTCCTGTATGAGAGAATCGTTAGGTCTTTTCATAGTTGTCATGCTATCCAAGGGTCTTTTAAAAATTTCATCATTTTCAAAAAGATTTTTTTGAAATACCAACCCCCTTGCTAGCGGCCAATGCTCCCAAATTATTTATGAACATTTCATGTTGATACTTAATGCATTGCTGCAGATGAGGAAAAAGGGAATTTTATTTTGAAGCTGCTGTTTTGTTGATCTGCCAATGTGATTAGATTGTTGAATAAAATCGATAAATTTGCGATGGTACATTACGTTGCCAGTTGAAAAGATGATGCTAGAAACGGTGGCTGTGTGCGTGATCGTTGTAACGGGTGTGTTAGCTGTGGTTCAAGCTTATTACGTTGGGAAATGTTTTGAATCTGGACAACCAAGGGAAGACGCGCATTTTAATAACGAAATACTCAAAGAAAATTGTAAGTTCAAGTTACTGGAATTTCTAGAAAACAAGATTTAGATAAAATAATGCCTATAGTACTGGTGTTTTTGAGGCATCCAAGTGATAGGGCCTGTTCCCAGAAAAAAAAAAAATGTCTTCACATTTGCAATTTTTTTGTCCTTCATTTCAGGTGTCTGCTACCTGCACTAGAAATTTTCAAGCATAGATAGATGCCCCTTACACCTCCTAGCCTTCTTGCTTTATTTTTGGAGGGTGCATGAACCAATTTTCTCTCTGCTTAAACTTGGAAGGAAAAGTACGTCATATTTGTGTAGGTATGAAGCAAAGCAAATATATTGCCATGGTAGAAGACAATATTTTCCAAGTTAGGAGAGTGATCAACCCTAAAAAGCCCCTCAAGTGATGCCGTTATAAGCGATTCTTTTTGAAGACTTTGGAAAAGTACAAAGTAATTAATTTATGTTAAGGAAATGATGGACAACGAATGCTGGTCTTGATAGCGTTGTATTGAGTAAGCAATGTAGACACTGATAATAAATATATCAAACAGTGTAGAAAGCATTTATTAAATTTAGTTTTGATAGGAGGACGAGGGCCCCATTCAGGGAGAAGATACGGGTTTATGGTTCAGAGAATGGCCAAATTTGAAGAAAGACAGTGTTTAATCATAAGGCTCCTGCGCAGTGCTGGGAAGTAATGCAGTATTATGCTTTCTCTTTGAGTTCTGAGCATCACTAATTTAATGTATTTAGACATTCCCGCTTTGTTAATATTAAAAGGCATTTCCTTGGTGCCTTATTGTTAACTATTTGCTTGCTTCAATTCATAAGAAACCTGATATACAACTATAATGCTTATGAATATTTCATCGTTTATCGCTTGGAGAATACTGGTTTGTGAAGATGAATATTGAATCATTTCATGGCATGGCGTTCATAAGCCGCGTTTGAATGATTTATTATTGATAGATTTGATTCATCAATGATTCATCAATGATTAATGATTTCACATGCGCACCGCGTCTATTCAAGGCTCATTTGGGTTGAAATATATTTCAGCAAAATCTGTTTTTGACATTTTCTTTTTGACACTGCTCAAGATTTCTTGTTAAGGTCTGGTAAGTTTTATGTTTTAGAACCATGTAGTTTCTATAAAGTTTTGAAACAAAAAACAGAACTGCATTTCAAAAATAATATCAACTAAGACCTTCTTTCTTGTTAATATTATTAAACTAATGATCTTGATGAGCAGTCCATCATCACTCGTTAATATGGTGAGAAATAATAGAAAGAGAGATTCCTGAAATAGGTATGGCATTTTAAATCTTAGAAAGTTTCCTTATCAATTTATTGCTTTAATTGTTTGTAGAGTCAATTTGATGAATCTTCAGTGAATATTCATCTGCTTTATTTATTGTCACAACAAGCTGTTTCAATGCCGGCACCGTACCTCGTTCTCCTTGTCCTTGGAATTTTCATAGCTGCAACAGTCGCAGAGATATACATGTTCCTAAATTGTTCCTGGTTGAAAAACAGAGCTTGCAGAGTTCCTAATCGCTGTAACAGCATTTACTGATTTGCTGATAATTAAGCAAGCATTTCAAGAAGGATTTCACTGTTTTACTTCAAGAACTGCTCCTTTTCAGACACGTACAAGCGATAGCTTCACAGTTTTCACCATGAGTTTTTATTATGAATACATTTGAAGTTGTAGGAGTTGTCGCACTGGAAATTTTGGTTATTTACGGGTTGTATAAGCTGTTTTTTGTATTGCCTTTTCTTTTTTAACGTTGTTTGGCTGCATAAAGCAAAAACTTTACAAAATATGGTTGTATCTGGTAGTTTTGCATTAGCATCAGTTTGTTGGATTGCTGTTGCTTATTTGCTCGATATAAGAGCACTATTCAGGTGCATGCAATAAGCGGAAACTAACAGCGAAAAAGTTGCACTTTTCCAAGAAGGAGAGAAGTGTGCATTTTTCAAAAAAAAAAAGGAAGGGTGCATTTTCCAACAAGGGAAACGTTCTTACGCTCAAAGAATTGAGAACCTAGGACATCTTTCAAGTTGAAAGAAACACTACCTTTGATACGAGGAAAAAAAGATTTCCATCCTAACGATTCTTGAGTTTGTTACATTTTTTGGTTAAAGAAAGCTAGAAGATTTTTCAAAATGGAGCAATCTTTCAATATTCCATCAATGTGGTTTTGAAAACAAGCAATAACGGTTTGATTAATTGTTCAATCTGCAAAGCTCGATTTCACTGTTTTGCAAACAATTTACGGAGTTGCATCGTGAGTGACAATTATTGCAGCTTCACTCTTAGTTTTGGTAAATTAACGTCATCCTGGTGACATCGAAAATCAATCTTGCAAGAGTTAATTCGACAAGAAACATTGGGAAGTCGAAGCAATTCTGTTAACCAGTCTGAACAAAATGGTTTTTACTGGAAGTATTGCATTAACATCAATAGCTTGGCTCACAATTCTTTACATATTAGATGTTAGATTTCTATTTCGTGGAATAAGTTAGGTGTTAGATTTATGGGGGCATGACTGTTGTTGGGGTTAAGCAGCTATCCATGTATTAAACTCGAGATTGTCGCAATTTGCCAAGTTCAGGGTGGGGTCATCAATGTAATTGTGATATTTAAATGTTGCTAGATAAATTGTGACTTGCTGACAAACAATACCTGAATGATAAAAGACTGTTTCTTCCAACCAACTTGCTTTGCCCATAATGTCTCCTTGGGCTACATTCACATTCAGCCTGTGTTTCATTTGAATACATTGTAAGAAAAATAACAAACCTGTCACCATTCTTTGTAATTAATCAGGGGCATTATTGAGTGGGGCCAAGGAGCTGACTTAAAAATATGAAAATATAGGCATTGCAGGACAGGTTTTAGCAGCAAAATAGGCAATTTTTGCAAGTTTTGGTATAGCAAAGGATGAATTTTGCAGGGCAAATATGCCACCATCCTCCAAACATAGATCAAATAACCCCCCCCCCCCTTGGAGGGTTGTTATGGAGATTCGTGACATAGCAAGGGGGAATACATGGATAGCTACTTGAAATTTTATTGTTGATTTAATTCAGGATTGATTAGCTTTGAAATATAAAACTTAAATAGATTTTCTTAAAAATATCCTCCTTAGAGTTCATAAGGAAGCCCCTGATATCATTCCTCCTAGTAACAATATGCAGGAAGTTCCTATTATCTAATTTTAGTAGGAGTTCAGTTTCTCCGCAAATAGCAAACAAAGTTACTTAATTAGGATGGATAAAGGGTCATAGCCCAATGTTCTGTTTCATGGGGGTGTCTACGGTAAATTTCCCGACAAAATAGGCGTACAGTCCATTATATCCCGACAGGTTAGCAAAATTTACCGACGGAATATTCCTCTAGGCTAAAAACGCCGTGTTTTTGATTCCCCATTTTTTGAAACAATATTTTCCCTGGGAGTGGGTGTCACACCCCTTCAACCAAATGACGATACGGCCTTGGATCGATACAACCAGTCCCAATCCTTGGACGTAACGGAAATATTTCATTTTATATTCTAACTACTACAATACAAACCATGCTTTTTAATTAATGGAGGTTTTACCAGTTTAATTTATGAGTACAGTATTTACTGTTGACATCAGGGCCATTTATCGAGCGACCATAGAAGGAGGGGCGACACCAAGATAATCTAATTGAAAAAAAGTAAATTATGAAGTGCATTGTCGAACTGATCACGGATTTTAGTTGGTTTCATACTCATTCTAGATTTATTAACACGTATTTACATCAATTAATGCTTTCGCATTGTGAGTTTTATAAGTTATTTCTGAAAAAGTGAAATCTAGCTTGTAATCTTACTTCTGATGAGTTTCTTCTTCAATACTTTCGCTGCATTATTACTAAACACTTCAGTGGTGGATCTAGAAATTCAGAGCGGATTCGGTTTCCCAAGCCAGATGTTATTCATTCGTGTAGTTAGAGTTTGGAGAAGATGGTAGCTTGTAAACTTTGGGGCAAGAAACGCTGTGAGGCCATCAGTAGGTCCAGGTTTGGCCTGAAAATGGCCTTCAATCCTACAATTAATGAGAGAAACCTTTATTTTCACACCAAGTAAAATACACTAAAAAACAGTGCTTATAATAAGAAAGTAATAAGAAAGATTTCATGAAGCTGCAATCGCAAGAAATTAAGGTGAAACTCGGGGGACTTGTGGGCCCAAGTTTCTCCTAAGGGAGCGTTTCCCAAGATTGCCCCTCCCCAAGTATCAGCATGTGACATCCGTGGGCAACCATTCCCTTTGCTGACATTATAAATCATTTTCGTAAATTCTTAGAAGCATAAGCTCCTTTCATTATCTTGTTGTTACCCCTCGTCCGGAATTTTTAACCCCTTTCCCCGAACGTCTGGTGGCTCAGTGACTTTCATCTTTATGTCCGGCTTCGTCTTGAAAGCGAGGCAAGGTTCCCTGAAAGTTTCAGAAAATAAGGAAATGGCGAAGGGAACAAGTTCTTGTTTGAGCCGCGCATCAAATTTGATGACTTTTTAACAAAATACCTGATTAAAGCAATATTGATGCATCAGTTTTAAAGAAGAATATTTAAGGTATTAAATACATCTTGAATTTTATATGTTTTTATTTTATTCAACCAATGTTCAAATGTTAATCTTTCACCAATTTTGATCACACATCGCGACTAATTTAGAAACTAAATGCCTGTCTCCAAAAAACTCCCAAAAGTAGATGGGGCCGTGCCAATGATTAGGGGAAAATGAAGCTAGAAATGTAATGCATAATCATATTTACCTTGATAAAACATTTTTCATGCATTTTTTATTTTCTTTTATACGAAACTGAAACTATGCATTGTATTGTTTAATCCTTCGAGTAAGAAATAATATACGGCCTGACTCTGTAAATCTCTCGTTAGTCCACCTGTAAAGAGCTCACAATACGCATGAGTTTCTATATGAAGCTAACTTTGAGCTTACTCCCACGATACATTTGTTACAGGACAGGGGGAAATTTCAACTTCAGTTCATTTGATGTTTTCGTTTTAAAGCAATTACTGATTTCAAAACATTTATATTTATCAAATTGTTATGAAATGCACATTTCAAGATGATGTTTTATTGCATAACATTAATTACATTTTGGAGAAGTGTGTAGTATTTAAATTCAACAAATGGTTTTGTTATGGAATCCTTTTGGTGTTTGTATAATTGAATTTTTCAGTGGTGTAACCCCCTGGTTTGGACCTGTTTATTTTAACTGGAAGACTGCCAAGATAAAGTTGAGGAAGTAAATATGTGAACAATTGGGCTTTATTTCTTTGGCTACCCATTCGGAGGCTTAAAAAACCAAAAATGATGAATTATTGACATTGGCAGAATGCCATTTGCTGACATCCTGTCTTTTATTCAAAGGAAGAAAATTAATGTTAAACATTTCATGCTGTAGTAAGCATATGTGAACTGACAGTTATTGGCATCGCCATCATTTAATACTATGTGTTAGAAGGTCAATGGCACTTTTCCCGTGCAAAACTCTTTCCCCTACTGGATCAAAGCATAAAAGTTGCCCATTGTGTAGAATCCAATTGCATTTAAGTCAGCATCATTACCATGCAGTGGTCATTTTTTCCCCATAATAAATCTTTTTTATTATAGTTGTGAGGGTGAGCTATTGAAAAAATTAGTAACGTTTATTCTTTTAAATTTGTTCTACTTATAGGATTTCAACCAAGAAGATGCTTGTTATTTATTTTATTTCCATGTTACTCATTGCTTCGCAAAGCATGGAAGTACATAGCAACTGTGAGTAATGATTTTTAGACATTGAAATAACTGATTTATTCACCTACTTGTATTCTACCCTGTATTCTGCCAAAAGGCCTTTTTGAAAAATTTTAAAAGAAACCTCATTTGATTTCACTCATTCTCTGTTTTAGAGCTGATCTGCATTTTAAGACATATGTCTGTATATCCTTAACATTTTAAAATATTTTTATTGCATTTCAGACCAAGGGAAAAGCAACATCTAGATGAAAATAAACACAGAGGAATTTTTAAGTTGTTCTTTTTGCTTTTGGCACCAGTGTGTCTTTTTTGTACTAACAATATAAAAATTTCCTTTTCAGCTTGTCAGTCACCTCTTGGAATGAAAGATAGAAGGATCAAAGATGGTCAACTAACTGCAATGGGAGGTGCCAGTGGTACAAAGGGCAAAAATGCCAGGTTAGATGTAGCAGAAGGGTGGTGCTCAAAATCTGAGGACATGCAGACAGAATATGATCAAGACTGTTATCTGCAGATTGATCTACTTACTGTACATAAGATAACAGCATTGAACATTTCTGGAGGTAAATCCTTCAAAGATCATGTGCCAGGGGAATCTGCACAGCTTTCATTCAAGATAAATGAAAAGAGCAATTATACGATATACAAGAAGGTTTGTTTCTTTTAATTTCTCTTCAGTCAAAGATAATGCTATGTTATCTCCTTTTTTCATCACAAACTCATTATGTTAGTAGTTTATATGATAAATATAGATTATATGATTATAAATAGGAACTTTGCTGACCAGGAATGGATTTAATGTGAAGAGGAAATGATACCAAAAAACAAAATGGGGTACAGTGGAAGAATGATGTTTGTTATGGAAATCTTCTTTGGGGATAATAAAATGGAAGATGATCAGAAGCCTAATTTGATCATTAATTCAGATGATTTATATTCTTGGGCTGCTGCAGATATCTGTTAACAACCAATGCAGTTTTAGTTTATGCTATTCAATTACTGTTCTGCATGCAACATCTTTTTTTAGGAATTACCATTGAAAGGTGTGAAATATTCAAGCCCAAGATTTATCAAATTAGAGCCCCCAATTGTTACCAGATATCTCAAATACCAGCCAAAAGTTGATGTAAATTCTAAATGTATGACCATTGAGCTTTATGGTTGTCCTTTGGATGAATCAAGTGAGTTTCATTATTTGTGATTCTCCTCCTGATTTCTCTTAAAATTTTTAAAAGCTCATATGCTGTCTGAGAGACTCTCTATTTTTCATAGATTTAATTGGCTTGAATCTTCTGTTTTTTTCAAATATGTTACTAGAACTGGATTTCTAAGCAAGATTGTAACAATGTCTTTCATAATTTCTTGCCCAGAAGTTTCCTGTCAGTTATTCTGCTGATTTTGGGAGAGCATTCCAATCCTTTGCTTGATATATTCTGCCTGTTATTCTCAGGTAACAATAAGGACTATCTAGATCAAAAAAATTTCATAATTGTCACCGTCAACCAAACAGTTCCCTCTATTTTCCCCTTTTTAGATTGTCAGACTGGAATATTGAGCAACAGCATGAGATACGATGCATCATCTACACAAGACAAGTTGTCACCTACTTACATTGGACCAATGAATCCACATTTGCCCTGGGGGCCTAACTTTAATTCAGTTGCTTTCACAGAATTTGTCACCATTAATTTAGAAACTGCTTACTTAATCACAGGAGTTCGCACATTTGAACCAAAATATTTTAATGCTCCAAAAAAGCAGCCGGAGAGTTTCAAGATCTATTATGGAGATGATGGAAAAATCTGGACTCCATACACTGCTGGAACAACAGATGAAGTAAGCTTTTCTCACAAACATCATCCTTATTTTCTTATTCAGGGCCCAGTAAGACCCCCCTTTATATACTTTAGTCCCCCCTGTAATTATGATCATACCACCAGTATGTTACAGATGTGAAATATTTCTTGGCTATCAGTATCATTTGTTATGTAGACCAGAATATGAGAAACAAGACGACAAATTCAATAAATAGTTTTAAAGGTCCTGTCTGATCTGAATGAAGTGAACTGAACTGGATGAATTGAAGTGTTGCAGCAATCGCCCCTCCAAGAAGCCTGATATAGTCTTGAGAACTTCTTGTGTTGACTGGGTTTCGATAAAGTCTTATTTTTTTATTTTGGTTTCAGATTAAATTCAATACTACAGTTACCGTGGAAGGTATTACTAAGATAACACCGATAATTGCTGCAAAACATATCAAAATCAGCCCCAAAGAAAGTAAATTGAGATATTTGAAATTGCAATTCTATGGCTGCTTGTTGTCAGGTGTGCTTAATGTTTTACATTCAAAACTTCTCATTAATTTAGTGAATTCTGTGCATTTCAAGCATTTGTTGCTTACCCCTTACTTCATGGTCAACAAATTGGTTCTTTATCCATCAGGTGATTCCATTCTCAGATTATTGCAAACCTGATATGCATCACTAATTTTATGCCTTAAGGATATCAAAAGTTTGACATACGCAAAGAACCCATTTTCCTTTTACAGTCTTGCCCCCCTTCTTCATATTATTGCTGAAAATAATCAGTTCAATCATAAAGATTTAATTAAAAGTTTTTTAAGATGAATTCCATATCTAAATGTAATAAATTGATGCCCACTTGTTCCCTCTATTAGATAGTCTGGTTGGTTGACTAATTGATTTTTCGATTTCTTGATTGATTGATTAATTGATTGATGGATTGATTGATCAGTTGATTGATTCATTGATTGATTGATTGATTGATTAATTGATTGATTGATTGATTGATTGATTGATCAGTTGATTGATTCATTGATTAATTGATTCATTCATTCATTGATTGTTTCATTGATTGATTGATTGATTGATTGATTGATTAATTGATTGATCAGTTGATTGATTGATTGATTGATTAATTGATTGATTAATTGATTGATCATTTGATTGATTCATTGATTGATTGATTAATTGATTGATTAATTGATTGATCAGTTGATTGATTCATTGATTGATTGATTCATTCATTCATTGATTGTTTCATGGATTGATTGATTGATTGATTGATTGATTGATTGATTGATTGATTGATTGATTAATTGATTGATCATTTGATTGATTGATTAATTGATTGATTAATTGATTGATTAATTGATTGATCAGTTGATTGATTCATTGATTGATTGATTGATTCATTCATTGATTGTTTCATTGATTGATTGATTGATTGATTGATTGATTGATTAATTGATTGATCATTTGATTGATTGATTGATTGATTGATTGATTAATTGATTGATTAATTGATTGATTAATTGATTGATCAGTTGCTGATTCATTGATTGATTGATTGATTCATTCATTCATTGATTGTTTCATTGATTGATTGATTAATTGATTGATTAATTGATTGATCAGTTGATTGATTCAATGATTGATTGATTGATTCATTTATTGATTGTTTCATTGATTGAAGGATTGAATGATTGATTGATTGATTGATTAATTGATTGATTGATTGATTGATTCATTGATTCATTGATTGATTCATTGATTGACTAATCAGTTTGATCAGTTGCATCTATTTATTTACTTACTTCATTTGATCATCTTAACTAGATACAAATATATTTCAAAAGACAACTGCTTTACCTGTTACCTCAGCCCCCACGACAACGCAGATAACGAAAGGTAGGAATTTTTATTCTTCCCTTCCTAGCAGTGTATAATTTCTTTGAAATTGCTTTAAAACTGTCTGAAATTAATTCTGTAGCTATATTTCAGGGTACTCTTATCAGTTTATTTCAACTAAAAAATACTTAAGCCAAACAGAATTCATGATGTGTTTTGATCATTAATTTTCATCCTTATTCATGTATTAAATTCGTTTTTATTATCTTTATTCACAGCTACCCCTACAAAGAAAACAGAAGCTCATTCACCTACAGGTGTTAATTTTGATATAGTTTGTGTCATTGGTTATATTCATAATACTTAATCACTATTTAACTTAATATCTACTTTAAGTATTTGTTATTTAGCTTGATACAGTACAGGAAGTATTGCCATCATGATTATTTTTTACTTTTATGCTCAAGGTACCAAAACACTTTTCTTGGCCTACCTTGGCATAATTTCAGCACCTTAAAGCACTTTTTGAAAGAATATTTCACAAAAGAGTTCCTTGATTTGGACTTTTTATCATTTTTAGGCACTTTTCTTGAGACAACAACATCCCAACAACCAAAAACAACAACTGCCAAAAGACCAAAAACGACACATTTCAAAACGAAACAAGCAAAAACTACAAATTTTAAACCTCCCTCCAATGGTAAGAATATGATAATGTGTAATTTTAAAGTTAGGAAAATAAGTGATTGTCCTTTAGAATATATTTCCCGTATTATTATTTCATTTCCTTTGTTTTTTGCAACATCCATGCTTTATTTTGTTTCTTGTTTTATTTTCTAAATTCTTTGCCTGACATTTCAGGGTTAATCAGCAAAAATGTGATGAAGGTTAAGTTAGATTTAAGTCCATTGAAAATTAATTGGATAATCAGTGATTTCACAACAACAACGAATGTCTTTACTAGTTTAGTGTGTTTAATCAATCAATCATTAAATCAATCCATCAATCAATCAACCAATCATTAAATCATTCAATCAATCATTTAATCAATCAATCTATCAATCAATTAAATCATTCAATCGATCAATCAATCAACCAATCGTTGAATCATTCAATCAGCCAATCATTAAATCAATCAATCAATCAGTCAATCAATCAATCAATCAATCAATCAGTCAGTCAAATCATTTATAGTTATTTAGTTTTTTGATTTATAATCTGAGATTCAGTCGAAACATGGCAGAATCTGCCAAAAAAGATGCATAAAGTTTTATTCTTTCAAAATGATAAGCTTGGATATATTTTCAATTTCAGCTGGAAAACAAAAAGACGATTCAAGTCCAACGCTGATGATTGTGATTATTGTTCTTGTTGTCCTTCTCCTTGTCATCATCGTCCTGTTTGTCGTGTTTTTGTTTCGATGGAGGAGAAAAGTTCTTTGGAAGAAGATTCGCTGCGGCAAGAAACGGCGAAGGCGAGATGGAAATGAAGGGGAAAACAATGTTGAAAGTAACCAATTGTTGAATAACTTATCGAAAAATCCGATCTATGAAGTATCACTAAAGCGGGAAGATGATGAAGCAGGCCACTTGTATTCCGATGTAACTTCAGAGACGGGTCAGCTTTTTGAAAATATTTATATCTTTTACTAGAGAAATGGGTCGATTTCATTCTTCATTTAATTTCAATTCTTTAAAGATGGTTGCCCTTCAACAGAAGTTGATTTTCAAGTTGCAGCTGCCTGTTCGTTTCCTATCTTCCTATCATGCCCCAGTTTTTGAGTTTGGGCCGGTCCTGTCCCTTTCCACAATGGTGCAGGTTCTGGCTCTCCCGGCTAGGGCATGTTTGGTAGGTCACTGAATAACCTTCCGGTTGGACCCAGCAAAATTTCGCGTAGTAATATTAAACTGTTTACTTCTTTAAAGGTACATATGATACTTCTTATTTTCATCAGGAAATGGTGAAGAGAAGCAGTTTTTACCAGAGCAATGGAGCAGTAAGCGACAGAAAAATGCAGAATCACTTGCTGTTGAGCACTTGGATGAAAGTAATGCTTTGTATGCGGATCCGAGCAACTGTGAAACTGGTTACACGGAAGTTGCAGTTGAGATGAGTTGTCATGGTAAACCTCCGGTATATGCGGAACCAGATGCGAAGAACGAAGAAAACATTGAATTGAATCCTATCTATGATACATCACCCGCAGACAACGATAGCCAAATATACGAAAAAGCAAAAAATTTATATGAAGGAACAAAAATTTACGAAGATCCGTACCAAACTGTCACAGGGTCAAGCTTGTATGCTGACCCTGATATTGCGAAGGAGCGTGCCTCGACTGAGATTAAAAAGTTTCCACGTGATAGGCTTCGATTTTTGGAGAAAATTGGAACAGGGCAGTTTGGAGAGGTTTGTGCATCTAGAGTTTCATGATTGATTTGTCTACAGAAAGCGCAATTGGGGAGCCAATGGGAATGATTGGATGGAGAGAACGAAAGAGTGACTTTGGATTTATGGAACCACGTGTTCAAAAAGCATGCAGAGAAGGGGATATTTAAAGGCCAAGTCAAAAGGGTACCCTCATTGCAGAAATTTTGCTGTCTTGAACGCAGAAATGAAGAGAATTGTATGAAATGGTCATTTGCATCATCTGCATGCAATCAGTATGTGACACGGTTCACTGCAGCGTAGTCATTGGGGGGGGGGGGCAAGGGGCGTGATACCCCTGACAAAATTGCATTTCGAAAAGAAACCGTTGTTTGTCATATATGAACCTCCAATTAAAGAATGATACGCCTTTATTATCGAAAAATCATCTTTAACCCCCTCCCCCACCTTCAAGCGCGGCAGCTAGCGATGACTCTGTTTATGATAGGTTTGATGTTCATTCATTGCTGTTTACTGAATAATTCGTTTTTATTTTTCAAAAACAGGTTCATATATGCGAAGTTGAATCATTAGGCAGTATAATTGGAGCGGATGCAGGCAATTGCAGTTGGGTTATGTCAAGTACAATAAAAGTGGCTGTTAAAATGCTCAAATCAGACGTGGAGAAAAACATCGAAAAGGAATTTATGAAGGAAGTCAGAGTTATGGCGCGGCTGCAACATGAAAATGTGGTTCAACTACTTGGTGTTTGCGACGAAGAGCCAAAATGCATGGTTGTAGAATACATGGAAAATGGAGATTTGAATCAGTTCCTGAAAGGTTACAGCTTAACAGATGGCCTAAGTGATACAGCAGCGAAAGTCTTAAATGAGCAAACTTTCTTGTACATGTGCATGCAGATTTCTGGTGGGATGAATTATTTGTCTTCGCAAGGTTTCGTTCATCGTGACCTAGCAACAAGAAACTGTCTCGTTGGTCATTCATTCACGGTGAAAATATCGGATTTTGGCATGTCCCGGTATCTGTACTCCAAACATTATTACAGAATCGAAGGCAGAGCTGTCCTTCCAATTCGATGGATGGCACCTGAAAGCTTGTTCTATGGTGAGATACTAGTTTTAGTTTTACGAAAATGTGGTAGTCTTGGCTGAGGTAAGCAATTATATGAAAAACCACTGTGGAAAATCACTCGATAATGCAACATTAATTCGCCACAATATTTTGTATTTATTTATTAAGGAGATTAATTTTTCATCTTCGAGTAAGGCTTGCCAGTTTCCTTTTGATTATATATTTTGTAGAGACTTGACCTGTTTATCCCTTGGTCTTTATCATTATTGTAGATTCGTTTCACCACTTTCTTCCTTTGCAAAAAAAAGAGCTTAGGACCAAGCTGGTTGCGGCAGCAGAATACGAAATTCTTTTTATTATCATTATTATCATTATTAACGAATCTTGATACAGGATTCCTTTACATTCATATCATATTTACACTAGGTATATATATATATATATTGTTATCACAGCAGTCCTGTTAAATAAATCAAAAAAAGGAAAAAAAATCTATGTGTCAAAGTTATATGCTATAAGTAAAATGATAAAATACTAATTTAAGTGTTTTTAAAAAGTTCTACAGTCAGTTTCTTTCCTCGTCAATTTCGTTAAGAACTATAGCTCCTTGGTAATAGGTCGATTCATGATTATATTAGCATGATTATCACTGGTATGTACCTTGGATTGTAATGCCTATAGCAAAGGCATTAGGATGTTACCTTAGGACAAGTGTATATCGAATCCAATGCTTCATTCATTCAGTTTTTGTTTTAGGTACATTCACAAGTCAATCTGACGTCTGGGCTTTTGGTGTAACTCTCTGGGAGATATTTACATTTGCAAGGGAGACCCCATACGAAATGATGAGTGATCAACAAGTGATTGAGAATGCATGCTCTGTTGTTGCTAAGGAACAGAAATCATTCAGATGTTTGCCTCGTCCTGATGCCTGTTCAAATCACGTGTACAGGTTGTTGTTAAACTGTTGGAAGAGATCACCGAAAGAGAGGCCAAGTTTTAATGAAATACATTGGTTCTTCAAGCGATTGGTAAACAGTACTGAAGAATCAATTTGATCTGATAAAAAACATCAGAATAAGATGTTGGCCATCGTAGGGTGCCTAATCTGAAAAAGTAACAAATTTATCAAATACCTTTTTTGTGTTTGATGTTAAAATTTAAATCATTTGGACGTGAATTCGTTCAGTACGGTTATTAAGAAAAATGTCTGGTATTTCATAGTACTGGCGTTATCAGTCAGTTGTATAAGCCTTCTAAAGAGAAATTCGTGGTAATAATTAACGTCACCCAACTCAGCCGGTAAAATTTCGAGAGCATTGGGTTGAAAAGCAATTCATTTTAGACTACTAATAAAAAGAGCTTTTTTCAGCAATTTAAAGGATGGAATGTAGTTGAAAAATCATTTTGATTAAAACTTTTTTGCTATTTAATTTCAGTAACACTCCACTTTAAGACTTTTGTTGCTGTATCACTTAGGCCATCAGTTAAGCTGTCACCTTTCAGGAACTGATGTCAATCTCCATTTTCCAGTGTCCAATTTTCGGTCTCATGAAAGTAAAACATCTCTCTTCTTTTATGAGTCAGTAAACAGCTGGGTAAACAGTGATTTTTATTTCATTATAATATTTTATCAAATTCTTTGTAGTTTATACAATGCGCGGTACTATACCATACTTTACACATTAATAACTTTGTAGTTTTATTGACATGTATATCATGCATTTTATACATAATATTTTATATATTTTATATTTTGATATTTTCCTGAGTATCCATATATATATTATATCATTATATCTTTACATTTTAAGCTTAGAGTTATTATTTTAAGCTGTTGCAGCAGTAGGTTAGGGGATGTGATATTCTCGGGGACTAATTGTGTTTCAAAAACAAGGCGTTTTTGGCTATGAAGAAGTGTTTCGTTGGCAAATGTTGCAAGCAACTTGTCTACAAATAAAGGATTGTACGCCCTTTTTGTCGGCAAATTCAACAGAGACACCCCCCTGAACAAGGACATCTAGCTACAGCCCTGCATAGAGTACAGCTTTGTAAATGCAACCCGAAATTATTTAGATTCTTGCTTTTTTTAAAGTTCTGAATTTTTGTCTTTGAGGTCTCATAATTTAACTATTTAAACGAAGTAGAGAACCAAACAGTGGCGCCGTGGCCGGGGGGGCCAGGGGGGGCCATGGCCCCCCCTGAAAAAAATTTGTCGGATGATTTCGATGCTTGTCGGAAATTTTGAAATTTATATTTGTTGAATTACAAAATGTTTTTTTCACAAATAATCAGGGCTTTAGGATTTTCACCTCTGGTTATAAGTGTAAAACTAGAAGTAACATTTTGCAACATCAAAGCCAGTGGTGTCGTGGCCGATGGAAGAACCCCAGTCAAATGTTGTCGGAAAATTTCGTCATTTTCTCCCCTTTTTCAGAAAAGCAATAAATTAGTTAATCTAATTTTTTTCATCTTTCGTGTTCAATTTTCTGTCATAAGACATAAAAAATCAAATGCGGAAACAGTACGGCATTCTTCCAAATCTAGAAGGCCGAGAAGTGACGTCCTTGAAAAGGTGCAAGAAGGGAGGGGCATCCAAAGAATTCATCGCCCATAAAGGGTTTCAATCACTAGATGATGGTCGCATCAAAAAGCACTTGAGAATATGTGTTTTGCAAGCTCAGAGGATTTGTTTAACTGCTTGTTATAAACGTTACAGCGGTGCCAGTTTTCAAACGAGAGCGGCGAAACGGTCTTTGACGCTGATGCTTTTGACAACAAGTTTACATCTTTTGAAACAAGGATGGCAGCCTGTGTTTTCCGGAAGATTTTCGCCATCACCGACCCTACTTCAAATATTCTTCAGTCAGAGCTTATCCCGATTTGCACTTTTTAAATAGGATACTTGTCACTTTTCCTACAGGCTCAAATTCAGTAGTGTAGAGCTGGGGGGCTCAGGGGGGCTCAGCCCCCTAGTAATTTTCTTGTGTGATTTGTGTGGAAGATTGGTTGCAGAGTTTGCAAAACAATCAAAAACATTGGTACGTTTCATGACCATGGTATGCATTTGAGCAAGGAATGCATCAACTGCTAAATATCTTCAGATGCAGGAAAAAGTGCACGGAAGCAAGATTGTGGAACGTGCAGCTAGCAAAGCTCATTGACCCTGACATTTTTTTCCTGGAAAGAGAGTGACAGACAAATAAAGATACCACTGTTTCTAATATTAATCACCAGAGAAAACATTGAGAGATGCATAAGAACAGCATATCACGTTGCCTGTGACGACTGGCCTTATTCTAATTATTTAGCTTTTGTAAACCTACAAAAATGTGATTAGAAATGGGTAGAAAATTGTATTCAAGGTGGTTGGCGCTATAATTTTTCCCTCAATATGCTCGAGTCAGAGGGTTTTTTTAAGCAAAAAGTCCTAAAAAGAGCGGGGGATTGGGAAAAGAATAAAAAAATCAATAATTTGGGGCCTGTTGATTAGGCACCTTAGAGTAATTTCTACGAGGGTCTCAGCAATCTAAATGGCCTTTAGTTGGACATTCCAACGTATCCCAGCATTCTTTGTAGACTTCACCCATGTGCAGCAGCCCCTAGTTATTAATCCAGCTCTACACCACTGGGCTCAATTAAATGTGAAAGGACATTCTCAAAATTCAGAATTGTTAAAAATCGTTTGCGGTCAACCATGGGACAGGATCGTTTGAATTCCCTTATTCTGTTAAACGTTCAGCATAGTATGTCGAAATCATGAAATTTTGATGAGATGATTGATGTTTTTGCAAACACAATGCTAAGAAAGTATTTAGGTTTTAGTTTGTAATTAGGTTTTCTGGCTGCCCCATTTTCTCCTGCCTTCAGTGCATCTCGAAATTGTTCACTGACTAATATGATACCTTGAAAAACATGAAATTAAAAGGGGGGTCACTGCTGTTGGTCTTGAAAAATTGTCTCGTTGTCGGAAAATTCGAACCTTTGGCCCCCCCAAAAATTGTGCTCCCACGGCGCCACTGGAACCAAATTCCCCACCCAAGCGTTTGTTCTTACCATGACAGAGTTAAACACTTTAATAATAATTACCCGTTCTTACTCTTTTCTTATTACGATTTTTTTTAAAAGTTTATTACTTTAAATATTGCAGCAGATACTGTAGATAAAATGCATTTCAACTTTGTCTCTCGTAAGAACCGATATTGCCTTATCAACAATTATATCTTTGAATTGTTTCACATCTGCTTTCCCAAAATTGCAAATAATGATCAATTGAAGGGGTTTGTATTTCGCTACACCATAACATTAAACCTCAGTCCAATGAACGAGGAGACTTTGAAATCGAAGGGTGTTTTGTGGAAAGTTCTAGCAATCTTTGCACAAAATGTGCCAACTGACGGCCATCTACACTTATCACCTCACTCTTTGCATTGGAGGAGGCTGTCAAATTCATTAAGAGGGAAACCATTTGCAATGGAAGATTTTCCCTTACAATGGACAGCTGCCCCTGACGAAGTTCGTTGACCCCCCCCCCTTCCTTTAGGGAAGATGACCAGCCTGAGTCTCGTTTTGGGGTTGTTTTCGATGCAATTCAATTGGATTTGAAAAGAAAAGAATGCAGGCGGGAAGAAAAGAATGTCTGTTTACAAAATTAATCAAAATGGAACAACAAATATGAGGTGGTCTATGAGAACGGTACGTTTCGTCATTTCTTATTAAATAATACACATTTTATTAAGCATAAGCATGACATACTCATTTATTTACAATATGGCTTGTCATTTTCATTCAATATTTTCATTTTGCTGCCGCGCAAAAATTCGTATTTAATAAGTAGGCCTGAATGGTTGCTACAGCGCTGTTTACACTGAAATCTTTTTTGCATTTTACATCATCGTGGATAAGATATTTCACATTTGACATCTTTTGCTTGCACAAAACCTGATCCTCGATTTTCATACCACCCCTAATTTGCGAAACGATCTAATTTTAGCAAGAGATAAAAGCTTGTCATAAATACAAATCAATTACTGAGGTAGTCCCCAAGGAGCAAACGCTAGTGCACCTTTTTCAACTATTACCTTCAATTTGATGAAAACACATGCGAAATGATGCTAAAAAGGCCACAAAGTCCGAGCAATATCCCAGCGCCAATCAAGCGAGATGGAAGCTCATCCAGCATACCAAGATCCAGCCCAAGAACTCCAAGGAAACTTCCTCAAGCCGTCATCCCGGCTGTCCCTAAAAAGAAAGGAAATTCATCTGAGACAAGAATACCAACACCACTTTCTACAAAAAATAAAATCACCGCAACTGATGACAAGACAAAAGATGGCAGCAGACATCAAAATCAGATTTCAGGTGTCTGCTTTTTTAATTTTTAATTAATTTTCATTATCCTTTTTGTTTGTTTTAAAAATAAAAAAGTTGTTTTGTTGATAAAATCTCTTAACTTTGCTAGTTACACATTCAATGACATTTAGTGATCACATTTGGTACATATTGCTTGAATCATGTGATAAGTTCCCCATCTATCAATACCCCAAACTCAAATAACTTCCATCTGCAATCTGCATTTTCACTCAATTTTCTGCTAGTTGCAGGTTATTTTTGCTGTCTTTATAGTTGCTATTTTACTGTTTTGTTCATTATCATCTGTTGTTTTATTGAAATAAGAACATGCAATTTATTGCTCAGGTTATGTTGATGGTGAGTCTCTGTCCACTGGTGTTGTTTACATAACTGAAAATATGATCAGAAGATTTTCAAAGGAAGACAACTTTCATAGAGTATTCAAACTTGGATTGACAATGCCGAGAGATCTTAACAAGAAAATAAAGGTAATGATATTGATCTGATTAAGTAACAATTAATTAATGGTCAGATTAAAAAAGGATGCTTATATCTCAAATTGCAGTCAATATTTTAACCTATTCATGTTTGGTTAATGCCAGTTGATTTTAATATTTCTACAAAACTAAACATCTAATTTTGATTTATTTTTAGTACATAGAGAATTTAGATGTTTTGAAGAATTTGCAAATTCTATCAATTGCTCATAATTCAATAGAAAAGATGGAAAAACTGGACAAACTTTTAAACCTACAAATACTTGATCTATCTGATAATTTGCTGAAAAAGATTGAAGGAATCGAGAACCTGCAACAGTTGACTGTTTTAAACGTTGAAGATAATTTAATCGAAAACATCCCAGGTTTTGTTGGCAAAAAGCTGAAATGTTTGAGGACATTCAAAATTGCAAGAAACCAGTTAACATCAGTGGGTATTATCTTCAATATTATTGATGATTTATTTGTTTTTGGTGATTTAAAAAAAATATAAACTCATCAAGCTACCTCACGATAATGGAAAGAAATTGTTGATTGTAGAATTTCTGAGACAATATTACCAAAAATGCATTCATTATTTCCACATTATTTATATTATTTGACATCTTCTTTGGTGTTTTCTTTTTGTAATTGTTCTAATTTTCCTGTGTGCCTTCTTCCAAAGCTCCATGAGTTATACAAACTACGGAGTTTGCCTGATCTTGTTGAAGTAACAACTGAAGGGAATCCAATGTGTTCACTGCCGCATGAGAGGCAAATAACGACTTTTCTTCTGCGATCATTGGAAATTCTGAATGGTGATCAAATAACTGATAAAGACAGGATTGAAGCTGACGAAAGGTTTCAACAAGGTTTGTAGATTTTAATTTTTATTTGATTTTATTGCTAAGTCATTAAGTTTGTAAAATCTCTGGGTAACTAGAAATGAATTGGAGTTGAAATCTTTTATTGTGATTTCAAAATATGCAAGATTTCTTATGTTCCACTTGCCTTCTTGAGCTGGCATAATTGCCAACATTGTAAATATGATATTAAATGCCTTTTTCAGATGAAATTCATAGACTTGAAGTTGAATTGGAAAAGACTGAGAAGAAACTTGAAGAATTTCAAAATGCTCTTGAGAAATCTGAGCAACTGACACAAGTTATGGAGCAAAATGATGTGAACCTCAAGCAAAATAATAAGAAATTAAAGGAGGACATTGGAAATATGCGAAAGGAAATAGAAACAAAGAATGAATTGGTATTTTATATTTTGTATTTTATCTTACTTGACATTAAGAACTTTTCATGATATATAACCCAGGAAAGGTTTGGCAAATTTGTGATTGAAACTCTAATCAATTGTAAAATTTGTTCATGTTTTAAATTTTGCAGTTTATTTATCCAATGTGATACAGCATTTTTATTCAATTTTTGTTTCATAGTTGGAAAGCAAAACAAAAGAGCTGAGCAAAGCATGCGAAAAACAATTTAAATTAGAGCAAGAATTGGCATTCTACAAACTGGATACAAAATTTGATGAATTTTGGAAATTTGATGGCTATGTGGGTGAGGTATGTGGGACGGTGACACATTGAAAATTTTGACATGGAATATGGGGCCTAAAAGCTTTAAATTTGAAAATTTTTATTTTTGTTTGAGGGGGCCCGGAGAAAAACATGAATTTCTTGAAAAATCATCCAGATGCTCCCTACAGATTTAAAATCTTGTTTAGCAAGCTTCACAAATAAACAAAAGCATTTTGTTATAAGATCTTGAAGGGTTGCAAAGAAAAGTTAAATCCAACTAATTGACTTGTACGTTCGGGCATTACTATCTCATTTCTAGTTATTGATAATATCAAAATGAATGTTTGTTATTATATATAAGGAAGAAGATGATGAATACATCGATGAGGATCAGAGTGCATATATTGGAAAAGCAAGATTCAAGCCAAATGCCAAAGCAACAGAAAGAATTCTACCATCGAAGGCACAAATGATAAATTTCATCAAATTTGTAAAAAGAAAAGATGAAAATTCCGATGAAATTAACAAAACAATTATTGAAGATTTAGAAGAAGCGTTAAATATTGATTTGAAAGAAAAACAGAATGAAATAGCTAAGGGTAAGTGCTTTCATCATTTAAATTGGTAGAAACAAATTGAGACCACTCGTCTGGTGTGTTCGATTCGTTCTATCTCTGACCTGCAAACTCCAACTTGTTCAGCAATTTTTGCGATTATTTTTGATTGAAAAATGCATCTTCTATCTCCTTTAATTATCAACATTATCCTTTTACCCTTACCCATTAGTTTTGCAGAAATTCAAGCATTTCCTTTTTCTACTTACAGCGATGCAACGTAACTCTTTTGCGCAACAAATTCCAACAATAAGTTTTAGCTGCTTTGAGCAAATTTCCCTTGACAAACTTGAAATTCTAAGCAGCTTAAAAAAGTCTTATTCCACTTTAATCCTGATCTTGAATAACGTTATTCATGAAAGCAGGAAAATTATTTTCAGAACTTCTTACCTTTCTTTTCCCCATCCACCTTTGTCAAATATTCAACACCATCTCTGTTCGGAAATTCCGTATTTAAGACAGAATGTTTTCAATTGGCCTCATTAGGCACCTTCCATTCAATGAAAACTCTATTTTCGTAAAATGTCAGTGAAAACGTCTCCCTGGTGAACTAATTAGATCGTTCTACTTAACAAATCCTGTTAACTTTGGAGTACTGTTTCGAATAACTTCTAAGCATGCCATAACTTCTAAGCGCGAGAATTCTCTAAGTAGAGGTTTATTATTTCCAAAACTCTGCAGGAATTGAAGTCCAACGTTTCGAATTCCCCAATGGAATTCAGCCGTCGTAAATTAAACCATTTCTTATAAAAGTCTCTTTTTGGTTTGAAATTCATCGAAATTCCTCATTGAAATCGAACCCAATTTTATAATATTTGATTTAAATAGATATCATTTTATTCAAAATTATCATTTGCTAATTTGCGTTTTAATTAACTGTTACCAATTTCCGGAAAAAAGTAATTATACCCATCTTTTTTGTAACAATACAAATGATGTGATCTTTGGTTCTTTAGGCAAAGTGTGAGCTGCAATTCTTTAAAAACTTAATTGATTTTGTAAAATCTCATCCTTTATTTCAAGTGTCACATTAACAGGTTTTCTGTCACCTTTCTTATTCAATACCTTCAATTTTCACTTCATAGTGTTTTTCTGACAGATTCATTTGGTTGCCCATCGATCAAGCTTGATTTCGACTGATTATTCGAATTTTCTCTGATTTTTTATTTTTTTTCTGCATCCAGCGGAGGATGAGCTTGTGAAATTAAGATCCGAAAAAAAGAAAATGGAGACAATTGGAGACATTTCTCAAGATGATGTTGATGCACCTCGGGTTTGTTCATTAAAGCTATTAAACATGTTTTATATTCTCCAATTTAGATTGTACCCTTCACTCACTTAATTTATTGGTTTGAAGTTCCTTGTACACTATTTGTTTCCCATTTGAAAATTACACCATAATTGAAATTATAGATGTCATATTCATCCATTCATTATCCAATAATTTTATTCTTTTATATTTTTTTAATTCACGTTTTTACTGAATGTGGGAATTTTCAGGTCACAGAATTCAATTAACTACAAACAGTTTGGAAAATTAAGTTGGAAGTTTTTAAAAGTTTGAACAGTCTACGAGGCTACCGTTTTACAATATTTTCAAACACGGGAGAAAACATCAAAAACTTTCCCTTTTCAGTTTTGTCACTAAACATAAAAAAATCTGCTATTATTCGTTTATGACAGCGCAGGATCGAAGCAACTAAAAGTTTAAAAAGTTTGTATCATGCATTTTCAAATATGTTCGTTCTAGAAATTTTTAATTCGAACAATAATTAGTTTTTCTTTTTATTTCTAGGGACTTGCAGGTGTTGTGGAGAGGGAAAAAATGAGAGAAGCTTTATCCAACTTAATTCAGCAGGTGAAATTTTGACTCTATCATTGTTTTCCTGAAATTACTATTCCTAATTTTTCTTTCTTATGCAAGCCGGTTTCCATAATCTGTTATAGGATTATTTTGATTTTTCTGGCTTTTACATTTAGTTTAACTTTCCGGCAAATAACACTCTTTTGATTTAGTAATATGGCGACACATTATACTGATACATTTGTTTCCCCTTTAATAGGAAAATAGAGTAAACTTGTTCCCAGTGGAATAAGCTAGTAGGCCTTACGGCTGAAAACGGAATGATGAAATCATGATGCAACAACAACGAAACATTTTTGAATAAATTGAAAGTTAGAGTTGTTCAGATCCTAAAATGTGTTCGATAAAACTGCTTCGTTATTGACTCTTTATTGGGTTTGTTTCAGCGCAGACAATCTCAGAAATGCAGAAGAAGAATGAAAGATTTGTAATGGTGGAGTCAAAATCTATAAAATATTGTTTATCTTTTTTGTGTAAACAGGCAAAAGAAATGCAAGGAACGATTGCAGAATTGCAGGACAAGATGGCACAAGGAGAGCAGCTACTTCTAGAGAGAGATGAAGAATTGAGAGGTTTAAAAGAACAGCTCGAAGCAGTACCGTACGAAGACCCTGAACAGGTATGAAAAATTAAAATTATTATCACATTTTTTTGTGTTGAGAAACTTTCACCCGACATTGATTGGAATAAGAAACACATTTGATTGATTGTGAATAGATGGCGCCTGTATCCAGTATTCATTATCACTCTTGCTATTTCAGGAAAAATTAATGGATGCAATAGCTGCTAAGGAGGAGCAGTGCCATCAACTTGAAGAATACATTGAACAGCTGACTAGCCTCTTATCTGAAACTGAAAACGAGTTGACTGAAAAAGCAGAAGCGATAAGGGCTTTGGAAAAGAAACTGAAAGTTGGTGGGTTTTCAGGAGTGTTTGTTTTGTGTTTCCTGCATCGTTTGTTTTTAATTCTATTGCATTGTTTCTAGCCTTGATGTGTTTAGTTATTTTGGAGAATCTGTAATATTTTGATACTTTTAAGGAGAAGCAACTGTTCAGCAAGAAATGAAACAAGGCTTAGAGGAAATGGTGAAGAAACTAACAGACCACTGCGAGGATTTAAAAAGACAAATGCTAAATCAGAAAAAGTTGAACAATGATCTTTCGAAGGAACGGGATTTTCTTAAACGTAAAATCGAACAACTTGAAGATGACGTAGGCAGAGCTTATGAAAACATCGATGACGTTGATGGCATTCGAAATAATCTGATTGGTAGGCTTGATTTTTGTTATTTATAAGATTGCAATAGGCCTTTCTTAATTGGATTGTATCTTGTATAGTTGAGAGATCTTCTGTATATAAGTCTAGATGTATCATCACATGCTAGTTGTTATAAGGAGGAAATTACTTTTGCTTGCGCATCAATTCATTAATCATTGTGTAGTGGAGGTGTAGTCTCCTACTGTCTATGATTATACAGTAAATGCAATGAACTCCACACTTCTGCTGTAAACAGACATGTGTTTTATGGGTTTATGATCTATGCCATAGTTAAGAATAAGGTCGGGAACAGTTGATTGATCATACAAACGTTAATGATCGATCGATGGACAATCAAAAAGCCTCAGTCCTAATCTGCTCTAAGTGCGGTGTTAGAAGTTTTGTGATCAAAGCAATCATATAAAAATACTGATATGAAGTGATCAGTTTTTTTCTAGAACAACCTTATTCTGAGCTATAGCATAGATCATCGACCTGTTTAATGTAGGTTCTTCGAGAGTCATTCCTTCGTTCCATTTGATCGATTTCTACTCACTTTAGTTAAGGAGAATGCACTTCGAGAAGAGATGGAGATGAACGATAAACTCAAAGATGCTTACGAAAAACTGTTGCAGAAAGTGAATAAGAAGAAAAGACATGTCGGGATTGGTTCTCATGATGTTTGGCGTGACCCACATGTTGAAAAGTTAAAGGAAGAGTTGAATTATACAGAAGATGAATTGGCAAGATTGAAGCAAGAATTAGAGAGGATGAAAAAGCAGAGAGAGGTATGTGAAATAAAAATGAAAAGAAAGCATCTTCAGTTAATGTTGTATTGTCTGTTTGTCTTATGGCACATATCAAGTAAGTTGCATCACTTGTAGTTGATCTCAGTTTTGTCATATCTCCCATGGATTTTATTGCTTCCGATTCAGAATTTATTTTGTTTGCTTAAAGACATTTTATAAGCGTTAAATATGGTTGAAAAGTTAGAATTTATTACACAAAGGTATTTTGTACTTATTACGGTATATTACGTAAATGTTGTTTTTGATTGTAAATAAGAGACCAAGAGTTTTTTAATTGTTTATTTTTTGACATTTAAATTACTGTTCCTTTACATGTTCTTATAGGCAGAGAGAAGGGCTTTAGAGCAGCGCCTTGAGGAAGGACAATCAAAACTAGACGAAGCAGTCCAAACTGCAAGAAATGCTGGCGATTTTAAAAGAGAAGCAAAAGAACTTGACAAACAGCTAAAAAGATTGCAGGTTTGCATTTTTAAATTTTTAAAATATTTGATTTAGGAGTCAAAGAATTTTTACAGAGTTGCAGAATTAAAATCCTGCATTTTATCATTTTCAGGTTAATTCAACTGCTAATTCATTTGATTTTCGTATGTTTTAGGCCGAGAAAGCATCTATGAAGGAACGATTAAACGAATTAGAGGAAGATTTAGAAAGAGAGAGAGACGATTCAATTCCATGGAAGAATTTGTTGAAATATTTACAAGCATTGTCAAACGATGTAGATACTGGAGAATTGGAGAGAGTTACACCGATTGTATCAAATTCTCCAAAAGATAAGAGACTGCATCGAGCATTTGATGATTTACGAGACAAAATAAATGATCATTTACAACGAAATGAAGAAGAGAAAGAAGCCAAGCAAAGACAGTTAGAGAAGGTATCGCTTGTTGATTGATTGATTAATTGCTTCTTTCATTCATTCATTCACTCATTCATTCATTCATTCATTCATTCATTTATTCATTCATTGCTTTATTTATTTATCTATTTATTTACTTATTTATTTATTTGTTTATTTATTCGTTTATTAGTTAATTGGTCTATTTAATAGTTAATTGGTCTATTGATTAATTGATTGATTGATTGATTGATTGATTGATTGATTGACTGATCGATCGATCGATTAATTGATTGATTGATTGATTGATTGATTGACAGATTGAGTGATTGATTGATTGATTGATTGATTGATTGATTGATTGATTGATTGATTGATTGATTATGAACTTGATCGAGCAATTTCTCTCTTTTTTGTCTCTAATGTTAGCTGCATGCTAAAATAGAACAGCTTCACGATGACTATGGTAAAGCACAGCTTGAACTGTCAAAAACACGACAAGGAGTACGTGAGGTAATCTGCATTTTTGAAATTGACGAAATCGTTAATATTTGTGGGGTATTTGGAAAACAATCCTTTGAATCATCACGTGCATTGATTTGCACACCAGAAGTAACTTACCACACTATATCTGGGTTTTGTCTTTAATCTTCATCCCTCTGTAATTTTTCAGGCAGAACAAGAGTTACAAGATACGAGACAACAGTTGGATCAAACACAGAATCGGCTAAGAAATGCTTTGAATGACCGGTCAAACAGCGTAGGTTGATGATATCTATATGATCGACATCTTTACGTCTGTCTATCAACCCGTCATCTTATAACATTATGATTTGCAACCTTTCCACGTATTTTTCATCACTACATTTTCGATTGTTGTTTTTACAGGAGAAATTAGTAAAGGATGAGCTGGATGCTTTGCAAGACCGGTTAGATGAATTTCAAAGGACTGCTAGCCAGGTAAATATGTATTTCAAAATTCTCCAGAACTGATTTTCTTTGACCGCAAGTAACACAAGTCTGAATATCGTTGAATATTTCAGCATAGGAGAAGTTGATTACACACCTGGAAGCCAAATTTTAGCTGTATTGTCTTACTTTCTGGTATTTATTTTGAATGAATTGTTAAGTCTTAATGTTGCCAGGCAAAACGAGAAGCAAATGAACTAAGATCAAGGCTCGAAGAAGCAGAAAGAAAAATGCGGGCTGTGGAACAACTAGCAAAAGAGGTTAGTACTTTCATTGTATTGTATTCTGTTTCATTGAAATATTCTTTTACTTTTCTTCTGTTATTCCCTTTTTCGTCTCTTTTTTCGCTTTTCTCCCTCTATTGGTTCCCTTTTTTCTTCTCAAAAAAGACGTGAACACGACAAGCTTAGATCAAACATTTGCTGTGTCTTTGAAGTAAAAATAAAAGCATTCCACAAAAATCGTTGCCTACTTTTAATCATGAGAATTAATTGTAACAAATTTTCTAATAAACAGGCGGAGATGGACTATGAAAATGCAAAGGAGGAAGTTGAAGATCTGAGAGGGCAGTTAAGAAAAGCAAATAATGACAAGAATGCACAGGTTTCACACTTAATTCTTTATTTAAATTAAATTGTTTTTATTTACTTATACCTTTGAATCCAACCAAATACAAATTTTTTTGAAATGAAAATCACATTTTTGTTGCTTTTAAAGGCCAAAGCTGACAGGAATGAGATTGAAAGGCTTGGAGAGATTCTTGAAGATGTTGATGCGGCGAAAGAGCAGGTTTGACTTTAAATGTCAGCATTATCACATGTCAACTCGTGAAAAACGAATGATCGAAATTCATGTTGCTCTGACATGCCATGACTTAATTTTTCAAATGCTTTTAAGTTGTGCTTGCTCGTTGTCTTAATTTTGCGCCCTTTGCTCATAGTTTCAACAACTAATCATACACATGGTTTGTTTTGTGTGCAAGTATTTATTTTTGTTATCAGGCTGATAAAGATAATGCAAATTTAAAAGAAAAATTGAATACGGCCACGAAAAGAATGTCGCAAGCGGAAAACAGAGCAAAACAGGTAAAATTTTGCTTCCATTTATATTTGTAAGAAGCATTGCTAAAACTAGAATACTTTCTTCCACATGGATTTCATCTATAGAACTGTTTTTTATTTTTATTATATGAAACAAATTTACAATACAATAATCTGACAGGCACGTGGTCATCTATTCTTTACTTTGATTGGCTCTCACAATAAACACTAACAATAATCTATAAATTAATTTTTCCAATATAAATGTGAAAACGGCATAGCAATTTTTAATTATATGTCTTTTAAATTAAAAAATGTGTGGAAACAGCAGATGAATGAAATGATAATGTGAAGATTTGAGAACTTGATTATTTTTTGAAGAGTTCATTCGCTCTGAGAATGATCCTGTGTCTATCCATTTATGCTATTGTGCTTGTTCTCTCATTACTTTTTTTCAATGATGTGCTAAATTGTATTTCTTGAAAGCTACTTTTTATTTAAGTATTTGATTGTCATTTTTATTTTCAGTTGGAACACGATCTGGATTTGGCACTGGCTAACGTAGAAGAATTTCAAAAAGAAATTGAAGCTTTGAAAAAGCAGCAAAAGAAAGAAAAGAACGCATTTAAAGAGAGAGTAAATATATTTCATCTTTTTTTCATTCATTTTTATTAATTAGTCCTCAACACAGCCAAAAAGGCAGCGTTATTGTTTCATCGTCGACAATCATTAGGGACGTTGTTTAAATTAATATGAATTAAAATCTCATATCAACACCATGATCTGTTTCATTTGCTTTTTAACGAAGAATAAAAACACATTATTTTAGCAGATTTTGAACTCTGAAAATTTAAGATATCCGATAATATATAAAGTCGTTTTCAATATTTTTCTTTCAGCTCGTTTCTGCAAGAGAAAAATTTGAAAGGATGCAGAAAGGTTTTGAGAATGAAATTAACACTTTAAAGAATGAGCTTAGTGAAGGTGATAAATACATTTCAAATTTAAAAGAGCAGGTATAACTATTTATTTTATTATGACTTTTTCTTGTTGTCCATTTCAAATTAAAATTAGAGGTTTATTTTCTGGTTATGTTAATCATTCCTTGCCTTATCATTTTATTTCATCATCCTATGCTTTATCAAATGATGCCGTATTATTTGTAATATTTTTTTTTCTGAATTGTTCAAGCTTAAAAAGACAAAAGATGATTTCACAAAAGAACTCGAAGGATTAGCAGAGGAAATAGCGGAACTTCAAGCTGAAGTTTTGAAGAAAGAAAGTCAGTTTCAACAGGTAAATTTCAAATTTAAAATTCGTTTGCTGATGAGATATTTTAGCTGAAATCTGAATTTTTGTAGCAAAGGTTTAATGTTGTTTTTGTTTTTTAGGCTGAAGAAAATAATAATCGTTTGTTGGACAATTTGGCAAAAATTGAAGATGAGAATAGTGCATTAAATGATCGTTTGCATTTGGTTGAGAAACAGGCATCAGATGCTGTAAGGGAATTCAAATTGTTATAATTTTTATACGATACATTTTTTGTAAATATTATATGAAAGAGTTAATTTTTTTGTTTTTATTATATTTTTATCTTTTCTTGCAGATCGAAAGAGAAAGAATGCTTCATGTAAATGAATTAAGGGAACTTGAAGATGAGATTGATAATTTGAAAAACTTGATATCACGACTCCAGCTAAATTATGAATCCAAGGTGGTCTGAGATTTTTATTTAACCATTGATTTTTTGGGAATTCATAGTTTATGAGCGGTTTAAAAGTCAATGAAATACATTAAAAATTTCTCATCAATGATTGACATCATTAACTCGAGGATGAGCAAGGATCTTTAAATGAATAAAACAGCCCATTACTCTGGACATACCTTCATCATCAATGTTTACCATCAAGTGTTTGGCATATTATTCCATGTATTGGTTTCGTTCATTATTGTTATAGGAGAACTCTTCCAAATCGTCACTGCACTAAAGAGCACCCCTCCCAAACACGACTATTACTCTTAACATGAAACAAGAAGTAAACGTTGAGTTCGACCTTCGATAGTTCGACCTTCGCTTTCACGTCTCTTTCGAATTTTTGTTTTCCAGGCGTATGAACATGAGCGTGATGCAGTTAGTTCATTGTCACATGAAATTGATAAACTGAGGCAGAAAGTAATAGCTACTGAGGAGGAGGCTGCCGGAAGGGTAATGGATTGTTATGTATGTTGAAGGGATATTGGTATCTGGCTGCGACTCGAGGATATCCAGAAGATGGGGTCTATCCAAATTGACATGGTACCATTAGAGTAATCTAAGTTATTATAGTCAAGACAAATTTGCCACAAAGTTGACATTAAATTACAAATATCTCCAGAAAAGCAGGAATATAAGACAAATGTTAGAATACATTCATGTACGAAGATCTTTCAACTGTTGCAACATATCTATCTTCCTTGATGTGTTTTGTTTATTTATTTTTTTAGGAAAGACATCATTTGAAATTCAAGCAAAGGTTATCTGATGAAATCAACAAACTTCAACATGCGGTATTCTAGTTTTTTCTTTTTATTTTTACTTTGTTCTTTTTTTGTTGTATCTTTCAGAAACAATAAGTTCTCTACAATGCTTCAAGATTAATGACTTTGAGTATTATTTGAGTCTCGGCTTTTTGAGCTGATCTCTCAAAAAGAAATGGCTAGGACGGATTTTCAAAGATCTCTTATTAGCAATGACATCATTGAAATTGTGACATTCTGACTGACATTTTAAAATCCATTCTTTAATGCAGAGTTCTCTCTCAGAAATAATCGTTCTAATTAACTTGATTATGAATGTTTTTACATTGCAAGGTTGAGAATAAGGGTTATGAAGAAAGGCTTCTTCAAGATAAAAACCGAATTATGCAGCAAAACCTTCAAGATGACATCGAAAATCTTTTAAATCAGGTAACATTGGCCAATTCATCTTGCAATTTCTTTTTGGTTCTTTTTAGTTCCAATTTTTTCTTCATTCTCATCTTTCTTCAACTTAATCTTTGTAATTTTTTGCAGATTTCAAACTTGAAAAGAACTCTGGGATATCGAGAAAGGGAGCTATCATCGCTACGAGACTCGTCTCAGCCTCTTATCGGTAATGATTTATGCACGTGTCTTTAGTGGTGGATGTATTGCGGTATAAATTTTCAAATGTGTAGAATGAAATTGATGGTGGTCGGAAAATTAGAAAATACAACAATAATGATGCAATCTATTTTATAAAAAAGATCCTTATTTTGTTTTTGTGGCGTACAAGTTGATTTTCTACATTGTTTGAAATAATAAATGTAAGCAAAATAATCCAAAAATTGAACAATACTTTTATTTTATATTTTCAGCTCATTACAAAGCCAGGATAAATAATCTGCTTGCACAACTTCAGAGTAAAGAGGAGGAGTTAAATGAACTGAGATTGCAGTTAAAAGAAATGCTAAATGGAAGCCAGCAAACTAAATATTTATTAACCAATGGTATGATTATTTAACATGAAAATTTCAATATTTTGACTACTTCTTGCAATAATTATCAAATCTCTTCTACTTTTCATCTTGAATTACCCTTCTTTTGTTTCTGCTTCCATATTTCACTTTGCCTAACATTCAGTTTTCATTATACATTGGATTTCTTTCTTGTACCAAATTTCCTGTTGTCTCCTCTTTTTAAAGAACCTCGCATGGACAACTTTTCGAATCAACTTGAGGCTGTAAAGAATTCAGTGGCTGATCTAAGAGGCAACGTATCATATTTGTTATCATCTTTACCACGTGATGCAGAAACATCTCACCAGGTTTACACTCCCTTGAGACCCAGCGTATTAAAAGTGACTCATGGACAATCCTATGAACCAGCACAGGGACAAACTGTACGACAGGGCTCAACGTCACCAATACATCATCACCACTACGGTGGAGCAGATGAATTGCCATTGGAAACTATTATTAGCAGTAGTACAAATATGGGCAATGGGTCTGTTCATGTTCATCATCATAATAATAAAGGAAAGAGCAAAAAGAAACGAAAGGATGGTAAGAAATCTGTGAGTTATGATGATGATGATGATCAATATTGCAATATACCAGAACACGAGACCATGGTAAGCTAACAACACTTATTTTGTGGTTTGTGAATATAATTTGAGGCTTCCTCAAATTCCTTCTTTTTCGAAACAATGTATCCATTCTCTTTAAACAATAGATCTATTTTCTAAAAACATTAGATCCATTCTATTGAAACAATTGATTTATTCCTCCTTAGCATTAAGCCTATTCTTCAACAATCTGTAAACATTTTTCTAGATGTTCCATTCCATTTTGTTGATAACTTTAAGAAGCAATATATTTATAAATGATTTATAAAGCCTATTAATTAGTTTATTTACTTTATAAATGGATTATTTACTTAATGAATCAATCAATCATTCAATTAATTAAATATTTAAATATCGAATTTTTAGGATAATCAGATGACTGCCCTTGAATCGAGGCTACGAAATTCTACATTATCCCGTTCCAAACTATCTGATGTACGTTTTTCATCTTCGTCTTTTCATTTTCCTTTTTTTCATTTTCTGTACTCTACCATCGTTATCAATCCAATCTCATATTTTCGGTATCTTATATTTTCAATTCTGTTTGTAAACAAAAGTCCTATTTATTACGCTTTAGGTTGTTAGTTATTTAACCAACAAATGAAGATCCATTTCTCCTTTGATTTTTACGCCAAAAAAAACCAAAATTTGCAGACAATGTAAGGAAAGAGGAACTCTAGTTACGAAACCAACTTTCAAGAACAACTTAATTTTTCTTTTATAGGATTCTCCTTTGAAGCTAGAATTAAAGCAACTTCAAAATAAGGTTTGTAGATAATATTCTTATCTTCATTTGCTATTGATTGTGTCTATATAAATTCATTTTAATCGACTATCTCACCGAACGATTTCAATATTTACATATAGCCAACGAGGGCCCAAGAGGAATTATAATCTAACAACACGTTTGGGCATTTTCTGTAAAAACTCCTTCGGAAAAAGAACAATGATTTTTTAGTAGCCTAAGCAGCATTTCGCAAGTTGTTAGTTTTTATAACTTTTGATTAATATTTAGTTCTATTCTTATTGGAATAGTGTTTTTTTACTGTTGCATAGTTCAATATATTTAGTAATTCGCTGTAAAGTTGTATACAGTTGAGGACCATACCGGCCTAGAAACTTGTATTGAAAATAAGAATTATAGTTATGAATGGTACCCTTCCATGGATTGATTTATATCTTCAAGTATTGCTAAACCTATGAAGTATATCGTGTAGACTCAAGCATTTCATTTGTTGATATCTTGTCCTGTTATTGTTTAACTTCATACAAACGATGCTTCAAAATCCTCTCCCTATATAGTACCCTACTGTTTTATTGAAAACCATCAAGTTCAAAAGTTAAATTTTCCTACCGTTGCAACAGAAAGGCAGAAATGCCCTTTTCAGTCCTTTTTAATGTAAAAAGGGTTTACCAATGCCCTCACAGTATTTTTCTAAATATCCTTATTCACTTTTAATATTTTTAGGTCGAAGATGCTATAACAAGGAGACATAGATTGAGACAATTAAAAAGAAATAAAAACCAAACTAGCTCATTGTAACAATCAACATTTTCTATTTTTCAAATTCCTTTTATGACATTGCAATCTTTATAAAACAGTGCCATATTTATACCTTGAAATGATGCTCTCTTCTTGCTTCCAATTAATTCTTCATCTTTTTCCTTTTACATTGAATTCCTCAATATTTCATTATTAAAGGAATACCTTCATTTTCGCCACAAAGGTAACTTCTTACCCCAACCACCTCGCCCATGATTCATCATTGCTAAGGTGTCATATCTCAACTTTTCACCAAAATGGTAAGCCAATAGCCTTACTTTTTCACCGAAAATTGACCAGTTTTAGAAGTGCCCAATTCTCATCAAAATGGTAAGCCTATAGCCTTACTTTTTCACCAAAAATAGACCAATTTAAAAAGTGCCCAATTTTCACAAAAAAGGTAAGCCTATAGCCTTACTTTTCACCAAAAATAGACCAGTTTCAAAAGTGCCCAATTTTCACAAAAAAGGTAAGCCTATAGCCTTACTTTTTCACCAAAAATGGACCAGTTTCAAAAGTGCCCAATTTTCATAAAAAAGGTAAGCCTATAGCCTTACTTTTTCACAAAAATGGACCACTTTCAAAAGTGCCCAATTTTTATCAAAATGGTAAGCCTATAGCCTTACTTTTTCACCAGAAATTGACCAGTTTCAAAAGTGCCCAATTTTCATCAAAATGGTAAGCCTATAGCCTTACTTATTCACCAGAAATGGACCAGTATCAAAAGTGCCCAATTTTCATCAAAATGGTAAGCCTATGGCCTTACATTCTCACCAAAAATTTACCAGTTTCAAAAGGGCCCGATTTTCATGAAAATGGTAAGCCTATAGCCTTACCTTTTCATCAGAAATGGACCAGTTTCAAAAGTGCCCAATTTTCATCAAAATGGTAAGCCTATAGCCTTACTTTTTCACCAAAAATAGACCAGTTTAAAAAGTGCCCAATTTTCACAAAAAAGGTAAGCCTATAGCCTTACATTCTCACCAAAAATTTACCAGTTTCAAAAGGGCCCGATTTTCATGAAAATGGTAAGCCTATAGCCTTACCTTTTCACCAGAAATTGACCAGTTTCAAAAGTGCCCGATTATCATCAAAATGGTAAGCCTATAGCCTTACTTTTTCACCAGAAATTGACCAGTTTCAAAAGTGCCCAATTTTCATCAAAATGGTAAGCCTATAGCCTTACTTTTTCACCAAAAATTGACCAGTTTTAAAATTGCCCAATTTTCACAAAAAAGGTAAGCCTATAGCCTTACATTCTCACCAAAAATTTACCAGTTTCAAAAGGGCCCGATTTTCATGAAAATGGTAAGCCTATAGCCTTACCTTTTCATCAGAAATGGACCAGTTTCAAAAGTGCCCAATTTTCATCAAAATGGTAAGCCTATAGCCTTACTTTTTCACCAGAAATGGACCAGTATCAAAATTGCCCAATTTTCATCAAAATGGTAAGCCTATAGCCTTACTTTTTCACCAAAAATTGACCAGTTTTAAAATTGCCCAATTTTAACAAAAAAGGTAAGCCTATAGCCTTACTTTTTCACCAGAAATGGACCAGTTCCAAAAGTGCTCAATTTTCAAAAAAAAGGTAAGCCTATAGCCTTACTTTTTCAAAAAAATGGACCAGTTTCAAAAGTGCCCGATTTTCATGAAAATGGTAAGCCTATAGCCTTACTTTTTCATCAGAAATTGACCAGTTTCAAAAGTGCCCGATTTTCACATAAAATATAAGCCTATAACCTTACTATTTCACCAAAAATGGACCAGTTTCAAAAGTGCCCAATTTTCACAAAAAAGGTAAGCCTATAGCCTTACTTTTTCACCAGAAATTGACCACTTTGAAAAGTGCCCAATTTTCATCAAAATGGTAAGCCTATAGCCTTACCTTTTCACCAGAAATTGACCAGTTTCAAAAGTGCCCAATTATCATCAAAATGGTAAGCCTATAGCCTTACTTTTTCACCAGAAATTGACCAGTTTCAAAAGTGCCCAATTTTCATCAAAATGGTAAGCCTATAGCCTTACTTTTCCACCAAAAATTGACCAGTTTTAAAATTGCCCAATTTTCACAAAAAAGGTAAGCCTATAGCCTTACATTCTCACCAAAAATTTACCAGTTTCAAAAGGGCCCGATTTTCATGAAAATGGTAAGCCTATAGCCTTACCTTTTCACCAGAAATTGACCAGTTTCAAAAGTGCCCGATTTTCATCAAAATGGTAAGCCTATAGCCTTACTTTTTCACCAGAAATTGACCAGTTTCAAAAGTGCCTAATTTTCATCAAAATGGTAAGCCTATAGCCTTACTTTTTCACCAGAAATGGACCAGTATCAAAAGTGCCCAATTTTCATCAAAATGGTAAGCCTATAGCCTTACATTCTCACCAAAAATTTACCAGTTTCAAAAGGGCCCAATTTTCATGAAAATGGTAAGCCTATAGCCTTACCTTTTCATCAGAAATGGACCAGTTTCAAAAGTGCCCAATTTTCATCAAAATGGTAAGCCTATAGCCTTACTTTTTCACCAAAAATAGACCAGTTTAAAAAGTGCCCGATTTTCACAAAAAAGGTAAGCCTATAGCCTTACATTCTCACCAAAAATTTACCAGTTTCAAAAGGGCTCGATTTTCATGAAAATGGTAAGCCTATAGCCTTACCTTTTCACCAGAAATTGATCAGTTTCAAAAGTGCCCGATTTTCATCAAAATGGTAAGCCTATAGCCTTACTTTTTCACCAGAAATGGACCAGTATCAAAATTGCCCAATTTTCATCAAAATGGTAAGCCTATAGCCTTACTTTTTCACCAAAAATTGACCAGTTTTAAAATTGCCCAATTTTCACAAAAAAGGTAAGCCTATAGCCTTACTTTTTCACCAGAAATGGACCAGTTCCAAAAGTGCTCAATTTTCACAAAAAAGGTAAGCCTATAGCCTTACTTTTTCAAAAAAATGGACCAGTTTCAAAAGTGCCCGATTTTCATGAAAATGGTAAGCCTATAGCCTTACTTTTTCACCAGAAATTGACCAGTTTCAAAAGTGCCCAATTTTCATCAAAATGGTAAGCCTATAGCCTTACTTTTTCACAAAAAATTGACCAGTTTTAAAATTGCCCAATTTTCACAAAAAAGGTAAGCCTATAGCCTTACATTCTCACCAAAAATTTACCAGTTTCAAAAGGGCCCGATTTTCATGAAAATGGTAAGCCTATAGCCTTACCTTTTCACCAGAAATTGACCAGTTTCAAAAGTGCCCGATTTTCATCAAAATGGTAAGCCTATAGCCTTACTTTTTCACCAGAAATTGACCAGTTTCAAAAGTGCCCAATTTTCATCAAAATGGTAAGCCTATAGCCTTACCTTTTCATCAGAAATGGACCAGTTTCAAAAGTGCCCAATTTTCATCAAAATGGTAAGCCTATAGCCTTACTTTTTCACCAAAAATAGACCAGTTTAAAAAGTGCCCAATTTTCACAAAAAAGGTAAGCCTATAGCCTTACATTCTCACCAAAAATTTACCAGTTTCAAAAGGGCCCGATTTTCATGAAAATGGTAAGCCTATAGCCTTACCTTTTCACCAGAAATTGACCAGTTTCAAAAGTGCCCGATTATCATCAAAATGGTAAGCCTATAGCCTTACTTTTTCACCAGAAATTGACCAGTTTCAAAAGTGCCCAATTTTCATCAAAATGGTAAGCCTATAGCCTTACTTTTTCACCAAAAATTGACCAGTTTTAAAATTGCCCAATTTTCACAAAAAAGGTAAGCCTATAGCCTTACATTCTCACCAAAAATTTACCAGTTTCAAAAGGGCCCGATTTTCATGAAAATGGTAAGCCTATAGCCTTACCTTTTCATCAGAAATGGACCAGTTTCAAAAGTGCCCAATTTTCATCAAAATGGTAAGCCTATAGCCTTACTTTTTCACCAGAAATGGACCAGTATCAAAATTGCCCAATTTTCATCAAAATGGTAAGCCTATAGCCTTACTTTTTCACCAAAAATTGACCAGTTTTAAAATTGCCCAATTTTAACAAAAAAGATAAGCCTATAGCCTTACTTTTTCACCAGAAATGGACCAGTTCCAAAAGTGCTCAATTTTCAAAAAAAAGGTAAGCCTATAGCCTTACTTTTTCAAAAAAATGGACCAGTTTCAAAAGTGCCCAATTTTCATCAAAATGGTAAGCCTATAGCCTTACATTCTCACCAAAAATTTACCAGTTTCAAAAGGGCCCAATTTTCATGAAAATGGTAAGCCTATAGCCTTACCTTTTCATCAGAAATGGACCAGTTTCAAAAGTGCCCAATTTTCATCAAAATGGTAAGCCCATAGCCTTACTTTTTCACCAAAAATAGACCAGTTTAAAAAGTGCCCGATTTTCACAAAAAAGGTAAGCCTATAGCCTTACATTCTCACCAATAATTTACCAGTTTTAAAATTGCCCAATTTTCACAAAAAAGGTAAGCCTATAGCCTTACTTTTTCACCAGAAATGGACCAGTTCCAAAAGTGCTCAATTTTCACAAAAAAGGTAAGCCTATAGCCTTACTTTTTCAAAAAAATGGACCAGTTTCAAAAGTGCCCGATTTTCATGAAAATGGTAAGCCTATAGCCTTACTTTTTCATCAGAAATTGACCAGTTTCAAAAGTGCCCGATTTTCACATAAAATATAAGCCTATAACCTTACTATTTCACCAAAAATGGACCAGTTTCAAAAGTGCCCAATTTTCACAAAAAAGGTAAGCCTATAGCCTTACTTTTTCACAAAAATGGACCACTTTGAAAAGTGCCCAATTTTCATCAAAATGGTAAGCCTATAGCCTTACTTTTTCACCAAAAATAGACCAGTTTAAAAAGTGCCCAATTTTCACAAAAAAGGTAAGCCTATAGCCTTACTTTTTCACCAAAAATGGACCAGTTTCAAAAGTGCCCAATTTTCATAAAAAAGGTAAGCCTATAGCCTTACTTTTTCACAAAAATGGACCACTTTCAAAAGTGCCCAATTTTCATCAAAATGGTAAGCCTATAGCCTTACTTTTTCACCAGAAATTGACCAGTTTCAAAAGTGCCCAATTGTCATCAAAATGGTAAGCCTATAGCCTTACTTTTTCACCAAAAATTGACCAGTATCAAAAGTGCCCAATTTTCAGCAAAATGGTAAGCCTATAGCCATATATTCTCACCAAAAATTTACCAGTTTCAAAAGGGCCCGATTTTCATGAAAATGGTAAGCCTATAGCCTTACCTTTTCATCAGAAATGGACCAGTTTCAAAAGTGCCCAATTTTCATAAAAAAGGAGAGCCTATAGCCTTACTTTTTCACAAAAATGGACCACTTTCAAAAGTGCCCAATTTTCATCAAAATGGTAAGCCTATAGCCTTACTTTTTCACCAAAAACAGACCAGTTTAAAAAGTGCCCAATTTTAACAAAGTAGGTAAGCCTATAGCCTTACTCTTTCACCAAAATTGACCCGTTTCAAAAGTGCCCAATTTTCCTCAAAAAGGTAATCCTGTAACTTTACTTTTTCATGAATTTTGGACCAACGCATACAATTGAAGATTCTCACCAAAAAGGTAAGTCTTGTTTGAGGGGAACTAACTTCAATTAAAAAATTGAAAATGTAAATTTTAATAAGTTTAAGAATACACTGTAATTCACATAAAATACGATAAAACCAGATGTATTGAAGATGTAAATCTGACAAGGGATGTTTGTGCTTTGTTACATAAGTGCCAACCAATTTTATGCCTTCATATTCTACTTTTATTTAACTAAATTTCTAAGATTAAGTTTGTAAGCCAATCGAAGATATTTTTTGTGTCTAAAGCATAGATAAAAAACGAGACTATATTTAACAGGATTTTAAGGGATTTCTCAATAAAATATATATGATATCAAATGCAGTTTCATCTTTCACAATTGCAAGTCAAGAGGCAAATCTCTTTTAATTGGTTATGTTGATTATTAAAACCAATCACGTCAAAAGCATTGATAAAAGTTCTTTACTTTAATTACCTGTTTTCTGAAAACGCCATTATATCTGATGATAGAAGCTTTGTTACTCTAACATCTTCTTCATTAATGAAATCGAAATTTTCAGAACGTATTGTCAGCATTTCAAATGAACAATCGCTCCTATTGCAGTGCTAAAAACTCAGGCCCGGGGATACATTTGCCAAATTTAGAGGAGATAAAAAATGGCATGGGCTGCAACGCATCTCAATTGGCTGACAATCTTATGTGGCTAAATATTAAATAATACTTCAGATGAAAAGAAATATGTGATCTATTGATTAACTTCCAACATGTCAAGCAAAAATGTGTCCATTGGCACATCACCGATAAGTTTAAAGAAGTAAAGATGTTCTAATGCTTGCAACCCTATTGATTTCAGTGCAGGTACACGAAGTATTAGTTTTGTGAATCTATCAGGTTGATCTGGTTTGCTTCTCTTCATATAGTCTTCTAACGTTGCGCTGTACATTTCTCTATATGTCTCAACTTGCTGCACGTCTTTCAACCCTTTCGCATCTGCAAAACCAACAACACGTATGAGAAACCGCTTTACAAAAACAAGTCGTTTATCTTCTTACAGTCAAATTCATGGATTGGATGAAGCTGCAGAACTAGCTTAAATCAAACTTCTTTCATTTTTTACTTCTTACAACGATAAAAAAGTTTAATTGATGCATAATTTTTAAAAACATGGAGCTTGAAGAATAAAATACGAAAGCAAAACATACCAGGTGAGAAAAGCATAACAGCTCGAATACAACCCCATTCAGCTCTATCCAATTGCATATCCTGAAGTTTCTCAATAACTTCGCCAAAAATCTTATCAATCAAAGCCCCTACACCCGCCTTCTTCAAATTATCTCTTGTTAAATGTAGTCCTGTAATAAAATTCACATATCATCATAGGTATTGCATGAAAATTGCATGAAAATAGCATTAAAATTTTATTAACATTGCATGAAAATTGCATAGAAATGGCATGGATAGATTAACATTTATTTTGCATACTAAAGTAGTTCTCTTTGACACAGAAAAATTATTCTACAATGGAAAACACCCAACATTATGATAGGATGTTTATCTTTGAAAAATGTTGAAAAAGAAATCAACTGGTTTATCACAAAGTTGCTAAAACCTTTCCTTTTAAGAACAATGGCTTAATTCACGCTTACATTTGTTATTACAATGATGGTATGATTATCAGTTCATTGTTATAAACTCTTAAATCACAAATGAATGAAATAAAAACTTAATTTCTAAATAATTTTGCAAAAAGCCGTTATGAAGGTGATAAAATTCACTTTTTTGCCCATCAAATATTTAAGTCGATAATAGGGAAAGAAAAACAAGTATGAAAAAGTCTGCAAAAATAATTGTGTAGAAAGAAAACTAATTAAAAGACAAAAGCATCGACAAAGTTACAAAGCAAAATTGTGAAAATTGTTAAATCCTGTTTCAACAGGACTTAAATTTTTTGCAATAAAATTGTATGATTATTTTCATAATATAAAATGCAATGACCTATTATCATTAAACTTGACCTGATTTTGAAACTAAATTGTTTTATCCCAGATCACCTGATCTCAAAGATTAATGCTATCTGAAAACACGGATCGTCGACTGATCCTTTCCAGAAAATTAAAAAAACTGATTGTCAGAAAGTAGAAAGTCAGAATATGGGATGTCAAAAAGATTGAATGAATAAGGAGCACAGCTCATTCTTGGGTACCAGACTCAGTACAGACTAGGTTTGAAATACCGAATATCTAGAACCAATAAATAATTCATATTCTTGAAGATGAAACGCTCATATTCTAGCATTTCAGGTTCCATGTTTTATGCATACATGCAAAAACTTTTCCACGTTCAAAAAGATCATAAAAGCTTTTGAACTCATCTTAAGATCAATTACATTTTGCTTTTATCCTGAAATAAGACTTGACCAATTCGATCAACATGTTTTGCAAATTCTTGAATTCTGCTCTTCTCAAAACGGTTTATTGTTCGAGGAAAGATTTATACCAAAATGCTTTAAATTCTTCTACATACAATTCAAGGTAGTTTTTAACAGCAACAACAACCTAGGACCTTAGAAGGCAATGACCCACCAAATGGAATGCAATCACAGCCAGCTAGATGCCTCGATGAGATGCCTTGTAAAGATGCCTTAAATGAACGAAATTGTCTTCTTACTCAAATACAATTCGAAGTTTCATAATTTTTATAAGGGACCTTCTTTAAATATCTAAAAAATATACCTGTGGCAAGGAGTATGCCATCTTTGACTGCGCAGGAGCGGTGACAAAATCCACCAATCAAAAGTTCAGGCCAACTCCATTGAAGTAACACAACTTGATCCGTGATATCGAGGCTGGTAAAATATGGCAACTTTTTTGCCCATTCCGCAAGAGAGGCCAACTTAAATTGAAACATGAATCAATCAATCAACATTCTAATTGATTAATCATTTAACCAATGAATGAAGAAATTAGTCCATCGATCAAATGATTCCTTATAAAGAATCAAAAAGTTGATTTGATTTGATTTGATTGATACATCAGGAAATCACATGACGAATCAGCAGCCAATCAACTGTCGAATGCAGTAAATCACACGAGACTCAATAAGATGCATTTTTGATCCTTTAATTAGCATCTCAAAAGCGCGAATTTATGATTTTATTGAGGTTGATTTGAGGCTTAAAACTCTAATTACATTGTCCAATGGTTTATCAATATTGTATTAAACGCATAATTTAATTATATTCTTGATGAATTGATAACAATCAATGATGAAGATAGACGAACACAAAACCAAGACCAAAAATTAGAGAGAAATGTAAACAGTAAAGAAAACGAAGAAAGCAGCAGAAAAGAAGATCGATGAAGCATAGGGGAAATTCGGGTCAGTTTATATAAACATCAGAAAAACAATGAAGAAAAACCACGTTAAGAACAATTGCACAGCGGTGGAGGATTTTTATCATGATGAATGAAACAAATTTTGACGAAAAAGAAACAGTTTATTGTCGCAAATGATGGAATTTTCAAAGATTCTATCTTATCAAATTAACTTAATTGAAAACAGGATTGAAAAAAAGAAGGCGTGCTTTTTCAATGAACAAAAGTTTATTTTCATCACCGATGCTGTTTATAATACTCTCGTCTGATAATTTTTAAGCAATTAATTCATTAATACTTATCTAGCATTTAACTTCTACATGTAAACAACTACATATTTCATTAAAACACTAGCTGCAAGTAGAGAAACAAAAAACAAAACGCTTTTATACAAGATGCTGAGGATAAGATTTCAAATGGTGGAAATAGTAGTAGAGCGGTTTGTGAATACGTTGGCTCATTAAGAATGCAAGCATCCAAATCAAACAAAAAAGGATCTACTTTTTAGGACTTTCATCATAAATTGACAGTGCACTTACACAAGATGATTCGAAGTGCTTTTAGCAGGAGGTAAAGAACAACTGTCAAACACAGTGGAGTGAACAATTGTTTTTAAACGTTCAATTTTTAAATAGACTGAAATAAGATAATATCATGGTAGATTTTACAAAACCAATTTGTGAATACTTTATATCTTTTAATCTTATTAATTATTCACTGTGTTATATTATATTCATATCAAGTGGTTTTAAAATTCGTCTGGACATATAAGAAGATAAAACTAAGTAGAAAGCTCACCTGTTTATCAGCAGCAAGGCAAACGTGTCTGATTGGGTCCACACTTGTGTTTGCAAACATTTGAATTGCTGGGTCCACCATGCTTTCCGCTGAAACAATCGAATCAATGGGTATTAGAGGCATCTCCACTCGTGATGACGTCACTTCAACAGGGCTTCCTTTCGGTGTGCTACTGCTTGCACCACTCGATACCTTTCTCTTTCCTGATTCTTTCTTTTCCTTTCTCAACACTTCATCTTGAACGGCTGCAAGTAGAGAAGAATTGATACAGAAATCGTGCTCAATAAGAACAATTTTTAGTCTAGGATGCTTTCATCAAGCTTAAGAATACGGTAAATATCGTCTATTTTTGGCATATTCTGTCTGGGTTGTAATATGATCTTCAAATCTTCATAAATCAAACTCAAAGAAAAAAACAGGGCAAGAAATAAAGACTAAAACATGAATGGGTGAAAAGACAAAACAAAATTGGCTTCAATCATCTAAAGATTAGTTTGCCAACCTAATACCTGGCATTGACCAAGACATGATGTGCCTAATGTGGACAAGTTCCGCTTCTGTTTCCGGGTCCGTTTTGTTTTCGAAAGCAATAAAAGCTTTGCTAATAATGTTGTCAATAAACTGCTTTAGTCAACAAACGATCGGATCAAGTGTATAGCAAAAAGCAATCTGATTTAAAGTATTTGATAGGAATACATCAAGCTTTATAACTTGGCATTTCTTGATTATCCAGCACCAAGTATCGCAACATTCAAAATGCAAACTTTGACAAACAGTTTGGTGAACTGAGAGTGGACATCCACAAAAAGCCAACGTTAAAGAATAAAAATTGTGCAACTAGAACATTCGATTCTCCAATCTTTTCATCTGCGTTGCTCATTAACAGCCAGAGTTATTTAACAGCCACGCGATGTTGAAGTAAATAGCTTTCGTATTAATGCTTATTTCCATGCATAGCAGTTAATGATCAATTTGTTTGATGTTGTTTCACGTTGACCATTCTCATTCATAAATATTTCAAGCCATCAAACTCTTTCTCATATACTAAAATGCTTTCAACGGAATTTCCATCAAAGCGAAAGTTAATTGAAAACAAATAAATCATTCAATATTGCGCGATAGTATCTGCTTTAAAAGTTAGTCTCTTCTTCAATTTCTGCAGTTCTCTTTTTGAGTTATGAACATGCGAATTAAAATCGTTGCGTACAAGCTGCTGCCTTTGTCAAAATAAAACACAGACTGACACGAAAACTGAAATCGCGCAATTGTTAAACATTCTCTTAAGATTAACAGTGACTTAGATCCTGCTGTGTCTTAACCTCGTATCGAATACAATAATATCTCGTTTTCAATATTCATCAATGTGCAATACACAAAGAAAATAACACAAGACTGCCGACTTTTTATCGCATTGTGCTGTGACGGTGAAGGTGATATCAAAGAGTAATTGAGTAATGTTGGAAACAATGCGCTGGCTCAATTTGATCATTGACATGATGGATATACGCCAACGCAATTCCCAGAAAAAATTAATCAAAATGTCTTCGAAATTCACATTTAATCATGCGACTGACGAAATTGAACTTTGCAAATGGCAGCTTGAAAGGAGAAACTAACTATTGCAATTAACCATCGACATAACTAAATAATAAATAAAACTTAATTATATTAGACAGTGTCATTAAAACAATTCATATCCTTCTTTTGTGAGACATTTTTCATTAAGCTAGTTTTCTATAATTTATTCAATATCAGTTTTTCCCTAAACTTACATATTTAGAAAACATGAGAATAAAAAAACAAAATAAGAATCTAAATCCAGTAATTCCCCATCTGTCTCTGATAATAAGGAAAGAATTGATAACGGGAAATGCTCTTTCAAAGTGGACCTTGACGAGTCTGAATTAAGCGTCTCAATTTAAGTGCTAAAAAAGTCTCATATACCTAAGCATCTTAAGAATAAAAAGGTTCGCTTTAGAGAAGCCAATGTTGAATGTGAAAACAAGAGATGATCTGCAATTTTTCTTGAATAACTGCAGATGGGAATTGGGACACTGCATAAACGAAGTATAAAAAGCTTGATATGAATTGTAACTTATGAATTAAAAACGCTTTAAGCCACATACAAGGAATAAAATCCGAATTCAAAGGTACGATTAGCAAAAAATGAATGAACTTTAAACATGCGATTATCTCATGCAGTGAAGAGAAAGATACATGTTGCTGTTAAAAGTAGGGGCATGGTGCTGGCGAGGGGGTAAAGAGCTGAAGAGGGAGCAGAGTCTGATGAGGGGGCAGGGTCTGATGAGGGATCAGGGGCTGGAGACGGGGTCAGGGGCTGAAGAGGGGGTCAAGGGCTGGACATGGGGTCCTATTGCTCAACATCAAATGATTCATCAACTTCCTATATTATCATTATAATCTTAGCGAGTCTTCTGCTGAATTTGTATATGGAGTATGAACAAATTGGCCCTAAATTTGAAATGGAGGGGGTTCCTTAATGGATGTCATGGGAGATTTGATGAACCGAACGAAAAGAACAAAAGGATGCATAGAAGTTGCGAGGAAGATAAATGAAGTCATAAATGATTGATAAAATTGTTACGGGATTTGTTATTAAAATTGATAATGCATGTGTTTATCAATCCATTAAAGGTTTAAAATCATGTACAAAACACAAGATATTGGGGATCATCATAAATCCAATTGAAGCTTTCCGAAGGTGAGCGATTTCTATTGCAACTTGCAACCAAAATTTAATCGATTTTGAAAGGAAAGGTAATCTAGTAAAATATGAACCATGCACCTGTTCCTCCATATATGCAGCTTAGTCACCTCTCGCCTTGCCGCGCTTATCCCATCAAACTGCAAGCATGCAGCCTTCAATCACTGGTATCGCCAAGGATACAATCATAAAAGATCAATCAATCGGATGCGATCACAATCAATCGGATGCGATCAGAAGCTCAGCTATCATTGTTTTTGCGTCATGTTTTTCAGACCCGGCTGAAAAAGGCTTATGATTCTAAGAGGATTGCATAATTTCTCAATAGGCCGAAACTAAATCAATGATAAACGACTGACGTTCAAAGTCCGGATTTATTTATCTGAGTCCAGGTTTCTCCTCTTCTATATGATGGGAACCACAGGAGTGCAGATTTTGCAAGGGGGCTCTAAAATCAATGATGATTGCTAATGGGGGCTGCTGACGTCATAGGATAGAAAATGCTTATATATAAAAACTAAAGCTATAACTAGTATATAAAAACATTTCACTATTTCTGAGGGAAACTTGTTGTTGTCCGAGTAGGTCACGCTTTGGGGCCACATTATTCTGCGCCTTTGATGCGAACGGTTCTATGTGCTAGAAACCAAGTGAAAAACACGAAACATGAAGTGAAAAATAACCAAGATAAGCAGCAAATAACAAAAAAATGAAACCAACCTTCAGGTTTCATTCCAACCTCAATGCATTTTTGAAATCTACAATATTGACAGCGGTTTCTGGTTTTTCTGTCAATGTCACAAAGCTGGTTGCCAAGACACTGATATTTTCTGCTGTTTCTTACCGACCTCTTGAAAAACCCTTTGCAGCCTTCGCATGCAATGACTCCATAATGCTTCACATAGGCCTTGTCACCACAAACCGAACAGGGCAGCACTTGTCTTTCGCTTCCAGCTGAACTTGGACTCGAATTTGATGGGAAGAAGGTCAAACTTGATGAGCTTCCTGGGGTGCTGCCCCCACCAGACAATGGGCTGTATGAATCAAGGGTTTCTAGTGGAGGGGGGTCGGACAAACAGCTATCTACCATGTTCAAGGAGCCTAAAATAAACAAAAATGGTGATTAAAATTGTAAATTTATCATTGAAAAGGAATCAAAGCTAGGCTCTCAGTTTAGTGCAGGTCAGTTCATTGTTATTTCAACATTTCAATACTACAAATACATATAAGTAACACAAAGATCAATACAATGAAATAAAAGCCTAATATAATGAACTTATAAAAGAACAAAAGACAAGAGTAAAAAACTTTGAAATTGCAAGAATGAGCAGAGAAACGCATTGAAAGTTCAAACTTTTGAGTTCGACACTCGTCAGATTATGTAATGTAGGATAAAAAACAAAAGACGAAAAGAAGAAAGCAACCACGCGTGGATCGAAAACCACGTGAAAGAGGAAGTTGTGGGAATGATGGAAAAATGCAAGATCCACGATTCGCGAGGACAGAAGCTTGGTAGTCGAGAATTCAATATGAAAATTATCGAAACATCCTCACATAATATTATTCCTTGTATTTTCTCCTTTTATTCAAAGTTTTATCCACATTCATTATACATTTATTTCATAATGCATAGTATATAATGAGAACAAAAAAACCCTAATAAACTATTCACGGTTTTAAACTTGAGGGTGGCATTTATTCATCCCCACGCTGAGTTTGTGATTAAAATTTATTATAAACGCCATTTTGTGATGATATATTTCTGATAAAACTCGTTAATAAAAATGTCTTGTCTGACAGGCATTTTCAACGCTCCAGTCTCGTCAACTGTCGTCTAACTTTTTCTCTTTGTGACAAGTAAATATGGCTGATTGAAACAAAAATCGTTAAGTTATGGCTGTGGCAATGGTGGGAAAAGAAATCTAAGATCGTCAACCTTTTAAAAGCTTAATAAATATTGTTTAATCAGTACATTGATATGACAGCAAATAAATAAATCAAGAGGCTCTAAATTTCGATATTTTCTAGTGGTGGCAAATGCGGTGCTTTGAATTCTGTAGTATTTCCAACAACGTTGGGACAGCGTTGCTTTACAAACACTTCCTCATAAATATGCCCATTTAGTATCCATCTTATAAATTACATAATGCTGGAAGATAACATTACAAAATTATACTGTATCACTCACTATAAAGGGTGGCAAGATTATCACCATAGTAACAAGAATGTTTCGCTTCTCCGTTCACCGTAACAGGATTTTGAAAGTCTTGGTAGAATTCCATCGATTCGAAAGAAAAGATTTCCTCGAAAAAGTTTACGTTGAACGAAGTGAAGATGTAAAACTGCAATGGATCGTTGTTGAGCTGAGATTGGAAGTTAAACTGCCGTTGTCGCAGATCTGATAGGTTTGTTTTGAAAAACCGGGGGTCGATACAAACAAAGCTGACAAAAAGGATATATTTTGGTGAGGGATATCTTTACGATTGTTCGGGGTTTACAATCAAAAGGATTATTCTTCTGTTTTAAAATGAATTCATGTGCTCAGGATTAAAGACGGATATCCTTTAGAAACATGTTTGTTATAGTTTTAGTCGATTCGACCAAATAAAGCGAGATTGTATCTGCTTTGTAAGAACATCTTATCTTAGATACAACTGAGATAAAACATAGCCTTTACATGAGGTCATTATCATGTTTGTCGCGCTTAATTTTACTAATATCGAATAATTAAATGAAATAGACGGTGAAATAGTTCAATGTATTATCAAAAATTCGAAAAAACAAGAGTTTGTGCGAAAAAACGATGAATTAACTGACTTTTTGTAATATAACGTTGAGGTCTTCAAAACATGTGTGTCGTAAATACTCCAAGGGTTTGGGGGCAAAGAGGGTTGTTGGGTTTGGAATGAAATGACGTTTGGGGGCCGATGATCGTTTTTCCCAGCAATAAGCACAGGTTGCCAGCGAAAACTTTAAAGGGCCCATTTCTAAGTGACAAATTGCCAAAAGCAACCAATTTTGCCATGAAAGAAATCGGTAGAATAATCGATAGAATAATCGACGTTTAAGCAGGGTTTGCGATGAACTGCACTGTGCTCATGCTGGACCTACTTATCTCTCTTATGTTACATAATATACCAGCCTATGACGCGTGTTTTTGCTTAAAATGTAGCATTTAGACTAGGGATTAGAAACAATAGTAAACATTGGGGTGGGGTGCTCAACTCAGCTTTGCACTTTGGGTCTACGCAATTCTGTGGCCTGGGATTGATCGGAACTTATTACGGAACATTTACCTGGCAAGTTCAAGGAAAAAATGCTTTTGAAATCGCCTCCTTTGAAACACTTCGGCTATTTTCTGTGGTGGAACCTGGGCGGACAGAAGACACCCGGTTTGATAAGAGCATTACAAATGGGCACTCTTTTGAAGGTGACCTGCGTTTTGACCGAAAGGTTTCCTCTTTATGGGTCTCATTCTCTGGTCTTATCATCTGATGGGAAACTTTTACAATGAAATTGTTATAAAAACCGCGACACAATGAAAAGAGAAAAAGTGGAATGAAGTCAAATAGAAAAGCGCTGCTTGAAAGAGTGCATCGTCATGGAAATATAGAAAATCCTGTTTTTATTTATTAACATTAAAGTACTTTGCTCTATTTCAAGTTGAAAATATTTCCAGGTTTAAAGAAACCCAATTAAAAGGGATATTTTCAAACAATAAGAGATGGGTTATTTATTTTTAAACAATATAGGGATATTTTTCTCACGGATCACTGCTTTGGACAACGTTAGCATTGTCTGTCGTGTTTATAAACCAATGGAAATTGGTACGAAGTTTAAATTCTAAAGCAGTGCAGTTGTGCTACAAATAGAAATGAAGCAACATTTTTGAATGACCTTGGTTTTCTGTAAATTCGTTTATCTGCTGTGTATATCTTCAAAGAAAATGGCAATTTCAATCTTGGCTGCTCTGAGCCAGTCCCAGAAATACAAAACCGTCAAAGGACAAGGGTGCAAAGTTTTAATATCTAGAGAAAGACTGGATGACCAAAGGTGTAATGGTGTCAAGTGTGGGATTCGGGTTACTATGAAAGGAGAGAACACGACCCCCTAGAAGGAGGATATTCCAATAAGCGGCAGTCACGTGATCCCGTGATGTTCTTTAGCGAATAAAAAGTGCAGCGGCAATCCACAAAGGGTAGCTATGTTTATGCAGGATGCCAAGTGCGCTGCATGACCAATTAAACCTACCTTAATACCTCTCAATGCATTGATTTCGGTAGAATGTTATGAACACGAATATCATAGTACAATTAACTAGTAGAACGCATTAAGTCGTTAACCTCTGAAATTGAGGTTTAACAATTCAATATTTATACACATTATTCTTTTTTAAAATATCAAGAACGTTAATATCATCAAGTCAAAATAATCCGAAGATAAAAGAGAAGACGACCCCTGACCAAACAACGTCTTCAAAATTAAATTATTTCATCATTTGAATCAAAAGATCGTCGCCACATATTCCTAATGCGATATAGGTGAATCGATCTTAGTTATGCTCTGAATAATCCAGTTTAGATACCTACTTTGGTCTAACTGGACTCTTAAACAACAATAATGCAAAGCTCACCGCGTTTCGATTAGCCAGGGTGACCTTTTTGGGCACACACTGCCCCCTACTTTTGGGGTAAATTTACAAAGTACCATCCCAATTAAAATATAAAGTTTTGCATTGGCAGACAGGGGGAGGGGGCGTGTAGCAACGAGGAGCAGCAGCAGACTGATTTAAAATTATAATATACCTTTTCAATGAGATTGTGAAACAATGCTTGGTAAAAAGGATTTCGAAAAGTTCCTGAGAATTAGTAGAAAAGGCTAAAAGATTCATCGGTGAAAACATCAGGACTTTTTAACCTGCCCCTCTGGACTTCTGAAAATTCTTGAACAGGAAACAGACAGAATCATGTTACTAACAACGTATAAGAGAACCGAGCTTTGTTTTAAGAGAAAATAAAGAGGAAACAAACTGCCACTCTACTATCCTTTTTAGAAATAGCAGAGGGCTTTCAGATGAAAATCACTCACCATTTTCCATGAAATCAAAAGCTGTTTCAAAGAATCCACTCGATGATGAAGATGCAAGTAAATTATTTGTAAAGTTCAAATCCCATTCTGTTTCATCAATAATCGTATCCAAATTGAGAACGTGCTCCAAATTGCAAGGAAAGTCAACGTCTTGAAACATGATTTATCAAAAGAATTTTGGGAGCCAAGGATTATGAGACGAAGGTTTAGAAGGGCAATGAAAGGTTTTTAAATTATTGAAGATAAAAAAGGAGCAGATTTAAAGAAAATAAGCAACTTCCAAGGACGGAGTAAGGAAATTATCAAGGATTGAAGCAGTGAAATAAAATTGTACCCAAAAGTAAAAAAACACTTAAAATTGAGTATCTCAAAGATCGCAAGCCACAAATGACAATAAGAATCGGTTGTCGAAAGAATTTATTAGAAAGGACAGGAAAAAGACAGTTGGGAATCATGACCCGATCATTGCAAAGAAAACAAGATAATCTGGCATGCACCAAGAATGGACTTAGTCACAGAAAACGATGGGAAGAAGAAACAGGAAAGAAAACACTGAGCACGCAGCAAAATGGAGAAAGGTCATCGATTTGAATATAGAATAAAAAGAGAATCATCGCAAAAATCCATGAAAATAAACAGCAACATTGTCAATCACTGTATTGAGTGAGAAATCAAGTGAGTATATGTACTTAATCAAGCCGAGATGTAAATTTGTGGTTTGAATATTAGAGAGACTGCTCTGTTGAAAAGGACTTGAATCTATCCGATCTTCATAGTTTTAAATCACGTCAATGTTAAGACAGTTGAAGCATAGAGCTATCAATTAAAAGACACAAGTGGTACTACGAAAAAGCTTGCCCTGTTTAAAACCATTATCATCTATTCGTACATCGTGGCTTGGAAACATTTCAATACGATTGATATACTATTCTGAAGATGCAACACCATCAGCAGGGCGTCTAAACTGTGACTGTAGGAGATAGGGGGGGAGGGGTGTGATCCCCTCATGATTAAACTGCTTATTTAACCTCCCCATTACTGTATTAACGCTTTGTATCCCCATTACCGGAAAGCAACCCCCACTATGACCCTAAAAGGGTACGTACCTCCGACTCCGATTTCAAGACTGATAGTTTAGACAAGAAGACGAACACCCTATTTCAGGATAATACTGTCAAAGGGGGGTCTTCATCTCCTTATCCCCATCTTATGCATGAAGTATCGTCCGTTATTGTTAACACTTTAATGTTTGGAACATAAAAACAGCATAATTAGCCTTGCTTGCTTATCAACTAAAATTAAGTAACATTTCTAGCAAGCTTCCAAATGACAATGTATTTGTGATAATCTTTCGACTTGAAAATGGGATAAACATGCTTGAAAATCAAATCGAATTAGCGTTGGTTGCGGTACTCTGTTTCGCTCATGGGCTTTCAAGAGTTTTACAAAAACAAGTTACATTTGAAAAGTAGTTAAAAGCACCCCGCATAGCAAAAGCCACAAATCCACTCGCTTCACCATGTCATCTTTTCATTGTGCTTGGATCAAATTCAAAAGACTCGAACGTTTGCTTAAGACAGATTAAAACTGAGAACCAATTTTAGAATTAAGCATCATTTGGCCAACCCATTGGTTATCAAAATTGCTTGTAATTCAACTAGTGGTGGTCAGAATGTTGGGAAATATGCTAATCATGAAAAAAGCTATGATTTCGCGGTACACTTGTTGAACATACCACAAAATCAAAAATATGCTTACGAAAACCAATTCTAGAAAAGGAATCATTTATCATCAAAAGGGTTCTCTAGGGGTCGGAGAAAAGGGGCAACGGGGGGGGGGGGCAAATTTTAATTCCAACAGCTCAGGCCCGTAGCAAGGTGTCCTGTTCCAAGAGGATGTATACGATGAATTTGCCGACAAAATGGGCATTCAACCCTTATTTGCAGACGCTGTTTCTATGCGGAGTAGCAAAAGATGCTCAATGTATAGAAGCCTACTGCGGAGGAGGATGAGAGAAGAATTGTTTCTACGAATCAAGAAAATATAATTAAGAAAATCAAGTTTTTGACAAGAAGTAGCAAGCATATAGTGGTGATGTTCAACCTTTACCCCCATACAGACAATTGATTTTATCATTTCCTAAACGTATCATATTAATCTGATTTAAAAACACAATTTATAATTTTATGAGTCACAACCTGAATCGTTTCCACAATTCAATGGCTAAATATTTGAATTAGATTACTGAAATCAAAGCAGAATTTTCAAAAAACTGACAATAAATGTTTGGTCATGTTACCTAGATTGTATAGTGTTGAGTTACGATTCTTGGGGTCATGTCTACCCGATGAGCATGACCTGTAGGAGATGATAAAATGGGGGCTGTGGAGGAGAAGTAACAAAACTATCAATATTCACTTGAAATAGGTGGGGTGGTAGGGTGGGATAAAAATGGATGAGATGAAAAAGTGTGAGATGAAAGTCCTGGGGTGAAAAAACGGTGATAATTGGAATAATCGCAACTTTTTTCAGCCCGGGCTGGGAATTTGGTTGGCGCACGTGCATATCTTGTACAGTTCCCGCCATACTAGCTTGAACGTTTTAAGATGGCCTCGCACAAATTGGCGTGCAATTTCTTGGCTCTCTCTGTAGAAATTTCAACTTCTGCGTTGAATTATTAAATTTAAATTTCATTTGAAGTGCTCATTGCTGATATCATTCTTTGCATTTAACGCCGCCATTTTTGATAAACTACAAACACTTTTGGCGCGAGTTCAGTAGTAGTTCCAGCCCGGGCTGAAACCTCTCGAAAGACAGCGCCATTTGCACCTCGGCTAAGCGGGCTGAGATTTCATCCAGGGCTGAAAACCCTCTTAAAATCGGCACCAGAAGCCCCATATGCATTTACCTATCAACTGCACTAAATGCAACTGCGATGTTTGCATTCTATGTTTGTTTCTAAACTGCTTGCAACAACGTTTGTTCCTCTATTCTTTATCATTCTACATAACAACGTCATAATGGTGCAAGACTCCAGACGACCCTTAAGCCAAACAAGTGGTCGTGTTTAGCATACAATTGCAGACAGAGAAATCCCACGCGAACAGGGAACTTACACAATCCTAATTGGTTGATGGTAAAATAAGACGTTTTAATTAAAATTTGATGGAGTTTGTTTGCTGCTGTGACTCTAGCAAAACCATCAGCCTTTGCTTTTCTTAGTTCCTTTTAGAATTAAAGCCAAATACTGGAACTCGACACCAAATATTTTAGTCTTTTATCAAATGTCTTAATTCCATTCCTGCCCACATATGTCAATTTTAGTGATATCTAACACACCAAAATATCGGCTTAGGAATGATCTACTCGTCTTTCAAGCCTTATAAGAAACTGCTGTTTGACTTATCAGTATGGTTGAGGAAGTTCGCTACAGAACTGAGAATTCTTCAACTGTAAGAAAGTATAAAATTTATTTCATTTAGAAATAACCCTCAATCAGAAAGAAATTGAGCGATACATAATGCTTTCTGTAAATCTCTTTCTTTTGGCTATGCGAAGAACATTGCAAAGGAGATATGTATGGGGGTAGATGACTACTTAATTCATGGGGGTGGGACAACACTAAGAATTCATTTATCCAACACCTTAAAATTATAGAGACATTAATAAACCATCTCTAAGTTATGAATTATTAAAGGGTGCTTCCTGTGGTGGCACCAGCCTCCAGAAAGTTGGAGAGTAAGATGATCTTGGGGGTTTGACCACGCCCATCAGATTTTGGGATACGCCCTTTTTTAAAACAATGCTACTGTCTGAGACGATTAGAAAGGTCCAATCCTTTTTACAATCAATTTTGAAGAGAGTTTGTGACTAGGAAACGAAACTTAGTAAGGGCCTAACCATAAACTAGATTTTTGACAAATCTTTACTACCATATATTCAAAATAATGGCGGGGTGATTACCCCGAAAACATCCCCCGTTGCTCAACCACTGGGTGCGTCACGACTAGGGTTAGGATGTATTCATGAAAATCATAGTCATGATTAAATCAAACTGGGGACTAAATATGCCTGTACTAGCATCTTTTTACCCTACGCCATCCCACTGGCAATCTCTTTTGGTATCTAAAACATTTCCTGCAAGACAATCAAAATGTCATTGTTGCAAGTGGAGACTGTCTATCTCCCGACCCCATCACAAGATGCTCGTGGAGAGAATAAGACCTTGGAAGTGAAATGTGATCGTAAGGGAAGTAGTTTTAGCTACTAAGGTATGAGATGACAGGATTGCACGGTTCTTGATTGCAACATAATATCCAGAACCAAGCTCATCAGCAAGCTTGAAAAAGCACGGTTCCTTGGCTAGAAACTTTCAAGGTTGTTTAAGACTAGCCACACCCAAACCACGCCACTTTTCAATTCTTTGCAGACAAAAGTTGATAAAATTTGAGATCCAAGACTCGAAAAAGATTCAGTAGGCATCCTGTGGCTTTATATGGTTGTTTGCTTGCTTACTTTTTTCTTCGCTTGCTTGCCTGCTTACTTACTTGCCTCATTTGCTTGTTTGTTTGCTTGCTCGCCTGTTTATTTGCTTGCCTTATTTGTTTACTTGCTTACTTCTTGTTTCCTTGTCTCTCATATCTAATCGCAAATTCCGCAACTGCGACGACATTTTGAATACACAAATAACATAAAGCTACATTTTGTTACGAAGCACTGCGATTGCTGGGTCAAAAATATTAAACCTATACTTAATTTGAATTATCTTGCAAATATAATGAAGTATATAATCCTTTCTTTTTAACGGATTGAAGATAAGTAAAACTATATTTACAAGAATGTCCTGCATGGTAATAACAATGCCGGTCTTATCGCATCAGTATGGCTGTGAATACAACTTAATTTACAGCGTTCAGTGTTAGTTAACAGATACTCATAATGTACGGTTACCTTGCAATAAACTGAAATGGTTCAATCCGATGTTGTTATTCATAATGCCTCGCTTGTTGATCAGCTGCCAAGTCGAGTTTGCCTAATGCAATATCTACTTGTATGCGTGCACTTGCAACTTTCAGAATCGAATAAAAGAATTGGTGATGTTGAATGTGATGGCTTCGGTGTGATATGAAACGTTTTCACATCAAAGAAACAGCACATTTCTTAAGCGACCAACTGACAATACATCGAAAAAGATTCCTGTACAGATAATCCTTTTGTCTCATTTGTGATCATTATTACTTTGTAAATTAAATTCGTCAGGATTAAAGGAGATATGCACGAGTCAGTTGAATCAAAAGCGATGGTACTGACCAACAATGCCAGGCTTATGTCAGGGAAATAACAGAATTAATACTTGATCATTGAGTTCATTTCGTGGAGTTTAAAACACGATTGGCAGAATTCGAAAATTTTACGTTCTAAGACGCGTGTAAACAGAATTTCGTTTACAACACGGACTTACTAGCGTTGATCACTTCCAAAACGTAGCCAGTCGTTGAAAATTAGAAATCTGTGCAAGTTAAGCTGACACTAACACCAATTAACAGAGTTTCCTTGATCCGACACAGACCGTTTAAGGGGAAAATTAATTTTCCAGAAAGGCCTGTTGTTGTAGTTAATACTTTGATTTATTAGTGGGAATATGTTGGCTTTGAAGAAAAAGGAAAGGGGTCAGAGTCCACAGGACCCCACCGTATTTGCACTCATGTTTAGGGGAGGGGGGTGTTAGGAGGTGCAAAATTACTTTGCCAAACATTGAAAAATAAGACCCGATACAGTGACTGTCCAGGCTTGATCTTACAACGTCCTCATCTGATGTCTAAATTCCTTTTCAAACGTAACCAAGAAAACAAAACTTCAGGGAGTGGCTTTGTTTGGCATTGGCATTTCGCTCCCCGACTTTCATTTCAATTCAATAACTTTCGCTACATGAGAATTGCCGTCAATATCCTTTGCACTTGGATTCTAGCTAGGTGAAAATCCCTTGGTTGGTATTAAACACTCGGCGGGCTTTGGAAGAGGGACGTGTAATGGCATATAAATCAAACGAATCGCAAAAACACCACGGTTTACGTAGAAAGAAGCAAACTTCACTGAAGCCACAATCGGCTTATTGATGATAAATTACAAAGAATTTAAGGCGAATTGATTGTGTGATTGGGTGACCTACGAAGTTTTAAAGAGCTCGCGAGAATTTAACATCGGAACTGTGGGATACCACGACAAAAAATGGTATTTTGTGTGAGCAAAGATAAAAATAACAGGAAAAAGAGTTGAAAGGGAAATGCCCAAAAACATTATAAGATGTACTGATAAAGAGGAATAAATGATATTAAGATTAATAACGTGAATATAATGTTTTATGTGGTTTGTAGATGAATGTTGTTGATATCATGTTTCGTAACAAAGTTTCGTTGGAAAGTAAAAACTTCAATGACGTTGATATGTTTGAGAAATCATGATTATGATGATGAAGATAATATGAATAGTTGCATAATCCTTTCGGCTATAATTCAATAAACTTATCTATTCGTACCAAATGCAATTATTTTTGTTCAATTGTGTTAATATTCTGCTTCAAAAGTGTCTTACAATGAATCATTTTTTCTTCTAAAGTTGCATAATTCTTGTAATAAATACTCTAGACTCGTGAATTTTAAGGAACACTATCTTAATATTAATATTCTCGATCTTAAAAATATCCAGAAAACTGTGATGATAACAAATATAATTTTGTAAAGTCTGTAGACTATTAAACACGAAATAAACCCAAGAGAATAAGAGCCTGCAAGAAATACAACTTACACATTGCAGAGTTCTTTAGTTCTAATTCTGGCATCATTTTTGCGTTCAAATGATTTGTAAGTAAATACCTAGTTCCAGTCAGCGTTGATTTGAACACTTTTAATGACTGATTTGATTTAAAACCTCTGTTGACGTACACAGGCAATGATAAGAAAGATTTTCATATGCATGCACAATACGAACAACCTGCAACAGATGATTATGTCGGTCTTTTTACCCTGTTACTCAGTCAATCATCTCATTCAACGTGGTTATGCTATCAGAGATTCTCCTAACATCGCAAACAACAAACAAATTTTGGAAACGCTTTAAATTCATGAATTGACTACCATGAATGAGATTTTTGCATTTGTATGACGAAATAACGTAAATCTCAATGGGTTAAGGTTGTTTTATGGTTTAGCAGTTAAAAGAAATTGACTTGAAATACCGAATGATGTAGAGCAAGGGATGCTGGATGAAGAGAAGAACGGATGGCGGGCGGGCGGGCGGGCGGGCGGGGCAACGGAGGCCATGCAACAAAATTTCTATCTTCGGGTACTTTCTTTCCCAGGTCCATCGAGAAGGGATTTGAGGCCGGGGCAATTGTAACATTAAAAGTGTTAATGCAAAGTCCTTAAAAGTAAGTTGAAAGTATTGTTTTCAGCAGACAAGTGGTTGTGAAAGAGGTAATTTCATGAGGCAATTCCCTCAAATATAACTATAAAACTAGAGTCGGATTAACTGGAAAATGTTGCAGGGTTAATTTTTCATCTTTGTGTGTTTTGGTGTTTCCATTTCAAGATTTGATGGGCATAATGTAAACATGGTATGGTAGTTGCCCCTTGCCTCTTCTTGACATCGGGTAATCTCCAGTCCCCAAGAACTCAAAGCTGACCCAATTCGAGGCAGCTTCAATCTTTATTTACATCCACCTCAAAAACAGCATCGTGAACGCCCTGAGTTAGGACAGCGCTACGATAAGCTCTTGGCGAAGATGGCCTTTTTCGAAATACAAGTTAAACGCAAACAACTTGATATAGAGAACTGTTTGTTTTCAGCATTTGAAAGGATATCATTATCACTGTCGATTGTACATAAAACACTTTGATTCACATGAAAACAGAGAAAATCACACATGATCGTTACCGATTTGTTTTCACGTATCGATAAACATCTCCGACATGCTAATGCTATAAAAGAGCCGACACTTAAGATGACTAACAAGCCTAGATCAGGGAGATACGGCCGAAAAAGATAACGAGAGAAGTGGGCGTTTTCTTATCTGAAATTTTCTTTTTGTTTGGGTGTGGCCTCGACAATTAAATTCTAAACCAAGATAGAGGTGGCTTTCTAAGATATTTTGAGGTGTCAATGAACAAGTTTTTGGTGCTGTGTTTAGCTAGTATGAGTTATCTAATTGTGTCTATTTTGTCAGTGATGATGATGATGATGATTCTCTTTTTCATGGAAGAGGAGAACCTGGTAGTTTCCCCTTGCCTCAGCAAGTGGGGGCAAAAGGGGCAAACTGTACTCTTTGTTCTTGAACAATACCCCTTCTTTTCATTCGTTTTGATTAATTACTATCATTAATGCACGATGTTTTTTCTGATTAGAGCCTCCCCTTTTAAGTATACCCCCATCCCTTCAGGGGTAGCACCAGAGGGGGGAGAGTGGTTGTGGCCCCCAGTTTGAGAAAAATCTTTTGCCTGTTGGGGAATTTAAACGGAAAATGTTGTTTCAATACTCAGAAAGATACCTTCTATTCTGTTATATAGCCCTCCTGTCAGAGAACCTAGCTCCCCCTGCCAGGCAAATCCTGGCACCATCCCTGAATCCCTTTGAGTTGGAACCCTTTTCAGTTTAACAGCTTTTTATGAATTCCTTGCAATAAATATGGAAAATAAAATAAAGCATTTTGAAAACTTGTTGATGTGTTTTGCCTTTTGCAATGTCAATAGGCAGATAATAAATCATGCATAAAAGTATGTGAGAATAACATTGTGAAGGAGGTATGCTAATATGGGCTTTGAAGCAAGATATCAATATGATGATGATGATGATTATGTTAATGATGGTGATGATGATGATGATGATGATGATGATGAAGATGATGATGATGATGATGATGATGATGATGATGATGATGATGATGATTATGATGATGATGATTATGTTAATGATGATGATGATGATGATGATGATGATGATGATGATGATGATTATGTTAATGAGGGTAATGATGATGATGATGATGATGATGATGATGATGATGATGATGATGATGATTATGATGATGATGATTATGTTAATGATGATGATGATGATGATGATGATGATGAAGATGATGATGATGATGATGATGATGATGATTATGTTAATGATGGTAATGATGATGATGATGATGATGATGATGATTATGATGATGATGATTATGTTAATGATGATGATGATGATGATGATTATGATGATAAAACCATGTCCCAATGCATCACCCCCCTCCATTAAAGACAAACCCTACTACTTTTTTCCACAGACTGCCAATTAGCTTGATTTTGGTGAAAGGAGATCGGGGCTATCAAATATGTAATAAAAACCTTTACTAGCTTTATTTGCTCTCAAGATAAGACATTGAAGCCTTCGTTTATTTTCATGTAATTAAAATAGAAGGAATTAATATCCAGTGGATGTTAGTTCAACTTTTGAATGAATGAAAACACAGCCCTCAAATCTGTGTTATTACAGCTGATAAGGAGAGGGTTAACTACCTAAACTGTGAAATTTGAATCATAACTCAAATTCAATTCAATGATAGGTATTAAAGTAAATAAAGCTTAAAAAGTGATTCAAAAATTGCATTAATAACTCCAAGAAAGGATATACAGTGTTTGATAATTTGGTTTGGAGAAGGTCTCAAGTACCTACATGGGCAATTCATTCAATCTTTAGTTTGTTAGAAGTGGAAAATATAGATGATAATAATGATAATAAATTCACTAGAAAAAAAGAATTGTACAGAACTTTATACAAAGTGTTTTTATATTGTTATGCAATGGAAGGGTTGGATAGACTTAATGGTATATTTTTGGACTTGATTGTAAACAAACCACGGTGTTAAATAACACAAAAGATACATGAAATTACCATCGTTATTATTCTCTCCTCCACCTAAATCATATGTTTAACTTGGACGAAAGACATCGTCAAAAATAAGCCAATAAAACAAAACAAAACAAAACTGTCTTTAACATTTTGCTCAACAGACAGACACGAAAGGTGAAGATGCTGTAGATTAGCAAGCATGCCGCCAAAACACGCAACTAAAATTGCTAACATACCTGCATCTTCACAAGCAAAGTCAATCCCTGGAACTTTTTCAGGCAAATGAAGCTCTTCTCTGTCGGTGGTTGAATCGCAATATCCAATCTCCATTTTGGAAGGGTTCTTCAATCACTTTGTTTACGACCGTTGCTTTGTGCTAAATTAGGCCAGGTGCTAAGACTGTTCGCTGCGACCAAACTCTTGTGTAATATTTATCTTTTATGGTTTTGATTGCAATTAAATGCCACAACTGAAATTGAGAGCTTTTGAAGCTTCAACAAACTTAAAGTAGCGATATGCGATGCGTATTCATGCATAAAACAAGTAATATTACCTGTTTAATTCAGTTTTATTCATTTCTTTATTCAGCAACAATTCATTCACTTTTTTAGGCCATTTAATGAATTCCCGCGATTCGCAAAGCATCATGGACATCACAGTTTGCATTCCTCGAAAAAAATAAATGTAAATAAAAGAAAACCTTTATATATTATAAATATTATTTTATATATTTATAAATATTTAGATTTTTACATTTTAAAATAAATAACAGATCAATAAACATTTGAGATATGAGTTTCTTGTTAAATCACGGCTCAAACAAGGGGAAGTATTAATTACGTTCCACCCTTTGTTTATAAAGTGAAATCTGGTAGGTACATGTTCCCCTTATGGCAAGAGACGTTTCAAGGCAAGGGGGCAAAATACTGAAAAATAAATACAAAATTAAACAAAATGAAAAAGCTTCTTTAAAGAGAGTAGCAGGGACAATTGCTCATCCTGCTCTTCTCCCTGATGTAGACGTTTCTATCAAAATTGATCCTTCGTTTAATTTGATACCACCTACCGATGAGATGGAACAAGGACTGTTGTTTAAAACATCTAAAAAATTTAAATGATATAATAACATACGTTGTCCTTGACAAACATTTTTAAAATAAGCAAAACAAGTCAGTGATACTCTGCTGTCGTTTGCTTTTGATAAAATGTCATGTTTTTGGGCTATATTTTTGTGATTTTTGCATCGTAGTTTGCCTGCTTATCCCTCTGCTTTCCTCAACAAATTGCTGCTTATTTTAGTTATGCAAGGGGTAACCTCTATTGTGATGTTTTAGCACTCTTTTTGCTCTTGAGCATTATCCAAATACATATCATGTAGGTTTTTACTGATCTGTATATACTGATGTGCAACATTTATGGAATTTGAATTGTCATAAAACTCGAAATTCATTGTAATGAAAACTGGAAACCTAGCAATATTAAATATTGATGAAACATTCACACCTTGAATGATGTTTCGCAAACTAAAGCTAAAGTGTATTGTGTTGTTAATATTATTAAGATCTGATAACATGCTGCATGATTTCCACAGACCTTTACAGTGACACGCCTTAATCTTTCATTTCATACCTTCATAAAGATTAATTCATATCCATGGGCGTGGTGATGGTTTCAAATCATCCACCTGTGGGCCAGAATCTTTCCACCTTCTTTGTAATAAATTGGTTAGTGTAGATTTGCAATGGATGTTGGAATAAACAGGCAAGCGAATCTGCTTTTGATAGGACGTAGATAACCAGAATATGAAAAGTTAGATGACCATGACTAGGCACAGATTGACCGATGCAAGTGGGTCAGAAAATGGGCAGTCATTAAATGCTATCAATGCTCTTAGTATACAACAGATAAGGTTGACTTAAAGACAGAAAAAGACGTTAAAAGTCATCATGATTTACTTTCCATTAAATGGCGCCAAACACAATAAACCATAATTGCCTTTTTTGTCAATTTTATCAACTTTTTATCAACGATCACATATTTGCTAATTATTTTCGTCTTTCGTATGAAATATATGTTGCAATAAATGGCTCCTCCTGAACATAAATTCTTGATTAAATATTCAGCAATGTCTAATTACTCTAGTTTTCAAAACACTTTAACAAATAATATTATTATGATTTCATGATTGGATCATGACCCATAAACTCTCGCTTTTCTGAAATTTAAAAAATATCAGCTTTGGACTCGAATTTCTATCTAAAAAACAATCTTCTTAAAAATTGCGTAGCTTTGCTAAAAATTCCACTATCCGATGCATCATCATCCTTCTCTTTGACTGATTCCTCTGCAGGATTTTCATCCATCTTCTTCGCCACTGGCTCAGATGTTATCTTAGCTGCTTCGGCCATTGACTCGCCTGCCTTGGCTGAAGTAGTTGTCTCTTCTACTGCTAGTGGAGCAGCTGCTGATTCACTTGGAGAAGCTAAAAGTTCTTCAGCATTTGTTGCCTCTGATACTTCCTCAACCAATTCTGCCGGTGATTCAGCTGCTGCTTCTGTTGATGCAGCTACTGGCTCCTCTGCTTTTGGTGCTTCTGCTACATCTTCAACCAATTCTGCCGGTGATTCAGCTGCTGCTTCTGTTGATGCAGCTACTGGCTCTTCTGCTATTGCTGCTTCTGCTACATAATCAATCACTTCTGCCGGTGCTTCAGCTGCTGCTTTAGTTGACGCAGCTACTGGCTCTTCTGCTTTTGCTGCTTCTGCTACCTCTTCAATTACTTCTGCCGGTGCTTCAGCTGTTGCTTTAGTTGACGCAGCTACTGGCTCTTCTGCTTTTGCTGCTTCTGCTACCTCTTCAATTACTTTTGCCGGTGCTTCAGCTGCTGCTTCAGTTGATGCAGCTACTGGCTCTTCTGCTTTTGCTGCTTCTGCTACCTCTTCAATTACTTCTGCCGGTGCTTCAGCTGCTGCTTCAGTTGATGCAGCTACTGGCTCTTCTGCTTTTGCTGCTTCTGCTACCTCTTCAGTTACTTTTGCCGGTGCTTCAGCTGCTGCTTCAGTTGATGCAGCTACTGGCTCTTCTGCTTTTGCTGCTTCTGCTACCTCTTCAATCACTTCTGCCAGTGCTTCAGCTGCTGCTTCTGTTGATGCAGCTACTGGCACTTCTGCTATTGCTGCTTCTGCTACTTCTTCAACCAATTCTGCCGGTGCTTCAGCTGCTGCTTCTGTTGATGCAGCTACTGGCTCTTCTGCTATTGCTGCTTCTGCTACCTCTTCAATCACTTCTGCCGGTGCTTCAGCTGCTGCTTCAGTTGATGCAGCTACTGGCTCTTCTGCTTTTGCTGCTTCTGCTACCTCTTCAACCAATTCTGCCGGTGCTTCAGCTGCTGCTTCTGTTGATGCAGCTACTGGCTCTTCTGCTATTGCTGCTTCTGCTACTTCTTCAACCAATTCTGCCGGTGCTTCAGCTGCTGCTTCAGTTGATGCAGCCACTGGCTCTTCTGCTTTTGGTGCTTCTGCTACTTCTTCAACCATTTCTGCCGGTGCTTCAGCTGCTGCTTCTGTTGATGCAGCTACTGGCTCCTCTGCTTTTGGTGCTTCTGATACATCTTCAACCAATTCTGCCGGTGATTCAGCTGCTCCTTCTGTTGATGCAGCTACTGGCTCTTCTGCTATTGCTGCTTCTGCTACTTCTTCAACCAATTCTGCCGGTGCTTCAAAAACTGTTTCAGTTGATGAAGCAGCTGGATCCTCTACTTTTGGTGCCTCTGCTACTTCTTCAGCAGCTTCTACCGGTGCTTCAGCTGCTTCAGTTGATGCAGCTGCTGGCTCTTCTGCTTTTGCTGCTTCTGCTACCTCTTCAACCACTTCAGCCGGTGCTTCAGCTGCTGCTTCAGTCGATACAGCCACTGGTTCTTCTGCTTTTGCTGCTTCTGCTACCTCTTCAATTACTTCTGCCGGTGCTTCAGCTGTTGCTTCAGTTGATGCAGCTACTGGCTCTTCTGCTTTTGCTGCTTCTGCTACCTCTTCAATTACTTCTGCCGGTGCTTCAGCTGCTGCTTCAGTTGATACAGCCACTGGTTCTTCTGCTTTTGCTGCTTCTGCTACCTCTTCAATTACTTCTGCCGGTGCTTCAGCTGTTGCTTCAGTTGATGCGGTTACTGGCCCTTCTGCTTTTGGTGCTTCTGCTACCTCTTCAATCACTTCAGCCAGTGCTTCAGCTGCTGCTTCAGTTGATGCAGCCACTGGTTCTTCTGCTTTTGGTGCTTCTGCTACTTCTTCAACCATTTCTGCCGGTGCTTCAGCTGCTGCTTCAGTTGATGCAGCCACTGGTTCTTCTGCTTTTGGTGCTTCTGCTACTTCTTCAATCACTTCAGCCGGTGCTTCAGCTGCTGCTTCAGTTGATGCAGCCACTGACTCTTCTGCTTTTGGTGCTTCTGCTACTTCTTCAACCATTTCTGCCGGTGCTTCAGCTGCTGCTTCTGTTGATGCAGCTACTGGCTCTTCTGCTTTTGGTGCTTCTGCTACTTCTTCAACCAATTCTGCCGGTGATTCAGCTGCTGCTTCTGTTGATGCAGCTACTGGCTCTTCTGCTTTTGGTGCTTCTGCTACTTCTTCAACCACTTCAGCCGGTGCTTCAGCTGCTGCTTCTGTTGATGCAGCTACTGGCTCTTCTGCTTTTGGTGCTTCTGCTACTTCTTCAATTACTTCTGCCGGTGCTTCAGCTGCTGCTTCAGTTGATGTAGCTACTGGCTCTTCTGCTTTTGGTGCCTCTGCTACTTCTTCAACCATTTCTGCCGGTGCTTCAGCTGCTGCTTCAACCACTTCAGCCGGTGCTTCAGCTGCTGCTTCTGTTGATGCAGCTACTGGCTCTTCTGCTTTTGGTGCTTCTGCTACTTCTTCAACCACTTCAGCCGGTGTTTCAGCTGCTGCTTCTGTTGATGCAGCTACTGGCTCTTCTGCTTTTGGTGCTTCTGCTACTTCTTCAACCACTTCAGCCGGTGCTTCAGCTGCTGCTTCTGTTAATTCAGCTACTGGCTCTTCTGCTTTTGGTGCTTCTGCTGCTTCTTCAATTACTTCTGCCGGTGCTTCAGCTGCTGCCTCTGTTGATGCAGATACAGGTGTATTATCTTTGGAAGCATCTGTTATTATCTCCGGGTTATCCTTTGGTGCATTTGGTAACACCGCAGCGGCTGCTGTAACCATTTGATCTGAGGTTTGGGTCTTTTGTTCTGAAGTGTTCTTTTGCGGTGGAGTTAGTGTACTCTCCGTGTCTTTTTTTCTTTTTATTTTGTTCTCAGCTGCCCCTGTTTAAACAAAGCAAAAGTTATTCATCGATGACTTTGTCTTCACAAATAAATAAACAATTTTACTGATATCGAAAGGAAAACTTTTAATCTCCTGATAAGCTAGCAGCATTTTTATCATTTTAATTGTCGTTACAAATTTCATACCATTTGATTTCTTGCTTTTTTTCTTAGCCAATGCTTGTGAACCAGACATGAAACTTCTCGTCGCTAGTTGATTTGCGTTTTGAAGTCTTAAAACCTTTGATAAAGAATTGAGCAGCTTTTAGCGTATTTTTGCAGACGGAAGATTTTAATATTTTACGTTTGCAGACAGAAATTTAGTATTTAATTACAAAACTAACATTTTCACGCCACTCAATCCTCCAAAAAAGGGTTGACGGGGCAGTAGTTCCCAAAATGGTAGCCATGATTGTCTCCACTGTTTATACTATTGTTTCTATTGTTCACCAACTAGAAAGTGCGTTATTGACCATGTTCTAGTTTTCCACGTTTCTACGTCACTGTTTAGCCAAATTGGATACCTGAATAAAGACAAAGCATCAATTGTTCCTTGTGGTGACACTATTGTTCACTCAGGATATCCCCAAATGCTAGGATAATGATTTGATGTAACTAAGACGACGTCTATCATTACTTTTCGTTTAACTCGTCCTAAAAGGCCAACTCTTTGTGATTTATCTCATTCAAAATATTTATAAAGTTTATGTTTGGTTAACCCAACGACGATGTTTAAATCTTTTTGTCTATTTACGTAAGGTTTTTTGCAAATACCATTGTCTTCTACCTGTAAAATCATCATTAAATTTGCCTTCCATTATAACCCAGAATGTTTTTCTCAATTTGCAACTTTTCTGTTCTAATTTACAGGGCAAATTCATTTAGATTGTATTTCATACAGTTAACTCCTAGATCCTCTCTCCATTACAAATTAGGCCATAATAGTTCAACTTTGTGCGAGCGTAGCTCATATCTGCAGAGATACAATTTTTTTAAATTGGATGCTGTTCAACCTTTTGCAATTGCATTTTATTGTTTTGACGCCATATTTGATGCCAATGTGCTAGGAATTTTTGCAACGCTATGCCGGATATTTTAGCGCATTTTGCTGCAAGACCATTCACCTGATTTGTGCTTTGACGCATCTTTACTTAAAACATAATGCAGGGAGTAGAAATCTTACCTGCTTTGCAAGTTGGAGAGATCGTAGACTAGCAGCCATGCTGGTAAAATAAGCAACAAATTTTATTCTTTCCTAACGTATTAAAATTAACGAAGCTACATGCATCGAGCCTTCCGACCGCGTAATTCACGAAAATATGCGAAGGAACAATGAAATCATGGATTTGTGGTAAACTTTCTGGGTTTTGTTATATGATCCATTCTTTGTGACACACATTATTTGTGATACTGTTCAAATACATACCAGCATTGTGTTCTTTTGTTTTCATTTACGTAGGGCTGACCAACCAAGTGTTGCTGAAATTTCGATGAAATGTTAATTTTTATTGCAATAATAACACCATCGTGCAATTTCGTGATTTGATAAGAATCTAAAAGCATTGCATAATATCCAGCAGACGCTATAAAGTTTAGTCAGCAAATGTTTGTTTTGGCCCCAAGTTAACGCAAAAGTAAGAGAGTACGTCGAAACACTGCAATATGCATCTGATAAACCATAAGCGAGCAATCTGTTCCCACTTAATCTATTCCCCAAGCAGGTTAATTTTAGAGAAGGCAGTCCCCTATACAATTTTCTAAACGTGCAAATTGCCATGTTGCCTATGTTTTCAGCGACCCTCTAAAAAGCCCTAGTTTTATCCCGCCCCTCCTAATATCAGTATGGTCCCCCCCCCAACCGACCCCTTAGATTTGAAACGAGGCAAATCTGTAATGGTCACTGAGAAGTCGTTTGATTTTCATCGTCCAGTGGTGGTGTCCGTAGAAATTCAACAATAATTATGGCAATGAGCAAAAATGCTTCAAAAACCCTTTCAAAGGTAGATTGATTAATAGATGATTTATGTTAAAAAATTACGAATTTATTATGTTGCACATGTTTTCGCCATATGATGAGTAGTAAACACTCTGATGCCTGGGAATGGCCTAAAAAGAAATAGATGCAGTCAGATAATCTAAATTGATCATTTTTTCATTGAATTCATTTCCAGGCTTTATTTGGTAATAATGGTGCTGTTGCTCGAAGCTTTTTAACTGCTACTCAGCTGTCTGCAAAGAACTCAAAAAACTCTAAGGATAGAAAAGGTAAGTAAGGGATTGAAAAGCTCTTCATTCTTTTTAAACTGACAGATTCAGATAACATCAGCTACACAGGACCGTCGAGAGGGGGGGCAGGCGGGGTCGGAGGTCCGGGCCCCGAAGGGGCCGGCTTTGTTTAGTTAAAAAATTGATTGCTCACTGGGGCCGGTGCAATGAAGTACCCTAGGGCCCGCACTGGCTCTCAACGGCCCTGCAGCTACACATAACATCATAATTACATGTTCTTGTATAGGTCTAGGAGGAATTGGGACTGTTGTACTAGGAACATTGGAAAAAATATTTATATGTTTGGACTGCGAGTGAATGGAAGTGAATGGGGTCCGAAAATTTTTCAGCACCACATCCCAGCTTTGCTGCAAAATGTCCCTTCTAAACAAATTGCACTAGAAAAATGATGAAAAAATGACTATATTTAGATGTTTATTTTATGAGGAACACTATCTAATGACTATATCAGCCTATCAGCTTAAAGGTTGCTCTAAGGCTGAAACCCCCATCCCCCTGGTTCCAACAGGCCTGTGCTCCACTTCCAATTTAACAACTTTTGTAGCATAGAATTAATTCTCAACACCAGGGTTGGTAGAACTAATGGCAAGCTAATGGTTTTGATAGGATGCTACCATTTTACTTAAATTGCACTTTTATACTTACCAACATTTTTTTTTCTGATCACACTCAAATTATCCAAAAGAAATCATTTCTTTTAGAGGGAAAGACGAAGAAATCAGAAGAAAAAGTTGAAAAGCCACTTATACCACAAAATCAAGAGGAATATGAAAAATTCATTGGCACATACAAAAATGGAGAATTTTTTGAATATAATTTTTTTTCATATTATGACTTGGAAAATGATATTTTGCAACATCGTCAACCACAGCCAAAGAAGCCTGCATTATATCAAAATTAACCTCAAATTATGTGCTTGCTTCTTAAAATCTTGTGAATGGTTTGTGCTGTAGCATAGAAGATTTGTAAATCAAATTTTTACTGAAGTTGCATTACAAAGGAAATGTGGAACAATTTAAGTCAAGTATGAATTGAGTTGAAAAATTCCAGTTTTGATGTATTTACGTTTCAAATCATATATGATCATTAAAAATCTTGGTGTGTTAAAGTTGTTTGTTGTTATTTGTAAATCTTCTCATGGAGATAAATCAATTTCTCATGATTTTGTTATGACCAGGACATCATGGGATTGTTTTCCAAGTTGTAACATCTTCAGGAATTAAAGCTATGTCCTAGGAGAGACTCTGTACCTGGAAAAAAAATGAAAAAATTAATACATTTGCCATTCTTAGAAAGCAAGTTCATTGCAGAATGAATTAGCAGCAATTAAGGACTAAATCAATTATGGTGAAACAATATGTAAAGATTAGAATTGCCCGTTTCACAATCTATTGCTCCATTCCAAGTCAACTGGTCCATTCCCAAGCCAACTGGTCCAATCTCAAGTCAATTGGTCCATTCCAAGTCAATTGGTCCATAGTTTCACTTTGCAGTGATGCCATCAGGGTAAAGGGACCTTTAAGGTTCTTTGAATAAGGGGACATGGATATTGCCATTCATGTGTGAAGAACTGCTATCGATAGCCAGGAAATATCGATGCTTGGATTAAACACAGCAATGATAGTAAATCAGCAAATATATTTTATACCGTTGCATAATTGATATTTGCAGAATCTTTAAAAGGATTTTATTGTTTTTTTGTCAGCTAATGATAAACATTATTATGAATTGATTGTGCATAAAAGGAAGATCGTGGAATTTAATGAAATAGCGTGAAAAAAACAGACGCTGTTAATGATTTTTAAGCTGCTTAACTCCAGAAAATGAATTTAATAAATTAACCAAAAATCAAAATTTTAAGGGCTTAAAGTCCAAAAAAAGGTAAAAACAAGAACATTATTTATATTTTGACAAAAGAAGGGCGTGTAAAGCATAAATGAAATGATGGTTTTAAAATTAATTTCATGATAGGATAAATTCTCGTAACTGGTCATTTATCAGTGTTCAAAGAAAGATTGCAAGGGAAGATTTGATGATGTCTGCTATGCTAGGCCACCTGCCAAATAATTGTTCTTTAAAGCAATATGATAAAGATTATTTTAATCTTCAAATGAGACCATGTCTATCTTTTTGTTCCTTACAAATTAAAAGGTGCATTGGAAGGTTAAAGTTTCATTAATGAAGCAAAAATAAACACGTTTGTGCTTATTATTCTGCAATATATTTGGACAAAATTAATAAAAACAATTTTCAATAACAAAATTAATCTTTTAGAAAATCCTAATCATCCTTTCTAAAGAAATTATCCATCTGCCAATAGAACTAAGCCATCTTCTTATTGCTCAACTTAAATAAATCCGAAAAGAAATTCTGCCATGTTTCTTGCAAAAAGTAATTCAAACACCTGTCATGACGAAACTATACCAAATACAAACTAATGCTCAAAAGGCTCGAGTTTCTGAAATTAAAAAGATTTACTTCGTGTTTTCTCGCCCTTTTTGCTACTTTTCTTCTGATCAAGTCTTCTAACAATGTTTTTATGAATAGAGTACAATGCAATGGAAGGAGGGCATGGCTTCATCGGATGGTTGGAAAATACTATTTGCAATACCTTTAAATAAATAAAAATGGATACAACTAACCTGATCCTCGATGCATCGTCATCATCATCATCAGAATTTGGTCGACAAATTGATCTGCAATCAAGCACATCTTGCCTCACCATTTCAAGCAATTTCTCATGTTGTTTATTCAATATTGCAAAAAACTTCAGCTTATTTTTCAACACATGAACTTTTGTTTTGTTGTATTCATTCTCACAGCTACTTATCCTCTGTTTTTCTTTTTCAATCAGCACATCCTGTGTCTCTTGCGCCGCTTTGAAACCCTTCAAGAAAACACTTAGGCGGTGGCGGCATTCCACCGTTGGCGCTCCCTTTTTCGCCAGTGTTCGCCAGTTGTCCAATTCTACACGAATCTGCATTTCCAATGATCTTTTATCCTTTTGTAGTTTAAGACATTTGTTCATGAATCGTTCAAATTTATAATCTATTTGCAACGGCAAATCCTTAATACAAAATAATTTCAATTAATAACATTGATAACATAATTTCAAAATATTAAAATATTCCAAAAATTGTGGTCAATTGGAAAATTGAAATAGAAGCAATTCAACATCTTAAAAGTCATCTTTATTAATCTTACGGTGCCTGCCACCCTCTCTATACCCCCTAAGAGCTAGCTGGATAAGGAAATTAGAGGGGGCTCAGGGAAGTCAGCCCCCAGCATACCTGCAGTATTAAAGAAAAAAAATTAGGCCATAGGCATGCTAATCAAACTATTACAGTATTCGCAGTCAACTCCAGTTCTCAACTGAATTTCTAAATTTTCAAATTGCAAAATTACACATCTTGCCGTGCTCAGGGACATAAAAGGCCAAAAACCAACAAAGTGGGCAGTATGCAGACGAATGAATCCACATGACATTATGTCCCCTGCCCGCAAGGGGGTGAAGCTGACAGTCATAGAAAAGTTTCGACTAACTCAAATCTTAGCCCACCCCTAAAGGTTAGCTGAAGTTTCTAATATGACTCACCTTTTAAAATATCAAACCTGGCTAAATACAACCTTGAAGAACAGATTGAAGATAAACACAAAAAACAAACAAACAAATGACGTAATACACATCAGATACACTAAAAAACAAACAGATTGACATTATGCATTTTGACAAACAAATAAATATAAACAAAGTCACAAATAACAACAAGGAACACATGACAGGATAATGAAATGAAATGTTAAACAATCGATTCTTGAGAAATATAAAACATTTAAACATTTAATCAAATAAAAAATAATATTGCGAGTTAAAATATGAAAATGAAATCTCGGTAGAAAAGATTTATATCTCATAGCAATGACGTGTCGCTAGAAGACTGAAAAAAGAAAAGCTCGTGATACATTTGATTCAAGCTGGTACCAAAGACAATAATTTGGCATAATTTCATGTAATCTTTTATTTACTAATTCATCCAATGTTTCTTGAAAATATAACTCAGGAATTAAACTTTTTAGTTATTTAATTATTTTCTTCCAACTTATCAATCTGAATCCAATCTTTGTCGTCTTCATAATATTTTTTTTTTTAAATTTTTAAACACTAATTTGCAAACCATTATCATTTTTTATATTTTATCTCTCTAATGGTTTCAGTATAGTACTGAAATAATTAAAAAGACATGTTACAGCACATAACATATAAAATTGGTAATAAAAATACCTTCTTGCAAGTTGCAGTATTATTGTTATTATTATCAATGGGAGTTGGACAATCTTCGGAAATTTCTTCAGCTACTGCAATTGCCATCGAAGCACCCATATTACCTTGAAAGTAAAGCAGAAACTAGTTAAATATTGCACTCTGCGTGACCTTGAAGTGAACTGCTGGTTCTTTGCTGATGAAAACTGTCTCTAGCAAATTGGAACCATGGTTAGTTCGGTATTTAGCAAACTAGCGCCATTGTTCACATGGGAATTAATGACAAAACTGATGATGGATTTAAGAATTTAACAAAGAAGAAAATAGAAAAAAAGTTGGAAGTGTGCCATGAAATTGAAAATTGGGATCACGTGCAGAGAAAATGTAAAATCAACGAACAGTTCAGTATTTGTACTGCTTTGTTATAATTTGCAAGAACCACAGTTTCCTGACTGTAGGACACCCGTACTCCGAACTATCAAGTCCTAACTTCAAAAATGGTGCCATGAAAAGAGAGAGGGGGACGTCGATCGGAGGGCTCACCCTTAAAAACTTCATTTAGACGGATGGACTTTGGTGAAGGCGAATTAGAATATTACATACCCTTGGAAGAAAACGAAAAAAGACTATGTTCTATTGTTGAATACATTCACACATCTAAAACCCAAAAATGAAAACCTACCACAACCAAAGGAATCTAACTTGAGTGAAACAAAACGCAAATCTTATGATGATGTCCTGTAATCCTCAAATCCAACACCTGAAAACAGAAAACGGAGAGTTATTTATTTAGAGGTGTAAAACTTTCAGCGAAAGAAACCTCTCTAATAATTGGCGCGACAAAAGAGGAAAACAAACTCAAAACATACCTGGGTTTAATAAACTTTCTCTGATGATAATAAAATCGTCGAAATAGAAGGTAGATTTTCTGTTGTGCCAAATCTTTTGTATCCTCTCACTGCTGATAATTTTGTGATTGAATAATTATTGAAAAAACGAAGGTATCAAAAGGAAATTATCAGCGATGTTTACTTGGGTTAAACTGCAAGACATATTCAGTCAAACACGGCACGAGCGAGTTTGAATTGCAATGAATTCAAGCACTTGCTAAGATGAATAGAAGAATGCCGAGTCTTCCGCATGTTTTTAATTCGATGGAAGAGTCTTTACATCTGGTCAGATTTAACACAGTTCAGTAAATGAACAGTGCATTCTGCACAGATAAACAAGTTCTAGGTGGTAATATACGATGCATTGACAATGTGGCATCGTTAGCATCAAAGTACCGCGTGATCTTAGAACGTGCTCTGCCATGCAACTCTTTATAACAAAAACATCGCTACCTGGAAAACAAATAACATTCAAAGCAAGCGTCATTTTACTTTTTCACCCTCCATTGAAAAGCATTTAGTCTGGAAAGAAATCGCATCATATTCGTTGATGTAACAAAACTCGGGAACACAAGAAACAAGATTGAGCTTGATGGCCTATTCTGCCTTCCGAGTTTGCTAGAAAACTAGCGATACGTTTGCGCCAGCATCTTGTTTTTTTACTTCGTAGTAAATCAACGTTTTCTATTTTGCTTAAGTTTGTGCAAAGTAGAGGTGCGATGCATTCTATCGACCCTCTTTCTATAATCAAATCAAATCATGAAACACAGTGACTGCAAAGGATGAAAAACGCCATGAAAATTGTTCCTGGATGGGTTAGAAAGCTTTGCAGTAGAAATGTGATTGAATTTTTTAACTACATCATGGTACTTCATTTTTCTACAAGGACAAACTCAAAGAGAAAAATACTCTAATATGGGCCAACATGTAAAAAGTCTTAATGTTATTTATACAAAATGCAGTATTGTTCTCTACACAATAGGCCGTATTGTTCTATACACAATAGGCCGTATTGTTCTTTACACAATAGGTTGTTTTGTTCTATATACAATTTGGATGCCATTTTATTTTTCTTCTTCACTCAAAAAGGTTTGTTAGGATTTGACCAAATTGCCAAGGTGATAAGGTATTACAGTCTTATCAATGATGAGTTCGAAACTGCAAAATCAGCAAGTTTTAAAAGGCGATAAATTTAGTTATTAATTAAAGAGATGCATGAATCTTAGATGTGAAATTACAGCTATTTCATTTATGGTTTTCGATCAGACATCTTTACTGACACCCGCAAGAATTACCGCCATCTCCACACTGCTTGTTGTCTTCGCGTCCATAGTTCACTTATGAATGGAAATCTGCTTGTGGCCAGATTTCACATTACAGAAAAACACACCCGTCGATGAAAATATGAAAATGTGTCGATATGAGTATGGAAAAAAGTCTAGACAGGTATATTTGTTCGTCTAAATGTATCGTCTCGGGCTACGTCGGCTTTTCGAACTACTAAATTATAATATTAATAACATTTTTTCCAAATGCAAGGCTTTGCTAAGGAATAAAAGTTTATCTGAGTCCCTCAACAAATTTTTGGATCACATGAAACCAAGGTTTTTTAAGGAAAATTTCTCCCACGTGTGCTTCAATAATAATTCCAAAGAGAGTTCAGTAAACCTTGGCATTTCTGTTTGCGCAAAGCTCAGAAGGAACAGTCTAACAAATAAATTAACACATTACTCGCATTTGGTCCTAAATTCTTGTCATTAATTTAAAATTTCTTGGAAGAAAAGCCAAGTTTGAGATCGGTGAAAAATAATTGTAACTTCAAATGCCAACAATGTTGTTAGTATTGTTAATGGTCATTTATTGATTGATTTGCACGAGGCAAAAATAAGCAATATTCATATTTGATAAAACCAAAGATAGACGGTTGTCACAAAAGTGTGATGGGGTATTTAAATCTAACCAAAGATGGAGATGATGATATGTGAAAAAGAACAAATGCATAAATTTATTAGTTATGAAATTTTTTAATGATTCTCATTGATATCAAAACATGGTGTGTTTGGTATCTGAATGCTTTACTTATTAACAAATATTTAATTGAAGACATCTCGAGTCTTTCTCAGAGACATCATCCACCTTAAATCCAATCTGCGTTCTTTAGATTTACAGAAGTACTTTCTCACTTCATTTTATATCTTCCTCTAGCTGCAGCTTTCAGTCAATCTACCATGGGTCATGGCCAAAACCAAACTGAATTTTTTGATTGGGTTCTTCATCTGCGACTAATCAAACGTCTGAAAAATAATAATAAAAATAAATATACCAGTACAGTTAAATAGCAGAAAATGATTGACATGAGTTTTCGTCCCGGAAACAATCTTCTATTATCGAGAAATGCTTCTCCGGTCATCAGCCTCTCCAGCAAATAAAGTTTCACATAACAGCTGTATCAAATAAGGAGAACAACATTATAAGTATATATTAAAAACAGATATTCATCATTACCATTTAATAACAACCAGTAAAGCATTATAATATATATATAACTATAAAACAAACGCGTTATTCATCTGATAGCAAATTTCCCGAGTTTATCTGTTAATAAAGATTAATTCAGGTTAGAGAGACTGAGAAAAAGATTGCAATTTACCAGTCTGAGTGATCTTTCATGTTCTCTTCTTCGGCTTTCTACTTGCTTGCTAACATCTTCGACTTTTCTCTGCAACATTACTAAAATAAAAAATCACCATACAAGGTAGCATCACTAACAGCAAAGAGAGAAGAAAAATCAACTAGATATGCTTTGATATTTCTTTTTCAAGCCAAAGATATCATACAGAATACGCGTATCTTTAGTATTTGAAAATCAATAATCATATGTTCCCTAATTTATGGTAATATCGACCTTTTTATTTATCGATGCTTTGGAACCGATATTTTCGAATTTCTCGAACCTTTTCTCGACGCAATTGACTGAAAATAAAAAAAATTAGAAATTAGGGAAGATGAAACCAACCTGCATTTTGGTCCACCCATTGCAACGAATCCATGTGTGAGTTCAAAATTTTTGCAATCTGCGTCATCTGAAAAATTACGTAAGTCCCCATCCATTATATTGTGAATTCTTTCAAAAATACTTTTTTTTGAATATTACATCCCGTTATGGACAGTTTTATAATAAGTATTAAGAAAGACGACGTTTTCAAAGATTCTGCAAGAAATTTTTTTGGTTAAAAAGTTCACAGAAAATTGGCACTTATTGTAAGTAGAAAATTGTTCCTTTCAATGCAAAAAACATTAGAATTAATTAAAACCAGAGTCATAGGGTTACTGGCAAGAAATTCTGGATTATTCGGCCTGAAAAAATTGAGATTTAAAAGTTTGGTTTTGAATTTTAGATTTACCTAAAGGTCTAGATTTGCCCAAATTCCCCATTTGCTACCCACTCATTCTGCATGACACCCCAAACTTCATATGAAATGAAATAAAAGATTTACCGGATCATCGCTTTCCTTCAAATTCGCATTTGAACTGTTTATGTGGCTTATAATGTCTTTGATATCATGCATCATTCGTTTCAGTTGTGAGTCAATATTTTCTGCCATTTTGTACCTAGAAAAACAAATGAAGTTGAATGATTAAGAATAATTGAATCGTTTAGTTTGTGCAAAGAATCCTTCAAAATTAAGATAGTAGGTAAAAATTAAGAATGAAAGAAAAGACAAATTAATATTAAATAAAAATAAGAGATGAAGGTACATAAGTAAAGAAGCAAACGAAAGAACATAAAAATACACTTCATTACAGTAAATAATAATTCTGAACGCCGGCAAAACGTTTGAAAATAATCGATGTTTGCAAATGTTTTAAAAGTCTTCATATTTGCAAGATTTCATATTTTTACTTCGGTATGCAAATTAGAAATTAGAAGGAAATCCAACGAATAATTAGTAAATAGGTAACAGCTATATGAAAAATAATTACACAATTAGATTATTACCTAGCAGAAACAACGGACTAGATAGTAATCACGAAATAGTTTTTTTCATTTTAAACAAGAGGCAACGTAAGGAAGGGCCCTTTCACATGATAAGTTAATAAGAAACTAATATCAGATTGAAGCGCTGTTCGTACGTTTTCTCGCGTTCCAAATCAGTATGTTGCATGTACGGAATGCTTTGCTGGGATTTAATTTCTTCTTCCAATGGAGTTAGAATTTCCTCCAACTCTTGTTGTTGCGATAAAATGAAATCTAGTTCCCGATCAAGTCTAAAATGAACATGATATGAATGTACATTCGTAAACAACGAAAAAATAAATATGAATTAAGGAATGGTATTAGGCCAATCTACATGGTACTATGAATAATTTTGAGATACGGCCATTCACTCGAGATATCACAAAAAATTAAGGAAGATAGGAGCAATGAAATATGATGGAGAATAATGGAATATGAAGCTCAAGGTACCTGCATAATAAAGTGGCAAGGGTTTTGTCAACAGGCATAACTAGATTTGTCAAATATTTAAATGGTCAAATTACTAAAACAGGAGCACATGAATAATTTCAAATTTTCACCTGCTTTGATCCGTTTTCAATCTCTGCATCTCATAATTCAATTGAGTAATCTTAAAGTAAATTCGAGCATGTTACTTAAATTTATACAGCATTTAAGGCCTAATGAAAAGAATGTAAAGATCTTTCTTTCTTCCTTTTTTTTTTCTTTCTTTCTTTCTTTCTTTCTTTCTTTCTTTCTTTCTTTCTTTCTTTCTTTCTTTCTTTCTTTCTTTCTTTCTTTCTTTCTTTCTTACTTACTTACTTACTTACTTACTTACTTACTTACTTTCTTTCTTTCTTTTTTCTTTCTTTCTATCTTTCTTTCTTTCTTTCTTTCTTTCTTTCTTTCTTTCTTTCTTTCTTTCTTTCTTTCTTTCTTTCTTTCTTTCTTTCTTTCTTTCTTTCTTTCTTTCTTTCTTTCTCTCTTTCTTTCTTTAGAACATTCCTGGGTCTTAAATAATAAATAGTAAATAGGAACCTTTTCTCCATTTTCAATCAGAAGTCTATCCCAAATATTGACTTGTTTAGCTTGGTTCAAAAAGACCATTTCTTGTTCTTCTAATTCCTGCACCCATTTGTTGATGATGTCTTCCAACTGTTTGTATGTAAAAGGCTTCTCTGTGCTGGCTGAAGTGCTTGTAGCACTGAAATGAGAAATTGAAGAAAAGGGATGGAAACAGGCATTTAATGATAAAAATTTTGCTGTGGAAAACCTGCTAGAGAAGAAAGGAGAAATATTTAGTTAAGAGGTAAATTAGAGAAATAGAACAGAAAAAACAGAGGAGAAAAATATTTCAAGATACCTAGTTGTTGGCTGCAATGAAACTGTAGTTTCTGTAAAAAAATAAATCATGAGTGGGTTAATATGATTTATCTAATTTAGCTTGAATTAATAATCATTGTTATATGAATTATGATATAGAGGCACTGACCATACCACAATTTTCACTTACAAGAAAAAATCATTGAATGCTCTATTCATTGTTAGTGACAATATATGTGAGTTAGTTAGATGATAAGTGAAGTAATAAAGAGGCATTACTTGCAACAGATGTGGTTGTCGGTTGAATTGTAAGGGGTTGAACTGTTGTTGAAGTCTTTGCAGCACCAAGAAAACCCAGTGTTGTGCTTTGCAAAAGAAAAGAAAACAACTACAGCTTCAAACTTTGTCATGTAACAAATATATGAGTCTATTTTACTCTTGATAAAATAGTTTTATAATGTATGCTTTAAAAATCAGTTTGCTTTATGGAAAAATTAGACCAAAAATTTGAGAGAGGAATTCAAACTCAGAGATAAATAGCATAATTTGGATAAAAGCATGTTAATTTTCATATGATTTACCTTGATGTAGAAGCTGGTTGTGATGTGGCACCAAGAAGTGAGATGGGCTGTTAATAAATTTTTTTGAAAAATTATTATCAACTGCTTTTATATAAATCAACAACCACTAAAATTATCATTACTTGGTTAAAGGGATTATATGATAAGATTTTCCAGGTAGATTTTTTTAACTGAAACAGATTTTTTAACATTAATTACTTTATATTTGAAACAGAACTAATATTTCCATTTTTATCAGACAGGCTTTTTATATTTTACCAATAAACAACACTAATGTTCTTGGCAACAGTTTCATCTACATTCATGGTTATTGAGTTCAACCAGGCACAAACCTGGGTTGTCCCTTGCGAAGGTGTTGCTGCTGTTTGTCCAAAAGTAAACCCAGCTGTCGCTGCTGTTTTTTGTGTTGTTGCGGCTGCTGTTGCGGTAGGACCAAGTGTCAATGTGGAAGTTTGTGTTGAGGCTGACAAAATGAAAATATGACACATCAAGTAGGGAGTATAAATTGCATAACAGATGCTTTCAAAATGGACCAATGTTTGATTTCATCAAACAACACAAGTCTACCTACAATCACTTACACAATTTGGTGGAGCCCCCCTGGGAGAAAAAGCAAGATTTTGACTCCCCATCTTAACGATGATTTTACATTTATGTATAATGAGCATTGACAGGAGAAGAGAGGGGGCTTTCATGAACATTTCCTTGCTTTTTGCTTGGGGTTTGACAATTTTGCAACCGATTGCAGATGAAACTGAAAAGATCAATTGAATCTATCTCTTGAACACACAAAACTTGATTTATATTTCAAGATCAACCTTCATTAAAAAATAACAAAACAAACGTATTTCTTGCCTACTATATGGTTATCATTAAAACAAAATCTTTTAAATGATATAGAGAATGATTTACCTGCAGGTTGTAAATTTCCAAAAGTAAATCCAGTTGCTGCAGAACTCTTGTTGATGGTTCCAGCTGATAAAGTACCAAATGCAGGAGGTGCCGCAGATGTTGTAGAAGTTAAAGATCCAAAGGCAGGAAGGGTTGAAGTTGTGGCACTTGCTGTGCTTGGTTGAGATGCTTGCAAACCAAATGTGAATCCTGTGGGTTTTGCACCAACTGATGTTGCAGCCGTTCCAAGATTTAAGGTTTGAGACACTTGTCCTGATGAGATTAATGATCCAGCAGCACTTGGAGCAGAGCTTGGAGCACTTGTGCCAAAAACAGGTTTTGAGGCTGCATTTCCAAATGAAAAACTTGACAGACCTTGGTTTTGACCTTGAGCTTGGGTTTGCCCTATTGTGGAGGATGCTGTTGCTGATGGCTGAGATGCTTGTGTACCAAATGTAAAACCAGATGTACCTGATAATCCTGAAGTTAAATTATACAAATTAAATCAAAATGCATAAACATTTTATAGTTGTTCTTAAATCAGGCCTTTATCCAATGGAGGGGCCAGAAGTGGACAGAGACACCTTCCAAGAAATGATAGAAAATAAAAATTTCAGATCAATGGTTTTTCAACCTATTATTTGTTTGTAGCTGCAAAATTTATTATTCTAGCCACACCTGTCTGGAATCACCCCCCTATCGAAATATTCATCTTGGTTTAATGTAGTTTGTCAGGTAAATTCACGTGCATTAATGAATGTCGTATTGTGCAAGGTTACTCTCCATCAGTTCTTAAATTATTAACAAAAATGGTTCCCTGAAACGAACTTGTCATTTGCAAATTAGTCTCTCGGCTGCCCTTCCTACAACGTTTGCCGTTGACGCCAAAAAACATTTCTACTACCTTTCAAACTAACTACCTACCTAAATAAAGGTGCTGGGATAAATTCTCGCACTCCTAGTTTACTTACCCAAACCAGATGTGGTTGACCCAAAAGTAAAACCAGTTCCAGCAGTTGTACTTGTTGCAGCCAAATTACTAAAACCCGAAAATCCTGTCTGTTGCCCTGGCTTATTTTGTCCAAACATTGTTGACTCACCCTGCTCACCTCAACTTAGACTTAGGCCGAAAACGCAAATGGCGGCAATCATGAAACCTCGTTTTCATGTTGTCTCCAAAGTGAAACAATTTTTGATCCGATTTCTAGGGAGAAGCGAGGAGGGAGTAAATGGAAAGACCCCTTATGAGGGAGGGGTTGGGTTGTGAATAAAGCTGAGAAATACCATAAGGTAACACAACAATTGATGGCTAGCATCTTTAATTTCAGAATATGGAGAAAGATATATGAAATTGATATAATTAGGCTACGCTATCACATAAGATAGAAAATAAAAACACAGCTAAAATAAGGTAAAATGTGAAATAAAATATAATAACGATAAGTCACGTTCTTGGTTTTTGATGTTAAGCAACAAAGAGATCTTCACAGAAACTTTCATAATTGAATGCACCCGGAACTTCTCTGCCTTTTGGGTCGATGTAAGGTTCCATTCTGGACATGCAGTATTCTGCTTGCTCCTTTGTCAAAGCCTAAAAGAAAATATTTCAAATTAAGATGAAACCATAAATTGAAAATCAGTTATGCATGATCGCGAAAAACAAAAATGATAAGAATGTATTGAAACGATTTTGAATAGCTCTAGACAATTAAAGTGCATCGGGATTTACAGCCTTGGGTCAACAAAAACAATTCTTATGGCACACGTGGAAGGACAACATTGGTTGGAAAAAAAACCTTTTAAAAATTTTTGTACTAAAATGAGGATCTTGCTTCCATGTGCTTCGCTTTCAAGTTTAAACCTGAATGAGAGAGTTGGAACCATACCTGATAAAGCTCCTCCTCAGTAACATAAGGCTTGGCACCTCCTTCAGTAATTGCTTTGAATGCATCTACAACTTCTTTGGCTGAATGGACATTTTCTGTTTCTCGGCTTATCATAAATGCAATGTATTCGTTCATTGATACTTTACCGTCGCTAAAAATACGAATGATATCAAAAAATAACAAAGGCTGAATTAGAAATGTGAAAATATGTTGTTATTATGCGAAGATAGATGAAAAGCTAAATGGTTTAAACGCAATTCACGGTTTAGTTTTATAGAAAACCATTAAAGAATATATTTCAAAAGAAAAAGAAGCTAGTCATGTGTACTTTAGGGAAATTTTAAAACTTAAATTGATACACAAAACAGAAGAAAAGGCTGTTTCTAAAAGCTTCCAAGAAACGTAATATAACAAATTTCCAGAATTATTCTTCAGTAAACTATTTATATTTCTTGTCTTTTTCTGATCATAGAAGAATCGATATGCCTGATCAATTAAACGTTTGACCATCTAGAAAGGTTGTAACTTCAAGACGGTAAGTAAAACAATATATTCTCATAAGTTATAACGGCAATGTCATCACCGCAAGTTCAATGTTGCAATGAATGTGTATAGTCAATTGCCATGGTATATGTTCATGCTCATTCAGATTTGGTTAGTAAACAACAAGACTTACCCATTTGGATCAACAGTGGCAAGAATTGCATCAAACTCAGGATCTGTTTCACCCTCTTCAACCATTGGCAAATCATAACCAAGCGATCTGAGGCATGATTTGAATTCTTGATGTTCCAAATAACCTGTCTTGTCTTTGTCAAAATGCCTAAAAACAACAGTTTAGAATAAAAATAATACTGCACAGCAGGATTATTAAAATAGAACATCAAAATCTGATCAATGAAAATTCAGATACTAATCGTTCAAAGATTAAGACAATACTAATAATCGAAATAATGAGTTGCTATCAAGACCTAGCGTGTCTGACTGCTTCTAAAATTGTGCGTTTTGTCGAATTAAATGAGTAGAAAACAAAGATAAAACATTCAATTTTTTACTTGAACATGAGTGTGATTTCTTTGAGTGTTTCTTCAGACACACCAGTCCTGTTTCTTGCTTGAATTTGTTGCTCCAAATTACGTTGCATTCTCATACAAAGTTGGTCTAATTGATCCCATTGCTGTGCCAATCCAACTGTACTGTGCTCTGTATATCTAAATCATAAAATATATGTCTTGTCAAGTTTAACTGCATGCACTTCTAACCTCATTCATTCACACGCTCGCTGGCTCACTCACTCACTCACTCACTCACTCACTCACTCACTCACTCACTCACTCACTCACTCACTCACTCACTCACTCACTCACTCACTCACTCACTAACTCACTCACTCACTCACTCACTCACTCACTCACTCACTCACTCACTCACTCACTCACTCACTCACTCACTCACTCACTCACACACTCGCTCACTTGGATGTGCAATGACAATGCAAACTTACTTGTTATCCAAAATAAGTTGCTCTTCCATTTGGCCACCAAGATCTTCAATTTCACTGAGATCATCTTTAGATTCCTTGATTTCGACGGATTTTGCCTTGAAAAAGACGAGTTGGTCCTCCAGATCACCAGAAATTTGAACCATCGATGATCTGTAATCGAAGTTCACAATTTGGTTAGTGAATTTTGCACATGTTTTTTAATGCTAAATGATATTGCGAAAAAAGGTTCAAAATTAAAATTATCCTGAGAGACAGAGATAAATTAACTAAAATAAAATTAATTAATGGAGTAACTAAAATGAATTAAAAAATAACTGTAGGTAAAAAAGAATTGAATTAAAATAAAAACAGCAGCTGTATAATCAAAGTTTCAAATTTTACCTCGTCTCTGTGAGAAATTTGTGAAATTCATTGGCTTTACTTGCAAACGCAAGTCGAAGTTCATCATTGAAATCTTGTCTTCTTGATTCTTTTTCAAGTTTGTTTTCACGTTCCTTCAAAGGAAAAAGCAACAACAACAAGTTATTCGCTGCTTCAAACTAAATCAACTAAACAGATGCCAGTTTTCAATATTGTTTTAAATTTTTGTTTTATCAAAGAGCGATAAGAGAAATATAAAAAAACTGCAAAAAGGTAAAAAATATTAGAGTTTTGCAAGGGTAAAGTTCAGTAATAAAACGGGCTCCATTAGACATCAATATATGACAAATTATTCATAATACGACAAAGAAAATGAATCGTCCTGAGTAACCAAACTTACTTTGATGATAATTTCAAGATTATGCCATGTCTCTTCAGGAGAATCCAAGGTGAACCATGTATATCTGAAATATAATTGAAGAAATTTATATCATCCTTATAAACCATGACACGTACTGTGAGAGTTTTGGTTTCGCTATAACTAGGCCCTCTTTAGAAGACTATCAACAACCAGAAAGCAACAAGGCATTACCGATAGTGTTAATACGGACGTAGTAGACTTAGTAGAGATTTTCAGCTCCTTCTTACTGAACAATGTTTCTGTTAGTAATACAGACTGCTAAAATGCTGCATAAAGCAATATTTATACTTACGGATTAATTGTGACGCCATAACTTTTGATTTGATGATCGAGTTCAATCAATTCTTTAAAATCGTCTTTTGCTTGGGTTAATGTTTTTCTGAATTCCGAATGGTTGTCAAGCAGTGCCTGTACAGAGCAATGACAATTTGAAAAGAGGTTTTTAGACGGCGGTACATGATGGAATGGAAAAAACACATGGAACATAAGGGCCCGATAAATAATTGATTCATGATTCTTAGGATTGATTGTTTGATGTTTAACCGCATGGATAAATCAAAGATTAACGTGAATAATGAAGGAATATGAATGGATTGGATTTTAGCATCTGAAGGAATGAGGAATCAAAAGACAAGTACTTACTGCAAAGAAATGGAATATAGGAAAGAGGGTTATAACAAGAAATAAATAAATGAAAAAGAACAAATTAATAATGTACCTTGATTTCTTCGACTGAATTGCAACGAACTGGATCTGTGAGATCTTCTTCGGCATTTTCATACCAACTGCTGAAAACTGATGCTTTCTTTGCAAACAGCAAACATAAATCTTCGATCTGAAAGTATTAAGGAAAGGCTGTCAAAATTCGAAAGTTCAAATCAAAGCTGCGACGCAATTCTGCAAATGTTCACGATCATTAAAAACTTTAATTTTTTATTTAAAATTAAATTTGATTTTATTAAGATTCATTTTAAAGAAACAAATCTGATCACACCATTTTATCTTAGCTAACATTTGCTTCAAATTTAAATTTTAAAACTGTAAAAGATTAAATTTAAATTTAAACTTTTAAAAGGTTAAATTTTATAGTTTTTATTTCTCTTTTAATCGAAAAATTTGACCTTGTTCACTAAATAAACTTTTATTTTCATTTGATTTATGAGAAATTATTCATAGATTGTCTTTTAATTTTCTCATTAGTGTTTTTTATTTTTATTCTCATTTTTACCTTTATTATACTCCCTGATGCCAATTCTTCGCGGTAGTTTTGCAAATTCACGTTCTACAAAATTTCAGATCTCATTTCGATATAAAAAAAATTAGAATTTAACCAATAGGTTTACAATATTTATAATAGAACAGTTTCCACTACATCTTACCACATTTAAAACAGGTTAACTTCAAAACAGAAAATTACTGATTAACTCTCTGATTAAATAAAATCGAATTTACATTAAATAAATATTTGAATGCTTGACTGTGATTCTTTTAAAAAAGAAAAATACAAAATATTTAGAATATGAACTATGCTTTATATTTAATAATTCCTTGACAAAATAATCATAATTTTCTAGGAGAAGTTTAAAATCTGCAACTTTAGATTCAAGTGCAGTAGTAAATAAAGTCTGTGGTTGATGATTAATGCAATTTTAGCTAATGATGTAAAACATCTTTGAGCAAAATCTAATATATACCTTCTGGTATTGTCGTTCCACATCTAGAAGATGTTCTTTTCGATTCTTTGCATCAGCTAATAACTGGTCCCATCTTAAAGTGACAAATTCAACATATCAGACATACTTTTCATTCTTTTTATTTTCATGAGAATTCTAGTTTCATCTATTATTAAAAGTTTCATTTCAAAAATCTTTCAACGTATCATTTTTCGTAAAGACGAGAATGAAAAACATTCCTGCAGGCATTTCAGCCCTATGATCATTCATATTTCATCTATGGGACAGTTTCTTTTAATGGAGACTAGAGAGCCTATGTCCAATGACCAATAGCCAACTTCCTGATCATATGTACAACAGTCTTAATACATGTTGAATGATGATTTGAGTCTGAAATATCATGAATACGTTGGCCTGCTGACAGTCAGAAGCATTATTCCTCATTTCAATGTAAATCTGGTTCTATATCATAAGTATTATATCAATCTTTAAACGGGCAGTGGTACTGCAGCTTTCATAATGCTTAAACAAGATTTGAGTTCATTTAAACCATTAATTAACCATTTAATTACCTGCTGAGAAGGTTGTCATGTCTTTGAATGATAGCACGTGATTGTTCATGTTCTGATTTCACCAGTTCATCTTTCAGACTCGTGACACGTGCGATTCCCTCCTGCTGAAATGCATTCAGACCAGCTTCAAACGTATCTTGTTTCGTGATCAATGTTTGAACATGAGGCAAATCTTTTCCTGTTTCATCCGACTTCACCAATCCTTCTTTGTCATCAATCCAAGATTCAACGACATCAGCTTTCCAGTTGAATTGCAAAAATGCGTTGTTGTCATTCAATTTCGTCTTACGTAACTCGGCTTGATTCTCCAAATCTTCCAATTTCGTCTGCAATATATTAAGTCTCTCCCTGATTTGTTCAGTTTTGAAATTCTCCTCGCTGATCAATTTCTCACAAGCTGCTTGTATATCTTTTACTCTTTGTTTATGAACATCCAAATCACTTTCAAAGGCTTCGTGTTTCTTTTGCAGTGTTTGCACGGCAGCCAAAGTGTCACCATAATCATCACTCGACACCAAAGCTCTCTTTTCAGCAATCCAAGATTCCTCTTCATCAATGTTTGCACATAATTGTTGGTATGCTTCTGACTCATCAAGGAGGTTGGTGCTGAATAGAATAATAACTTTGTTTAGCATAGAATCAAAGTATCAAAGTATCAAAGTATCAAAGTATCCAAGTGCCAAAGGGTCAAAGTGCAACTTGTTGTAGGACGAGAATCGACATTTATTTCCTTTCAAAAAACTTCTACACAGTCGTAACAACACATTCAAAAATTATTTTAAAATTCACTCGTGTTTAAACCCAAAAGAAATCCATTTACAGATAAAAAGTTGAAAACAAATAGTTTCATCTTCAACAGATCTTTTCGTACCGTTCATCCGCTGATTTGTTCAATTCTTCCCATTTTTCCATCAGATTTTTTGACCGTACTTCAATTTCTTTCTCATTCGGATCATTTTCGGCCATAAACTTCTTTCCAGTTTCAACAACGGCTAAAATCCGTGTCTCATGCGCCTTCAGTTCAGTTACCAATCTCTGATGTTTTCTCCTCAAATTCTGCACCCCTGTAAGATCCTTTCCAAAATCGTGGGAACCAACCAACAACTTCTTCTCTCTAAAATGAAAGTTCAGCTGAGAATAATACATTAAAGCAATGAAACAGAAAAACTTTAGAATAAAGGAAAACAATATCACTTTTGGTTTATTTTTTGAATTGACGTCATATTTTCTACGAAAATTGTCAATAATTCTTGGAAATCATACTTAATCCAGGATTCCTCATCATCAATATCGCGATACAATTGATGCAACGCAAGTGATTGCTCCAGTTTTGTACGTCGAGTTGTCGTCATCACTCTTATCCTGAAAGAGAATCAAATTCATTGCTAAAATTACAAGAAGGTAGAATATTATTATTTGACTAAGAAAGGACTAAATCAATTAACATGGAATCAAAACATCATTTGAAGGAAAAACTAACATACATACTTTTCAAATCTTGTGACAATCATTTCGTGTTTCTCTTTAATATGAACCGCATCAAAATGCTCAATCTTAATAAAATGTTCGCATTGATTTGTCAATGAAGTGATTCTTTCCTGGAGAAACAAAAATATCAGATACAGGAAAAGGTTCTCATGCTAATAACATGTTTTCAAACTAGGTATATTCATTACTACTTGGCATTAATGGGGAATTAGACGAACTGTGGATTTCGTAAGTTGATTACCTCATGCGCAGCAATGTCAACTTCAATAAGCTGATGTTTTCGTAGAAGATTTTGAACACTAGCTAAGTCTTTGCCGTAATCTTCAGATGAAAGGGCAGTCTCAATCTGGACAATAAACAAAATATCTCACGTAAGAAAGGACCGAAAATGACAAAGATGAAACAAACATGTAATGTAATGAGCGGCATATATATCTAACGAATGGTTAATTAATAGGCTGATTGATTAAGTGATGAATGATCGATAACTGATTGCCTAATTAACTGATTGTTTGATAGATCCATTGATTGATTAATTGATGGATTGATCAACAGGTTGATTGATTGATTGATTGATTGATTGATTGATTGATGGATTGATTGATTGAATGATTGATTGAATGAATGAGTGGATGATTCTGTCATCGACTGACCTGACTAAACAGAGGTTTTTCGTATCGATCAACTTAATGACTGATTACTGATTCTCTAAATGTACTGACTTCTTGATTAAATTGATTAAATAATTGATTCGCTTGATTGCTGTAATTCAACAGCCAAAAATGCCCAAGTAAAAGATTATTTGAATGATAAATTATAAATGATGCAAACCTCTCCAAGCCAGAAATCCATATCCTTCACACTTGTGTAGAATGTCTGTTGCTGACTGCCTTCTTGCAATTTTTGTGTTTTGATTTTGCAAGTTCTGATCAGAGTCGTCCAAGATTCTTCGATAGTTGTGATCTTGTAACGAACAGTTTCCTCGTTTCCTTGGCATTTTCCGTGTTCCAATAAACCTAAAAATACAAACGCAAAACACCCTTAAACATTCCGCATTTCCATCATTCAGTTGGAAATAGAATCTTCTACGAATTTGGTAGCAGGAAATTTACAGTTGATAGATAACTCAAAGCATTGATGACAATTAGGGTAGTCAGCAACATGAAACGCATACCTTTTCCAACGTTTATAACACTCATAACTCTATCTTCATTAGCTGCAATCTCTGCTTCAAATGCTTGATGTTTTTGTACCTTGCTCTAGAATAGAAGAGAGGCTGGTGTTAGAGGCTAACCTCGCTTTCTCACTAACTGAATGCAAGTGGGTAATATGAATATTTATCTCAAAGAAAGGTGTGTTATCACAAATATAAAAAATGGTGAAAATTCTCGAAATATCAAATAATTCTTACACATGCTTCTGGAATATCATTACACTTTGATTTAATAAAGTGAGTGTATTTATTTGTTCATTTTATCCCGCTATTACAAGTGGATTCTTGTTAAGCAAATAAATTCACCTGAATATTAGACGGATCTTTATATGATTCTTCTAATGCTGTTTGCATCTTTTCACTTATCCATCCTTCAACGTCATCAACATCTCTGATAAATTGCTGCAGATTCTGCGATTCGCCAAGTTTTGATCGCTTCTCAACCAAAGCATCTTTCAATGTTGCCCATCTGATTAATAAAAGATGCATCGAATATGATAACAAATAATTAAGGCAGTAGTTTTTGCAAGCTGAGCAAGGAAAAGGAAAATTTACAATTTGCAAAAGGCAAATGAAAATCAAACACTTTGCCAGAAAATGCTCCACTTTCAACTCCTGCAACTTCAAACTGTAGACCAACAAAATCAACTTTTTATTGTCAATATTCCATTTGATGTGCCAATAAAGCACAGCCTTTGTCTTACAAAACAACTAGTCACCTGTATATAATAAAAAATTACTGCCTATTACTTAGAAACGATACAAAATTTTGTCCCTCAATTTTTCCCTTAGAGAGTAATTTATGAAATGATTTTACCTTGCAAGGACTGCTTGAATCCTTGATTCAATCGCTTCAGAATCATAATGATTGGCATCGATTAACTTGTTCGCATTCTTTTGTAAATTTGAAACCTTCTCTTCCTATAACAAACAAAGCATCGAATCAAATGGGTACTGAACTTTCAGACATACACATGAACTAACAGGCCATATAAAGAGACAAAAATGGAGAGGTAGAAGTAACATCTAAGTGTTCTTTAATTACCTGTGCATTTAAAGCTCTTTCAAAATCATGATGTTTCTTAAGCAATGCATCAGCTGATCCTCCATCATCCTCACTCATTAGTACAGCCTCTCTTGCAGCCATCCATGTCTCCGCCATTTCAGCATCGCGGATAAACAATTGCTCTTCCATACAATCATCGAGGATCTTTCTTCGAATTTCCCAGGTTCTGTAAATTGATATGACAAATATTATCATTTCAACAGATTATCTAAAATAGTTGTAATATTTGTTTAACGCAAACCAAAAAATATCACTTTAATTTCGCCAGTTTAAGAATTCCCATGCCCCTTATATTATATTTGATAGAGTTACAGTTTTGCCACCATTTTATCTAACAGTATGAATTACAGAACATGTTCCATTCTCTAAAGTGAACAGAAACTATTGATGAGATCCATGGTCATTCCAAATCCAAATTGTCGATGACAAGTTGAACAAGAGAATAATTTTCTTTGCAGATGTCCAAATCAAAGTATAAAACTATTAAGTTTTAATTCGCTTAAAAATGAAGCGGAACTAACTCATCCAGTTTTCTTCGCTCATTTCGAATCTCTTCTATTTTCTCTTCAATTCCGTCTTTTGCAGGATGGTCATTTGCTACAAGCTCGGCTGAAAATTGTTCAAATGCTTCAAATGCTGGTGCTTTTGAGTCGATTTCCATTCGGTGTTCCTTAAAAAGAAAACCCAGAAAGCTGCAAAGAAGGCAGACAGTGCAAACAACACAGAAAAAATGATTATTATTACGAGAAGACACGAATGCACGAAAGAGGTAATACACTTCTGATAACGATATAAGGTTAACAAAACGCCATCAGCATGTCCCGCTTCTCAAGTCTATTGCCGTATACGTTGCATTCGAATGACGTCATAGATGATGCATGATATGTATACCTGATGCCTATCTTGCAATGCCTCTGCTTCGGCAACATCCCTTGCTAAATCTTCAGATGATACTAATGCATATATGCTGTTGATCCATGATAACAAATCCCTGTTTTATTAAATATAAAACCAAATTAAAACACATGCAACATTATTTGAAAATTGACCTGCATGATTTGTAAACAGATTCTGGGATCGATTACTGATTCATCAAACGATTGGAGTGATCGCTTAACTGATTAATCAACAACTGGGTAAATGAATGTTGAAAGTATGAACTGGATGATTGACTGATTGATGGATCGATCAAATGATTGATGATTGATTGATTGATTGATTGATTGATTGATTGATTGATTGATTGATCGATCGATGGAGTAAATAATAAAAATAATTCTGGATTAATCGATTGGTTAATTGATCCAATGATTGCTAGAATGGTGACATGGTTAGCTGAGTAAATGATTGATTGATTTACCAACTGCTTGAACTCGACTCACCTGTAATCATTCAAGTACTTCTGCAATGCATAAGATTCGTTTAAGTTCTTCTTTCGCATTGCTGCTTTTTCAGACAATGTTGCCCATGCTGAATGCAATTCATTGAATTTCGATTCAACAGTTTCAGCCGAGTTTGGATGGGTCGATTTCAATTTGTCAGCCTCAAAGTTTAATGCACGAACCTTAATAAGACACATAAACATTAAATAAAGAACAGATAAAGATAACTTACAGATTTTGCTTCAAATTTTCATATTTCAATAAAAAATAAACTTACTGCGCTTCTTTATTCATTCATTAGTTCAATAATCAAGTTATTCTTCAATACATTACTTGATTGACTCCATCTGTTATTCATTCTGCCATTCGCTTAACTATTAATTAGCACTTAACATTTAACTCAATCTACTTATTACATATTTGATTCAGAACTTAATGATGTCAGAGATATAGCCAGAAGTAGAGAGCGCTGGAAGAACCTATTCCAACTACAGTTTACATTTTTAAGGTCATTTCAAATAAAATCATTTCAAATGTAAGATCCTGTATAATAGTTATTCATAAAATAATCATTTTTACATGAAACAGAACCAAACCTTCTCTTCCAATGCCGCAAGGTCCCTCTCCAATGCTTCATGTTTCCTTTGCAATGCTTGCACGCTTGCCAAATCACGGCCATAATCAGTTGATGATAATGCCACGTCTTTTTCAATAATCCACGCTTGAGTATCATCAGCATCTCTTTAAAAGATAAAAGTATCATTTTGATGTAAATGTACATGATCTTTTTCAATAAAACTTCAATCGAGCCCGAAATTCAATCGCATTTGGCATCTCTCGATTGTTTCCTACCACCTTAGGGTTTCATCTTCGCTTCAATCATCAGAAAACTAACAAACCCTTTCATCATTATCATAACTGGTTAAAAAAGGATTTGAAAAAATAAATAAAATAACACAGCCTTACCTGTTGAATCTTTGAATTTCTCCAGCACTTTCAAGCGCAATCCTTCTTTCTTCCGCCATAATCTGCATTTGTTCCCATCGTTCCGTTACTCTCTAAAATCAAGACAAATCAGTAGCTCTCAAATTTAGTTTGCTTCAAGCAGACCTTTACTTTTACATTTACTGCATATCCATTGCAAAAAGACAATGAGATCCCAAATTTGATTACAGGGAACTTAGTTCATTCCCAAGTTTAAAACAAATAGAAATAATAAGACATTTATCATAATATATATGCGAATGATTTAATAAACTTTTTAAAATTAATAATGCTAACCTGCAAAATCTCTTGCACTCTTTCATATTCAGATGATTTCTGTTCTTTAAGCTGTGCACAAAGCATCTCCAATTCTCTAATTCTGATCTCTTGGGTTACCATATCCTTTACAATTAAGACAATGAATATCAATATTAAAAGAGATATTAAAAAAGCAACGAATGAATAAGTATAGCAAGAAGATATTGATGCATTCTTAAATAAATTGAGTATTATCATGGATAGTTTTCTTAAAAACAAACCTTTTTAAATTCATCATAATTCTTTTGCAGTCCCTCCACGTGATCCATATCTTTTCCAACTTCTTCACAAGTAACAACAGCTTCCTTTAAAACAATCAAATCCAACATTAACCATCAACCATCAACCATCAATCATCAATCATCAACCATCGATCATCAATCAAATCAATCATGAATCATCATCAGTAAACATGAAAGATTCACTAATAACAGTCCAATCGCCAAAGGTTACTCTGTCCATCGAGAGAAGCAAAAATGACTATTCGGTTTGAATAATGAAAAGTTGACCGAAAATCTTCAGAATTTCCATCGCACCAATAATGAATTCATTGTTCGATTCTCCTACAAATTCTTGTTTTGATTTTCGTCGACTAATGGCCTAGATTACTTCCTTTGAATTGTTTATGACGCAGTTCTTATCCTGGAATTGCTAGTGATACATGAAACGGTTTTCAACTTTGAAACAAGTATTCCAACCTTATCTTGAATCCATGATTCGACTTCTTTGGCTTCACGAAGCATTCCATGCTGCTTGATCGATTCATCCAATTTTTTGTGTCTTTCTTGTGCCTTTGAAATTATATCTGCGTACCTAAAAACAACAAACAAACCATCATCATAATTAACTGATCTCTGTGATGTTACAACTTGGAAGTTCATCTTTTGATAGTGTTAACAGCAGAATTGAAATATTATGATCAAACATTTTACAAACAATTTACAAAGATACTTACAATTTATCAATTTCTGCTTGTCTTTCGGTAATTGTATCAGCTGTCGGGATTTTTGACAGGAGGTCTTGTGATGCACTTTTTGAATCAATTCTTTTCAAACAAGATGCTGGTACAAAACCTTGCCGATCATCTGCTTCCACTTTCCACCAGTCCTGAAAAAAAGGATCACATCACACATGATACTCAAAAGAATATTACGTCATTTACTACAGTCACATTACACAGAATTTATTCACGTAGAGTTTGACCTGATGCCTTCTGATATCATGATATGATTGCATTCACTGACAACTGCTTGAAACATCCTATTGAATCCAGGCCCATAAATATTTGCCAAAATCAGGAAATTCCCACTTCCCATCTGCCACAACACAATCCAAAGTAAAATTAACAACACGGACATTACTACACTTTGGTAATATACATACAAAATTGCAGATGAATAAATCTTACCCTGTTAGCACTATTAAGGAGTGTAAGAACTTGTCCTTCTCGTATCGAAATCTCCCTCGCAGTTTTCTCATCATAATCATACAAAGCAACAACACAATCCTTGCCACTCAAGTCACCTTGGAGAATCAATGGCTGAAAGAAATGATAAATATATGATAAACTTTTAAATATATATCAAAAGTTTTGATAATCATGAAATATAATATAGATTATCAGCAAAGGATGGAAGTTTCAACAATGCATGTTGTTGCCAATATATGTCCTGGGATGAAAACAGTCATCAGACAATGGTTTAGCTTAATTATGCTCTGTTTAAAAGACATCGAATAATTTATATAAGCATGTCAAATTCATTATTATCATCTAGAATTAATTTCTTATAATTTCTTGTTTCTAGAAAGCTATACAACAAGTAGAAAGTGACATACCTTGCATTGTAAACTTTGCTCACGTAGGCCTTCAATTACGGTATTAAACGCTTCTAAATCTGACATAAGTGCTTCGTGCTTCTTCAGTTTGGCCTGAAAGAAACCGAGCAAGAATGAATTACTTCGAACAATTAGTCTAAAAAATTGATTCATAAAGTGGGTCTGTTTTCACAAAAAGAGTTAATCACATTAATCACAGATATACATACCTGTGCTGTGTCTTCATCCTTGCCGTAATCCAATCCACATGCGATTGGTTCTTTTTCTAACAACCATGATTCAGCTTCACTTGCTTCGGATAAATATTGCTGCGTTTGAACCGAGTCTTCTAAGTCTTGTTTACGGTTATTGCTTTTCTCCTGCAACAAGCAAAACAAGACATAAGTTACCCTGAAAAAAATCACTTTTATTTACAAAAGGAGCAAAGGTGGTGTGCGCTTAGCAATAAATGGTTTTCCATAATCATTAGAAAAGGACCATCCCTCCTTTAGGAGCAATGGTAGTCTTTTCAATACTAGGCAAGGAACATCTGATATAATGGCCAATATTGGGATGCCAGACATCAGTGAGCCATTTCTTTTGGTTAAGCATTACAACAACGAAAAACGAAACAAGCTGAAGTAAGACAAGATAAACTAACCATAAGATCTTTCCATAAAGCGTTGAGTTCGTCACATTTGTCTCTGATTTCTTCGCTGGCAAAGTGTTCTACGACGTGAAATGTTTGGCATGTTTACAAAATGTAAAATTCTTTAATTCTTTTTCGCCTGATACTCTTCAGAGCATAGAGGCGTAAGCAGGCCATGGTAAGCAATTATTTTTGACACAACAGGACACAGGAACCGGGGGGAATGTGCATGTGCCAAACTCCACTTTTCATTGCAACACGTTTTCTTAAATCTAAAACGATTGGATGACAACAAACATTGAGCATTGAAATGAATGATGGAATTACCTTCGTTTACCATCTCTTGACCATTTTCGCAGACGGCCTCGATTCTTGGTTCATGGCCACTGACTTCATTCTAATAAAATAAAATAAAATTAAATTAAACAACAGAGAAACCTAAAGCTGTGAATTTTAAAAAAAGTTGATTCAACGAGCTAAATGAGCTTAAAACAACAATTTAACATCAATCCATGCAGGTACCACGCCAGCCCATAATGTTGCTGCCTTACGTATGCCAAAATTACTTACCCACTGATGCAAACAAAACTATTAAAAAAACCACAACTGCCTCGTTAGCTCGATTGTATAAAAATGTTGCTCCTTCACACCCCGTGCCCCCCCCCCTTTCCAGTTAGATGAAGCTGATGAAACCAAATGAAGTAAAAGCTGGGAAGAACAAGATAGTTTGAGCCTACCATCAACGCATTGTGCTTTTTCAAAAGATTTTGTGCTCCAATCAAGTCACGTCCTAATGATGACAGAAAATACAATGAAAAAATTACGCAAAAAATCCATTCAAAGATAAAGAAGCACCCATTTTAAATCAATAAATTAGCAACATGTTTACATGACATATCTGCGTGATTATTTTCCTATGGTTAAATTTTTAAAATTTATTCTTACGTTTATGATTAGGTTAATCACAAAAAATCATTCAAAATATTAGAATAAATTCTTCACCGGTATTTAGTGATGATGCGATTGGTTCTTTATCCTCAATCCATGTCTTTTCGTCTTCAACATCGTGCAAAAACTTTTGAAATTTCTGAGAATCTTCCAGAATCTTCGCTCGTTTTTCTGCTGGCTCTGCCAAGTTACTAAATCGTTCAGACAATGCTTGTTGTCTTGCTTCAATAACAGGGTAATTGAAATGCTCCCCTTCTCCAAATTGCTCACACTGATTTTGAACTGCATCTATACGATCCTGAAATGAAAAAAATTTATTTCTGATGAAAAAAAACTCGGACCCAAATTAGAGGCGATATCAAGGGGCAAGCATTTAATTGCAAAACTAACCATCTTTTCAAGACTTTAATCATTTTAAATATATTTTTACACAATGATACAAATCTTTTCGTTTGAACAATTTAAAATTTTTTTGTACAAAACAACGAATAGCATGCACAAAGCATTAATAAAAGATTACAATATTGGCTACCTTGTGTGCATCAATATCAGCCATAAGTAAAGTGTGCTTCTTCTGCAAATTTTTCACACTTGTCAGATCCTATAATAACAAAGAGAGGGAAAAGATAAATTTCATGATTTCTCATATTCTATTTTGAATATGCTATGCTTTGCAACACAACTACTTTCCTATCTTCAATGCTAATACAAAAAAAAATTGACAATGTACTATCAATCTTCTACTTTCTAATGTCCACAAAAAGTCCTATCAAATCTAGGCCTGTTATGCGGCAATTTTGCCATAATTTTCCACTTTCATTCGGAGATCAGATCAATTTCTAAGTTCTTCTGCTGAGATTTGTGCAAGTCTGCTAAGTTTAATAATAAATAACTAATTCAACAATGCTACAATGGTTACCTTTCCAATATCATCAGATGCAAGATGGGCCTCTGTTTCAGATAACCAAAGTTCCAAATCTTCACAAATTCTACAAAGCCACAAACAAGATTTTCGGAATCTAGATACAAAATCTTTTTCTCTACGGTTTAATTACTCTTACAGGAAAGAAATCTTAAATCATATAAACATTTTTTTTCTTTATAAACTTTCAAGTTTTAACTTAAACAATTAATTAGGATTTATGTTCCTAAATATTACCTGTTGAATTGTTGTTCTTCCTTCGCTTCTTTCAAACGTTGCCCTGAAAAAATTAGTGCAAAGTCCAGCATGAATCATCCATCCTTTGATGTGGATGCAGAGTGAAATGCGATTACATCATGTAAACATTAAAATATAGTACGCTTTGCATTCCAAAATACATCGAATAATCCTCCATGTTTAAAACGTGGGATGCCTTTATTTTTTTTACATCTTTTCTAAAAGTTTTCGGTTAATTTATTTTTCGACAGGAAAATAGATTAGGTAATAGAATTTTGATAATTCATAAAACTAACCTTTTTCTTCTGTTTTCTCTTTAAGAAGAGTCCATAATTCATTGACGTCATCAACCTTTGCTTGAATGTCAGGTGACTTCTCATGTCCAGCATCGATCATCTCTTGCCCTTTTGTTGCTATGCCAACAATACGACTCTCGTTCGCGTCCAGTTCTGCTTCAAATGCCTGATGTTTTTGAATTTTCCCTTGAAGGTTTGTTGGATCCTGAAACAACGATGCAAATTCATTTAGACTATCTAAAACATTGCTCGCTTAAAATTGTAATGAGATGCTGTATATACTTTTAACTTGATATGAATTTGCATTTTTTATTTAACCATATCAATTGCCTTGTTTTCACTGTCCTGTGTTTCTCACGACTTTATTTCATTATCAGCACTCAACGTGAAATTTTTTTCGATACGGTAAACAGCCTAGTCGTCATTACATTCTTCAGTTCTTGCAAAAAAAGGCAGAAGTTTATTTTCATATGATTTAAAATTTCCCAAGCACATTCAGCAAATGAGTAGATATTCAAAAAAATTCAAAACTTCAAATTTGTCAAACAAATTGTAAACCATACCCTATATGATTCATCTGTTGCAATTTTCAATTTTTCCGCCAGCCAAGCTTTGGTTTCTTCAACTTCTCTCACAAAGTTTTGATACTGCGATGAATTACCAATTTTCAACTTCCTTTCTGTTGATTTCTCAACAATTTTTTGCCGTTTGTCTTTCAACTACATAAATGTAACGAACAAATAGATTACAATTGTTTTAGAAAACATTGGCATCCAAATTCATGCACAAATTTACTGTATATAGCTATAAACTGAATCAAATTTTTACAGTTCGCAAAAACAAATGGTACAAAGAAAAATTTCTTAATATATGAAAAAAACTACTTAGTTTTGGATGCTGCAACCTCCATTGCAATTAAAATGGTCAGTTAAATTGGGAGTTTGAAATGTCTTCTCTAATTAAAAAAACTAGAAAGTTACCAATTCAATTTTCTGTTTGAGTTCATCAGAGGCATAATGTTCATTTGAAAGCATCTTTACTGCAAATTCATCAATGGCCTAAAATAAAATGTCAAAACTTCACAATTTAGAGGCTTTGTGGATAAAGCGTCAAGGAAGACAAAGTTAAGATTTTTCAAAAAAGTAACAAGCAAAACAGTTAGAATCACAAAAGGCTTTGGCAATAAAAATGGCATTTAAAAACCAAAATTGCCACAAGTGCTTTAATGTAAAAGTGAATGAATTTTCAAGTTCAAGGCAAGGGTTTAAGTTTGTTTAGGCTTGGTAAAAGGAATACGGTTAGGATCAAGATAGGCTCCAGGCTATGAGTGACGATCTTGTTAAAGGTTATGATTTATGGCTGGGGTTTTGAGTTTATTAATCAGCTGTTCTTGCACCAGGCTATGAAAAACTGACCTTGAGTTTTTCTTCTTGTGCAAAGAATACATTATCAAAATCATCATGTTTCTTTGAATGTGTTTCAACAGCTTCGACGGATTCAATGAGCGGTTCTTGAGCAACAAAAGTCTATAAAAAACAAAACAGAAGGTTGGAAGGAGTAAGACTTTTAAAACAATACAATAATGGAAAAAATTGCTATCATTTTGAAAAGAGCTAACTTCAATTACTTTCATTGTTAATGACTCTTTCTTTTTACCCTTGCATCTGTAATTCCTCTGTAACAGATCTGACAGTGAACTGTTGCTATAAATGAAGTTATTTTAGTCAAAAACTAGTGGAACATTGCAACTTTGATTACTTGAGAGCTAAACAAACGAAATATACACCACAGAATATACCTCTTGTTTTGCAATGACAACATCCATTTGGGCACAATCTCGTTGAAATATTTGAAAATCCATGCACTGTTCAAACTCACGACGTCTTCTTTCCATCAGCTCCATCAATGCCAGCTTTTCTGCATCAAGATGTGCCAACTAAAAAGCCAATTTAGAATATAAAACCATCTAAAATCATTATATAATTAACCTTAAAAAAACCCTGGTGGTAAAATAAATAATCACCTGATATTTGACGTGAAGGAATCATAAATTTGATAATAACAAGAAGATGAAACTAATTAATGTTGATTTTGGAAGATTAAAGGGAAACTAAGGAAATAGTAAAAAGAAAAATAAGAAAATAAGAAGAAATAAAGTATGGTTACCTTCTCTTCAATGTCAGGCTTTGCATAATGATCATCTTCAACTAACTTGTTACCAAGTTGTACAGTGTTGTTTAAACTCTCTTCTGATGCATCAATGTACCCCTGTCCAACATAAAATGATTCAAGATCACAGACGCTGCTCTAGCTTGTAGAGATCATATTATTATTCTGACATCCCAAATCGAAAATAACAAAACAGCTATTAGAAACTTCTGAGCATAACCATCAAAAATTTCAAAGTGACAAAGAAGCCAATCATTTCAAATGTTTGTCAAGTTCAGGCCTGGCCATAAGAATTTTAACAGGGGGGTGGTAAATCGCCCTCCTTGTTGGTGTCAGGTGGAGCGATTTTTAAATGCTTTGCAAATGCTTTGAAGCCCAAGTAAAAAGAAATTTCATATGTTTGCCATGTTTTAGAAAAGGTAGTTACAAAATTGAGTTCCTTCAGTTCAACTTCGAAATTCCGTTTAATTGCTGTGACGGATTTTAAAAATCAACGAACAGATTAGGACTATTACGGGAAACAGGACCCGCCTTATTACAAATGATATACAAGTTATGATTTCTCTTGTTGACAAAAGATCAAAAGGGTGAAAAAATGTAGTTTAAGTGTTTAATTGGCAAAGGTGTTAAGAAGACACGCTAGGCAAATAATGAAAGGAAAACCCAGGTGAGCGATACATCACCCACCTCGGACGATTAAGGCCGGCGTGGAGGCGCACGTGGGCATTCGCCCGCTCAAACGGACAGGCCTGAAGTTCTTTATGATTCTGTCCCTTTTGAGGCCACACACATTACCACTCTAGATTTTGATCTTAAAATTGAAAATCCAAAATTTGCAAACGTTGAAAGAAGTGTAAAAATTAATTGATAAACCTTGTGCTCTTGGTGCCTTTCTAACAATGCTTTTGCACCAGCAACATCTTTTGCAAGTTCATCAGCATTTACCAAAACTTGCATCTCATTGATGAAACTGATATAATCTCTAAAATTCAATTAATGACATCTTAATTTTTTATCATAAACTGTACAATGAAATATACCAAGCCAATGGCTTTTAAATTTTGGTACAGTTTGTTAAAGACAACTATGCTACATTAAACTACGAATATTTGTAGATGCAAAACAAAACATTCCTTTTCCTCTTCTTTTTGATTTGAAAAATTTAGATACTTAAAAAGATGATACAAAAGATGATGCATAAGTACAGTGAATTTGTCATTATGTCTTACCTGTATTCAGCAAGAAATTTCTGATACAAATATGAGTCATGAAGATGAGCTTTTCTTTCTTTGGCCTTTAAAAAAAATAACATAAATTATTAACAAGACAGAGTTGATACTTCAAAATTATACAATTTAGATGATTCCAATAATTATAATGAAAAGAACTTTTCAACTGCAATACCCTTCAACTTAGTGAAGTTTGCATTAATTGGTTGATGGACAAATTGGTATCCACGATTAGGACAAGCAAAGAGGTGTGTGTGTGTGAAGACAGGAAGAAACAAATAGACAAGTAACTGAGAAAGAAAGCAAGTGCAGGTAAATCAGATGAGGAGTGGAATAAGACTAAAAAGTTTTTTTGGAAAGAAGAACTCAACAATTGCTGAATCAGGTAACATTAGCAAAATATAAGTGTTGAAACTGTGTGGCATGGCACCTAAGCTGTAGTTAAGTTAATAGTAAGATTGTGACATCTAAACAAGAATCAATTCTTCAAAAAACATTTCATGACATACTCTTGTGTCCAATCTATTCCAATAATCATTCAATTCAGACTGCTTGGCTGAGACCGATTCTTCAAATTCAGGATGTTTTTCTTTCAGCTTATCACCATCTTCATTCAAACCATTCACCTGTAGAATTAAAAATGATGTGATGTTTCACTTTTTAGTGCAAACTATTTAAGTTGATGACCCAATATCAAACACTTGATATTTAAAATGAATAACATTTTAGCATTCTTAGCAGCATGATATCAAACTTAAATGACCTTGTTTACAACATTAGGGACTTCAACGCACTGCCAGATAAAAGGCCCCTCTAAAATTGAATAATGATAGAAACTAGATCAAGAAAAATAATTAAACAAAAATTACCATGTTACAAAGAGCAGCAAGATCTCTTTCCAAAACCTCATGTTTTCTTTCCAAAGATGTCACAGTTGCCAAATCTTTTCCAACATCATCTGTTGCTAACTTTGTTTGCTTTTCAGATATCCATCCAATTGTTTCATCTGCTTCGCGATAGAAATGATAAATCTCATAAGCAGTATGCAAATCGCTCTTTCTAGCTTCTGCTGCTGCTTCCAAACTTTCCCAGGCATCATTCAGCTCCTTCTTTTTCTCAAGAATGATTTCAATATCTGGGTGGCCATCAGATTCCAATTGATCAACTGTTTCATTTGCTTCAGTAATTCTTGATTTATTGGCAGCCAACTCTTTTTGGAAATCATCAAATTTTCTTTGCAGAACCTCAACGTGTTCAATATCTCTGATCTGCTCTTGGGTCTTGCAGATGTTTTCCTTGAAAGGAATGTTTAATTACAAGTTGCCAAAAATTGCTCACATGATTATCTGCACTTAATTAATTGGCATTTCCTTACTAGAAGAGGTCATTTCAAACCTTGTAATTGGATACACCAGAATCCAGTGAACTCCGGCCCTCTGGCAGGGGGGGGATGCAAATTCGTCTGACTTAGCGAACGTCCATGGTTAGGGTCATCAGATCCAAGGACAAGAAATTGGTACACCTTAGCGTATGTCCAAGTAAAAAATAGTGGGAGTTAACAGGACTGCTGTACTTTTTGTACTTCTCAGTAACCAGTCTTAAATGAAAACAAACTTCTGGGCTGATTATACTTCCAGAAATAATATTGCTCTGGAATTAAGGGGAGTTGCGATCTATTTATTGTCTTGATCAAGCTTGCTGGGCACTTTTAATAATATTTAATCAGTGATTTTTAAGGAATTTATTGAAAATAAATTAAAGTATTGAATTCAGCACAAATTTAAAACATCAACAAAATTAAAATTTCAGAAAACAAAGATACCTTTTCAGTAATCCAAGAAATTATTTCATTTGTTTCAATTACAAAAATGACTCTTCTCTGTGTAAAAATCAGCATTTTCTGCTTCTCAGCTGACTTTTCAAGAAGCAACTTCCATAATTCATGGAGTTCTTCTAATCTGGCCTACAGAAAAAAAACAAAGACAAATCCAAATATGGAATCAGTAATAATACTTCAAAAAATCAATTACAATTAATCAGAATATTTATTCTACCATGCCCCAACAAGTGTCAAAAACACCATTTGATACAAAACTGAAAAAATTTAATGTTTCTCCTTACCAGGACATATTCTGACTGATCATGCCCAGCTTCAACCATGGCCATACCACTTTCATCGATCCCATCCAACATAAATTTATTTGCTTGAATTTCTGCTTCAAATGCTGCATGCTTTTGAAGCTTAACCTGGGGGGACAAAATGTTTTGTTGCTTAAAAAAAAGTTAGAAACAGATTTTAGGAATATTTTACCAAGCTAGATTAGAGAATTTAAATCATTTACATGCAATAGTTTTGATTTTCATTTAAATTGCAAAATTAACTCAAGGCAGGACTGCCTTTTCAGGACAAGTCCTGGTTTTAAGACCATGGGTTGGGGGCAGATAGAAAAATAATTAGTTGGGAAAAATCGATCAGGTTAAATGCAGTAAAATTGTTTTGCTACAACAACTGAAGCTCATGTCAACCGAAGCTGAAGATGGGTAGTATAGCCTTACAGCCAACGCCTTGCTATTCAAAAGACAAAAGAGCGACCAGCTGCTTAGGGGAAGTTGTAATATGCAGCAAGAAAGGGGCCTGAAGTTAAATCCCATCTTCTAGATCTTGCGAAAACATATTAAACTAGTCCATGATCGGTATCATAATTAAAATAATGCCGGATTGAACAAATACCTGAAGATTAGTTTGATCTTTGTATGATTCTTCAGATGCAATTTGAAGCCGCTCTCTGATCCAAGCCTCCACCTCATCAGCATCTCTCTTGAACTGGTAGTACCTTCTTGCATCCTCTAGACGCTTTCTCCTGGCAACAGTCGCCGATTTGAACTCAGCATAACGCTTTAGAACCTCTTCGCGCCGGTTCTGGATATCTTCGACTGTCTCCAACAGTTTTATATCCCGATCAGAAACGGAGATAGTCACATTGAATTCCTCCATTTCGGAATGTTTGGATTTAAAATTTCGTTGGTTATCTGACCCGCCCTTTCTCGCTCAATCTGCGGTTCAACTGCGGGTCAATTCACTTCAATCGTGTTTTGTTACTTAACCATCGATGCTTGGACTGTAATTTTGCCTTGATTGAAAATTTATTACCATTTTTTATGCTATGTTGATTAGAATACTGGAAAAACTCTTAAAATTTTTCGAGATGAAATGCAGTAGCTATTGTTACCTGCACGTTTTACAGGGGGAAACGGCTAAACTTTGCAACATCCTGGAATGAAATCCCTGCTATTATTAAACAATCCCGTTCAGTAGTGATTTTCTGTCGTGAACTGAAACAGCATTTTTTTCCACCAAATACCAGTCTTGAATATCCCTATCGAATAACTTCCAACTTTTCCTGATCATTCTAATCATGTCAAAATTTGATGAATAATAAGGTTCTTTGCTCAGGGGGTGCTCTCTCCTCGATTAGTCCATCTACTGAGAGAGCTCCTCCTTAAATAAATTCCTCTCCCTACAAAATTTCCTTTCAATATTATGTATAATTCGTGTTGTATTTAATTGCTATTCTATTTGTTGTTTTTAGTTGTATTGTTGTCAGAATTTTGTATGTAGTGGAATTTTAAATATGAAAAAATATGAATGAAAAACATGGCAAAGTGCATTTCGCAACGTTTAATGCAGAATGACAGCTACATGATCATTTTGCATTCCATGTTTCAATAAGCAAGTTTTATAATATTCGTACTGACAGGTGGCACAGCTTGCTTCGCAAAGGCCCAAACTTCTCAAGTCAATGCAACTAGCCAGTGATAGGTTTAGTTGGTGTGGCATTCAACACACATGGTGACGGTATTCTTTGCCCATTGCCTCCACTTTCAAATTCCCTGTCGTTGCAGAGTTTGCGAAGAAACCGTGGAGGCAGGCACCACCCCTTATAAACCTCCACACAATTTATGACCAGACAGGTAATACAAGAACAAGAGACAAAACTTCAAATGAATGTGAGATTTTTCGTGATGATCAAACCATCTTCGTACAAAATGAAAAAAAACAAATGAAGATCATCCAACCAAAAAATTAAATTTTTAGTTCATAAATTTGATGGCAATCCAATAGGACTTCACTTTTGTTGCAATAACACCATCATTGAATCAACCTTGACTGCAGCTTCTTCATAAATAGACGCATTAACAAACATGGAAAAAACATTGACATGAATTTCATCAAAAGTGACAAAAATTGAATCTGCTACCATAACCTACCTAATAGTTTGCAGCTGAAAACAAGTTGAATACAATCTGTCCAATTACAATCGTCATAAAGTGCATTGGCCAGCAAGGCCAGCTAAGCTCACAGAATGTTTTTCTACTTGTTAGTTAGATGTTCTTCACAGTGTTAGGAATTTTCAGTCACTTAACATAAGCATTGTTTTGCATTATAACTTTTAGACCACAACTTTTTGTTAAGGGAGCGTGATACTTTTCTGCCTGAACTAATCATCTTATATCAAAAGATCTTAAATGCACCCTTCCCTTATCGTTTAATATCATAGCCAAAGCATAATTAACTCATTTTTTCCAGACAGCAATCCAGAAGGACAGACTTTATTTCTACTGACAACCCTTGTCGAACAAAAGCCCATTAATAGCAAATACAATTATTCCAATGCTCCCCTTCATCTTCCAATCAACTGTAGACTTGATAGCAAGCTAATACTTTTATTTTCAATAACTCTTTCATAGGTAAGACTTCTTCAGAGTGATGCACTCAAAATTCAAGTTTGAATGTTTTATGGTTTATGCTTTGTCATCCGAACTGGTTGAGATTGAAAATACTGTTTCAAAAAGTTTCTTTTATTAATGAAAAAATGAAGGAGAAAACAACAACTAAACAAATCTATATGGTATATGTGTACTAAAGAAGAAAATAAGGTAAAAACAAATCTTTTCTCAAGTAATAATATCACTATAATACAAGTATGTTAATTAAGTTAAGTAGATAGGTAAGAAAGTGGCAATAGGTTCACTGATTCCTTAGCTTAACCTGCCTGCCAACGTTGAAGAAGAGTTTTTCACAAGTTGCCATCTAATTGCGACTATCCTACTCCTTTTCATCTAATGGCGATTTCACAGGTTACGTCTAGTGCAATAAATACATCTATGCCTGCCTGCTTGCATCATGTTTTCTTGTAAAATTCCTGCTTTAGTATTTCATTGTATCCTGCCTTACCCTTAATCCACTACAATTGCCTGAGTAAAGAACATAAATCATAACTTTAGAACCTAATCAAACATGGGTCAAAAATAAAAACTATCGAATAATTCTGTGATATTCATTGATATAAAATTCCATTGGAATTACATTATATTTCAAATTTGAAACTGCCTCAGATTTGGGCATATCAAATCTTCTTTCACAAATTGTGATTTCAACAGTGAGGATAAACCCAATGCAACATATTTTTAAAAAAACCTGCAATAGAGATGTTAATCAAATCTGCCAAATTTCATTGAAATTGGTAGCAACATGCACTATACAAAACAAAAATTGCAGAGGAATTGCATGAGAATTGCTTCAGCATTGCATCTGATACATACCACTTTAATATGGTCGATATCTTCCACCACCAGCTCTTCCACCGCGAACACCGCCACCGCCACCACCACCATATGCATTTTGCTGTCCATAACCTCCCTGTTCATAACCACCACCATAGCCACCATTATAGTTACCATAATTACTAAAGGCAGCTGTATAATCTTGTCCATACCCTCCTGCACCATACATTCCATAACTACCATACATTCCAGCACCCATATTACCTCCTCCACTCCAATAACCACCTGACTGACCACCTCTGTCTCCACCATAGCCACCACGGCCTCCTCCTCGACCTCCCCTACCTCCTCTTCCACCTCTTCCACCCTGTGGACCACCTTCACCACCTAAAAGTGAAAAATAATTATAGTTGATGAAGCAAGTCCCGTTATAAAACTCAAGATTAAAATTAATATCATTAATAAAAAATATGAAAAATAGGCCAATAGTTATCTGCAATGAAAGGACATTCTACATTGATTGTTGCATCCACATCATCAAGAAAGCATTTTAATCAATAAAAGTATTCTGAACTACCTCCAGCTTTATCAACGCATTTCTTGATTTCGACTTTCTTTCCTGCAATCGTTGGTTTAGGTTCTTTGATGATAATTAAATCTGCCAGATCCTCACTGCTTACTTCTAGAAAACCAAATCCTCTGAGTTCATTAGTATCTTTGGTTCTAATCAACTCGCATTTTTCAACATTTCCATGATCTTTATAGGTTGTGTCTAGATAGTCCATTACATCATTTTCAGTTGCATGTGATGGCAGTCCACCAATGAACAACTTCTTGGTTCTCTGATGTGCCGATGCATTGTTTTCTTCTCTTGGTATTGCTCTCTTCACCTCCACACTTTTACCATCAATGACGTGAGGCCTTCCATCTAAGGCATTTTTTACAGCATCTGGATGGTCATAAGTGACAAAACCAAATCCTTTTGATTGTTGACTGTTTTTGTCTCTGATAATGACAAGGTCAACAATAACACCAAACTGTTCAAAATGTTGTCTAAATGTTTCGTCAGACGTGTTTCTGTCCAAACCGCCAGCAAACAGTTTTCTGAGAGCTTCTTTGCTTTCAGGACTCATGCCGTTTTCACCCATGTTTGATAATCTAGATGAACAACATACAAAAAACTGCAATTATTGAAATTCATAAAACATAAATGTTCTTTAAAATTTGATATATAATTATGAAAACCCTTTACAAGCTTTCCCCCGTTAACCGTAGCACAAGAAAATACTCGTGTTGGGAACCAAAGATTGAATGTGTCAAATTGCAAAACATTCGATGTGATAACGCAAGCAAAAGTAACTGAATGTTAGCTTTAACACTTTATTAACCAAAAACTTAGGACCAGTAAGTAATCAGCAAATACTTTCTTGCCGGAGACAATCATGTTAATTTCAAACTTCGTTAAGTCGACTCAAGGTTCGTTGATCACCTCCATTTTGAATTCTCTTGTAATGTATCCAAGGAACATACCGGTAGCTTAAGTTCAAGTTAGATGACACAACTTGGATTTAATTGTAAGATACACAACCATTAGCCCTATATCTTTTTCCTATGGCATTAAACAATAATTTTGACTGAAATACCTTACCTTTTTATGCAGCAAGAGTGAAATACACAAATCGTTCAGCAATGGAGAGAAAGGCCTTGCTAATCTTCGACACGCGGTTTACAGACAACAGAGCAATGAAATCAAATTTGATTGGTGAAAAACCAAACAATAAGGGTCAATCCTTGAATACGATTGGTCGAATCTTTCCCATATAGCTTTGCAATTTTTCCCAGAATCCATTGCTCTTTTTGGGATTAAAAAGATCCTAAGATTTTGTATCCTTAGGGAAAAAAGTTGCACAAAATTCTTTCTCCGTTCAGTCATTGTTTGTTTTCATTTTTCCTACTTTTATTAAATTCCAAGCCAAGATGCATTCATTAGAGTGAAACAGATAATGCAGATTGAGATGAAAGAAATGAAACCAAAGTATATGCTAAAACTTACTTAAATAAACTGACTTAAAGCTTGTGTTAACAGCAAATTGAGCAATTCTATGTGCATACAAGTTTAACTTGCTTAAACTAAAATCTAAGTGACAACGTGCTAAAGACCATGAGGGTTTCTTGACCAAAAAACATCTCAAATTGAATGCTGAAGTTGATTACTTCATTACTTCTAGATAAAAGTCGTCAGCTTTAATCAAAGTCCAAAACCTATAATCCTATCTTACCTCATAAGTTAACTCAACAAGTTTCTAAAATGCATGAAGCAAAGTCTAATGTATCTTCTTATCCTTGTCTGCCTAATTCCAGCATAAGTGCTGACTCTGTAAGCTCACCTAATCCACCTAATTTAGTACCTGCCAAAAAATATGAAATAAAAAGTAAATCAAGAACTGGAAATTGATCAATGGGTTTAAAACTATATAAAGCACATTAAATTTATGTCTGTTTAAGTAGATTCAGGATGTAATTCAGCCCAAGGCCAATTCAAATCCAGGCAGATAGAGATGCCTAACAATCTGTATCAGACAAAGAGCCATTTTGTTTTCTAAAGACCAAACCCATTGCATTTGAAACAATCAAAGGGCACACAATAAACTTGAAAGTCTATCATTGATAACATCATTCAATTTGATAAAGAATACTGATAAATATATAATAGATCAAAAGACCACAAGTCATGATTATGTACAGTGTTCAATTAAGTGTCTGTGTTATCATAAAAAGTGAAATAGGAGGCCCAACTGTTTAAACAAATTTTGAAACTTTCAGTTGCATCCAAGATGAAATTTTTGATATGTTTTAGGCTTATAAATATATAAATTAACTTTCATAATAAACATGATCAGTATCAGCAAAATATATCAAATTACCTGTTAGATGATGAACTGCATTAATATGGCCGTCCACCTCGTTGACCACCTCCACCTCTCCTTGGTCCTCCACCTTTAACAGGTCCATATCCTGAATCTGTATGACCATATCCACCCACAAAGTCCTCAAAAGGTGCTCCATAGCCACCACCATAACCAACACCATGCATTGGTCCATAACCATCATAACCAACATTTGGGTAGAAGACATTTCCATAACCATGGATAGCCCCTGGCCTTCCCCCATATGCTTGCGGTCCAAAATCGTCATATTCATTTCCATATGGTTGTCCACCTCCGGATCTACCATACCCACCCTGGCCACCACCACGACCTTGCATACCACCTTGACTGTTGCCACCACCACTTTGGCCACCTCCTCCACCTGTAAATGATAAAAATAACTGATCCATTACAAACATGTCAATACACCGGAATTGATTCAAATAAAAAGATGTCAAATACATCTTCGCATAAGTCATTAGACCCAAAAAATACTCAACGTACCTCGACGATCTTCTGCTTTCTTTATCTCAACTTGCTTACCACAGATGCTTGGTGTGCTGTCATCAATTATAATCAGATCAGTGAAATCTTCGTTGCTCATTTCTAGAAATGCAAAGCCCCGAGAGGCACCAGTGGTTTTGTTTTTAACAAGGTCACATTTTTCAACAGTTCCTTTACCAGGATATGTATTATGGAAATAATTTATAATGTCATCTTCTGTTGCTTTTGTTGGAAGCCCACCAACAAACAATTTCTTTGTACGTTGGTGCGCAGTATCTGTATTTTGCTCTCTTGGGATTGCTCTTTTTATGTCAACTTCCCATCCATCAAGAGTATGTGGTCTAGCAGCAAGAGCATTGTCAGCAGCCTCAACACAGTCATACGTGACAAAACCAAATCCTTTGGACTTCTTTGTGTTGCTATCTTTGATGACGACAAAATCAACAATTGTTCCAAACTGTTCAAAATAGTCTCTGAATGTTTCGTCTGCTGTACCTCTATTCAATCCTCCAACAAATATCTTCCTTAAACCTTCTTTAACGCCTTCTTCAGCCATTTTATCTAAATGTAAAAATCATTCCGTTAGTTACCATTACACGCAAGGAGATTTGGAGCAACCTGTATTCTAGGCCTTAATGTTGCTAGGCCAATATCCCTAAACCTAGGGCAGGATGATAAATCATCATTACTACATTCGATACATCAGATCCATGAATGGAAATATAAAAAATATTGGCAATTTGTTGCAAACAAGGAAAGTTAAAGCAGAATATTCACCTTGGTTGTGTAGTGACAAATGTAGCAATTTTCTTAAAATCCGTATTCCCAACTTTTGCAATTTCAAAGCAAAGCACATGCAACAATCATGCTCCTCCGCAGTCAATGTCAACAGAAAATTTTCTCCTCCGCTGCAACAGCCAAATAGCCTCCCCCGCACAGTATAGAGCATGCAACCCTGTCTCTGAGATAAAAAGGCGGGCGGTGGTGGGGGGGGGGGCTCATCATAAGAATGTAGGATCAGGGTTAAAAAGAAACTTAAAGTTTTTCATTGAAATACAATAATCAAAGTGATGATTTAAAACAAATATTTACATTTAAAAGACTGTTAATTTCTTATGTTCTGCTTTGGAATGCAATTTATTTTCTATAGTTTTCGTTGAATTCTCAAGTTGTTTCAGTTCACTTTCTAAAGCATTTATACTTGATTTCAGCCTTGCCACCATTTCTTGATCCCTGAAAAAATAACGAAAAAATCGTTTTATTAGCTTTTTGATGTTGAAATTTTGGTGAAAAAGGGGTTAGAGCATTTGAAAGGAATCATAACAAATTGAACCGAACATAATGTGCCTAACTTTTGAGATCAAGTGAAATATAAAGAACTATCAAACGTAAAAAGAAAAAATGACAAAAGCAACGATTTATGGTTCAGGGATTCACTTAGTTATTACTATAAAAATTTTCATAAAACTCTATAACAAAAAAAAATGAACGAACATTACCTTCCAAGGTTCCTTTTCAAGGATTCATTTTGTTTAGCAAGTCTTCTTTTCAAAACCATTGCTTTTTCATTATTTTTGAACAACTGCAAATTCCAGTTAGGCCCAGCATGAGTTCGTTTATTTGAGCTTTCTCCCTTTCTCTTGTGTTCTCTTAATTTCTTTAATTGCTGATATGATTCTTCAATATTATGCTTTACTTTATCTTTATGAGTGTTATTTTCTTTGGCATCACGCATATCTAAATGCATCAATAATTGAAAAAAGGAGTTTAGAAAATAAAAGCAATTCTTAGAAAACTCTAAAAATCTATGTGTTGAATATAAAACGTGCTTAAAAACGTACCGTAATGCGTTAATTTACTGTTGATAAATTCAAATACATCAGTTCCCTGCAGAAAAAATGTCTTGCTTAAATCAAAATCAAAACATCTTCAGAAATGAGCACAGATATACAGAATATCCTTCTGAATGTTAAAATTCTTTCTAAGACTTAAAATGTTTCATTTAAAATCATGGAACACAAAAACAGCAACAGCAAGACAATATCTTTTTCTAAATTTTATCAAAAGGAGTATGCATGCATTATGCAAGCTAAACAAGAGTACGTATGATAGCTTTCTTCTCAACAAAAACCAAAAGTCAATCTTTCTCTCTAAACTCCCAATACTTTTCACTTCTCACCTGATTAGGATCATTAGAAAACTTTCCTGCACTTGTTGAGCTTCCATCAATACAAGTTAATTTGTTTTTTGATTTCCTTTTCTTCAAAGGTTTATGCAGTTTTCCCTTTTCTCTTAGCTCAGCAACTTTGTCCAAACTTTTCCCTTAAAATGAAAACGAGACTTTATCATGATTAGTAAATAATTCATCAGTAAATAAATCATCATGCTCATATTATGAAAAAGATTGAGTAAGTGCTCTCCTAAAAGATTCGCTTCGCTGCGACCTACTTTAAGCACGTTTTGTTTAAATTTATTGCATTCAGGTACCCAATTAAATACAATATAGGGTAGCTAATACAGAAAAGGAAGAGTGAGCAAATGCTCTTTGGCTGGGTCTATAACCTATCAGTGATTGGTCCCATTTATTGAACAAAACAAGCATTTTGTAAAAATTATGTGAGATATGAGACTAGCATCATTTCTTAGCAGGACTAATTTATTATCAAGCCAAAGAGCAAGCTTGCTTTAAAGCAGTCAAATACAAGCGACATATTGTAATGATTGTGATGGAGCAAATGATTCTACAACAACTTACCAGCAGGAAGTATCACAATTTCAATTGGATTCACTCGCCCTTCTCCATCTTTGCCAAGGCCTTTCCTTAAAAGAGAGACACGTGATAGTCATAATTAATTAAAAGTAATAATTAATTAATAGCAATAATTAATTGATAGATAAATATAAAGATCAACGCAAAGCAGCAGAAATATTTAATTAGCATTACATTACAATAAATTTCCTTTTAAGCTACAAGCACAAGCGATTAACATGCACATATGTAAACCACTACAGATTTTAGAGAATTTTATTCTTTGACGTTTTACTGTGGAAACCCGGCAGGCTAATTCGTCAACCAAATGATATACTTTTCGAAAGAATCTATAGTAAAGCACTTCAAGATAATTGCAAGTGAAATAAAAAAGCATCCATATACCCGAATATGTATCCCATTTTTGCCATTAGCTTTGAGCCAATGCCCTAAAAACAAGAATGATGTTCATTAAACAACGTAACCTAAAATGGTGCTATAAGAAGGGTAATTTACCAGAAGATGATTCTAAAATTATTGATTTCAAATCGTCTAAACAGAAAAGATGGCGATGCTACAACTACACCCTTCCTTGAAAACTGTCAGTACCATGATTACATGGAAAGCTTTATAGCGAGACTGGTCTCAGATGATTTCCATCTATCGAAGAATGCATATCTACCATGACATAATCAATGTCTTTTAATTCTAAAATGATTAACAACCTTTGTATGGGTTTCCCATTCTCCAAGCGGACCCGTACTTGCAATTGGAGTCACAGATATCTGTGCAACGTAATTATTTTCATGAACATCTCTGCTACTTTCGTCATCCAGATCAGAATCGCTACTGCTGCTGTCATAAGAATGATTGTTTGAATCTGAAAAAAAAATCAAATCAATTTTTAAATGTATGCAGTGAGCTGCAATTACAAATTTTGATGTTTATTAATGCACTCTATTGTGTTAGAAAAGTTCGAATCAGTAATATAACAGCACACCGCATATGATGTCAACACGCAAAAATGTAAAATTGAGATGAAAACGGACCACTTTTTAGGCCAAATAAAAGTTCAGAGAGTATTTCAGTTGTCAGACATCTTCCTGGCATAAATCTTCCAAAAGAAAAGTATTCAGTTTGCTTCTCTGTGAACAATTTAACACATTTCTCAATGAAATATTAGAATGGCATACCAATAGGAAGTATTTCATGTATGTCAACTGTTGCATCAGTGTTGTATGTATCGTAATGAATATCAACGGTCTCTTCATAAATTTTTCTAAGAATTGATAAAGAAAAAGATATCTTCATATTAATAACTCTAGACCTGTTCTAAATATGATGCAAATGTGAATTATTTTGGTCCATTATCCATTATCAGTATCATAATACAGAAAGCATTAATGGTTCTATTGACGAAATTATTCAAGGAATAAAATAACAACAAAAGGATTTAGACTGTTGCTGGAGATGAAAATACAACGTGCCAAGCAGCCAGTTTGAGGGAAGAATGATAAAGCTCTGTCTGAACCAACGCTTCAATTTTACAGTTGAAACATCTCATGAATTAATCAATGAATAATGAATAAAACATTTAATGATAAACTAATTTAAACCTGACAGTTGCTTTGTACCAAACTCCGTCCTCATATTTTGCCAAGCACTGTTCTCCTTCTATTAAATTGCTAAAAATGAATATTAGAATATACACAATGGCACAAATCTTAAATGTTTGCAAATATCACCCCAATAAATACCATATCTTCTTTTTTGAACAACAAGACCTATTGCATCATTGCTCTATTTATCCTAATGAAAATCAACGGCCTCATGGAATTGGTTTATTCTAAATTTAAAATGTTTATTCATCCAAATTATTGTGTTCCATAATTCTAGGCTGCTTGTATGAAAACTGAACTGTAAATTTGAGAATAGTTTTATTCATGAATATGGCAGCAATTCATGCAAACTGCTTACCTAAAATCAGGTTCAACATATTCTTCTAAGTCTGAGACATTAGCAAGGTAACCATGAGAAAACCTGAAATTAATAGCACTGCCTTCAGCTAAAATAAACTTTTTTTAAAGAAGATACATTGAACAGAATTTTATAAAATTGTGAATCAAACTAACTTTGAATGATACATACCTGCATTTGTCTTCAGTAAACCTGCATTTACCATTTAAGAAGAATGTGCAAGGTACCATTGACAGATGTGTTGGATTCATGAAAAGAACTCTCACTTTTTGATCACCATTATCATCTTCTTCAGTCCCAAATACCATTGCATTCTGGTACCCAGCTTGTCCCCATTCCTAATAAATAGTCAGGTTATAACATTCTCAAAAAAAAGTAATATCTACTTTAAACTGGTCAGTTGAAGTAGCTCCTCCCTAGAGTTTACTTTGGGCCTTTAATATTTTCCTATAAACTAATTCTTTTTAAAACAGAAAGATAGCAAATGGATTTAGCAAAAATTAAAGACATGGAACTTACATGACTATGTCGTACTCTACATTGTATCCCCATGAATTTATGTTCATCAGCTTCTCCTTCAACATTTTCTGCAGCATTTGTTGATGAACTCAATAAACTGTCTTCCTGTTGAGCAAAAGAAATTGAAATGATACAAAATTCAAAAACCTTCTTTTCTGTTAATTGTCTTTCGTGAAAAGGAGCATATCACAAGATTTCAAATCCACTGGATACTAGAAGATGCAAATTTGGTCTTTTTGATACCAAAATAAAATCTTATCATAAAGTCCTAAACTGCTAACCTTTTCTGCGGACATTGCACTAGAATCTTCAGCAAGTTCTTGAAGAAGCCTGCTCTTCTTCAATGATAATAAACTCTCTAAAATTGAAAAACATCTCACAAAACTAAATTAAAACAAAAATTGATACACTTATTGATACTTAACCTATTAATACAATGAATGATGGTAAATCATAAAATTCAGAGTTTTGTAAAATAGTAATTATCATACCTTCAGTCACTTTGATCAGCTCTGTTATATCTGTTTTCAATTGTATGAGTTCAGTCTTGCTTTCATCATCACAATGAAGTAAAAGTGAATCAAGTTGACATATCTGTTGACAAACCATATTTATAATGTTTGATAATGAAAATGATGATGATGATGATGATGATTATGAAAATGATGATGGTGATGATGATGATGATGATGATGATGATGATGATGATTATGAAAATGATGATGATGATGTGATGATGATGATGATGATGATGATGATGATGATGATGGTGATGATGATGATGATGATGATGATGATGATGAAGATGATGTTGATGATGTTAAAAATGATGATGAAAATGATGATGATGATGATGATGATGATAAAGATGATGATTATGAAAATGATGATGATGATGTGATGATGATGATGATGATGATGATGATGATGATGATGATGATGATGATGATGATGATGATGATGATGATGATCATGGTGATGATGATGATGATGATGATGATGATGATGATGATGATGATGATCATGAAGATGATGTTGATTATGATAAAAACATGATCATAATGATGATGATTATGATGATGGTAATGGTGATGATGATGATGATGATAATGATCATAATAATGATGATGATTATGATGATGGTAATGGTGATGATGATGATCATGGTGATGATGATGATGATGATGATGATGATGATGATGATGATGATGATCATGGTGATGATGATGGTGATGATGATGATGATGATGATGATGATGATGATGAAGATGATGTTGATGATGATAAAAATGATGATGAAAATGATGACGATGATTATGATGATGATTTATAAAAACGAGACTTGGCGAAAATATAAAATTGCAAACAAAAACAACAAAAATCAACTGGAGATAAATTTATTGAGTTCGTTTTACTATAACGGTTATGATACCTGCTCTTTATAACTAGCAATAGATTTTTCCATGGATTCCTCGTCCATTTCGACAAATGCTTTTATTATCTAAGATTTATTGGCAATTTTATTGCATGAAAATTGCAGCAAAGTTGAAACAAAATAATTTGATATTATATGCAACCTCAGTTCCATTTCAATCGAAACGAGGTTGGGTATTTCTCTGAATTGAAAGTGAAAGGATGCAAGCAGAACCTTGGATCTTTTCATCGTTTTATCGAAATTCATGAAATAAAAAGCAAAAGAAGAGACTTTCAAGCCTAATCAGTAATTCAATTTGTCGTACTTAATAAATTAACATTGATGAAGAGCTTAGAATTGCATAATAAACAAATCATACCGCAAATAAGAAATTTCATCTTTGTTCCCATCCGCTTGTTTTACAAAGTTGGTAGGCGGCCTAGTTAAAGCTGAAGTAATTTTAAAGTCTGAATCAGTCAATATTTTACTTTAAATTTTGAAAATGTGATAACAGAATAGTGCAAACAAATGATAAGTACTTTCTAAATTAAACAAATATGCTCAAGAATTTCTTGTGGCTACTATTCTCGAAAGTTAGGCCATACCCACATATATCCCATTTCAGGATTGCTTTTTTCAACCCAATCATAGTGTGCACAGCCCCCCCCCCCACCCTTATAAGTGGCCATCTTGAGTTAGTTGCCATCTTGATTCCAATTATGCACTTGTCCATTCTACTTTTAATGAGACAAGTCAAAAAAGATTCTCTGCTAACATAAATTAATTTTGTTTTTTTGCAGGATATGGCAGCGACATTAACCAATCTGTTATCAGTCTTGCAAGTTTTTAAGAGATATGTCTTTGGGCCAAAGTTGAACCGCATTTTCCCAGCAGGTGGAGGAAGTACTGTACGTTTGAAGAAGTTGTTGATTATTTTTTATATTTATCAGATGCATCATGTAGATTAATTTTGTTACAAAAAAATTAAAAGTATATGCAGTTAGCAAAAAATAATCATGGAATTAATGATATATATTTAATCAAAGATGAATATGATCTTTTTGCCTTCTCAAAATCATCTGGTTTTATTTTCATTTTTGTGCTTCAAAATCTCTTACTGATTTGATTCTTTTTACAGGGACGAGATTTTGATCCAAGTAATTTGGAATTCCTCAGTGACTTTTTCATTACATCTGTAAGTAAAATGTTGTGTATACATTGATATTAGTCAAGCAGAAAGTATTCTAAGTTTTCAAGATATTTTCCTGATTTTCCTTGTAAAAGACAGAAGATTTGTAAAGTTTTTTGTTAGATCTTGGTATTTCTCATTTTAGCATGATATGACGAGGTTTGATTTTTCTTCAGGTGTCATATGCTGTTTCATTGTCTATTTATACATCACCAATACTGGCATGCTACATCTACAAAAAGGGTTTGTTCCTTTTCCAATATTTCCCATTCATCTAATGGAGACCCAGAGGGAAGTGCTCTAAAACTTAAGGCTCTAAGACTTTGTTTTTAAAAAAAATTGATTACATGGAAAATCAACTTCTTGATTAAAAAGCATATGTTTTGATGAGCACCAATCTTAACATGAAATAACCTTTACAAATTTAAGTAACACCATTCCCTAAAATGTTTCACTTTTTGAACAGGAATGACAACTGCTGGTAATTTAGTGAACTTTTCAAAAATCATCGCTGCGATTGGAGCAAGTGTCACTTTTGCTCATATTGTAAGAGGTATGTTGCAATCCAATTTATGCAATGTATTTACTGTGGTCTTTTTTCTTTCAATGATACAATGATTTTACTTTTGCTAATATGAATAATTTGCTTTTCTAGGAATAGGAAGGCTCAGTAATCCCGACTACAAACGTTTTCTTCAAGTTTTGCTTGAGGCAAAGCATGATCCAGCAAAAAGGGTAAATGCTTGTCATTCTTATTTCCATTTTTCATAATTTAAATTTATAAGGAAATTATTGACCATATCTTACATGTAAATCAACCTAGATAATGGTTAAGCAAACATACAAAGTGTATTCTTGCTAAATAAACCTAATTCAAATTCTGGTTTGGTTTTTTTACAGGCCCGTCTCCAGCAGTATGACTTTGAATTCTTTGCTTGGCCAGTTGATTTTAGGTGGGATGAGAGTGATGTTCAAGTGGCCCATATACAGGAAGGGAGCAGAGATGGTAAGATGTCATATGCCAGAAAGATGATTGATTTGCCGTATCGAGCTCTTTTGTAAGTGTGAAATCAATTTACTATTTCAGTTTGAAGGTTTCAATTTGACAGTTGCAATAAACAGTGACTATAAACAGTTACTTCAAAGGACGACTATAAATGACTATAAACAATGGTGAACATGACTAGATTCAAACTTGTGACCAAATTTAACAATTATCTACTTTTCAAATCATCAACAGCACTGTGTGTAAAGCGTGATGCCTTGATTAAAAACAAAAAAAAATCATGTTATATTTCACCATGTAGTATGCACATTTTCTTCGAAAACCATGACAAAGGTTTTTGAATCAAGAGCTAATAAGGTTGAAATATAAGTTATAATTGCAGTTTAGATATTTTTATTTTGTACTTTTATAGGTACATTGCTGCACATGGCTTTGCAAGGCCTCTTGTGTACCCTGGATCTGTAAAATTGTTGCAAAATGCATTTGGTGAGAATGGTTAATTGCCTTAGAATTTTAGTTTTATCATATCAAATTGAAATGCATTTTAATTCCGCTCTGATTTTTAGTTTTTAGATGTAAAGTTGAAATTAACATTTCCCATTCTTCGGTCATCTTTGTGAGAGCATAATTCTTTGATTCAAGTGATTCAAATGGAGGCAGCTCAGAATTAGCCTACCTAAAATAAGAATCATTGCTAGTTGTGGTGGTGCATCCCCCAAGTCGTGATAATTACTGGAAGAACTTCTCTGCCCTCTGAGGAGGAGTAATGCCTCATTTTCTCGCCTTTGATGCTTCATGTAAGACATAATATGAAAAACTTGACTTTCATTTCTACGATCATTCACTATCTTTTTTTTGAATCTCCCTTTCTCAGCTGAACCATTAAAAAATGGAAGAGCATACTTAGTGGAGAAGGTATTTGAAACTTTTGAACTTACCCAGATACTAAGTATAAGTTGATGTATTGAAAATTTAAGTATTCAGCTTTATAGAGGCAGGATAATATCATGGACGAACAAATTTTGACCCAAGAGAAACAGACGTTTAAAAAGAGGAAGCTTTCTGTATTTTAAATATATTTTGTCGAATTCAATTTCTCTCAACTGAAATTCAATGTTGCATTGTAAAATTTGTCTGTTTTTCGGCGACTGTAAACTATTCAAGCCCCCGATCTAGGCAAAATGCAATAATAGCCCTGATTATAAAAAGGATCTCCTTCCCTCCAAATGAGGACTGTTTTGAAAATGTTGATTGTTGCTTTTCAATGATTTTTGCAATTTTTAAAAAGCGAACAACAGTTTGTAACCCTCTGCTTCATTTTACCTTATTAACTGCTGTCAAAATGTCCTTTGTGATAAAAAACTATCCTTTGAATCTTTTGGGAGATGCTTCCCCTGCTTTGTAGCTCGTCTCGTTTAAAATCAATGCATTTTCAATGATTTCATTTCTATTCAGAATGGAATACGTGCAAAACTTCTCTCTCAAGATGGAAATGAAATTGATACAATGTTTTTGGATAAAAGGAATACTGAACTATACGGCTCAACTTTGGTACGTTGAAATTTACTTTTTGTTTATTATCATTTATTATTATTATTCCACATCAGCTTTGTGCTGCCAATTTTTGTCTTGGTTTACAATACACACTTTTTGTTAATCTCATTTTGTAAACAGAAATTTTATGCATAACTTTGTGATTAATTCTTGTTTCAATTTTTGATTGTTTCAGGTTATTTGCTCAGAAGGAAATGCTGCCTTTTATGAATTAGGTTGCATGATAACACCTAGGATTGGTATGTCATTTTATTAACACGTAATTCTATATTATTTCAGCATTTTAATAACTGTCTATTTTCACTAGCAGAGCTGCTCTAACTTGTATATTCAAGTATTTAGGCCATATCGTTATGAAGGAATTGTATTGCTACTTTTTAATCAATGACGAATACTTCGTTGTCCTTCACTCGTTCTCTTTCTCTTTCGCGTTTTGGTAGCCCGGTGCTGTGTTCGCATTTTTCATGTTTGATGGATTGCATTTGGTTCTCCTCAAGGGAATCACATCAGCATATAAACAAACAAGCAAACAAACAAACACCAAACAGAGTATCGGTCCTTAGTTGTCTGAAGATTGCATCAAGCTCGAAACTTAAAGTCACAACTTAAACCGTCGCGTTCGGTCATTAAGTTTAGTAAAGCTCAACTTCTAAACTACATTGCAATTAACAAATTGACGCATTTTTGTATTAATTTCAGCTGGCTATTCTGTTCTTGGATGGAATCATCCTGGTTTTGCTGGCAGCTCGGTAACAATTATCACTGATTTGCTGTTTTCCCTTGACAGTTTAATCTTTAAATCATTTACTTGTGTGAAAATATTTTGACTTGACAACTTTGCTGCATGCAAGAACCTGCAAGGAATTATGCTTGCGGTTGGGTTGGACGAACTCCTTCAGAGAATTGATGCAGAGGAAAGTCCTGGAAGTGTAAATACCCCATCTTTAAAGTGGTGCTATCGACTATTATAGCCATTTGAAAATGATTTAAAGTAGTAAACGCAACCCTTATCACTGTTAACCTGATTTTCCATGGAATGATTGCAATGAAGTGGTTGAATAGTAAAACATCACCCCCGTCCGAGCGAAGATGACTAAATTTTATCCTTTCTATTCAGGGTTTACCATTCCCAGAATCTGAAAAGAAGGCTATCGAGGTTGTGGTAAAATATGCTGTAACTAAGCTTGGATTTCAGTTTGATCAAATCATTTTATTCGGCTGGTCAATTGGTATGCTTTTCTTATTTATATTGTTTATCTTTATTCCATTCATCTCTCATAATCTTGTAACTCATATTTTTGTCAGCATCAAGCATTACCTCATCTGAGGTATGGTAGCTACATTTCTAAACTAAACTAAACTAAACTAAACTAAACCAAGCTAAACTAAATTAAACTAACCTAAACTAAACCAAACTAAACTAAACTAAACTAAACTAAACTAAACTAAACTAAACTAAACTAAACTAAACTAAACTAAACTAAACTAAACTAAAGAAAGGAAAAAGGAATGAAGAAGGAAATTCTACATATTTGCATACTTTTGCATCGTTCTTTAGCGTGATATAAACTCATTTGTAGTTGGGCATCGTAGTAGGGGATTTCTGTGTTGTTGCAGTAGGGAAAACCTTTTTCAAATTGATTCGTGTATTCTATGAATTTTAACCATGAATTTTACTAAGATCCACATAAAAGTGATTAATGTCAATGCATAATTTTTTTGGTTGGTTTAATGCCACACCTAGATGAAAAAGATAAATTGTCATGTCTCTTTAAAAACTTAAAATTACCTGTCATAGGTGGATTTGCTCTTTCCTATGCTGCGATGGCCTATCCACAGATCAAGGCAGTAGTAAGTTCATTCCTTTTTAATGTTGTGGTTTTGTCTTGTTAATTTTCACGTGTAGAATTTTATCATCTTAATCAATCAGCAAGATTCTAACCTTGATAATAGATAAATATACCCAAGAATATTGATTCTATTTATGTTTCTTCTCTGCACATACCATTCTTGCAAAAAACATCAACAACAAATGTCATATTTAATTATTTGCTCAAATGAAATTGTGATTAATTTTGTCATTAATTCTTTCTAAGATTATAGATGCCACATTTGACAACGTGTTGCCTCTTGCCAAGATAAAGATGCCTGGTTTTGCTTGTATGTATTCAACTCTTTGTACATCACGCCCTTCCATACGTCATACTTCCTTATATGTCATACCCTCTCATGCTTCATACCCTCCCATACGTCATACCCTCATTACTACTACCTATTTCAAAGTATTCATCATCTTTAGATATCGCGATATTTCTGAAATAATACTAGTTGTATAATATATGACATTGTACATTCTTAGGCCGCCTTTTAATCATAATGTTGCATAAATCATAAATTTGTTTTGTCTCAATGAAATTTCTGTCTGACTGCAGTCAATTTATCTTATTCAGCAAACTTCGTTGGAAGAGTTGTTGATGATTACTTCGATTTGAACATTGAGAAACACCTTGTACGGTAAGCAATGTAAAATTGATTCAATATTTAATGATATTATTTGACTTTCTTCATTTCTCGTTTATCAAAACTAATTATTACCTGATCAAATTATTTGAAAGCCAATCAATATTTCATCCAATTTCAATATATGTTGCTTTATCAATTATCAATTATAGAAGTTTCTCACGTGTTTTATAAATGTCGAATTTTTCTACTCATTATGTTGAATTAACATATCTCCATTTAATTTTTTTTAGTTATCCTGGTCCAATTAGACTTATTCGAAGATTTCAAGAGGAGATTATTGCAACTGAGTAAATATAATAATTTTGAATTTCAACGAAGTTTTTAAATTTCATATTTTCTTTTCTGTTCAGTTTGATATTCCTCTGGAAATATTTGAAGCCTTCTTTCATTTACATTTTTCATACATTTTCAATTATAGTTTCTTTTACGGTAGATTTTCGTCTACAAGAATCATTTCCATTTTCCCTGCTTTATCTCCATTCTCTTGCTATGATACTTAACTTGTTTTGAATTTTATGCTTAATATTCTTTCTATTTTCGTTTTATTTCTTTTTAGGCCGTTCAAACCAGCTACAAATCGGGTAAACTTCCTCCTCATAAGCATCCTAAAACACAGGTGATTTATTATTGGTTTTTTATATTTTTCAATCAAGTTTATTTCAAACATGAATTTTGCCCTTGTCCTGTGGAAGAGACTCCCATACTATTCGGTTAGAGCTTTTAAAACAGTTGAAACTTTTAACTCTTGTTTAAAGACCCAGCTGTTTGAACATTTTTTTTATTAAATGAATTGCTTAACTTAGATTTTCAACGAAACTTTTGCATTTTAATCATATTTTCAATTTGTCTTCGTGTTTTCATTTGTTATGCACCTATTTGCCCTGCGAATATTTGGCAAAATATAAATGCTTTTTGTTATTTTTTTTAGAATTAGGCATGGATTTAGTTTGTTTATTGTTTTTCTATGTTTTGCCATTCTTTTTCATCGCCGTTTCCTTTGATTTCATTGATTCGTTGATCATTGCTTCTCAGTGATTCTGTGATTCAATTTGATTTAGATATCCGGAAATTATGACAGAAGAAAGTGTCAATGTGGTCAAAGATTTCCTTGGTGCCAAAGACTTTACGACTCAAGGTTAGTGTTAGCAGATTCATTAATTCAAACAAAGTCATTACACAGTCTCATAATTCTTATTCTATTAATTCGAGATATTCCTCTTTTCATACATTTATTCTTATGTCATATTCATCCTTTTATTTGACTTCCTTTCCCTTCTCTTCTTCGTTATCATATCGTTTCTCCTTTCTCTCTTGTTATTTTTTCACATTCATTTTTTCTTCTATTGCTCTTGTCTCTTGATCTCCCACATCATCATTACCATGCACCTCCTCCTCTTATTCTTTCCCTCTACCTCTCTCCATCTTCTTCTAATTTGTCTTCATCTCCTCCCTTCCTTTTCTTCTCCTTTCTCTGTTTATTCTTTCGCTTATCGTCCTCATCTTCAATTTCTGATCACTGTCATGAATGGTCGCACGGTTCCTGTGCTCTTTTGAATATTAAAATATTCCTATACCAAAGCAATATCCTACCTTGTTTAACTTGAGATATAAATTATCATCATTATTAGATGAGGTGAAAAGAACTCACAATTTTGATGAAGAAGCTTGCGAAAAGGCAGTGGAGGAATATTTCAATGGGGCATGGCCGCTTTTCCCATGTGATATTGGTTAGATTTTGAATTTTTATTTTAGTTTAATTTGAAGTTAATTTATTCTAAGTTTTCCTGCTGAAACCTAAACAAAAAACATGAGATTTCTCAACAACTAAAGGCTTTTGAACTGGCCATTTACATTTGAAATATTTGAGTATTTACCTGGCCATCGTTTATCTAAGGCTTTGGTATTTATTGAATAAAAAGTATGAATAACGTTACACTCTAAAATTTAAAAAATACCCAGAAAGGAGTGAGTATGACTCAAGGTTAAAAGATGATTTTCCTTTTTAATCAGGAATATTTGAGTTGTTAAAGATACTCATTAACAGTTTATGTACATCTATATTTATCCAAACTTTGTTATCTATCATGTTACACTTAATCGATTATAAATTTCATATGCTTCCATTTTGTTTAATTGCAGGACGCAACTGGGATGCTGACTTCCGAAGCCAAGTAGCCTTGTTTCTAGTAAGCAATCAATCAATCAATTAATCAGTCAATCAATCAATCAATCAATCAATCAATTAATTACAATAACAGTAATTCAAATTAACAATTAGGCTATCAGTTAATCAATCAATGAATCAACAGTAACTCAGCAAGCATTTCATTCATCGGCCTATTGATCGATCGATCGATCGATCGATGATTTTATAATCATATCAATTATTTAACCTTCAAGTCTTTTGTTTCTGGAATAAATTCAATCAGTCAGTCACTTGATCGATTGTTCCGACGATCAGTTAATCATGATGAGTCTGATGCATGTTTCATGATGTTCTTGATTTCAAAGCCGTGATAATCATATTTATTGTCGGTCCATCGATGTATTCACTTTTACTTTTCAGGCAAGGTAGCCTCATCAGCCCAAAAAGACTGCTGCTCAGGGAGCCGTCAATCCCATAAATTTACAGTAAAATTGTCGATGAAAATGTAATAAAATTTTCATTCTACCTGATCTCAGTTTTGTATTGTTTATTTTTCAGGTGTCAAAGTACATGGATCATTTTGATGCAACCCATTGTACACCTTTGCCTTCGACTTATTTTCGCGTGCCTTGGGCTCATCAGTCTTAACTGAAGAAACACAAGAGTTCCATAAGGACAATATAAAGAGGGACATAGAAACAAAATGTTTCGCAGACCTGCATGAACTACAAACGTTCATAGAACAATTTTGAACTTAATTTTATTTGTTTATACCAACCAACTGCTGTTTTCTTTTGTTATGGAGGAGGAGGTTTGATTAGGATCCAAATTTCTCAGGCGTTATGGTACTAGAGGAAGATGAAAAATTCCACACCGAAAACCTTTCATTTTATGTGGTGGATGGACGGCTGGACATTTGCAACGCCAAAATCACTTTTTGTCCTCGATTAAAGCAACAAAGCGTCATATTTCAGTGAGAATTCTCTTTCAGTGCAGGTTTGTGTTGAAAAGGGACCATACTGTCATTATGGTTAGGGGTAGGCCCTTCCCTACTACTTAGTGACCACTACTAAGGGACTGTTGCTAGTAATGCGGGATAATACCCAAAGCAATTAGGGCGAATATGTTTTGTCTTCGTCCAGCACAAATTGAATCCCCGCTATCGGTCGCGAAAAAACCCCAAAACCAATGGGAACATAATGTTGCTGTACTACCAGTCATAAGTGTAAAACTGTAAGCTGCGATTTTTCGATGTTATGTTCTTTGAAGCCTTGACAAGAGAGATTATGGTATTGAAAGGTTTTGTGCACTCTTTTATGGTTTGTGTTATTTCAAAAAATGTTTGACAGTGTGATTTGGCGTACAAAGTAGCAACCTTTTAGCTAAATTGCTTTCCAAACTGTTGTTTTTGTTATTCTTGGATTCTTTAGACGACAAGACTGGGACCTAGCCAAGAGATCTGGCACCTAGCCTTGAGATCTAGGATAAGGTGCAGCATAGTAAGAGCAATGCTTTCACCTGGGCCTCCGACGATGGGGGGGGGGCTGGATAGGCCATGGCTCCCCACTTTCTAACCCTGAACGCTGCTGATCATGTTGTGCAGTAGAAAACTTTTACCATCAAAGTTGCCACCCACCTCACTTCTCAAATCTTGTATTATATTACAGTTGTGAATATTTTTCAAAGTTGGGGAAAACAGAATCAAAACAGTAAAAATGAGACAAAAGAAACAGTGAAGCCACCCATTCCCTTTATTCCATGGTCTCCTCCTCAGCTACCAGCCCTGCGGGTCTTGCGTCCTTGGTAAGGAGAGGTATATGCGTAAGCATTTTGTCTGAAAGCAGTTGCTGTTGGTTGCCAAATCGATCAATGAATTCATCAGATAGCCGTTGTACCATTATGCTTTGTCTTGTTGAAGTTAAAAGGATTTTCGTGATCCCTATCAACACGAAAAACACGTTTTTGATTTGAAATAAAAGGGCTCCGGATTAGAGATTAACACCAATCTTATCTTCTTTATTTTTGTTGTTGTGGTCAAAGATTGATTAACTGTCGTTATCATTTTCAAAACATTTTAATTTACTATTTAACTTCCCAATAGTTAATCTAATCATGCCCTATTTTGATTTCTTCTCGTCTGCCCATATCTTCAAGGCAGTCAATTATAGACATTAAACGCAAAGACAAACACAAAAAGAAGATGGCAGAAAAATTTTCTGCTTAGTAATCCCAACCAAATCCAAGAGTTTTATCGCTCATGTCGATAAAATAGGCACCTTCGTTTAAATGTAGGCGTGTCTTTAGGCCACACGTGTTGATAATTGATTTAAAAAGGCTCAATATTGCTTGATAATAAGTTGAACAAACTTTGACAACAAATACGGCCCTTTGCTCTTCTGGCATTAGCCACCATCTCTTAAGTCCATAAACCGCAGAGTTACATTGTCGTTATCATCAGCTTCTTGGGTTACAGTCTACTTTACATCAACAATCAATGAAGCGAAAGTGCAACATTGAATTTATTACATGGCCAGTTGAAAATATAACGGGGTCACAAATTTTTTGAACGCCAAAGAAACAGGGCTGACACCTTTTTCTGTGCAAGTAAATGCGATAACTTTTTTATGAACTCAACATGAATTTTGAAACAATTAAGTTTTCAGTTTAAAACAAAACTGCAAATCATCCTAGCTGAAGGAGTATTACAGATAGAATATGTGTTTTAGAGAGTGTAATAATGATTTAGCCCTCCTTTTATGGAACAGTTTAAACGAGTGCCGCCCCTCCGGATAATTGTTTCACTCTGGCCTTCTTTGTCACATGAGCAATATATCCCCGTCAAGGTTATTAACATGACAGACGGCTGCAAATATCGGGTTAGAGGAAGGGCCAAAAGCCGCAGCTGTCATGGGAAATGGTGGAAGTTTAACCTCTGGAAACAGAGTGCATTTAACCAGCATGTGGTCACACTGAGAAAGTAAGTAAGATGGCTGGAGAGATAATTGCAGCTTTTAGGACAGTTATGCTTTTTATAACACTTAGCTGGCTGAGTGTGATGTACTTATTAATGTACAGGGTGCCTCAAATTGATGAGAATAGTAGCAGGGGAAGGTACCAGATGATAAAAAACAGCATGATTTTGGACAATTATCGAATGAAATCGTCAGTTGCGTCTTCAGTGATCAAGGATGGAGAAATTCAAATATTTGGTGAAGATTCCGCAGACATGAAACTAGATTTACGTAATCCTCGCAATGGCGCGTTTAGATTTGCATCAGACAGAATTAAGAAGCAAGTGAATCCAAACATTCCTTTACTGGATTCAGACAAAGGTTTCGAAATCCGAAAGTCCAATAAAAGAAACGCGATATTGTCGGATTCATTTGACTGCAGATTGCTTGAAAGAATGAGAACTTTTGAAGTTCTTGGAACAGGATACACGAAAGTGGTTCGAAGGGGAGTCATAAACGGGCAGTCATTTGCTTTGAAATACACGACAAATCACAACCATGACGTCATCAAATGTAAAAGTGAAAGACCAATTGAAAGGCATTTTGAATGCATCAACCTGGCCAAGTTCAAATTACTCAAAGAAGCCTTACTTTTTAGTCAACTTCGGCACAAAAATATTATCAAGGTAAATAAACCTCAAATGCTTCTCGGATTAATTTGTGTTGCAATCCGTGAATGGGTTGATTTTTTTTCTATTTCAATATTTTAATTTTTTATCTGCCCTAAAGATTACCATCAACAACCCTGCAGACAAAAATTTATCATCCACAAACCCCCAAAGCAACGCCATCGCCCCTGTCTCTTTTCGGAAGTAATAAATGTATTTGTTCAATTATAAAACACTTTTCTCCAAACCTTTTGATATCAAAGATAATATTAATACCAAAGATAGTTTTCTTGTGGTTACTGCATGCTACTCCGTTTTTACCAAATTAATATCGAATCCTGATTTAGTCTTAGGAGGGGCAGCTATGGTTCTTTCGCGACGACCCCCTTCCTCCTTGATAGTTCTCCCTTTTGAATTGTATAATTTGCTGACAACATACCCCAACGTGGGTCAAAGTTCTTCATTTGAAGCCATGCTACTGTGCCTATTCATCTCCCGCCCCGTTATTTTACGGACGTGTCTGTTCACCTCTGCTCATTCTTTCATTGATTTGATTCATGTTTAAATTAAATTTTTGAAACAGTAACACCTAATTATCTGTGAAATAAGTTAAACCAATGTGTGATTAACCTCCCACCTTATTTGATTAAATTCCGATTGAATTTTACAATATTTTGGCAGTTCATATATCCCCGCTATTTTATTAGTCCATTAACACGACGATGACAGATGCAAATAACTTGAGTTAATCTCCCGGCTGTGGGATTTGTTTTACATTAAGTGAGTAAAACATCATAGACATGCAAATTGGATAAGAACTTATCCTGATCATCTGTGGTTTTCATTCCATGCCCTTTTGTCTATTTTACTGATGATGTTCAGTAATTTCTTCCACCTTTGACAGGCTTTGCACCTCTTTGCCCACTCAATCCTTACCTAATCTGAATCAGTGAAATTCTGGGAGGTTTCCTTAGTGTTTATCGTCGACCATTGGAGACAATTTGCACGTTTTTATCATAAGAAAGTGGTTTATAAGAAATATGTTGTTGGCTTCTAAAAAAACTAAGAAGGCTGGCTCATCCAGAGGTTTATGTGTCTCTTTAGGTTTGATAAAGAATGATTGATACTGCGTATTTATTAGACCATTTTTAGACCACTTTCCTGCGTATCCAGCCCAGGAAAGTGGCCACCAAAGTTTCGTTTTTCGACAATTACTTTCTTGCATGGTTAGGGATGCTGCTCCAAGCCACTCACCGTCGTCATCATAGGCAGTTGAGTGGGGGAGGCAGGCAGGGTAAATTCACGGGCCCGGGTCTCAAGTAGGGCACGCAATAAGTTTAATTTGATTACGTCTTCTGATTTAGTCGCAAGTTGATTCAGACGAGGGAGGGCTGAATAATATTTTAGTGGGGCGAAATCTACCCGGACTTTGCACCGCTACACACCTTCCCAGCGCCCGGGCCGTTCATAGCCTCAGGGCCCGAACTGGCGGGGCTGATCATAGACGTAGTCTTAGTTTTTATGCCAGCACTTAGTTTTTATGTTGTATGTAAAAACTCGTTTTTGAACATAGTTGAATTGTGTCAAACAGGTTTTTGGCGTGTGTCCTTGGACTGCAAATGACGTAGAAGGCAAAGAGAGTGTCATGACTGTAATTACTGAGCTTGGTAAACCATTGGACGTTATAAAAATGATTCAAATTCCATGGGATCAAAGGCTCAAGGTACTCATTTCATGTACATGTCTCTAAACTGATTGATTTATAAAAGTAGGCGCTTCTTAATCCAATAGAATTATCAAACGATTAGTTTGCTTTTTTTAAATTTGACAACCTTCGCACGATTACAAAGAATTATTTGCAATTGCGGACAAAATGCATGACCACTGCGAAGTTGCGTTGGTAGTAAACGCTTCCCTGCGAAAAAAATGTGTAAGGTGAGGTTCAGATTTGACGTTGGATTTTTATTGTTCTTAGCACATTTTCTTACTGTAGTCTTATTTTTTCTTTGCATTAACATCAATTTATTCGTTCATTTTGTCCTTCTCTAAAATAAACAATACTTTTTAACGCATTCATTCATTCATTCATTCTGTTGTTGCATTAACACCAATTTATTCAATCATTCTTTGGTTCATTCTTTTATTCATTCATTCATTCATTCATTCATTCATTCATTCATTCATTCATTCATTCAAATGTATTCTTAATTTCATACATGCATCTTGATATTTTTTAAAATAAAATTTGTCTATTCTAGATCTCAATTGATATGATTGACCTTCTCTTGTATCTCGATGATACTATAATTGGATCTATTCTTATAAAAGACTTCCGAATCGAGCAGTTGGTTTTTAAAGATGACACGTTAAAACTCACTGATCTTGATGACTTTGATGGCCGAAAGAAATTTTGTCAAACTGACGAGGATTGTTTAGTTGGAAGTGCCATTTTAAACACAACTGTTCCTTGTAAATACCAAAGATGTCAAAATTATTCTACAACTTTAAATCTATACAACCTTTACAAAATATTTTTAGATTATTCTCTGAACTTTGACAATCCTGTCTGGATTTCTGAAGACTTGAAATCGATAGCAAAAAGAATAGCAGCGTTTGAGGTTGGACTAAAAGATTTATGGAGAGAACTGAATCGAGTTGCACGGAACGTAAGAAAAGGAATATACGCAAAAAAGTATATTAGAAAGGGTAAGATTCAGTTAGAAAGTAATAATGCCTCTTTGATCTCTCGTTGTAATCACCTAAGCTTCTTGAAGAAAGCAACAAGCAAATTTTTCCAATTATTTTCAAATTGTTTCTTCATAAATCGTCATTAAATTGTCAAATGTGCCATTTTCTTTTCTACAGCTGAAAATATAACGAATTTACACAATTATGAAGCATTTGCAGATGCAACCATTATGGGGAGCCATTTTGATTATTACTGCGTGGGATCGAGATCACTGACTTCATGTGAAATTGTTGTATCAAACATTGATTTGGCGAAGATCACGTGTTCCTTGAGTAACGAATGCAAGGCAATAGTTATCAAACCTGATAAAAATTGGCTAGGTAAACTTAAAATTTAGAAATAAATTCCCTCTTTTAAATTAAGGCGTAGTTTAAGAATAATGTTGGAACTTTGCATTGACTCATTTTTCATTGTTTCTATGGGCCATGGAACTGAACTTTTTTATGACATCTGGCAATTAGAACTAAATTGTTGATGATTTCGTTGCTGGCCCTTGGGAAGGCATTATTGTCTTGGCTCCAAGTTTTCTTGTCCAATTGGCTTTATTTAAAATAGCAGCACAGTAATAATTTAACAATCCTTCTTATTTTCTTCTTTCATTTACTTGAAACTTTGATGAAAACATGTCAACATTTCCTTTCAGGACAGTATGTCGTTATATTGAAGAACAGTGGAAGGAGTCTGACTCCTGTTACAAGACATACAACGTTTGTGAAAATTAATTAATCACTGCAAAGGTGAAAAAAGTTTATCTGATAAAGCTAATGTGTTGTCAACGAAAGCAAGATTGAGTTACCTTCCTTGTGAGCGAAAGCGCAGTAAAACAATGAAACGAGTATTGTTGAAATTGGGTAGTTCTCCAAAAGGCTCCAAAAGATGATGATTCCAAACTTTCTTTTCAGCACATGAAGTACACTGTACAAAATGTAAATAAATGCACCATTTTAATTTTCATAGAAGATGCAAATTTAGTGTATATAAAAGTATTTTTTTATTATTCATATTGTTGCACAGTTTTTGTTATGTTTATGCAGTTTTTGCTCCTTGATCTTTTCACAGCGATATCCCGTCGCAACGAAACTAATATTTGGGGGGCTTCGAGCGAAGCGAGGTGAAACGGGGGACCAAAATTTTTAGATCGCTAGAAAATGCCCCTGCTGAGTAAATTGATGGATAAATGACGATATTTAGACGATTAATTGGCGAGGAACACTATCTGATGTCTTTATCAGCTTAAAAATTGCTCTTTCCAGCATTTTTGAAAAAATTAGAAACAATCATTAGGAAATTATTGGGGGGCTGAAGCCCCTCTCTGGTCAGGGATAAGGTGATCCCACAATATTATAAATCAATGTTACAAGACCGATAACCAATGATTCAATTATTCATTTAAACGATTTGAACTCATTCTCAATCATTTACGATCACTGATCACTATTTATGACCATGTTGCCATCAACCTCCCTTTCGAGAAGAGATTGCAGGAAATGACGTAGAATCCAATTCAATTTGAATTCATGATCAGTGAAAATGATGTAATGTTGAAAAGGGAGAAGGACAACATGGAGGTCGGATTGAAAGTCGCGTTTTGTTTTTGTTGGCAATTGTTAAGAAAAATGGCCTAGAATGGGAAGTTTGATCTTTCCATTACAGAGAGATTTTAGTGTTGATTCTACTACAGAGTGGTCTGATAGTTTGCCATTGGTGGTCAACTGTGTAAATGGAATTTTATGTCTGGTGACATCGATTTTGTTTGGTTTCATCAATTTGACTTTCAATTTCTTCTGCTCGTTTATTTTTAAATCTTTTAAACTAATTTATATTATGTTTCAAGTTTTGGAAACTTTGTTTGCATTCTCAAAGAGTCTGATCCAGTTTAATTACACTCTTGTCTCACGAGGCCTGGTTGTTTTGGGAGAAATTGCTTCACAATCGTCTGCGTGTTTGCAAATTGGATGTGTTGTACTCTTCAAGTTCTTATTTAACTTTTTTAACTTCATAGTGAACATATCGTATCTTTGTTTGGAACTGACGGTATATTTAGTGACAGTTTCAAAGGATTTGGTCTTGCTATCATTGGATCGAGTTATTTGTTCTTGCAGTGCAGGCTACTCATCCTTTGTTGCTTGGGTTGGATACTTTTTGACCTTATTTGCGCAGTATGCTTGGAGTTTCGTTACAATTTTCATCCACGTGGTAAAAACATCCTTTTCTATTTTTGGACAAATACTTGCAATATCATTCAATCAAACAACCTCGTTTGCAGAACAATTCATTCACGGATTACTCATTCCTTCACTTCATGCAACTGGTTCCATCATGGTAGCATCCTTCCAAAGCATGGGCCACTTTTTGAATTCAGCTGGACAAAAGTTTATTGGATTGATCTCTGAAAGCACATCTCAGATTTTTATAATTTGTGAGCAGCTTGGAGAATGGATTGCAATGCCATTCACGTTAAGTAATTTGAAAGTGATATTGCAGTCAGTATTCATGCTGTTGAAAAACATCATCAGTCTTCTAATTTTTGCAGTATCCTTTGTATTTGGACTGACAAAAAACTGCCTCGTTACAATGCTAGAACAACTGGCTGTAACATTTCAGTATTTGAGTGTTTTCTTTAAAGGATTTGGTTCAGCATCATTTTGGATAATGCTTATTTTACTGGCCTGTTTTGCAATCCCTCTTTTGGCAAAAAATGGCTATTTGTTGCATAGACTTAGTGCTCTGGTCCAAGGAGTTTACAGAACTTTGTCATCTATTTTTCAAAGACAAAATATTGGTCAGAATGAGCAGAGAAGATTGGGACATGAAGCAAATGGGCCAGCAGAAGAAAGGTTGCTTAGACATGAAGTTGAGGTCACAGAAAGGATGGATGAACAACCACCAGCTGGTGGAACAAATGCACAGCCTGTTACTGCTGGTCAGGCAGGGGAGGAGAATGAGCTGACTATTTGCATAATTTGTCAAGATGTGCAAAGATCAACTGTATTGCTGCCATGTCGACATTTATGCCTGTGCAAAGATTGCGCTAAGACACTTCATAGTCACATTGACAGAGCGAAAAGAAGATGTCCACTCTGTCGTAAATGCATAACTGATATCATGGATGTATATATCTAATCAATATGACTTGTCTTCAGGTCAGTTAATGGTCTTAAACTTAATGCAGAGTGTAGAAGCATCCTTTATCAGCCCAAAATATTTAGAACAGGCAATTAGGTAGAGGCACACTTGATGGGGTATAGGATAAAGAAAATGGCTCAATTTGCTCTCTCTCTCTTGAGTAAAAATATTCCCTGGATTGCTAATTCTGGCCAATTCTTTGTTGAGAAGGTCTTAAGCCTTCCCTCCTTGGAGATGCAAAGGTCATCGCCATGCTTAATTTGAAGCAGATGTCATATAGAATACAGCACAACTTTCTGTTGCAATCATAACATAAGAAATTTAATTGAAATTAGAACAAATCCTATGACCCCATACAAATCTTTTCCATTCTCTTCAGTTTATTTTTCATTTTCATTTCTTTTTTCTTCAGCAGCAACTGATCAAGCGGTAATAATTTTCACATGGTAGTATTAAGTTTTGATGATAGAAACTTATTTGTTTGAGGTTTAAGATCTTATCTTAAATTTTGTGTTCGTAGATTTAGTAGTTCTGTATCATCTATATTATCTTGAACCCAATAGCTGGATGTTTGTAGGTTTGCCAGATTTTTAGCTTTGGTATCAGGGACGTACACAGCCCCTGCAAAGTCTGGAGGCAGAGTGTGCAAGAAAACTTTTCGCAACAAAGCCCAACAGACTCTCCGAAAAGAGGGATACACCCTTTTTCAGGTGTATTTTGTGTGAGAAAAATGTCTGCAATGAAACCGAAAATGGATGAGAAATGTGAACTTTTCATGTAATATCTAAGGAGCGAGAGGAAACTTTATAAAAGTTGGGGGTCTGAACCCACCATTCCCCTCCGTGGGTACGTCATTGTTTGGTATGATAATATGGAAGCACAACATTCACTGCATTGTAAATAGTAGATGCTAAATTTGAGTTGATCATATATTTTTCTGTTCTTTTTCATATCACTTAAATCACAAACCAGTTTTTAACTTTCTCAGTTTTAACAGCTGCGTGAACATCAGTAAGATCCATGCAAAACAACAGACCGAAGCCATGTAGCACACCATAATCAAACCCATTTTATCATCTGTAGGCCAATATTCAGCAACTTTCTTACAAAGCTTGATGTATAGAAACAGTTACGCCCTCATTGCAAATAACCCTTCCCAAAAAGCACCCTCAAGTTCCCCCCCCCCTTCACCAGTTACTGTTTCAGTTGTCATTTATCTTCACCGCATGTCACCTAGAATAATCGCAACTTTTGGTCATACCCCCCTAGGCAAATGACTCACCCCCTCTCCATCGTTTTTTTCCCGCGTGACTCGCGCGGCCTTGGAATGGCGCCTTGTACAATGCATTATGGGATAGACTTATATCCGCCATGTCTAATTTCGAATGCGTGCGATCGTTTCCGTTGAGGAATGCATGCGTTATATGAAAAATTGGCCTACAGACATTCTCTTTAATTGTTCTTTTCTTGTCGATATTCAGGTTAAGCTACGGCCACTAGTGGTGCACATGTGAATGAAACGTTGGAGAATTTTCTGCAAGGCAAATGGATCCAAAGGATCGCGCTTTTATGGAGAAAACGACTGGAAAAATCCGTGTCAGCCATGGCGGGCGACACCGTGGAAAACCTTACTCCAGAGCAAAAGTTAAGCCGTCTGAAGAGACTGATTCTCAAAAAACGATTGAAAAGGTATAAAACATAAAAAGCTCTTTATGAGAGACCTCAGAAATAGTCGATAGCTTTCTGGATACTGGAGAGTTCGCTGATTTTTGGTATTTTTGTAGCCAGCAGTCCGTCTAGGCCCATGATAACGGTCCCACATGTCGTGGCAAATCAGTTATATTAGAGAATTCATTTTGCCACACATTTTTACCTCGTAACAAGTCAGGACTTAAAAGAGAATTTGTGATAATCACAGGATTATCTATGAACCCATCCAAGTTTGCTTTCAAGACAAGCCAAGACTTGAAATGTTATCCATCGATTGAAAAAAAAATTATTTTCTATTGAAACAGAAAACCATGAATGATTTTTTGTAGGTTGCTTTTGTTGAATAGTTTGATAAACTAAGTTGACATCAAGCTAGTTTCTAAGGTTTGAATGAAATGATTCTGTGTGTTTTAAAAGTTAACTTTGTAATAATTTGCAAAAATGTGCATTTGCGGTCCTGAGTATGTTGTAGGCTGCACTTCTGGGCAGCTGTTCCCCCAAGATTATTTTTAAAAAAGAACAGTTAGCACTCTTGCAAACTACGGGTAGTATTTATAATCTGATGTGAATGCGTTCTACAAAAGTTTGATATATATATCAAATGCTATAGCAGAATGTGGGTTCTTAGTGTGTCAGAGGGTCCTCTCCTTGGGAGCTGCACACCAAAGAATATCCATAAGATTATGCTCAAAAAACTTGTGTGCATACTGATGGGGTCTGGGTGTGGTCATTTATAAATGATCTGATGTGAGTGTGTCCTACATTAGTTTGATATGAATCAAAAGCTAAAGCAAGCATAACCAAAGCAAATGTAATCTTGCATGCCCAGCTGTTTCCTCGAGCATTGATCTTTTTAAAAAGTGCCATGCAATCCAGTCTGGATTAATGTGAGGTGCAATGCAATGTGGTCATACAGAAATGGTGTAATGTTACAATTTGTTTTTTCTAGAGTTTTGTTGGGAAAGTAGCAAGCTATGTTGTTCCACAATGGTTATCAAGCTGGTTCTCGGGCAAAAAAGAGGTAAAGTGACTTCCAATATTATTAATGTTGATTGTACAGATCCTACTTAAAAAGATTTAGAAGATTGTTCTCATAACATTTCTGCGTCCAATAATTTATGCTTTCTAATTTTTCATTCTAATCATAATTCTTATTAATCTAATTCAACTTTCTTATTTTATTATTTGGAAATATATCCTATTTGTTTAATCAATCTGAAATATGTTGTTAGACCTAACAGAATTTCTACTTTAACAACAATGATTTAAGTCCACCCTACAAACTATCCAAGAAGGGATATGCTCACATTACGTGTGATACAACCGCCAAAATTTAACATCCTTTCAATGCCCAAAGAGACACATAAGGGCAACCTTTATAAATTGACATTTAACAGCTAGTTGCTAGTGGATGGGTGAGTAAGTTGTGGCCATTGCTTTTTATGCGTGGCAGGTAAGATTATGGAAAAGTTGGCTCAAATTTGAATGACATGATGGTATGTCATAAATTGTCAATAAGATTGTTAAAGGTTTGATCACATTTACTAACAATATTTCACCATTTAGCTTTACTGGATGGGTTAAGAAAGTGCCTTCAACTGCCCTAGATTCAAGGCTACGTGAGAAAGATCTAGCTCATATTTTCATGACTTTGTTCTGTACTTTTAATCAACTTTATTTTTTAAAACTGCATTCAATTTACCCAATAGGAAGATAAAAAAGGTGAGCAGGAAACAGAAAGTGAAAGTGATGAAGATAATGGCGAAGAGGCTCAAACTAAAAATGAAAGAGAAACAAATACAATACCATCAAATCATGTTGCTCAAAATTTGAAAGAGCAAAGAAATCTGACATCAACACCAATGGTAAGGAACATGCCCTCTTTCACCATCTTGAGTTCAGATGTTTATGATCCTCATGAAGGCTCCTCAAATGATGATAAAAATGCCTTGAATTCTGAAACAAATGATAACATTATTATTAAAAAGTCTACCACAAAATTGTTGAGTATTGAAGATGATGCTGATGATAATGAACCTGCTACAGAGAAAAGCGAAGGAAATAACGAGTCCTTGCCCATAAAACCATTCTCTTTTTCAATGGGTGCAAGACCAGCTGGACCACCAAAAAAGTTCTTTGCTGCCAGAAATAAGCCATCATTCAAAGTATCGAGTTTTATTTCATCAAGTCCTTTACTGCCAAGTGGCTCATCATCTTCATCATTTTATGCTGGTGTAACTAGCTACGGAGGAGCATCATCATTGCAAAACAGGAATGTGAAACGCCAAAGAATGTCACCAGTTGCATCAAATGTTCCAATGAAAAGAGCAAACATAAAACCAAAAACAATGACTAGTGCAAGGGGAGCTGTCACTAGTGATACTGCAAGAAAGATTCTTGGTGCTTTAGAACGCATGTCATCTCCAGTCAGAGATGCATCAAAACTTCCAAATTCTCCATCTTCTGTTCTCTTTAATCCACTCAAAAGGAAAACTGATCAATCATTCAGTTTATTTGCAAATCGACCCACAACAAATCTGCCACCTACAAGCTCACTAACAGCCTCAAGAAATGTTAATTTTCAATTAAGAGAAAAAACTAATTCACCTTTTCAATTTGGAACAAGGGACATAAGGCCCAGTGCACCTGTGAAAACTTTCCAATCTCGGGGACTCCCAACATCATTTTCCCCTGATGATAACAGCAAAGGAAGTGGTAAAATTAAGCGACAACGACAATCATCGCATTACACTGCCATTAAAGAAACTGACGATGAAGAGCCAGTCAATACACTACCAGAAATTATTGCTCCTGCCCCACTTGTAATGAGTAGTTTACCAAAATTCAGTTTTGGGGTCAGTACAGTTAGCAAACCCCAAGAATCTAAAGTATCATCTGTTGAGAGCAAGACTACCATTACTGATAAACAAAGCTTTGAAGGTTTCAAATTTTCTCAACCTGAAGTATTATCTGAAGGAATTAAAGGAACCGGTAAAGATGTTCCAAAAAATAGCTTCCTGTTTAGTGTGCCAACAGTAAAAGAAACAAAAATTGAAAAGAACAATGGACCAACAGCAAAAAAATCGCAAACAATAGATTTGACGAAGCCCAAAGAAACATTTGTACAGTCTAATGTTACAAAACCTGCATCAGAAAAATCATCAAGCATTTGGAAGAAAAAGTCAGATGGTTGGGAATGTGCAACTTGCATGCTTTCAAATGCAATTGACGCCACTGTTTGTATTGCATGCCAGTCTGCAAAACCAGGTGAAAAGAAAGCCACGGGGCTTGAACAAAAAACGAAATTAACTTTTGGAAATAAGTTTAAAGCAGCACAAGGTTCTTGGGAGTGTTCTGAATGTATGCTAATGAACAATCCTGATAGTTCTGTATGCAAAGCTTGTAATGCAAAGAAGCCAGGGAAAAAAGAGGACAAAATTACAGAGAAATCCATTACAATTGGACAAAAACCAGTGGGAACAAAAGGTTTTGCTGCAAAGTTTAAAGTAGATGAGGGTATGTGGGAATGTGATACTTGTATGCTGCAAAACAAGGCAAAAGACAATGAATGTATTTCTTGCAAAGCTAAAAAACCAGGAGCTAAAGAGAGTAAAGAAGCAACTAAAGGTGGCAGTTTGAAGTTTGAAACACCTCAAAATAATTCGAATGACAAGGGTGCATTGCTAAAAGCAAAGTTTGCAGCTAGTGCAGGATCATGGGAATGTGAATCATGTATGTTGCAAAACAATGCTGATGTAACTGCATGCATTTCTTGTTCAACTCCAAAGCCTGGAACATCTGCAGAACCAAAACCAGTGACTATCTCATTTGGTACAGCTGCAATTAACAGCAATATTAAATTTGGAACTGGTGATAGTAGTAGTACCATTTCCTTTGGTACCAATAGTGGAACGAATTCAGGCACAGGGTTTGCTTTTGGTAATAGTGGATCTGGTGGTTTCAACTTTGGGAACAGTGATAAAGTTGTAGGAACTGGCATCAACTTTGGATCAAGTGACAGCAAAGGATTTGTATTTGGCAACAATCAGGCATCATCAGGATTTGAGTTTGGTTCAAGTGTTGGGTTCACTTTTGGAGTGCCAAAGGAAGTTAAAAAAAGCGAATCAAGCATGACTGCTAGCACGTCTAAAACTGAAGAAAACAACAATATGTCAGATTCAAAAGTAGTTTTTACATCATCAAGCCAGCAAACGGGAATTTCAACAACAATTGATGCTAAAAATGCAACTGAAAAGGGAGGTATTAAGTCAATTGCCGATGCTGCTAAGGCAGGATTACTAAAAGTGCCAGAGGTTGATAAGAAGGCAAGTGACAGCCCAGGATCTGCATTTGGTACTTCTGCGATGAACGGTCCTGGGTCCATCGATTTTAGCACACCAAAATCAATAAAGTTTGGTTCAAATTTGGAAGGGGGCAAAACTACTGAATCATCTGTTGCATCTGCGGATTCAGTTTCATTTAAATTTTCAACTGATAGCACAGATAAAGCCAACAAGTCGGCGTCCGGATTCAGTTTTGCGGCACCTTCATCTTCGTTAGGACAGCAATCATCAGCAAACACAGGGTTTAATTTCGGAGCAAGTGGCACTTTTAACTTTAAACCACAATCGGAACAAAATGCATCAACAGAACCAAATCAAACCAAAGAAACAACACAAAAGCAAAACTCTACAATTTCATCAGAGGCACCAAAATTTAGTTTTGGATCAAGTTCTAACACTTTTAACTTAAAACCAGCAGAGCAAACAACTAATCAATCAACTAACCAACTCAAAGACCCCATAGTATTTGAAAATATCAATACTTCCACTCCTGTTTCCGCAAAATTTAACTTTGGACAGAGTCCGGCCCAGTCAACAATTGAATCGCTATTTGGAAACCCGCAAAAGAAAAACGAAAATCAGATGAATGTCGCAAAACCTTTTCAGTTTTCTGTTGAACCAATGAAACCAACCTCGACAATATTTGGACAAAATTCTGATTCAAATTCACAAATGACAGAGGTAAATAAAGTAACGAACAATGCACCGACTTCCAACTCGTTGTTCAATTCGGTTGCATCCAAAGCAGATACTAATACGAACCTTTTCGGATGCGCTTTGTCACAAAACTTCAGTTCGCCATCTTCGAACATGTTTGGTACACCAAACGCCTTACTAGGCGGTAAATTCAGTTTCGGCACAAACTCAAATGACGTTTCTAACATATTCGGGAGCCAACAAACTCAGAAAGAAGAATCCCAACCGACTTCTGGTTTCAAGTTTTCTTCCACATCGGTTTCAACTGCAGGACTTTTCATGGACACTGTCAAGCCGGCGGCAGATGACAAACCAAAGCCATTCAGTTTTGCAGCAGCACCGTCCGACAATCAAGGGAGCAGCCCGTTTAGTTTTGGTAACCCAGCGGTAAACAGTAACGCGTTTGGTGGCGGTGTTAGTGGCGGCTTCAGTTTTGGCACAAATGATAATTCGGCGCCAAAGTTTTCAACAGGAACGGGCTCGCCAGCACCGTCGAATCGGGTCATAAAACGAGCCGTCAGACGAAAGAAATAACCCGAAAAATCGGTTACTTCGACAGACAATCCTGCGGTCACCACGACCTGACGGATCACTGAACGTGCGACGAATCCGACGTTGACTGACGGACCGCCAAAACGCGCCATGGTTTTGTACCGTACCTCACAAGGCCTGCAACGTTGCTTTGTTATGTGTATCAAAATGAGACCAAAGGTGACACAAAAAGTGGCATCAAAAATGACACCAAAATGAGACAAAGAACAAAGTACAAGAAACAGACGAAGAACATTTGAAAAGTGTCTATTGAAGATAAATAATGTTTATGAAAAGAACTTGTATCATCCAAAAAAATTATTTTGCGAAAAGGTTGTGAACCCAAATTAGAAGTGATAAAGTTTGCCAGGGTATGTGCAGGATATTTGATTATCAACTTTCGTAAGGTAGTTAGAAATTTTAGATCGGAATTTTGTTTGAATTTTAGTTGATTTTTGCCTGCCTTACCCCCCCCCCCCCCTCTCTCTCCCAATTTGTAAAGAAATTGTTTGTAACATTTCCTAAGGAATTTAATCGGAAAACTATAACATCAATTTATTAAGTTAAACACTTCTAATTTAGTTCCCATCCTTTAGGGACAAATTTGTGTGTCATAATCGAAGGAACTTATTCCGTAAGAGATGGGAATCAACAATTTCTTATTTTGTATTGCGTGCAAGGCCGTAGTTAGCTGTTCTACTTTAGGGAGGGCTTTCTACAATGAATTTGCCGACAAAATGGGCGTACAATCCGTCTGCGAAATTTGCCAACGAAGTACTCCTTCATAGCCCAAAACCCTTTGTTTGAAACATAATATTTTCCCTGGGGGTTTCACACCCCCCCTCACCCCACTGGAGCTACGGCCTTGATTACGTGGTATGTGGATATTTCCAAACAAATTTAAAGGAGCCAGTGCGGCCGTGATTTTACCCCCTCTCAAAAAAGAGAATTTTAAAATCGTTCCCGTTGAAGATTCTAATCATTGGTATGAGGAGCCTGGATTATTTATGTTCGTAGGGGCCTGGTTCGCACAATTTTTCAAAGCAGACTTTTTTAGCGTTTTAAAACCGTGTGCCGCCCTCGGTAAAAACCATCAATCCCTCAATTGATCATAATAAGAACAATTTAATTATTGTCATTTTGTGTAATTGAATTCGGAGTTTAGTTAGATAGAAACGTGTTGTATGTATCTATCAGTCGTTGGTACATGAATCTAAACGTTGTAAAACAATAACTTATTATGTTGTTTTAGGCAATGGCATTGTCTTAAATAGAAAAAATACCGATTTACCATAATTATTCCCTTGAAGCTCACATTTAAGAGTCGATTTCTTAACCTGGTGCTCTTAATAGTTTCGATGGCATGGTAAGAATCGCCCGCCCCTTCCCTTCGCCTGTACCCCGTTGCACCACACGCCCCTTTCCTGGGGGGAATTCGGAATATTTGCTTGTAGCAATCAATATTATAGATTTAAAGTTAATGATAACGGGTTTATTTATCACTTTTAAATTCTATCTGTTTTTATTTTAAAGGCTCTGTCATCCAGGTTAACATAAAATGGCTTTTATTTTCTGTAGTCCTTTTCAAATTCGGGTTGAAATTCCCTGCATTCCCATGGCTCCCTCTCCCATTGGTAATGAGACGACCCTGCTCCTCCCTTCCCGCAACAGAAACAAAGCATGATGCCCTGCTCCTGATTAACTGATTAGGATGATTATGAAATGATGGTGATTAACTCGTACTGATTATGATGATAGATAATCGAATGTAGATTTCAAATTCCAACACAAACTTTTAAGTATTGCGTTGCGAGGAGTTATAAACATTTAGAAAACGAAACCATTACATATATTATTTTCACAGTCATTGATTCAGTTTTGGTAATTTTCTCTCTTCTATATTTCACATTTTTATATCATCAGTTATAACAGTAAACTCATCGCAGCTTTTCGTAATTCGAGTACGATAATAAGGTTTCTTCCCAATTCCATGCGACTTCCAATAAATCCTTTTTTCTATGATAATTTACCATTAAAGATCTTAGGCACCCCTCAACAAGGAATCATCCTAGGGTGTAATAAGTTAATAGAATGAACCTCTTTCAAACTTCCATCTATCAAGGGTATAATATAGAGTCATTGTTAGTTCCCCCCCCCCCCAGCTAAGTTGATACAATGTCCTGAAGGGGGTCAAGATGTTTTCCCATAATATCAAAATCGCACTTTTCCTGAGACTTTAATTGCTATGCGGTACTGACAAATATCTCTACCTCTCACAACATAAAAGTTTCGCCACTCCCCCCGACCTGCAGAGCAGCCTGATACTGATTCTATTTGCAGATAAAGATCCCAAAATTTGGAGAAGCTGGAACATTCTGAGTGGTTTTGCAGTTTTATCCCCCATTTATGACATTTGATTTGATTCTTGATAGCGGGTTTTAAGTAGGAGGGATTCTTCATTGGAGGACAGTGGTCAGTCAAGAAGACTCCAGATCTCTAACACAAAAGTCTCAGGGAAAGATCAATTGAAGAGAATAAGTTGTTACAAAGGGAATGTGTACATTAAGAAGTTGTTTCATCTGATGGAAAGTTGTCAAGTTTTGTGAATTTGTGGACAGGACAAATCATAAAGACATCTGAGATTGTATTCCTCCTGGTGAGCTTCTTTTAATTTTTTTCTGTTATTCGTACCCCCTTAAAGTTTCTAACCTTTGTAATTGTCCTTTCCCCATCAAACGTAAGAATACCTTGGTAGTCATGTGAAGTACAAGGGGGTTAATACACGCGTTCTTTGATGAGGACTTGGAAAGTGTCGGTCATATTGGCATGGTCTGTTTCACTTTTTCGTTCATATCTTATTTAGATCCAGGTTGACTGGCACTTCATCAACTGGAAATAATCAAACCGTGTTTTTCAAACACCCCCTCCCCCAGCCCATCCATTGGAAAGAAAAGAAAATAAATAGAGAACAGCATCTCCAATCAACTGCTTATATCCTACATTTTCTCTGCCCAAGAACTTCACACATATCTGACAATTCAAAACAAGGAACTTAATTTAAAGTTTAAGGTACAAGCTATTATCAAAATTGTTCGATGTCTGCTTCAAATTAGGTGCAAGGGTTGCTGAGATTCTTTTCAGGAAAACTCAAAACTTGGTTGCAAAATTGTTTTGCTAGTCCCCTCATTGCAAGCGAATGTTGTTAGGTGCATTTTTGCAATTGCTTCGATAGTTCCTCCATCTTGATTTTGATAGATACAACCTGGAGAATTTGTATCCAATGTCGAAAATAGTAAGCATTTGATGTTATTTACGCCAACACGTTTATAGAATATTTTGTGACAATCACTGTTCCTCAAGCACAAATCTCTGCACTGATGTACATTGAAGACATATCGATCTCTTATAAAACCATCAAAGCAGTCGGGTTCAATGGAGATGTCATCTACTTTGCCATAAACAAGCAAATCATCTACTTCACATCCGTGAGAAATAAGAGTTATAACCAGCAAAATGACAAGATGTTTCATGACAAGTTCAATATTCAGTTTTGCATGCAGAATGCTACAAATTTTTCAGTGTAGTTTAATGAACATAACATTCTTAAACATTTAAAATATTGATAGCTTTATCTTTCAATAGATATATTTTTTTGCTTTTCACCTGAATACCGTTCTCTTTAAATTTTAATGGTTATATCATATGTCTGCTCTGCATTTAAATTTTCATATTTTTCACGTTTTGCTGCTTGTTGTCTTCTTGCTGGAATATTTTTTTCATTTGAAGTCCAATTCTAGATTACTTGCATTGAACACTTTTAATTAAATCAAAGCCAGGAATCAAATTAAACAAAAATTTATATTTAGCTACAAAAAGAACTCTCTAATTTGATTTGCAAACTTAAAGCAACCTGTGGTTTTGTTAATGTTTGCAAGATTGGATTCACACATTCATCTTAAACTGGGATGAAAAGAAGTCAATGGAAATTTTATGATTTTTCTAAATTGTTTTGAATTGTTCTTGTGCTGTCCTTAAAAATCATCCATGATTGGTTTGATGCTAAATATCATCCAGCAAGTAGACATTGGCATCAGCAATTGGTCTAGAAACAAAGTTTAAAAAATCAATTTAAAAAGATAAATGAGAATTGTACGCATTCTAAGCAAATCAATTTTGCAATAAATAAATTAAGTTTTATCAGTTTCTTTGAGCGTAGCAAACCTGCAGCTAAATTTTAATGTACATGACAGTATCATATAAATGCCTCTATTCCTTTCTTCCAAAGAACTCCCAACTGACTTCCTTTTATTTATCTCAGTTCGAAGTATTTTGCGAAAAATCAATGCCCGTCCTATATTTTCCTATTTCTAGCGAAGCAGGCATTGCCGGAACAAGAAAAGCGAAACTGTTTGAAATAACATTATAATTCTAAGCTTCAACCTTCAGTTACTCAATCAAAACAGATGGAAAATATTAGCTGATTGTCATTTTAGCATCAGAGGTAAATTTATATACTTTCTTAATTTTTAGTGGATTTTAATAATGGAACTTTTTTTGATAAATCGTTTTCGAGAGGCAGTATTTCACGTCAAGAAGAATCTGCATCTTGGCTATTCTTAATCAAATTCTTGTTTTATGTTCAGTTGAGAGTTCATTGAAAACTTTCTCATCCTTTACTCAATATTAATTCGTATTTGAGCAATTTCTAATTTTTATGAAATTAGACGTTAAATAAATCATAAAAATTTGAAATGATACGAGTCTTTTTCATCTACTTAATATTCTAAACATTCAAGGCTTTTTCTATCATTAAATCAAGTTCAGTTCTTATATAAAAACTATCTAAGAAGCATGATCATATTTCATTTCTTTGTGTTATATGGAACAAATTTCAATGATTTCTTCCATACCATATTATCTACCAACTCGATATTACAAAGATAATTATAAATTAAAATTATTAATACCTTTGTCACGTCGATCTTCTTCACATCAGTGTGACTGAATTTCTTTGAAACTTTAACTTCGCCTGTTCTTTGTGGATCATCATTATCAAAGCTAAGAAGACATTTTCTTTCCAACAGTCCTGTTATTGTTGTATTAAACAACAAACAATCTAAACTTTCATCGTTAAAATTAACTGATTTGCATTCGTAATATCGATTGCACAAATCAAGGCAATGTATCTTCTTAGGAACTCTCTCTTCTTTTATAAGAAGCTTTTTGCAGTCTTCATTCTTCACCTTGCTCATTGCTGTAATGCTCTCACTTCCAAATTCCTCCTCAATATCACATATTTTTGCTTTGATTTTCTGCACAAAAACCAAACACAATAAGAGACAAAACAATAGTATTCGTGAGTCTACTCTGAATTTGATTCCAATTTCCATCATACAAATTCAGGTAATCCAAATGCAAGGCCAAGATGTCCTTTACTTTGAGATACCTTTCCTACTCTCCAGTACTTGCTTATTGTATGCTAATTTATGTTAATTATTTAAGACACTCATTTTAAGTGCTAATTATGTCTATTGCAATCTTTTTTCCGGGGGAAGGAGGCAGTCTGTGCCAATCTTCATCTGCAAGTTGATGATTTCCAAAACACGTTCAATATGACGAATAATCATCGCCCTTTTCCTTCTTTCTAAGATCCTGAAAAAATTATCTTATTAATTATTATTTCAAATATCACTTAAAACCACGCCCTATTTTTGTTTATCGAAAGAGGCTGATCAGTGTTTTGTTTACTTTTTTATTACTCATGTCTATGAATGATTCGTAATGTGGCAAGTTACATCTTTACTAACTCTTTTTAAATCGATATTAGAATGTGGAATGTTCATGTATACCATCCTTAAAGTAGTTAAACAATTTCTTCCTTGTTTTTCTTTAAATCTAGGCGTGAATTGATGAAAACTGGAATTGAACTGCCTTCGTGGTGTCTTTATTAATCAAACATGTCATGTTATCATGGATATAAAGGTAGCTTATTATGATTTCAATTTCTCTTCTCTATCATTCGTTTCTCAAACATATGTTATTATGTTTTTCATCATTTCATCAAAAGTAATCACTATAGTAATCTAGAACCGTCTAGAGCCATTTAGAACTGGTCAAATCTATCTAAGACCAGCAAGAACCTGTCACAACCATCCAGGACGGGCTAGAACCTGTAACAACTATCCACAACCTGCCCTTACTATGCAGAACCTTTTGGGAAAAGCATGATCATAACCAACAACACCATTTGACTGCCCTTGGCCAGGAGTTTCCTGTGCACTTAAAAACTTTCTATCGAGACAACATGCAAGCGAAGGAAACGAAAAAAGCAAACCCAAATCAAGAACTTAATATTCCATCATATTTCATAATTACAGGTTGCACTTTTGATTTATGATTGTTTGTTTGTTGAGTGATTGATTGATTGATCGATTGATTGATTGATTGATTGACTGATTGACTGATTGATTGATTGATCAGAGGTTTGAATCATCAATTGACACTTCGAAGATGAAATGTTTGATTGAGCCATTTTTTATAAGTTCATTAAATAACTGACTGTTTGAAGGTTGGGTTAATTATTTGAGATTAAGTTATAAGCAAATGATTCGTTGTTGAAAAGACTGATTGAGTGATTGGATGAATCATATATTGAATGATGTATTGGATGCTGGTTTAATTGCTTCCAATGATCCTGATGATCAACTGATTAGTCTTTTAAGTTGCCTTGATGACCCCCCGAAATTTAATGAACTTCTAGTAAAACCCGAGATGCAAGGAAAACTCAGCTGTTTAAACTGAAAATTTTGTTTGAAAAGCCTACACCACTTACACGCAAAACAAATGCAAAATGGATGTTTTATTCTAGTTCTTTTCAAAGTGAAAATAAATGAAATTTATTAAAGCTGTTTGGCTCCTTCTTAACATTTTAACGTTGAACAAATCAGTGGGGTTTTACTATAATCATCTTCATAAATGATGTAAATGACAATGAAAATGATGACATGTAGATGATGATGACACTAATGATGTTGATGATGATTATTATTATGATTATGATTATGATGGTTATGATGATGGTTGGTGATGATGATTATGTTGATTGTGATTAGGGTGATAATGATGGTTAACGAGAAAGTTCCTTAAATAAACTGAGCTTTAATTTTACAGTTTAGTTTCATAGGCTACCAGATGCGATGATCTCAAAAACAAACAAATTTTAAGACGAGACCAATTTATAAGGAACAGCTGATCAAACAAATTTGAAATAAACCCGCTGCTGAATAAATGTTTGCTCTGAAACTGTACTCGAAAATATGAAATTCTATGAATGGAAACTAAGCACTCAAATAAACGTGCCTTATTTTTGGCAGAGTGAAGAAGCATATAAAATTTCGCCTTAATCAAAGGGGGTAACAAGTCTAAAAAGGGGGCTTCACTTCATCATAGTTGATGGGATAGTAGTGGTGGCTAGCGTGCTTAAAAACAATTTTCCCAGCCAAAACTTAGAAGTTGAGGAATCGAAAATCGACGCCTTCCCCAAAAAAAAATGTATTGGCATAAAATGTCTGGTTCGAAATTTACAGCACGTATCCAACATTAATTTATACCCTGCGTGAAGATAGAGATTGAATGATAAAATTCTTTCATAGTTAATGATATATTTTTTTATTTACACTTTTCATAATAGGATTAGCGCATTAAAAAACTGCAAAACAATTGCCTGAGAAATTGCATTTTCTTATCATTCAAAGCCAAAGAAAGTTACTGGCTTGCCTTGCACTGTTCGTTGCCTGTTCACAAACGCACTAAACGATGAAACACAATTACCGATGAAATGATCAGCTTTTGTCATGATTGCAATGTCAATTATTGGATCATCAACTTCATTATCGCCTCTTCGAACATGAACTGCGACCTGGAAATACCACAATGAACTTTTAATAAAGTGACAAAGGAGACAGTTATCTAAAAGAGGGAAACCTCAGCAGCATTTTAAAGATGGAGTGGTTCAAGCATGAAGGGGGGGGGGAATACCCTAAAAATTGCAAACTGAAATAAGCATACCATATAATTGCAATAAACCATAATAAGATAATGTAGTGCAATCGATTATGGAGTGGAAAATTTAAAAAAAGAAGAATTGGCACAATAAAAGTGAGACCATTGCTTAATGAATTTATTATCTGATAGCAAAAAACTTGCCTCCATTTTCTTTAAAGCTTTCTTGAAATCTTTGATCATTGAATCATTATCAGTTCCAATAAATAACCTTCTCGCTGATATCTTTTTCAAATATTTCTTCACTTTTTTTATTATCTCGTGTTTAGATGGTGCACACATCTCATATGTCAATCTCTTTTCTTTGTTGTATCCTGTGCATTGCTCAGAACAGAATAATTTTTCAATCTTTTCTTTTTTTAGTTCTTTGCATACGTTCACCTGTAGTAGAAGATTTAAAACTCAAAATTGTTTCAAATTATGCAGGTAGCATGGAAACGATAGCATAAACCCAAATCATTTAATTCAATATTTAAATTCAAATTTGCTCACCATGTCTCCACCATTTCGTAAATGAATTGCCACAAATTTTTCACCTTTTAAATTATTTGCTATGAATTCCTCAGATTTTTTGTGAATATATTTTGAAAATTCAATATACTTTTGAATGTAATGGTTTTCTTTTAGAGACGGATAATCTCCAGGTGCTCCTTGGAATGCATACACCAAATATTTGGATGATGGAAATCTAAGTGAAAAGAAACTAATAAAAACACAGATTCAATCAAATTCTAAAAACCAGGTGACAAAATTTCAAGAGTCTTTGTCAAACTCAATGAAGCTAGAAAAGCTAATTTGCAATATTTTCAAAAATTCACCTGGCATTTTTGTAACCCAAAGAATACCTAATTTTTTAGAAGTACTTATTCCCTTGATTGAAAACCACTAGTATTTCCATACCTTCTGTTCCATTCATGGGCAGAGTTTTCATGGCGCATGTCCCAGAGAATGCCGGGATGGTCAACATATCCATCAAAATCAACACCATAATGATTCCAAAAGGGACCAAATGGATTCCCATCTTTCATTCCACATGTCTTGCCATCTCTAAATATGTAGCAAAACCCTAAAAGATAAATTAGAAATATCTGAAATAAATTTCCAATTAAAAGAAAAAGTACAGAATTTGAAAAGGAAATTGAGTATGGCATGCTGAAAGGTTAACTCACCATAACGGTGTCCTTTTTGCCAAATTTTTGGAGCCTTTTCCTTCATAAACTTTTCCATTGTCATCACCTTATGAAACTTTTGTAATGGTTTTACAGCAAACCACTTTGAGAATCGAATTCGCTCCTACAAAGAAATTACAACAGAAAAATTAATTTATTAATGGGTAAATTAACAAATGAATGAAGTCATCAATGAATGAATGAGTAAGCAAATAACTGAAGGGATATATAAGGAAATTAATGAAATTGTTTATGGATTAATGGACAAAGGAACCAATGAATAAGAGACATGTTTAAATATTAAGTGACTGAGGCATTGAAACTTGATATAAAATGTTGTATTAATTAACCAACTAATGAATGAATGAAAAAACTTGAGTATGAAATTATTAAAAAATACACACTGATCCAGCAGGACTCCATGATGGGTAAACAATAAATGGTGGTAACACAAGAGTCCGGTTCAGGCCCTTTGCAAATGCAAGAGAGCCAATCAACTGCTCAGCTTGATTACCAAATCTTCCTAAAAACAAAAATTTTTCAATGAATTTTAATCACTGTACTTGCACAATGTCAAAAAGGAAAAGGATGATGAATAGATCTTTAACAGAATTTAATCGAATATTTTGGATGCGTTGTAGTAAAAAATTGACAATATTAATCTTATGGATTAAATGGCTGGATGAAAATATTAAATTTCGCAAAATTAAATTCCTGGAGATTGTAAATGACAGCAAAGGAAAAATTTGACGCACTCTGTACGAAATCAAAACACTTAAAATTAATAAATATGAAAAACTAAAGTTGCACTCATAAGAGTAAAATATATCGTAACATAAAAAGCTAATGTCTTGCATCGTTTGTAACATGTTACTATACTTTTCATTGACTTAATCCTTTGTTCGACATTCCATTGATTACCTTCTCCAAAAATACTCAGCATCAGTATTGGTTAATTGCTGCAACGAAAATTCCTTAAAAGTTATACAATAGATAAGTAAAACAAGTAAAATACACACCCATGCAAGGACAGTATAAAATATAACCAAAAGGATCGATATCTAAGTCGTTTTTTGTTGATTTTTCCTCATCATTATCATTAGCAGCTAACATTGAAAATTGATTTATGGAACTCATTCCTTCATCTTGCTGAAATAAATTCTCTTCACCTGCGAAAACGTTTGGTGGTACGTCTTGAGAATCAATAAAAGAAATCATTGAAATGAAAATCAAGAGCAACTCATAATTATTACACATCTTGTTGCAAGACCACAAAGCACTTTATGGAAGTAAGCCACAATCAATGCTTATTGAATTTAATGGCCTAAAGCCTTGCATTTTATCTTCCTTGTGGCATTTTGATCAGCAACCAAAGAGATCATGTAAAGTTGGCAAATAAACCATGTGAATTAAACCACCTTGAAGTCTGTTCTTTGGTCAACAAAACAACCCGCCGAAACCAACTTTAATTAAAAATTACTTCCCGTTTTCGAATCGAGATTGGCGATTGCGCGCGAAAATTCAAAATAACAAATGAGTTAGGGTGGACTGGGGTGCAGTGCTCAAGCGGGTGGCAAAACTTCCTTTGAACAAGTGGCTCGTGTCCCATTTTCAGCTGATTTTGTGGATAAACTCACCATTTTCTGTAACCTTTTCTGATACAGTCACAATAATCTTTTCAAGATAGTAACGTTGCTAGGTTTGTGTTTTTAACGTAAAATTTTAGGATAACTATGACAATTATTATATTCAACAGAAGAGTCATCGCAACGCCGGCAGAATGCATCTTAAACGCTTTGATGAGAGTCGAAATAAGCATTAACAATGATGTCTCCGAAACCATTGGCCTATTTGAGAAGAGTTTAAATTGGTTCACACAAGTCATGTATAACAAAACAGTCACAACAGCAAAAATATGAAATTAGACGAAATCAGAAGATCCTTCTAAACAACTTTTGCAAGGTAAGAGTATTTATATCTATGAAATCTTTTCAAATACAAAGCAACCTTTAGGATAAAGTGTTTGTCCAAATATTTACCGAAATGGTTACGATATCATATAGCGCATTTCTATTTTCTTGTTCAACGTAATGCCTAAACAAACTCGAAATTATCTTTTCATAAACACGATATTGATAACCACGTCTTCAAAGGCCATTGCCAATAATGAATATTGTCAAAAGCGATCATTCAAGTTTGTTTTTAATCAACCATCATTCGTCTTGAAAGCGAATTTTGTTTGGAATGAAACAAAAGAAATTGAATATGCCGCAGCAAAGATAAGACCATAATTGCTCAATATTTAACCTCTGTCAACCGATCTTTTCATGCACTATGATCAGCTTTCATTTCAACAGGGGTCTTGTTTCCCCCTTGTTTAGGGGAAATGCAGGAATCAACATTCTTTACTCAGCTAAGAGAGTTGCGTTTTCCTCAAACAAAAAATTTGCTATGCAGATTTTTCTTTTCATCGACACTTCTTTCGAATTTCTGTTCGGAGAAGGCCACAGAGAAATAGGGGGTGTGGATAAGTTTTCCTTCAGATCCTCATGTGACCAAGACATGGCTAATAACTAGCTATTCATTTGCTTTCAATCTCAAGTACCACCCATCTCCTGGCTGTCAGCATGTTTCATATTTGCTCCGGTGACCCTGATTTTGTTCATTTCAGTCTTGGTTGGATAAGTAACCTCGCTTCAAAACTCATGTGCAGGTCTCGCTCTGTACCCCTCTAAGCATAGAATGACGTGACGTCCATTTAGTACTAAGGACATGCCAAGGCATAATAAATTGATAAAATCAACACGACAAACAATTTTTTAATCTATTTATTAATTTATTGAAATTGGTTCAGAATGTGCACAAACTTGAAATTATCTCATCAGACCTGATTAATTTAATTCTAACAAGGGTAGAGCATCAATTCAGGGGTTTAAGCTGATTATTAAACCAGATCAGAATTTTTTTTTAACGAAGTTTAGATTCAAAATTGATTTATTTTGCAAACTTATCATCCAGGTCTATGATTTTATAGAAATTTGGTAAACAAAGGACTCCGAATGAACTTAAAAAAGTCTTTTACATTCAATAATTAATTACCCCTTTCCCAATTATTCAAGTAGTTAAGAGGTTGGCCTTAAAAAGGATGGGGAACTTACCTTAGAAAATTTTTAAATGCAAAATTAAAGCAGTTGAAATTTTTGTAAAAATTTCGCGGCTTTTTCGAATTTTGGTTGCTAATAGCAATAGCCTCGCAATGATGATCACGTTGAAAGAAAAATAATAAATCCCAAGCGTGTTGTTCACATAATCCTCGAAGTGCAAATGTTTGTTGATAAATAGAGAAATCGGCTTGAATAAGGAAAAGTAAAGCCGTAGAATTATGAGCAAGTCGATCAGACATGTTTCTTCACGCTGGGAGACAGTTAAATCGTGGGTTGAAACTTCTGATAAATCATGATGACGAAAAAACACCCGAAGCTGTTGAACGTCTTGTTGATGAATTTCATAACGATAAAGAATTATGTTGCTACCAATTACTTAATCACCCAGGTTCAGAAGATATTTTATGGGGAATTGTCAGATTACTTGCTTCCAAAGATGCAAAGTAAGTTGTTTTTTATTACCAACTTTTTATTATTTAAGAACTTCCTATTTCAGAAGTTAAACGCCGGTGAAAAGGATAATCTGGTTTGCTTTTTATTCTGTTTGCCTTTTTGTTACAATACCTAATTATTTATTTTTGCTTTGATTACATCTTGAACATTTTTATAACTTGAATTATCCTACAAAATATATTCTAAATTTATTACAAATCGTTTTACGCTCGACCTCTTTGTAAACTACAATTTTGCAACTTTTGCTTCCACCGTTCCTGTTCAAAAAACCAACTCGTACCTTACCTTCAAAGAAAAGTTAATAGATATTTTTAAAATCAGATTTCGCTTCAAGACCATCTTTTTTCGATAATTCAAAATTGGAAATTTTTTTGTTTCTTTTTCTTAGTATGATTTCCCTCGTCAGCTAGCAAGTGTTTACTTCAATTCGTCGAAGGGAAATGACAATTATGAACAAAGAAAAAGGTGTAAACTGGAGGTGTAAATTGAGCTAAATGGTACAAAATTGACGTCATTAAAAATCGCTAATTTTTCCAAAACAAGCAGCGGGCTTTTTATAAAAAAACCAGTTCAAGTAAAGTCTTTTGCTCTGTTTGTTGCGGTTCACCGAGTTTCCTATTTCCTCGTTTTCCCGCAAAGTGTGTTTAAATTCAATCGTAAATTTTAATCTTGTGCCTAGTAAACTTTTGTATAGTCTATGAACAATCCTGTTCGTTCTTATGAAGGAAAACGTGATTTCAATTGTCCTTTATTGTCTACTGAGATGAATCACACCCAGTTCAAGTCTATGGGGGAGGGATCTGATAATTGGGAGGGGGGGGTCACAACTTCTTCTTTATGGTGAACAAATATCGCCCTTTGTTCCTTGCTTCTTGTGAAATTTTATCTTGAGTGTCACTTTTTTTATGCTTGCACCCTCTGCCTCTTAATCCTTATTGATGTCTGTGATTGTCATTGATTTTGAGAAAAAGAGCAAAATATTACATTTCTGCTCAGAAATTGGATTTGTTATTACTTAGAACATCATGAAAATCAAAACCAGGTAGTGAATATCAAAAATAAAATTGATTTGTCCCTCTTTTTGTTTTAGTGTTGCAGGACATGCAGCATATGTCATTGGCACGGTTTGTGACATGGATGTTGGCAGGAGAAGAATCCTTGAATTGGTTGTCAATTATAAAGACCAGGGATTTGATGTGTTGGCCAATCTAACTAAAATATTATATTGTAAAGACAATGAAAGTATAATGAATGCATCTGGTACTATTGGCACTTTGGTAAGCTCAATAGTTTTGTTGTCGAGTAATTTTAGAACTAATCCTATGCCTAGAGAGTATTGTGAAAGAGTCTGTCACATCTATGGCCCATGAAAAATATTTTATTTTATTTAACAAGAGAAAATAAACATATCAGTTATCAAATTTGTGTGAATTTGCTTTACTTTTATCGAGAATCTTTGTTTTAATCTCATTGGTTTCATTTGCAATCTGTTTACATGAATTTTTTTTAATCCAACATTATATTTTCAGAACCTAGCTCTTAAGAATAACATTCTCCATTCTCCAAGAACCAATACAGAACTCGTGTTTTTGTGTATAATATATGTGAAAGCTTTTTATAATTTCAGGCAGAAACATTAGAAGGGAGGTCATGGATGCTTCGAAAAGAAACCCTTGATGAAACATTGTCAAGAATTACAATTTTACTTGGAAATGAAGATGTTTGGACAGCAAGTAATGCAGCACTTATCATTGCAAGGTAATGTCTGATGCAATTTGATCTTTTTTGATAAAGGTGATTGTTATGATTATGATTATGATTATAATGATTTTTTGATTTTGTGATTAATCACTGCTTCTGATTTTGTTATTGATTCCTATCATGATCTGCTGATTATGAATATCTGTACATTAATTAGATATATCATATATGTTCATTTTGATTTTTTCAAGATTAACAATAGAAGAAGAAGGATGTGCTAGGATTTTGAATCGAAGAGACACAAGAAAAATTCTAGTTCAACTTGTTCATTGTCTTGGTATAGATGAAGCCGGTAAGATTAATCGTAATCCAGATTAGGTTTTCATGTTTAGGAAGCAGCGATCGTTTCATAACGGACATTTTGGTTACCCGAGTTTTTAAAACAAATTCATCAGGTCAGGCGTTCTTGATGTAAAAATCAAGGGTTCAATTTGTGGGTCAGATTTTGATGAAATTGTCTCCTAAAAGTTCAACTTTATATTGTTCATGTTATAGTATGTTACTCCTTGCTTCTTTATCAAAAGCGGGTTACAGATGTGTATCTGTTTAGGTACGCTATGAATTTGTTATTATTAACCTCCGGTGTTCAGTAAAAATTATGATGGAACGGATTTTAGAAAATTCCTGAAAAAATTTTTAATTTCTGTTTAAAGGGAGAGGTATGAATGCGGCTTTTGCCATTGGTAGAATTTGTGACATGGAATCTGGAAGGAGACACATGCTGATGTTGAAGAAATCTGATTATATGGCAAGCATTTCATTTCCACTTTAGTTCATTAGCTTTTTAAACAGCTCTTTTTCGAATAAGTTTTTCGATGTATTACGATGTATTTACGTTTTTCGCAGTTTTGTCGCAATCTAGTTGAATCAAATAAATGTCAACAAAACTGAACAAAAATTATTTTGATTGTAATTCGGAAACATTTTCAAACAGGATTGAATAAAATTGGTTGCTCTCTTTCTGCAAAAATGTAAACTTAAACGAAAATATTGTGTTTTTTAAGGAGTAATTTTAATTGCAAAAAATTTCAGTTCATGTGTGGCCACATCAATTGTTAATCAGCAATTTTTAAAATTACGCCATTCTCGCGAAAAGTGTAGCGCGTACATTTTTGCAGTGATGTAAATCGCGGTTAGCCATTAATTATGCATAAAGAAATTATATCAAGAAAGATAATTCGGGTCAAATCTGCTTCATTTTATTAATATTTAATAACTATTTGCGAAAATTATTTTATCTTCAATTTTCTTGAAAGGTGTCTATGAATTGTTGCTGATGTTTTAGAGAACTTTGTACATTCTCAAACTCTTGAAACAGGAAGTATGAATCCATTAAAAAGGGAAAATGTTCCCTGTAAAACCCCTAAATGATAGATTTCTATACGCCGAATAACTCAGAAATGACGCGGCCGTCTCTTTCTAGCGCTGGTCTCGTTATGAGTTCAATCATGATTAAATTGTATCGCTTTCATGTCTAATTTTAAAGCAAAGACAATTGATATTTGCGGTAAATATTCTAAGACATTACTTATGCTAATCCCTCCCAACGTCTGCCCAAAGGCCCCAAATGAGTTTATTTTGGTTTCCATTTTTAATCTTCCTATCCTGTTGTGGATTTTCTTGTGGAGAGCCAAAAGATATTTTTAATTCTAATGATAATGCTTCCATTTATAATTTTCTTTTAAGATGGTTTGTATAACTTGTGTCAAAGCTGATCTGAAGAGGCTTTTTTAACGGGCAAACTCTTTCTAATGACCATTTTGACAAGAGAGGCACTTTTTCAACGTTACTAAAAAGGGATTTTAAGATTTTTTAATTCAATTGCATAGAGGAGAAATTTTACTAGGACATAGAAGAAACTGAAAGATTTTGGAAATGTCTTTGAAGATTTCCTTCAATATCATACTATGATAATATTGGATTAACATCACGTTATACTAGGTTGTAAGTTATTCAACTCGAATCAATCCTTTCCCCAACTTCAACTTGTTGAAAGCTTTGAGAAGGCTTGTGGTTGCAAAGAAGTAAATGTAATCATAAAATACAACGCTTGTAGAAGAATTAAGTTTTCATTGCATTCAAATATAAATTAGTCCTTTGAATTACCATTTCATGTTAAGCTCTGTATATAAATGACCTTAGTCAACCTTCACTACTTTTCTAAGAAAACTTGAATGACCATTGCAGACTTGATAAGAGCAATACATAGTTTGACTTTGCAACATGACAGTTGTGTTTAACAGTTTTGATAATATGATTGTAAAATACTCCTAGGCAGTCTCAGATGAGTTTCAAAACAAAAAAACTTCACTGTCCATAAACTCGTTATGACCTTGTTCTAGTTATCAGATCCAGTCATCAATTGTGGTGTTATGGCTGGAGAACCTTGAAAGATTTGAAAAGAAATTATTGAATGCAATAGAATTTAAAAAGACACACCTAGAAAACGCCCAGAAGATTGGAAAAGACAATCAGGCGTGGAAATGTCAGCTAAGGAAAAGTTCTAGCCTGAGAATTTTGTTCCAGATGTTTATTTTGATAAAAAAAATTGTGAAATTGTTGTTTTATGTTCAATAACGTGTAAAGATTTGCTAATTTATTTGTTTTTAGTTGAGCAAATTGACGGAAATGTTGGAATCTGATGATGGTGGGTGCAACAAAAATGCTTGCTTTGCATTGAGTTGCATTGCAGGTAGCACTGATGGTGTATTGCGATTGCTAGAACATACAACAAAAGAAAATATTCTACGTAGACTTTCAACTTTGTTGTCAGCACCAGACGAAGAAACTGCTTGGTTTTCTGCCATGTAAGATATTTTGCAATCATATCGCATTTGCATTGTTCACATGTTGCAGTATGTTGTATCTTTATGTTTTGAGTTGTTCATTTTTGAGGCTGATTTTAATTTTATTTCAGGACACTGAGAACACTCGCAAGCAAGAAGAAAGGATGTTTAATTTTGCGAGATCATAAAATCGTGAAAGATGCGCTTAAAGTAAGTTCTTTATTGATTGATTGATTGATTGATTGATTGGTTGATTGATTGATTGATTGATTGATTTATTTATTTATTTATTTATTTATTGATATGCTTTTTTAATTTCAACTTGGTATGCCTCGAAAATTGATTGTTTTTTTTCAAAATATGTGTTTTCTTGTTCAAAATCAACAGGAAAGAGTCAAGGCGGTCGGTCTGAAGGATGATATAAAGGAAGAAATTACAGTAACTCTTGAAATCTTAAAACATTTAGACAAACCTAAACCACCAATAGTTAAAAGTGAGTAGACATCAAATATGAGAATTCTTAAATTCACTTTACTGGTCGAGTCGATATCATCTTGTTTTCATGATAACATTATATGATATTACATTATATGATATTACATTATATGATATTGCATTATATGATATTACATTATATGATATTACACTATATGATATTACACTATATGATATTGCATTGTTTCATTATACATATGATATTACATGGTGATATCTCTCAACGTTGGTGCAACTCAACAGAGCATCTCAATCGATGTTAATATTTAGTAACAGGAATAGCCACACTGCTAATAAGAATAGCCAATGATTTCTGCTCAGGGCTTGTTGAAATGAAATTGTTCAATTCTAGGGTATCTGTAGGACATCATAATCTGAGGTATTTCATCGCGACCATGTAGCGTGACTTGACCTCGAACCGTGTTGACATAGTGGTAGTCTACGCATTGATTGATTGATTGATCGATTGATTAATGATTGGCTCATTGATTGATTGATTGATTCATGCATTGATTCATTGATTTATTCATTGATTTAATATATCATTGATCGTTGATTAATTCATTCTTTGACTCTAATAAAATATACAAAAATAAATTGTTTACAAATTATGAATTGCAAGAGTTTCTTAAAATCATGTTTTCCAGTCGAAAGTGCAACAACTGCCAACGTCCAATGGGATGTAGTCAGCCCAAAAAGTGGTCTAGAAGTTACATACACATTGCTTATGGGTAAGTTTCAAATTTTTTTTTGGTAAGTAAACTATAATAAGGAAGAGCAAACATCAAAACAGAAGATGGCGTCAATGAAAAGGAAAATAATAACAACCCCAAACGCTTCCTGTCAATCTGTGTTGATTTTGTGTATCTTTTCAGACTGTCCTGAAGAGACCATTGCTTACCGCGGCCAAGAAACATCATTTGAACTTCAATCGCTGAAACCAACTGACAAATACAAATGCCGTTTGCAAACATCAACTGAAGGAGATCAAAGTCCAATTAGTAACGCTGTGCCTTTCACGATGCCCGAATCAGGTATTCCAATGCCACATAATGCACTCGCGATTTGTGGAACTCTGGCTAATTGGGGTTTATGTTAAGTGGGACAAATATTCATGGCCCTGTTTAATTTCCCAGGATATTTGATTAAATGGGCCATTTGCTAAACAGGCAGATTTATCGGGTCCCATTGGGGCCTCAGTCTACTAGGGTGTACTGCATTAACAAACTAGTGGTAAGAATTAATTAGAAGGTATCCTAGTGAATTACCTTCTAGATGACAGACTTGATAAATTCTGCAGCCTTTTTTGTTTGAGAAAAGGTCGTATTCGAGTTTTCTGAGGAGGTATTTCATTGCCAGCAAGGGCGCCAAATATACAAGTTTGATGTTTAGGCCTTGATATTAGTCCAAAAATTTGATCGACATGTTGCAAGATCATTTACGTAACTACCACAGTTTTCAATCAAAGATCCTAGCCCAATGTCATCATGTAATCGTAATACATGTAGAGATTGAGCGAGTAAACGGCGTTGAGATGATTCATAATGGTACAGAACAGTTAGAACCAAATGCTTTATACGAGGCAGCATACAGACATATATGAATAACATATTTAGATGTATTTATTGACTTGTTTTAGTACCAAGTGCTCCACAAAATGCTCGTGTGTTGGGAAGAACAACCACTCAACTCAAACTTGGATGGGATCCTCCAGATTCTCCAAATGGTATAGTTAGAGGATATCAAATTTATCAACAAGGTATATTTTGGTTTTTTTTTCTTTTGTTGCTAAACAAGAACCCTTCATTTCGCTTTTCATACCAAAATAGATATTCTTCGTTCCTTGGTTCCCCAAACCTCTGTCTTGGCTATCTTCTCAGACACGTTACAACTTCCGGCCTTGTGAAACTCTTAGACCAAATATTGCATCACCTGTTTTTACAGTTCCAATTCTAATTAAATGAGATTCTCATGTCTTATTTGATAACTTTTGGCAATAAAGTCGTGATCTTTCTTCATATTTTAGGAAAAAATGGATTCACCGATACACGCGATCTGTATCATATTTTTATCAATCTGATTCCTGGAACTGAATATTGCTTCGAGGTAGTTCTAATTATAAATTTCAGCAGTTATTGTCAGAAATTGTTTGAATGTCAGAATTTGTCATTTTCCCATTCGGCAGCCACCATCCCGTCCAAGGAATCTTTAATTTTATCCTGTTTATTTCAAAGCATTTAGCCGACTTAAGTATAATTGATTCATCGCATAAATTTGTTGATTAATTTGATTGTCAGTTATTTGATTCGATGATTAATTTGATTTTTATTCGGTTCTATATTCAGATTTATGCTCTTACGTCAGTTGGTCGTGGGGAGAAAGCAGATGTGACATGTGCAACTGTTGATCTTCGTAAGTACCATCTCAATCTTTCATTTAATCCTTTTCTTTCTATGTTATTTTTTATAATTTAACGACCATGTGACTGACTTCTCAGGCCTGTAAAATAATTCATGAATGTTATTATTTGCTGTAAGATTTATTTTTATTAAATTGTTGAAATATTTCTTGAAAAAATGAAAAAACAATTAGCTAAGCCATGATTTATGCAGCTGTCCTCTTGCGATTTTCGTCTTCCTCACAAATTACATATTTTTCCATGTTTCGCTGAGACCTCAACTTCATTTAAATTTTAACTTTGACTCAACCATTAAATAAAGATGATTTGTTTGATGTTTTCTTTCCATATAACACCTCTCCTTTTTTCTCGTTAGGCGAGCATGCTCCAGCAAAACCAAGTCTTCATGCTTTAGGCCGAAATGAAATTTTGATTCAATGGAATCCACCTGAGCAACCTCTGGGAAGAATTAATTATTATGAAGTGACTCAAGATGGAGAGGTTTCAATTTATTTTTTTTCATATTTAATAACTCTCTCAAAGTTTTTTCCATAACAGATTAACTTCCTCCTTCAGACAGTTTTTGTGACTCTTTTTGTTGGAAATAAAACTGAAAGTTAAAGATACATGTTAATGTGATATTTGTTTGTTTCAGGTCATCTATACTGGGATTGAACGAACGTGTACTTCGAGAAGACTACAACCGAATACTGAATATGCTTTCAAAGTATGATAATCAGTTGACCCATTCTCGTATTCGAAAAAAGTTTGTTAAAGTTCAATTATAACTACCGAAGTCCTCCTTGAGATCTATTATCATTCTTGAAATAAAGCTTCCTGGAAACTTGAGTCAGAAACTCAGGTCGGAAAACAACAAAATATTCCTGAAATTGGCGTCAGAAGTTCGTTCGGGAAGAAACAAATTAACACAAAATTTTCCGAACCTGTTTAGCTTCCTTTTGTTTACACTTTTAATCATCTTCACAGAAAAAAATGGTTGAAGTATTAAAAGTTGAATTGTTTTCATTTTAGGTAGCGGCATGGACAAGTGACGGCAAATGTGAAAGCGAGGCTGCTAAGAAGAAAACACCTAAAGATACAAGTAAGCGATTTCAAACTGACATGAATCATAACGAGGCAAAGCCAGCCACCATATTCCTACATCTTTTTGCTATTATTTTCTTCTGCTCCACTTGCAACTGTAACCCCCCTATCTTGTTTCCTGTTACAAACATCATTCATGTACACTTTCATATCTTCATTTTATTAAATATTATTTTTCAGAGAGCAATTTCCCTCGTGAGCCTTTGTATCCATTTGATAAACGATCAAAAAATGGAAAAACAAGACCAGGTATTTTTTGATATTTCATTAATTGGATTAACATGAAATTAAACAAACAATGCAGTGTGCGAAAAAGGCTTATTGCAGAGATATGCGCCATGTTCAACATAAGAAGGCATGGAAACAGAAAAAGGTTTTTGCTAAGTTCATAAAAACAATTGTTGATTACACACGATGGAATAAAAAAACTAAAAATGGTAGAATTAAGAGAATTTTCGAAACCGCTGAGAACTTAAAATATGTTATTACTTTTTTTATTGTTCACAAAGATCATAAGTCACGCAATATGTTGCAGATTTGCTCTGCAAATTTCGTTTTCCCCTCCCCAATAACACACATTAGATTCATAACTGCTATGCTTCTTCTCTGACGATGATCGGCATTAACAATGTGAACTAATTCTTTCTTTTAGAGAGACTTTCAAGTGCTTCGAGTAATTCCTCAAAACAGAGGGCCAAGGTACTGTAATCTTTAATGCTTTGATGAACCTCTCAACAACCATTGTCAAAAGTTTTTGGAATAATCATTAATCGAAGAACTTGATTATGGTTGATTAAGTGTGTGATGCATCGCAGAGGATCAAGAGTTGCAATCAAAGTGCGATGAGGTTGATAGTGGGAATATGAATGAGGATCGTGTTGATTAGAGGGTTGTCGTTTTGATTATGTTGATTATTAAGATGACTAGTTCATGTTTTAGAGTAATAATTTTTAAAAAAATAATGTGAATCTAGGAAGTGGATCTTTTTGTTAATTTATAGTCCGTTGCTTACCTCAAATCACCAAAAGTAACACGTGACACAAACATTCGACCAAAAACATCGTTGCAGATGGAGAAAAATATACCTAGTAAGTTGGTTTATAATTTTGCTTAACTATACAAAAATCGTTTGGTTGGCCGATAATACTCCGATATTTTAATGAATAAATCAATGGGTGTAATGCGGCCAGAAGTCTTAGCTGATTGAGACGGACAAACAATAGACTTGGCGATTGAAGAAGAGGGGCTTATTAATTGCTATGGTAATAATTCTTCACACGTTTGATAATTTTCGTCTCTTTCCAATACAGAGCTGCGAAGTCCAGCAAGTATTTCTTCATTACAAGGATTTCCAGCTCCGATCAATTCAAGAGACGGAGTGAGTGTTTTTCTGTGTGAAACACGTCAGTGTCTTAACGTGACAAGATTAATTTGTTGTTTTACCCCATCCATAATTGTAATGCCAAGAAAAGAGCAACATGGTTTTGACGATTTGTAAAATCAAATACACGCTTTATGCGAGAGAATATAAAACGAGGATTTCATGAATTATAATTATATTTTACCATCAACACAAGGCCACTTCAGAATAAAACTGGAATTAAACACAGCTCTGAAGGTTTCAAAACAACCCTACACCGTAGCAAAAATATTTCGTTATTAATTTCACTTTTCGTAAAGCTTCCTTTTTCCCGCTCTAATAGTACATTATTCTTCTCCGTATGTTTTCCATTTCTTTACTTTCTGCCCTTTATTTTTAAAGATGCAACGAAATACTGCCTCTGCTCGAAGGCGGCATTTTTCAACAGGCACTTTCGGAAATGGTGACGATTCAAGGAGCCAGTTTTCTCCATCGATGCGCCGTTCAGCTGATCGTCCATCAGTTATTTCTTTTCCATCTCCAGTTACCAAGGGTAAGCTAATATTCATCATTGCAATCTAAACTCATTCATCAAACTATTGGTCAGGAAGATTTTGGGTTTTGATCACGCTCCCATTGCAAGCAACAGAGTTGTTTTGACTACTTGAAGCAGCTTTCCATAGTATAAGAAACCTCCCCTATTGTCACATTTGGTGAGGCAGTCAAAAAGTAAATACATTTTTGTTTACTGAATTATTTTCTTTTCTCCTACAGAAAGCCTTATTGGCCTGTCATTTCGACCAGGATCGTACACAGCAATCCCTAAACAACCATTAAAAACATCTTATAGTTGCAACGACGCAGCGAGTGCCATAAATGGTGCCCAAAATGGGACTCATACTAAGACAAAGTAAGATTATGCAATGCACTTCCACCTTAATTTAAATCTCAATTTCATGCCATAAAATCATGGATTTTTAGATGTTTTCTGCATCTCTAGCAGTTGTTGTGGTTTGTTGCTGATCAATTTAGTCAACTCTCTAGTTAGAATAAACCTCACCAACTCCCATGACGATACTGCTACAGAACTACGTGTTAATTCTTCATACAATCTATGCCTAGATTAAGTGTTACTTACCAGTGGCCCATCGTTATGCAAATATTCCCTAGCTGTAAATATGCCTTGTGTTGGCCATCAACCAAAGAGAGATTCTAACTAAATTACAAACCTACCGATACAATTAATCCCAATTTTTAGCAAATAGGATGGGAGGCATTCTTCAGAACAAAAGAAAGAAAATAAGTATGTCACAAAATATTTCCATTTGCTGGGCTACCATGAATTTATGGAATATAAAATGGTTTTAATTTATCAGTTCAATTCTCACTGTGTTCGTTTTCTCCGTCTTATTCAAAGAGTTTCATATATTAAAAACATTACCATACCTTTTTACAGAAAATCAGTAAGTTTTGGTACACCATTTTCAAAAGCCCTCGATGATCTTCAGTCGATACATTTGAACAACAACCGAACAACTTCCAATGAGTTTCCATCTAGCCTACTCACAAGGAGTGCAATTCGTTCGCCAAATTCAGGATTTCAACGAAGGAGAATTAGTTCAAGTCCATCCCACATAATAACCTCGTCATTTTCGTGAGTCATTTAAAAATTATTTTCAATTGTTTGATTCATAATTATTTGATGCATAATGTTTAAAATTTTTCTGGAAAATATTGTCGAGATGTTATCATAAGGAAATGGGGGACTGTAAATTTATTATTATCCTGGCTGCGATTTTTTTGCCAAATTATGGCGGCATTTTTGCTTTTCTAAGTTATCTTAGCCATAGGAAATTAAGCATTCCCTGTCTTATATATCTAATGCTTAACTGCTTATTACATGATGGAAGAATGCGATCAGTGACGTTATCAATATCGTTTTTTAGTAAACCCTGAGAGAGTTTGATGGGTACCCAAGAAGAATAAACGAACTTTAAAAGTTGGTATACCATTAATTACTAAACACATTTACATTTTATGTGATATTTGAGGTAAATATATTGGAAAATAATTACATGTTGCATTGTAAAAAGTTTAAAATGTAAATATCATATATGTTTGTAGTTGACTAATTATAAATTTCTAATGTGCTATAAAATTGATTATGATTATAATGATAAATAATTTATAAGAAATAAGTTTGTAGTTGTTCAGTCAAATCCTAATGTCTATGGTATTATATCTTGTATAATGATAGTATTATTTGAGTTGTAATGTGAAGTTAAGAACTGTTGTTTATGAAAAGTTAAAGAAACAAATGTTTCGAATTTGTATTTCTAATTTCAACCTGCCAGCAAAACTAGAACTAGGATGAGATGTTACTGAAAGTGATTGTTGAATCTTTGTAGAGAATAGTTTGTTATTTCATTCTTGAAACTTAATAGGCTGAATTAATGTCTATTATATTTTATAGCCTGTTATATGAATAGAAAACCTTGAACAGTAAATGCATTTGGTTTTTATGACCACCAAAAACTTACAGAAAAGCTAAGTGATAAAGATTTGACATAATGCCAACATTTTTTTGGTATGAAAAGCAGTTCTCCTTCCTCAAGAACGCATTCAAGGTATGGTGACTCAGCAAATAAAGGGAACTTCATCAAATCTGGGTCTTCAATATCCACCTGTAAAATAAAATAAAGCCATGGTTAGATCTTAATGTACTTCACAAAGATAGAAAATTATATAAATCAAAAACGTAAACTAAAATCTAATCCAGAAATTTGTTTTTACCTGACTTGTATTGTCCAATAAATGTGTTTCATGAGGATACAAATTTTCACTGAACTTTTCATCATAAAGTCGAATGTACTTCTTGCCAACAATTTGTGCAAAAATGTTATGATATGGATCATGGTGCAATGGAGAGACAGTTCCACTTGGACCAAACCATGCATTAATGATCACATCATTGTCATTATCACCTAGGCAACAGTAGTCAGGGATACAAATGTCTTGTTTTAAATCTGGAATTTGATCAAACAATTGATGCTGTGCAAGGTATCCTTTTTCATTTTTACAAAGAATAAACTGGTCAATAAATTCATTGATTGTAAGTAATTTTTGAGTCCATTCTTCTGATGTGTATCGGTCTCCAATTTCAATTGGCACAGTTCGATGTCCTGCCTTTCTACGTACATAATCTATATTCCATCGTCTGTTTGTCATTGCTGGCCAATGTTCCATTGCTTTTTCAATTATAATTGGCTTTGATGATAAAAGGCAGTTCCCATAAAAGTATTCTAATGATGGCTTTGAAATACGCTGAATCAGTCTACTTTCATCAACTTTTATTCCTGGGCATATAAAATCCTTTAGTTTAGAGGTTGTTTTCACTGCATAATCTTCTTCGTGAATATACTCAGCAAAATGGTAGTCTTCCTCAGATTCTATGTTTTTAGATAAATCTTTTACAGATCTCTCATCATCCGTACCATCATCACTGCCATGTTTCCTTTTCAAAACTCTTACTCCATCTCCAGAAACCTCTAAACTTCCTTTTTCCAGCTTTTTAATTTCATCTTCATCATGAGAAGTTTCCAAAAACACACTTTCAATGACGCTTGCCACTTTTGCCAGTATATTTCCCATCAAAGGTACACCCATCATCAGGCCTAAATCAATGCTCTTAAAAATCTCTTTCTTTCCAGCATTTTTCCCAGCTAAACACATCACCTTAAGCAATGTACTAATTGTATACGCTTCCCGCCATCTTTTATCGACCTCCCTCCAATGCCCTGTATTAAGTTTCTCCCAAATAAAATCCAAAGTTATTTGTGCTTTACTCAAACCCCCTTCAAAATCACAACAAAGTATTTTATCCCAGCCTTTTTTTAGCAAGTACAGCACATCACTAGCACCCATTTCTACAAGCCCATCAACTATGCTTTCAACAGGGCTATTTGGCTCCCTGTCTGCGCTTTCTTCTGACTCCAAACTGCTGTCATTCGAAATAACATTGTGAATTTCTGATATTATCCTATCCGCCATTTTCATTGCCAAGATGGCTTCTAATGGCAGCAACAACCACTAAAAACATTGCAACAACAACAACAAGCATTGGCTGAGGTTGCCATGGTATCATTGAGAGCCTCTGTAAAAAGGGTTATTTGTTGGCAAGCGTTGAAGGGGGGGGGGGGAGTGCAATACCAAACCTCTATTTAACACAATTTTGAGTTCAAATCCTGTAACTTTTACGTATCAGTTGGAAAGCAGTGGGGTTTTGGGGGAATGGGTCTCAAACGACATCATCTCCCGCCCCACTAACCAATAGTTAAATTTTTGGCAATACTGATGCAAACATCTTTATCAAATTGCAAAGTTTTTAATTTGTCTCTCGTTTCCTATTTGGTTTTAGGTGCACAAGTGTGTGAAACATTGTTGAAAGGCAGAGTATGTGTAAAAGATCCATAGACGTGGATGTAAATCGTGGATAAAGAACATAGAGGAATGGATACACTCAAAATTTGTACAATGCATAAAAATAACTGAAGATCGTGTTTACATTAGAATAATGGTGACAGATCTTCTCAAATGGAGCAGTCACTGATTGATGATGATGCACAAGTGTAACTTGCATCAAGATGGACACAAAAATACTGAAAGATTAACAAGAGAAAAACAACACAAAAACTGGGATTTGTCAATTAAAAATGATTGAACGACTTTTTAGACATTAGAATATGGTGAAAGTTTATTAAATGATGTTTATGCAGCAAATTGTCAGCAAAAATGGATGCTTCCAAGCAAAGAATCTACCTTGTCGCTTTCAGCTATTGTTCATTTGTCAGATGTTTTTGGTTGAGATGTAAAAGCAATGACAAGAGAAAGAAAAAACGGTAATAAGGGATTTTTAACGTTTGTTATCAAAACGTTATCAAAAGAGGTAAGATACCGTAAATGATATTCATGAAAGCTTATTTGAACTGGGTTAATACGCAACAGCTTATAGGCCTATGGGGTCGGAAAGGGAGAAGGGGTGAGGATCTTTTGGAAAGGGAGACAGTTTGTTTTATTGAATGGACAGCAGAAAGCATCCAACAATCCAGGGTATGAACCCATCACATGAGAATAAAAATTTGCTTCGATTGGCTCTCCCTGGTAGGGTTCTAGATTCTTACTACACTCTCAAACCTACCTGCTTGTCTTTACATTGATGTTATTTATGCATTAAAAAAGCAAAAACAAGTTTCCATTAACGATAGGTTAATTTGGTTACAACGTTGTTTAAAGAACATGCTTCAAATTTAAATTTAAGATAATGATTTTCCAACTGAGACGAGGCCAACAATAACAACAACGACATAAACGTAATCGATAATTAATGCGGTTGAATCAGTTTTGGAATCATTGATCACATGACACATTTCCTGCAGCAACTGTAAACTTGATCGCACATTTCGTGTTTTAAATCGTTTCAAATGCGCATGGTATTCACCCTCGTTTCTGTCATGTTCGTTTGGCAACGAGACACTCTGATTTGCTAAACGCAGTTTTAAGATATTCAGTTCTTGAATGATTTTCTTTTTCAACGTTGACACAATAAATGAATACAGCAAAGACGTTATTAGAGCTAAAATCAAAAGGATGTTGTCTGCGACAACCAGATAATTCATGGTATTATGGGATATGCCACGGGACAGCAAAATAGCAGATAGAACAATAGAAGACAATGTGAAGAAAGTTGAGAGGACGACACGAAGGAGCACCAAAGGATTCTTTGCTGATATTGTGAAAAAGATTAGGGTTTGATACACACGCCACCATGCAATGATTCCATCCAGCCCACTTGAGATAAGATTATTCTTCGTATTGAGATCAGATGCAAATCTCCGCCACAGCTGCATGTATACCAAATTCCATATGAAGACAGCCACGAACAAAACAGAAAGTGAAAAAGACATCACGAATGAATTAACAGACGCGAGAATCATGACAATATCATCTAGCTGTACTGGCAATGAGATCTTCAATATCGTTGCATTCCCCATCGTTGCATTCGTGGTGTTTGTAGTATTCTTGTAAAATGACATGTTCCTCAAGTTGTTTTCTTTTGGCATTGATGAATACAACATCCACCCCATAAAACTCCTCAAAGCACATAGCACGAGAAATATGATAATCATTATCAAAATGAGAATTTTTGATATTTGTTTGCTCAACAAAAGAATTTGATGCTTAAGGTTCTTTACTTCGTGTAATGAAGATAATTGTTTATTCATGTATTCAACTGCAATTAGTTTTTCCTTGCACTTTCCTTGTTTCGTTTGCGAGTCTTTTTTATCCTCATTTCCGTAGCTGAAAGTTACCCCAGCAAACTCATAGACCATCAAAGGAGCAAGGGCACACATAATGCAAACTAGCAAAATGATAAGGGGATAGATGACAGCATAACATGAAACTTTGGTCGTGAATAGTGAAAAGAGAACAATTGTAACAATGACACTGTCCTTGAATATGCTGAAAATTATTCCTGCAATTAGAAAAAAGAACAAATATCTCACTTTTTTCCTCTCTCTTGTAGATCTTCCAGCATTTGGGATGATACAGCAACGCAACACAACAAGGCCAACCAAGGCGAAGATTATCGATGGGGTGATCAAGAACAAGGTTAGAATGAGAAGAGATTGCCAAACACCGCTAAACCAAGAATCTTCAGTTGAAATTCCAACAATAGAGAAACGGGTATCTTCTGAATCCAAAACTGGTTCTTTTGCACTTTGAATTCTTGCTTCTGTTACCCATGAATGTTCTTTTTTTGACGGAAGATTGAACTCTTGCTCAGAGTAAGGCGATGTTGGCGAACTTGCTGCTGAAAGTAATCTTCTTCTTTCATTCATTTCCATGTCAATGTCGTTTAAATTATTGTCTTCGTTCACGGATTCTTGCGAAATAAACAGGTTATGGGGCACTGTGTTGTAATCCGGAGTGACTACTTCCGTAATCAATGGTGTTGATTGGGTGAGATGTTTTTGATTTTTTAATTTCTTTCTAAGAGACTTCATCTTGTAGTAATATAAGCTCACCAGTTCTAGACGAACTCCACTGGTAACCACGCCTGAATCAACGTTGTTTATTTCCGTTGTTCTGCAGTGCTTTCATTTTCAAAAAAAGATCAATAAAGATAACCGCGTTTGTTTATGTATTGTCTGAAATTGTTTTTTCTACCAATGCAAAACAAAACACTTTATCCACATTTAACAACAGGTCCACGGCTAATCCTGCGATTAAGTTGAAGTATCTCCCTGCTTCGCGACACCCAATGTACAGCATGACTTTGAAACATAGCATGAATTCTTAATTGGATATAGTACACAACAGGCCTCTTTGAACATCCAGTCAGATGAAATTGTGATAAGAAAACATTTCTGTGAATGTTTCATGTTTCTTAGTTTTAGTATTCCAACGCATCCAAGTGTAAAATCACGCATTTTAAAAATGCAAACAATGTAAGCCGATGATGATATCCCTTAGAAACTATAAAGATCAGATAAAACGGCCGAAGAATAATCAACCTTGACGGGTGAAAATAAGTTATCAAGAACAATTATAATAATGCGATATAATGAAGGACAGTTCGCTACGTAATTTGTAGTAAATGTCAGCAAATGCATCACTTAGAAAAATAATGTCAAATGAAAGAAATAAAAATTGGAATTGAAATTAAATTTTTCAGCAGATTAAATTTTTCAGCAGATAAGTTAAGTACAGGGAACATAATAACATATAATTTTCAATTTTTAATGACAAATTGTTAAATAAAATTACAAATTGAAGCTCCAGTTTCCAATGTCATACTTCAGTTCCCAAAAGCAGCATTCACTGTAATTTGGGGGGTGGGGTGACAAAATGACGCCAGACAAAGAATTAAAATGGGATCGTTTCACATTTATTTGGCTTGGGAAGTGTTTGGATCAAACGATGTCGTTGGAGTGAATACACCTTTGCAAAAACTGGAAGGAAAGATTTTGTCTTTGAAGAAGGTATCACACAGGGGGAGCAATGCCCCAAATGGAATTGAATGCCCCCTTCTTTCTCCAAGATCTCGCTTCAGTGCAAGGGTTTCATCAACAGGGAACTAAGGAAGCGAAGCATTGAATCCAAGATGGTGTCAGCTGCGGTTACAAGCGCTGCAAGTGCTCAATTATTTCGGTAATTTAATTGTTTACTGGCAGTATTTATGTTCAATTATATGCTTTAAATTCAATACAAGTGTTTATCTAGTTGATTGGCTTTGTAAATCCTAGCTCTAAATTTTTATTTGTGGGGGAAATGTAAGTAAATAACGAAAGACGTGTCATGATTATGATACGAGAGGAGAAAACAAACAATCTAAGATATTTTTCTTGTTTTTTGTTTATTGCACCTTACCATACACATCAAAGTTTATTCATTCAATTTTCATCACGCCAAGTATTGTTATGAAATTGCAGAAAGTACTGGAGAATTTTTTTGCTTGCACAAATTACAACACTACAGAACTGGATATTTTATTTAATCCATTGTTTATCCAAAAAGCAAATCAAATGCCGGTTGTCTTTCCAATGTAAGTGCCTATTATTTTCAATCAATTCCAAGCAATAGTTTGCCAAACTAATAGCATAACATGTTGATTTTGTCCCAGGTTTTATATCATTAACCTTTGTAAACATTCATACAGTTTGTGATGCAATCAACATTGTTTTTTTTATTTCAGGCAAGCAGAAGGTCTTAAAGCAAATATTTCAGGTATGGTTGTATCCAAAACTTTGCTTTTTTTGTATCATTGCACATGAATAATCATAATTATTATGACATGTTATTAGAGAATCATTCTTTCTATTCAATATTTAGGAAAATACGAAGAGACAACTGACCATTTCTCTGAAGAGTTTGTAACAAGGAAGAAGTAAGCATATTTTTATTTTATAATTATAATCATGGGAGCAGTATTTATTTATCATATAATTTTTGTTTATTTAATGTTATATTGGTTGATTTATTACTTGTTTATTGATTCTTTCACTTATTATATTTTTGTATAGGTTCATTTAAATAAGGGTGAAAGAAATTTTTGAATTCAGCTGATTTGAATTTTCTTGCTCTTGATATGATATGGTCAGTAAAGGCCAAATATTCATTATTTCATTCCTTTCTTCATTATTTCAATAATTCATTCATTTGTCCATTTGCTCATTCAAACATGTTATTCATCTTTTAAGTCCCTTTTTCATCCCTGTATTTATTCATGCATTAATTTACTCATCTTTCCATTCTTTTATTTATTCATTGTTTCATTCATCTTAACTTGGTGGTGAGACATAAAAAACATTTTGTATACTTTTTATTTTCAGTTTGCAAGACATTTACAAGACAATTTTATTATCTGACTTACAGTATGCCTTGGATCGAAAAGTTGAACTTGAATTGTATGTATGCAAAAACATAATTTCTCATTAACCAGTTTTATTCAAGTTGTTACATTGTTTTATTTCGTCAACGGGTTTCATGGTTCATCCCATGGAAAGATATTTCCTACTCTAGCCTAAATAATTTAATTTTGAATGTTTTTGTACAGGTGGAATAATGCATTTAAAGGGCACATTGATTACCTGAGGCAACGTTTGAAGGAGAAGAAGGTGAGTTTTCAGAATTTAAATTCTTTGTTATATCATCTTCATTATCTAAATTATTGGATTATTTTTTCTAGTTTTGTAATCTAAATGTAAAACTTTGCTATTCTGCTTATACCAAATGAATTTGTTTGATGATATGAGAATCTGAGGAAAAAATGATTTTATAAAAGTTATCATTTCATCATATGACTTATAATCAGAAGCAGTCTGCATGCGAAAAAAGAAGTTTGAAACTCTGTGGTTTATTTGTATGAAATTGTTATGTGAGAAATCCTGCAAAGTCTTCAAATAACATCCCTTGGACCTGTATCTTATTATGCATCTAACATCAACTTAGAGCTTAAAAAATTTTTAAAGGGAAAAAAATATCACCATTTTGTTCCTTCTCAGGGTTCAGAGAAAGCAGAATTGCAAGCCAAGTTGTGTTTTTTCATTGATGCCTCAGTTGGATTTTATTTGCAGGTTAGTCATTATCATTTTTTAACAATGTTTTAAACAAATTCTCTACCATATAAAGCTTTTGGGGATATTCAAAAGGAAAACAATATTGTTAAATTTTGGTTTAGGCATGATAAAGTACCTTAAAACATTTCTCTCCTGCCTACTGGTCAGCATTGAAATGTCCTTAGTTATTCGAAGATATGCCTGGGCAACTCCATTTTTGTATTGGGCCATGGAGTCAACTTAAAGATTACGTTAACATGACTTCATCCAATGCTTTTATTGTTTAGGCCCCCAGTCAACAACTCCTCGCTCCAAGCAACGAAACAGCCATTTGGCACTTCGATGCACTTATAACTTAACATAACAACGCTGTGAGATTAGAATAATTACCTTTGCGTGACAAGGTTGTTGTTATAAAGTACAATGGAGTACAATGGAAAGGGAGTTGGGACATATGACCTGCCCCTAAGTTTGAAAATATCATCAAAAAGCAAAATATTACAAAAACTAGGACAAAATTTCGAAGTGCAATAAGCCAGCTCCTCAGCACTTCTAATCGTATTTTGCCTGCAAAAAAATCTTTCAACTATGTATCATTTCAAACTAGATATTGAACAGAGAACCCCACCTGTTGCTTCGATGAAAACGATTCCATTCTTTCCTTCATTTCCCCCGTCGCCGTGATCGTATAGTGGTTAGTACATTGCGTTGTGGCCGCAATAACCCAGGTTCGAATCCTGGTCACGGCATCTCTTGCCTTGAATTTTCTTTCCTTGGTGCTTCAGTCTTATTTGGCAGATTTTTACTGTTTTATTTTACGAGCGTTGCATCTGTGATGATATGAATAACATCTTGGAATTGTGATACGTGCTATTATTAAACCAAATTTGATCGATTATGTGTTTATTTCAACAGTTATTGCAAGAGTTTTGCGATTGTTATGCTTTTCGAACAAAAGCTGTCAGTTTAGGTATACTGCCAGGTAATTATATCTATTCAACTTAAACCATCACAAGATACTTTAATCCTGTATTTTTTTGCACTTATAGCACAGTAGTGTTCCATTCCATGTAAAATCATATTTTTGTTTGGCTAGGTCTATCATAACATACCACGATCTTTTAACATTTGGAAACAATTTTTTTATTTTTAGACTTGAAGCCGATAAACCATTCGAAACAAAAAACCAGTTCGTGTTATTATGTTTCACAAGATTGTCTCGTTCATCTTGGGGATTTAGGTTTGTAGTTTATGTTATGTTATGTTACGTTACGTTACGTTACGTTACGTTACGTTTTTCTATGGTATGTTATGTAACATTATTGATTAAATTATTGGTAAAACATAACATCTTTCTTTTTTCAAAATTTCAGCTCGCTACCGAAATGATATGGTCCAAGCTGAATCATACTATAAACTTGCTTCTGCCATTGTTGCCGTCAATGGTAAATTTTTACATGCATTAATATTCTTTTATTGCTAAATAGATTCAATAATGTCAATAAAATTATTAACAATAACAGTGCATACAATATTTTAAAATGAAATTTCTAACATGAAGCTCGTTCAAATTTTTTAAATCACCTTAACTTCAAATAAAATCAGCAACTGATTTTCATCTAACTAAATTTGATGTTTGGGTTATTTTATTTGCAAAATGTTGTGACATTTGTATCTCACTCGTTCTTCACTTCATGTCTTGCCTTAAACTGTAAATTGCAATTCTTGACTACGGAAGAAGTAGCAGAATCAGTTTATAGTTTTTATTTTATTTTGTTTTTCGCTGCGATGCATCGTTCTTCTTTCATGTCAGGTCATTTCAACCTTGGCTTCTTCTAATATTGTAATGTTTTTCTCTAAAACAAACTCTTTATAATCCAAGTAGATAAACATAATCCGTTTTAAGGTCTTGCATTGCTCCCAATCCATTCTCAACAACTGAATGATTAATTCTTTAGGACAACCTTACAACCAACTTGCAATAATTGAAACTGTAAAAGGCGACCAATTAAAAGCTGTTTTTTATTATTGCAAAAGGTTTGTTCATCAATTTTTAATTTTCTTGCTTTGTTTTACAGTTTTAATACCAAATGCTAGCCATTTTTTAAATCATAACATATATCTTAACAATTTTCCTGATCTCATATCAAAATGACAGCTGCAATTGTTAGCAATGACCATCTTCTACAAGCAACAAGAGATCGAGATCGTAGCATCTCAGGCACAATCCTCGAACTTTTATGAAAAAATTACCAATTTTAGAGATACGTTTATGTTATGCTTCGAATGCAGTCATTGATACTTTCTCAGCATTGGAAGAGAAGCATCATATGTATGGCATACAAATAAGGGAACCTTCAGTTTGTATGCTATTAATACAAAGCAGGCATCGCATCATATACCATATACTAATTATTCTAACCTGTCTGAGGTTTTTTGCCTTCACTATATTTATAACTTCCATTTCATCAGATCGTTTTTGTTCACAATGGACAAAATAAAGTAGTAAAACTATTTACACAAAGATTTCAGAACATGAGAGTTATATTAGGCCAATTTTAATTTCTTTTCATTTTGATTGCAGTGCTTTGGTGCAAAATCCGTTTCCAGCAGCTGTCTCCAACTTGCAAAAAACTTTGAACCAATATTGCACTCGACAGAACTTTGGGTACGTTGAATCAAAAGTTTTATAGAATTCTGTTTGGAAAGCTGACAGAGATTAAAAATGGAATAAAATGGCAATGACGGCCACTCAGACCGAGGCACCGAGATTCGGTCTGCCCAAGATTGTACGCAAGTTGCAGACACTTAGGCCATGTTAGACATTCTGATAGCCAAAAAGTAAACAATATGCGGCAGAGATGCTGGTCAATGAAGAGTCTTTTATATGCTGTATCATTATGAGCATTGCATTTTAGTTAGATATCGGATGTGTAAGTCGGAGTGGACATTGTTCTCTGATTTGCTTCACACTTTATGTTTTTAAAGAATTGGATAATGAACCAAGAAAACTTTAATGTAGTTTTGTTAATAAATTTAAATTTTGATCATAAAGAAACTGAGGATATCCAATAAATTATGTAATTTTGAACATTAATTTACATTCATCTTTTAGAATTTTATCAAAAACAAGATGTTCAAACATTGATGATTTCATCGCTCTATTTTTGCAATTTCATGGATCACTTTATCTAATGTCGAGTATGTAAAAAAATTACAATTTTTTGTTTGAAGTCGTTTGCTAAATGTGATATTTTCTAAATAAGAGTTTTCCTGCTTTTATGTCGTACATAATTACTCTTTATTAATTTCATGTTTTTTTTTGTTTTTCTAGATCTAAGCTCCTAATAGAATTTGTGTTAATGCAAAGAATAGATTTATCACCGATCGTCATTTCCAGGCGAATCTAATGTTTGATATTTAATCCTCTCTTCATTCATTTACCTTTTACCTTACTTTTTTCTTGTTTCATTCGAAGATATCGACAAGCTTGCTTCGCTTCATGAAAGAATTTTGAATGATTTTGAGGTAATGATTTTCATTCTCGGATTCTTGGTTAAAGATGTAAAAATTTTTAACAAATCAAAAACAAGACTGGAAAGAAAAGAAAAGCAGAGTAATGTCACTTGACCTAAAAATTAAAAAACAATCGTCTCTCAAGATATTCCCAGCCTCGTTTATTTACTAAAAAACTTTGATTCAAAATTGATTTTGAGTTTTTACGCAGGGCAGAAATTGAAAAACTGTCTAACCTCAGCATGTTTGTTTTTTTGTCAGACATTCAACGACGAGTTGACAAGCGATCAGCTACTGAGCATGATTTTGATAATCATTTTCTCTTTGTACAAAAACAAACCGAAAGAAGAAGATGAAAATGAAGAGTGCATTGCTGAAGATGAAATCAAAGTTTGGAACTTAGCAACAAAATTTGCAGCATCAATTTACTATCTAATCATCAGTTTTGCCCAAAGTTATCAAAATAAAGATGAAAATGAGGAAAACAAATTCTTGCCAAGCATCAAAATATTTTCTGATTGGATTCTTTGTTCAGGCTCTTCAATTTTATTGGAAGATTCATTCATCCGTAACCAAGAGTATGTCTCTTTTAAATTTGCAATTATCATCTTGTTTATTTCATCATTTCCATTTCTTGTCTTTATTGTCAGTTTTTAGTTGAATTTTCTTGCAAATTGATATTTTCAAAGGAAAGTAATTTTGTTACTGGTTTGTAACCTTTTTGAGTGGTCTTTAACATGAAGGAATCTGTTTTTCAATAATAGATTCGATGATTGTCAACTGAGCTGACAGCAAATCATCTTTCTAAAATTTTAATCAATAATTTTGCTCTTCAAAATGTGATTTTTTATATAATCTGGAAATGAATACTTTGCTTGCCAATTTTTTTTGAAATTTTATATTTTTATTTGTCTTTTACTTCAAGGTTATACAAGAACCTTGCATCATTAGGAAATGAATTGCTTAAACGTGCTGGTGCAATCAAGTCAGCAACTGGTAAGCAATTCTTCAAATTTCATATCTAAGTTGAATTTATTTCTTGTCAATTCTGGAATTATTTTCAATCATTTAAATATAAGTCTGTCATAATTGCACGAACTTTGCAAATGTTTTTTTATATTTTTATAGCACCATCCAATAAATTTATTTTTAAAACTTCGGGCCATGTTCCCTTCATAAAAAATAAACCCACAATAGATAATTATACTTTTGAGATGTCCATGATTTGTAAACATCTTAACCTGATCGGTTTTATTGTCTATCTTTAACGGTCTTTCTTAGTTCTCATAAATGAATCTATAATTTGCTGACTTTTAATAAATGCGCAAGAAGCGAAACACTAAACATTGACACCTTTGATAAATGCGACGGTAAATAATTAAAAAATCATCTGTGCAACAGACAGAATATAAGGCATGGTGTCCTTCTTTTCTTTTTTTAAATTCAGTACTCTTTCCCACGGGAACTCATTTAAATTTCATTATTTTGAATTTTAGCTTTGCCTTTGCCGGAGGATTGTCAAGTTCGTGGTTTCTTCCCACTCAGACGAATTCACAGGTAAGATTGAAATTCATGATTTAGGCCCTTACTTTTCGATTCTATTTCCTTGTCATTTAACTCCTGTAAATTGTAAAACTCGTCAATTTCTTTGCTTCATTTTGTGAATTATTTTTAATTAGTTTTTAATCTGAAATAGACCATTATAACATGACCTAAAGTCTCTTTGCAACGAGATTTTTTAAAGTTTCACAAGAAACAGGCTCTTCAAATTGGGCATGTCCTTATCAAAATTAACAGAAGTTGGCAAAAAAGCGTTAAAATCAGCCATTAACATTGATTAATACATCAATATCGATCTATCACTATCTTAGATATTGATCTCTTTGTTTTGTTGCTTTTTTGAAATGTATATAAACTTTTTCTTGATTCAGACAAGTTACTGTAATATCTCATTGTACTTTTCTCACGCTTAAGACGTTTAGATTTCAAGTACAGTGATGACAATGATAAAAATGTGAGATCTCTTCGTGCGTATCGCATTATCTCTTTCATCAATTGGATTTGCCAACAAGAACCAGCCACAAAGTAAGCCAAATATTATCGTCTATGAATATGAAAATTAGGCAAGGATTAAAAGATTGAGATATGGGAAAGCCTTAGTTTGCAGGTCGTGCTTTGACAAGTTCATTCAAGAACGTGGAGAATCTGCTATTTGAGGTGATGATTAAGGAAATGAATGGAGGACATGATTAGTAGTAAAGATGCAAAAGGAAGGTAAAGGATGATGATGATGATGATGATGATGATGATGATGATGATGATGATGATGATGATGATGATGATGATGATGATGATGATGATGATGATGATGATGATGATGATGATGATGATGATGATGATGATGATGATGATGATGATGATGATGATGATGATGATGATGATGATGATGATGATGATGATGATGATGATGATGATGATGATGATGATGATGATGATGATGATGATGATGATGATGATGATGATGATGATGATGATGATGATGATGATGATGATGATGATGATGATGATGATGATGATGATGATGATGATGATGATGATGATGATGATGATGATGATGATGATGATGATGATGATGATGATGATGATGATGATGATGATGATGATGATGATGATGATGATGATGATGATGATGATGATGATGATGATGATGATGATGATGATGATGATGATGATGATGATGATGATGATGATGATGATGATGATGATGATGATGATGATGATGATGATGATGATGATGATGATGATGATGATGATGATGATGATGATGATGATGATGATGATGATGATGATGATGATGATGATGATGATGATGATGATGATGATGATGATGATGATGATCTTTGATTGTTTCTTTCTTAAATTAGATATATAGCCAAAGGTGAAATTGGTGGGGTTGCTCGTTTCATCTATTTGCAGGTAAGGGTCTGTTCATCGCTCACTTCTCATTATTAAGCTATCATAAATCTGTCTTTTTGCATCATCCAGATCAACTCTCATTCTTTCAGTTGAGCATTTCCCTTGATTTCAGTTGAATTGTTTGAAGATACCTCCTTTTTTTTCCCTTGCCCCAAACATCAATCTACACACCCCATGATTGACTAAAACGGTAGAAATTCCTGTCTTGCTTGCTTCCTTACTTCCTTGAGCTTTCTAATGATTTGCTTGCTAACATTGTTCATTTTTTGCTTGGTTTAATGTTAATTAATAACAATACTACTATATTACCCTCTGCCATGTTCCTTTCAATCAGTGATGTTTTCTTCTTATGCACCTACTGTTTATTATTCCATTTATCCACGATATTTTTCATCAGCAGGAGGCAGCTGGTGACGAAAAAGAGGCACAGGCGGAGTCACAAATGAGTGAAAAGGAATTTGATTTGGCTGTTAGAAAGTTATTTGACACTCTTCCAGATCTGCAGGCGGTGGGTAACTTAAACATCTAATAGTCCTCTAAACATTAAACATCTAAATATCTTAATCACCCATTTCTTGATGCCTGTTATTTGGAACTTCAGATTCTATGACCATTTTGGCTTCTTCTATGCAAAGCTGGTTGTGCACGCGTGCAATGGTCTGTTTTAACGAGTTTAAAACTCTTAATTCTGCAATCACCATGCTAGATTTATTTCCCAAAGAATCGATCTTTCACAAACTTTAGTTTGGAATCTTGCGTTTTTTATTTCAACAAAAGCTTTTATATTATTAACCATTTTGATTATAAATTTCCTCTTTTTCTTGACAGAAAAGTCACTCTGCCCGGAGCAAATCTCCTTTTAGAGAGACAAGGTAATGTCAGTGTTTCTTATACCTTTCATGCTTTGAAGTTAAGTCAATTGGATTGACTTGTTTCATTAAAGCCTGGATGTACTGAACTATTTTCATCTCCAAACTTCCTATTTCCACTTCTCCCTTCCGACCGACTCCTTCACCATACGCTATCCCCTCCCTATGCTGTAAACACTTTACTTGATATGATTGCTTAATATTAACTTTCATTATTAACTAGATTTATTCGTTTCAGATCTTTGTTCAGAACGGATTCAGAGGAGCAAGGGATAAAAGAAGTCCCTGCAGTGTCAGGACCAGTTGCATCATACTCATTATTCGATTCCACGTGGAGTGTTCCATTTACCAGATCACCATCCAAAGGTAAAATTGAAAAAAGATACATCTCACATCCATCTTTGTTTAACGTTGCATAGAAATTCCCAATTGTTTAACTGCCTGTGTTTGTTGTCATTGACATTTCACCGATCCATGTACCAGTCAAATAATTTGTCTCCTTATTTGTGAACAGAGTCACCAGCGGAAGATCAGAGCTACCCAGAGCTATTCGAAAAGCTTTCTATAACACGAGGTAACAGTGCATCACCCAGTTCAAATACACCGCCAGCAACATCAGACATTTTCCCAACAAGAACAGTCAACATCGGTGTGTTTCCATCATCAACAACAACATCAAACTCTCATTCGCGACAGAACCAACCAAAACGCCCTCATTCAATATCTGCCATGGGAAACCAGATTCAAAATCACCCCATACAACAGCAAATGGCAAGATTACCCTTAAAACAACCCTTGTTACCCCCACCTGGTTGCTATAACAACCAGCAGAGCAGCAGGATGCCAATGCAGGGTAGAATGGGCTCACCGGTGCATCAGAATGGGCTCAATCCCCCAGTTTTTGGCACATCTTCACAACCAGTGGGACAACACCCATTGTCATTTGTTGGACCAATGCACCATGTTCCCATCCCAATTCCACAAGGTGTACCACATCATGGAAATTTTCCAGGTGGATTTGTGCCACCACCTGTTGTTCCAAATGGTGCAGTTTTTGGTGCCGTTGGCCAAACACCAAGATCTCAGTTTCAAAGCAATTCCTTCCATGGTAATCATAATCATCATGCAAATTCGTTGAATGCCACGCCCCCTGGCTCACCAAATTTGGCAAGGAATGTCAATCAAGGCAACCAGGTACTTTTTATTTTATTTCATGATTCATCATTTTATTATCTGATCATTCTTATAAAAGGAAAAGTATATTTTGGTTATTTTGATTTGCGTTATTTCCGTCTATTTGATGATAATTCCCCCATCATTTCACCAAGAAATAAGCTTCTTCAGTATACATGTGACATAACCGTTGGTGACAAGAATTGTCAAGCTGTCAATCAATTCCCACATTTTTACACAGATTTTCGGTGTTTGCAACATAAACTATTTTTGTCATTTTTTGACGTTTCATACACTAAGGATTCAAAATAAAGAGGATATTAAGCAGGCTATGTTATATTCCAACAATTTTGTGCAGTATTTTCTTTGATTTTCTTCAGTCAATTTGGAGTTCAAACTATGGAATTGGTCATGGTGCAATGTCCCCTTTGGAACAGTTGCTAAATGACCAAAAAAGGAGCCAAAGACCAATGCAGAATCAAAAGTAATTGGTTTGGATACTACTGACGTTAGTGTCACATGATTAGATTCATCAAGATGGCGTCCATGGTATGAAATTGGGTAGACAGAGTTCTGTTTGAAAATTGAGCCTGAAAGAGGAAGTAAGTTGTGATTATAAAGATAATCACTTTATTACCGACATTTTACAGTTGTTCCAGATCTATATTCATCAATTTTGAACAATTATCCATTTTGGGAAAGACGTTAAAATCTGTTGGAAATGGATTGTTTATATTGGTCTATGGAGGACACAAAAATCGGTTGATATTTGTTAGTATTCAGGACATGATTCATAGAAAGTATTTGTATTTCATATTGTACCGTCATTACTTTAAGAAGTATCTTCTAATATGTTTCATATGAATTAGTGATAAATAGCAAAAATCGTTAGAGTAGATAAGGCCCTGCGGTATTTTGGCAGACTGAAGTTAGAACTGTTTGACGTGTTGTTTCATTTCTTTTCACATAAAATCATCAAGGCTCCTGTTATTCAATTTTTCATATCACACTTTGTTTGGTCTCCAAATGGTTTCCAATTATTCTCAATCAATAATAATTATTGTGCAAAAAACCCCAGAGACAGGCCTATATGGGTGACATTAACCAGAAGAAATGCAATACGAAGAAGTGATTAAGAAAAGAAATACCAATCATCTTTATTTGATTTTGTTTTATTCCATTGTGCACCAAGCCATGGGGTGTATTGTCACATACGAAGCTAGTCCATCAGGCCTCCTTGGAGGAGGAAGTGAGGGGAGAGTTATCCAAGTTAGCGGTTGTTAGATTTTTTCGAGATATTTTTTCGAGCATCATTCCTCGATTGCCCCCTTGATGTCGTAAGGTTAAAAACAAGCCCTTTGTTGTATATATTTAGGTTGTTTTGAAGTTTATTGTTGACTTGTAACATTTTATGATGTAATTTCTTGTAAACAAGATTGATTTTCAGTCGTTATTTAATCAAGATCTTCCATGAGCCTTGATAAGAACATAATCAGTCAAAACACTTTTCTGATGTCTTAACTTACATCAGAACCAAGAATGGCATTCGAATTGCCTTCAATACGTCAAAGCCTCCTGCTGAAGCTAGCATCGATAGAAGGTTACCTCAAATAAGGAGCAACAAATTCTATTGTAGCTTTCGAAAGCTCTTTTACAGAAACTGTAAAACGATAAAGAATATTGTGAACGTTGCTGCATTTGCTATAACTGAGAATGGTCCTTAAATGTAGGTACCATTTCAATGCCGTTAAGTAGGGGTTCTCCGAAACAGAACAAAATAAGAAAGGCTCTCCAAAGTAGAATAATGATTTAATAATCATTTTAGTGTTATTTGCAAAGATTAATTGTTTATGGGAGGATCAGCTTCAAGATTTTGGTTTAACTCATTGCCTCCTGATGCCATTTGAAACTCACAGACAGATAACTGTGGAAGCAAATGTTGCAGGGGGGTACATAGATACAGGAAATATCAATGTTTCGATAAACTTGCCGTGGATGTTGTCTGATCAACTTTGTAAATCTTGACAACATTACCCCCAGGTTTTTCTTTGATTTGCAGTAACTTATACTGCGCCATGTGGCATCTGCAGGGGGCTATGAGTTAATGTACGTTGATGTAACTTATTTAGATTGTTTATCTTGATTTCTCGAACTTTGAAATTTAAATGCAGAGGCTGTAGAAACTAGAAAATCCTAATTTTCAGACAAAAATTAACTGAAATTAACAATGGTGCATAAAAATGTAATATCCCTTACCACTTTTAAAAGAATTTTTCTCAACATTTTACTGCTAATCTTCAATCGTTCGTATTTCCACCCTCGCAAAATGAGAATAACCCAATCCCTCATCAGATTTCATATCTCTTATATTTAAAGTAACATTTCTCCTTCGCCGTGATCAAAATGCTCACCCCAAGATGTTTAACCACCTCTTCTTAATCAATAAGTAAGTTCATTCCAATGAATATAATCTGTTTTGCTTCTGTGCTGGACCACAGTTGCTATCGAACCTATTTGTGATGTTTTTAAGAAAACAAATCTGCATATTACTCGGTTGACTTCGATTGATTCTAACCATTGAATTTATGAAATAATATTTTGACAAATAACAGAAGTACAAATTTAATAAATTTAATAAATACTGCTCAGTTTTGCATGAAGTTAGCAGAAAATCAACTCAGATATTTTGCTCGATACTCGTTTCTACTTTCCGTGTTCAAATTTGATTCTAACTATTCCATTTCTACTTACATCATCAAATGGCCAGCATTAATGAATTTCATTCCTTCATTCGATTATTCAACAATAAAAAATGAAATTAGAGTGTTACATTTAGTGTTTAAGTATGTTTGATAATACGCTTGTTTTAAAAGCATCAGTGATATTTGGTTTCCTGTAATATTTTGTGGATAAAAGTAAGGATTAATTCATTGTAAACGAAATTGGAATTTATTTCAATGAAGCTTAAGTTGCGACAAAAAATGTTTCTCACTTTGCTTTCTTCCTTATATTTTCCATTCCTTTATTTTTACACCAAAAATTAACCAGTTTCAAAAGTGCCCAATTTTCACCAAAAAGATAAGCCTACAGCCTTACTTTTTCACCCAAATTTGACCAGATTCAAAAGTGTCCAATTTTCACCAAAAAGGTAAGCCTATAGCCTTGCTTTTTCACCCAAAATTGGCCAAATTCAAAAGTGTCTAATTTTCACCAAAAAGGTAAGCCTATAGCCTTGATTTTTCACCCAACTTTGACCAGTTTCAAAAGTGTCCAATTTTCACCAAAATGGTAAGCCTATAGCCTTGCTTTTTCATCCAAAATTGACCAGTTTCAAAAATGCCCGATTTTCACCAAAAAGGTAAGCCTATAGCCTTACTTTTTCATCAAAAATTGACCAGTTTCAAAAGTGCCCAATTTTTACCAAAAAGGTAAGCCTATAGCCTTACTTTTTCATCCAAAATTGACCAGTTTCAAAAATGCCCGATTTTCACCAAAAATGTAAGCCTATAGCTTACTTTTCATCCAAAATTGGCCAGTTTCAAAAATGCCCGATTTTCACCAAAAATGTAAGCCTATAGCTTACTTTTCATCCAAAATTGGCCAGTTTCAAAAATGCCCAATTTTCACCAAAAAGGTAAGCCTATAGCCTTACTTTTTCATCAAAAATTGACCAGTTTCAAAAATGCCCGATTTTCACCAAAAATGTAAGCCTATAGCCTTGCTTTTTCATCCAAAATTGACCAGTTTCAAAAATGCCCAATTTTCACCAAAAAGGTAAGCCTATAGCCTTACTTTTTCATCAAAAATTGACCAGTTTCAAAAGTGCCCAATTCTTACCAAAAAGGTAAGCCTATAGCCTTACTTTTTCATCCAAAATTGACCAGTTTCAAAAATGCCCGATTTTCACCAAAAATGTAAGCCTATAGCTTACTTTTCATCCAAAATTGGCCAGTTTCAAAAATGCCCAATTTTCACCAAAAAGATAAGCCTATAGCCTTGCTTTTTCACCCAAAATTGGCCAAATTCAAAAGTGTCTAATTTTCACCAAAAAGGTAAGCCTATAGCCTTGATTTTTCACCCAACTTTGACCAGTTTCAAAAGTGTCCAATTTTCACCAAAAAGGTAAGCCTATAGCCTAACTTTTTCGCCCAAATTTGACTAGATTCAAAAGTGTCCAATTTTCACCAAAAAGGTAGGCCTATAGTCTTACTCTTTCACCAAAAATTGACCAGTTTCAAAAGTGTCCAATTTTCACCAAAAAGGTAAGCCTATAGCCTTACTTTTTCACCCAAATTTGACTAGATTCAAAAGTGTCCAATTTTCACCAAAAAGGTAAGCCTATAGCCTTACTTTTTCACCCAAAATTGGCCAAATTCAAAAGTGTCTAATTTTCACCAAAAAGGTAAGCCTATAGCCTTACTTTTCATCCAAAATTGGCGAAATTCAAAAATGCCCAAATTTCACGAAAAAGGTAAGCCTATAGCCTTACTCTTTCACCAAAAATTGACCAGTTTCAAAAGTGTCCAATTTTCACCAAAAAGATAAGCCTATAGCCTTACTTTTTCACCCAAATTTGACCAGATTCAAAAGTGTCCAATTTTCACCAAAAAGGTAAGCCTATAGCCTTACTTTTTCACCCAAAATTGGCCAAATTCAAAAGTGTCTAATTTTCACCAAAAAGGTAAGGCTATATCCTTACTTTTTCATCCAAAATTGACCAGTTCCAAAAGTGCCCAATTTTTACCAAGAAGGTAAGCCTATAGCCTTGATTTTTCACCCAAAATTAGCCAGTTTTCAAAGTGCCCAATTTTTACCAAAAAGGTAAGCCTATAGCCTTACTTTTCCACCCAAAATCGACCAATTTGAAAAGTGCCAGATTTTCACCAAAAAGGTAAGCCTATAGCCTTACTTTTTCACCAGAAATCTGCCTAAATTAAAGAAATAACTTGTATTAGAAGAGATAAAGTGTAATCGATATATACGATCGTAGAATTCAAAGATTAAAGAACTTCTTTATCATCAAGGCTGTACGAAATAAATAAACAAGTTTATATCCAAACTGAAATCATTTATTTTCAATAATTTAAAAACGATTAAAAAAGTATCTACCACTACTTTTAAGGGTTCCTCTCTTTGAAATAGCTCTTTCAATATCATCATAATTTGGCAATTTTGACACATCACCTGTGGCTGCAATGCATGGGTTCTTGGTCAACATTTTCTCACAAATCTTTTGGATATCCTCACCCTTTACTGATTCTTAATAAAATAAAAAAAAAGAAGTTTAGTTGGATGGAAGTTGATATTAGCAAATTGCACAAATTGCTATCATTCAATAATGTATATCTATGCCATTTAGTTTCCTCCGAAATTAATAGCTTGATAACGACAAGGACTAAGGCAAGAGGAAGTCGAAAGACGTATTAAAATACAACATGTTTATCAAAACATACTTTAACACAATTCTATGAAGTGTTATTCATAGTAAATTCTATGAAATACTGACGTCCGCAATCCTCATTTTGGGGAGTAGTAAACAGACGAAAACGAGGCTTACCAATAGAATCGTATAATTCTTGAGGAGACTTGCGATAACCAAGGCCCAAAACTTGCCTAATTCAAAACAAAACATCAAGAATGAAGATATGAATCTAAATGATGCAGTTGAAATGTTTTGCATTTGCTTTGACATTTATGTTGGTACACTTTCTAAATGTGTGACGTATAACAACGAAATTTGACATGACTGGATAACTATTTAAAATAATTGAGATTATAATAATAAATGCTGCTAGATTGTTCAATTAATTTAAATTTTTTATTTCGTTTCTGAAAACCACAAACCTGCCAATATCTTCAAAGGAAATGACACGTGACTCTAAGTTCATCATCAACATTGATTGCAATTGTTTTTTCGCACGGCTTAATTCTTCCTAAACATGAAAAATAAAATACTTAACATCAATTTCATTGTTTCTAAAGTTTATTCAAAAACAAACCAAAGTTTACATTGATTAGAAACATTTATTAACAGTGAATCAAAATTTGCGATGAATCATTGAGGTTTACGACATTTTCCATAAATAACAAAACGTTCAAGTATTATTTTTTACTATTACCAATGATTCACAGAGCCACCTCCTTTTAGCTTAAAAAGGAAAACTTACTAAAAGTCCATCGAAATCAAGATAATTTATTAAAATTTTAAGATTTAATACCCATTTCTATCTAAGAACTACTTGATATAAATTGACAAATATAGACAAAGTTGGTAACCTTGTTTGGAAGTCCAGTGGCCAGGTTGATGTATTCCCTAATAACAACCTGTGTTAGATCTTTAATCTGCAAAAAAATATTTGATAAACATATGAAAAAAGTGAAAGCATCATGCTGTTAAAGAGGGTAAAGGTAAATCTAAATGAAAGTTAAACAAAAAACTCCCAACTTTGCTAAATTGCTAAATGCATCTATGAAACATCAGGATTTTGCTTTCTAGAGGAAAAAAGTTTATGTGTTGTAAAATGAAGATATTGACAAGAAAATATGTAAAATGTACAAGTGAACTAATTTTTAATGCATTACAAGGTATTTTGAAATGATACCTGTGATGGATGCGAACTTGCATTGATGCAGAAAATGCCACTATCAGCATAACTATGATTGTAGGCAGTAGCAGCATACATCCAATGATGCCGGTTAAGCACATTCAAATACAATCGGGAATACATTCCTTTGCCTGGTCCACCAGCCGAGAATGAGCCCCCACCTCCAAGTAACATGTTCAAAACAGCAAACGCAAAGAAATCAGGCTCATTGTATGAGACACTTTCAAAACCAATTGAGACATGTGCCAATTCTGGAAGTGGATTTGGACCAGGCTGTACTCTTGGGCCTGGTTTGTGGTCCTAAAGAATGAAATAATCTAAATGAATGAAAGCATCAGTGAGGGATGGTATTAATAAAACAACCAATAACAGTAAAGAAAGCAGGTTAAATAGATGAAATTTAAATGACAAATCAAATTACATCTAGTTTTCCTTTATTTTTTAAGATAAGTAATCAAGTTTTGCCTGCTTCTTTGTTTAATAAAATGCTTAAACCATTACTGAATTAACAAATGTTTCCCAGCACAATCTCTTCTTATCACTTTCCCTCTCTTACAAGCCTCTTAACTGTACCTCTAAAATTGATACAATGTTCTTAAAAGATTTTTCATTAATAAAACGCCACTTACCCTGATCAATCCTCCAGTATATTGTGCAATTGATTCATCAACTGGTGGCAAATTTTCTATGTCATTTGCCCAAATTGGAGCTCTTTTTACAAACAATTCTTCTGTCCACCTTACAAGCTCAGCATGATCTGTATTTACTGCTGCTATTGTCATTCTGTTTGGTGTGTAGTACCTCTTCATAAAATGCTTCAATATTCCTGAATCCATCACTGTCAGATTCTCCAATGGACAAATCTTTGGCAATCCTAACGTGTTACCACCATATGCGGCCTATAAGGCATTTAGTATTTATGACAAAATGTACTTTAACTCCAGAATCCTAAATTAACTGCATTGTTGGATCTAGTACTGCAAATATGAAACTTTATTGTTATTTTAGTTTCCAGTATAAAGAAAGTCTCTGGTCTGATAAAACTTTCTCAATATAATTGGTGGTGTAATTAAGGACGTTTGCTCAATAATTTTTAGTAAAATTACACATCATGAGATGACTATACTCTTTTTCAAACTGACACAAAAATTTACTATTTCAGAAATGTTTGCATTAACTTGCATCATAGATTAAGAAAATCCAGCATCAATGTCTTACTTTAAATTCAAGAACAATCAAAGTCAAATGTAAGATAAAAAATAGTGGAACAGAGACACAAAATCAACAAAATTGACAAAATTATAAGTAACAAGGTTTTTTCAAAGAAATATCTTAACTATGTTGTTTTATAATTCTTGATTCTGTAAGAAAGAATTTTTGTTACATGTACTTAAAAGTACTGCATACAAATGGATATTAAAACACTCACAGCATGTATCATATCATGCAGTTGAGGTTCTGGATCAGGTCTGTAATCCAATGATTCTATTTCAAATGCAATTGCTTTTTTCTGCTCTTCGATCTATAGATTAACACAATATATACAGATTAATAAAATACAAGTTGAATTTGTTAGATTAAGACAGCAAATGGTCTTTGCCTAATCAAATGCATGTACTAAAATGTCCAAGCAATAATACATCACCAATAATATTGTAAGTAATACCAAAACAGTAATAAAACAAATGCTAATACCTCTTCTTCTGTCATAAGTGGATGCCAAACAGCTTCAGACAAGACATGAAGTGCCTCACCAACATTGCTTGCAAATGCTGATGCAGCATAAATGGTGCAATCCCTGATAATTCAAACACAAGTATTTTAAAGTCGTATTTCACATCTTCAGTTTGTTTTATGTTTATGCATATGTTTGTATGTTTTAAATAAAAAGCTAATGCCACCAGGGCTATACAGGGGGTGGACATCATTAATTCTCTGCAATCATTATCATCATCAGCAGCACCCTACAATCAGCTTCAGCTTTAGAGACTAAAAATTTCCTGACAAGCATTCAGGTCTTCTGACAAACAGTTTTATGGTGGGGCAGTTTGAAACCCCCAAGCACTCTGTTGGCATCAGCTCTAAAAAATTTTTACATTTATATTTTATCATATGCCTATGCAAAAAATCTATAGTATTTGAGAAAACTAACGACAAATAAATGAAGCTGTATAAAAAATTATCAAACCTGAAGGATTGGCAATCTGCATTTCCACCAAGCTCTTCCATTTTCTCATTAATGATGTCACTGTTTGTAAAATTCCTGGTGCTCTGTTACAAATCAAATAAATTCTCTTTAAAAGACACAAATATAAAAAACAAATTCGGTCAAAGTGAAATCAGGGGGCGTTTGATTTTGAAAGTATTTTTAAAAATTATACCTGGAATGCCATTTTTTCAAGCATATGAGAAATTCCACTTGGATAATCAACTTCATGTCTTGACCCAGCATCAAACAAAACTTAAATTAGAAATTTAAAGAATTTAAAGAAGAGAATTCAAAAGGTTTATCTTAAGAAATTGAAGCAAGAGGGATCATGATGTGGTCAACTTTTCAAAGTGTCTCCCTTTTATTGCAAAAACCATTGCACTGTTAAAGCTGCTTTCTTTGTTGAATGAAATTATTGTTCTTCTGAAAAATGTTAATTACAAATTATTAATAACAAACCAAACCAAACCGATTGCATTATATCTATTTTAGGCATATCTTGCATGGGATAAGGTTTTAAGAAATCTGTGTGAATGGCGATGGCATTTTGGGCTGCGCACATGCAAATGTATCTCGGGAGAGATCGATGGGGGGAACACAAAGGGGACTACCTACATTCAACTTAAATGAGATTCCAGAGTAGAGATGTGGCATCGTTTTAAAAGAATTTCTGCAATACCTCCTAAAGTGCAAAAGGGCCCAAAAGATTCTTGTGAAGCTACTTTGATTCCATTTGACAAAGTAGTGACTTGAACATCTTCAATCGCCATTTTTCTTCTGTCCTCGTCTCCATTTTTGATGATGTCTGCATGAATATTTGTAGCTCCTGGTAAAGCAATATTCAATGGCGGTATTGAACTTGCATCTGAATAAGATCGCCTTTTATTGAAAACCTTTTTCATGCAGTTATAACATAATCTATTTGCATTTTCAAATGAAATTTTGTTCTTTGCAGAACTTCTACTTCTTGCCAGCGCTGCCGCCATTTTCAATCTGATATATGCGAAAAAGAGGCAGCCTCTTTATCATTTAAAAAGTTGACGCAATGACGCAACGCACAACGCAATAAAAAATGCGCAACCGTCAATGTTGCAACTGCGTGCTTGCATGAAATGCAGATAAAAACTTTGCATAGTAAAGGGAAATTTTCGTTGGTCAATCTCTCAAAGTATTACGTCTTGGATGCAGATCACATGATAAGAAACTACTCCGATGATTGGCTACTTGAACCCTCCAAATTCCAGGCACAGACCAAATTACTTCATATACATTGATGAGAGTTGACAAAGACAGGTTCAGGCGCCAGATTTAATGGGTTCTGAACATTTCAAAATAACGTTAAGGCATCAATATGTCAACCTTGTTTCAGTCTGTTGGATGTCAGGTTGCAAAGTTCATGTCATGGTTCAGTTGTATAATATCATCAACCTTCATAATTTAATCTTTATTACACAGGCCAATGTTAGCATTCTGCCAATAATACGAGCAATAAATAGTTTGCAACTGACCTAGAGTTCGAGATAAAACAGCAGCTAAATGCTGCGAAGAAAAAACAATTCCTACTTAATGTATTGGATATATCTGTCTAGATTGACATGCAATTAAATAAAGATATACAACCATCCAATTAATTAACAACCAACCATAATTAATGTAGAAATAAAAATTTATCCACGGAAGATTTTCAGAGCTGGTAAGAAATGCATGCTTACACTAAGTAGTATGATTGAAGTAAAAGGTTCATTGAGGATTTCTAATCACAAATATATCTTACAAACATATTTGAGTGTCTTTCAAGAAGCATTTTATCACTGATTCGATAAGGAATTTGTCAATTAAGTGTAGCACAACAAGGAAATAACTGCATTAAATATGGGGAAAGGGCTAACTATTTCGTTTGACCATTTCTTGTCAAGTGAACCCAATCATTGAGATAATTAAGACCCAACGTGGCGTTATATTTCTACAACTAGCTGCGATTAACTAAAGTATAAAAAAAAGAGATTTCCTAGAAAATTAAGACTGGTCTTTAAACATTAAACAAAACAAAACACGACTTTCACACGACATTTACAAACAAACAAAAACAACTATTTGCAACAAACAACATGGATTCATTTTTAAGAATCATAAGATTAATTTCAATGGGACGATCTTTGGATTGTGGTCCTGTTATGGTCTAAACCATGTTATTCAAGGTATAACAGAATAAGATTATGGAAGTGAAATACTATACAGAACCAAAATGATATGACTACTGCATGGGCTGCAATATTAAATATAATGCCATGCTGATATTGGTATGAAGACTGTAAATCCAATGATATCAAAGCTTAAACTGACTACAGAAAGGAGATGCGAGAGATATGTTCAGATACATCTGAATCTATGTCATCCTCATAATGAAGTCAGCCTCGTGGTGATGGCAACATCGTAGCGAGGATAGTCTCTTAATCAGGTAGGGTTAGATAATAGAGCCGATACACTCTCTAAAGGAACCCAATGAAAACAGACGTGATAAGAGCCCGTCCCCCAAAAAATTGAATATTCATTAAATACATAATGGTTCATTCATTTGATTAATGTTTTTCAGCGTCTTTTTGCGGTGGTGATTTATCTCTGGTTGGGCTTGAAACATGGCTACCGTCGCTGCGCGCATCACTGTGCTCCTTCTCAGCATCACTGAATAATGGATTCACTACTTTCATATCACCAGGCTGCAAAACAAAGGCAGGGAATGAGTAGAATGAAAAAATAATTAAATACAGAAACAGAAATAATTAAACAGGTGTAAGCTAGTAATATTTCGTTGGTTTGAAATTAGTTGTCTGCAAATAATTGAAAGTTTCATCGCAAAAATTCGTGACATGTGGGTACATTTGTAAGGTTCTTGCCCGAAAGGGTGCTGGCATGATGATATAATTTTCTCAAAGTAATACAAAAAAACAAGATGAAAAATACCGGTGCAAGTCCTGGGCATTCATAAACTGTATTATCACTTTCTTCATCAGAACTATCACTTTCTTCTACGTTACTTTTCTTTCTTTCTGATCCATTTCTAAAAAAACAAGTTTTAATCATAGGAACCTTTCTTTATCATCAGTATAATCAATGACAAAAAATAATTAATTTCCAGATGGCCTTGAAAGTAGGATTAAAAGCAGGTCTTGCATTCAAATAATATTGAAAATATTATAATGAAATAATGTAAACAATATAATGAAGTAATGAAAACATCATTGCAAAATTTAATAAATAAATGAATGTATATTTACTTGTCCATTGCAGCCAGCTGCTTTTTTGTGTGCATGTAATGATATACTTCGGCACTTTTTGCCAACTTCTCATCATTCGTCTGAGATTAAATTCAAAAAATGTAAACTATAGTTGTGTGATTGCACCAATTTCATTGTATCGTATTGGTTTGTAATGTATTGTAATTGGATTGTTATTTATCGTATTGTGTTGTATTGTAATGTATTGTATTCCATTTTATTGTAAAGCATTACATTGTGAAATATTTTTTTCTATTGTATTGTATTGTATCGTATTGTTTTGTATTGTTTTGTAATTGGATTGTAATTTATCGTATTGTGTTGCATTGTAATGTATTGTTGTCTATTGTATTGCAAAGCATTGTATTGTACAGTACAGTATTGCAATGTATTGTATTGTATTGTAATGTATTTTATCGTATTATATCATATTGCATTGAATTTTATTCCGTTATTCATTTTACGCTAGTTGTTACAACAGCAGATATACACTAACGCAGGCTAAACAACAACTCTTTCTTTCATTTCAAAGTGGAAATCCTAAGCCATGACAATCGGTTCACGACCATTCATTAAGACCATTCGTTTGTAAACCACAGAGATTATAAATAATAAATTAAAAAATACTGATGCTTAAAATAATAAGAAATATAGCTAAGGATGCAAAGTCATATTTGCCAAACCTGTATTCCTGGTCGCCAAAAGCCACACCATTACAACGATCTAATTATTGTGTTTACTACAGAAACCGATAACATCTTTCATTTCGAGCATGTTTTATCGCATCAAGAAAGAATGTGTTTCTGATGCGAATTAAACATTAAAAAACAAAAGATATAATTAAATATGATTACCAGTTCTGCTTTCCTTGGTTTCTTCTTCTTCTTCACATAATTCTTCGTGTCTTCATCAGGCATGGCATCTTGCTCAGCTCGCAATCTGAATGAAAAACAACAAAAACTTGAGAGAAGAAACGGATACCTCTTTAACAAACTTGGCCATTTCATTTTCCTGTTTGTTCGTTTCTAACTTGAATTCATTACAATAAGAAGCAGTGACCGATGTTTCGATTCTCAAACTATCATACACTGCCTTCACAACATTGTTCGCGGAATTACTTTGCTGCAAATATAACCTGCTGGATTGTTTGTATGAAGATTGAAACAAAACAAAGAAAGCTGGTGTCTATGTAATCAAACAGACTAGCTTTTCAAGCAATCTTTGGGTTTATTAACTTTACGATAAAGCAGTTTATTAAGAACTTCCTCAAATTTTCCATTCATTTTTGGTACGTTGAAGTTTGAAGGTAAAAATAAGAACAATGTCAATTAATACTCAAGATCGCAAAACAATAAAATATGAATACTAATAATTCTCAAATATTTTACAATGTATTAAGATAAATACAATAAAAGATATAAATGTTAATCGCTTGGTATTAAGTTTTTTTAAAGGGTTTTGTAAATAACATATCAATTGAGTCGATTTTAGAAATTTTTGCAAACATTTTGCCGATGATGATGATGATGTTGATGATGATGATGATGATGATGATGATGATGATGATGATGATGATGATGATGATGATGATGATGATGATTGATGATGATGATGATGATGATGATGATTGATGATAATGGCGATGATGAATAAATGCAACACAATAACAAGCCTTAAATAGAAATGATGATAAATACAGACCTGTACCAACAATAACCAGCTAAGACCAGACCTGCAACTCCAGCTACACTGCAAGCAGCAAGAACCACTGTGAAAATTAAAACAAAAAAACAAGTGATTAAAATAGGATGCAGCACCTCTTAGTCACGTGAACAATCAGGCTTGTTTTTATCGATTTTTGCAGCGAAGAGGCAGAGTATTAAACTGCCAATCAATTGGGCATGTATCAACCTACAGCAGGCGGGGCCCATGAAACTTTAAAAATCAGCAGCTGACAGATTGCTTGTAATGTAATGATTGTTAATAATTCGACAAAAAACTAACTTCACAGCAAATTATGAACAAAGCATTACATCCTTACTGTTGATTCTTAAACTTGAAACTTTGCCAACAGGATCAAATCTTGAGACAGGCAAATCATATGGGGTTGTCACACCCCCTACACAAAATATCAATTCGTATCTTTTATCTCCTTTTTTAACACCTCTTTCCTTCATTTTTATTTCCTTCAATGATAAGACCGCTAACCAATCTATTCTTTTTTCGCGAGATAAACATGTGCTCACATTGGTCTAATCGTACCTCCATTTCTTTCAGATGATCAAAATACGACATTACAGCCATCCCCTCGCTTTCGATTTCCTCTTATTGTCGCATCATGACAAAGGCAATACACTCCTTATCAAAATATTATTTTGCAGCAAGACGCAAGACCGTTACAAACTGTGATTCTTCGCTCTGTGATTTGTCTACGCGGGTCATGGGGATAGCGAGATCATTATATTGTATTTCGTAGACAGTTTCGGCACATCTATTGTGCAAAATCATTTTATTAGCAATCTGTTTTTTATAAATGATTTCTTCTTGTACAAATTATACTTTATTTGCTGCAAAATTAGCAACAAAGTCAGTGACTGGTACTTACTTCCAACTCCAGACAAATCTGTAAAAAAACCATCCAACACCAAGAAAAAGAATCGAATGTAACTGAACTCGACCGTCTCATTCATTTTAAGCCTTCACCTGTTTTATTTAGGCCCGAAACAATTACTGTTTGCCATTGGTATGAAAGTTTTCTCATGAACAAAATCCAAAATGCAATCAAGGATCAACTGTGTTTGTAATACTGTGAATTTCTTTATCATGAAAATAATTAAACGTGTTCAACAAGTAACTCAAACAGATTTCAAAATCAAGCACTTCTCTTGTTTACTTTCATTTTCATATTTACACAATTATGTAAACAGCAATAACATATTCTTTAATCCCAGAAGAATGTTTCCAAAGACTGAGAATTGTTAAAATTATTCTCAGCTCGGCTTCCAATCGTGCTATAAACAATTCGCTACCTGCTTATCACCCACTTACGGGTTGAAACTCTAAACTGAGTGCAAATGGATTTTTAGCAAGTATTTTGGTCGCCTTGGTAACAATTAAATTGAACTCATATCCATCCATCTAGCTATTACATTTCTACATCTATATCCATCCACATATGACGTCACAAGCTGTTACTACTGCACAAAGCGCTTTAACATATTACGCCACTTGCATTTATCGTAAGTAAGTTTCGAGAGTCTGTTCAAAGGTTCTGGTATTCAAGAGAAATCCAGCCAAGAAAAGGAGCGAGTCTAAGGGAACCATAAAGTGACATAAAGTGACAGTAAGAACGGATAAAGAACCGCACACGGACTAAACCTTAATTTGATCTGATTGGTTAAACACCTTTAATTATCAGAGAGTGATTCGCGCCAGTCGTCTGAAGGCTTTACCAACTGTCAGATCTGACGGTTGACCAGGACTGGGGGTTGACCGGCAAACTTTTGTAGTTTATTTAGCTCCAAGTAATAGCTTTTTCAAACGCGGCACTCTTACCCAGCTTCCGACTTTTACATTATTACACAATCCTCAACGTGCATTTACCATATGAAAGCGCGGGAATGCGCGAGTTATTCATCACCACGCAGATTTTGTATCAACGTTGCATTTCTTACGACCAACTCTTCCAATCCGCCATGGTGCAGGAAACTTCTTTCCAATCCTCCATTTAGGACGTCTTTTTGATGACTTTTGTCATAATAAAATTACAATTACTAGAAGTACAATTGCACTTCACACATTTCTGTACGCTGTAGCAAATGAAAGTACCCAGTTACCCTTCCAATTTACCCACCATCTTTTCTAAACCATAGCAGACAAGGACGATCTTATATATGATACACAGACAGGCTTGACAATAAATGTACAAATCAAGAAATAACACTTACCAATAAACAATGCTTTATCCAATTTCTTTGTCTTCTTTTTGGCTGTAATTGGTTTTGCTTTTGGCATGGGTTGCTTTGGTGCTGTTGTTGTTGTTGTTGCTGATGATTTCACCGTTTTCTTCAACAATTCATCACTATTTTGAACTAGTTTCTTATCTTCTTTGTGATTACCTTTTTCTTTCACATTTTCATTATGAACAGAATCTAATGATAATTCACTATGCTTATTTGTATCCTCTTTATTTTCTATAATATTCACTTGAATCTTTTTCGGGGATTTTTTTTGTGAATCCTTTATTTTGTCACTAGAGTCACTTAATTTTGTTACTTTGGCTAATGTTTCTTCACTTTTAAACTTTTCATCCAAATTTTTCTTGTCTTTCCTCTTTTTGAAATGAAATTTCTCTTTCTTTTTTTCAATATAGTCAGACTTCTGCAAATAAATGTTTTCAAAACGTTATTTTCCAATAGACTAAGAAACCAGGGAACAATGATTATTGTGATTTTTGTATGACCAAGCAGAAGCATAAACTAGTGCAATAAAAGAGTTTGAGTTCACTGATCCACATCTTCTAAAAACATCTAAAGTAAATTATAAAATATCTAATCATGCATTGTTATAAAAATGTGAAAATAGGGTAACAGAAGTGAATCTTCAACAGTCTGAAAAGAGCATGTTATCAGGATCACCTTGTTTTGATACTTTCAAATGTTTGAAAGAATTTGAAAACATAACCATGAAATAAAATAATCAAAAAAACAAATACAGATAACCATCAACCATGCCTTGTATTTATAAAACAAACATCTACAACATCTGTGGTAATTTGTCCACTCAATGTTTAGTTGAATAATCTACCTCCTCCCTCATGCAGATTTGTGCAGACATACCTTGACATCCTTTGACTTTCCTCCTCTTCGATTAGTCTTAATATGATTCGGACTATCTTTATTATTGATTTCTTCTTTCAGTCTTTCTATCTTTTCTAAATTTCGTTTTTTCTTTCGTTCTTGCTCTTCAAAATCTTCTTCATCATCAGCTGGTCGTCGATCATCATCAAATCTTTCACGTTCATTGTCAACATCATCTTCATCGTCTTCAAATCCATCTTCTTCTCTTCGCATTGCATCTCTTAAACGCATCGCATACTCATATTCCTGCTCTCTTGCTTTCACGTAATCAAGATAGGTTGGGTCTTCATCTTTTCTGGGAAAATCATCTGAAAGCAACAATTATCCAAACTTAAAAATGTTATATATAGCAATTCCTGGGATTCATTAAGATGGGAAATAAAAATGCATCCATTTGAAAATTGGCATGTTTAAGTCTTATCTTTCATTATAACTTTAAAAGGTGTTACAACAGATGTGAATAATAAATGTATCTTTATTTTTATAAAGTTGAAAAGACTTTTGAGCCAGCAGATACAAGGCTAGTTGAAAGGTTTTCATTGTTTTGATAATAGCATAAATTTGTTAGCTGCATTTTCTCTAATAAAAAGTGTACAGTGCATTGCACCTGAGAATTTCCATATTGGCGAAATTTTTTACAAGAAGAACCATTTAAAAGTGCAATTCAATATAAAAAAAGGTTTCATCAATCCTTTGGAATTGAATGCAAAAATAAAAAGGAGAACTTTCCTGGCTATAAATAATTTTTTAGATGAGAAGTTGGAACAATAAATACTGCGAGAAGTGTACAATAAAAACATCTGCACCAAAGTAAGAAAGTCATCAAATATTTATAGGCAATTTCTTTGAATATTTTAACAGCAGAAGACAGGAGTGGCAAATCTGATGGAGGTAATTTTGCATTTTCTTTGTATTTTTAATAAAATTATCAATAATTAAACACTTCCCAACAGGACATGGGAGAAAAAAACATCTGGTTTTTAGTCCTTGAGTGACAGGTGAACATTGTTTTTGCTTTTCAATATACTGCTTTCTAAATATTGATTTCCTTATCACATTTTATCCAAGAGAGTTTTTGGTGTACAAACAGTATGAAATACTCGAAAGCTAAATTGAAATGTTGAAAAAGTAGGTCAAATTAAACCTTATTCAAATAAAAACAATCAGCAGAAATTCATCTTAGATTTGGTGATATTTTGGAAGAAAATCTCCATAACACTTCAAAGCTATTGTTCAAATTCACTTGCCTGATGAGTTAAAATGACATTTCATGGGGGTATTTCAACTGCAGCATACCAGCACCATATCATTGCCTATGGCCCCTCAGCCTAATCTAAAATTAGTTTTACTCAAATTAATCACACTGCTATAAGTTTTCCAAGCGTTTTAATTTCGCTCATGCATCATCAAAAACAAGTGTTTCCCAAACTGAGCTCAAAATTGGAGCAATTAAACACTTTGTATTTTTGAATTCACAATTTTAGTGAAAGCAGAAGAAAATCTTATTTATGGAATTTTGCTCCAAATAAACATTTCCCAACTGATTATTGATTTTGCTAATGTTAGGCAATCTTATCATGAACAACAACAAGGCTTAGATTGAAGCGAAATGCACACAGTTTTTCTGTTGTGACATGCTTATTAGCAAAGCAATTTTAATTGCAAATAAAAATTTGCAAGAATTGGATCACATTTCCTCACTAAAACACAAACCAAATTTTGAATAATTTTGCAAAGGCATGTATAAATATCACATTTTAATAATTGTCAGTAATTTGAAAGTTGCCCATGAAACTTGTTTATAAACACGTCTAAATGATCTTTGTAGGCTTGAGATGAACCATCTTCATGAAAACTTCATAAAATTGAGCAACTTTCCAAAATAATGATGCTACAGTGTTAGTCACTTGAAAAATAGGTACAAAAAATCTGTACAATTGACGTTGGTATTATTGAAGGTAATTGCGATTCAATAATTTTCTTTTTTTGCGTTTGAGAATAAAACATCTTTCATTCGCTCACCATGACAATTTTTCTGTTTCTTGTCTACGATCAAACGGTCAAAGAAAGAAGGATATTTGGTGAAATAACTTCCTCATTCAACAACTCTGCAAGGGTTGTGGGGGCGTAAGGCTTGAAGATGAGGGTCAACAGAATCTGTCCTGTCCTTTGCCTCTGAAACAGTGAGGCAAGCAAGGCAACCTTATTTCATCTCCGATCTCTCCATGATATTATTCTTTTACTGCATTCCATACAAATAATACAGTAATACCTTAAGACTGTTACTGATAACAAAAAATGCGCTAATCTGCACAACAAAATTGACAAGTTAGCAGATTTTCAGCACAATAAATTACATTTAAAAACATCTATTTTCCCCCTTATGAAAATTCTCATAATCCACATAATTCCGAGAGAAATCAATGCAGATTTGGCCGTGAGAGTAAACAAATCAAAATAGAAACGGGAAAGATCAAACACAAAAAGCGGCCTAAGTAAAAGTGATGAAAAACTTACCTTCATTGTACGACAAACTGTACTTTGAAACACACAGCAAAAGAGCAGCGAGGAATAAGTATGGATTCTTCATACTATCAAGTTGATGCGAGCCATAAATGATAGTCTTAAACGCGAAAAATATCGGAGAAATGCTTAGTTACATTTTTAAGGACGATCATTCCATCGCAAATGTCCTCATTATGTCAGATCACATGCTGCAAACAGGGCAATTTGATTGGTTGTTTTGCGTAGCAGATGTGTGTATATCTTTTGATTACATTGTTTCCATGAAGCGAAAGAGGAAGAATTTCAACATATTTTACATCAAACTTTCAAACCAGTGGCATTGTTATTCTCTTATTCTTTCACTTTCCTCTCTCTGCTTCAATAATTTTTCTCTTTTGAGTTGCTAGATGCTAGCAAGGATAAACATGTGGGCTCCACATCAAGATATCTCTTCCTGGGGACGGGCAGCCCCCAACTCTTAGAAACTGGACAAAAACCCTACTTTTTCCACAAAATCCTCCTTCAAGGCCCAATTTAATTATCAAAGATTCTTTATCCTAACCATAGCTTTTTGAACTCGTCCAAGAACGCCAATAACAATAATTTTTCAATCTTTGAATTTTACTTAAAACATAGACTATGCTTTAAATTTCGAATTATCAAAGTTCATTTTAGGTGTCAAGGCATCTATGCAGTTGATATTATCCCCTCCTTATTCTCGTCTGCTTGTGCCACCCCAAAATTTCAAATGGCTTCCGCATCGGTTAACTGGCTGTCTTTTCAGGGTTTGACCCGTCATTTTAATCATCTTTTTCCACAAAAGCATCAACAATATTAACACATGTATTCTTTTCCAACTCATAAATTGCCTTTCCTCTCGTCCTTTGCGGTAATAAGCACATTGTTTTGGTTCTTAATGAAAAAAGAATGCCAGAGCGACGTATTACTGCTATTTTAATCAGCCTCGCCAAACATTAATGATGTTTTAATTGGGCAATTTATCAAACCACAACTTTCTAAATTTCATCTAACAGGCTAAATCAGGTAGTCGGCAATGACTGAAGCACATGCTTGAATTATGTGTTGCAAAATGACCACATGCTTGCGTCAGTTTCACTTAATAACATGGGGTGCTTTGTGGGTTTGAATGTTCTTCCTTGTTCGTTCTCTAAGTAGTAGGATTAAATTGCCCAGCAACTTGAAAGTGTTTGGTATGCAGAAGTGGATATGACTTCCCTTAACTCTCCAACGCAGTCACTCATAAGAGGGGCCCACAAATGAAGTTAAAGGCATGGGGTAATGAAACATGGTGTTAAAAATGCGCATAGAATGAGGCTAAAAAGGGCTATTAAGCAATAAGTGAACCTGTTAAATTTAGGTATGACACAAATGTTGGCATTACAGAAAACTATTTGGGTGAGAGTACCTTGCGAACAGAATGGGAAGAAGGAAGAATATTAATAAGTCAAATTTGGAATAAAACTTTTGATATAAAACAACTGCAATAAAAGTTTACAAGATACGATAATATCTAAACAGGAATGTAAAAGTTTTATAAAAGATTAATAAAGTTTTTGATACGTCAAATTAGATACAATGAAGTCGTCAGCTTTCGATAACAAAAGCATTAAAACAAACTTCAAAAATTACATTTCTAGAATGAATTATTTTCTTTCAACTAACAAAGTTAAATATGGCTTTGACAGAATAACTTTAAAATCAACGAATTTAGCAGCAAGAAACTTAAAAGTTGTCATTTGACTTATGTCTGATCTACATTGATTACAGCTTGTCTTGATTTATAAAAATTCTATGTTATCAACAGAAAAGAAAGCAAGCAGAGATAAATACATTGAGAATCAAAAAGCCAACAGACGATCAGAGGGTGATGGGATATGGATAGAAATTAAAACTATTGAGAACTCAATCATCTATATAAATTTATGGCCGTTTTCACGAAGCAAAGAAACAAACTGATGATTTCAACATCCTTGAAGGCGATAAAAACTGTTGACATGTTTAGTATGGCCTGCATCAAGGGATGAAATGATTCCATATTGTTGATTGGTGGGTTAAATCGAGACCTAATTCACTGATAGGTGGGTTAATGCGAGGCTTATTTCTTGATTGATGAGCGAAACGGAGGTCTGCATGGCGGAGATTATGATAATGATTATGATTACTTTCTGCAATGATTATTAAAAAACTTTCGTTTTATGAAATTGTTCTAGTCCAGTTTCAGTCATTAAATAGTCCTATAACAAAGCATATATAAAACACTATAAATATGAAAACTATGCTGGAGGTGGTTCGGGTTTCATGCATTGTGTAGGAAGTGCTTTGTAAAGATTTTCGACGTGTTGGATTTCTTTCTCCAATGGGCCTAGATCCAATTCGTACTTCTCGATCTCTTTCTGTTGTAAACCTGTTGATTTTTTTATTTTTTCAAACTCGACATCCAAATTTCCAATTATTGTATTGTTGGCCACTTTGAATCGCCGTTCGGCCTCTTCCAGTTTTGCAATGTCCAACTTTTCCATTCCCAAAAGATCTTTAATAAGCATTTCCACATCATCAAGGGCTTTCGTCAAATCAGCTAGATAATCAAAAAATAGTCGAATCAAGGTAAACTTAGATTCAGTATGAGAAAAGGAGAAATTGATTTTTCTTGGTTTAAAGAAATAAGAAATAGATATGTTAATGGATTTATTTTTAACCAAGAAGACTATTATCAATACTGTTCGTTTGCAAAAATAGGCCCTTTAATTTGAACATACCCTCAGCAGTTTTGGCATCTGACTGTGCTTGTTTTGATGCATTCAAAGCATTCTTTACAGCAATTGCATCTCTTTCTGCCATTTTTTTATAATCCTGTAAAACTTTCTCCGATGCATTCACATCTTTTACGACATTTTCTACTTCTTTTTTCAATTTTTCCAAATCAGCTTCATTCGCACTTGTGTTTTGTTTCATCATTGACAGCATCTAAAAAAGAATTGAGAATAAGGTCATGACACCTTAAAAAGAGAAAAAACTAAATCCATGCGGTGCATAACTATAGTGTATACTTTAATTTAATTCATTACCAACAAATGACATATAAAGTATGAAAACACGTATTCAGATTTTAAATGCATCTATTTTGTACATTTCCAGTGATCAAAGGCATTAGTTAATAAGAATCAATCCTATGTTTACATTTACCTGTTTACTTCCGCTCAAAGTGCTATTTGCTTCTTTTAAAATTGAATCTGCTGCCATCGCTGTTTCTGAACTCATGTTTACGAATTTTTGTCCATCATTGGCTGTTTGAAGTGCTGACTTAATCAAATCTTTAATTATTGGTATATACTTCTTTGCATCAGTGAAATTCTTTTTCGATTTCTCTATTTCTTCATTGAATCCCTAAGATTTGATTGATCATAAAGGATTAAAGGATCAAAATACAAATAGAAGATGAATGTAGTGTGAACGAGTTGCAGAGACTTGAATAGATTTTGTCAAGCATCAACTAAGCACCCTTCAATCGCAAATAATCACTCTATCAAGGATAATTTAATCACTCTGTCAAGGATAATTAATCACTCTATCAAGTAGGTGTTCGATCCAGTTGCATCGCAGCGTCTCCAAAACAATACCGGAAAATAAAGTTTATTGGAATTTGCAAATAGAAATAAAATACAAAATAAAAATAGAAAAAATGAATGAGGTAGCAGATGTTTATAAAAAACTAACAGTGAGCAATCTAAGCACTTCCAATGCATCTTTTGCCGTATTATCCGCAGCTTCTTTTGCTTTTTTTGCTTTCTCATAAGCTGCTTTGGCCATTTTAAATGTTTCATTCGCCATTTTGTATTCCTTTTCGCCGTCTTTCATCAGCTCTCTGGCTTCCTTTTCGTTTGATCTGTACTCCTCCACAAGGGCTTTGTTGTCATCGAGTAACGTAGATGATTTGTTTGAAATGTCCATTGCAAGGGAGGTCAAGTTGTTTACTTTCGCTGAAACACAGAGGAAAACCCGATGAAATAAGATAGGAGACATTGAGAATATGATCAAAGTTTTCAGTGGCACGTCAGATGAGCAAAGTTATCAATTCATAATGATAATCAACAGAAAATTTTTGTTTCTCCCGGATTTTTTGGTTACAGTCTCTGGGGACGCATCATACAAAGTGAAGGATTAAAATCCCATTTTGGGAAGTTTAAATTAAAGAAATTAATAAATATGCGCAAGAGAAATTCGTTATGGGCCAAAACAGCTAAGCAGGTTTCATCATAAATAAAGCTTTTGTACGAAAAAAAGGCAATCATTTTATGACGAAGTATAAAGCTTCCACCAAATCTCAAGCAATATAAATGCGGCTGTTTATGTTTGATGAGCTTCCGTCAGAATCTACATTTAATGTAACATTAAAAGCTTTTTTCTTAAAACCTCGAATCAAAGCAATTCCAGAATCTGCAATTGGTTTCAATGCTTCATCGTAAACTTTCTCTGCTTCTTTCAGTGTATCTTCCGTTGCATTTTTCGCTTTTAAGACTTTCTTTGAAACAGCCATCGCCAACTTAATTGCTTCATCTGCATTTGCTGTCATCTCACTCAATTTCGTAAACATTTCTTCCTGTTCTTTTCTTGCTTTTTTGCCAGTTTCATAGGCTGATTTTGACATATCATGCGCCATCTTGGATGTGTCTCGTATTTTCATAGCTTGCTCTTGATGTTTATCTGCTAGAGCTTTTGCCTGCGTTGTGAAATCGTTATCATTTAATATCATCATAATATTATCATAATATAGTTCTAATTTTGAAAATTACGATATCAATATGAAAAGTTTCGACGAGTTTTAATTCCCGTCTGGGAAATTTTTCGAAGTTCATCAAAAATTAAGTGCAGAATTCTCATGAGATCACGAGATAGATGCATTCTTCTGCTTTCCTTGAATTAATTGCAAAATCTAAATTAACCGAAAATGTAAATTCAATGAGAATAATTCAGGTTGTTTAGTTTACTTGAAGGTAACATAACATCAAGCATTTCTTCACTCATGATACCCAGATGATACACGGTAAACAAAAAGTGATGAAAATACAAAAATATCGAAAAATTAATGAGATTATACCTCGGCCGCAATTGACTTCATCTGTTTTGCCAAATCTGAAATGTCTTTTGCGAGTTTCAGTGCTTCTTTGTAGGCCATTGTTCCATGAACGTCTAATTCGTACATAGCGTCTTTAAGTAGCAATTTTATTTGTTTAATTATATTTTCTGCATCTCCTATATCAATTCTAGCCATTCTTGAATCATTATAAGCCATTTTAAACACATCTTCCAACTTCTTTAAATTTCGTTTCAATCCTTCAAAATCATCCATCAGTTTTTTGAAAAACGCCTTCAGATTTTTCTCTTCCATTTGCAACGATTTGATTTTGTTGGCAAGTAGATTTGTCTCTTCTTCAATTTTCACCAATGCAATCGAAAAGTTCTTGCTCCTAATCGTGAAATTCTGTGGAAGTTTTGCTTCACCAACTGAAGCTTTTAATCGAATTAACTTTTCTTTCAATTCATGAACTTTCCTCTGAACCAAGAAAAAGCATTGTGGACAGGCTGGTGAGATGAAAAGTATATTGATTAGTAATAGCTAAATTTATACATCTCTCATTGTGTACAAAATATCGAAACCGTAGTGGAAAAGGCTTATTTCCAATTGCTAGTCAAATTCTGTTAATAGCATCAACTTGAAAGACTTAACAATCTCTTCTATTATTTACAAACCCTCTTCAAAAATAAAGCATGAAAACAATTGATAAAACATGACAACTTACATATACAGCCAACTGAGAGGTTATATCTGTTCTGGGGACACTGATCGCATTTTACACCAAGTACTCCAGGTTTACACGTGCACACGCCATACTGGGTGCAGTTTGCATCAACAGAACCAAATTCATTACAATTGCAAGCTAAAATGATAAAGGATTTGCAAAAATATAATAAACAAGAAGTCTACATGATTATAGTCTGGTTAAAAATGATTATTTTTCATTGAATTTCACTATTTATCATATTATACATTATACAACATAGCATACATCATATACTGTATACATATATATATATGTATGTACTTTTCACGATATACTACTTGTCATGAAAAGAGAAAAGAAACTACTTGATTCATTCGAACAGTAGTGACAAGATTCGAACCAATGACCATTGGCCTTCAACGTCACATGGTCAAGCCTGTACTCATTGACTTCACCATTTCTGTCCTTTCTGGAAAAATTAAATTCTTCCAGTTTTCATAAATAACATCCAAGATCTTCAGGTCATTTGTCTTAAACTCTCCAGTCTGTAATGAACAAGGCTATATTCCAACGATAACAGTGATAAGTTTATTTTAATCCTCTATCGTCTTTCACGAGGTAAAGATTGAAAATTCTGCCCAACAAACCTTTGCAACCATTCTTTGAAAATTGATAATGTCCAGTTGCACAAAGTTCGCATTGCCTTCCAGCAACTCCCTTTTTACAATTGCACTGTCCACTGTTCAGATCACAAAATTCATCTACCGATCCAATCGAATTACATTTACATTTTTCACAACCATTTCCAGATGCAACATTCCAATACGTTGCTGGACACGAACTGCAGTTTTTACCAATCACATTTTCACGGCATTGACACTGGCCATTTTTGTCGCAAGGGAGGAGATCTTTTGTTGGATTAACGCCCGGGGGCCAAACTGTTCCATTGACGAAGCAATTACAGGCTGAGGGTAAAAAGGTTGAAATATTACTAAAAAGAAAGCCAGTAATTTAAAGATTATGGAAGATAATAAACGAAGAGATCAATATGAAGGCAGGGAGGTATTATTATCTCATAAAAATTGATTCACATCTTCAGTTAATAAAAAATTTGTCCAAATAATTGCTCAATTAAACCACTTTCGAAAAACCTACGTTTGCATTGTCCTTTTGGAAGTGCCAAAGCATCGCCATAGTAACCAGTTTTACAAACTTCGCATTTTCCCATTGGTCCATTCTTTGTATTGTAAATACATTTCAAACATTCGCCAGTTCTACGATCGCAATTTCCAATCGCATTTTTGTCGATGTTTCCATTGCAATTGCAAGGCTTGCACCTAAAAATGACACAAAAAATAATCTAAATCAAATGACTGTTATATAATTACTTTCACTAACCATTTCTTAGCAAAGAGCAAAACACGAAATTTTGCTTCTCAAAGTTTAAATGACTTATTTACCATTAAAAGTTAATTCACAAAGATCTGAGTTGGTTGCAACACATTTAAAACAGAGAATCAAAATAGGGTTTAGAATATAGAGACAGTTTGTCAATTACCCTGTTCTTGGTCCATTTATACCCTCTGGATTTCCAAAGTACCCATCTTTGCACCTTTCACATCTGTCTCCTTCATGACCAACGGGACAATCTGTGCAATGCACTTTCCCTGCTAAATAAATACACTGGCTTCCAAAAACGCAAGGACATGGTTTGCAGTCATCTTTGAATCCTTCTGTTGCATATCCATAAAATCCTGGCAAGCATTTCTCGCAGTTTTTGCCTGTAGTATT